>JAKSZU010000009.1:110607958-111888484 GCA_026018925.1 Tupaia tana | reverse complement strand
GCCTCTGGCCGGCAAGGGACACTGAGGGAGGGTCACCTCTGACCCCCACCTCACTTCCAGACCCCCAGGCCCCAGACTCCACATTCTAGGTAGGTAGCCAGGATTTCCTTGAGGTGGTTTTTTTTTCTCTCTTGAAACCCCTGCATTCCCTTGTTAACACCTAGCTCTCCTTCTCCCCCCAGACCATCCGGGACTGCCAGAAGGCAATAGGCTCTCCTGCAAGCCTCTGGCCGGCAAGGGACACTGAGGGAGGGTCACCTCTGACCCCCACCTCACTTCCAGACCCCCAGGCCCCAGACTCCACCTTCTAGGTAGGTAGCCAGGATTTCCTTGAGGCGGTTTTTTTTTCTCTCTTAAAACCCCTGCATTCCCTTGTTAACACCTAGCTCTCCTTCTCCCCCCAGACCATCCGGGACTGCCAGAAGGCAATAGGCTCTCCTGCAAGCCTCTGTCTGGCAAGGGACACTGAGGGAGGGTCACCTCTGACCCCCACCTCACTTCCAGACCCCCAGGCCCCAGACTCCACCTTCTAGGTAGGTAGCCAGGATTTCCTTGAGGCGGTTTTTTTTTCTCTCTTGAAACCCCTGCATTCCCTTGTTAACACCTAGCTCTCCTTCTCCCCCCAGACCATCCGGGACTGCCAGAAGGCAATAGGCTCTCCTGCAAGCTTCTGGCCGGCAAGGGACACTGAGGGAGGGTCACCTCTGACCCCCACCTCACTTCCAGACCCCCAGTCCCCAGACTCCACCTTCTAGGTAGGTAGCCAGGATTTCCTTGAGGCGGTTTTTTTTTCTCTCTTGAAACCCCTGCATTCCCTTGTTAACACCTAGCTCTCCTTCTCCCCCCAGACCATCCGGGACTGCCAGAAGGCAATAGGCGCTCCTGCAAGCCTCTGGCCGGCAAGGGACACTGAGGGAGGGTCACCTCTGACCCCCACCTCACTTCCAGACCCCCAGGCCCCAGACTCCACCTTCTAGGTAGGTAGCCAGGATTTCCTTGAGGCGGTTTTTTTTTCTCTCTTGAAACCCCTGCATTCCCTTGTTAACACCTAGCTCTCCTTCTCCCCCCAGACCATCCGGGACTGCCAGAAGGCAATAGGCGCTCCTGCAAGCCTCTGTCTGGCAAGGGACACTGAGGGAGGGTCACCTCTGACCCCCACCTCACTTCCAGACCCCCAGGCCCCAGACTACACCTTCTAGGTAGGTAGCCAGGATTTCCTTGAGGCGGTTTTTTTTTTCTCTCTTGAAACCCCTGCATTCCCTTGTTAACACCTAGCTCTCCTTCTCCCCCCAGACCATCCGGGACTGCCAGAAGGCAATAGGCTCTCCTGCAAGCCTCTGGCCGGCAAGGGACACTGAGGGAGGGTCACCTCTGACCCCCACCTCACTTCCAGACCCCCAGGCCCCAGACTCCACCTTCTAGGTAGGTAGCCAGGATTTCCTTGAGGCGGTTTTTTTTTCTCTCTTGAAACCCCTGCATTCCCTTGTTAACACCTAGCTCTCCTTCTCCCCCCAGACCATCCGGGACTGCCAGAAGGCAATAGGCGCTCCTGCAAGCCTCTGGCCGCAAGGAACACTGAGGGAGGGTCACCTCTGACCCCCACCTCACTTCCAGACCCCCAGGCCCCAGACTCCACCTTCTAGGTAGGTAGCCAGGATTTCCTTGAGGCGGTTTTTTTTTCTCTCTTGAAACCCCTGCATTCCCTTGTTAACACCTAGCTCTCCTTCTCCCCCCAGACCATCCGGGACTGCCAGAAGGCAATAGGCTCTCCTGCAAGCCTCTGGCCGGCAAGGGACACTGAGGGAGGGTCACCTCTGACCCCCACCTCACTTCCAGACCCCCAGGCCCCAGACTCCACCTTCTAGGTAGGTAGCCAGGATTTCCTTGAGGCGGTTTTTTTTTCTCTCTTAAAACCCCTGCATTCCCTTGTTAACACCTAGCTCTCCTTCTCCCCCCAGACCATCCGGGACTGCCAGAAGGCAATAGGCTCTCCTGCAAGCCTCTGTCTGGCAAGGGACACTGAGGGAGGGTCACCTCTGACCCCCACCTCACTTCCAGACCCCCAGGCCCCAGACTCCACCTTCTAGGTAAGTAGCCAGGATTTCCTTGAGGCGGTTTTTTTTCTCTCTTGAAACCCCTGCATTCCCTTGTTAACACCTAGCTCTCCTTCTCCCCCCAGACCATCCGGGACTGCCAGAAGGCAATAGGCTCTCCTGCAAGCCTCTGGCCGGCAAGGGACACTGAGGGAGGGTCACCTCTGACCCCCACCTCACTTCCAGACCCCCAGGCCCCAGACTCCACCTTCTAGGTAGGTAGCCAGGATTTCCTTGAGGCGGTTTTTTTTTTCTCTCTTGAAACCCCTGCATTCCCTTGTTAACACCTAGCTCTCCTTCTCCCCCCAGACCATCCGGGACTGCCAGAAGGCAATAGGCTCTCCTGCAAGCCTCTGGCCGGCAAGGGACACTGAGGGAGGGTCACCTCTGACCCCCACCTCACTTCCAGACCCCCAGGCCCCAGACTCCACCTTCTAGGTAGGTAGCCAGGATTTCCTTGAGGCGGTTTTTTTTTCTCTCTTGAAACCCCTGCATTCCCTTGTTAACACCTAGCTCTCCTTCTCCCCCCAGACCATCCGGGACTGCCAGAAGGCAATAGGCGCTCCTGCAAGCCTCTGGCCGGCAAGGGACACTGAGGGAGGGTCACCTCTGACCCCCACCTCACTTCCAGACCCCCAGGCCCCAGACTCCACCTTCTAGGTAGGTAGCCAGGATTTCCTTGAGGCGGTTTTTTTTTCTCTCTTAAAACCCCTGCATTCCCTTGTTAACACCTAGCTCTCCTTCTCCCCCCAGACCATCCGGGACTGCCAGAAGGCAATAGGCTCTCCTGCAAGCCTCTGTCTGGCAAGGGACACTGAGGGAGGGTCACCTCTGACCCCCACCTCACTTCCAGACCCCCAGGCCCCAGACTCCACCTTCTAGGTAAGTAGCCAGGATTTCCTTGAGGCGGTTTTTTTTTCTCTCTTGAAACCCCTGCATTCCCTTGTTAACACCTAGCTCTCCTTCTCCCCCCAGACCATCCGGGACTGCCAGAAGGCAATAGGCTCTCCTGCAAGCCTCTGGCCGGCAAGGGACACTGAGGGAGGGTCACCTCTGACCCCCACCTCACTTCCAGACCCCCAGGCCCCAGACTCCACCTTCTAGGTAGGTAGCCAGGATTTCCTTGAGGCGGTTTTTTTTTTCTCTCTTGAAACCCCTGCATTCCCTTGTTAACACCTAGCTCTCCTTCTCCCCCCAGACCATCCGGGACTGCCAGAAGGCAATAGGCTCTCCTGCAAGCCTCTGGCCGGCAAGGGACACTGAGGGAGGGTCACCTCTGACCCCCACCTCACTTCCAGACCCCCAGGCCCCAGACTCCACCTTCTAGGTAGGTAGCCAGGATTTCCTTGAGGCGGTTTTTTTTTCTCTCTTGAAACCCCTGCATTCCCTTGTTAACACCTAGCTCTCCTTCTCCCCCCAGACCATCCGGGACTGCCAGAAGGCAATAGGCGCTCCTGCAAGCCTCTGGCCGGCAAGGGACACTGAGGGAGGGTCACCTCTGACCCCCACCTCACTTCCAGACCCCCAGGCCCCAGACTCCACCTTCTAGGTAGGTAGCCAGGATTTCCTTGAGGCGGTTTTTTTTTCTCTCTTGAAACCCCTGCATTCCCTTGTTAACACCTAGCTCTCCTTCTCCCCCCAGACCATCCGGGACTGCCAGAAGGCAATAGGCGCTCCTGCAAGCCTCTGTCTGGCAAGGGACACTGAGGGAGGGTCACCTCTGACCCCCACCTCACTTCCAGACCCCCAGGCCCCAGACTACACCTTCTAGGTAGGTAGCCAGGATTTCCTTGAGGCGGTTTTTTTTTCTCTCTTGAAACCCCTGCATTCCCTTGTTAACACCTAGCTCTCCTTCTCCCCCCAGACCATCCGGGACTGCCAGAAGGCAATAGGCTCTCCTGCAAGCCTCTGGCCGGCAAGGGACACTGAGGGAGGGTCACCTCTGACCCCCACCTCACTTCCAGACCCCCAGGCCCCAGACTCCACCTTCTAGGTAGGTAGCCAGGATTTCCTTGAGGCGGTTTTTTTTTCTCTCTTGAAACCCCTGCATTCCCTTGTTAACACCTAGCTCTCCTTCTCCCCCCAGACCATCCGGGACTGCCAGAAGGCAATAGGCGCTCCTGCAAGCCTCTGGCCGGCAAGGAACACTGAGGGAGGGTCACCTCTGACCCCCACCTCACTTCCAGACCCCCAGGCCCCAGACTCCACCTTCTAGGTAGGTAGCCAGGATTTCCTTGAGGCGGTTTTTTTTTCTCTCTTGAAACCCCTGCATTCCCTTGTTAACACCTAGCTCTCCTTCTCCCCCCAGACCATCCGGGACTGCCAGAAGGCAATAGGCTCTCCTGCAAGCCTCTGGCCGGCAAGGGACACTGAGGGAGGGTCACCTCTGACCCCCACCTCACTTCCAGACCCCCAGGCCCCAGACTCCACCTTCTAGGTAGGTAGCCAGGATTTCCTTGAGGCGGTTTTTTTTTCTCTCTTAAAACCCCTGCATTCCCTTGTTAACACCTAGCTCTCCTTCTCCCCCCAGACCATCCGGGACTGCCAGAAGGCAATAGGCTCTCCTGCAAGCCTCTGTCTGGCAAGGGACACTGAGGGAGGGTCACCTCTGACCCCCACCTCACTTCCAGACCCCCAGGCCCCAGACTCCACCTTCTAGGTAAGTAGCCAGGATTTCCTTGAGGCGGTTTTTTTTTCTCTCTTGAAACCCCTGCATTCCCTTGTTAACACCTAGCTCTCCTTCTCCCCCCAGACCATCCGGGACTGCCAGAAGGCAATAGGCTCTCCTGCAAGCCTCTGGCCGGCAAGGGACACTGAGGGAGGGTCACCTCTGACCCCCACCTCACTTCCAGACCCCCAGGCCCCAGACTCCACCTTCTAGGTAGGTAGCCAGGATTTCCTTGAGGCGGTTTTTTTTTTCTCTCTTGAAACCCCTGCATTCCCTTGTTAACACCTAGCTCTCCTTCTCCCCCCAGACCATCCGGGACTGCCAGAAGGCAATAGGCTCTCCTGCAAGCCTCTGGCCGGCAAGGGACACTGAGGGAGGGTCACCTCTGACCCCCACCTCACTTCCAGACCCCCAGGCCCCAGACTCCACCTTCTAGGTAGGTAGCCAGGATTTCCTTGAGGCGGTTTTTTTTTCTCTCTTGAAACCCCTGCATTCCCTTGTTAACACCTAGCTCTCCTTCTCCCCCCAGACCATCCGGGACTGCCAGAAGGCAATAGGCGCTCCTGCAAGCCTCTGGCCGGCAAGGGACACTGAGGGAGGGTCACCTCTGACCCCCACCTCACTTCCAGACCCCCAGGCCCCAGACTCCACCTTCTAGGTAGGTAGCCAGGATTTCCTTGAGGCGGTTTTTTTTTCTCTCTTAAAACCCCTGCATTCCCTTGTTAACACCTAGCTCTCCTTCTCCCCCCAGACCATCCGGGACTGCCAGAAGGCAATAGGCTCTCCTGCAAGCCTCTGTCTGGCAAGGGACACTGAGGGAGGGTCACCTCTGACCCCCACCTCACTTCCAGACCCCCAGGCCCCAGACTCCACCTTCTAGTTAAGTAGCCAGGATTTCCTTGAGGCGGTTTTTTTTTCTCTCTTGAAACCCCTGCATTCCCTTGTTAACACCTAGCTCTCCTTCTCCCCCCAGACCATCCGGGACTGCCAGAAGGCAATAGGCTCTCCTGCAAGCCTCTGGCCGGCAAGGGACACTGAGGGAGGGTCACCTCTGACCCCCACCTCACTTCCAGACCCCCAGGCCCCAGACTCCACCTTCTAGGTAGGTAGCCAGGATTTCCTTGAGGCGGTTTTTTTTTCTCTCTTGAAACCCCTGCATTCCCTTGTTAACACCTAGCTCTCCTTCTCCCCCCAGACCATCCGGGACTGCCAGAAGGCAATAGGCTCTCCTGCAAGCCTCTGGCCGGCAAGGGACACTGAGGGAGGGTCACCTCTGACCCCCACCTCACTTCCAGACCCCCAGGCCCCAGACTCCACCTTCTAGGTAGGTAGCCAGGATTTCCTTGAGGCGGTTTTTTTTTCTCTCTTGAAACCCCTGCATTCCCTTGTTAACACCTAGCTCTCCTTCTCCCCCCAGACCATCCGGGACTGCCAGAAGGCAATAGGCGCTCCTGCAAGCCTCTGGCCGGCAAGGGACACTGAGGGAGGGTCACCTCTGACCCCCACCTCACTTCCAGACCCCCAGGCCCCAGACTCCACCTTCTAGGTAGGTAGCCAGGATTTCCTTGAGGCGGTTTTTTTTTCTCTCTTGAAACCCCTGCATTCCCTTGTTAACACCTAGCTCTCCTTCTCCCCCCAGACCATCCGGGACTGCCAGAAGGCAATAGGCTCTCCTGCAAGCCTCTGGCCGGCAAGGGACACTGAGGGAGGGTCACCTCTGACCCCCACCTCACTTCCAGACCCCCAGGCCCCAGACTCCACCTTCTAGGTAGGTAGCCAGGATTTCCTTGAGGCGGTTTTTTTTTCTCTCTTGAAACCCCTGCATTCCCTTGTTAACACCTAGCTCTCCTTCTCCCCCCAGACCATCCGGGACTGCCAGAAGGCAATAGGCGCTCCTGCAAGCCTCTGGCCGGCAAGGGACACTGAGGGAGGGTCACCTCTGACCCCCACCTCACTTCCAGACCCCCAGGCCCCAGACTCCACCTTCTAGGTAGGTAGCCAGGATTTCCTTGAGGCGGTTTTTTTTTCTCTCTTAAAACCCCTGCATTCCCTTGTTAACACCTAGCTCTCCTTCTCCCCCCAGACCATCCGGGACTGCCAGAAGGCAATAGGCTCTCCTGCAAGCCTCTGTCTGGCAAGGGACACTGAGGGAGGGTCACCTCTGACCCCCACCTCACTTCCAGACCCCCAGGCCCCAGACTCCACCTTCTAGTTAAGTAGCCAGGATTTCCTTGAGGCGGTTTTTTTTTCTCTCTTGAAACCCCTGCATTCCCTTGTTAACACCTAGCTCTCCTTCTCCCCCCAGACCATCCGGGACTGCCAGAAGGCAATAGGCTCTCCTGCAAGCCTCTGGCCGGCAAGGGACACTGAGGGAGGGTCACCTCTGACCCCCACCTCACTTCCAGACCCCCAGGCCCCAGACTCCACCTTCTAGGTAGGTAGCCAGGATTTCCTTGAGGCGGTTTTTTTTTTCTCTCTTGAAACCCCTGCATTCCCTTTTTAACACCTAGCTCTCCTTCTCCCCCCAGACCATCCGGGACTGCCAGAAGGCAATAGGCTCTCCTGCAAGCCTCTGGCCGGCAAGGGACACTGAGGGAGGGTCACCTCTGACCCCCACCTCACTTCCAGACCCCCAGGCCCCAGACTCCACCTTCTAGGTAGGTAGCCAGGATTTCCTTGAGGCGGTTTTTTTTTCTCTCTTGAAACCCCTGCATTCCCTTGTTAACACCTAGCTCTCCTTCTCCCCCCAGACCATCCGGGACTGCCAGAAGGCAATAGGCGCTCCTGCAAGCCTCTGGCCGGCAAGGGACACTGAGGGAGGGTCACCTCTGACCCCCACCTCACTTCCAGACCCCCAGGCCCCAGACTCCACCTTCTAGGTAGGTAGCCAGGATTTCCTTGAGGCGGTTTTTTTTTCTCTCTTGAAACCCCTGCATTCCCTTGTTAACACCTAGCTCTCCTTCTCCCCCCAGACCATCCGGGACTGCCAGAAGGCAATAGGCGCTCCTGCAAGCCTCTGGCGAAATCGCGCGCCGCGCTAACGCGCGGCGCCCAACTTTTTCTTTATTTTTCTGTGTTGTCTTTCCTTTAGTTGCATATTGTCCTCTCCTCATTTTTTAACGTGCCAGACAGACTAGACAGGTCCAGAATCATATATCTGAAATTTCCTAGGAAGGTAAGTGTCTCTGGGATCCTCCCTAGTACTGATCCCCTTTGAAAAAGGAGATACTGCTTGTTAGACCCTTCGGTAGAGTTTCGCTCCTGAAAACACATTGGTAAAAACAACAGAAGAGAGACTTCAACAAACAGCTATTCCCATCAAAAAGGAAAGACTCTTACTTCTCGTGGGACAAAAGTTCTCCCAAGAGGTCTTTAAAAGGGAAGTAATCTTCCAATGGCTAAAAGTAGAAAAAGAGCCCCAGGTCTGAATAAACAAGAAAATATATCTCCAACAAAGGAAAATGCCCCTCCATGTCTCGTAAATATGGAGGACGTTACCAAAATGACAGACACAGAATTTCGAACATTCATGGTGACCAAATTCTGTGAATTGGAAAAAAAAAGATACAATGAACTACAGGAAATTAGGAAGTCCTTCCAGGATATGAAAGAAGAAATGGATACTCTGAGAAAGAATCAGCTGGAACTAGTAGAGATAAAGTCTATAATACAAGAAATCAAAAACTCTCTGGAAAGTTTTAAGAGCCGATTAGACCATGCTGAAGATCGAATCTCTGATGTAGAAGATAAAACCTCTGATCTAGAAAAAAACTACAAAAAGATCGAGAAAATAACTAAAAAACATGAGGATAATATACGAGAAATACTAGACTCTATTAGACGCCCAAACATCAGAATAATCGGCATCCCAGAAGGTGAAGAAACTAATAGCGGAATGGAAAATCTATTCCATGACATCTTGGAAGAAAATTTCCCAAGCCTAGAGAGGCACCGAACCATCCGGACCCAAGAAATACAAAGGACCCCAAATAGAATCAACCCCAGAAGATCTTCCCCAAGGCACATCTTAGCCAGGCTGTCTAATGTCACAGAAAAAGACATGATACTAAAACTGGCAAGAGAGAAACGAGAAGTAACTTACAAAGGCCATCCCATAAGACTAACACCAGACCTCTCATCAGAAACAATGCAAGCAAGAAAAGAATGGGAAGACATACTGAAAGTGTTAAGAGAGAAACAATTTCAGCCAAGATTATTATACCCTGCACGATTATCCTTCATTTGGGAAAAAATGATTAAAATCTTCTCAGACAAACAAAACCTGAAAGAATTTGCCAACACCAGACCAGCTCTTCAAGAAATCCTGAAGAAAGTACTGTTCCAGGAAAACTAAAGACGCAACAGCCAGAAACAAAGAAATAACAGGCAACTAAGACAATGGCTAACTTAAATGTCGGTACAGATCCTGTAACATCGATAATAACATTGAATGTTAATGGGTTAAATTCTCCAATCAAGAGACACAGACTGGCTGAATGGATAAAAAAACAGAAACCCTCTATCTGTTGCCTACAAGAAACCCACCTCATGGAAAAAGACATACATAGACTGAAAGTGAAGGGTTGGAAAAAGGTTTTCCATGCAGTTGGGAACCAAAAAAGAGCTGGAGTTGCGATACTAATTTCTGACAAAATAGGCTTTAAAACAAAAAGTGTCCGAAGAGACAAAGAAGGGCACTACATCATAGTAAAAGGCTCTATAGATCGAGAATATATAACGCTTATTAATATCTATGCTCCTAACACAGGAGCACCCAAATATGTGAAGGAAAGATTGTTAGATCTGAAAGGGGAGATAGACTGCAACACACTAATTGTTGGAGATCTCAACACCGCATTATCCCCTCTGGACAGATCATCTAGGCAAAAAATAGGTAGAGAGATCAAGGATCTAAATGATACCATAAATCAACTGGACTTAACAGACATCTATAGAACTTTCCACCCAAAAACCACAAGATATAGTTTTTTCTCACCCCGACATGGAACTTTCTCGAAGATTGACCACATCATAGGACACAAAGCAAGCCTCTGCAAATTCAGAGGCATAGAAACTATTTCCAGCATCTTCTCTGACCATAATGGAATTAAACTCGAGTTTAATTTCAAGAGAAATCCTCAAAAATACCTAAAAACATGGAAACTAAATAACCTACTCCTGAATGACTCCACTATTACCGAAGAAATAAAGTCCGAAATCAAAAGATTCATGGAAGCCAATGACAATGAAGATACAAGTTTCCATAATCTTTGGGACACTGCCAAAGCAGTCATAAGAGGGAAGTTCATAGCAATTAGTGCACATAAGAGGAAGACAGAGAAAAGGCTAATGGATCACCTAACATCAAGCCTCAGAGAATTGGAAAAGCAACAGCAAAAAAATCCAAAAAATTACAGGAGAAAGGAAATAATAAAGATCCGAGCAGAAATAAATGAAATAGAAAATAAACGTACTATACAGAAAATAAGTGAAAGCAAAAGCTGGTTCTTTGAAAGGATAAACAAAATTGATACCCCACTAGCGAGACTTATTAAGAAGAAGAGAGAAAGGAACAAGGTGAATCAAATCTGCAATGAGGCTGGTAACATAACAACAGACATAGTAGAAATTCAAAACATCATTAGAGGATACTTTGAACATCTATACGCTAAGAAACAAGATAATCTGGATGAGATGGACAAATTCCTGGACAAATATAATCTACCAAGAATGAGCCAGGAAGAAATAGAAAGTCTGAATAGGCCCATAACAAGCCAGGAAATTGAATCAGTAATAAGTAACCTCCCAACAAAGAAAAGCCCTGGCCCCGATGGATTCACCTCTGAATTCTACAAAACTTTCAAAGAAGAGTTAACTCCCATTCTGCTCAAATTATTTCCAAAGATCCAAAAGGATGAATCTCTCCCTAATTCATTCTATGAAGCCTCTGTCACCCTCATCCTCAAAACAGATAAGGACAGGACAAGGAAGGAAAACTATAGACCAATATCTCTGATGAACATAGACTCAAAGATTCTCAACAAGATACTAGCAAATCGTATTCAACAACTTATACAGAAGATCATACACCATGATCAGGTAGGCTTTATTCCAGGAATGCAAGGTTGGTTCAACATACGCAAAACCATAAACATAATACACCATATTAATAGGAAGAAAGACAAAAACCATATGGTCATATCGATTGACGCAGAAAAAGCATTTGATAAGATACAACATCCCTTCATGATCAAGACTCTTAGCAAAATTGGCATAGAAGGGCCATTTCTCAATACAATAAAAGCCATCTATGAAAAACCCATAGCAAACATCATCCTGAATGGAGAAAAGCTGAAAGCTTTCCCACTAAACACAGGAACAAGACAAGGATGCCCACTTTCTCCTCTCCTTTTCAACATAGTTCTGGAAGTCCTCGCCAACGCAATCAGAAAAGAGGAAAAAATAAAGGGCATTCGAATAGGAAAAGAAGAGGTGAAACTCTATTTGCAGATGACATGATTGTATACATAGAAGACCCAATGATCTCCATGGAAAAACTACTGGAAGTAATACATGAATTCAGTAAAGTTGCAGGATATAAAATCAATATACAGAAATCGATAGCATTTCTATATACGAATAACAGGCAGACTGAGATAGAACTGAAAAAACTTATTCCGTTTACCATAGCCACTAAAAGTATAAGATATTTAGGAATAAATCTAACCAAAGAAGTTAAAGACCTCCACAAGGAAAACTATGAGAAGGTAAAAAAAGAAATTGAAAATGACACAAAAAAATGGAAGGACATCCCATGTTCATGGATTGGAAGAGTTAATATAATCAAAATGGCAATTCTACCCAAATTAATCTACCTATTTAATGCAATGCAAATCAAAGTACCAGACACATTCTTCACAGATCTAGAAAAGACAATCTTAAAATTTGTCTGGAATCATAAAAGACCCCGTATTGCCAAAGCACTTCTACACAAGAAGAATGGAGTGGGTGGCATCTCAATCCCCGATCCAAAAATGTATTACAAAGCTGTGGTAATAAAGACAGCATGGTATTGGCACAGAAACAGACATGTGGACCAATGGAACAGAATTGAGTCCCCAGAAATAAGTGCCCAAACATACAGTCAACTGATCTTTGACAAGGGGTACCAGTCAATCCAGTGGGAAAATGAAAGCCTCTTCAGCAAGTGGTGCTGGAGAAACTGGACTTCCACTTGCAGAAAGATGAATCTGAACCCCTACCTCTCTCCTTTGACAAGAATCAAGTCAAGGTGGATCAAGGATCTAAATCTAAGACCTCAAACTATAAAGCTGCTCCTGGAGAATGCTGGGGAAACTCTGGGAGACATTGTTGTAGGGAAAGACTTCCTAAAGAAGACACTCAAAGCAGAGTCCATCGTCCACAAAATAGACAAGTGGGATTACATCAGACTAAGAAGTTTCTGCATGGCCAAAGACACAGTAGTTAGTGTGAATCGACAGCCCTCAGGATGGGAAAATATTTTTGTAAATGTTGCATCAGATAAGGGACTGATAACCAGAATACACAAGGAACTAAAAAAGGTGTTTGGAAAAAAGATGAGCAACCCTATTAAAAGATGGGAGAAGGAGATGAAGAAAACACTCTCTAAAGATGACATACGAATGGCCAAAAGGCATATGAAAAAATGTTCAACCTCCCTCATCGTAAGGGAAATGCAGATAAAAACAACAATGAGGTACCACCTAACCCCAGTCAGATTGTCTAATATTAAAAAAACAAAAAATGATAAGTGTTGGCGGGGGTGTGGTGAAAGGGGAACTCTTTTACACTGCTGGTGGGAATGTAGATTGGTCCAACCACTGTGGAGAATAATTTGGAGATTCCTCAAAAATCTACAGATAGATCTGCCATATGATCCAGAGATCCCACTCCTCGGTATCTACCCAAAGGACAGAAGAATTCTTCATTGGAAAAGTGCTTGCACATCGATGTTTATTGCGGCACTATTCACAATTGCTAAGTCTTGGAACCAACCCAGATGTCCCTGTATGGAGGAATGGATTGAAAAACTGTGGCACATATACTCTATGGAATACTACTCAGCCATAAAAACCAACAGAGCCCTGGCTTTTGACAGAAAGTGGAAGAATATGGAAGATGTACTGCTGAGTGAGGCAAGCCAGACTATGAAGGAGAGACATTGTATGTCCCCACTTAACATATACCGTTTGTCTGCTTTCTATGTCTGAAACTGATTGACTAACAGTTGAACAAACACAAGAGATGGGTGTGAATGTCAGATGAGGTGTATGTGGAGGAGTGGGGCCCAACGAAAGACATTTAGAGAAGGGATACAGAGGTAGAGCATTGACGGGATGGGGAGGTGTGGTGTTATCTGTTGAAGATATTTCGATCAACGGGTCTGGGGAGAAATGTTCACATATCGAAATGGTCTCATTGTAAGCCAAACAATATGATTGAAAGTATATACAAAAATAAATAAAGTAATTAATTAAAAAAAAAAGAAAACTAAAGAGAGACAGACAGCAATAGGAGAACAAATAACAACCAAGTATTTGGCCAACTTAATGGTAGGGACAATACTGGAAATACTGATAATAACGTTGAAAGTTAATGGATTAAATTCTCTGATCAAGAGACCCAGACTGGCTGAATAGATTAAAAATCAGAAAGCTTCCATCTGCTGCCTGCAACACACCCATCTCATGGGAAAATACATACATAGACTAAAGTGAAGGGAAGGAAAAAGTTACACTATATTCATTTATTACTTCAACAAATGTTTTTCATGGAAACGTTTGGGTCATCTAAATATACCATCATGTCATCTGCAAAAAAATATTTTCAACTTTTCTTTGCCTATTTGAAAGTCTTTTATATTGTTCTATTTTCTGATTGCATTGTTTAAGACTTTCAGTACTATATTAAAAAGCAGTGTAGAAAGTGGGAATCCTTATCTACTACCAGTTTTTAGTGGAAAAATTTTAGCTTTATTGCATTTATTGTAAGGTTAGCTATATATTTCATACATGGTTTTATTGTGTTGAGAAATGACGCTTCTATATCAATCTTGCTGACAATCTTAATCATGAAAAGATGTATTTTATTAAATCCTTTTCTGCATCAGTTGAAAAGATCATATATTTTTATTTTTTTCTGTTAATATGGTATATTATATTTATGGTCTTGCATATGTTAAACTACCCTTGCATCCCTGGAATAAAGCCAACTATGTTGTTGAATTTGAAAGTATCTTGTTGAGAATGTTTACATCTATATTTATCAGATATTGGTCTGTAGTTCTCCTTTTTTGTTATTTCTTTATCTGTTTTTGGAATGAGGAAGATGTAAGCTTCATAAAATGAATTTGGAAGGTTTCCTTACCTTTGGATCTTTATAAATAATTTGAGTAGGATAGGGGTTAACTCTTCCTTAAAAGTTTTGTAGAATGTAGAAGTGAAGCTATCTGGACCTGGGCTTTTCTTTGTCAGGAGGTTATTTATTACTGATTAAATCTTATGGATTGTTATAGGTCTATTCAGGTTTTCTATGTCCTTTGAATCTTGGTAGATTATATGCATCTAGGAATTTGTCCATCTGCTCCATGTTCTCTTGTTTCTTGGCATATAGTCATTCGTAGTATCCTCTAATGATGTTTTGTATTTCTATTATGTCTGTTGTAATGTTGCCTGTTTCATTATTGATTTATCTGGTTACTTTCTTTTTCTTTTTATCACTTTAGCTAATTGTGTGTCGATCTTGATAATCTTTTCAAAGAATCAGCTTTTGCTTTTATTTATTTTCTGTATGGTTCGTTTATTTTCTATTTCATTTATTTCTCCTAAAATCTTCATGAATTCTTTTCTCCTGACATTTTTGAGGGTTTTCCCAATTCCCTGAGGCACAATGTTAGGCTGTCTATTTGTCACCTTTCCATCTTTTTCTCATGCACACTAATTGCTATGAATTTTCCTTTTAGGACTGCTTTTGCTATGTCCCATAAATATGGAAACTTGTGTACTCATTATAATTTGTTTCCATAATTTTTTTGATTTCAGACTTTATTTCTTCAGTAGTTAAGAAGTCATTCAGAAGTAGGTAGTTAAGTTTCCATGTGTTTGTGTATTTTCTAGTGTTTTTCTTGAAATTAATATTGAGTTTAATTCCATAATGGTCAGAGAAGATGTTGGATATAGTTTCTATGACTTTGAATTTGGAGAGGCTTGATTTGGTCCTATCATATGGTCAAGCTTTGAAAAGGTTCCATGCCAGTGTGACAAAAAATGTATATTTTGTGGTCTTATGGAAAAAATTCTATAGATGTCTCTTTCTCTTTTTTTTTTTTTTTTTTGGAGAGGTTTTTTTGCTATAGGGCGCGTGCGCTCGCCAGACAGACAGAGAGAGACAGAGAGATAGAAAGCAGGAAATCACCCCCCAGGGGGGATGGCCACGCCGCAATCCCTTCTCCTCCATTCTCCTCTCGGGATCTTGGGCACGCACGCACACGCGCCCGGCGTGAGTTTAAGCCACCGGGTCCGGGACTCGAACCGCGGTCGACTACGTGGGAGTCCAGCGACATAGCCATTACGCTAACTGCTGGTCCCTATAGATGTCTCTTAAGTTCATTTGATTTATAGTATCATTTAGGTCCATTATTTCTGTTTATTTTTAGTCTAGGAAGTCTTTCTAAGAGAAATAAAGGGGTGTTAAGATCCCTAACAATTATAGTGCTGCATTCTGTCTCTCCTTTTAGCTCCAACAGTCTTTCCTTCAGATATATAGGTACTCCTGAGTTGGGTGCATAGATATGAATAAGCGTTATATCATCTGGATGAATTAGCCCATTTAGTATTATATAATGCTCTTCTTTCTCCTTTCTTGCAGTCTTTGTCTTGAAGCTTATTTTGTCTGAAATCAATATCACAACTTCATCCCTTTTTTTATTTCCATTTGCATGGAATATCTTTTTCAGCCCTTCACTTTTAGTCTATGTATGTTTTTATCCATAAGGTGCATTTCTTGTAGGCATGGGGGGGTTCCTGTTTTTTTTTTTTTCCCCATTGAGCCAGTCTGTATCTCTTAATTGGAGAATTTAATCCATTAACATTCAATGTTATTATAAATATTTTTGAACTGTTTCTATCATTAAGTGATCCATTTTCTTGGTTGTATTTTGTGCTCTTATAACCATCCATCTGACTTTTTAGTTTTCCTGGTATAGCACTCCCTTCAGAACTTCTTGAAGAGGTGGTCTGGAGTTGGTAAATTCTTTCAGGTTTTGTTTATCCAAGAATGTTTTTATCTTTTTTTTTTTTCATGTGAAGGATAATCTCCCTGGGTATAGGATTCTTGGTTCAAATTGTTTTTCATTTAAAACTTTGAATTTATGGCCCCTTTCTTTCCCTGCCTGCATTGTTTCTGACAAGAGGTCTGATGTTAGTCTTATGGGATAACCTATGTAAGTAACTTGATGTTTCCCTCTTACCAATTTTAGTATCTTGTCTTTGTGGTTTTGGCCAATCTGGCTATGATGTGCCTTGGAGAGATTTTTCTTGGATTGATTCTATTTGGGGTCCAGTGTACTTCTTGGGTCTAGGTATTTGAATGCCTCTCTAGGTTTGGAAAGTTTTCCTCCAGGATTTCATGGAATAAATTATCAATTCCCTTATTATTTTTTTCCTCTCTGGGATATCAGTTATCCAGATATTGGAGCTCTTGATGGTACCTAGTATTTCTTATATATTATCCTCAATTTTCTTGGTCGTTTTGTCATTCCTTGGATACATTTTGTCTTCTACATTTGAGATTCAATCTTCTGCATGATCTCATCTACTTTTAATACTTTCAAGGGAGGTTTTAATTTCCCATATCACATTCTTCTCTAACAATTCCATTTGATATTTTTTATGGTATCTATTTCTTCTTTCAAATCATGAAAGGGCTTCCTCATCTCCTGGATCTCATCTCCTTTCTCTTGCATCTCATTTAGTTTGGTCACTACAAATATTCTAAATTGCTTATCCAACATTTCCATGACTTCCATTATGTTGTCTGTAGGTGATACAGAATTAATGTTTTCCCTGGAGGGGAGATACATTTTGTTGGTTAATCATATTTCTTGTACCTCTGCGATTGTTCCTAGTCATCTGGTGATCTATATATTCCTCCCTAAATTTTTTCAAGGTACCTCTGAGTGTTCAAAGGTGTACAGGAGTGAAAAATTGGCAATTTTTTACTTTCTCTTCTGCTCTGCCTCCCTGTTGCTCACCAGCACCCTGAACTGTTGTCACTGGTCCTGGATGAACGAAAGTTGCCCCTCTTTCTAAAGTACAGGTGCACCTGAAACTGAGCTGCTGCACTTCAATTAAGGAGCAAAGAAAAAATCATGCAGCATGCAATGAGCACTATGTATTATCCACAACGCCGAAGTCGTGAGAGTTCAAAAGTGAGTGGGGAAAGTGATTAGCCATAGCTACTGGTCATTAGGCCCTGAAGACACAGGCAGCCTGCTGTCTGGCAAGCCCTTTGCTTGAACTGGTATCCCAGTCTATTTCTCTTAAAAATTAAGGTTTTTCAAAAAGTTTGCCAATGTATATTATAAAACAACTGCATAGATTTTTTTAAAAATTGACACCAAAATAAACTTCAGTTCCATTTCTCCCTGATCTTTACAAATCAATAACCAAGGATCCCTAGAAAAATTAAGGAAGACTGCAGCAGAAAAGAAAAATAATAAAATAAGTGTCTCTGTGACTTGGAGAAGCCCATTTTGCTCTGGTCCTCGTGCCATCAGGACATCTGCTCCAGATGGTCTTGCTGCATGGTGAGCCTTTTGTGGCTAGGGAGGGATACTGAAGTGTTGATTATTCTCTCTCCTACATACCTTCAAACTCTCATGAGTGTTTATTGGAACTTGGAGAAGCCCATCTTTCTCTCCACATCATTGGGACATCTGCCCCAGATGGCCTTACTGCATGGTGAACTGTTTGTAGCTGGGAGGGGTGCTGAAAAATGTGACTGATTCCCTCCTCCACATGCCTTTAAACTCTCAGATGTGTTCACTGGGACTTGGATAAGCCTGTCTAGCCTCAGTTCCCAAGCCATTGAGACATCTGCCCCAGATGGCCTTGCTACACAGTGAGCCATTTGCAGTTGGGAGGGGTTCTACAGAGTATGGCTTATACCCTCCTCCACATGCCTTAGAACTCTTGGATGTGCTCATTGGGATTTGGAGAAGCCTGTCTTGCTCTGGCCCTGTGCCATTGGGACATCTGCCCCAGGCGGCCTTGCAGTATAGTGAGCTGTTAGAAGCTGGGAGGGGTGCTGCAGAACATAGTTAATATCCTCCCCACATGCTTTGGAACTTTCAGGTTGTTCATTGGGACTTGGAGAAGCCCATTTGTTCCAGTTGTCATGCCATCAGGATAGTTGCCCCATCGACAGGCCTGGGTGCACTGAGTGGCAGAGAGATTGTGGCTCATCCGCAGCCATGTGCCTCTGAATTCTCATCCTGGAAGAAAACTTTCCAAACCTTGAGAGGCATTCAAAAATCCAGACCCAATAAATACAAAGGACCCCAAATAGAATCGACCCAAGAAGATCTTCTCAAAAAACACATCATAGCGGGACCAGCAGTTAGCATAATGGCTATGTCGCTGGACTCCCATGTAGTCGACCACAGTTCACTTCCCGGACCTGGTGGCTTAAAACTCACACTGGGTACGTGTGCGTGCGTGCCCAAGATCCCAAGAGGAGAACAGAGGAGAAGGGACTGCGGCATGGCCATCCCCCCGGGGGGTGATTTCTTGCTTTCTGTCTCTCTGTCTTTCTCTGCCTGTCTGGCAAGTGCACGTGCCCTATAGCAAAAACCTCTCCAAAAAAAAAAAAAAAAAAAAAAAAAAAATCATAGCTAGATAGGCCAAAACCACAGACAAAGACAAGACACTAAAGTTAGCACGAGAGAAAGGTCACCGTTACTTACAAAGGTTATCTCATCAGGCTAATGTTGGACTTCCCATCAGAAACAATACAGGCAAGGAAAGAATGGGAACATATATTCAAAGGTGTTAAATGAAAAACAACTACAAACAAGATTACTATACCCAGCAAGATTATCACAAATATGGGAAGAAATGATAAAAATGTTCTCAGATAAACAATACCTGAAAGAATTTACCAACTCAGAGCCAGATCTTCACGAAGTCCTGAAAGGAGTGTTATACCAGTAAAACTAAAAAGTCAGACAGATGTTCATAAGAGAACAAAAAACAACCAAGAAAAATGGCTAAATGATAGGAACAAGTCCAGAAATATTAATAATACTGTTAAATGTTAATGGATTAAATTCTCTAATCAAGGGACACAGACTGGCTGAATGAAGAAAAAAAAAAAAGAAACCCTCTCTATTGCCTACAAGAAATGCATTTCATAGTTAAAGATAAACATATACTGGGACCAGCAGTTAGCATAATGGCTATGTCGCTGGACTCCCACATAGTTGACCGGGGTTCGCTTCCGGATCCAGTGGCTTAAAACTCACGCCGGTTGCGTGTGCGTGCGTGCCCAAGATCCCGAGAGGAGAACAGAGGTGAAGGGATTGCGGCATGGCCATCCCCCCGGGGAGTGATTTCTCGCTTTCAGTCTCTCTGTTTCTCTCTGTCTGTCTGGCGAGCACATGTACCCTATAGAAAAAACTTCTCAAAAAAAAAAAAAAAAGATAAACATATACTACATGTGAAGGGTTGAAAAAAAGGTATTCCTGGCAAACAGAAATCAAAAAAGACCTGAAGTTGCAATACAAATTTCAGACAACATAGGCTTTAATACAAAAACTATAAAAAGAGACAGAGACAGGCATTATATACTAGTAAAAGGGCTAATTAATCAAAAAGACATAACACTTACAAATACTTTCCATATACTGGGACACCGGAAAAGCAGTCAAAATGGACCCAACTCAGGAGCACTCGAATAAGTCAAGGGAAGACTGCTAGATCTTAAAGGAGAGATAGGTTGCAACACTGTAATCATTGGGGATCCCAACAAACCATTATCTCCTTTAGAGATATCTTCTAGTCAAAAAATAAGCAAAGAGGGACCAGCAGTTAGTGTAATGTCTATGTCGCTGGACTCCCACGTAGTTGACCACGGTTCATTTCCCGGACCTGGTGGCTTAAAACTCACGCCAAGTGTGTGTGCATGCGTGCACAAGATCCCAAGAGGAGAACGGAGGAGAAGGGATTGCAGTGTGGCCATCCCCCCTGGGGAGTGATTTCTTGCTTTCTGTCTCTCTGTCTCTCTCTGTCTGGCGAGCACATGTGCCCTACAGCAAAAAAAAAAAAAAAAAAAAAAAAGCAAAGAGATACAAGAACTAAATGTTACCATAAATTAAATGGACTCGAAAGATATCTATAGAACTTTCCACCCTAAAATGAAAGAATACACATTTTTCTCACTCTTGCATGGAACCTTTTCAAAGATTAATCACATGGTAGGGCACAAAACAAGCCTCTACAGATTCAAAGGCAAAGAAACTATATCCAGCATCTTCTCTGACGATGATGGAATCAAACTTGATATTAATTTCTAGGGAAAGTCCTCTAAAATACAAAACCACATGGAAACTAAACAACCTACTTCCAAATAACTTCTCAAGTATCAAAGAAATTAAGCCTGAAATCAAAAGATGTATGGAAACAAATGATAATGAGTACACGAGTTTCCATATACTGGGACACCACAAAAGCAGTCATAAGAAAGAGATGGAAAGGTGGCAAATAGACAATGTATCATGCCTCAGGGAATTGGAAAAACAACAACAAAATAATCCAAAAAAAATCCAGGAGAAAAGAAATAATAAAGATTTGAGCAGAAATTAATGAAAAAAAATAAACAAACTATACAGAAAATAAAAGAAAGAAAAGCTAGTTATTTGAAATGACTAACAAGATTGACACACCATTAGCTAGACTCATTAAGAATAAGAGATAAAGGAATCAGTATAATCAAATTCACAATGAAACAGGCAATATTACTACAGATACAATAAAAGTACAAAGTATCATTAGAGGATACTGTGAGATGGACAAATTCCTGAGCACATATGAACTACCAAGATTGACTTAGGAGGACATAGAAACTCCGTATAGACCCATAACATACCATGATATTGAACCAGTAATAAATAACCTCCCCAAAATAAAAAGCCAGGTCCTGTTGGCTCCACATCTAAATTCTACAAAACTTTTAAAGAAGGTTAAACCACTCTCTATTCAAACTACTTCTAAAGACCCAAAAGGAAGGAATCATACCAAAATCATTCTTGAAGCTTCCATCATCCTCATCCCAAGAAAGATTATTCATCATGAACAGATAAGCTTTATTCCAGGGATGCAAGAGTGGTTCGACACAATGAAAATCATAAACATAATACACAATATTAACAGAAAGAATCATAAAAATCATATGATCATTTCAATCAATGCAGAACAAGCATTGCATAAAATACTACAGTCCTTCATGACTAAGACTTTCAGCAAAATCACCATAGAAGGGTCATTTCTCAACACAATAAAAGCCATCTATGGGGGACCAGCAGTTAGCGTAATGGCTATATTGCTGGACTCCCATGTAGTCAACAGTGGTTCGAGTCCTGGACCTGGTGGCTTAAACTCACACCAGGCGCATGTGTGTGCGTTCCCAAGATCCTGAGGGGAGAATGAAGGAGAAGGGATTGAGGCGTAGCCATTCCCCCGGGGATTGATTTCTTGCTTGCTGTCTCTCTGTCTCTCTGGCGAATGCACGCACCCTATAGCATAAACCTTTCCAAAAAAAGAAATCCATCTATGAAAAACCTATAACTAACCTTATACTGAATGGAGAAAAGCTAAAAGCTTTTCCACTTAAAATTGGTACTGGACAAGGCCACCCACGTTCTCCACTCCTTTTCAATATAGTGCTAGAAGTCTTAGCCAATGAAGAGAGACATTTTATGTCCCCACTCATTATATACCAAGTGTCCTTACTCTATGACTGAAACTGATTGACTAAAGGATATAGAAACACAGTTCATGGGTGTAAATACCAGATATAGTATGTGTGAAAGAGTAGAGTCTGAGGAAGGACATTTAGAAGATAAATAGACAGGCAAAGCATTAATGGGACAAAGAAATGTGGTATTATCTATGGAAGATAATCTTATAGTTTTATCAACTGAACTGGGGAGAAATGTTCACGTATTGGAATATTCACATTGTAAGCTAAATAATGTGACTGAATGTATAAAAGAAAATGAAATTTAAAAAATTTTAAAAAAAGAAACTATGCTTCATCCCAGAGTAGTTCAAGTGAATAGTCACTATTTTTGCATTTTCCGGAACTATCTAAATTTTATAGAGCATAGAAAATTGGATAATGAGTTGCTGGTATTAAGCCCATCTATAAAAAATATTTAAATGTACCACTATACCAGTTGAAATATTTATCATGTGATAAAATAAATACTTCTATTTAATAAAAAAAGAATAAATTTGTCCAGAAATAATTTCAGGAAATGGGAGCTGATTTCCAAATACAGCTCCACTTGTATCACCCTTTGTATTAAAATTTATAGGAATAGTTGAAATAAAATGATCACTTGCATTTGATGTGGGCGATCTTAGGTTGTTGATCTTAAAATCTCACTGCATCTGACATATATTATCACTATGTGCTTAGGAAATGATTATTTTTAAATTTTGAACAGATTTTTAAATGTTGGATTTTATGTAAGACAATTTTTTTTATCCTGACAGATTTGTCCAATGACAAACATATAGTCTTTAATTCATTTTCCCATCCCATCCATGGCTAAAGTGAGTGGATAAAATATGCATCTAATTATGTCAGCCCTCTAATTGACTCCTGCAAACCCAGCATTGACTTTAGAATAAGTCTCAACTCCAAAACAAGCTTATAAAGCCCTCACTAGCTCATTTCTGCTGACCTCTTCAAATTCATTTCTCTCTGCTCTCAGTATTAAACACCATGCTCTAGATATAAAGAGTATTTTAAGTGATTACATCTGTTACAAATTTACTGAAACTAGAGCCTAATTTTGGACACTTAAAGCTATGAATATTATATACCATTATTTAAAATAATGATAGTAACATATACATATCATTGTACTCTAGTTCATTATTTTCTTGAGAGGAATTTGTAGATGTCAATTAATAAATTAAAAATGTGCATTTCTTAGCATTTTTTTATGACTTTCAATTCTCTCTGTAGATTAGTATTAAGTTTTGACTCCACCTACTGTGTAAGATGATGCCAAGTTTATATGTCATAACAAATATATATTTATTTTTTGTAACTTTATGTATTCTCCCAAACTGTCTTAATTAGCATTTTCATAATATTTATTTTAATACTTTTAGCCCCTTTTGCTCATTTGTAGTCAGATATTAAATTAATCAAAAAATAAATATAGATTAAATTTTAAAAAAGAAGTCTTAGCCAATGCAATCAGAAAAGAGAATAATATAAAAGGAATTCAAACAGGAAAAGAAGAGAGGAAACTATCTTTATTTGCAGATGACATGTTGGTATACTTAGAAGACTCAAAGGTATCCATGAAAATCAAAAACAAGACAAAACAAAACAAAAAAACAACTTCTCGAAGTAATAAAGGAATATAGTAAAGTGGCTGGATACAAAATCAACATCCAAAATTTGTTAGCATTTTTATATACGAACAAGTTTACTGAGATAGAACTGAAGAAAAATCCTTTTAGCATAGCCACAAAATGTATAAAATACCTAGTGATAAACCTAACCATGGAAGCCAAATACCTTTACAAGAAAAACTGTGAAAATCTTTAAAAAGACATCAGAAATGATGAAAAAAGTTGAAGGACATCCCATGTACCTAGATTGGGAGAATTAATATAATCAAAATGGCAATCCTACCCAAATTAATCTACATATTTAATGCAAATCCGAACAAATTACCAAATATATTCATCACAGATTTAGAAAAGGTGGTCATAGAATTTTTCTGGAATCATAAAAAATCCTGTATTGTCAAAGCAATCTTGCACAAGAAGAATGGAGTGGGTGGCATCTCACTTCCTGATCCCAAAATAAACTATAAAGCTGTGATAATCGGGACCAGCAGTTAGCGTAATGGCTATGTCGCTGGACTCCCATGTAGTCGACCGCGGTTCCCGTCCCGGATCCGGTGGCTTAAAACTCACGCCGGGCACGCGTGCGTGCGTGCCCAAGATCCCAAGAGGAGAATGGAGGAGAAGGGATTGCAGTGTGACCATCCCCTCTGGGGGGTGATTTCTCGCTTTCTGTCTCTCTGTCTGTCTGTCTGGCGAGCACACGCGCCCTATAGCAAAATCCTCTCCCCAAAAAAGAAAAAAAAAAGCTGTGATAATCAAAACCCGCATCTTATTGGCACAAAACCAGACAGGTGGACTAATGGAACAAAATGGAGACTCCAGAAATAAACCCCAAGACATACAGCCAACTGATTTGTGACTAAGATATCAGATATCAGTCAATCCTATGTAAAAAGAAAAACCTCTAAAGAGGTTAAAAAGCACATGCTGGCAAAGCACATGGTGCTGGCAAACTGATTATTCACCTGCAGAAAGATGAAATTAGATCCCCATCTTTCACCATTAACAAAAATCCACTCTAATGGATCAAAAATGTAAACCTAAGACCTCAACCTATAAAGCTGTTGGTAGAAAACACTGGGGAAACTCTGGGAAATATTGAGGTAGGCAAAGACTTTTAAAATAAGAGCCCCAAATCACGGTCCATAATCCAAAAAATACACAAGTGGGATTACATCAGATTAAGAAGTTTCTGCACAAAAAAGGCACATCAATGAGTGTGAATCAACAGCCCTTAGAATGGGAGAATATTTTTATAAAATATGCCTCACACAAGGGACTGATAACCAGAATACACAGGGAACTCAAGTGGCTTCCCCCAAAATAAATGATTAACCCAATTAAAAGATGGGAATATCAGCTGAACAAAAAACTCTCTAAGGAAGACATATGAACAGACAAAAAGCATATGAAAAAATGGTCAACATTCTTATCAACAGGGAGATGCAGATTAAAACCACAATGAGAGGACCAGCAGGTGTCATGGTAGTTAATGACACTGTATAACCACATGGCTGACTTTGATTTGAGTTCCAGACCTGGTGACCTGCTTTCTCACTTTCTCACTTTCTCTCTCTCTCTCCCTCTCTGCTCTAATTATTAAAAGTAAATAAATAAAGTTAAATAAAATAATTCTTTAAAAATTAAAAGAAACACGATGAGATATCACTTATCCCATCAGAATGGCAAAGATTAAAAATACATAAAATTATGGGACCAGCAGTTACCGTAATGACTGTGTCGCTGGACTCCCATGTAGTGGACTGCGGTTTGAGTCCCAGACCCTGTGGCTTAAACTCACGCTGGGTGTGTGTGCATGAATGCCCAAGATCCCAAGAGGAGAATGGAAGAGAAGGGATTGCAGTGTGGCCATCACCCCTGGAAGGTGATTTCTCACCTTATGTCTTTCTGTCTCTCTCTGTCTTTCTGGTGAGCACACACGCCCTATAGCAAAAAAAAAAACTCTCAAAAAATACATAAAATCATAAGTGTTGGTGTGGTTGTGGCGAATGGGCAACTCTCCTACACTGTTGGTGGGAATGTAAATTGGTTCAGCCACTGTGTCCAACAATATGGAGGCTTCTCAAAGACCATCAGATAGAACTACCATATAATCCAGCAATTCCATTCCTAGGTACCTACCCAAAGGACAGGATAATGCTCAGTTGGAAAAGTGCTTTCACATCTATGTTTATTGTAGTATTATTCATGATTACAAAGACATGACACCAACCCAAATGTCCACAAACTGATGAATGGACTGAAAAAGTGTGGCACATATACTCCATGGAATACTATTCACTCATACAAAACAATGAGATCCTGGCATTTGATGGAAAGTGGATTAATATGGAAGACTTATTGCTGAGTTAAGCAAATCAGGCTATGAAAGAGACATTGTATGTTTCCACTTAACATGTACTGACTGTCCACACTCTATGATAGAGACTTTTCAGTTGGAGGGGATTGATAATAGTTATGGACATTGGAGAAAGTGTGAAGGAGGGTGAAAGAAGGAAAGAGTATAGGGAAGGAATTTAGGGAGAAAAATAGAGAAGTAAGACATTTGCGGGACACGGAAATAGTTTACTACCTGTTTATCATAACATGTCTAGTATTCTCAACTTGACTGGTCTGAGGTGTGTTTCTTGTTGTGTGAATTATCTCTACAAGCTAAATGAGGTATAGCATTTGAATGTATAAATAATAATAATAATAAAATAAATTTTAAAAAAGAAAAAATTCTAAAATAAACAAATGATACAACTGACCCAGAGAAAATTTGGAATTTGGGAAACAAAGAGAACTTCAGGAGAGAAAAAGATTATATTCTGTACAAGATTCAAGAAGATATAACATGTATAAACCAAAAGAAGAGATGCTACAAAACAGGAAGAATCAGAGGGGGAAAAAAAGCTGAAACTAAAAAATTATAAGGTATAAAAGCATGAAGAGCAACTGTGGATACTAGAGACAGTGCAGGAAGAGGGTGGCCAATGAGAGGCAGGAAGGAAGGAATTGAGAGAAAAAAAGGCAAAATGTAAAATGGACAGGAGCTGTTTGTGGATGCATGCCTTAACGGCTGGGAACCATCACTCATCCTCACCCCTGCTCATCTCTGGACTTCAGGTATTTTCTTGGGACTTTAAGATGAACTTGCACCCCTCCCCACCTCATTTGGAGATCAGTTCAAGCCAGTGGCAGTGCCAGACACCAGGATGCCTGTGGCTGCAGGCCCTAATAGCCAGGACCATCGCTCATGCTCCGCTCTTTCCCCACTTGCCTTTGGACTCTCAGAATCTCAGTGTTTTAAATAGTGTGTGGCTTGCATTGCACAATTTTTTTTTCTTTTCCCTTGAGGCGAAGCTTATTAAGGCAGTTGGAGGCTCACCACCCCTTAAAAACAGGGAGGTCTTTGGGTCACCCAGGACCAGTGACATCAGTGCACGGTACTGGTGAGCAACAGATAGGAAGAACAGAAGAGACAGCACCAATTTTCTAATCTTGTGCACCTTTTAACACTCAGAGATATCTTGAATAAGTTAGGAAGTGATGTATAGATTACTGGATGAATAGGAACAATCGTAGACGCCCAAGAAATGTGAGCAACCAACAAAAGACCTCTCCCCCAAGGGAAATTGTCAAGCCCACATCACTCACAGTCATGGGTGGACGTCATGGACATGTCAGGTAAGGAATTCAAAATATTTCTACTGACCAAATTAACTGAGATGAAAGAGAAAAGAGACAATAAGTTCCAGGAGATGAGGAAGTCCTTTCGTGATTTGAAAGAAGAAATAGACACTTTGAAAAAGAACCAGATGGGGAACGAGCAGTTAGCATAATGGCTATGTCGCTGGACTCCCACGTAGTCAACCGCGGTTCGCGTCTCGGACCCGGTGGCTTACAACTCACGCCGGGTGCATGTGCGTGTGTGCCCAAGATCCCGAGAGGAGAATGGAGGAGAAGGGATTGCGGCGTGACCATCCCCCCTGGGGGGTGATTTCTCTCTTTCTGTTTCTCTGTCTCTCTCTCTGTCTGTCCAGCAAGCGCACGCGCCCTATAGCGAAAAACCTCTCCAAAAAAAAAAAAAAAAAAAAAAAAAAAGAACCAGATGGAACTTTTAGGGTTAAAGAATATGACACAGGAAACCAAAACCTCCCTTGAACGTATTCAAAAGTAGATTATATTAGGCAGAAGATAGAATCTTGAAAATAGAAGACAAACCATCTGACCCAGAAAGAAGAATAAAGAAGATTGAGAAAACAACCAAGAAAAATGAGGATAATATACGAGGAATATTGGATACCATCAGGTGCCCCAACATCCAGATAACTGATATCTCAGAAGAGGAAGAAAATAATAAGAACATTACCCCACCCCCTTTAAAGACCAGACTGGCCCTTTTCTGCAAGAGTCCTCCAGTTCCATCTCTAGGCTCCTGGCTGGCAAGGAAAACTGAGGCACGGGCACCACTTCTCCCAGCCCACTTCCAGGCTCCAAAGACCAGGACTCCACCCCCTTTAAAGATCAGACCGGCCCTTTCTCTACAGGAGCCCTGCAGTTCCATCTCTAGGCCCCTGGCCTGCAAAGGAAACTGAGGTGGGGGTACCATTGGCCCCAGCCCACTTCCAGGTAGCCAAGACCAGGAGTCCACCCCCTTTAAAGGAAGGCAGGGTTTTATTATTTTTATTTTTTTCTTTGCTCTTCCTTTCTGTTTTGTTAATACCCTCCTCCCCCTTGTCCCACAGAACAGACTGGCCCTTGCTCTGCAGGAGACCTCCAGTTCCATCTCTAGGCCCCTGGTGAAATTGCAGCGGTGCGTAACTTTTTCTTTAATCTCCTTTATACTCTTTTCTTTCCTATTACATTATCCTCTCTTCCTCATCCTCCACCCTGCCAGAGGGATTAGACAGATCCAGAATCACAGTTCTCAAATTCCCTAGTATTGTAAGGTTCCCTTGGATCCTCCTCTGTACTGAACCACCTGTGAATGTGTAGATAGTACTCTTCAGAAACTTTAACGGAGTACCCTTCTTGAAACCACATTGCTAAAAACAACAGAAGAGAAACTTCTGCACACATAAATTCACAGCAAAAGGGATACACACTTGTTTCTAGTCAAGGAAACGTTCTCCTGAGAGATATTCAAAAGTGAATACATCTTCCAATGACTAGAAGTATAAGAAGAGCCTCAGGTCTGAGTAAGCCACAGAATATGTCTCCATCAAAGGAACAGAGTAACACTCCTCCATATCTCCTAAAATCTGAGAATGCTCCCACAATGTCAGAGAAAGAATTTAGAACGTTCATGGTGAACAAATTCTATGAGTTGAAACAAAAAAGAGACAAATTCAGGAGATTAGGAAGTCCTTCCACGATATGAAAGAAGAAATGGACACTCTTAGAAAGAATAAGATGGAGCTATTAGAGAAAAAGTCTATAATACAAGAAATAAAAAACTATCTTGAAAATATTAAAAGTCAATTAGACCAGACTGTTCTTTGCCCAGCAGCAGGCACCTGGTCCACCTCTGGCAAGGGATATTGAGGCAGGGTCACCTCTGACCCCCGCCTCACTTTCAGACTCCCCAGCCCAAGGCCCCACCTCCTAGACTGTCCATTGCCCGGCAGCAGGCACCTGGTCCACCTACAGGCCTCTTTATTTCTCTCTGTTGTCTTTTATTTCATCTCACATTATCCTCTCCTCTTCATTTTCCACCTTGCCAGAGGGACTAGACAGGTCTAGAATCAGATATCTGAAATCCCCTAGTAAGGTAAATTTCCCTGGGATCTTCCCTTGTACTGATCCACCTGTGAGAAAGGAGATATTGCTTTTTAGACACCTCAGTAGATTTTCCTCTTGAGAGCACACTGGTAAAAACAACAGAAGAGAGACTTCAGCAAACACCAATTCCAAGCCAAAAGGAAACACACTTACTCCTAGTGGGAGAAACATTCCCCTAAGAGTTTTTGAAAAGGGAATACATTTTCTAACGTCTAGAAGTAGAATAAGAGCCTAAAGTCTGAATAAAAAAGGAAATATGTCTCCAACAAAGGAAAACTGTAACTCCCCTCCATCTCTCATAAATATGGAAGATGTTACCAAATTGACAGACAAAGAATTTTGAACATTCATGGTGACCAAATTCTGTGAGTTGAAACAGAAAAGAGACAATGAACTACAGGAAATTAGAAAATCCTTCCAGGATATGAAAGAAGAAATGGATACTCTGAGAAAGGATCAGGTGGAACTATTAGAGATAAAGCCTGGAATACAGGAAATCAAAAACTCTCCTGAAAGTATTGAGCCGATAAGAACATGCTGAAGATCAAATCTCTGATAGAGAAGATAAAACCTCTGACCTAGAAAAGAAACACCAAAAAGATCGAGAAAATAACAACAACAACAAAACCACGAGGATAATATACGAGAAACACTAGACTCTATTAGATGCCCAAACATCAGAATAATTGGCATTCCAGAAGGTGAAGAAACTAGTAACGGCATGGAATATCTATTACACGAAATCCTGGAAGAAAATTTCCCAAGTCTAGAGAGGCACTCAAACATCCAGAACCAAGAAATACAAAGGACCCCAAATGGAATCAACCCCAGAATATCTCCCCCAAGGCACATCTTAGCCAGGCTATCTAAGATCACAGATAAAGACATGATACTAAAACTGGCAAGAGAGAAATGAGAAGTAACTTACAAAGGCCATCCTATCAGGTTAACACCAGACTTCTCATCAGAAAAAATGCAAGCAAGGAAAGAATGGGAAGTTGTATTGAAAGTGTTAAGAGAGAAACAATTTCAACCAAGGCTATTATATCCTGCAACATTATCCTTCATACAGGAAAAAAAGATTAAAATCTCAGAAAAACAAAACCTGAAAGAATTTGCCAACATCAGACCAGCTCTTCAAGAAACCCTGAAAATAGTACTGTTCCAGGAAAACTAAAGAATCAACAGCCAGAAACAAAGAAATAACAGGCAAATAAGACAATGGCCAACTTAAATGTCAGTACAAATCCTGTAATATCGATAATAACATTAAATGTTAATGGTTTAAATTCTCCAATCAAGAGACACAAACTATCTGAATAGATAAAACAACAGAAACCCTCTATCTGTTGCCTATAGGAAACCCACCTCATGGAGAAAGACGTATATAGGCTGAAAGTGAAGGGTTGGAAAAAGTTATTCCATGCAATAGGGAACCAAAAAAGAACTGGAGTTGTGATACTAACTTCTGACAAAATAGGCTTTAAAACAAAAACCGTTTGAAGAGACAAAGAAGGGCACTATATTGTAGTAAAAGGATCAATAGATCAAGAAGATATAACACTATAAATATCTATGCACATAACATGGGAACACTCAAATATGTGAAGGAAAGACTGTTAGTTCTAAAAGGGGAGACAGACTGCAACACACTAATTATTGGAGATCTCAACAGTGCATTACCCCATCTGGACAGATCATCTAGGAAAAAAATAGGTAAAGACATAAAGGATCTAAACGATTCCATAAATCAATCGAACTTAACAGACATCTATAGAATTTTCCACCCAAAAACCATGAGATATAGTTTTTTCTCACCCTGACATGGAACCTTCTCGAATATTGACCATATCATAGGACACAAAGCAAACCTCTACAGAATCAGAGGCATAGAAACTATATCCAGCATCTTCTCTGACCATGATGGAATTAAACTTGAGTTTAATTTCAGAAGAAATCCTCAAAAATACCCAAATACATGGAAACTACATAACCTACTACTGAATGACTTCACTACTACTGAAGAAATAAATTCTGAAATCAAATGATTCATGGAAGCCAATGAAAATGAGGACACAGGTTTCCATAATCTTTGGGACACTGCTAAAGCAGTCATAAGAGGGAAGTTCATAGCAATTAGCACACATAAGAGGAAGACGGAAAGAAGGCTAATGGATCACCTAACATCATGCCTCAGAGAATTGGAAAACAAACAGCAAAAAAGTCCAAAAAAAAACAGAAGGAGAAAATAAATAATAAAGATCCAGTGGAAACAAATGAAATAGAAAATAAACGTACTATACAGAAAATAAATGAAAGTAAAAGCTGGTTCCTTGAAAGGATAAACAAAAATGATACACCACTAGCTATACTTATAAAGAAGAGGTGAGAAAGGAACCAGGTGAATCAAATCTGCAATGAAGTTGGTAATATAACAACAGACATAGTAGAAATTCAAAACATCATTAGAGGATAATTTTGACACCTATATGCTAAGAAACAAGAAAATCTGGATGAGATGGACAAATTCATGGACAAGTATAATCTATCAAGAATGAGCCAGGAGGATATAGAAAGTCTGAGTAGGCCCATGACAAGCCAGGAGATTGAATCAGTAATAAATAATCTTCCAACAAAAAAAAGCCTTTGCCCCGATGGATTCACTTCTGAATTCTACAAAACATTCAAGGAAGAGTTAACCTCCCATTCTACTCAAGCTATTTCTAATGATCCAAAGGGTGAAGATCTCTCTAATTCATTCTATGAAGCCTCTATCACCATTATCCTTAAAACTGATAAGGACAGGACAAAGAAGGAAAGCTATAGACCAATATCTCTGATGAATATAGACAAAAGATTCTCAACAAGATACTAGCAAATTGTATCCAAAAACTTACAAAAAAGATCATATGCCATGATCAGGTAAGCTTTATTCCAGGAATGCAAGGTTGGTTTAACACACACAAAACCATAAATTTAATACATTATACCAACAGGAATAAAGAGAAAAACAGTATGGTCACATCAATTGATTCAGAAAAAGCATTTAATAAGATACAACATCCCCTCATGATCAAGACTCTCAGTAAAATTGGCATAGAAGGGTCTTTTCTCAACACAATAAAAGCCACTTATGAAAAATCCCTAGCAAACATCATCCTGAATGGAGAAAAGATGAATGCATTCCCACTAAACATGGGAACAACCAAGGATGTCCACTTTCTCCACTCCTTTTCAATATAGTACTGGAAGTCCTCGCCAACGCAATCAGAAAAGAGGAAAAATTAAAAGGCATTCAAATAGGAAAGGAAGAGGTGAAACACTCTATACTCAGATGACACGATTGTATACATAGAAGATCCAATGGTCTCCATGGAAAAATTACTGGAAGTAATACATGATTACAGTAAAGATGCAGGATATAAAATCAATATACAGAAATAGATAGCATTTCTATATACGAATAACACAGACTGAGATAGAACTGAAAAAAGTTATTCCATTTACCATAGCCACAAAAAGTAAAAGATATTTAGGAATAAATCTAACCAAAGAAGTTAAAGACCTCCACAAGGAAAACTAAGAGAAGCTAAAATATGAAATTGAAAATGACACAAGAAAGTGGAAGGACATCCCATGTCCCTGGATTGGAAGAATTAATATAAACAAAATGGCAATTCTACCCAAATTAATCTACATATTTAATGCAATGCCAATCAAAGTACCAGACACATTCTTCACAGATCTAGAAAAGACAATCATAAAATTTGTCTGGAATCATAGAAGACGCGTATTGCCAAAGCAACTCTACACAAGAAGTCGGGTGGGTGGCATCTCAATCCCTGACCAAAATATATACTACAAAGATGTGGTAATCAAAACAGCATGATACTGGCACAGAAACAGGCATGTAGTCCAATGGAACAGTATAGACTTCCCAGATGTCTCTTTTCTGTTCCAACTCAAAGAATTTGCAAATGGTGCTGGAAAAACTGGATTTCCACCTGTAGAAAGATGAATCTGAATCCCTACCTCTCACCTTTGACAAAAATCAAGTCAAGGTGGATCAAGAATCTAAATCTAACCCCACTCCCATCTTTTGACCTCTGGGCCAGGAACTCCAAGGGAGGACTGTCCCCCGAAGCTCCAGTCCCAGGACCCCCAAGCCGGAGACCCCTCTGTCAGCCAGGTACACTTTTTTTCTCCTTCTCCTCTTCTTTCATTTGTAAATTTCTCTCTTCTCATTACCACATAGGGACGCCCTTAGCCCTACAGACACCCCACTCCCATCTTTTGACCCCTGAGCCAGGAACTCGGAGGAAGGACTGCCCCTCTTTCAACTTTTTCTTTATTTTCCTTATTATTTTCTTTTCACTTATTTGGTCCTTACTCCCTTTATCTACACCATCCTTGGCGGTTTACATAGGTCTAGAATTACAGTTCTGAAATATTCTAGTATTTTAAGACTCTCTGGGATCCTCCCTTTCACTGAACCACCTGTGAAGAAGGAGATACTTTTCTTTGTACAGCTGAAGAGAATACTTTTCTTTTGATCACATTGCTAAACACAATAGAAGAGACACTTGGCAGTCTTCATTCCGCAGCAAAAAGGAAACACTTTTGCTCCTATTAGAGGAAACATTCTCTTAAAAAGTATTTCAAAGGGAACAAATCTCCCAAAGGTTAGAAGTAGAAGAAAAACCTTAGGTCTGAATAAAGCAGGAAATATGTCTCCATCAAAAGAACACAGGAACTCCTTTCTTTTTCTTAAAAAAATAGAGGATGTTACCAAAAGGTCTGAGATAGAATTTAGAACATTCATGTTGAACAAATACTATGAGCTGGAACAGAAAAGAGACAATGAACTACAGGAGATGAGAGACCTTCCACCTTATGAAGGAAGAAATGGACACGCTAAGAAAGAATAAGAACTATTAGAGGTGAGGTCTGTAATACAAGTAATCGAAAACTCACAAAAAGTATTAAAAGTCTACTAGACCATGCTGAAGATCGAGTCTCTGATGTACAAGATAAAACTTCTGACCTAGAGAAAGCCACCAAAAAGATAGAGAAAATAACAAAAAACATGAGGATAACGTACGAGAAATACAAGATTCCATTAGACGTCCTAACATTCGAATAATTGGTATCCCAGAAGATGAAGAAACTAATAAGGGCATGGAAAACCTATTCCATGAAATCTTGGAAGAAAATTTCCCAAGTCTAGAGAGGCACTCAAACATCCAGACCCAAGAAATACAAAGGACCTCGAATGGAATCAACCCAAGAAGATCTTCCCCAAGGCATATCGTAGCCCGACGGGCTAAGACCACAGATACAGATAAGATACTAAAACTAGCAAGAGAGAAATGACAAGTGACATACAAAGGTCACCCCATCAGGCTAACACTGGACTTCTCAATGGAAACAATGCAAGCAAGGAAAGAATGGGAAGATGTATTGAAAGTGTTAAGAGAGAAACAATTTCAACCAAGATTATTGTATCCTGCTAGATTATCCTTCATATGGAAAAAAAAAAAGATTAAAATCTTCTCAAACAAAACCTGAAAGAATTTGCCACCACCAGGCCAGCTCTCCAAGAAACCCTGAAGAAAGTACTGTTCCAGGAAAACTAAAGAAGTAACAGCCAGAAACAAAGGAGTAAAAACGCAACTAAGACAATGGCCAACTAAAACCTCGGGACAGATCCAGTAACATTGATAGTAACATTGAATGTTAATGGATTAAATTCTCCAATCAAGAGACACAGACTGACTGAGTGGATTAAAAAAACAAAAATCTTCTATCTGTTGCCTAAAGGAAACACACTTCAAGGATAAAGATATACATAGACTGAAAGTGAAGGGTTGGAAAAAGATTTTCCATGCAAATGGGAACCAAAAAAGAGCTAGAGTCGCAATACTAATCTCTGACAAAATAGGCTTTAAAACAAAAACTGTTTGAAGAGACAAAGAAGGGCACTATATTGTAGTAAAAGGGTCGATCGATCAAGAAGATATAACGCTTATTAATATCTATGCGCCCAACACAGGAGCACCCAAATATGTGAAGGAATGACTGCTAGATTTAAAAAGGGAGATAGACTGCAACACACTAATTGTTGGAGACCTCAACACTGCACTATCCCCTCTGGATAGATCATCTAGACAAAAAATAGGTAAACAGATAAAGGACCTAAATGATATTATAAATCAAATGGACTTAACAGATATCTATAGAACTTTCCATCCCAAAACCTCGAGATACACTGTTTTCTCGCTGCTACATGGAACATTCTCAAAGATTGACCACATCATTGGGCACAAAGCAAGCCTCTACAGATTCAAAGGCATAGAAAATATGCCCAGCAACTTCTCTGACCATGTTGGAATTAAACTTGAGTTTAATGTTAAGAGAAATTCTCAAAAACACTCAAATACATGGAAACTTAATAAACTACTCCTGAATGACTCCACAACTACTGAACAAATAAAGACTGAAATCAAAAGGTTCATGGAAGCTAATGACAATGAGGACACGAGTTTCCATAATCTTTGGGACACTGCTAAAGCAGTCATAAGAGGGAAGTTCATAGCAATTAGTGCACATAAAAGGAACATGGAAAGAAGGAACATGGATCACCTAACATCATGCCCCACAGAACTGGAAAAGCAACAGCAAAAACATCCAAAAACATCCAGGAGAAAGGAAATAAAAAAGATATGAGCAGAAATAAATGAAAAAGAAAATAAACAAACTATACAGAAAATAAATGAATGTAAAAGCTGGTTCTTTGAAAAGATAAACAAAATTGATAAATCACTAGCGAGACTTATTAAGAAGAAGAGAGAAAAGAACCAGGTGAATCAAATCTGCAATGAAGCAGGAAATATTAAAACAGACAAAGTAGAAATACAGAACATCATTAGAGGATACTATGAACAACTATATGCCAAGAAACAAGACAATCTGGATGAGATGGACAAATTCCTGGACATGTATAATCTACCTAGATTGAACCAGGAGGATATAGAAAGTCTTAATAGGTCCATAACAAGCCAGGAGATTGAATCAGTAATAAGTAACCTCCCAACAAAAAAAGCTCTGGCCCTAATGGATTCACCTCTGAATTCTACAGAACTTTCAAAGAACAGTTAACCCCCATTCTGCTCAAGTTATTTCTAAAAATGTAAAAGGGTGAATCTCTCCCAAATTCATTCTATGAAGCCTCTATCACCCTTATCCTTAAAACAGATAAGGAAAGGACAAGGAAGGAAAACTATAGACCAAAATCCCTGAAGAATATAGATGCAAAGATTCTCAAAAAGATATTATTAAATCGTATACAACAACTTATAAGAAAGATCATACACCATGATCAGTTAAGCTTTATCCCAGGAATGCAAGGTTGGTTCAACATATGCAAAACCATAAATGTAATACACCACATTAATAGGAAGAAAGATAAAAGCCTTATGGTCATATCGATTGATGCAGAAAAAGCATTTGATAAGATATAACATCCCTTCATGATCAAGACTCTCAGAAAAATAGGCATAGATGGGTCATTTCTCAACACAATAAAAGCTCCCTATGAAAAACTCATAGTGAACATCATCCTCAATGGAGAAAAGCTGAAAGCATTTCCACTATAAACGGGTTCAAGACAAGGATGTCCAGTTTCTCCACTCCTCTTCAGTATAGTACTGGAAGTCCTGGCCATTGCAATCAGAAAAGAGGAATTCAAATAGGAAAAGAAGAGGTGAAACTCTCTCTATTTGCAGATGACATGATTGTATACATAGAAGACTCAATGGTTTCCATAAAAAAATTCCTGGAAGTAATACATGAACACAGTAAAGTTGCAGGATACAAAATTAATATCCAGAAATCTATAGCATTTCTGTATATGAACAACAGGCAGACTGAGATAGAACTGAAAAAAGTTGTTCCATTTACCATAGCCACAAAAAGTATAAGATACTTAGGGATAAATCTAACCAAAGAAGTTAAAGACCTTCACAAGGAAAACTATGAGAAGATTAAAAAAAAAATGAAAATGACACAAAAAAGTGGAAGGACATCCCACGTTCCTGGATTGGAAGAATTAATATAATCAAAATGGCAATTCTACCCAAATTAATTTACCTATTTAATGCAATGCCAATCAAAGTACCAGACACACTCTTCACAGATCTAAGAAAGAGAATCATAAAGTTTGTCTGGAATCATAAGAGACCCCGTATTGCCAAAGCAGTTTTCTGCACAAGAACAGTGGAGTTGGCGGCATCTCACTCCCTGACCCAAAAATATACTACAAAGCTGTGGTAATCAAAACAGCATGGTACTGGCACAGAAACAGACAGGTGGACCAATGGAACAGAATAGAGTCCCCTGAAATGAATGCTCAAACATTCAGCCTACTGATTTTTGACAAGGGCTACCAGTCAATCCAATGGGAAAAAGAAAACCTCTTCAGCAAATGGTGCTGGCTAAACTCAATCTCCATTAGCCAAAAGATGAATCTGAAGCCCTACCTCTCGCCTTTGACAAAAATCAAGTCAAGGTGGATCAAAGATCTAAATCTAAGACCTCAAACTATAAAAGTGCCCCTGGAAAACACCGGGGAAACTCTGGAAGATATTGGGGTAGGGAAAGACTTCTTAAATAAGACTCCCAATGCACAGTCAATAATCCCCAAAATAGACAAGTGGGATTACATAAGACTAAGAAGTTTCTGCATGGCAAAAGACACAGTGATAAGTGTGAATAGACAGCCCTCAGAATGGGAAAATATTTTTGTAAACTATGTGTCAGATAAGGCACTGACCACCAAAATTCACAAGGAACTCGAGCAGCTGTTTCAGAAAAAGACAATCAATCCTATCAAAAGATGGGAGAATGAGTTGAAAAAACCACTCTCTAAAGATGACGTACGAATAGCTAAACGGCATATGAAGAAATGCTCAACATCCCTCATTGTAAGAGAAATGCAGATCAAAACAACAATGAGATATCACTTAACCCCAGTCATAATGTCTAAGATAAAAAAAAAAAATGATAAGTGCTGCTGAGGTATGGTGAAAAGGGAACTCTCTTATACTGCTGGTGGGAATGTAAATTGGTCCAACTACTATGGAGAATAATTTGGAGATTCCTCAAAAATCTACAAAGAGAACTACCATATGATCCAGCAATCCCACTCCTTAGTATCTACCCAAAGGACAGAAGAATACTTTATCGGAAAAGTGCTTGCACATCGATGTTTATTGCGGCACTGTTCATGATTGCTAAGTCATGGAAGCAACCCAAATGCCCACAGACTGATGAATGGTTAGAAAAACTGTGGCAGGATCTAGCGATTTGGGGAGAAAGAAAATGTCCCACTGATCACTGGGCCTCCAGCATACAAAACCCGCATGGTAGGAAGACCCCCTTCAAGTCTCTGGTCTCTGAATCAGTATTTGTCTCTATCTCTGTCTCTGTCCTCTCTCTCTCTGTCTTTTTTTAATTTTTGCTTTTTAGAATTTTTTAAAGTGAGGCATTTCACAGGACCCTTTGGCCCCTCCTAGCTAGCCCTTTATCTTGTTAATAATCCCCTCTCCTCCTCCCAGAATAGCCCTTCTTCAAGAGGCAGACAGCTCCATGGCTCCTGCGATCTAGCCATTTTGGGAGAAAGGAAGATGTCCCACTGATCACTGGGCCTCCAGCATACAAAACCCGCGTGAACAGCCCTTCTTCAAGAGGCAGACAGCTCCATGGCTCCTGTGATCTAGCCATTTTGGGAGAAAGGAAGATGTCCCACTGATCACTGGGCCTCCAGCATACAAAACCCGCGTGAACAGCCCTTCTTCAAGAAGCAGACAGCTCCATGGCTCCTGCGATCTAGCCATTTTGGGAGAAAGGAAGATATCCCACTGATCACTGGGCCTCCAGCATACAAAACCCGTGTGGTAGGAAGACCCCCTTCAAGTCTCTGGTCTCTGTATCAGTCTTTGTCTCTCTCTATCTCTGTCTCTGTCCTCTCTCTCTCTCTCTCTCTCTCATCAACACTTTCTACTCCAACAAAGAGATCTTCCTGAGGGAGCTTATTTTGAATTCATCTGATGCGCTGGACAAAATCAGATATGAAAGCTTGACAGATCCCAGTAAACTAGATTCTGGGAAGGAGCTGCACATTATTCTCATTCCAAATAAACAAGATCGAACCCTCACTATAGTGGATACTGGGATTGGAATGACCAAGGCCGACTTGATTAATAATCTTGGCACTATCGCCATGTTGGGGACCAAAGCTTTCATGGAAGCTTTGCAGGCTGGTGCAGATATCTCTATGATTGCCCAGTTTGGCGTTGGTTTCTATTCTGCCTATCTGGTTGCTGAGAAAGTGACTGTGATCACCAAACATAATGATGATGAGCAGTATGCCTGGGAGTACTCTGCAGGGGGCTCCTTCATGGTTAGGACTGACACAGGTGAACCCATGGGTCGTGGGACAAAGGTTATCCTGCATCTGAAAGAAGACCAGACTGAGTACTTAGAGGAAAGAAGAATAAAGGAGATTGTGAAGAAACATTCTCAGTTTATCGGCTATCCCATTACTCTTTTTGTGGAGAAGGAGCATAATAAAGAAGTCAGTGATGATGAAGCTGAAGAAAAGGAAGAGAAAGAAGAGGAGAAAGAAAAGGAAGAAAAGGAATCTGATGACAAACCTGAAATAGAACATGTTGGTTCTGATGAAGAAGAAGAAGAAAAGAAAGATGGTGACAAGAAGAAGACGATTAAAGAAAAGTACATTGATCAAGAAGAACTCAACAAAACCAAACCTGTTTGGACCAGAAATCCTGATCATATTACCAATGAAGAGTAAGAGAATTCTACAAGAGCTTGACCAATGACTGGGAAGATCACTTGGCAGTAAAGCACTTTTCAGTTGAAGGACAGCTGGAATTCAGAGCTCTTCTTTTCGTTCCAAGACGTGCTCCTTTTGACGTGTTTGAAAACAGGAAGAAAAAGAACAACATTAAGTTGTATGTACGCAGAGTATTCATCATGGACAATTGTGAAGAGCTGATCCCTGAATATCTGAATTTCATTAGAGGAGTAGTGGACTCAGGATCTTCCTCTAAATATTTCCCATGAGATATTGCAGCAAAGTAAAATTCTGAAAGTTATCAAAAAGAATTTGGTCAAAAAATGCTTAGAACTTTTCACTGAACTGGCGGAAGATAAAGAGAACTACAAAAAGTTCTATGAGCAGTTTTCTAAAAATATAAAGCTTGGAATTCATGAAGACTCTCAAAATCGTAAGAAACTTTCAGAGTTGTGAAGGTATTACACGTCTGCTTCTGGTGATGAGATGGTATCCCTGAAGGATTATTGCACCAGAATGAAGGAAAACCAGAAGGATATCTATTATATCACAGGTGAGATCAAGGACCAGGTAGCTAATTCGGCCTTCGTAGAACGTCTTCGGAAGCACGGCTTAGAAGTGATCTATATGATTGAGCCTATCGATGAGTACTGTGTCCAACAGCTAAAGGAATTTGAGGGGAAGACTTTAGTGTCAGTCACCAAAGAGGGTCTAGAACTTCCAGAAGATGAAGAAGAGAAAAAGAAACAGGAAGAGAAAAAAACAAAGTTTGAAAACCTTTGCAAAATCATGAAAGATACCTTGGAGAAAAAAGTGGAGAAGGTAGTTGTCTCAAACCGGTTGGTAACGTCCCCATGCTGCATCGTCACAAGCACATATGGCTGGACAGCAAATATGGAGAGAATCATGAAAGCACAAGCCTTAAGAGACAACTCCACAATGGGTTACATGGCTGCCAAGAAGCACCTGGAGATCAATCCTGATCATTCCATCATTGAGACCTTAAGGCAAAAGGCAGAGGCTGGCAAGAACGACAAGTCTGTGAAGGATTTGGTCATCTTGCTTTATGAAACCGCATTCCTGTCTTCTGGGTTAAACCTGGAAGATCCCCAGACACATGCTAACAGAATCTACAGGATGATCAAACTTGGTCTGGGTATTGATGAAGATGACTCTACTGCTGATGATATCAGTGCTGCTGTGACTGAAGAAATGCCACCCCTCGAAGGAGATGACGACACATCACGCATGGAAGAAGTAGATTAAGCTCTGCCTGAAGAATGACTTACATATGTGTTCAATACTTAATCTTCATTCCCTCTGATAATATATATATTTTCAAGAATTGTTTTTCTTTATTTTTGGTTAATACTTTAAACATCTGTATGGCATGACAGTAACTACGTAAGGGGAGGATAGGATTTCTTTTTACTTCTAAGTGTGATACTGTGATACTTTAGGCACTAAAGCAGAGCTAGTAATGTTTTTCTAGTTTCACATCAGCCTGCTTTAACAGATCAAGGTAATGTTTGTTGTAAGATGTATGTAGCCTAATGTTAACTTTGTGGTCTAAAGAAGTGTTTAGCTGTCCAAGTCAGATTTCTTAGTAGACCAAATCTTTTGTTGTTTAAGTGTTCTGAGATACCTTGATGTTTGAAAGAATTATTTGTTAAAATGCTTTTCAGTTTCATCTCCTGAGATCTACTTTTTAACTTCCCATACCCTGTAATTACCAATTCTGCATGTATTAGTCTTAGTCCTTTAGAAACAGGTTAAGCTGAAGCAGCTTGAGGGAGGAACTCTCCAACAGGGCTTTTTTTCCAAAGAAAAGTGTTTAGAGAACCACAATTATAAGCCAACTTGAGTATGTTGAAAGCCGTAGGAAAAGTAACTCAATAAGGCTTATGAATGGAAGTGTGCCCAAATTATACTCTGCTTAAAGAGGTGGTAACAAATACAGATGAGTTACAGAAAAAAAAAACTAGGGATTTTGACTATTAGTGGTGGTCTCTAGTGACCTTGAAAGGACTAGTTCCAGTACACAGGTTTGTGGCATAAATTGCTAATGCTTACCCCAATAAATATTCTCCTCTTCTTAACAGAATTTTTGAAAGAGTGTTCATTTATTTCTTCAACAACCAAGAGAAAGAGAGACCCCCTAATGGGATCTACACATCATAATCATAGCTCATGTAAGAAATAAATACTTAAAGTTTATTTACTTAAGTAAGTTTATTTACTTAAGTAAGTTTATTTATGAGTAGACAACTTTAATGTTTATATATTTATTCCTTGAGCATGAGAGAGAAAGATACAGCAGTCTTACAGGATCTTCATGCCATGATCCGCCATCCTCAGCCAGTGAGGATGATGGACAACCATGTGCACACCAAGCATGCACAGGGAGAACTCAAAATGAAAACCTGGGAACTTCCCATAGAGCTCAATGTTGCAAATCATTGCTTTTCGAGACTTTCCGTGCCTGCTAGCAGGCAAAAGGCTCTCCTGCAAGCCTCTGGCCAGCAAGGGATACTGAGGGAGGGTCACCTCTGACCCCCACCCCACTTCCAGACCCCCAGGTCCCAGACTCCACCTTCCAGACTTTCCGTGCCTGCTAGCAGGCAAAAGGCTCTCCTGCGAGCCTCTGGCCAGCAAGGGATACTGAGGGAGGGTCACCTCTGACCCCCACCCCACTTCCAGACCCCCAGGCCCCAGACTCCACCTTCTAGGTAGGTAGCCAGGATCTCCTTGTGGCGGATTTTTTCTTGAACCCCCTCCATTCTCTTGTTAATACCTAGCTCTCCTTCTCCCTCCAGACTTTCCGTGCCTGCTAGCAGGCAAAAGGCTCTCCTGCAAGCCTCTGGCCAGCAAGGGATACTGAGGGAGGGTCACCTCTGACCCCCACCCCACTTCCAGACCCCCAGGCCCCAGACTCCACCTTCTAGGTAGGTAACCAGGATCTCCTTGCGGAGGCTTTTTTCTTGAACCCCCTCCATTCTCTTGTTAATACCTAGCTCTCCTTCTCCCTCCAGATTTTCCATGCCTGCTAGCAGGCAAAAGGCTCTCCTGCAAGCCTCTGGTGAAATCGCGCGCCGCGCTACTTTTTCTTTATTTTTCTGTGTTGTCTTTCCTTTCGTTGCATGTTGTTCTCTCCTCCTCATTTTTTACCGTGCCAGAAAGACTGGACAGGTCTAGAATCGTATATCTGAAGTTTCCTATGAAGGTAAGTGTCTCTGGGATCCTCCCTAGTACTGATCCCCTTTGAAAAAGGAGATACTGCTTGTTAGACACTTCTGTAGAGTTCCCCTCCTGAAAACACATTGGTAAAAACAACAGAAGAGAGACTTCAACAAACAGCTATTCCCATCAAAAAGGAAAGACTCTTACTTCTAGTGGGACAAAAGTTCTCCCACGAGGTCTTTAAAAGGGAAGTAATCTTCCAATGGCTAAAAGTAGAAAAAGAGCCTCAGGTCTGAATAAACAAGAAAATATGTCTCCAACAAAGGAAAATGCCCCTCCATGTCTCGTAAATATGGAGGACGTTACCAAAATGACAGACACAGAATTTCGAACATTCCTGGTGACCAAATTCTGTGAATTGGAAAAAAAAAAGAGACAACGAACTACAGGAAATTAGGAAGTCCTTCCAGGATATGAAAGAAGAAATGGATACTCTGAGAATGAATCAGGTGGAACTATTAGAGATAATGTCTATAATACAAGAAATCAAAAACTCTCTGGAAAGTATTAAGAGCTGATTAGACCATGCTGAAGATCGAATCTCTGATGTAGAAGATAAAACCTCTGATCTAGAAATAAAACACAAAAAGATCGAGAAAATAACTAAAAAACATGAGGATAATATACGAGAAATACTAGACTCTATTAGACGCCCAAACATCAGAATAATCGGCATCCCAGAAGGTGAAGAAACTAATAGCGGAATGGAAAATCTATTCCATGACATCTTGGAAGAAAATTTCCCAAGCCTAGAGAGGCACCGAACCATCCAGACCCAAGAAATACAAAGGACCCCAAATAGAATCAACCCCAGACGATCTTCCCCAAGGCACATCTTAGCCAGGCTGTCTAACGTCACAGAAAAAGACATGATACTAAAACTGGCAAGAGAGAAACGAGAAGTAACTTACAAAGGCCATCCCATAAGACTAACACCAGACCTCTCATCAGAAACAATGCAAGCAAGAAAAGAATGGGAAGACATACTGAAAGTGTTAAGAGAGAAACAATTTCAGCCAAGACTATTATACCCTGCAAGATTATCCTTCATTTGGGAAAAAATGATTAAAATCTTCTCAGACAAACAAAACCTGAAAGAATTTGCCAACACCAGACCAGCTCTTCAAGAAATCCTGAAGAAAGTACTGTTCCAGGAAAACTAAAGACGCAACAGCCAGAAACAAAGAAATAGCAGGCAACCAAGACAATGGCTAACTTAAATGTCGGTACAGATCCTGTAACATCGATAATAACATTGAATGTTAATGGGTTAAATTCTCCAATCAAGAGACACAGACTGGCTGAATGGATAAAAAAACAGAAACCCTCTATCTGTTGCCTACAAGAAACCCACTTCATGGAAAAAGACATACATAGACTGAAAGTGAAGGGTTGGAAAAAGGTTTTCCATGCAGTTGGGAACCAAAAAAGAGCTGGAGTTGCGATACTAATTTCTGACAAAATAGGCTTTAAAACAAAAAGTGTCCGAAGAGACAAAGAATGGCACTATTTCATAGTAAAAGGCTCTATAGATCGAGAAGATATAATGCTTATTAATATCTATGCTCCTAACACAGGAGCACCCAAATATGTGAAGGAAAGATTGTTAGATCTGAAAGGGGAGATAGACTGCAACACACTAATTGTTGGAGATCTCAACACCGCATTATCCCCTCTGGACAGATCATCTAGGCAAAAAATAGGTAGAGAGATCAAGGATCTAAATGATACCATAAATAAATTGGACTTAACAGACATCTATAGAACTTTCCACCCAAAAACCAAAAGATATAGTTTTTTCTCACCCCGACATGGAACTTTCTTGAAGATTGACCACATCATAGGACACAAAGCAAGCCTCTGCAGATTCAGAGGCATAGAAACTATTTCCAGCATCTTCTCTGACCATGATGGAATTAAACTCGAGTTTAATTTCAAGAGAAATCCTCAAAAATACCTAAAAACATGCAAACTAAATAACCTACTCCTGAATGACTCCACTATTACCGAAGAAATAAAGTCTGAAATCAAAAGATTCATGGAAGCCAATGACAATGAAGATACGAGTTTCCATAATCTTTGGGGCACTGCCAAAGCAGTCATAAGAGAGAAGTTGATAGCAATTAGTGCACATAAGAGGAAGACAGAGAGAAGGCTAATGGATCACCTAACATCAAGCCTTAGAGAATTGGAAAAGCAACAGCAAAAAAATCCAAAAAATTACAGGAGAAAGGAAATAATAAAGATCCGAGCAGAAATAAATGAAATAGAAAATAAACGTACTATACAGAAAGTAAGTGAAAGCAAAAGCTGGTTCTTTGAAAGGATAAACAAAATTGATACCCCACTAGCGAGAATTATTAAGAAGAAGAGAGAAAGGAACCAGGTGAATCAAATCTGCAATGAGGCTGGTAACATAACAACAGACATAGTAGAAATTCAAAACATCATTAGAGGATACTTTGAACATCTATACGCTAAGAAACAAGATAATCTGGATGAGATGGACAAATTCCTGGACAAATATAATCTACCAAGAATGAGCCAGGAAGAAATAGAAAGTCTGAATAGGCCCATAACAAGCCAGGAGATTGAATCAGTAATAAGTAACCTCCCAAGAAAGAAAAGCCCTGGCACCGATGGATTCACCTCTCAATTCTACAAAACTTTCAAAGAAGAGTTAACTCCCATTCTGCTCAAATTATTTCTAAAGATCCAAAAGGGTGAATCTCTCCCTAATTCATTCTATGAAGCCTTTGTCACCCTCATCCTCAAAACAGATAAGGACAGGACAAGGAAGGAAAACTATAGACCAATATCTCTGATGAACATAGACTCAAAGATTCTCAACAAGATACTAGCAAATTGTATTCAACAACTTATACAGAAGATCATACACCATGATCAGGTAGGCTTTATTCCAGGAATGCAAGGTTGGTTCAACATACGCAAAACCATAAATGTAATACACCATGTTAATAGGAAGAAAGACAAAAACCATATGGTCATATTGATTGACGCAGAAAAAGCATTTGATAAGATACAACATCCCTTCATGATCAAGACTCTTAGCAAAATCGGCATAGAAGGGCCATTTCTCAATACAATAAAAGCCATCTATGAAAAACCCATAGCGAACATCATCCTGAATGGAGAAAAGCTGAAAGCTTTCCCACTAAACACAGGAACAAGACAAGGATGCCCACTTTCTCCTCTCCTTTTCAATATAGTACTGGAAGTCCTCGCCAACGCAATCAGAAAAGAGGAAAAAATAAAGGGCATTCGAATAGGAAAAGAAGAGGTGAAACTCTCTCTATTTGCAGATGACATGATTGTATACATAGAAGACCCAATGGTCTCCATGGAAAAATTACTGGAAGTAATACATGAATTCAGTAAAGTTGCAGGATATAAAATCAATATACAGAAATCGATAGCATTTCTATATACGAATAACAGGCAGACTGAGATAGAACTGAAAAAAGTTATTCTGTTTACCATAGCCACTAAAAGTATAAGATATTTAGGAATAAATCTAACCAAGGAAGTTAAAGACCTCCACAAGGAAAACTATGAGAAGGTAAAAAAGAAATTGAAAATGACACAAAAAAATGGAAGGACATCCCATGTTCATGGATTGGAAGAGTTAATATAATCAAAATGGCAATTCTACCCAAATTAATCTACCTATTTAATGCAATGCCAATCAAAGTACCAGACACATTCTTCACAGATCTAGAAAAGACAATCTTAAAATTTGTCTGGAATCATAAAAGACCCCGTATTGCCAAAGCAATTCTACACAAGAAGAATGGAGTGGGTGGCATCTCAATCCCTGATCCAAAAATATATTACAAAGCTGTGGTAATAAAGACAGCATGGTATTGGCACAGAAACAGACATGTGGACCAATGGAACAGAATAGAGTCCCCAGAAATAAGTGCCCAAACATACAGTCAACTGATCTTTGACAAGGGGTACCAGTCAATCCAGTGGGAAAATGAAAGCCTCTTCAGCAAGTGGTGCTGGAGAAACTGGACTTCCACTTGCAGAAAGATGAATCTGAACCCCTACCTCTCTCCTTTGACAAGAATCAAGTCAAGGTGGATCAAGGATCTAAATCTAAGACCTCAAACTATAAAGCTGCTCCTGGAGAATGCTGGGGAAACTCTGGGAGACATTGGTGTAGGGAAAGACTTCCTAAAGAAGACCCTCAAAGCAGAGTCCATCGTCCACAAAATAGACAAGTGGGATTACATCAGACTAAGAAGTTTCTGCATGGCCAAAGGCACAGTAATTAGTGTGAATCGACAGCCCTCAGAATGGGAAAATATTTTTGTAAATGTTGCATCAGATAAGAGACTGATAACCAGAATACACAAGGAACTTATAAAGGTGTTTGGAAAAAAGATGATCAACCCTATTAAAAGATGGGAGAAGGATATGAAGAAAACACTCTCTAAAGATGACATACGAATGGCCAAAAGGCATATGAAAAAATGTTCAACCTCCCTCATCGTAAGGGAAATGCAGATAAAAACAACAATGATGTATCACCTAACCCCAGTCAGATTGTCTAATTAAAAAACCAAAAAATGATAAGTGTTGGCAGGGGTGTGGTGAAAGGGGAACTCTTTTACACTGCTGGTGGGAATGTAGATTGGTCCAACCACTGTGGAGAATAATTTGGAGATTCCTCAAAAATCTACAGATAGATCTGCCAGATGATCCAGATATCCCACTCTTCGGTATCTACCCAAAGGACAGAAGAATTCTTCATTGGAAAAGTGCTTGCACATCGATGTTTATTGCGGCACTATTCACAATTGCTAAGTCATGGAACCAACCCAGATGCCCCCGTATGGAGGAATGGATTGAAAAACTGTGGCACATATACTCTATGGAATACTACTCAGCCATAAAAACCAACAGAGCCCTGGCTTTTGACAGAAAGTGGAAGAATATGGAAGATGTACTGCTGAGTGAGGCAAGCCAGGCTATGAAGGAGAGACATTGTATGTCTCCACTTAACTTATACCATTTGTCTGCATTCTATGTCTGAAACTGATTGACTAACAGTTGAACAAACACAAGAGATGGGTGTGAATGTCAGATGAGGTGTATGTGGAGGAGTGGGGCCCAACGAAAGACATTTGCAGAAGGGATACAGAGGTAGAGCATTGACGGGATGGGGAGGTGTGGTGTTATCTGTTGAAAATATTTCGATCAACGGGTCTGGGGAGAAATGTTCACATATCGAAATGGTCTCATTGTAAGCCAAGCAATATGATTGAAAGTATATACAAAAAAAAAATAATTAATTAATTAATTAATTTTAAAAAAGCATTGCTTTTTTATTTTTTAAATTTCATTTTCTTTTATACAGTCAACCATATTATTTAGCTTAGAATGTAAATATTTTAACATGTAAACATTTCTCCCTAGTCCAGTTGATTAAGCTATAAAATTTTTAAACAAAAATTGGCATGATTTTTGTCCTATTAATGCTTTTCATCCCCATTTTTCTTCTAATTGTTCTTCCGCAAACCCTACCCTTTAACACAAAATATATCTGTATTTACATCCGTTTACTGTTTCTATATCCTTTAGTCAATGACTTTCAGTCACAGAGTGAAGACACTCGGTATATATTAAGTGCAGACATACAACACCTCTCCTTCATATCCTGGCTTGCTTCACTCAGCAGGAAATCTTCCATATTCATCCACTTTCTGTCAAAAGTCAGGGTTCTACGCCATCCGCCAACCGGATCGAGCCGGCCAGTAGTTCCGGACACCAGGCGGACTGGGGCTGCAGGCCCAACCAACCCCTCCAGACCTTTGTGCATCCCCACCATTCCTCCTCCTTGGACCCCAGGTTAGTTGTCTGGGACTTTAAGATGAATTACCACCCCACCCCACCCGCAAACTGGATCGAGCCAGCCAGTAGTTCCAGACACCAAACGGACTGAGGCTGCAGGCCCGACCAACCTGATCCTGTCACTCATCCTCTGGCCCTTTCCCACTAGCCTTTGGACTCTGAATTTTGGTGACTTGAATAGCACCGTGTGATTGCCTTTTTTTGTTTTGTTTTTCTTTGCTCTTGAGGTGTTGCTTATTAGGTCAGTTGGAGGCTCACCACTCCTTCGAAACAGGGAGGACTTTGGGCCATTCAAGTATAGTGGCAACAGTTAATGGTAATTGTGAGCAACAGGTAGGCCAACCATAATAGAAATCATCAATTTTCTAATCCTGTACAACTTTTAACACTCAGAGATACCTTAAATAAGTTAGGAAGAAACATATAGATTACCTGATGACTAGGAACAATCGCAGAGGCTCAAGAAATATGAGCAACCAACAAAAGGCCTCTCCCTCAAGGGAAAGCATCAAGCCTACATCACCCACAGTCAATACAATGGACGTCATGGACATGTCTGATAAGGAATTCAGAATATTTGTAGTGACTAAACTAACTGAGATGGAAGAGAAAAGAGACAAGGAGCTCCAGGAGATGAGGAAGTCCTTTCATGACTTGAAAGAAGAAACGGATACCTTAAACAAGAACCAGATGGAACTTCTAGGATTGAAGAGTGTGATACAGGAAATCAAAACCTCCCTTGAAAGTATTAAAAGTAGGTTAGACCAGGCAGAAGATCGAATCTCTAACATAGAAGACAAAACATCTGACCTAGAAAAAAGTATCAAGAAGATTGAGAAAACAACCATGAAAAATGGGGATAATATACAAGGAATACTGGATACCATCAAGCACACCAACATCTGGATAATTGGTATTCTAGAAGAGGAAGAAAATAATAAGGGTCTAGATAATTTATTCCATGAAATCCTGGAAGAAAACTTTCCAAACCTAGAAAGACATTCGAATATCCAGACCCAAGAAATACATAGGACCCCGAGTAGAATCAACCCAAGAAGATCCTCTCCAAGGCACATCATAGCCAGACTGGCAAAAACAACAGACAAAGACAAGATACTAAAGTTGGCAAGAGGGAAACACCAAATTACTTACAAAGGTCACCCCATCAGGCTAACATTGGATCTCTTGGCGGAAACAATGCAGGCAAGGAAAGAATAGGGAAGCATAGTCAAAGTGTTGAGTGAAAAACAATTTCAACCAAGAATACTATACCCAGCAAAATTTTCTTTCATATGGGAAAAAAAGATAAAAATATTCTTGAATAAACAAAATTTGAAGGAATATACCAACTCCAGACCAGCTCTTCAAGAGGTTCTGAAGGGAGTACAATACCAGAAACTAAAAAATCAGACAGACAGTTATATGAGAACAAAAAGCAACCAAGAAAATGGCTCACTTAATGATAGCATCAGGTATGGAAATATCGATAATTACATTGAATGTCAATGGATTAAATTCTCCAATTAAGAGACACAGATCAGCTGAATGGATAAGAAAACAGAAACCCTCTATCTGTTGCCTACAAGAAACTCACCTTATGGATAAAGACATACATAGACTAAAAGTAAAGGGCTGGAAAAAGTTATTCCATGCAACTGGAAATCAAAAAAGGGCTGGAGTAGCGTTATTGATCTCAGACAAAATAGATTTAAAGACAAAGACTGTAAGAATGTCGGTGTCACTTCTGAAGAGATGACATGACACCCAGTTCTTCCTCACAGAGTCTTTATTCACAGGTTTCCTTTACTTTTTTCTTTCTTTTCTTTCTTTCTCCCCTCTCCCTCCCTTTACCCCCATATAAATAGGATCCTCCCGACGACAGCCCCGCCCGCAAGTTCCTTTGCCTGTACAAGGCAAGTACTGGAGACACGCCTCCCTATGCAGCCAGCGGTGTTATCTTGGCTCGGTGGCCAAAGGCGGTGGCCAACAGTTCCCCCTTTTTGTTTTTGTCAGGAGAAGGTAGAGGTCACGGGCCCCAGATGTGGTGGACTTGCTTACTGACCTGTGGAAGAGCTCAGGGGCATTCCCCAGGTCAGCCTGTCCAATGCCTTTTTATGGGGATGGGTGTGTTGTCGGCATCAACCCATATGCACCCAGGCTTGCCTTCCTCCAGGTCCCATCAAAGGCCCGTGGAGTGCAGTGCTTTGCCTCGTATCCTGAGCTGATAGGGGTTTACTGCATCTGGGCCAGCCAAGCCGCGGGGGAGTATCCTTCTTCGATAGCTGCAAATGCTTGTACGAGGTAGGCGCGGTCACGATTGCGTTGGACCCTCAATGTGCACAGACAGAGAAGGCAACCCCCACATAGGAAGACAAGGAGGGGGCCAAGGGACCCCATCCCTGCCCACTCCTTAAGATGGAGCGCAGCTTGAGAGATCCACACAGCTATCCCACTGGCGAAGGCGGCATTAACTCGCGTTGAGTTAATGTGGATGATGCTCCACCGGAGCTCCTCAGAGAGGGTATCAAAGCTCTGATTCCAGGGACCTGTGAGCTACTGGGAAAGTCCATCATTGTTCAGACTGAGCCCCCTGGGGGAGCGTCAGTGTCCCCAGGAGGAGAAGGCATCCCCAGGCCATCATCAGGGCTCGGTGTATCAGCAGGCAGGTTCTCCTGGGATGGAAGGCGTCGTACCAACCTCTCTGGGACCCACACCGGGTCTGGTTCGTCCTGTGGGAAAACACAAACAGATCCTCTCGACCAAACCAACACAGGGTCTGGTCCCCTCCAGCACCCCGTGAGGACATCCTTCCATTTTACTTTTCCCTGCTTGCTCGGTCACGGTGCATGGTGCCTGTCGGCAGCCGAGCGCCCTTGGGAATCGAGCTGAAAAAAATTGAGTGTTAAGAGTGCTATTGCGATGCGGTCTTTCGGGGAGTGACCTTTGCTGACTCCCCCTTTTTGTTTTTGTAGGAGCTCCTTGAGGGTGCGATGAGCCCTCTCTACTACACCTTGACCTTGAGGGTTATATGGTAGGCCATGTGTGACCATGATTCCCATGTGGTTGCAGAATTGTGAAAATGACCGGGCTGTATAACTGGGGCCATTATCCGTTTTAAGCTGTTGAGGCTGCCCCCAGGCTGCCCAGGCATTGAGACAGTGACTTATGACGTCTTTTACCTTTTCCCCTGTATGGGCAGTAGCATGAATGACGCCTGAACAGGTATCCACGGAAACATGGACATACTTAAGTGTCCCAAATTCTGGGACATGTGTGACATCCATTTTCCAGAGGTGGAGTGGTTTGAGGCCCTTGTTTTTATAGGGGAGGATTGCATTGCGACATTCTTTTATACACTGTTCAAATATAAGCTGTTTGACCAAAGGCATGGCTGCATCCGCATCACCAAACATCCTGCCCACCGTGTCCATTATTCTGGCCACGAAATCAGAGAAGGGCTCTGTGGGGCCCTGAGTGATTTTTGTAAGGTTGGCCTGCGGTTCCCCTTTGTTGGGAAGCATTTTCCAGTCCTTGATGGCTATTGTACTGATGTGATCGTAAACTGCCTGAGGGTATCCTGTTTGTTGATTAACGAACCTGCCCTGTCCCATATACATATCCACATCCCACAGGGCGGCTTGAGCTTGTGCCCCCTCAAGGTAAATGGCTTTCCAGTCAAGATACTGACCCAGGGACAGGCAAGTCCTCCCGAGCGTTCCCCAATCACTGGGTGTCATACAGTACCGCTGTAAAGTCTCAACGAGGCCGAGAGTAAAAGCTGCACCATTCCCGTATGTCTTTACGGCCTCTGCTAAAGCCTTGATGGTCTGATAATCTAGGGGCTCATGATATCTATTCCCAGCATTATCTGCAAAAACGGGAAATGCCTGAATAGGCCCAAGCTGTCTGGCCTCCCGCCAAGCCCCAGGGCAGAAAGAAGCTCCGCCCTCTGGGTTCTCCTTCTGTGGGGTGGAGGGATTATAAGGGGGAGGAGCCATGGGTAGAGGCCGGTCTTCCTCCTCCTCCTCGGCAACCTCCCAACCTTTAACTTCCTCAACTAATTTTCTTAGTTCTTGATCGTCATCTTCCCTGCAGGCTTCCGCTATCTTGGCAGCCCCGTCCTCTTCCTGAGAGCGCTGCTCCCGGAGGGACTCCAATGCCTCCTGACCCTCCCTCATCTTCCGTACACATCTTTGATCCTCAAGGCATGCTCGGACAAGCCTCCAGAGCGGCCTAACCCCTCCAGAAAGCCTATCGTCCTCCGCAGCCAGGTCTAGGTCCCTGCCTAGTTTATCCCAGTATGTGGGCGTGAGCTGCCCCGAATGGAGGAACCAGGGGGCCACATCATCCACCTGATCTATAAAGTACTGAAGTGTTTTATCCCTCAGTTTAAGCCCTTTCAACTTTAGGAGCTCTCTGAGCGCCCTGACGATTGGCTGGGATGGCCCAGCCCCCATCGTCGTTGTTCCCTTTATTCCTTACTTTTAGCCAATGGCTTCAGTCTGCCTCTTTACCGAGGTTATTATCCACCTCTTTACTGAGGTCTTGTACCCATCTCTTTACCGAGGTCTCTCTTTTTTTTTTTTTTTTTTTTAATCCGCCTCTTTCCCGAGGTCTTGAATCCGCCTCTTTCCTGAGGTCTTGAATCCGCCTCTTTACCGAGGTCTTCCTTCCGGGACCCCCGCCCGGTACTTACCAGCTAGCTGCCCTGTAGACTCAGAGGTTCTGAACCTTCTCCGGTCCTTCCTCACACAGTCTTTATTCACAGGTTTCCTTTATCCGCCTCTTTGCCGAGGTCTTCTTTCCGGGACCCCCGCCCGGTACCAGCTAGCTGCCCTGCAGACTCGGAGGTTCTGAACCTTCTCCTCTTTCTGCCTCTTTACCGAGGTCTTTTACCTTTTTCCCCGTATGGGCCACCACGTGTCGGCATCACTTCTGAAGAGACGACACGACACCCGGTTCTTCCTCACAGAGTCTTTATTCACAGGTTTCCTTTACTTTTTTCTTTCTTTTCTTTCTTTCTCCCCTCTCCCTCCCTTTACCCCCGTATAAATAGGATCCTCCCGATGACGGCCCCGCCCGCAAGTTCCTTTGCCTGTACGAGGCAAGTACTGGAGACATGCCTCCCTATGCAGCCAGTGGTGTTATCTTGGCTTGGTGGCCAAAGGCGGCGGCCAACATAAGAAGAGACAAAGAAGGGCATTATATAATAGTAAATGGTGTAATCCAGCAAGAAGACATAACCCTTATAAATATCTATGCACTCAACTCAGGTGAACCTAAATATGTGAAGGAAAGACTGCTGGAGCTAAAAGGAGAGATAGGGAGAAATACTATAGTTGTTGGAGATCTCAACACCACTTTAGACAGATCTTCTAGACAGAAAATAAATAGAGAGATACAGGACTTAAATGATAGTATAAATCGAATGGGCTTGACAGATATCTATAGAACTTTCCACCCTACACCCACAACATATACATTTTTCTCACCTGACATGGAACCTTTTGAAAGATAGATCATATGTTAGGACACAAATCAAGCCTTTACAGATTCAAAGGCATAGAAACTGTATCCAGCATCTTCTCTGACCATGATGGAAACAACCCCGAAAATACATGAACACATGGAAACTGAACAAGCTACTTCTGAATGATTTCTTCACTACTGAAGAAATTAAGGCTGAAATAAAAAAATTTATGGAAACAAATGATAATGAGTACACAAGTGTCCATAATCTATGGGACACAGCAAAAGCAGTCATAAGAGGGAAATTCATAGCAATTAGTGTGCATAAGCAAAGGATGGAAAGATGGCAAATAGATAATTTATCATCATGCCTCAGAGAATTGGAAAAACAACAACAGACAAACCCTCAAAGTGTCAGGGGAAAAGAAATAATAAAGGTTCGAGCAGAAATAAATGAAATAGAAAATAAATGAATCATACAGAAAATAAATGAAAGCTAAAGCTGGTTTTTTGAAAAGATTAATGAGATCGACACACCATTGACTAGACTGATCAAGAAGAAGAAAGAAAGAAACCAGATTAATCAAATATGTGATGAAACAGGCAATATTACTACAGACATAGCAGAAATACAAAATATCATTAGAGGATACTATAAGCGACTATATGCCAACAAACAAGGTAACTTGGAGGAGATGGACAAATTCCTGGATGCATATAATCTACCAAGATTGGATCAGGAGGACATAGAGAACCTGAATAGACCCATAACAAGCCAGGAGATTGAATCTGTGATAAATAACCTCCCAACAAAGAAAAGCCCAGGTCCAGATGGCTTCACTTCTGAATTCTATGAAACTTTTAAGGAAGAATTAACACCTATCCCACTAAAATTAGTTTTAAGGATTCAAAAGGAAGGAAACCTTCCAAATTCATTTTATGAAGCCTCCATCATCCTCATCCCCAAAACAGATAAGGACATGACAAAAAAGGAAAACTACAGACCAATATCATTGATGAATATAGATGCAAAAATTCTCAATAAGATACTCGCAAATTGTATCCAACAACATATAACAAAGATCATTCATCACAACAAGGTAGGCTTTATACCAGGAATGCATGGGTGGTTCAATATACGCAAGACCATAAATGTAATACAGCACATTAACAGAAAGAAAAATAAAAACCATATGATCATCTCAATTGATGTGGGGAAAGCATTTGATAAAATACAACATCCTTTTATGATTAAGACTCTCAGTAAGATTGGTATAGAAGGGTCATTTCTGAACACAATAAAAGCAATCTGTGAAAAACCTACAGCTAACATTATACTGAATGGGGAAAAGCTGAAAGCTTTTCCTCTGAAAACAGGTACTAGGCGAGGCTGCCCACTTTCTCCACTGCTCTTTAATATAGTACTGGAAGTCTTAGCTATTGCAATCAGAGAAGAGAACAATATTAAAGGCATTCGAATAGGCAAAGAAGAGTTGAAAATATCTTTATTTGCAGATGACATGATGGTATACTTAGAAGACCCAAAGATATCCATAAAAAAACTTCTTGAAGTAATAAGTGAATACAGTAAGGTGGCAGGATACACAATCAATATCCAAAAATCTATAGCATTTCTATTTATGAACAACAAGTTGAATGAAGCAGAGCTGAAGAAAGGAATACCTCTCACCATAGCCACAAGGTGTATAAGATACCTAGGGATAAACCTAACTGAGAAAGTCAAAGATCTTTATAAAGAAAACTATGAAAATCTTAAAAAAGATATTGAAAGTGACATAAAAAAAGTGGAAGGACATCCCATGCTCCTGGATTGGAAGAATTAACATAATCAAAATGGCATTTCTACCCAAATTAATCTACATGTTTAATGTAATTCCCATAAAAATACCAGAAATATTCTTCACAGATCTAGAAAAGACAATCATAGAATTTGTCTGGAACCATAAAAGACCTCGTATTACAAAAGCAATCCTGCGCAAGAAGAATGAAGTAGGAGGCATATCACTCCCTGATCTCAAGATATACTAGAAGGCTGTGGTCATCAAAACAGCATGGTATTGGCATAAAAAACAGACATGTGGACCAATGGAATAGAATAGAGACCCCAGAAATATCCCCCAAAGCTTACAACCAACTGATCTTTGACAAAGGATATCAGTCAATCCATTGGGAAAAAGAAAACCTCTCTAGTTAATGGTGCTAGAAAAACTGGGTATCCACCTGCAGAAAGAAGAAACTGAACCCCATCTTTCACCATTAACAACAATCAACTCCAAATGAATCAAAGATCTGAACCTAAGACTTCAAACAATAAAACTGCTGGTGGAAAATGCTGGGGAAACTCTGGGAGACATTGGAGTAGGCAAAGACTTCTTAAATAAGACTCCCAAAGCACAGGCAATAATCCCTAAAATAGACAAGTGGGACTATATCAGACTAAGAAGTTTTTGCACAGCAAAGGACACAGTAACAAGTGTGAACCGACAACCCTCAGAATGGGAAAATATTTTTGTTAAATATGCCTCAGACAAGGGACTGATAACCAGAATACACAGGGAACTTAAGTGCCTTATGAGAAAAAAAATGATTAACCCAATTAAAAGATGGGAAAATGAGCTGAACAAAAATATCTAGGGACCAGCAGTTAGTGTAATGGCTATGTCGCTGGACTCCCACGTAGTCGACCACAGTTCAAGTCCCGGATCCGGGGGGTTAAACTCACACTGTGCGCGTGTGCATGCGTGCCCAAGATCCCGAGAGGAGAATGGAGGAGAAGGGATTGTGGCATGGCCATCCCCTCTGGGGGGTAATTTCTCGCTTTCTATCTCTCTGTCTCTGTCTGGTGAGCGCATGCACCCTATAGCAAAAAACCTCTCCCCCCAAAAAAATCTCTCTAAGGAAGACATACAAATAGCCAAAAAGCATATGAGGAAATGCTCAACATCCCTCATCATAAGGGAGATGCAGATAAAAACCACAATGAGATACCACCTAACCCCTGTCAGAATGGCAAAGATTAAGAATATAAAAAGTAATAAGTGTTGGCAGGGATGTGGTGAAAAGGGAACCATCCTACACTGTTGGTGGGAATGTAAACTGGTTCAACCACTGTGGAGAACAATATGGAGGTTCCTCAAAGATCTACAAATAGAACTACCATTTGATCCAGCAATCCCACTTCTGGGTATTTACCTGAAAGACAGGAGAACGCTCAGTCAGAAAAGTGCTTGCACATCAATGTTTATTGCAGCATTATTCACAATTGCCAAGACATGGAACCAACCTAAATGTCCACAAACTGATGAATGGATTGGAAAAGTGTGGTATATATACTCTATGGAATACTACTCAGCCATAAAAAATAACAAGACCCTGGCATTTGATAGAAAGTGGTCAGATATGGAGGATCTATTGCTGAGTGAAGTAAGCCAGGCTATGAAAGAAAGATATTGTATGTACCCACTCAATATAGACCGACTATCCACACTCTATGGTAGAGAGTGAAAAATTGGAGGACATAAAAGCAGTGAAGGTACTTAATGAGAATAGGACAGTGTGGAATGGAGGGGTGAAGAGAAGAGGATAGAGAAAGATAGCAAGAGAACAAATAGAGAGGCAGGGCGTTTGTGAGAAACAGATATGGCTTATTACCTGTTGATGATGACATGTATAGTATTCTCAACTGGATTGGTCTGAGATGTATTTCATGATGGGTAAAGTCTTTTTACAACCAAATGAGAAATAGGGATGGACTGTTTTAAAAAATAATTAAAGTAATAATAATAATGATTGGGAAAAACATAGAAAAGATATTGAATGATGAAGTGGGGAGATTAATGTCTCTGTATTGACTGACATGCATGGCATTCCCTTTTGAAAAAGCGATGTAATACACTGTGAAGTTATATGTAATCCAATGTAATATAAAGAAGATTATGATGATAATAAAAATAAAAAATTAAAAAAAGAGAAAATAAAAAAGAGATAGGTCTATACATACAGTCAACTCTTAACCACTATCTCATAAATGACCCACCCGGGAGGTCAATGGAATAAAAAAAAAAGTCTCAAAAAAAAAGTCTTAAGTGAAAAATAATTTCAACCAAGAATACTATACCCTACAAGATTATCCTTCATATGGGAAGAAAAGAAAAAAATATTCTCAAACAAAACCTGAAACAATTTACCAACACCAGACCAGTTCTTCAATAAGTACTGAAGGTAGTGTCTTAACAAGAAAACTAAAAAAAACACAGATAGAAATAAGAGAACAAAAAGCAACCAAGAAAATGACCAACTTAATTGTAAGGACAAGTCTGTAAATATAAATATTAGCATTGAGTGTTAATTTCAAGGATTTAAACAGAAAGACTGGACCACAGTAACACAGTAAATTCAACAGAAGGGAGATTAATTCCATGAGACTGAACTGGTGAAATAGAATTTTATGATTCTTGACTAAAACATTACAAATTTTTTAAAATATGCTTTGTTTTCCAGATTTAAGGATTTTGCTTTCTTCTGCACTATTGATAGGTTCAGCAATTGTTAACATGTTTTTGTTTGTTTCTTTAAATTGAAACAGAAACTTTTTTCTCTTCCTGACCCCTCTGGATTTGGAAAATATTTGGGAGTATTCTTATTTTGCGGCAGAGGGGTTATTTGATTTCAATAATACCTGCTGCCTTAAACCAGAAATTGGAAATATTCATTATTGACAAGGATTTGACTGGAATGTCATATATATAACCAGAAAACTATGGAACTAAGGTAGACCTTAAGAAAACCTACAGAAGCTCTTGGAAAGATTGCCTGGCACCATAAAGAGTTCTGCCTGGCAGAGAGGATTAGAGAAGCCATATGAAAGAATTTGTACCATAAAATAACCTAGACTTTTCCATCCCAGCATTGTAATCAGTAGAGTGTGCAAAAGAGCAGCCACAACCAGAGGATTATCTTGAGGAAGACTTTGAAGGAAGAAAAAGATACTGATCTTTGCTAGTAGATAGTATATGACAAAATACTTGATAGGCAGGGCTGAGTAGGGAAGGTTCATGTGTGAATTGTGTGCTGTGTGTTTGCTTATCAACAGTTTGAGCAGTTGACTTGTAAATATTTTCTCAAAAATATTTAAAATCCACTGTCTGTTGTTATAGTCGCAAACAATACTATAACAAATATTTTGAAAGTTATCTTTGAAATTCAGTTTTCTGAAATTTCGAAAGTTGTTTATTAACTATCAAGAACTATGGAGTATGGGGAACCAGCAGTTAGTGTAATGGCTATGTCGCTGGACTCCCATGTAGTCGACCGCGGTTTGCGTCGTGGACCCGGTGGCTTAAAACTCATGCCAGGCACGTGTGCGTGCGTGCCCAAGATCCTGAGAGGAGAATAGAGAAGGGATTGCGGCGTGACCATTCCCCCATGGGGTGATTTCTCACTTTCTGTCTCTATGTCTCTCTCCGTCTGGTGAGCGCACGCGCCCTATAGTGAAAACCTCTCCAAAAAAAAAAAAAAAAAAAAAAACTATGGAGTATGAGCAAAAAGTGTTTTTATATGTATAATAACAATGGGAAAATGTAAAAATAAATAAGTAATAGGAACATCTATCTATACAAGAGATCATGCAAGAATTGAGAAAAATGTTCGCCAATGGAAAAAATGTTTAAATATATAACTGGAAATTAAACAATTCACTGATTAGTGAGTACAGTGTGCCACTTGTGGGGAAAAACCCCAAATAATTAGTATATGAATAAAAAAATCAGGACTATATATCAAAATGTTAATAGTAATTATTTCTGGGGGATAAGGGTGGCCTTTCACTGGCAAGTTACATATTCTTCATTATTTGAATTTTCACAACACGTTACCTTTGCAATAAAAAAAAAAATTCAAAAGTAAATAAATTCAATGAACGAGTCGCCTTAAGGGGATGGTTTGGATTGGAAGGGCTTCAGACCAAGCCTGGTATAGTGGCATAAACACAGTCTTTGGCGTCAGACCGCCCTGAGTTGGGCCCCATTGCCCCACCCCCTAGGAAGGCGAGGGGCGGGGTGGCAAGGGGCTGCGGAAAGGAGCTGGGCTGGGCTATCTGCAGCTCTATTCCAGAGGCTGAGACTTTGAGTGGGACTGAGAGAGGGCAGACGCATCCCGAACTCACTGGAAGACAAGGTGAGGGGCGTTGAACTTGGGGTTTCCTGGCGGCCAAAGAGTGATTTCAGCCCCTTTGAATCCATAGCCAGGCAGATGGGCAATTCTTACTTGCATCGCTGGAGCAGCTGGAGCAGAGGTGACGGGAGTGAAGTGTCGGCAGTGAGAAAGACTGAGAAAGTAGTAGGCTGTATGAACTGGGGAGCAGAGACTAGCGGAGGAGGAGGGGAGAAAAACGCGAAACCGGGCTTGTTGGATGGGAGACTGAATACAAGGAAGGAGGGGAATACTGAGGAGGAATGGAGACCCAGAGAAAAGAATAGGGGATGCAGAGTGGAGTTAAAAGAATACTGGGGTGGGGGAGGGGGCGTACAGAAATAACACAAAGGAGGATGTAAGGAATTGCAATAGGGGATTCTATGGAGAAATAGGAAATGCGATAGGAGAATAGAGAGCAGAGAGCGAGCAAAGGGACTGGGGGGGGGGGTATAAGAAACGAGGAGCAGGGAGCGGGGGAAGGGCAGACAGCCTGGATCTGAGGCCCCCTAGGGAGGCGGAAAGGGGCGGGACCACTTCCGGCTTGAAGGGGGTAGGGCAGTCTCCTAGTTTCGAAGGGGCTTGGAGAGATTGGACGTCCTTGGGAGTTGTAGGAGGCCGAGGTGAGCAGCAGGGACTAGCTTTGTATGAGAGCCCATTAGGGGTCGGCCCCACCCTCTGGGATCTGGAGAAAACCTGCCTTAAGGACTATATCATACCGGATCCATCTGGCTGGGAAGGAAGGGGACTGGACCGGGTTTGTCCAGGCCCAAGATGGAATCTCTAGCTCAACACAGATCTGAGGAGGGGGTGTAATGGGGAAGGGGTGGAACCAAGATGAGCTTTGCCCTGGTTTAGAGGGAGGTGTGTTAGAAGAAAAGGCAGAACTAGGAGGCACTCCAGACTTGGTGGGGTGGGTGTGAGGGAGGGTGCGGGACCACCAGACGCTGCAACAATTTGAGAGGGACATTTATCGGGGTGGGGGCGGGACTGAATGGCACTGCAGACCTGGAAAGGGACGTGTGTCAGGAACACTGCTGGACTGAGACTGTGACCATTGCGCATGCGCACTAGGTACCTCTGTAAAGGGGCGTGTTGTGAAGGGCCAGCTGCCGAATGCGCATGTGCACGGTGGACTTCAAAGAAAGGGCTTGTGCTGAGAAAAGGGTTGGACTGAGACGGGCTCTGCAGCGGATGCGCATGCGCATTGTTGGTCTGCGGCTGTGGGCGGGGGTGAGTGCTTTGGGAAAAGGGGCGGGGTCCTTAGAGCTGCCGCGCTGGCACATTTTCCTGGAGAAGGGGAGGGTGCAGCTGCGGAGAACTGAGAGCTAAACGTTTTGGATTACTGTATCTGAGAACGGAGTCTTTTGGGTTGTGGGAGGGGCTTGGGACTGGGGCCCTAGGGAAGGAAGGGAGCAGCCGCCAGGCAGAACAGGGAAGAGAACGTTGTTCTGTGGTCTCTCCGCTTGACCCAGGTTGTCTCCCCTTCAGGCTCTGCTCTTGCCAGGACAATTTGAGACATGTCTGACACAAGTGAGAGTGATGCCAGTCTAACTCGCTTCCAGGTAAGGCCTCTTTCTGCCCTCTCTCTAGCTGCTTTTCCTCTTCAGCTCACTGTTGCTGTCCACATCCTTTGACACTTCCCCTCCCCTCCTTATCCTTTTCCATCAACTCCCTGCCTGATCATTCCCTTTCACCATGGAGGGAGAGACAGGAGGGCCCTTCTTCTGCTATCAGTTCTTGCTCAGAGGATGGGAGGCCTTGTTGGGCTGGGGTGAACCGAGCATATTACAGGTAGGAGTCAATACAGATTGGAGAAGTGTGGCCTTGGAATTTCGGAGCTATTTGTCTAGTTGAGGTGGGGAGAAGGTCCGTGAGTTTCCCTGTTTTTCTCTTGCAGGCTAAAGCTTCAGATAAGGACAGCGGCTCTATGATGCAGACCCTATTGACAGTGACCCAGAGCTTGGAGTTCTCAGAGACACCAAAAGCCTCAAAGGCACCAGATGTCTCAGAGGCTGTGAAGGTCTCAAAAGGCCCAGCAGTTGCAAAGGCCACAGAGGTCTCAAAGGCCCCAGAGGCTCAGGAGGCAACTGCCACCCAGGCTTTACCCACCACTCAGCTGACTGATACCCAGGTTCTGGCAGCTGAAAACAAGAATACAATAGCTGACACCAAGACACAGAATGCTAACCCACGGCCTGTGACAGTGCGTGCCACTGAGATCAAAAAGGTCAGCTGTGTGACTGATAGAAAGGTCAATACGAAGGCCCCAGAGACTGAGGTTACTGCCTCTCAGTCTCCTAAAGATGAACCTGAGCCTGAGGGTACAGCTGCCCAGGCTCAGGAAAATCAGGATACTCAGCCCAAGATTAAGGCCATAAAGGCCCGAAAGGTAAGACATCTGCAGTCATCACCCTTATTTTTCCAGTGTTTTTCCCTCAGTTAATTGATTTGTTCTACATATGTTTAGAAACATTTCCATGCTCATCAAGGCTGTGGTGGCACTGAGAAGAATGTGATACAGTTTCTGTCTTCAGAGAGCTTATAGACTTGTGGGAAGACAAGATTGGAATATACATAGCTACAATCTGAATGTAATGCAGTTTATATTTACATAGTAGCTACTCCGTGTTAAGCCTTGTAGCAGGCACATTCATACATGTTATCTCATTACAGTCCCAGTTTTTTATAGAGAAGGAAGCTGTGTCCCAGAGAGGTAAACTGACTTGTCCAAGGTGGTATAAGCAGAGCCAGTGGTGGACATAGGACAAGGAGAAGTCTCATACCCCACCCTTAGGTTGCTCCTGGCCTGCTTTGGAGATGAAACTCCTGCCCGGAAGTCAGGGTAAAACAAATCTAGGACTTAGCATGACCAATGTCTAGTGAGGCAAGCTGTTAATACAGGGGTGAGATTATGGAGGTACTTCCTAAAAGAGATAGGGTACAGAAAAGGATCACCTTTTTCATCTGGTGATGTTGAGCTTCCTCTGTTGATGTAGGTGAAGCATCTGGATGGGGAAGAGGATGGCAACAGTGACCAGAGTCAGGCTTCTGGAACCACAGGTGGCCGAAGGGTCTCAAAGGCCCTAATGGCCTCAATGGCCCGTAGAGCTTCAAAGGGTCCTATAGCCTTTTGGGCCCGCAGGGCATCAAGGACTCGGTTGGCTGCTTGGGCCCGGAGAGCCTTGCTTTCCCTGAGGTCACCTAAAGCCCGTAGGGGCAAGGCTCGCCGTAGAGCTGCCAAGCTCCAGTCATCCCAAGAGCCAGAACCATCACCACCTAGAGATGTGGCCCTTTTACAGGGGAGGGTAAGAACTTTTCCCTTTTCACTTTGCCTTTTCATTGTGTTGTCTGCCCTCTTCTCTGTCATCCTTAAGTTTTCTAAAGACTTATTTTGATCTTTCCATACATTCCTCCTCTCTCAGGCAAATGACTTGGTGAAGTATCTGTTGGTTAAAGACCAGACGAAGATTCCCATCAAGCGTGCAGGTAGAATCCTGTTGCCCTCTCCCCCAGTCCTGAGCTCTGTTCTCTGTTGCCTTCTCCCCCATGTGTTGGAGGCATTCTTTGTTCTTTATGCTCCTATCTTTGTCCTCTCAAAGTTCTAATTTTTCAGTGCTGACATCTCTATTGATAAGCTCAGAACCTGGTTATGTCACCCTTGGCAGAGTTGGCAGAGAGTCTATACTTTGGGCATGAGGACCACCTAGTGTCTCTTCAGTTCAAATGCTTGCAACACTCTCCTCTTGCAGACATGCTGAAGGACATCATCAAAGAATACACTGATGTATACCCTGAAATCATTGAACGAGCAGGCTATTCCTTGGAGAAGGTGAAGGGGCAATAGAGGGGGAGGGGGATGGGCACTGTGGGGAAGCCTTGAATGTAACAAATATGTGCATGTTCCTTCTGGGGGGAACTGCAGAGACCCACTAATCCAGCCCTGTCACCATGCAGATGGGCAGAGAGTGGCCTGGGGTGGGGCATAGACTAACCATGGGTCACACAGAAAGTAGTGGAGGCACATCTGGGACCCAAGCCATTCAACTCATCCCTGGCTTCTGTCCACTTCTAGACACATCCTGTTGTGTATTTTAAATGTTCACTTCTCCCTTCTCCTCCATTCTACATCTCCCTGGACTCCCACTTAATCACAAAGATGATGTTGACAGTTTATGGTACATTTATTGTGTGCTTATCTATGCTAGTCACTTAGTGATGCGCTTTATGTGCATTATCTTACTGACTTCTCACACACGCAAAACCCCTAGGTACACGGGGAGCTGCAAGATGTCCAGAAAGCTGAATTTTGTGATCTCAAAAGCTCTTCTCCCCATTCACAGGTATTTGGGATTCAATTGAAGGAAATTGATAAGAATGACCACTTGTACATTCTTCTCAGTACCTTAGAGCCCACTGATGCAGGCATACTGGGAACGTAAGCTGGGGAAGGGTTGGGTGGGAGGGGGCTTCTACTTTTGTCCATGGTAATACTTCCCCTTTCGTCTCTCCTCACATCCTCATAGTGAGTCAGGAAAGAAAAGGCCTAAAAGGCCTCTGACTCCCCTACTGAGATTAGTTGGAGCCCTGTGTGCCATAGTGGTACCTGATCATGGCAGGCTGGAGGATGTAGGAGACTGGGGCAGGGCGTTCCTGCTGCCAGGTTTGCTGTCTTTCTAGAAGTTTCCAAGAAAGTGGGTCTGTCGTTGCTCATTTCTTTCTACTGAGCACTTGACCTAGCCTTGGTAAAGTGGTTCTCAAGGAGGACTTCCTGGTGTGTTAGGTTATGTTGTTGGAAGCATAGTCAGTAGGGCTCTACCGAGAACTACCTGAGGGTTGAGGGGTCTGGGAGAAAAATAAGAGGCTCATGTTGCCTGTTTTGTATGAGATTAACAGGCATTCTTCCATCTTTTCAGCAGCCTGGGGACAGGAGGATCTGATTTTCCTGTTTCACTGCGTAGGAGACAGCTCACAAGTCAGAGTGCCTTTCCCAGGGTCACACAGAGCTTGAAGCAAGACTGGGCTAGTTTATGCCTATCTGAAGAGTCTGGGAGAGACTAGCCAACTGAGCCAGTTGCTGTGTCTTATGCAGATGGCTACTGGACATAAACCTTCTCTCTGTGCATTGCTCCCTTAGAACCAAGGACTCACCCAAACTAGGTCTCCTCATGGTGCTCCTTAGTATCATCTTCATGAATGGAAATCGGTCCAGTGAGGGTGAGTGACAGGGCATGTGACTGAATGGGTGGCCATGGTCTGAATTCCACGTATTCATTTTTTATCCCTGTTTCCTTTTGCCTTCCCTCACAGCTGTCATCTGGGAGGTGCTGCGCAAGTTGGGGCTCCGCCCTGGGTATGATTGAGCTCTCTCAGTGCTTGCTGTCCATGGTGTCCTTTGGCAAGAGAGGATGGTTCCAGTATTACATCAGCCTGGTGGTCTGGTGGTGCAGGCAGGGCGGGTGCTGGACTGGGTAGAGGGCCCAGGGTTGTAACCTGGGTGGATGGGGAAATGATCCTGAACTCCTCACCCTTTCTTTCACTGTCTCTTGGGCTTTCATGGATTTTTCCTCTTGTGTTGGAAACCTCTTTTCCATTTTAGAAATGTCTCTGCTCACATCTAGGAAGTTCCACAATACTGATTGTATTTACTTCTTTATTTTTATTTCTCTGCTGTTAGGATACATCACTCACTCTTTGGAGATGTGAAGAAGCTCATTACTGATGAATTTGTGAAGCAAAAGTGAGTGTCTGTGTAGTGGCATGCTTCATGCATCTTGCCTGTTTCAGAACTTAGTGCTAAAGCCATGGTGCATGTATGTATATGTGTGCACACATGTGCATGCAAGTGGTAGGTTATTACTGGGACGGTGACAAGAACAGAAGCAGCACATGCTTCCTGATCTATTACATGCACTCTCACATTTATCTTCAGAACAACTCCACAAAGGAGGGGTTATCACCACCAGTATTTTACATATACAGAAACTGAGGCTAAGAGAGGTAAAGTCATTTGTTCAGGATTATGTAGGTAGCAAATAAAGAGTTGTTTTTATGGGCCAGCAGGTGGCATGGGTGTTAGGTGCTGAACTCCCACATGACTGACCGTGGTTTGAGCCTTGGACCTAGCGACTTGAAAAGTCACACTGGCCACATGTGCATGCTTTCCCAGAATCCCAAGAGGATGCTGGAGGAGAAAGGATTGGGGCATGGCCATTCCCTCTGGGGGATGACCTCTTACTTTCCTATTCTATCTTCTCTCTGGTGAATGGACATGCCCTATGGCAAAATCTTAAAAAAATAAAATTAAAAAAAAAGAATTGTGTTGAGAACTTGGCACCAAAATCTTGGTTCTTTTTACTAGAGTGTAACCAGAGCTTAAGAGGAATTAATTTCAATAAAAGAATGTCATAGAATGGTAGCTTCAGGCAGCTGTGTTCTGTGCTAGAGTCTTGACTTGTACATCTGATTTCATTCATATAACTACCCTGCAGAATAGATGCTGTCATCTCATCCCTGTATTTTTGTTGTTTTTTATTCTTTATGTCATTACTTTTATTTTTAATGTCCAGAGTTTGTAAGACAAGGGCCAGAATTTCCTTCTAGGCACAATAATTTTATAAATTCTCAATTAACTGGTGAGGCCAAGAGAGCTATTTCTACTTGTCTAATGCAGTTTCTTGGAAGACTTCATTCAAGTCCTCAATGGTCATCTGGTCAAATGGAATTGTATTCTTCATCTTCTCCAGCCGTTTCTGATATTCTTCAATCCTGACCTTTGAGAATGACACAAACTCAGCACAACTTTTCACCTTCTTTTCAAAGTCATCCACCAAGCATGCCCTAGTCACATTGGCCTTGTAATAAGCTCAGTTCAGGGGCTGACAGGTGGCATGGTTGTTAAGGGCACTGGACTCCCACATGGTCGACCAAGGTTTGAGTCCTGGACCTGGCAGCTTGCTTTCTCACTTTACCTCTTTCTCTCTCATTCTGTCCCACTCTGGTCTAAATAAATAAATAAATAAATATAGTTAAATAAAATAATTTGAAAAAATAAGCCCAGTCGATAGCTGGCAGGTTCTCAGGTAGTGCAGTCAACCTAGAGGTGAGGGTCTCATTCCATGTTTTCAAGAAATTAGCAATAGCCTCTTAGTTTCAGGGTATTATTTCCCCAAAAACTACCCAGTCAATAGTTTTTTTAAATTTATTTTATTTTAATTTCTTGTATACATTCAATCACATATATCGCTTAGCTTGTAAAGTGAATATTCCAACATGAATACATTTCTTAACAGTACAGTTGGGGATACTATAGAGTAACTGTTATTTTTAAGAGAGATTTTTGCTATAGGGCGCATGTACTTGCCAGAGAGACAGAAAGCAAGAAATCACTCCCTCAGAGGGGTTGGCCACACTGCAATCCCTTCTCCTCCAGTCTCCTCTAAGGATTTTGAGCACACATGGACACAGGCCCGGCCTGAGTTTTAAGTCACCGGGTCCAGGATTTGAACTGTGGCCAATTATGTGGAAGTCCAGTGACATAACTGTTATGCCATCTGCTGATCCCCATTCCTGTTTTAACAGTTGTGGGAACCGGGCCTCCAAGAGGGAAAGTCTGAGCCTGGCCCACAGCTAGTAAGGGACCAATTCAGGCCATAGCCCTCTTGACTTTTAGGCTAGTGCCCACCCTGTCCTTTGTCCTTAAAGAACATGCATGCTCTCACATAAACACACATATGCATGCAGAAAAACATACCCACAGGGTTAGAAATGTGGGTGCATGTATGGAGCATGCTGTTCTTGGCTGCTTATTTCTTTTCAGTTGTTTTCTTTGGTGGATCTTTCCAGGGCTTGGCCAGGTTGTGAATGAGACCCTTGTGATGTGATATGCTGAGTAGGGGGCCTGGAGAATAGCTCTTCTGTTTATAACACACCCAACAGGCATTTTGGGTCACTGTGATGAGGGGCACAGAATGTGTGGCCTCCCTGTGAACAAATGTCCTAAATGTGTCCCCCTTGCACCTTCATGTGGCTTCTGAGCAGGACCAATGGGACAGGGCTCAATATTGTAAGAAAACCAGCAGTATTATGTGGGAGAGGTTGCCATCTAGAGCCTGTCCAGTCCTCCATTGGAGGAAGGGATGGAATGAGTACTCTTAGAAATAAAGGCCTTGAACCTTTCTCTTCAAGGTACCTGGATTATGCCAGAGTCCCTAATAGCAACCCCCCTGAGTATGAGTTCTTCTGGGGCCTGCGTTCCTACTATGAGACCAGCAAGATGAAAGTCCTCAAGTTTGCCTGCAAGGTAATTCGAGAATTGCCTGAGGTTGGCATTTTAAGGGAACGTAGTGCCCCTCTCTGGGACAGGCTATGAGCATCCTGCAGTTTAGGTATGAACATTCTGAAGCCTCTCTTAATTGCCAAACATTGTTATAACTAATGTGAGAGAAATTTACAAAGTTCATAGGAAATGGAATTAAAGTATGAATTTATTTTGGTGCCAAAAAATTTTTGAAATCAGTGTATGATTTCTTTCGTGATATATATTTTCCATGACCTTTTTGAAGAACTTATGTGACATGACCAGCAGTTAGCATAATGGCTATGTCACTGGACTCCCATGTAGTCGATCACGGTTCGCATCCCAGACCCGGTGGCTTAAAACTCATGCCGGGCGTGTGTGCATGCATGCCCGAGATCCTGAGAGGAGAATGGAGGAGAAGGGATTGTGGTGTGGCCATCCCCCCTGGGGGGTGATTTCTCGCTTTCTCTCTCTCTGTCTCTCTGTCTGTCTGTCGAGCGTATGCGCCCTATAGCAAAATCCTCTCCAAAAAAAAAAAAAAAAAGAACTTATGTGTCATTGATCTTCTGCAGATGAAAAAACTAAAGCCCAGAGAGGTTGGTAGGTGATATGTCCAAGGTCACAGAGCTAGTCAATGTCAGAGCAAGGATGGAATATTAGAGGTACAGAGCAAGGATGGAGTATTAGAGGTATAATTACTAGTAATATTTACTGTATTACTATATACAACATGTATTGATAGCATTGTGCCTACCTAACAGTAGGTACTTCATCTAAACTTCGATTATGATCTTTCTGATGGTCATTATTTCCATTTCAGGTACAAAAGAAGGACCCCAAGGAATGGGCAGCTCAGTACCGAGAGGCAATGGAAGCAGATTTGAAGGCTGCAGCTGAGGCTGCAGCTGAAGCCAAGGCGAGGGCTGAGATTAGAGCTCAAATGGGAATTGGGCTCGGCTCTGAGAATGCTGCTGGACCTTGCAACTGGGATGAAGCAGATATTGGACCCTGGGCCAAAGCCCGGATCCAGGCAGGAGCTGAAGCTAAAGCTAAAGCCCAGGATAGTGGTGGTGCCAGCACTGGTGCCAATACAAGTACCAGTGCCAACGCTAGTGCCAGTGGTAGCTTCAGTGCTGGCACTGGCCTGACTGGCACTCTCACATTTGGGCTCTTCACTGGCCTTGGTGGATCTGGTGCCAGTAGCAATGACAGCTCTGGTGCCTGTGGTTTCTCCTACAAATGAGATCTCAGGTATCTGCCTTGGTTTTCATGGAGGCAGCTGGGGCTGATGGGGATGGGTGAGGAGCTGTATTATTACAGAAAGGTCCAGGGTGAAGAATACAGAGAGTGTGGGAAAATGCTGTTTTTGGCATTTTATTCCTTCCTGGTTGGTGGCTATCAGTTGACTTCATAGTTTTACTTTTTTGTGTGTTTTCAGATATTGATAATCCCAGAAGTCCTTCTCTTTAAGCCAGGGTGCATCCTCAGCCTACTCAACCCAGCACTCTAGGCAGCCACTAAAAATCAATTGAAATTGACACTCTGCATTAAATCTATTCGCAGTTACTGAATTTATTGCTTTTTTTTTCTGGATTCACATTTTGGTGTTACATTAAAAAATGAGTTGGGGGGCCAGCAGGTGGCATGGTAGTTAAGGTGCTGGACTTTCATGTGGCCGGATGCTGTTTGGGTCCTGGACCCAGTGGCTTGAAACTCAGGTCAGGCATGTGTTTGCGTGTTCCCAAAATCCTTAGAGGAGAATGGAGGAGAAGAGACTGCAGTGTGGCCATACTCTCTGGGGGGGGGGGGGGGGGGTGATTTCTCTTTTTCCCTCTCTCTGTCTCTGCCTCTATGGTGAGCATAAGTACCCAATGGCAAAAAAACTAAAAAAGAATGATAACAAGTTTCCACCTCATTATATGCTTAGTTTGAGGTTACTGTTGGATTCCTGGGAGGACTATCTTGCCTCTATGGGATTGATTGGGCCCCATCTGTCCACAGAGCAAGTGGCATTTCAGCAAGGTGGGGTCTTGGGGATTATAGGCAGAGAGGACATACATTGAAAAGGAGGCCTGAGGTACACAAATCTGGAGCAGAAAGAAGAGAAGAGATTGGACATCAAATATAGACTTTCCTTCTAAGAAATTTAGATGATACAGAAAGGAGAGAGGAAGCTAAAGGGAGATAAAGGAGAAAAAAATATCTTGGGGAAGGAGAGAGAATTGAGCAGCGCAGTAGCCAATAAGGAGAAGTTGAAAGTTGACTTACTCAGTACACTTCCTGAGGTGAGAGGATGGGCTGTGGGAAGGCCTGGGAGATGGGACTATACAGACAGGCCTGTGGAAGGATGAGCAATAGGGAGGTCCCAATGGAGGATGGAGCCCTTGTTTGGGGGGAAACATGGTGAAGTGCTCAGTTAACTCTGTCTTTCCCACTTACCTTAGTATAGGAACCAAGAAGAGTATTAGTTTATTCCAAAGTGTAGGTTTTGCTCTTTGAGTCTGGAATAAAGACAATAGACCAAGGGCAGTGAGTGCATGAATTTACATCTTCATTACTTTATCCAGGATGTTTTATGGTAGGTATACAAAGTGGTGGAAAAGCTGGACCCTGGGACCTAGAAAGGCTTGGAGGAAAAGGACTAGTAGAATATGTGATATGTTGGAGGGCAGTGCAGGCATTTGTGGACAGGAGTCTCAGCGAAGTCGATCAATGGGACTACAACATCAAATGAATGTCCTAAGTGCCTATTACATATTTAGCAGTATTCTAGGTATCTGGTAAAGGGTATTGAGAAAACTAGAAGGATGAACTGTTGGACTAGACAATGGGATGATTGTATTTGAGAAGATAGCAGACACAGCTCTGGGTCATAGGGATGTCTAAAGAACAGGTAGCCAAAGTGGAGAGATGGTGGTTCCTGCAGATGAGGGGGTCAATAACGGGATGCCAAAGGATTGATTGGGTTATTCATGTAGACAAAGTCGCCCAGATGGTAGCAAGAGTTGGGGTATAAAGGAGCGTTATGAGCCAGGTGCCAAAGTCCCTTAATGTGGTTGAGGGTAGTGTCCTCTCATCTACACTGCCCACTAAGGGACAGGGGCCTCATGCTATCAGAGATGATCTATTCCATTTGGGAATACACTGCCCTAAACCTTTCTCTTTATGAAACTTACCATCTCTAACAAGTTCTTAATCACTAGGACAGTCTTGTGGACAATAAAACCCTTATAATGGCAGCCTTTCCCCTTCTGTAGACTATAAATAATAAAGGAAAAATGTTTATTGCTTAGGGAACAGGATTTAATAAAAACAAAAACAAAGTTCAATTTAGAGTGAAACAACTTGTTGCTTGTGGCCAGAAAATGAGACTTGCCTGAGACCAGACATGTTTAATTGCTGAGGTGGTCTTCACTATTGAGGACTAGGGTATGGTCTCCTTGGAACTGGGTAGTACCTAAGGCAAATAGATAAGGCTGAGGTAGCTTTGGCCTCTTAGTAAAGACTCTTGGGTATCATGTCCAAGGTCCCCTCAGATTCCCTAATGATTTTTATCTGAAAATGGAGGGAATGGGAGACAATGAGGAGTAGCAAAGAATGTAGGAATGGTGATATTAAATGTTGATTTCAAAGTACTTGATAAAAGTTAAGAATCATAGTCATGAAGAACATGCCTTTACCACTTACCTTCCCTCTGAAAGCCAATGTTCTTTGGAGGCTTCCCACTTCTTTCCCTCCCGTGAAACCCAGAATTTGACAGGACAAGGGGTTGGCTCTTCCTCACTCCTCATTTCTCAGGTTTCAGGACTGAAGGCAAGTGGAACTAAGAGGAAAAGAACATGTCTGGTCCCGGCCAAGTGTCAAGAACAGGGAAGGCCTGGCAGGAGAAACGAGGACAAACTGGCTTATGTTTTTGCTTGGTTGCCTTTACTGTAATGAATGGACAAAATTTTCAGTCTTCCATCAGTACCATTATTAACTAAATTCCAGCTAATTCTAGATTGTATCATGTAACTTTCCTTTGGCTAGGTGTGGGCAAAGGCCCTAGATCAGTTTTCCTGCCTATTTTTTATTGTAACCCTCCTAAGAAGCCTTTTTAGACATTTCTGTTTTATTTGCTTCCCCCCATGAATTTGACTTCCACAAATATACTGAATTTAATAGTATAGATATACTCTAATAACTATTAGGTCATAGGGAAATTCATGACACATTTTTGCATAGGAAAACAGAAAAATATGTCATGACTTTCCAGACCTAATCATGTTTTTTCAAAACAGATTATGTATAAATTTTACTCTCTTTTATTCAACATAGGGTTAATTCTATATAAAATATTAAGTTAAAAGTGAGGCCAACCTGTGACGTGGTGGTTAAGGTGGCTGGGTCTCACATGGCCGACTGTGCAGTTTGAGTCTCAGACCTTGCAGCTTGAGAACATACAGGGCACGTGTGTTCATGCCCAAAATCCCAAGAAGAGGGAGAAATTGAGGAGAAGGGATTGCAGAATGACCTCCCCCACTGGTGGGGGTGCTTTCTCTTCCTGTCTCTCTCTCCTGGGTTCATCAATGCACCCTCTGGAAATTTTTTTTTTTTTAAGTTAAAAGCAAAGGTAAGGGCATACTGTTTAAGGGAACCAGAATTCTCATGGTTGATAATGATCTGAATCCCAGTCCTGGAGGCTTGAAAAACTTTCCAGGTACATGCGTATGTATGCCCCAAATGCAGTCAGGATGGAAAAATGGAAGAGAAGGGATTGAGGCATTACCATGCCCCATTGGGGATACTTCCTCTCTCTCTGGAGAATGTACATGCCCTCTGGCAATTAATAAAAAGAAGGTAAATCCATGCTGAACCTGTATATAACATCTATCTCCTCTACTACAGCAATTTTTTCATTGGCTCATTGAACAAGCACTGGAGTGTCTGGGGAAACATGTTGACAAATTTTCAGAGTCTGGGTCATCATGTTCATTTTGGTGAGCATTCCCATGGGGCACAAATATCCCCACACAGCCCATTCTGAGAGATCTGTTCACTTAGTCCTCATATGCAGGCAAAGCAATTAGAATTGTGCCTTATACATAATAAGTGCTAAGTATTTTATAACATTATTGTTATTGCTATCAGTTCTCCAATCTCTTCCTTCTCAGTGTCTGACCATCTGACCAAAGTTAAACAGTACTGATCAGCACCCCAGGCCAGGTTGCTTTCTGGATGAAGAGGTGAACCAGATGTCTGGCTCCAAGTTTTGACTCTTAGGAGGATTTCTCTTTGTTAATTCCTAGCAGGGTCACACTCGAGTGGGCTGTGACCATGTGACTCTAATTTCTAGCTAGTTCCTGCTTATCTTGGAGTATCATCTGCAGGCATGCTCCCTGCCAGGCCTTTTTCCTTCTTAATGGGAAATTATCACAAGGCCCTAGGAGTGAGCTGAAGAGGAGCAAGCAATCTAGTAGAGGTAGTTGTTATAAAGAAGATGAGCCTCCTGTATCTCACTTGTGCTTTCAAGACTTGCTCCAGTCTAGGACCAGCAGTTAGCATAATGGCTATGTCGCTGGACTCCCATGTAGCCGACCTCGGTTTGAGTCCCGGACCCGGTGACTTAAACTCAGGCCCTGCGTGTGTGCGTGTGTGTCCAAGATCCCAGGAGGAGAATGGAGGAGAAGGGATTGCGGCATGGGCATCCCCCCTGGCGGGGTGATTTCTCGCTTTCTGTCTCTCTGTGTCTCTTTCTGGCAAGCGCACATGCCCTATAGCAAAAACCTCTCCAAAAAAAAAAAGAAAAAAGAAAAGACTTGCTCCAGTATCATCTATAGACCACTGCCCTTTGAGGGTGGAGTGTTGTCATTGCCTGCCCAATTTTATGTTTTGGCAAATCAAATGACACAGCCCCAGGATCGGCAGCTCAGGTTGATGGTCACTTGGGTCCCATGGTTAGGCATTCAAACTCTTCCAGAACCCAGTAATTAAATTGTATTGAATTGTCAGGTACCAGGAACTGTTTCTCAAAAGGAGTTACTTAATGAAGAGAGCATGGCGTTTGTTCCATAATGCTGGAAACTTGTGGTTTGATTCTCCAACTGGGGCTTGTCAGAAACTCCATAATCATTCCAATCTGTCTGACATTCACCAAACTCATTCAGACATTTATTTTGTCATTCAGCAAAACTTCTCTTAGTGACTACAGTGTTCATGGCCCTGTTCTGGGCTCTGGAGTGTTCTTGTTTTCAAGGCATGGCTAGTCCATTCAGGGAAACAATGTCAGCACCAAGAGGAACCAAAAAAGCCTGTGGGATCCCAGAGGAGGAAGAAAGTCACTACTATGCTCATGGGTATATTATTAATGTCACATGATGTGTGTAAGGAACATCTGTACAAACACTAGATACAGGTACTTATTTGAATATACTTATTTTAATATAGGCACTTCACACATACATTGAATTACAGTATGAGTCAGCAGTCAGTGTGCTCCAGAGGAAGCCCTTGACTGAGAGGTAGACGACATGGGGTGAGCTTCCCTGGCTCCTTTCCAGGGTCCCTTTGTGCCTTTAGACATGCCTCTGCCCCTTTCTGACCTGAGATTGCTTGTAATATGTGAACAGAATTGCCTCATCCAGCCTGGTCTCTGTGAACGCCACTTTAGAGAGTGGGTGGGGAGCACCCAGACCACTCCTGGGTCGCAGCAGGTGCTGTACCAAGTGAGTGCTACAATGATGGCAGAGAATAGGGGGCAGTCAATGGGAAGGTGTTTTGTAAAACGGGCCTGGTGCACTGTTCCTGTGAGTTTGAAGGTGGGGTCAGGTTTGTGTATGTGCACACATTTGAGTGTGAGGAAGGCAGCCCATGTGGTGTGTGAGTGACCATGTATCTATCTGGATTCTAAGATATGCAGGCAGGGCCAGGCCTGCTCCACCCAAGAGTCCCTTCACTACAAGTGGTGTCATGAGTTGGGATCACACATTGGCCCCTGACTCTTTTCTGAGGAGCTGGAGAGGTGGGGGTCAGAGGTCAGAATCTACTTTGAGGGGAAGCTACCAGTCCAAAGGTAATAAAGGAAACCATGAGGACTAGACCTTCTGAACAGTGTCTTGCTGGATAATTTCTGTCTCTCCAGGGGCTATGCTGAGTTCAGACAGAAAGACCTGCTTTTCAGTCCTGGCTCTGCCTTATACCAGTTGTGTGACCTGGAGCTACTCTGACCATCTCTGGGCCTTAACTTTCTCTTTCACAAACAAGTGAGGTGATGCCCATTCCGTAGAACTCTTATGAAAATTAAATGAGGACATACATGTGGAAGCCAATGGCATCATGACAGTGCATAGGTGTCCAATAAATGGTGATAATGACAATATATGTCCTTCCTGCACTTCACTTCCCACTTGTCGCACCCCACGCAATCCTCCTGGCAAACAATTCCTGTGCTAACAAGCCCAGGAATAGGGCCAAGTGCTGGGAAAATGTGTTTCTTTAGACAGCATCCAGAATGTGCAGGTCACTATGCTCAGGGAGAAGGAGACTCTTACCATGAGAGTCCAAGGTGAGCCTAAAATGGGAGAGATGGAGCCCATAGCACAGACCTGACCCAACTGGAAGGACAGAACAGGGAGGGCTTCCTGGGCCAGACCACTGAACAGCTTCTTGGCCTTGGGCAGGAACAGGGAGGACAGGAAAGATGCAGTGACAGAAGGGGACAAGTGCTGACAGTGTGATACTTGTGGAGAAGTGAGGGTGGAAAATGCAGCATCAGCACTTAGTTGGGGAGAAGAGGGTTCAAAGACAAAGCCCTTCAGAGTAGCTCTCTGTGCAAGTGATGGTCATTAGCTGACAGAGGAGACAGAGAAGAGCAATGAGGTGGGAGCACAAGAAAAGGCTCAGAGTTATGAGAAAGATCAGAGGACTAGTCAGGCAGAGGAAAAGGATGGTCATTGTAATGGGGATAGAGAAGCAGCAAGATTTAGTGCCAAGACCAAGCTATCAGGCTTGCAGACACAGTTTGCATATGAGAACAATTTAGTATCTGGGTCAAGACTGAGGGACTGACAGGGTAGAAGAGTGGAAGTGATCAGAATCTGCTTTCACTGCATCTCTGGTTATTCCCTGCTCAGGACCCAGACAGTGGCCACCTCACCCACTCTTGATCCATATGGGCCAGCTCAACCAGTCTATCTGAGTGCAGGGGACTGTTCCTGAGGATGAGTTCACTCTCATCATGCTGATATAGACAGATGGAGCAGAGTATAATGTAAATGTTTGTGAGGTAGTATGCTGTGGGGCTCTGGGTGTGGTCCTGCACTTGGTTCACCATGTAGTGTGTATCTACATCGAAGATCTTGATGTAGGACAGATAACTAAGCCAGAATCAAGCAGAAGAAAGAGCAGCTTGGGGGCTGATGGGGAGGGGGCTCCTCAATGCCTCCACCTATACCCACCCTGTGCCTCAGGATATTGCCTATACAATAGGCATAATCTGGGCTACCTTAACCTGCAAATAAAAGACATTGGCAAAACATGGATGGTGGTCAGAGTTAGAATTTGAGGGTATTTACTACCATGTCTCTGTCTACTGGGTTGTGTTTGTCTGTGTCAAATCTCCCCTATGGCCATAAACTCCTGGGGGTAGACCCTCTTCCATGGCTGAATTCTATTTATTTTAGCCTTGAATTGTCCTTGACCCCTCAGTTAGCAACACGATTATTGGGGTGCTAATGAAATATGGCTGAATCAGTCCCTGGGTATTAGAAGTCCCTCCTGGGTTACCTTAACGCTGTCCACCTCTATGAATTATGTCCTTATTACTTAACTTCACTTTTCCTATTAGGTTTGCCATTAGGTTTGAGAGCATTATGATTGACAAAGAGTGAATGTGAGTGAAAAAAATAAATGAGTGAGTGAATGTATGAATAGAGAAAAGAGTGGGTAAATGTAACATGAGTAAATGCATGAATGAATGAGAAAATATGTGTGAAAAAAAGACTGACTAAATGAGATGATGTGTGAAACATTCTGTTTCACTCTCTGAGGGTTGTAAAACCACACTGGCCAAATCTAGCATTCTCCTAAAATCACTACAGGGAATGGAAGAACAATGAGAGGACAGGAAATGCAGACTGCTCTAGAGGACACTGTCTCAGGCCCTGTAGTGCAGAGAGGCATCCTGGCTGTCAGACATGCTTCATATTTCTAGAGATTTTCTTTTTTTTAATTTTTATTTTTTCACATTATTATTTATTATTATTATTATTATTATTATTTGTATATACTTTCAATCATATTGTTTGGCTTACAATGAGACCATTTCGATATGTGAACATTTCTCCCCAGACCCGTTGATCGAAATATCTTCAACAGATAGCACCACACCTCCCCATCCCGTCAATGCTCTACCTCTGTATCCCTTCTCCAAATGTCTTTCGTTAGGCCCCACTCCTCCACATACACCTCATCTGACATTCACACCCATCTCTTGTGTTTGTTCAACTGTTAGTCAATCAGTTTCAGACATAGAATGCAGACAAACGGTATATGTTAAGTGGGGACATACAATGTCTCTCCTTCATAGCCTGGCTTGCCTCACTCAGCAGTAGATCTTCCATATTCTTCCACTTTCTGTCAAAAGCCAGGGCTCTGTTGGTTTTTATGGCTGAGTAGTATTCCATAGAGTATATGTGCCACAGTTTTTCAATCCATTCCTCCATACGGGGGCATTTGGGTTGGTTCCATGACTTAGCAATTGTGAATAGTGCCGCAATAAACATTGATGTGCAAGCACTTTTCCAATGAAGAATTCTTCTGTTCTTTGGGTAGATACCGAGGAGTGGGATCTCTGGATCATATGGCAGATCTATCTGTAGATTTTTGAGGAATCTCCAAATTATTCTCCACAGTGGTTGGACCAACCTACATTCCCACCAGCAGTGTAAAAGAGTTCCCCTTTCACCACACCCCCGCCAACACTTATCATTTTTTTTTGTTTAATATTAGACATTCTGACTGGAGTTAGGTGGTACCTCATTGTTGTTTTTATCTGCATTTCCCTTACGATGAGGGAGGTTGAACATTTTTTCATATGCCTTTTGGCCATTCGTATGTCATCTTTAGAGAGTGTTTTTTTCATCTCCTTCTCCCATCTTTTAATAGGGTTGATCATCTTTTTTCCAAACAGCTTTTTTAGTTCCTTGTATATTCTGGTTATCAGTCCCTTATCTGATGCAAAATTTACAAAAATATTTTCCCATTCTGAAGGCTGTCGATTCACACTAACTACTGTGTCTTTGGCCATGCAGAAACTTCTTAGTCTCATGTAATCCCATTTGTCTATTTTGGGGACAAGGATGCCCATTTTCTCCTCTCCTTTTCAATATAGTACTGGAAGTCCTCGGCAACATATTTCTAGAGATTTTCAAATGCCAGGTGGGTACATCAGAATCACTGCATGAGCTTTTAGGAGCACAGATTCCTGAAGGCACCCTTTTTGGAGGCTAGGTCAATAGGTTGGGGTGGGGCCCAGGAATCTGAGTTTTCAACCACTTTCAGGTGAACTTAATGTCCAGCCAGGATGGAGATCCCCTGAGCTAGCCTACATATCTCATCTGGGAGATGAGAGGAAAGGCACAGAGAAGTTCCCCAGCTCACATGGCTACCCTCACAAATTCCTGTAGCATTGGAGGTATTGCCTGATTGGACCCTGCTGATACAGAAAGGAAGTACAGTGGGTGTAGCGGGCAGAGACACAGCCACATGGACTGGGTTCAGTCGCAGCTTTGGCTCTCAAGTAATATGAGACCGTCACTACAAGTCACTTCAGTGCTCTTCCTCACTGTTCACAGCTGTAAAACAAAAGAAGATGCCATCTAGTACCCAGGGCCATTGTGAGAATTGAAGAAAACTTGTCCCTCCAGATTATTTGGTGCAGAGTAATGAAGATTGGATGGTCATTGGAATAGTTAGCATTCTTTTGCACTCACTAGGATCCAGATATGTTTCCAATGGCTTCCATAAAAAGCTGGTGTTTAATCCCCACAAACACTGTCTATGAGGTAGGAGATATTATCCCCATGCCATAGATGTGAAGACTGAGGTTCAGTGAATAACTTGTCCAGGGACACACAGAAGCAGCATGGACCTGGACCACAGGCGATCTGAGTCCCTGAAGCCTGCACTCTCAAGCCCTAAGCTATAAATGACAGTTCCCTCCCCCTTTCTCCTTAAAGGTTAAGACAGAGGATAGAACCAATCCTGTGGGGATAAAACAGAACAAAGAGCTCTGAAAGGAAGGAAGCCAAGGGAATGTATGTGAGCAGGCACCTCAGAGAGTATGGGGGCTCATTTTGCCCTTAAACTTCCTGACAGCTGTAGCAGGAAGGGGGGAGGGAGAGGAGCAGAATTCCCAAGCCTCCATTTTTCTGGAAAAAAAGAGGCACAGAGACGTTTCTAAATGGATATTTGTCTTGGAATGAAACTCCAGAGCACTTGATTTTGTGGTCAGCTCAGCAAACATCCGGGACCAGAAATCCATCAGTGATTTCATGAGATGCTTAAAGTCTTACTTGCACATGTGATTGCGTGCGAGAGAAGAGGCAGGGGGTGGAGGAGGGAGGAGAAAACACATGAAACTCTATCCCAGAGGAGAATCTTGCTGGACTGCTATTCTCACAGCACTAAGAGGGATGGGAGAAGACCTAGGCTCTGCCTGTTCATCTGTCTCTTTCCTCAGTATACACCACATTGCCTCTCTGTAGAAGATTTAGGCTCCTGGTCTAGATTGGGACCTGGACACTCCTCCAGAGTCTGGTCACCAGGGCAGTTGAGAAGTGAGGCAGGGTGAGGTATAAATGAGGGTCAGACTGGCCAAGACTGGGAACTCAGGGTGAGGCTGGGTATGTCAGGCTGGGCTCCATGGAGGGGGCAGAGCGGAAGTAGGTTATAGGATTCAGGAAGAATGGGGAGCATCATGGGCAGGAAGAACAGCAGATCATAAAAGGGGTTAGACTTTGAATCCTCCCAAGATATTGTCCTTTTTGCTGTCCCTTTCCCTGGCTTTTGTGGGTGGTGTGCCCTCCATGCGACCCCATCCCAACCTTTCTCAACCATACAGGTGAGGCTGCCTCACCCTCATCAACTAGGATTGAGAGGGGAGAGACTTGTGTCCACATCACCTTCTGGCCAACCTTGCAAGATCAGGCTACCTTCTCCAGCTCAGGCATCAAAGCCAATTTAATGGTCCACTACGATGTGGTCATGGAAGACATCATTGGAGATATTCAGGTGAGGGAGACTGGGACTATAGAAAGAGTGTGGGCTCTGTGGTCAGATGATCCTAGGCAAAGTTATGGCCTTTACAAGTGGTTTAACTGAGTGTCCCTAAGGACAAGGGAGAGCTGGTGAACAGGGATAGGATGATGTGAAAAGACGCATGACCTACCACTAGGGAGGCACGTGGAATTCCCAAAGGTATGGGAGACCTGAAACTGTATAAATTGAGTCAAGGTCCACATTAGCCAATCCCTAATAGAATGAAGTCATGGTCCAGTTTGAGTCAGGATGAATCAGTTCTTTTGCCAAGCGAACCATTGGCCAGTAATCAGTCTCGCCCACTTACGGCCTTTCATGCTTTCACTGCTCTGATACTCTTTTGTTATCCTGGGCTTTCCTGCCGACTCTCAGTTTTAAAACCTCATTTTACTTCAGTTGAGTCACCTGTCCTACAATCTGAGCATACACACTCTTAAAGATGGTGCAGGTGTCCTAAGCTATACCACAGTGGTGGAGTAACCATGCAAGACCCCTGTCCAAACTGAGGATGGTAAGGTAGCCAGAGATATCTGGTCTCAGCCCGACTTTCCCAATGCCCCTTCACCACTCCATGCACACATATCACCCTCCAGCTGCCATCGGCCTTACCACTCACCTTTCTCCAGCAACACCTGGGCCCAGCCCTCATCTATCTGTGAGTTATCATATGCTCTTCTTACTGGCTGCTGCCTGGAAATGCCTTCTTCCTCCTTTCTCTCCTCTTCCTTAATCCCTGCTCAAATCATTCCTCCTTGATGAGTCCACTCCATCCACAATTCCTGTGTGCCTTGAGCTAAAATAATGTTGTAAATAAACCTCTCCTCATGTATAATTCATTCATTCGTGCTTTGACACATCCAAACCAAGCAAAGCCCCTCTAGCCCGGTCCTGACCCCATCAACTCTGGAAACTCAGAAACGAGAAGGACAAGACCCATAGGGTCCCTCCACTATCTGCCAGTCCTGAAGCCATAGGATATGCAGAGCTGCACCGGAAAGCAAATGCTGTAGGTGCTGTGTATAAATCTGTAAAACGCTATGTGGGGGCACCAGCAGAGGAGGGTTTCCAGACACTCTGTGTAAGGAGTTGGCATTTATGTTAGTATGGGAAGAATGAATAGGGTTTTCCTCCATGTTGATCGATAAGGAGATGGGCAAAGTGTTCAGAGAGGGAACAGCATGTGCAGAGGCACAGAGGCACAGCCTGTTGTATAGGAGGAATAAACATAATTTACTTCTCATAATAGGGGCTGAGGGTACAGTACCAGCAGGTGGCAGCAGGGACCTTAACCTGGTATTCTGCCATGTGGGTGCCTTTAGTTCACACAAGCATTTGTCTGCTGGTTGATTTTTTACCTTTCTCCCCAGTTGCCCAGAGTTGGAATCTAAACAAACATGGATGCAGTCAGGCATGAAATAGCACAAGTAACATAGCTACTGTGAGCCCTGACTCCTGCTGTTGCCCCATCAGGAGCCCTCAGTTCGTCTCCACTTCCTACTTGAATGGGCCCATCTTCTAAAGCCCAGCACATTCATCTGTGTATTCCCTCAGTTAGGACTCACTTGCCACCTAGACTGTGCCATGCCAAGTGCTGGCTGATGGCGGGAACCTGGGAAGATACCACACAGAGATCCTGCCTATTGTCTCAGTGAAACCGAAGGAGATGATACTGACACAGGGTGAGAAGTGCCCTTTTCATGACAAAGCAAGTATGATGGCAATCCTAATGAAGGGACCAGGTAGTCAGGGAAAGCTCCCTGGAGGAGGCCAAAGCCAACCTGAATTTTAAAGAATGCAAAGAAATGAGCCACGAGAGGGGTGCCTGTTGAAAGGTAATGACATTTTATCAAAGTGGAGTCTGCATGGTAAAATAAAGTCTGGGGAGCTGAAAATATCCAGGTGCAAGTGGAGGGAGTACGAATGACTTGAAGTTTGTGGAGCGTAGACATAGTTCGAAAATGCTGTGAGATGAGACAGAAGGCTGGAGAGTCCTGCAGTGGCATGACAAGGATCATGGATTTGTCTTGTGGGTGAGCAGGGAGTCAGGAGAGGGATCGACACAGTGAGGTAACGTTTACAGAGACCCAGCACTGCTATGAAGCAGCATGGAAACAAGGGCCCCCAGCAGGAACTGGGCAGGTTGGGATAGAGAGGAGGGGTGGTCCTATGAAGGATCCAGCACAGGAAAACAGCAAGAATTTGCAGCTGGTTGGATGCAGGGAGTTCTGGGCAGGAAGGAAGGTGTCAGTGAGATTTGTTCCAATTGTCTGAAACAAACTTGGTCCCTGTTTCAGGGACCTACTGGATGGCAGTGCCCCTAGAGGGGAAAAGCATACCAGGGCAGTGTGGGGGGATGATGATTCATTCACTGTGGGCAAGGGGCTTTGCAGGCCTCTGAGACAACCAGATAAACAGGTCACCTCATACATTGGCATAGAGTTGGGAGGAGGAAGAGTGGGAGTCCCAGACAAGAGAAAGGGATGGGTGGTCACTCCTGGCAATTTGGTGGTGGAATCCAAGAGACTGCATGAGGTCATTCAGGGCAAACCCCTGGAGTCAGAATAGATGGCAACAGCTCAGGAGGAGCTTCCTGCCCCAGGATGTGAAAGTGGAGTCCTGGTGAGCTGGGAATCAGGCACAGGTAGGCACACCTTTTCCAGTAGGGCTATTTTGCCCAGGTACGGGAGGCACACAGGAAGGCAGCTGGATTCTGCTCTTGGCTTGGGCAGTTGTAGGGTGGGTTTGGGCAGTTGCGGGGTTGGTGATGTGGGCCTTTGGGAACTGTTACAGTGTACCAGGATGAAGTGAAGACAGATGTCTCATGTGTACATGTGAATTTAATTCACACACTGAAGACGCACATGGTGTCTCTATCTCCTCTTTCTCTCCGAGAAGAGAGGACATAGTGCCAAGTCTTGTGGTCAAGTAGTGCCTATAGGACAGAGAGGAGAGGAAGCCTGTTACCTTGGACAGGGCTTGCTTCAGGTCTCAGGGGAGCACAGACTCTCAGCAACTCCAGACAATCCTGGGCTGAGATGAGACTGGTCCTGAAGGTCCTCGTAGCCACCTGCTCTTCCCTGAGTTGTCCCAATCACTAGGCTCTGTACAGGGAGAGATGGAGTGGGAGGGTGGGGATCAGGAGCCAATCACATCCAGTACAGCCTAAGGCCTCTGTACCTGGTATAAAAAATCCCCTCTGAACAAAGGGCTCACTCAGCTCCTTCTCTTCCTTCCCATCCCTGCTCTGCTCAGCAAGAGCAGAAAAAAGATTTGAGTAGGAGAGAGAGGCCCTGCAAACTCTCAGCCCCTGGCAGCAACAAGCTGGGCCCCAGGCTCACTCTATGGAGGAGGTTAAAACAATACTTACAGTTCCTAGAGCCCAGGCACAAGTTCCTCCAGGGCCCTCAAGAGTATGCATATTACAGGGATCCTGATCCTTGGGGCTCTGGGCCAAAAGTCATCTCATTCACTCTCCACAGCTCTGGGGCTGGCCCTGGGATACAGGTCTGAACAGCAGAGACACAGATCTGGTGTAGGAGATGTCATTGTGCAGGCAGTTGTGCTCATGCCCATTTTACTAGAGAGTGAGGCATCCTAGGAAGGAAGAAAGAAGGTGTTATGTGAGAGAATAAGAAGAGACCTGGTGTAGAATGATGTTCACTGTCCTTCCTGGTTTCACTTCTTTTTGTGCAAATTTACGGTGGCTATTTTATTCATTATGCCACCCCTACAGGCCTCCTGCCTGTTGATAAGAATGTGGTGTTTTTTATTGGTATGAGTGGCTCCATGTTTTGTATCAAGATGATGCAGGTAACAAGGAGCCTGGGGAACTTTCTTGGTCCTGACAATAGAAGGCCCAGATAGCAGAGCATAAGAACAGTACTCTGGGACCATCAAATCCCCTTTGGTTCTTAGAGACCTGGGCCTCCATTGGGGTCCTGGTACCTTACATGACAGGAATCATGTAGGCCTGGAGCCACAGAATCCAAGAAACCATTGGCCTGTAGGGCCTAAAAGTATTGAGACCTTGAACTGCAAATGTTCATGGCTCATTAGTTCTAAGGATCCTGGTCCTCTAGCTAGGGTCGAATGCTCTAATAGTATAAAATCTCAAACCATCACACCTTGGGTAATAGAGACTTTGATACTCCCTGAGGCCATAAGTTTCACTTTTTTAAAATTAATTTTTTAACTGGAGACAGCCTCTCCTGTCCCCAGCCGCAGGCCACAGACCCAGTGGCAGGCCTCTGGTCAGCCACCGATCCTGGGGCAAGGGCATTGCTTGCTCCCTCACCTCACCTGCAGACTCCCAGCCCAAGTGCCCACCCACTAGGTAGGTGGCTTGTACTTTCTGCTTCTTATTCTCTTGTTAATTTCCTGGTCTTCTTCCTCTCACAGCCTCTCCTGTCCCCAGCAGCAGGCCACAGACTCAGCGGCAGGTCTCTGGCCAGCCAGAGATCCTGAGGCAGGGGCACTGCTTGCTCTGGCGAAATGGCTAATGCGCGGCATGCGACTTTTTCTTTATTCCTGTGGGTGTTTTTTTATTTGCTTTTTCTTGGGTTGTTTCACCTAATACCCTCTCCTCTTCATCTTCCACCCTGCCAGAAGGACTAGACAGCTTTATAATCAGATATCTGAAATCCCTTAGTAATATAACTTTCTCTGGGATCTTCCCTTGTACTGAGTCACCTGAGAAAAATGAGATATTGCTTTTCTGACACCTCAGTAGAGTACCCCTCTTGATACCACATTGGTAAAAACAATAGAAGAGAGACTTCGGCAAACATTAATTTGCAGCAAAAGGGAAAGTCACTTACTCCTAGTCGGAGAAACGTTCCTGCAAGAGGTATTCAAAGTGAATACATCTTCCAATGGCTAGAAGTAGAAGAAGAGCCTCAGGTATGAATAAACAAGGAAATACGTCTCCATCAAAGGTACAGAATAACTCCCCTCCATCTTTTGTGATAATGGACACCATTACCAAAATGTCAGACAAAGAATTTCAAACATTTATGGTGAACAAATTTTTTGAATTGGAACAGAAAAGAGACAACGAACTATAGGAGATGAGGAAGTCATTCGAAGATATGAAAGAAGAAATGGACACTCTGAGTAAGAACCAGATGGAGCTATTAGAGATAAAGTCTGGAATAGAAGAAATCAAAAACTCCCTTGAGGGAACCAGCAGTTAGCATAATGGCTATGTCGCTGGACTCCCACGTAGTCAACCATGGTTTGCGTCCCAATCCCGGTGGCTTAAAACTCACGCTGGGCATGTGTGCGTGCGTGCCCAAGATCCCAAGAGGAGAATGGAGGAGAAGGGATTGTGGCGTGACCATCCCCTCTGGGGGGTAATTTCTCGCTTTCTGTCTCTATGTCTCTCTCTGTCTGCCTGGCGAGTGCACGTGCCCTATAGCGTAAAACCTCTCCAAAAAAAACAAACAAACAAACAAAAAAAAAAAAAAAAAAAAAAAAAAACTCCCTTGAAAGTATTAAAAGTCGATTAGACCATGCTGAAGATCGAATCTCTAATGAAGAAGATAAAAATTCTAACCTAGAAAGAACCACCAAAAAGACAGAGAAAATAACAAAAAAAAAACATGAGGATAATATACCAGAAATACTAGATTCCATAAGATGCCCAAATATCAGAATACTTGGCATCCAAGAAGGTAAAGAAACTAATAATAGCATGGAAAATCTATTCCATGAAATCCTGGAAGAAAATTTCCCAAGTCTAGAGAGGCACTCAAGCATCAAGACCCAAGAAATACAAAGGACACCAGTTAGAATCAACCCCAGATGATCTTCCCCAAGGCACATCTTAGCCAGACTATCCAAGACCACAGATAAGGACATGGTTCTAAAACTGGCAAGAGAAAATCGAGAAGTGACATACAAAGGTCATCCCATCAGGCTAACTCGAGACCTCTCATCGGAAGCAATGGAAGCAAGGACAGAATGGGAAAATGTATTCAAAATGCTAAGAGAAAAACAGTTTCAAGCAAGATTATTGTATCCTGCAAGATTATCCTTCATTTGGGAAAAAAAGATTAAAATCTTCTCAGACAAACAAGACCTGAAAGAATTTGCCAGCACCAGACCAGCTTTTCAAGAAATCCTGGAGAAAGTACTGTTCCAGACAAACTAAAGAGCTAACTGACAGAAACAAAGGAATAAAAGACTGCTGTGACAATGGCCAACTTAAATGTCGGGTCAGATCCAGTTACATTGATAGTAATATTAAATGTGAATGGATTAAATTCCCCTATCAAGAGACACAGACTGGCTGCATGGATGAAAAAACGGAGACCCTCTATCTGTTGCCTACAGGAAACCCACCTCATCGATAAAGATATATATAGACTGAAAGTGAAGGGTTAGAAAAACGTTTTCCATGCAATAGGGAACCAAAAAAGAGCTGAAGTTGTGATACTAATTTCTGATAAATTAGCCTTTAAAGCGATACTAATTTCTGATAAATTAGCCTTTAAAACAAAAACTGTTCGAAGAGACAAAGAAGGGCACTATATTGTAGTAAAAGGATCAATAGATCAAGAAGATATAACCCTTATAAATATCTATGCACTTAACACAGAAGCACCCAAATGTGTGAAGGAAAGACTATTAGATCTAAAAGGGGAGATAGACTGCAATACACTAATTGTTGGAGACCTCAACACTGCACTATCCCCTTGGGACAGATCATCTAGACAAAAAATAGATAAAGAGATAAAGGATCTGAATTATACCATAAATGAAATGGACTTAACAGACATCTATAGAACTTTCCATCCAAAAACCACGAGATACACTTTTTTCTCACCCCCACATGGAACCTTTTCGAAGATTGACCACATCATAGGGCACCAAGCAAGCCTCTACAGATTCAGAGGCATACAAACTATTCCCCGCATCTTCTCTGACCATGATGGAATTAAACTTGTGTTTAATTTCAAGAGAAATCCTCAAAAATACTCATATACATGGAAAGTAAATAACCTACTACTGAATGACTCCACAACGACTGATGAAATAAAGTCTGAAATCAAAAGATTCATGGAAGCTAATGACAATGAGGACACGAGTTTTCATAATCTTTGGGTCACCGCAAAAGCTGTCATAAGAGGGAAGTCTATAGCAATTAGTGCTCATAAGAAGAAGATGGAAAGAAGGCAAATGGATCACTTAACATCATGCCTCAGAGAATTGGAGAAGCAACAGCAAAATAATCCAAAAAAACTCCAGGAGAAAGGAAATAATAAAGATCCAAGCAGAAATAAATGAAATAGAAAATAAGGGAACTATACAGAAAATAAATTAAAGTAAAAGCTGGTTCTTCGAAAAGATAAAGAAAATTGATACACCACTAGCAAGACTTATTAAGAAGAAGAGAGAAAGGAACCAGGTGCATCAAATCTGCAATGAAGCAGGAAATATAACAACAGACAAAGCAGAAATACAGAATGTAATTAGAGGATATTATGAACAACTATATGCCAAGAAACCAGACAATCTGGATGAGATGGGCAAATTCCTGGACACGTATAATCTACCAAGATTGAGCCAGGAGGATATAGAAAGTCTAAATAGGCCCATAACAAGCAGGAGACTGAATCAGTAATAAATAGCCTTCCAACAAAGAAAAGCCCTGGCCTTGATGGCTTCACCTCTGAGTTCTATAAAACTTTCAAAGAGTTAATCCCCATCCTGCTCAAGTTATTTCTAAAGATCCAAAAGGGTGAATCTCTCCCTAATTCATTCTATGAAGCCTCTATCACTCTAATTCTCAAAACAGATAAGAACAGGACAAGAAAGTAAAACTATAGACCAATATCTTTGATGAATATTGATGCAAAGATTCTCAACAAGATACTAGCAAATCGTATCTAACAACTTATAAAAGAGATTATACATCATGATCAGGTAGGCTTTACTCCAGAAATGCAAAGTTGGTTCAACATATGCAAAACCATATTAGTAGTACACCACATTAACAGAAAAAAAGAAAAAAGCCATATGGTCATATCAATTGATGCAGAAAAAAAGCATTTGATAATATACAACATCCCTTCATGATCAAGACACTCAGCAAAATCGGCCTACAAGGGTAATTTCTCAACACAATAAAAGCTATCTATGAAACACCCATGGTGAACATCATCCTGAATGAAGAAAAGCTGAAAGCTTTCCCACCAAAAAACAGATAAAGACAAGGATGCTCACTTTCTCCACTCCTTTTCAATATAATATTGGAAGTCCTCGCCAATGCAATCAGAAAAGAGTAAAAATATAAAGGCATCCAAATAGAAAAAGAAGAGGTGAAACTCTCTCTATTCGCAGATGATATGATTGTGTACATAGAAGACCCAATGATTTCCATGAGAAAATTTCTGGAAGTAATACATGAATACAGTAAAGTTGCAAGATACAAAATTAACATACAGAAGTCTATAGTGTTTCTATATACAAACAACAGGCAGACTGAGATAGAACTGAAAAAAGGTATTCAATTTATCATAGCCACAAAAAAGTATAAGATACTTAGGAATAAATCTAACCGATAGAAGTTAAAGACCTCTACAATGAAAACTACGAGAAGATAAAAAAAGAAATTGAAAATGACACAAAAATGTGGAAAGACATCCCATGTTCCTGGATTGGAAGACTTAATATAACCAAAATGGCAATTCTACCCAAATTAATCTACCTATTTAACGAAATGCCAATCAAAGTACCAGACACATTCTTCACAGATTTAGAAAAGACAATCATAAAATTTGACTGGAATAATAAAAGACCCCGCATTGCAAAAGCAATTCTACAAAAGAAGAGTGGAATGGGTGGCATCTCACTCCCTGACCCAAAAATATACTACAAAGCTGTGGTAATCAAAACAGCATGCTATTGGCACAGGAACAAACATGTGGTCCAATGAAACAGAATTGAGTCCACAGGAATGAATTCCCAAACATACAGTCAACTGATTTTTGACAAGGGGTACCAGTCAATCCGGTGGGAAAAAGAAAACCTCTTCAGCAAATGGTGCTGGAAAAACTGGATTTCCGCCTGTAGAAAGATGAATCTGAACCCCTACCTCTCACCTTTGACAAAAAGCAAGTCAAGGTTGATCAAGGATCAAAATCTAAGAGCCCAAACTATTAAACTGCTTCAGGAAAACACTGGGGAAACTCTAGGAGACATTAGGGTAGGGAAAGACTTCTTACATAAGACTCCCAAAGCACAGTCGATAATCCCCAAAATAGACAAGTGGAATTACATCAGACTAAGAAGTTTCTTCATGGCAAAAGGCACCAAAATTAGTGTGAATCGACAGCCCTCAGAATGGGAAAATATTTTTGTAAACTATGCATCAGATAAGTGATTGATAACCGGAATACATAAGGAACTAAAGAAGCTGTTTGGAAAAAAGGTGATGAACCCTATTAAAAGATGGAAGGAGTTGAAAAGAACACTCACTAAAGATGACATATGAATAGCCAGAAGACATATGAAAAAATGCTCAACATCCCTCATCATAAGGGAAATGCAGAGCAAAACAACAATGAGATACCATCTAACCCGTCAGAATGGCTAAGATTAAAAAAACAAAAAATGATAATTGTTGGTGGGGGTATGGTGAAAGGGGAACTCTCTTACAGTGCTGGTGGGAATGTAAATTAGTCCAATCACTGTGGAGAACCATTTGGAGATTCCTCAAAAATCTACAAATAGAACTGCCATATGATCCAGTAATCCTATTTCTCGGCATCTACCCAAAGGACAGAAGAATTTCACATTGGAAAAGTGCTTGCACATCGATGTTTATTGCGGCACTTTTCACAATTGCTAAGACATGGAACCAACCCAAATGCCCCCATATGGCTGAATGGATTGAAAAGCTGTGGTACATATACTCTATGGAATACTATTCAGCCACTAAGAACAACAAAACCCTGGCTTTTGACAGAAAGTGGAAGAATATGGAAAATTTACTGCTGAGTGAAGCAAGCCAGGCTATGAAGGAGAGTCACTGTATGTCCCCACTTAATATATACCGAATGTCCGCACTCTATAACTGAAACTGACGGGCTAAAGGAGGTACAAACAGAAGAGGTGGATGTGAATGCCAGATGTGGTGTATGTGGAGGAGTGGAGCCTGGGGAAAAACATTTGAAGGAGGGATACGAAGGCAGCATTGTTGAGACAGGGAAGTAGTGTTGTTATATTTTGATCAACTCGACCGGGGAGAAATGTTCACATATTAAAATGATCACCTTGTAAGCTAAATAATGTGATTGAATGTATTAAAAAATGTAAATTAAAAAATTAATTTTTTAACTGGAAAGGTCAAATGTAGAGTACTGACATTACGGTGCTGGAACGTATAGATTTCTGGAATCATATAATTTTAATCCTGCACTTCTGCCAATGCACTCTTGAATCAGAATACCAGGGCAATAAGCCAAAGAGGCTTTGGTTTTAGGGCCCCAATCATATATTTCTAGAAATGGCACTTCAAATGATTACTCTGAGCCTCTAGAATTATAAAGATCTATTAAACTGGGACAGTATAATCTTTGTACCTTAAAGCTTTCCACCACAGAGCCCTTGGGAACTAAGGCTAACTGAGTTCTCTTTTGCCAGAGTCAACTTAACTGTGGGAAGGGAAATGCCCCAAGCCAGCTTCCTAGCCTTCAGTGTAGGATAAGAAAAATACCCACCTGGAACCTTTTCTAGCCTTCCTGTCTTACTCAAGGTGGGGAAAAGCTCAGAAGCACTTTCAAGGTTCATATCCTCCCACTGGACACCTGATTACTTAGTTTTTTTTTTTTTTTTTTTTTTTTTGAGAGGTTTTTTTTTTTTTTTTTTTTTTTTTTTTTTGCTTTAGGGCACGTGCACTCGCCAGACAGACAGACACAGAGAGACAGAAAGCAGGAAATCACCCCCAGGGGGGATGGCCACACCGCAATCCCTTCTCCTCCATTCTCCTTTCGGGATCTTGGGCATGCACGCACACACGCCCGGCGTGAGTTTAAGCCACTGGGTCCGGGACTCGAACCGCGGTCGACTATATGGGAGTCCAGCGACATAGCCATTACGCTAACTGCCGGTCCCCTGTTTACTTAGTTTTTACCTAGTTCCTTTTTACCTAATATATCATGTCCAACTTGCTACATAAAATTACAAGGTATGGCAAAAGGAAAAAGTAATCACAGTCTGAGGAGACATAGCAAATATCAGAACCTGAGTAAGATCCATCAGAGATATTGGAATTATCAGACCAAGCATCAAATGTAAAAATGACAGCAATCTATTACTTCTAGCTAAGGACTCCATTGGAAAGAGTAGACAACATGCAAGAACAGATGTATAATGTAAGCAGAGATAAGGAAACCCTAATAAAATCAAAAGGAGTGCTAGATTAAAAAACAACAGAAAAAAACACCGCAACAGGGGGTGCGGGACTGTGGTGCCGTGATAAAACGCTATACACTCAAGGTGATCCCACATAGGAAGTGCCAGGTTCACACCTGGAGATGACCCCGAGAATGCCAGGCATGCATATGTGTGTGACCCAGTGCTGACTGAGGCTGGGGGATGAATTGTGGCATCAAAATTCTATTGGGGGTGCCTCTCTCTCTGTTTCTCTGTCTCTCTGTCTCAGAGAAATAAACACACCTTTAAAACAAACACTAATGGGAACAAAGAATGCCTTTGATAGGCTCATCAGTAAATTGGACATGGTTAAGGAAAGACTCAGAGACCTTGAAGATGTAGCAATAAAACTTAACAAACTGAAAAACAAAGAGATGAAACAGTGACAAACAAATCTCAAAATATCCAGGAACTGTGAGACAATTATGAAAGTATTACATATACATACTGGGAATAACAGAAGGAAGAAAGCAACAGAAGCAATATTTGAAGTAATAATAGATATACATTCTCCAAAATGAATGACAGACAACAAACCATAGCTCCAAGGAGCTCAGAGAACGCAAATCAAGATAAACACCCCAAAAAAACTACACTTAGGTGGGAGGTCACCTGGTGCTGTGGTAGTTAAATCAGCTGGATCCCACATGGTCAACAATGTGGTTCTTGTCCCTGATCTGGATGCTTAAAATCCACTCCAGGCATATGTGCGTGCATGAACAAAATCCCAAAAGGAGAATAGAAGAGAAGGGATTGTGGCTTGGCCACCCACCCTGGGGGGTTATTTCTAATTTCTCTCTGTGTTTCTCTAGGGTGAGCACGTGCACTGTATAACAAAACAAAATAAAACAAAAACCCTAAACCTAGGCATATTGAGTTGGAACAGCAGAAAATCAAAGACTAAGATAATTTTTTTTCCAAAAACCAGAGAAGTAATGAACCTTACTATAGAGTAACAAGAATATGAGTTACTTGAGACTTTTCTTCAGAAACCATGGAAGCAAGAAGAGAGTAGAATGAAATAATTCAAATGTTGAAGGAAGAACACCACCAGCCTAGAAATCTGTATACACCACAATTCTCCTTCCAGTGTAAAAGAGAAATACTTTTTCAGATGAACAAAAATTGAAGAAATAGTTACCACTAGACCTGTTTTGCAAGAAATGTTGAAAGAACTTCTTCAGTGAGAAGGAACATGCCATATAACTCAGATATTTGGATCTACATAAAGAAAATGTTGGAGAGGGAATAAATAAAGATAAAATATGTCATTTTTCTTATTAATTTACTTAACAAACAACAATTTGTTCAGAGTAATAATGGCAACAATACATGCAGTGCATATAGCTTATGGATAAGGGAAAATAATAAGAACGATGTTATAGAGGATGGGAGGGAGAAATGGCAATACTTTGTTACAAGGTACTTACATCATGCATGAAGCTGTATAGTTTTATTTGAAAGTGCACTTGGATTAGTTGTAAAAGCATTTTGAGGACTCTAAGGCAAACATTACTTTTTTTTCCCCAAGTATAATGAATATGCTGAAGATGAGAGAAAACAGGATCATGTAAAAAGCTTAAGTAAAATCAAAGAAGTCAGTGGGGCCAGTAGGTGGTGTAGTGATTAAGGCACCACACTACCATGTGGCTGACTATGGTTCGAGCCCTGGACCCGGCAGCTGAAACTCATGTCAGGCACGTGTGTGTGTCTCCCAAAATCCTGAGAGAAGAATTGAGGAGAAGGGATTGTGGCGTGGCCATAACGCCTGAGGGGTGATTTGTCACATTCTGTGTCTCTGTCTATGTCTTCCTGGTGAGTGCACATGCCTTAAAGTAAAAATCTTAAAAAAAATCATAGAAGTCATTCTCTGAGAAGATTCCTCATGGAAACTGGGAACTAGATATTTCAGGGCACAGGAGAAATGAAGATTTTCTACGCATAATTCAGCCTTCAGCAAGCAAAGCTAGTGTGGCAGGAGAGTTGAGTCATTCTCTGAGAAGATTCCTCATGGAAACTGGGAACTAGATATTTCAAGGCACAGGAGAAATGAAGATTTTCTACTCATAATTCAGCCGCCAGCAAGCAAAGCTAGTGAGGCAGGAGAGTTGAGGGATTCTCTGAGAAGATTCCTCATGGAAACTGGGAACTAGATATTTCAGGGCACAGGAGAAATGAAGATTTCTACACATAATTCAGCCTCCAGCAAGCAAAGCTAGAGTGGCAGGAGAGTTGAGCCATTCTCTGAGAAGATTCCTCATGGAAACTGGGAACTAGATATTTCAGGGCACAGGAGAAATGAAGATTTTCTACTCATAATTCAGCCTCCAGCAAGCAAAGCTAGTGTGGCAGGAGAGTTGAGCCACTCTCTGAGAAGATTCCTCATGGAAACTGGGAACTAGATATTTCAGGGAACAGCAGAAATGAAGGTTTTCTACTCATAATTCAGCCTCCAGCAAGCAAAGCTAGTGTGGTAGGGAGCCCCTCTGGCCTTCTATCTCTGTCTCTGTGTCTCTGAGGTCTCTGTCTCTCTCTGCTCCAGTCTCCTCATTTTTTTCAGAAAATTTTTATTTTTTACGATTTTTTTAAAGGTAGAGTTTCTCTCTGGCTTTCAGCTCCATCTTTTGTTTTGTTAATAATACCTTCTGCTCCTTTCTCCCACGCAGGAGAGTTGAGCCATTCTCTGAGAAGATTCCTCATGGAAACTGGGAACTAGATATTTCAGGGCACAGGAGAAATGAAGATTTTCTACTCATAATTCAGCCTTCAGCAAGCAAAGCTAGTGTGATAGGGAGCCCCTCTGGTCTTCTATCTATGTCTCTGTGTCTCTGAGGTCTCTCTATCTCTCTGCTCATGTCTCCTCATTTTTTTCTGTAATTTTTCCTTTTTACGATTTTTTAAAGGGAGAGTTTCTCTCTGGCTCTCAGCTCCATCTTTTGTTTTGTTAATAATCCCTTCTGCTCCTTTCTCACAGGCAGGAGAGTTGAGTCATTCTCTGAGAAGATTCCTCATGGAAACTGGGAATTAGATATTTCAGGGCACAGGAGAAATGAAGATTTTCTACTCATAATTCAGCCTCCAGCAAGCAAAGCTAGTGTGGCAGGAGAGTTGAGCCATTCTCTGAGAAGATTCCTCATGGAAACTGAGAACTAGATATTTCAGGGCACAGGAGAAATGAAGATTTTCTACTCATAATTCAGCCTCCAGCAAGCAAAGCTAGTGTGGAAGGAGAGTTGAGTGATTCTCTGAGAAGATTCCTGATGGAAACTGGGAACTAGATATTTCAGGGCACAGGAGAAATGAAGATTTTCTACTCAAAATTCAGCCTCCAGCAAGCAAAGCTAGTGTGGCAGGAGAGTTGAGCCATTCTCTGAGAAGATTCCTCCTGGAAACTGGGAACTAGATATTTCAGGGAACAGCAGAAATGAAGGTTTTCTACTGAAAATTCAGCCTCCAGGAGGCAAAGCTAGTGTGGCAGGAGAGTTGAGCCATTCTCTGAGAAGATTCCTCATGAAAACTGGGAATTAGATATTTCAGGACATAGGAGAAATGAAGATTTTCTACTCATAATTCAGCCTCCAGCAAGCAAAGCTTGTGTGGTAGGGAGCCCCTCTGGCCTTCTATCTCTTTCTCTGTGACTCCGAGGTCTCTTTCTCTCTCTGCTCCTCTCTCCTCATTTTTTTTTGGTAATTTCTCCTATTTCCGATTTTTTTAAAGGTAAAGTTTCTCTCTGGCTCTCAGCTCCATCTATTGTTTTATTAATAATCCCTTCTGCTCCTTTCTCCCAGGCAGGAGAGTTGAGCCATTATCTGAGAAGATTCCTCATGGAAACTGGGAACTAGATATTTCAGCGCACAGGAGAAATGAAGATTTTCTACTCATAATTCAGCCTCCAGAAAGCAAAGCTAGTGTGGGAGGAGAGTTGAGCCATTCTCTGAGAAGATTCCTCATGAAAACTGGGAACTAGATATTTCAGGGCACAGGAGAAATGAAGATTTTCTACTCATAATTCGGCCTCCAGCTAGGAAAGCTGGTGTGGCAGGAGCGTTGAGCCATTCTCTGAGAAGATTCCTCATGGAAACTGGGAACTAGATATTTCAGGGCACAGGAGAAATGAAGATTTTCTACTCATAATTCAGCCTCCAGCAAGCAAAGCTAGTGTGGCAGGAGAGTTGAGCCATTCTCTGAGAAGATTCCTCATGGAAACTGGGAACTAGATATTTCAGGGCACAGGAGAAATGAAGATTTTCTACTCATAATTTAGCCTCCAGCAAGCAAAGCTACTGTGGTAGGGAGCCCCTATGGTCTTCTATCTATGTCTCTGTGTCTCTGAGGTCTCTGTCTCTCTCTGCTCCTGTCTCCTCATTTTTTTTTTGAAATTTTTCCTTTTTATGATTTTTTAAAGGTAGAGTTTCTCTCTGGCTCTCAGCTCCATATTTTGTTTTGTTATTAGTCGCTTCTGCTCCTTTCTCCCAGGCAGGTGAGTTGAGCCATTCTCTGAGAAGATTCCTCATGGAAACTGGGAACTAGATATTTCAGGGTGCAGGAGAAATGAAGATTTTCTACTCATAATTCAGCCTCCAGCAAGCAAAGCTAGTGTGGCAGGAGAGGTGAGCCATTCTCTGAGAATATTCCTCGTGGAAACTGGGAACTAGATATTTCAGGGCACAGGAGAAATGAAGATTTTCCACTCATAATTCGGTCTCCAGCTAGCAAAGCTGGTGTGGCAGGAGCGTTGAGCCATTCTATGAGAAGATTCCTCATGGAAACTGGGAACTAGATATTTCAGGGCACAGGAGAAATGAAAATTTTCTACTCATAATTCGTCCTCCACCTAGAAAAGCTGGTGTGGCAGGAGCGTTGAGCCATTCTCTGAGAAGATTCCTCATGGAAACTGGGAACTAGATATTTCAGGGCACAGGAGAAATGAAGATTTTCTACTCATAATTCAGCCTCCAGCAAGCAAAGCTAGTGTGGCAGGAGAGTTGAGTGATTCTCTGAGAAGATTCCTCATGGAAACTGGGAACTAGATATTTCAGCGCACAGGAGAAATGAAGATTTTCTACTCATAATTTAGCCTCCAGCAAGCAAAGCTAGTGTGGTAGGGAGACCCTCTGGTCTTCTATCTATATCTCTGTATCTCTAAGGTCTCTGTCTCTCTCTGCTCCTGTCTCCTCATTTTGTTTGTAATTTTTCCTTTTACGATTTTTTAAAGGTAGAGTTTCTTTCTGGGTCTCAGCTCCATCTTTTGTTTTGTTAATAATCGCTTCTGTTCTTTTCTCCCAGGCAGGAGAGTTGAGCCATTCTCTGAGAAGATTCCTCCTGGAAACTGGGAACTAGATATTTCAGGGCACAGGAGAAATGAAGATTTTCTACTCATAATTCAGCCTCCAGCAAGCAAAGCTAGTGTGGCAGGAGAGCTGAGCCATTCTCTGAGAAGATTCCTCATGGAAACTGGGAACTAGATATTTCAGGGCACAGGAGAAATGAAGATTTTGTACTCATAATTCAGCCTCCAGCAAACAAAGCTAGTGTGGCAGGAGAGTTGAGCCATTCTCTGAGAAGATTCCTCATGGAAACTTGGAACTAGATATTTCAGGACACAGGACAAATGAAGATTTTCTACTCAAAATTCAGCCTCCAGCAAGCAAAGCTAGTGTGGCAGGAGTGTTGAGCCATTCTCTGAGAAGATTCCTCATGGAAATTGTGAACTAGATATTTCAGGGCACAGGAGAAATGAAGATTATCTACTCATAATTCAGCCTCCAGCAAGCAAAGCTAGTGTGGCAGTAGTGTTGATCCATTCTCTGAGATGATTCCTCATGGAAACTGGGAACTAGATATTTCAGGGCACAGGAGAAATGAAGATTTTCTACTCATAATTCAGTCTCCAGCAAGCAAAGCTAGTGTGGCAGGAGAGTTGAGCCATTCTCTGAGAAGATTCCTCGTGGAAAATGGGAACTAGATATTTCAGGGCACAGGAGAAATGAAGATTTTCTACTGATAATTCAGCCTCAAGCAAGCAAAGGTAGTGTGGTAAGGAGCCCCTCTGGCCTTCTATCTCTGTCTCTGAGTCGATGAGTTCTCTGTCTCTCTCTGCTCCTGTCTCCTCATTTTTTTTGTAATTTTTCCTTTTTATGATTTTTTAAAGGTAGAGTTTCTCTCTGGCTCTCAGCTCCATCTTTTCTTTTGTTAATAATCGCTTCTGCTCCTTTCTCCCAGGCAGGAGAGTTGAGCCATTCTCTGAGAAGATTCCTCATGGAAACTGGGAACTAGATATTTCAGGGCACAGGAGAAATGAAGATTTTCTACTCATAATTCAGCCTCCAGCAAGCAAAGCTAGTGTGGCAGGAGAGTTGAGTCATTCTCTGAGAAGATTCCTCATGGAAACTGGGAACTAGATATTTCAGGGAACAGGAGAAATGAAGATTTTCTACTCATAATTCAGCCTCCAGCAAGCAAAGCTAGTGTGGAAGGAGAGTTGAGTGATTCTCTGATAAGATTCCTGATGGAAACTGGGAACTAGATATTTCAGGGCACAGGAGAAATGAAGATTTTCTACTCATAATTCAGCCTCCAGCAAGGAAAGCTAGTGTGGCAGAAGAGTTGAGCCATTCTCTGAGAAGATTCCTCATGAAAACTGGGAACTAGATATTTCGGGGCACAGGGGAAATGAAGATTTTCTACTCATAATTTAACCTCCAGCAAGCAAAGCTAGTGTGGTAGGGAGCCCCTATGGTCTTCTATCTATGTCTCTGTGTCTCTGAGGTCTCTGTCTCTCTCTGCTCCTGTCTCCTCATTTTTTTTTTGTAATTTTTCCTTTTTACGATTTTTTAAAGGTAGAGTTTCTCTCTGGCTCTCAGCTCCATATTTTGTTTTGTTATTAGTCGCTTCTGCTCCTTTCTCCCAGGCAGGTGAGTTGAGCCATTCTCTGAGAAGATTCCTCATGGAAACTGGGAACTAGATATTTCAGGGCGCAGGAGAAATGAAGATTTTCTACTCATAATTCAGCCTCCAGCAAGCAAAGCTAGTGTGGCAGGAGAGGTGAGCCATTCTCTGAGAATATTCCTCGTAGAAACTGGGAACTAGATATTTCAGGGCACAGGAGAAATGAAGATTTGCCACTCATAATTCGGCCTCCAGCTAGCAAAGCTGGTGTGGCAGGAGCGTTGAGCCATTCTATGAGAAGATTCCTCATGGAAACTGGGAACTAGATATTTCAGGGCACAGGAGAAATGAAGATTTTCTACTCATAATTCGTCCTCCACCTAGCAAAGCTGGTGTGGCAGGAGCGTTGAGCCATTCTCTGAGAAGATTCCTCATGGAAACTGGGAACTAGATATTTCAGGGCACAGGAGAAATGAAGATTTTCTACTCATAATTCAGCCTCCAGCAAGCAAAGCTAGTGTGGCAGGAGAGTTGAGTGATTCTCTGAGAAGATTCCTCATGGAAACTGGGAACTAGATATTTCAGCGCACAGGAGAAATGAAGATTTTCTACTCATAATTTAGCCTCCAGCAAGCAACGCTAGTGTGGTAGGGAGACCCTCTGGTCTTCTATCTATATCTCTGTATCTCTAAGGTCTCTGTATCTCTCTGCTCCTGTCTCCTCATTTTGTTTGTAATTTTTCCTTTTTATGATTTTTTAAAGGTAGAGTTTCTCTCTGGCTCTCAGCTCCATCTTTTCTTTTGTTAATAATCGCTTCTGCTCCTTTCTCCCAGGCAGGAGAGTTGAGCCATTCTCTGAGAAGATTCCTCATGGAAACTGGGAACTAGATATTTCAGGGCACAGGAGAAATGAAGGTTTTCTACTCATAATTCAGCCTCAAGCAAGCAAACCTAGTGTGGCAGAAGAGTTGAGGCATTCTCTGAGAAGATTCCTCATGGAAACTTGGAACTAGATATTTCAGGACACAGGACAAATGAAGATTTTCTACTCAAAATTCAGCCTCCAGCAAGCAAAGCTAGTGTGGCAGGAGTGTTGAGCCATTCTCTGAGAAGATTCCTCATGGAAATTGTGAACTAGATATTTCAGGGCACAGGAGAAATGAAGATTATCTACTCATAATTCAGCCTCCAGCAAGCAAAGCTAGTGTGGCAGTAGTGTTGATCCATTCTCTGAGATGATTCCTCATGGAAACTGGGAACTAGATATTTCAGGGCACAGGAGAAATGAAGATTTTCTACGCATAATTCAGTCTCCAGCAAGCAAAGCTAGTGTGGCAGGAGAGTTGAGCCATTCTCTGAGAAGATTCCTCGTGGAAAATGGGAACTAGATATTTCAGGGCACAGGAGAAATGAAGATTTTCTACTGATAATTCAGCCTCCAGCAAGCAAAGGTAGTGTGGTAAGGAGCCCCTCTGGCCTTCTATCTCTGTCTCTGAGTCTCTGAGTTCTCTGTCTCTCTCTGCTCCTGTCTCCTCATTTTTTTTGTAATTTTTCCTTTTTATGATTTTTTAAAGGTAGAGTTTCTCTCTGGCTCTCAGCTCCATCTTTTCTTTTGTTAATAATCGCTTCTGCTCCTTTCTCCCAGGCAGGAGAGTTGAGCCATTCTCTGAGAAGATTCCTCATGGAAACTGGGAACTAGATATTTCAGGGCACAGGAGAAATGAAGATTTTCTACTCATAATTCAGCCTCCATCAAGCAAAGCTAGTGTGGCAGGAGAGTTGAGTCATTCTCTGAGAAGATTCCTCATGGAAACTGGGAACTAGATATTTCAGGGCACAGGAGAAATGAAGATTTTCTACTCATAATTCAGCCTCCAGCAAGCAAAGCGAGTGTGGAAGGAGAGTTGAGTGATTCTCTGATAAGATTCCTGATTGAAACTGGGAACTAGATATTTCAGGGCACAGGAGAAATGAAGATTTTCTACTCATAATTCAGCCTCCAGCAAGGAAAGCTAGTGTGGCAGAAGAGTTGAGCCATTCTCTGAGAAGATTCCTCATGGAAACTGGGAACTAGATATTTCAGGACACAGGACAAATGAAGATTTTCTACTCAAAATTCAGCCTCCAGCAAGCAAAGCTAGTGTGGCCGGAGAGTTGAGCCATTCTTTGAGAAGATTTCTCATGGAAACTGGGAACTAGATATTTCAGGGCATAGGAGAAATGAAGATTTTCTACTCATAATTCAGCCTCCAGCAAGCAAAGCTTGTGTGGTAGTGAGCCCCTCTGGCCTTCTATCTCTGTCTCTGTGACTCCGAGGTCTCTTTCTCTCTCTGCTCCTGTCTCCACATTATTTTTTGGTAATTTATCCTATTTACGATTTTTTTAAAGGTAAAGTTTCTCTCTGGCTCTCAGCTCCATCTATTGTTTTGTTAATAATCCCTTCTGCTCCTTTCTCCCAGGCAGGAGAGTTTAGCCATTCTCTGAGAAGATTCCTCATGGAAACTGGGAACTAGATATTTCAGGACACAGGAGAAATGAAGATATTCTACTCATAATTCAGCCTCCATCAAGCAAAGCTATTGTGGCAGGAGAGTTAAGCCATTCTCTGGGAAGATTCCTCGTGGATACTGGGAACTAGATATTTCAGGGCACAGGAGAAATGAAGATTTTCTACTCATAATTCGTCCTCCAGCTAGCAAAGCTGGTGTGGCGGTAGCGTTGAGCCATTCTCTGAGAAGATTCCTCATGGAAACTGGGAACTAGATATTTCAGGGCACAGGAGAAATGAAGATTTTCTACTCATAATTCAGCCTCCAGCAAGCAAAGTTAGTGTGGCAGGAGAGTTGAGTCATTCTCTGAGAAGATTCCTCATGGAATCTGGGAACTAGATATTTCAGGGCACAGGAGAAATGAAGATTTTCTACTCATAATTCAGCCTCCAGCAAGCAAAGCTACTGTGGAAGGAGAGTTGAGTGATTCTCTGATAAGATTCCTGAAGGAAACTCAGAACTAGATATTTCAGGGCACAGGAGAAATGAAGATTTTCTACTCATAATTCAGCCTCCAGCAAGGAAAGCTAGTGTGGCAGAAGAGTAGAGCCATTCTCTGAGAAGATTCCTCATGGAAACTGGGAACTAGATATTTTGGGACACAGGACAAATGAAGATTTTCTACTCAAAATTCAGCCTCCAGCAAGCAAAGCTAGTGTGGCAGGAGAGTTGAGCCATTCTTTGAGAAGATTTCTCATGGAAACTGGGAACTAGATATTTCTGGGCATAGGAGAAATGAAGATTTTCTACTCATAATTCAGCCTCCAGCAAGCAAAGCTTGTGTGGTAGTGAGCCCCTCTGGCCTTCTATCTCTGTCTCTGTGACTCCGAGGTCTCTTTCTCTCTCTGCTCCTGTCTCCACATTATTTTTTGGTAATTTCTCCTATTTACGATTTTTTTAAAGGTAAAGTTTCTCTCTGGCTCTCAGCTCCATCTATTGTTTTGTTAATAATCCCTTCTGCTCCTTTCTCCCAGGCAGGAGAGTTGAGCCATTCTCTGAGAAGATTCCTCATGGAAACTGGGAACTAGATATTTCAGGGCACAGGAGAAATGAAGATATTCTACTCATAATTCAGCCTCCATCAAGCAAAGCTATTGTGGCAGGAGAGTTAAGCCATTCTCTGGGAAGATTCCTCGTGGATACTGGGAACTAGATATTTCAGGGCACAGGAGAAATGAAGATTTTCTACTCATAATTCGTCCTCCAGCTAGCAAAGCTGGTGTGGCGGGAGCGGTGAGCCATTCTCTGAGAAGATTCCTCATGGAAACTGGGAACTAGATATTTCAGGGCACAGGAGAAATGAAGATTTTCTGCTCATAATTCGTCCTCCAGCTAGCAAAGCTGGTGTTGCAGGAGCGTTGAGCCATTCTCTGAGAAGATTCCTCATGGAAACTGGGAACTAGATATTTCAGGGCACAGGAGAAATGAAGATTTTCTACTCATAATTCAGCCTCCAGCAAGCAAAGCTATTGTGGCAGGAGGGTTAAGCCATTCTCTGGGAAGATTCCTCGTGGATACTGGGAACTAGATATTTCAGGGCACAGGAGAAATGAAGATTTTCTACTCATAATTCGTCCTCCAGCTAGCAAAGCTGGTGTGGCGGGAGCGGTGAGCCATTCTCTGAGAAGATTCCTCATGGAAACTGGGAACTAGATATTTCAGGGCACAGGAGAAATGAAGATTTTCTGCTCATAATTCGTCCTCCAGCTAGCAAAGCTGGTGTTGCAGGAGCGGTGAGCCATTCTCTGAGAAGATTCCTCATGGAAACTGGGAACTAGATATTTCAGGGCACAGGAGAAATGAAGATTTTCTACTCATAATTCAGCCTCCAGCAAGCAAAGCTAGAGTGGCAGTAGAGTTGAGCCATTCTCTGAGAAGATTCCTGATGGAAACTGGGAACTAGATATTTCAGGGCACAGGAGAAATGAAGAATTTCTACTCATAATTTAGCCTCCAGCAAGCAAAGCTAGTGTGGTAGGGAGGCCCTCTGGTCTTCTATCTATGTCTCTATGTCTCTGAGGTCTCTGTCTCTCTCTGCTCCTGTCTCCTCATTTTTTTTGTAATTTTTCCTTTTTATGATTTTTTAAAGGTAGAGTTTCTCTCTGGCTCTCAGCTCCATCTTTTGTTTTGTTAATAATCCCTTCTGCTCCTTTCTCCCATGCAGGAGATTTGAACCATTCTCTGAGAAGATTCCTCATGGAAACTGGGAACTAGATATTTCAGGGCACAGGAGAAATGAAGATTTTCTGCTCATAATTCGTCCTCCAGCTAGCAAAGCTGGTGTTGCAGGAGCGTTGAGCCATTCTCTGAGAAGATTCTTCATGGAAACTTGGAACTAGATATTTCAGGGCACAGGAGAAATGAAGATTTTCTACTCATAATTCAGCCTCCAGCAAGCAAAGCTATTGTGGCAGGAGGGTTAAGCCATTCTCTGGGAAGATTCCTCGTGGATACTGGGAACTAGATATTTCAGGGCACAGGAGAAATGAAGATTTTCTACTCATAATTCGTCCTCCAGCTAGCAAAGCTGGTGTGGCGGGAGCGGTGAGCCATTCTCTGAGAAGATTCCTCATGGAAACTGGGAACTAGATATTTCAGGGCACAGGAGAAATGAAGATTTTCTGCTCATAATTCGTCCTCCAGCTAGCAAAGCTGGTGTTGCAGGAGCGGGGAGCCATTCTCTGAGAAGATTCCTCATGGAAACTGGGAACTAGATATTTCAGGGCACAGGAGAAATGAAGATTTTCTACTCATAATTCAGCCTCCAGCAAGCAAAGCTAGAGTGGCAGTAGAGTTGAGCCATTCTCTGAGAAGATTCCTGATGGAAACTGGGAACTAGATATTTCAGGGCACAGGAGAAATGAAGAATTTCTACTCATAATTTAGCCTCCAGCAAGCAAAGCTAGTGTGGTAGGGAGGCCCTCTGGTCTTCTATCTATGTCTCTATGTCTCTGAGGTCTCTGTCTCTCTCTGCTCCTGTCTCCTCATTTTTTTTTGTAATTTTTCCTTTTTATGATTTTTTAAAGGTAGAGTTTCTCTCTGGCTCTCAGCTCCATCTTTTCTTTTGTTAATAATCCCTTCTGCTCCTTTCTCCCAGGCAGGAGATTTGAACCATTCTCTGAGAAGATTCCTCATGGAAACTGGGAACTAGATATTTCAGGGCACAGGAGAAATGAAGATTTTCTACTCATAATTTAGCCTCCAGAAAGCAAAGCTAGTGTGGCAGGACAGTTGAGCCATTCTCTGAGAAGATTCCTCATGTAAACTGGGAACTAGGTATTTCAGGGCACTGGAAAAATGAAGATTTTCTACTCATAATTCAGCCTCAAGCAAGCAAAGCTAGTGTGGCAGAAGAGTTGAGGCATTCTCTGAGAAGATTCCCCATGGAAACTGGGAACTAGATATTTCAGGGCACAGGAGAAATAAAGATTTTCTACTCAAAATTCAGCCTCCAGCAAGCAAAGCTAGTGTGGCAGGAGAGTTGAGCCATTCTTTGAGAAGATTTCTCATGGAAACTGGGAACTAGATATTTCAGGGCATAGGAGAAATGAAGATTTTCTACTCATAATTCAGACTCCAGCAAGCAAAGCTTGTGTTGTAGGGAGCCCCTCTGGCCTTCTATCACTGTCTCTGTGACTCCGAGGTCTCTTTCTCTCTCTGCTCCTGTCTCCACATTTTTTTTTGGTAATTTCTCCTATTTACGATTTTTTTAAAGGTAAAGATTCTCTCTGTCTCTCAGCTCCATCTATTGTTTTGTTAATAATCCCTTCTGCTCCTTTCTCCCAGACAGGAGAATTGAGCCATTCTCTGAGAAGTTTCCTCATGGAAACTGGGAACTAGATATTTCAGGGCACGGGAGAAATGAAGATTTTCTACTCATAATTAAGCCTCCAGCAAGCAAAGCTATTGTGGCAGGAGAGTTGAGCCATTCTCTGAGAAGATTCCTCGTGGAAACTGGGAACTAGATATTTCAGGGCACAGGAGAAATGAAGATTTTCTACTCAAAATTCAGCCTCCAGCAAGCAAAGCTAGTGTGGTAGGGAGCCCCTCTGTCCTTCTATCTCTGTCTCTGTGTCTCTGAGGTCTCTGTCTCTCTCTGCTCCTGTCTCCTCATTTTTTTCAGATAATTTTTATTTTTTACGATTTTTTTAAAGGTAGAGTTTCTCTCTGGCTCTCAGCTCCATCTTTTGTTTTGTTAATAATACCTTCTGCTCATTTCTCCCACGCAGGAGAGTTGAGCCATTCTCTGAGAAGATTCCTCATGGAAACTGGGAACTAGATATTTCAGGGAACAGGAGAAATGAAGATTTTCTACTCATAATTCAGCCTTCAGCAAGCAAAGCTAGTGTGATAGGGAGCCCCTCTGGTCTTCTATCTATGTCTCTGTGTCTCTGAGGTCTCTCTCTCTCTCTGCTCATGTCTCCTCATTTTTTTCTGTAATTTTTCCTTTTTACGGTTTTTTAAAGGGAGAGTTTCTCTCTGGCTCTCAGCTCCATCTTTTGTTTTGTTAATAATCCCTTCTGCTCCTTTCTCACAGGCAGGAGAGTTGAGCCATTCTCTGAGAAGATTCCTCATGGAAACTGGGAATTAGATATTTCAGGGCACAGGAGAAATGAAGATTTTCTACTCATAATTCAGCCTCCAGCAAGCAAAGCTAGTGTGGCAGGAGAGTTGAGCCATTCTCTGAGAAGATTCCTCATGGAAACTGGGAACTAGATATTTCAGCGCACAGGAGAAATGAAGATTTTCTACTCATAATTCAGCCTCCAGCAAGCAAAGCTAGTGTGGCAGGAGAGTTGAGTCATTCTCTGAGAAGATTCCTCATGGAAACTGGGAACTAGATATTTCAGGGCACAGGAGAAATGAAGATTTTCTACTCATAATTCAGCCTCCAGCATGCAAAGCTATTGTGGAAGGAGAGTTGAGTGATTCTCGGAGAAGATTCCTGATGGAAACTGGGATATAGATATTTCAGGGCACAGGAGAAATGAAGATTTTCTACTCAAAATTCAGCCTCCAGCAAGCAAAGCTAGTGTGGCAGGAGAGTTGAGACATTCTCTGAGAAGATTCCTCCTGGAAACTGGGAACTAGATATTTCAGGGAACAGCAGGAATGAAGGTTTTCTACTGAAAATTCAGCCTCCAGCAAGCAAAGCTAGTGTGGCAGGAGTGTTGAGCCATTCTCTGAGAAGATTCCTCATGAAAACTGGGAATTAGATATTTCAGGACATAGGAGAAATGAAGATTTTCTACTCATAATTCAGCCTCCAGCAAGCAAAACTGGTGTGGTAGGGAGCCCCTCTGGCCTTCTATCTCTGTCTTTGTGACTCCGAGGTCTCTTTCTCTCTCTGCCCCTGCCTCCTCATTTTTTTTGGTAATTTCTCCTATTTACGATTTTTTTAAAGGTAAAGTTTCTCTCTGGCTCTCAGCTCCATCTATTGTTTTATTAATAATCCCTTCTGCTCCTTTCTCCCAGGCAGGAGAGTTGAGCCATTCTCTAAGAAGATTCCTCATGGAAACTGGGAACTAGATATTTCAGGGAACAGGAGAAATGAAGATTTTCTACTCATAATTCAGCCTCCAGCAAGCAAAGCTAGTGTGGCAGGAGAGCTGAGCCATTCTCTGAGAAGATTCCTCATGGAAACTGGGAACTAGATATTTCAGGGCACAGGAGAAATGAAGACTTTTTACTCATAATTCACCCTCCAGCAAACAAAGCTAGTGTGGCAGGAGAGTTGAGCCATTCTCTGAGAAGATTCCTCATGGAAACTGGGAACTAGATATTTCAGGGCACAGGAAAAATGAAGATTTTCTACTCATAATTCAGCCTCAAGCAAGCAAACCTAGTGTGGCAGAAGAGTTGAGGCATTCTCTGAGAAGATTCCTCATGGAAACTTGGAACTAGATATTTCAGGACACAGGACAAATGAAGATTTTCTACTCAAAATTCAGCCTCCAGCAAGCAAAGCTAGTGTGGCAGGAGTGTTGAGGCATTCTCTGAGAAGATTCCTCATGGAAATTGTGAACTAGATATTTCAGGGCACAGGAGAAATGAAGATTATCTACTCATAATTCAGCCTCCAGCAAGCAAAGCTAGCGTGGCAGTAGTGTTGATCCATTCTCTGAGATGATTCCTCATGGAAACTGGGAACTAGATATTTCAGGGCACAGTAGAAATGAAGATTTTCTACTCATAATTCAGCCTCCACCAAGCAAAGCTAGTGTGGCAGGAGAGTTGAGCCATTCTCTGAGAAGATTACTCGTGGAAAATGGGAACTAGATATTTCAGGGCACAGGAGAAATGAAGATTTTCTACTGATAATTCAGCCTCCAGAAAGCAAAGGTAGTGTGGTAAGGAGCCCCTCTGGCCTTCTATCTCTGTCTCTGATTCTCTGAGTTCTCTGTCTCTCTCTGCTCCTGTCTCCTCATTTTTTTTGTAATTTTTCCTTTTTATGATTTTTTAAAGGTAGAGTTTCTCTCTGGCTCTCAGCTCCATCTTTTCTTTTGTTATTAATCGCTTCTGCTCCTTTCTCCCAGGCAGGAGAGTTGAGCCATTCTCTGAGAAGATTCCTCATGGAAACTGGGAACTAGATATTTCAGGGAACAGGAGAAATGAAGATTTTCTACTCATAATTCAGCCTCCAGCAAGCAAAGCTTGTGTGGCAGGAGAGTTAAGCAATTCTCTGGGAAGATTCCTCGTGGAAACTTGGAACTAGATATTTCAGGGCACAGGAGAAATGAAGATTTTCTACTCATAATTTAGCCTCCAGCAAGCAAAGCTAGTGTGGTAGGGAGGCCCTCTGGTCTTCTATCTATGTCTCTATGTCTCTGAGGTCTCTGACTCTCTCTGCTCCTGTCTCCTTATTTTTTTTGTAATTTTTCCTTTTTATGATTTTTTAAAAGTAGAGTTTCTCTCTGGCTCTCACCTCCATCTTTTGTTTTGTTAATAATCCCTTCTGCTCCTTTCTCCCTGGCAGGAGATTTGAACCATTCTCTGAGCAGATTCCTCATGGAAACTGGGAACCAGATATTTCAGGGCACAGGAGAAATGAAGATTTTCTACTCATAATTCAGCCTCCAGAAAGCAAAGCTAGTGTGGCAGGAGAGTTGAGCCATTCTCTGAGAAGATTCCTCATGTAAACTGGGAACTAGGTATTTCAGGGCACTGGAAAAATGAAGATTTTCTACTCATAATTCAGCCTCAAGCAAGCAAAGCTAGTGTGGCAGAAGAGTTGAGGCATTCTCTGAGAAGTTTCCCCATGGAAACTGGGAATTAGATATTTCAGGGCATAGGAGAAATGAAGATTTTCTACTCATAATTCAGACTCCAGCAAGCAAAGCTTGTGTTGTAGGGAGCCCCTCTGGCCTTCTATCTCTGTCTCTGTGACTCCGAGGTCTCTTTCTCTCTCTGCTCCTGTCTCCACATTTTTTTTTTGGTAATTTCTCCTATTTACGATTTTTTTCAAGGTAAAGATTCTCTCTGTCTCTCAGCTCCATCTATTGTTTTGTTAATAATCCCTTCTGCTCCTTTCTCCCAGGCAGGAGAATTGAGCCATTCTCTGAGAAGGTTCCTCATGGAAACTGGGAACTAGATATTTCAGGGCACGGGAGAAATGAAGATTTTCTACTCATTATTCAGCCTCCAGCAAGCAAAGCTATTGTGGCAGGAGAGTTGAGCCATTCTCTGAGAAGATTCCTCGTGGAAACTGGGAACTAGATATTTCAGGGCACAGGAGAAATGAAGATTTTCTACTCATAATTCACCCTCCAGCAAGCAAAGCTAGTGTGGCAGGGAGCCCCTCTGGCCTTCTATCTCTGTCTCTGTGTCTCTGAGGTCTCTGTCTCTCTCTGCTCCAGTCTCCTCATTTTTTTCAGATAATTTTTATTTTTTACGATTTTTTTTAAATGTAGAGTTTCTCTCTGGCTCTCAGCTCCATCTTTTGTTTTGTTAATAATACCTTCTGCTCCTTTCTCCCACGCAGGAGAGTTGAGCCATTCTCTGAGAAGATTCCTCATGGAAACTGGGAACTAGATATTTCAGGGCACAGGAGAAATGAAGATTTTCTACTCATAATTCAGCCTTCAGCAAGCAAAGCTAGTGTGATAGGGAGCCCCTCTGGTCTTCTATCTATGTCTCTGTGTCTCTGAGGTCTCTCTCTCTCTCTGCTCATGTCTCCTCATTTTTTTCTGTAATTTTTCCTTTTTACGATTTTTTAAAGGGAGAGTTTCTCTCTGGCTCTCAGCTCCATCTTTTGTTTTGTTAATAATCCCTTCTGCTCCTTTCTCACAGGCAGGAGAGTTGAGCCATTCTCTGAGAAGATTCCTCATGGAAACTGGGAATTAGATATTTCAGGGCACAGGAGAAATGAAGATTTTCTACTGATAATTCAGCCTCCAGCAAGCAAAGCTAGTGTGGCAGGAGAGTTGAGCCATTCTCTGAGAAGATTCCTCATGGAAACTGGGAACTAGATATTTCAGGGCACAGGAGAAATGAAGATTTTCTACTCAAAATTCAGCCTCCAGCAAGCAAAGCTAGTGTGGAAGGAGAGTTGAGTGATTCTCTGAGAAGATTCCTGATGGAAACTGGGAACTAGATATTTCAGGGCACAGGAGAAATGAAGATTTTCTACTCAAAATTCAGCCTCCAGCAAGCAAAGCTAGTGTGGCAGGAGAGTTGAGACATTCTCTGAGAAGATTCCTCATGGAAACTGGGAACTAGATATTTCAGGGAACAGCAGAAATGAAGGTTTTCTACTGAAAATTCAGCCTCCAGCAAGCAAAGCTAGTGTGGCAGGAGAGTTGAGCCATTCTCTGAGAAGATTCCTCATGAAAACTGGGAATTAGATATTTCAGGACATAGGAGAAATGAAGATTTTCTACTCATAATTCAGCCTCCAGCAAGCAAAGCTTGTGTGGTAGGGAGCCCCTCTGGCCTTCTATCTCTGTCTCTGTGACTCCGAGGTCTCTTTCTCTCTCTGCTCCTGTCTCCTCATTTTTTTTTGGTAATTTCTCCTATTTACGATTTTTTTAAAGGTAAAGTTTCTCTCTGGCTCTCAGCTCCATCTATTGTTTTATTAATAATCCCTTCTGCTCCTTTCTCCCAGGCAGGAGAGTTGAGCCATTCTCTGAGAAGATTCCTCATGGAAACTGGGAACTAGATATTTCAGGGAACAGGAGAAATGAAGATTTTCTACTCATAATTCAGCCTCCAGCAAGCAAAGCTAGTGTGGCAGGAGAGTTGAGCCATTCCCTGAGAAGATTCCTCGTGGAAACTGGGAACTAGATATTTCAGGGCACAGGAGAAATGAAGATTTTCTACTCATAATTCGGCCTCCAGCTAGGAAAGCTTGTGTGGCAGGAGCGTTGAGCCATTCTCTGAGAAGATTCCTCATGGAAACTGGGAACTAGATATTTCAGGGCACAGGAGAAATGAAGATTTTCTACTCATAATTCAGCCTCCAGAAAGCAAAGCTCGTGTGGCAGGAGAGTTGAACCATTCTCTGAGAAGATTCTTCACGGAAACTGGGAACTAGATATTTGAGGGCACAGGAGAAATGAAGATTTTTCTACTCATGATTCAGCCTCCAGCAAGCAAAGCTAGTGTGGCAGGAGAGTTGAGCCATTATCTGAGAAGATTCCTCATGGAAACTGGGAACTAGATATTTCAGCGCACAGGAGAAATGAAGATTTTCTACTCATAATTCAGCCTCCAGAAAGCAAAGCTAGTGTGGCAGGAGAGTTGAGCCATTCTCTGAGAAGATTCCTCATGAAAACTGGGAACTAGATATTTCAGGGCACAGGAGAAATGAAGATTTTCTACTCATAATTCGGCCTCCAGCTAGGAAAGCTGGTGTGGCAGGAGCGTTGAGCCATTCTCTGAGAAGATTCCTCATGGAAACTGGGAACTAGATATTTCAGGGCACAGGAGAAATGAAGATTTTCTACTCATAATTCAGCCTCCAGCAAGCAAAGCTAGTGTGGCAGGAGAGTTGAGCCATTCTCTGAGAAGATTTCTCATGGAAACTGGGACCTAGATATTTCAGGGCACAGGAGAAATGAAGAATTTCTACTCATAATTCAGCCTCCAGCAAGCAAAGCTAGTGTGGCAGGAGAGTTGAGTCATTCTCTGAGAAGATTCCTCATGGAAACTGGGAACTAGATATTTCAGGGCACAGGAGAAATGAAGATTTTCTACTCATAATTCAGCCTCCAGCAAGCAAAGCTAGTGTGGAAGGAGAGTTGAGTGATTCTCTGAGAAGATTCCTGATGGAAACTGGGAACTAGATATTTCAGGGCACAGGAGAAAAGAAGATTTTCTACTCAAAATTCAGCCTCCAGCAAGCAAAGCTCGTGTGGCAGGAGAGTTGAGCCATTCTCTGAGAAGATTCCTCATGGAAACTGGGAACTAGATATTTCAGGGAACAGCAGAAATGAAGGTTTTCTACTGAAAATTCAGCCTCCAGCAAGCAAAGCTAGTGTGGCAGGAGAGATGAGCCATTCTCTGAGAAGATTCCTCATGAAAACTGGGAATTAGATATTTCAGGACATAGGAGAAATGAAGATTTTCTACTCATAATTCAGCCTCCAGCAAGCAAAGCTTGTGTGGTAGGGAGCCCCTCTGGCCTTCTATCTCTGTCTCTGTGACTCCGAGGTCTCTTTCTCTCTCTGCTCCTCTCTCCTCATTTTTTTTGGTAATTTCTCCTATTTACGATTTTTTTAAAGGTAAAGTTTCTCTCTGGCTCTCAGCTCCATCTATTGTTTTATTAATAATCCCTTCTGCTCCTTTCTCCCAGGCAGGAGAGTTGAGCCCTTCTCTGAGTAGATTCCTCATGGAAACTGGGAACTAGATATTTCAGGGAACAGGAGAAATGAAGATTTTCTACTCATAATTCAGCCTCCAGCAAGCAAAGCTAGTGTGGCAGGAGAGTTGATCCATTCCCTGAGAAGATTCCTCGTGGAAACTGGGAACTAGATATTTCAGGGCACAGGAGAAATGAAGATTTTCTACTCATAATTCGGCCTCCAGCTAGGAAAGCTTGTGTGGCAGGAGCGTTGAGCCATTCTCTGAGAAGATTCCTCATGGAAACTGGGAACTAGATATTTCAGGGCACAGGAGAAATGAAGATTTTCTACTCATAATTCAGCCTCCAGAAAGCAAAGCTCGTGTGGCAGGAGAGTTGAACCATTCTCTGAGAAGATTCCTCACGGAAACTGGGAACTAGATATTTGAGGGCACAGGAGAAATGAAGATTTTTCTACTCATGATTCAGCCTCCAGCAAGCAAAGCTAGTGTGGCAGGAGAGTTGAGCCATTATCTGAGAAGTTTCCTCATGGAAACTGGGAACTAGATATTTCAGCGCACAGGAGAAATGAAGATTTTCTACTCATAATTCAGCCTCCAGAAAGCAAAGCTAGTGTGGCAGGAGAGTTGAGCCATTCTCTGAGAAGATTCCTCATGAAAACTGGGAACTAGATATTTCAGGGCACAGGAGAAATGAAGATTTTCTACTCATAATTCGGCCTCCAGCTAGCAAAGCTAGTGTGGCAGGAGCGTTGAGCCATTCTCTGAGAAGATTCCTCATGGAAACTGGGAACTAGATATTTCAGGGCACAGGAGAAATGAAGATTTTCTACTCATAATTCAGCCTCCAGCAAGCAAAGCTAGTGTGGCAGGAGAGTTGAGCCATTCTCTGAGAAGATTTCTCATGGAAACTAGGAACTAGATATTTCAGGGCACAGGAGAAATGAAGAATTTCTACTCATAATTCAGCCTCCAGCAAGCAAAGCTAGTGTGGCAGGAGAGTTGAGTCATTCTCTGAGAAGATTCCTCATGGAAACTGGGAACTAGATATTTCAGGGCACAGGAGAAATGAAGATTTTCTACTCATAATTCAGCCTCCAGCAAGCAAAGCTAGTGTGGAAGGAGAGTTGAGTGATTCTCTGAGAAGATTCCTGATGGAAACTGGGAACTAGATATTTCAGGGCACAGGAGAAAAGAAGATTTTCTACTCAAAATTCAGCCTCCAGCAAGCAAAGCTCGTGTGGCAGGAGAGTTGAGCCATTCTCTGAGAAGATTCCTCATGGAAACTGGGAACTAGATATTTCAGGGAACAGCAGAAATGAAGGTTTTCTACTGAAAATTCAGCCTCCAGCAAGCAAAGCTAGTGTGGCAGGAGAGATGAGCCATTCTCTGAGAAGATTCCTCATGAAAACTGGGAATTAGATATTTCAGGACATAGGAGAAATGAAGATTTTCTACTCATAATTCAGCCTCCAGCAAGCAAAGCTTGTGTGGTAGGGAGCCCCTCTGGCCTTCTATCTCTGTCTCTGTGACTCCGAGGTCTCTTTCTCTCTCTGCTCCTCTCTCCTCATTTTTTTTGGTAATTTCTCCTATTTACGATTTTTTTAAAGGTAAAGTTTCTCTCTGGCTCTCAGCTCCATCTATTGTTTTATTAATAATCCCTTCTGCTCCTTTCTCCCAGGCAGGAGAGTTGAGCCATTCTCTGAGTAGATTCCTCATGGAAACTGGGAACTAGATATTTCAGGGAACAGGAGAAATGAAGATTTTCTACTCATAATTCAGCCTCCAGCAAGCAAAGCTAGTGTGGCAGGAGAGTTGATCCATTCCCTGAGAAGATTCCTCGTGGAAACTGGGAACTAGATATTTCAGGGCACAGGAGAAATGAAGATTGTCTACTCATAATTCGGCCTCCAGCTAGGAAAGCTTGTGTGGCAGGAGCGTTGAGCCATTCTCTGAGAAAATTCCTCATGGAAACTGGGAACTAGATATTTCAGGGCACAGGAGAAATGAAGATTTTCTACTCATAATTCAGCCTCCAGAAAGCAAAGCTCGTGTGGCAGGAGAGTTGAACCATTCTCTGAGAAGATTCCTCACGGAAACTGGGAACTAGATATTTGAGGGCACAGGAGAAATGAAGATTTTTCTACTCATGATTCAGCCTCCAGCAAGCAAAGCTAGTGTGGCAGGAGAGTTGAGCCATTATCTGAGAAGTTTCCTCATGGAAACTGGGAACTAGATATTTCAGCGCACAGGAGAAATGAAGATTTTCTACTCATAATTCAGCCTCCAGAAAGCAAAGCTAGTGTGGCAGGAGAGTTGAGCCATTCTCTGAGAAGATTCCTCATGAAAACTGGGAACTAGATATTTCAGGGCACAGGAGAAATGAAGATTTTCTACTCATAATTCGGCCTCCAGCTAGCAAAGCTAGTGTGGCAGGAGCGTTGAGCCATTCTCTGAGAAGATTCCTCATGGAAACTGGGAACTAGATATTTCAGGGCACAGGAGAAATGAAGATTTTCTACTCATAATTCAGCCTCCAGCAAGCAAAGCTAGTGTGGCAGGAGAGTTGAGCCATTCTCTGAGAAGATTTCTCATGGAAACTAGGAACTAGATATTTCAGGGCACAGGAGAAATGAAGAATTTCTACTCATAATTCAGCCTCCAGCAAGCAAAGCTAGTGTGGCAGGAGAGTTGAGTCATTCTCTGAGAAGATTCCTCATGGAAACTGGGAACTAGATATTTCAGGGCACAGGAGAAATGAAGATTTTCTACTCATAATTCAGCCTCCAGCAAGCAAAGCTAGTGTGGCCGGAGAGTTGAGCCATTCTCTGAGAAGATTTCTCATGAAAACTGGGAACTAGATATTTAAGAGCACAGGAGAAATGAAGATTTCTACTCATAATTTAGCCTCCAGCAAGCAAAGCTAGTGTGGTAGGGAGCCCCTATGGTCTTCTATCTATGTCTCTGTGTCTCTGAGGTCTCTGTCTCTCTCTGCTTCTGTCTCCTCATTTTTTTTTGTAATTTTTCCTTTTTACGATTTTTTAAAGGTAGAATTTCTCTCTGCCTCTCAGCTCCATCTTTTGTTTTGTTATTAGTCGCTTCTGCTCCTTTCTCCCAGGCAGGTGAGTTGAGCCATTCTCTGAGAAGATTCCTCATGGAAACTGGGAACTAGATATTTCAGGGCGCAGGAGAAATGAAGATTTTCTACTCATAATTCAGCCTCCAGCAAGCAAAGCTAGTGTGGCAGGAGAGTTGAGCCATTCTCTGAGAAGATTCCTCATGGAAACTGGGAACTAGATATTTCAGGGCAGAGGAAAAATGAAGATTTTCTACTCATAATTCAGCTTCAAGCAAGCAAAGCTAGTGTGGCAGAAGAGTTGAGGCATTCTCTGAGAAGATTCCTCATGGAAACTGGGAATTAGATATTTCAGGACACAGGACAAATTAAGATTTTCTACTCAAAATTCAGCCTCCAGCAAGCAAAGCTAGTGTGGCAGGAGAGTTGTGCCATTCTTTGAGAAGATTTCTCATGGCAACTGGGAACTAGATATTTCAGGGCATAGGAGAAATGAAGATTTTCTACTCATAATTCAGCCTCCAGCAAGCAAAGCTTGTGTGGTAGGGAGCCCCTCTGGCCTTCTATCTCTGTCTCTGTTACTCCGAGGTCTCTTTCTCTCTCTGCTCCTGTCTCCACATTTTTTTTTGGTAATTTCTCCTATTTACGATTTTTTTAAAGGTAAAGTTTCTCTCTGGCTCTCAGCTCCATCTATTTTTTTTGTTAATAATCCCTTCTGCTCCTTTCTCCCAGGCAGGAGAGTTGAGCCATTCTCTGAGAAGATTGCTCATGGAAACTGGGAACTAGATATTTCAGGACACCGGAGAAATGAAGAATTTCTACTCATAATTCAGCCTCCAGCAAGCAAAGCTATTGTGGCAGGAGAGTTGAGCCATTCTCTGAGAAGATTCCTCGTGGAAACTGGGAACTAGATATTTCAGGGCACAGGAGAAATGAAGATTTTCCACTCAAAATTCGGACTCCAGCTAGCAAAGCTGGTGGGCAGGAGCGTTGAGCCATTCTATGAGAAGATTCCTCATGGAAACTGGGAACTAGATATTTCAGGGCACAGGAGAAATGAAGATTTTCTACTCATAATTCAGCCTCCAGCAAGCAAAGCTAGTGTGACAGGAGAGTTGAGTGATTCTCTGAGTAGATTCCCCTTGGAAACTGGGAACAAGATATTTCAGCGCACAGGAGAAATGAAGATTTTCTACTCATAATTTAGCCTCCAGCAAGCAAAGCTAGTGTGGTAGGGAGACCCTCTGGACTTCTATATATATCTCTGTATCTCTGAGGTCTCTGTCTCTCTCTGGTCCTGTCTTCTCATTTTGTTTGTAAATTTTCCTTTTACGATTTTTTAAAGGTAGAGTTTCTTTCTGGGTCTCAGCTCCATCTTTTGTTCTGTTAATAATCGCTTCTGTTCTTTTCTCCCAGGCAGGAGAGTTGAGCCATTCTCTGAGAAGATTCCTCCTGGAAACTGGGAACTAGATATTTCAGGGCACAGGAGAAATGAAGATTTTCTACTCATAATTCGGCCTCCAGCTAGCAAAGCTAGTGTGGCAGGAGCGTTGAGCCATTCTCTGAGAAGATTCCTCATGGAAACTGGGAACTAGATATTTCAGGGCACAGGAGAAATGAAGATTTTCTACTCATAATTCAGCCTCCAGCAAGCAAAGCTAGTGTGGCAGGAGAGTTGAGCCATTCTCTGAGAAGATTTCTCATGGAAACTAGGAACTAGATATTTCAGGGCACAGGAGAAATGAAGAATTTCTACTCATAATTCAGCCTCCAGCAAGCAAAGCTAGTGTGGCAGGAGAGTTGAGTCATTCTCTGAGAAGATTCCTCATGGAAACTGGGAACTAGATATTTCAGGGCACAGGAGAAATGAAGATTTTCTACTCATAATTCAGCCTCCAGCAAGCAAAGCTAGTGTGGCCGGAGAGTTGAGCCATTCTCTGAGAAGATTTCTCATGAAAACTGGGAACTAGATATTTAAGAGCACAGGAGAAATGAAGATTTCTACTCATAATTTAGCCTCCAGCAAGCAAAGATAGTGTGGTAGGGAGCCCCTATGGTCTTCTATCTATGTCTCTGTGTCTCTGAGGTCTCTGTCTCTCTCTGCTTCTGTCTCCTCATTTTTTTTTGTAATTTTTCCTTTTTACGATTTTTTAAAGGTAGAGTTTCTCTCTGGCTCTCAGCTCCATCTTTTGTTTTGTTATTAGTCGCTTCTGCTCCTTTCTCCCAGGCAGGTGAGTTGAGCCATTCTCTGAGAAGATTCCTCATGGAAACTGGGAACTAGATATTTCAGGGCGCAGGAGAAATGAAGATTTTCTACTCATAATTCAGCCTCCAGCAAGCAAAGCTAGTGTGGCAGGAGAGTTGAGCCATTCTCTGAGAAGATTCCTCATGGAAACTGGGAACTAGATATTTCAGGGCAGAGGAAAAATGAAGATTTTCTACTCATAATTCAGCTTCAAGCAAGCAAAGCTAGTGTGGCAGAAGAGTTGAGGCATTCTCTGAGAAGATTCCTCATGGAAACTGGGAATTAGATATTTCAGGACACAGGACAAATTAAGATTTTCTACTCAAAATTCAGCCTCCAGCAAGCAAAGCTAGTGTGGCAGGAGAGTTGTGCCATTCTTTGAGAAGATTTCTCATGGCAACTGGGAACTAGATATTTCAGGGCATAGGAGAAATGAAGATTTTCTACTCATAATTCAGCCTCCAGCAAGCAAAGCTTGTGTGGTAGGGAGCCCCTCTGGCCTTCTATCTCTGTCTCTGTTACTCTGAGGTCTCTTTCTCTCTCTGCTCCTGTCTCCACATTTTTTTTTGGTAATTTCTCCTATTTACGATTTTTTTAAAGGTAAAGTTTCTCTCTGGCTCTCAGCTCCATCTATTTTTTTTGTTAATAATCCCTTCTGCTCCTTTCTCCCAGGCAGGAGAGTTGAGCCATTCTCTGAGAAGATTGCTCATGGAAACTGGGAACTAGATATTTCAGGACACCGGAGAAATGAAGAATTTCTACTCATAATTCAGCCTCCAGCAAGCAAAGCTATTGTGGCAGGAGAGTTGAGCCATTCTCTGAGAAGATTCCTCGTGGAAACTGGGAACTAGATATTTCAGGGCACAGGAGAAATGAAGATTTTCCACTCAAAATTCGGACTCCAGCTAGCAAAGCTGGTGGGCAGGAGCGTTGAGCCATTCTATGAGAAGATTCCTCATGGAAACTGGGAACTAGATATTTCAGGGCACAGGAGAAATGAAGATTTTCTACTCATAATTCAGCCTCCAGCAAGCAAAGCTAGTGTGACAGGAGAGTTGAGTGATTCTCTGAGTAGATTCCCCTTGGAAACTGGGAACAAGATATTTCAGCGCACAGGAGAAATGAAGATTTTCTACTCATAATTTAGCCTCCAGCAAGCAAAGCTAGTGTGGTAGGGAGACCCTCTGGACTTCTATATATATCTCTGTATCTCTGAGGTCTCTGTCTCTCTCTGGTCCTGTCTTCTCATTTTGTTTGTAAATTTTCCTTTTACGATTTTTTAAAGGTAGAGTTTCTTTCTGGGTCTCAGCTCCATCTTTTGTTCTGTTAATAATCGCTTCTGTTCTTTTCTCCCAGGCAGGAGAGTTGAGCCATTCTCTGAGAAGATTCCTCCTGGAAACTGGGAACTAGATATTTCAGGGCACAGGAGAAATGAAGATTTTCTACTCATAATTCAGCCTCCAGCAAGCAAACCTAGTGTGGCAGAAGAGTTGAGGCATTCTCTGAGAAGATTCCTCATGGAAACTGGGAACTAGATATTTCAGGGCACAGGAGAAATGAAGATTTTTTACTCATAATTCAGCCTCCAGCAAACAAAGCTAGTGTGGCAGGAGTGTTGAGCCATTCTCTGAGAAGATTCCTCATGGAAATTGTGAACTAGATATTTCAGGGCACAGGAGAAATGAAGATTATCTACTCATAATTCAGCCTCCAGCAAGCAAAGCTAGTGTGGCAGGAGAGTTGAGCCATTCTCTGAGAAGATTCCTCGTGGAAATTGGGAACTAGATATTTCAGGGCACAGGAGAAATGAAGATTTTCTACTCATAATTCAGCCTCCAGCAAGCAAAGCTAGTGTGGCAGGAGAGTTGAGCCATTCTCTGAGAAGATTCCTCATGGAAAATGGGAACTAGATATTTCAGGGCACAGGAGAAATGAAGATTTTCTACTGATAATTCTGCCTCCAGCAAGCAAAGCTAGTGTGGCAGGAGAGTTGAGCCATTCTCTGAGAAGATTCCTCGTGGAAAATGGGAACTAGATATTTCAGGGCACAGGAGAAATGAAGATTTTCTACTGATAATTCAGCCTCCAGCAAGCAAAGGAAGTGTGGTAAGGAGCCCCTCTGGCCTTCTATCTCTGTCTCTGAGTCTCTGAGTTCTCTGTCTCTCTCTGCTCCTGTCTCCTCATTTTTTTTGTAATTTTTCCTTTTTATGATTTTTTAAAGGTAGAGTTTCTCTCTGGCTCTCAGCTCCATTTTTTCTTTTGTTAATAATCGCTTCTGCTCCTTTCTCCCAGGCAGGAGAGTTTAGCCATTCTCTGAGAAGATTCCTCATGGAAACTGGGAACTAGATATTTCAGGGCACAGGAGAAATGAAGATTTTCTACTCATAATTCAGCCTCCAGCAAGCAAAGCTAGTGTGGCAGGAGAGTTAAGCCATTCTCTGGGAAGATTCCTCGTGGAAACTGGGAACTAGATATTTCAGGGCACAGGAGAAATGAAGATTTTCTACTCATAATTTGGCCTCCAGCTAGCAAAGCTGGTGTGGCAGGAGCGTTGAGCCATTCTCTGAGAAGTTTCCTCATGGAAACTGGGAACTAGATATTTCAGGGCACAGGAGAAATGAAGATTTTCTACTCATAATTCAGCCTCCAGCAAGCAAAGCTAGTGTGGCAGGAGAGTCGAGCCATTCTCTGAGAAGATTCCTCATGGAAATGGGTAACTAGATATTTCAGCAAACAGGAGAAATGAAGATTTTCTACTCATAATTTAGCCTCCAGCAAGCAAAGCTAGTGTGGTAGGTAGCCCCTCTGGTCTTCTATCTATATCTCTGTATCTCTGAGGTCTCTGTCACTCTCTGCTCCTGTCTCCACATTTTTTTTTTGTAATTTTTCCTTTTAAGATTTTTTAAAGGTAGAGTTTCTCTCTGGCTCTCAGCTCCATCTATTGTTTTGTTACTAATCGATTCTGTTCTTTTCTCCCAGGCAGGAGAGTTGAGCCATTCTCTGAGAAGATTCCTCATGGAAACTGGGAACTAGATATTTCAGGGCACAGGAGAAAGGAAGATTATCTACTCATAATTCAGCCTCCAGCAAGCAAAGCTAGTGTGGCAGGAGAGCTGAGCCATTCTCTGAGAAGATTCCTCATGGAAACTCGGAACTAGATATTTCAGGGCACAGGAGAAATGAAGATTTTCTACTCATAATTAGTCCTCCAGCTAGCAAAGCTGGTGTGGCGGGAGCGGTGAGCCATTCTCTGAGAAGATTCCTCATGGAAACTGGGAACTAGATATTTCAGGGCACAGGAGAAATGAAGATTTTCTGCTCATAATTCGTCCTCCAGCTCGCAAAGCTGGTGTTGCAGGAGCGTTGAGCCATTCTCTGAGAAGATTCCTCATGGAAACTGGGAACTAGATATTTCAGGGCACAGGAGAAATGAAGATTTTCTACTCATAATTCAGCCTCCAGCAAGCAAAGGTATTGTGGCAGGAGGGTTAAGCCATTCTCTGGGAAGATTCCTCGTGGATACTGGGAACTAGATATTTCAGGGCACAGGAGAAATGAAGATTTTCTACTCATAATTCGTCCTCCAGCTAGCAAAGCTGGTGTGGCGGGAGCGGTGAGCCATTCTCTGAGAAGATTCCTCATGGAAACTGGGAACTAGATATTTCAGGGCACAGGAGAAATGAAGATTTTCTACTCATAATTCAGCCTTCAGCAAGCAAAGCTAGTGTGATAGGGAGCCCCTCTGGTCTTCTATCTATGTCTCTGTATCTCTGAGGTCTCTCTCTCTCTCTGCTCATATCTCCTCATTTTTTTCTGTAATTTTTCCTTTTTACGATTTTTTAAAGGGAGAGTTTCTCTCTGGCTCTCAGCTCCATCTTTTGTTTTGTTAATAATCCCTTCTGCTCCTTTCTCACAGGCAGGAGAGTTGAGCCATTCTCTGAGAAGATTCCTCATGGAAACTGGGAATTAGATATTTCAGGGCACAGGAGAAATGAAGATTTTCTACTCATAATTCAGCCTCCAGCAAGCAAAGCTAGTGTGGCAGGAGAGTTGAGCCATTCTCTGAGAAGATTCCTCATGGAAACTGGGAACTAGATATTTCAGCGCACAGGAGAAATGAAGATTTTCTACTCATAATTCAGCCTCCAGCAAGCAAAGCTAGTGTGGCAGGAGAGTTGAGTCATTCTCTGAGAAGATTCCTCATGGAAACTGGGAACTAGATATTTCAGGGCACAGGAGAAATGCAGATTTTCTACTCATAATTCAGCCTCCAGCAAGCAAAGCTAGTGTGGAAGGAGAGTTGAGTGATTCTCTGAGAAGATTCCTGATGGAAACTGGGAACTAGATATTTCAGGGCACAGGAGAAATGAAGATTTTCTACTCAAAATTCAGCCTCCAGCAAGCAAAGCTAGTGTGGCAGGAGAGTTGAGCCATTCTCTGAGAAGATTCCTCCTGGAAACTGGGAACTAGATATTTCAGGGAACAGCAGAAATGAAGGTTTTCTACTGAAAATTCAGCCTCCAGCAAGCAAAGCTAGTGTGGCAGGAGTGTTGAGCAATTCTCTGAGAAGATTCCTCATGAAAACTGGGAATTAGATATTTCAGGACATAGGAGAAATGAAGATTTTCTACTCCTAATTCAGCCTCCAGCAAGCAAAATTGGTGTGGTAGGGAGCCCTTCTGGCCTTCTATCTCTGTCTTTGTGACTCCGAGGTCTCTTTCTCTCTCTGCTCCTGCCTCCTCATTTTTTTGGTAATTTCTCCTATTTACGATTTTTTTAAAGGTAAAGTTTCTCTCTGGCTCTCAGCTCCATCTATTGTTTAATTAATAATCCCTTCTGCTCCTTTCTCCCAGGCAGGAGAGTTGAGCCATTCTCTGAGAAGATTCCTCATGGAAACTGGGAACTAGATATTTCAGGGAACAGGAGAAATGAAGATTTTCTACTCATAATTCAGCCTCCAGCAAGCAAAGCTAGTGTGGCAGGAGAGTTGAGCCATTCTCTGAGAAGATTCCTCGTGGAAATTGGGAACTAGATATTTCAGGGCACAGGAGAAATGAAGATTTTCTACTCATAATTCGGCCTCCAGCTAGGAAAGCTTGTGTGGCAGGAGCGTTGAGCCATTCTCTGAGAAGATTCCTCATGGATACTGGGAACTAGATATTTCAGGGCACAGGAGAAATGAAGATTTTCTACTCATAATTCAGCCTCCAGCAAGCAAAGCTAGTGTGGCAGGAGAGTTGAGCCATTCTCTGAGAAGATTACTCATGGAAACTGGGAACTAGATATTTCAGCGCACAGGAGAAATGAAGACTTTCTACTCATAATTCAGCCTCCAGAAAGCAAAGCTAGTGTGGCAGGAGAGTTGAGCCATTCTCTGAGAAGATTCCTCATGAAAACTGGGAACTAGATATTTCAGGGCACAGGAGAAATGAAGATTTTCTACTCATAATTCGGCCTCCAGCTAGGAAAGCTGGTGTGGCAAGAGCGTTGAGCCATTCTCTGAGAAGATTCCTCATGGAAACTGGGAACTAGATATTTCAGGGCACAGGAGAAATGAAGATTTTCTACTCATAATTCAGCCTCCAGCAAGCAAAGCTAGTGTGGCCGGAGAGTTGAGCCATTCTCTGAGAAGATTCCTCATGAAAACTGGGAACTAGATATTTCAGGGCACAGGAGAAATGAAGATTTTCTACTCATAATTTAGCCTCCAGCAAGCAAAGCTAGTGTGGTAGGGAGCCCCTATGGTCTTCTATCTATGTCTCTGTGTCTCTGAGGTCTCTGTCTCTCTCTGCTCCTGTCTCCTCATTTTTTTTTTAATTTTTCCTTTTTACGATTTTTTAAAGGTAGAGTTTCTCTCTGGCTCTCAGCTCCATCTTTTGTTTTGTTATTAGTCGCTTCTGCTCCTTTCTCCCAGGCAGGTGAGTTGAGCCATTCTCTGAGAAGATTCCTCATGGAAACTGGTTACTAGATATTTCAGGGCGCAGGAGAAATGAAGATTTTCTACTCATAATTCAGCCTCCAGCAAGCAAAGCTAGTGTGGCAGGAGAGCTGAGCCATTCTCTGAGAATATTCCTTATGGAAACTGGGAACTAGATATTTCAGAGCACAGGAGAAATGAAGATTTTCTACTCATAATTCAGCCACCAGCAAGCAAAGCTAGTGTGGCAGGAGAGTTGAGACATTCTCTGAGAAGATTCCTCATGGAAACTGGGAACTAGATATTTCAGGGCACAGGAAAAATGAAGATTTTCTACTCATAATTCAGCCTCCAGCAAGCAAAGCTAGTGTGGCAGGAGAGTTGAGCCATTCTATGAGAAGATTCCTCATGGAAACTGGGAACTAGATATTTCAGGGCAGAGGAAAAATGAAGATTTTCTACTCATAATTCAGCCTCAAGCAAGTAAAGCTAGTGTGGCAGAAGAGTTGAGGCATTCTTTGAGAAAATTCCTCATGGAAACTGGGAACTAGATATTTCAGGACACAGGACAAATTAAGATTTTCTACTCAAAATTCAGCCTCCAGCAAGCAAAGCTAGTGTGGCAGGAGAGTTGTGCCATTCTTTGAGAATATTTCTCATGGAAACTGGGAACTAGATATTTCAGGGCATAGGAGAAATGAAGATTTTCTACTCATAATTCAGCCTCCAGCAAGCAAAGCTTGTGTGGTAGGGAGCCCCTCTGGCCTTCTATCTCTGTCTCTGTTACTCCGAGGTCTCTTTCTCTCTCTGCTCCTGTCTCCACATTTTTTTTTGGTAATTTCTCCTATTTACGATTTTTTTAAAGGTAAAGTTTCTCTCTGGCTCTCAGCTCCATCTATATTTTTGTTAATAATCCCTTCTGCTCCTTTCTCCCAGGCAGGAGAGTTGAGCCATTCTCTGAGAAGATTGCTCATGGAAACTGGGAACTAGATATTTCAGGACACCGGAGAAATGAAGAATTTCTACTCATAATTCAGCCTCCAGCAAGCAAAGCTATTGTGGCAGGAGAGTTGAGCCATTCTCAGAGAGATTCCTCGTGGAAACTGGGAACGAGATATTTCAGGGCACAGGAGAAATGAAGATTTTCCACTCATAATTCGGCCTCCAGCTAGCAAAGCTGGTGTGGCAGGTTCGTTGAGCCATTCTATGAGAAGATTCCTCATGGAAACTGGGAACTAGATATTTCAGGGCACAGGAGAAATGAAGATTTTCTACTCATAATTCAGCCTCCAGCAAGCAAAGCTAGTGTGACAGGAGAGTTGAGTGATTCTCTGAGAAGATTCCTCATGGAAACTGGGAACAAGATATTTCAGCGCACAGGAGAAATGAAGATATTCTACTCATAATTTAGCCTCCAGCAAGCAAAGCTAGTGTGGTAGGGAGACCCTCTGGTCTTCTATCTATATCTCTGTATCTCTGAGGTCTCTGTCTCTCTCTGCTCCTGTCTCCTCATTTTGTTTGTAATTTTTCCTTTTACGATTTTTTAAAGGTAGAGTTTCTTTCTGGGTCTCAGCTCCATCTTTTGTTTTGTTAATAATCGCTTCTGTTCTTTTCTCCCAGGCAGGAGAGTTGAGCCATTCTCTGAGAAGATTCCTCATGGAAACTGGGAACTAGATATTTCAGGGCACAGGAGAAATGAAGATTTTTTACTCATAATTCAGCCTCCAGCAAACAAAGCTAGTGTGGCAGGAGAGTTGAGTCATTCTCTGAGAAGATTCCTCCTGGAAACTGGGAACTAGATATTTCAGGGCACAGGAGAAATGAAGATTTTCCACTCATAATTCAGCCTCCAGCAAGCAAAGCTAGTGTGGCAGGAGAGCTGAGCCATTCTCTGAGAAGATTCCTCATGGAAACTGGGAACTAGATATTTCAGGGCACAGGAGAAATGAAGATTTTTTACTCATAATTCAGCCTCCAGCAAACAAAGCTAGTGTGGCAGGAGAGTTGAGCCATTCTCTGAGAAGATTCCTCATGGAAACTGGGAACTAGATATTTCAGGGCACAGGAAAAATGAAGATTTTCTACTTATAATTCAGCCTCAAGCAAGCAAACCTAGTGTGGCAGAAGAGTTGAGGCATTCTCTGAGAAGATTCCTCATGGAAACGTGCAACTAGATATTTCAGGACACAGGACAAATGAAGATTTTCTACACAAAATTCAGCCTCCAGCAAGCAAAGCTAGTGTGGCAGGAGTGTTGAACCATTATCTGAGAAGATTCCTCATGGAAATTGTGAACTAGATATTTCAGGGCACAGGAGAAATGAAGATTATCTACTCATAATTCAGCCTCCAGCAAGCAAAGCTAGTGTGGCAGAAGTGTTGATCCATTCTCTGAGATGATTCCTCATGGAAACTGGGAACTAGATATTTCAGGGCACAGGAGAAATGAAGATTTTCTACTCATAATTCAGTCTCCAGCAAGCAAAGCTAGTGTGGCAGGAGAGTTGAGCCATTCTCTGAGAAGATTCCTCGTGGAAAATGGGAACTAGATATTTAAGGCACAGGAGAATTGAAGATTTTCTACTGATAATTCAGCCTCCAGAAAGCAAAGGTAGTGTGGTAAGGAGCCCCTCTGGCCTTCTATCTCTGTCTCTGATTCTCTGAGTTCTCTGTCTCTCTCTGCTCCTGTCTCCTCATTTTTTTTGTAATTTTTCCTTTTTATGGTTTTTTAAAGGTAGAGTTTCTCTCTGGCTCTCAGCTCCATCTTTTCTTTTGTTAATAATCGCTTCTGCTCCTTTCTCCCAGGCAGGAGAGTTGAGCCATTCTCTGAGAAGATTCCTCATGGAAACTGGGAACTGGATATTTCAGGGAACAGCAGAAATGAAGGTTTTCTACTGAAAATTCAGCCTCCAGCAAGCAAAGCTAGTGTGGCAGGAGAGTTGAGCCATTCTCTGAGAAGATTCCTAATGAAAACTGGGAATTAGATATTTCAGGACATAGGAGAAATGAAGATTTTCTACTCATAATTCAGCCTCCAGCAAGCAAAGCTTGTGTGGTAGGGAGCCCCTCTGGCCTTCTATCTCTGTCTCTGTGACTCCGAGGTCTCTTTCTCTCTCTGCTCCTGTCTCCTCATTTTTTTTTGGTAATTTCTCCTATTTACGATTTTTTTAAAGGTAAAGATTCTCTCTGTCTCTCAGCTCCATCTATTGTTTTGTTAATAATCCCTTCTGCTCCTTTCTCCCAGGCAGGAGAATTGAGCCATTCTCTGAGAAGGTTCCTCATGGAAACTGGGAACTAGATATTTCAGGGCACGGGATAAATGAAGATTTTCTACTCATAATTCAGCCTCCAGCAAGCAAAGCTATTGTGGCAGGAGAGTTGAGCCATTCTCTGAGAAGATTACTCGTGGAAACTGGGAACTAGATATTTCAGGGCACAGGGGAAATGAAGATTTTCTACTCATAATTCAGCCTCCAGCAAGCAAAGCTAGTGTGGTAGGGACCCCCTCTGGCCTTCTATCTCTGTCTCTGTGTCTCTGAGGTCTCTGTCTCTCTCTGCTCCAGTCTCCTCATTTTTTTCAGATAATTTTTATTTTTTACGATTTTTTTTAAATGTAGAGTTTCTCTCTGGCTCTCAGCTCCATCTTTTGTTTTGTTAATAATACCTTCTGCTCCTTTCTCCCACGCAGGAGAGTTGAGCCATTCTCTGAGAAGATTCCTCATGGAAACTGGGAACTAGATATTTCAGGGCACAGGAGAAATGAAGATTTTCTACTCATAATTCAGCCTTCAGCAAGCAAAGCTAGTGTGATAGGGAGCCCCTCTGGTCTTCTATCTATGTCTCTGTGTCTCTGAGGTCTCTCTCTCTCTCTGCTCATGTCTCCTCATTTTTTTCTGTAATTTTTCCTTTTTACGATTTTTTAAAGGGAGAGTTTCTCTCTGGCTCTCAGCTCCATCTTTTGTTTTGTTAATAATCCCTTCTGCTCCTTTCTCACAGGCAGGAGAGTTGAGCCATTCTCTGAGAAGATTCCTCATGGAAACTGGGAATTAGATATTTCAGGGCACAGGAGAAATGAAGATTTTCTACTCATAATTCAGCCTCCAGCAAGCAAAGCTAGTGTGGCAGGAGAGTTGAGCCATTCTCTGAGAAGATTCCTCATGGAAACTGGGAACTAGATATTTCAGCGCACAGGAGAAATGAAGATTTTCTACTCATAATTCAGCCTCCAGCAAGCAAAGCTAGTGTGGCAGGAGAGTTGAGTCATTCTCTGAGAAGATTCCTCATGGAAACTGGGAACTAGATATTTCAGGGCACAGGAGAAATGAAGATTTTCTACTCATAATTCAGCCTCCAGCAAGCAAAGCTAGTGTGGCAGGAGAGTTGAGTCATTCTCTGAGAAGATTCCTGATGGAAACTGGGAACTAGATATTTCAGGGCACAGGAGAAATGAAGATTTTCTACTCAAAATTCAGCCTCCAGCATGCAAAGCTAGTGTGGCAGGAGAGTTGAGCCATTCTCTGAGAAGATTCCTCATGGAAACTGGGAACTAGATATTTCAGGGAACAGCAGAAATGAAGGTTTTCTACTGAAAATTCAGCCTCCAGCAAGCAAAGCTAGTGTGGCAGGAGAGTTGAGCCATTCTCTGAGAAGATTCCTCATGAAAACTGGGAATTAGATATTTCAGGACATAGGAGAAATGAAGATTTTCTACTCATAATTCAGCCTCCAGCAAGCAAAGCTTGTGTGGTAGGGAGCCCCTCTGGCCTTCTATCTCTGTCTCTGTGACTCCGAGGTCTCTTTCTCTCTCTGCTCCTCTCTCCTCATTTTTTTTTTGGTAATTTCTCCTATTTACGATTTTTGTAAAGGTAAAGATTCTCTCTGTCTCTCAGCTCCATCTATTGTTTTGTTAATAATCCCTTCTGCTCCTTTCTCCCAGGCAGGAGAATTGAGACATTCTCTGAGAAGGTTCCTCATGGAAACTGGGAACTAGATATTTCAGGGCACGGGAGAAATGAAGATTTTCTACTCATAATTCAGCCTCCAGCAAGCAAAGCTATTGTGGCAGGAGAGTTGAGCCATTCTCTGAGAAGATTACTCGTGGAAACTGGGAACTAGATATTTCAGAGCACAGGAGAAATGAAGATTTCTACTCATAATTTAGCCTCCTGCAAGCAAAGCTAGTGTGGTCGGGAGCCCCTATGGTCCTCTATCTATGTCTCTGTGTCTCTGAGGTCTCTGTCTCTCTCTGCTCCTGTCTCCTCATTTTTTTTTGTAATTTTTCCTTTTTACGATTTTTTAAAGGTAGAGTTTCTCTATGGCTCTCAGCTCCATCTTTTGTTTTGTTATTAGTCGCTTCTGCTCCTTTCTCCCAGGCAGGTGAGTTGAGCCATTCTCTGAGAAGATTCCTCATGAAAACTGGGAACTAGATATTTCAGGGCGCAGGAGAAATGAAGATTTTCTACTCATAATTCAGCCTCCAGCAAGCAAAGCTAGTGTGGCAGGAGAGCTGAGCCATTCTCTGAGAAGATTCCTTATGGAAACTGGGAACTAGATATTTCAGGGCACAGGAGAAATGAAGATTTTCTACTCATAATTCAGCCTCCAGCAAGCAAAGCTAGTGTGGCAGGAGAGTTGAGCCATTCCCTGAGAAGATTCCTCGTGGAAACTGGGAACTAGATATTTCAGGGCACAGGAGAAATGAAGATTTTCTACTCATAATTCGGCCTCCAGCTAGGAAAGCTGGTGTGGCAGGAGCGTTGAGCCATTCTCTGAGAAGATTCCTCAATGAAACTGGGAACTAGATATTTCAGGGCACAGGAGAAATGAAGATTTTCTACTCATAATTCAGCCTCCAGAAAGCAAAGCTAGTGTGACAGGAGAGTTGAGCCATTCTCTGAGAAGATTTCTCATGGAAACTGGGAACTAGATATTTCAGGGCACAGGAGAAATGAAGAATTTCTACTCATAATTCAGCCTCCAGCAAGCAAAGCTAGTGTGGCAGGAGAGTTGAGTCATTCTCTGAGAAGATTCCTCATGGAAACTGGGAACTAGATATTTCAGGGCACAGGAGAAATGAAGATTTTCTACTCATAATTCAGCCTCCAGCAAGCAAAGCTAGTGTGGCCGGAGAGTTGAGCCATTCTCTGAGAAGATTCCTCATGAAAACTGGGAACTAGATATTTCAGAGCACAGGAGAAATGAAGATTTCTACTCATAATTTAGCCTCCTGCAAGCAAAGCTAGTGTGGTAGGGAGCCCCTATGGTCTTCTATCTATGTCTCTGTGTCTCTGAGTTCTCTGTCTCTCTCTGCTCCTGTCTCCTCATTTTTTTGTAATTTTTCCTTTTTACGATTTTTTAAAGGTAGAGTTTCTCTCTGGCTCTCAGCTCCATCTTTTGTTTTGTTATTAGTCGCTTCTGCTCCTTTCTCCCAGGCAGGTGAGTTGAGCCATTCTCTGAGAAGATTCCTCATGAAAACTGGGAACTAGATATTTCAGGGCGCAGGAGAAATGAAGATTTTCTACTCATAATTCAGCCTCCAGCAAGCAAAGCTAGTGTGGCAGGAGAGCTGAGCCATTCTCTGAGAAGATTCCTTATGGAAACTGGGAACTAGATATTTCAGGGCACAGGAGAAATGAAGATTTTCTACTCATAATTTAGCCTCCAGCAAGCAAAGCTAGTGTGGTAGGGAGGCCCTCTGGTCTTCTATCTATGTCTCTATGTCTCTGAGGTCTCTGACTCTCTCTGCTCCTGTCTCCTCATTTTTTTTGTAATTTTTCTTTTATGATTTTTTAAAAGTAGAGTTTCTCTCTGGCTCTCAGCTCCATCTTTTGTTTTGTTAATAATCCCTTCTGCTCCTTTCTCCCAGGCAGGAGATTTGAACCATTCTCTGAGAAGATTCCTCATGGAAACTGGGAACTAGATATTTCAGGGCACAGGAGAAATGAAGATTTCTACTCATAATTCAGCCTCCAGAAAGCAAAGCTAGTGTGGCAGGAGAGTTGAGCCATTCTCTGAGAAGATTCCTCATGTAAACTGGGAACTAGGTATTTCAGGGCACTGGAAAAATGAAGATTTTCTACTCATAATTCAGCCTCAAGCAAGCAAAGCTAGTGTGGCAGAAGAGTTGAGGCATTCTCTGAGAAGTTTCCCCATGGAAACTGGGAACTAGATATTTCAGGGCACAGGAGAAATAAAGATTTTCTACTCAAAATTCAGCCTCCAGCAAGCAAAGCTAGTGTGGCAGGAGAGTTGAGCCATTATTTGAGAAGATTTCTCATGGAAACTGGGAACTAGATATTTCAAGGCATAGGAGAAATGAAGATTTTCTACTCATAATTCAGACTCCAGCAAGCAAAGCTTGTGTTGTAGGGATCCCCTCTGGCCTTCTATCTCTGTCTCTGTGACTCCGAGGTCTCTTTCTCTCTCTGCTCCTTTCTCCACATTTTTTTTGGTAATTTCTCCTATTTACGATTTTTTTAAAGGTAAAGATTCTCTCTGTCTCTCAGCTCCATCTATTGTTTTGTTAATAATCCCTTCTGCTCCTTTCTCCCAGGCAGGAGAATTGAGCCATTCTCTGAGAAGTTTCCTCATGGAAACTGGGAACTAGATATTTCAGGGCACGGGAGAAATGAAGATTTTCTACTCATAATTCAGCCTCCAGCAAGCAAAGCTATTGTGGCAGGAGAGTTGAGCCATTCTCTGAGAAGATTCCTCGTGGAAACTGGGAACTAGATATTTCAGGGCACAGGAGAAATGAAGATTTTCTACTCATAATTCAGCCTCCAGCAAGCAAAGCTAGTGTGGTAGGGAGCCCCTCTGGCCTTCTATCTCTGTCTCTGTGTCTCTGAGGTCTCTGTCTCTCTCTGCTCCAGTCTCCTCATTTTTTTCAGATAATTTTTATTTTTTACGATTTTTTTTAAATGTAGAGTTTCTCTCTGGCTCTCAGCTCCATCTTTTGTTTTGTTAATAATACCTTCTGCTCCTTTCTCCCACGCAGGAGAGTTGAGCCATTCTCTGAGAAGATTCCTCATGGAAACTGGGAACTAGATATTTCAGGGCACAGGAGAAATGAAGATTTTCTACTCATAATTCAGCCTTCAGCAAGCAAAGCTAGTGTGATAGGGAGCCCCTCTGGTCTTCTATCTATGTCTCTGTGTCTCTGAGGTCTCTCTCTCTCTCTGCTCATGTCTCCTCATTTTTTTCTGTAATTTTTCCTTTTTACGATTTTTTAAAGGGAGAGTTTCTCTCTGGCTCTCAGCTCCATCTTTTGTTTTGTTAATAATCCCTTCTGCTCCTTTCTCACAGGCAGGAGAGTTGAGCCATTCTCTGAGAAGATTCCTCATGGAAACTGGGAATTAGATATTTCAGGGCACAGGAGAAATGAAGATTTTCTACTCATAATTCAGCCTCCAGCAAGCAAAGCTAGTGTGGCAGGAGAGTTGAGCCATTCTCTGAGAAGATTCCTCATGGAAACTGGGAACTAGATATTTCAGCGCACAGGAGAAATGAAGATTTTCTACTCATAATTCAGCCTCCAGCAAGCAAAGCTAGTGTGGCAGGAGAGTTGAGTCATTCTCTGAGAAGATTCCTCATGGAAACTGGGAACTAGATATTTCAGGGCACAGGAGAAATGAAGATTTTCTACTCATAATTCAGCCTCCAGCAAGCAAAGCTAGTGTGGAAGGAGAGTTGAGTGATTCTCTGAGAAGATTCCTGATGGAAACTGGGAACTAGATATTTCAGGGCACAGGAGAAATGAAGATTTTCTACTCAAAATTCAGCCTCCAGCATGCAAAGCTAGTGTGGCAGGAGAGTTGAGCCATTCTCTGAGAAGATTCCTCATGGAAACTGGGAACTAGATATTTCAGGGATCAGCAGAAATGAAGGTTTTCTACTGAAAATTCAGCCTCCAGCAAGCAAAGCTAGTGTGGCAGGAGAGTTGAGCCATTCTCTGAGAAGATTCCTCATGAAAACTGGGAATTAGATATTTCAGGACAAAGGAGAAATGAAGATTTTCTACTCATAATTCAGCCTCCAGCAAGCAAAGCTTGTGTGGTAGGGAGCCCCTCTGGCCTTCTATCTCTGTCTCTGTGACTCCGAGGTCTCTTTCTCTCTCTGCTCCTCTCTCCTCATTTTTTTTTGGTAATTTCTCCTATTTACGATTTTTGTAAAGGTAAAGATTCTCTCTGTCTCTCAGCTCCATCTATTGTTTTGTTAATAATCCCTTCTGCTCCTTTCTCCCAGGCAGGAGAATTGAGCCATTCTCTGAGAAGGTTCCTCATGGAAACTGGGAACTAGATATTTCAGGGCACGGGAGAAATGAAGATTTTCTACTCATAATTCAGCCTCCAGCAAGCAAAGCTATTGTGGCAGGAGAGTTGAGCCATTCTCTGAGAAGATTACTCGTGGAAACTGGGAACTAGATATTTCAGGGCACAGGGGAAATGAAGATTTTCTACTCATAATTCAGCCTCCAGCAAGCAAAGCTAGTGTGGTAGGGAGCCCCTCTGGCCTTCTATCTCTGTCTCTGTGTCTCTGAGGTCTCTGTCTCTCTCTGCTCCAGTCTCCTCATTTTTTTCAGATAATTTTTATTTTTTACGATTTTTTTTAAATGTAGAGTTTCTCTCTGGCTCTCAGCTCCATCTTTTGTTTTGTTAATAATACCTTCTGCTCCTTTCTCCCACGCAGGAGAGTTGAGCCATTCTCTGAGAAGATTCCTCATGGAAACTGGGAACTAGATATTTCAGGGCACAGGAGAAATGAAGATTTTCTACTCATAATTCAGCCTTCAGCAAGCAAAGCTAGTGTGATAGGGAGCCCCTCTGGTCTTCTATCTATGTCTCTGTGTCTCTGAGGTCTCTCTCTCTCTCTGCTCATGTCTCCTCATTTTTTTCTGTAATTTTTCCTTTTTACGAATTTTTAAAGGGAGAGTTTCTCTCTGGCTCTCAGCTCCATCTTTTGTTTTGTTAATAATCCCTTCTGCTCCTTTCTCACAGGCAGGAGAGTTGAGCCATTCTCTGAGAAGATTCCTCATGGAAACTGGGAATTAGATATTTCAGGGCACAGGAGAAATGAAGATTTTCTACTCATAATTCAGCCTCCAGCAAGCAAAGCTAGTGTGGCAGGAGAGTTGAGCCATTCTCTGAGAAGATTCCTCATGGAAACTGGGAACTAGATATTTCAGCGCACAGGAGAAATGATGATTTTCTACTCATAATTCAGCCTCCAGCAAGCAAAGCTAGTGTGGCAGGAGAGTTGAGTCATTCTCTGAGAAGATTCCTCATGGAAACTGGGAACTAGATATTTCAGGGCACAGGAGAAATGAAGATTTTCTACTCATAATTCAGCCTCCAGCAAGCAAAGCTAGTGTGGAAGGAGAGTTGAGTGATTCTCTGAGAAGATTCCTGATGGAAACTGGGAACTAGATATTTCAGGGCACAGGAGAAATGAAGATTTTCTACTCAAAATTCAGCCTCCAGCAAGCAAAGCTAGTGTGGCAGGAGAGTTGAGCCACTCTCTGAGAAGATTCCTCATGGAAACTGGGAACTAGATATTTCAGGGAACAGCAGAAATGAAGGTTTTCTACTGAAAATTCAGCCTCCAGCAAGCAAAGCTAGTGTGGCAGGAGAGTTGAGCCATTCTCTGAGAAGATTCCTCATGAAAACTGGGAATTAGATATTTCAGGACATAGGAGAAATGAAGATTTTCTACTCATAATTCAGCCTCCAGCAAGCAAAGCTTGTGTGGTAGGGAGCCCCTCTGGCCTTCTATCTCTGTCTCTGTGACTCCGAGGTCTCTTTCTCTCTCTGCTCCTGTCTCCTCATTTTTTTTTTGGTAATTTCTCCTATTTACGATTTTTTTAAAGGTAAAGTTTCTCTCTGGCTCTCAGCTCCATCTATTGTTTTATTAATAATCCCTTCTGCTCCTTTCTCCCAGGCAGGAGAGTTGAGCCATTCTCTGAGAAGATTCCTCATGAAAACTGGGAACTAGATATTTCAGAGCACAGGAGAAATGAAGATTTCTACTCATAATTTAGCCTCCTGCAAGCAAAGCTAGTGTGGTAGGGAGCCCCTATGGTCTTCTATCTATGTCTCTGTGTCTCTGAGGTCTCTGTCTCTCTCTGCTCCTGTCTCCTCATTTTTTTTGTAATTTTTCCTTTTTACGATTTTTTAAAGGTAGAGTTTCTCTCTGGCTCTCAGCTCCATCTTTTGTTTTGTTATTAGTCGCTTCTGCTCCTTTCTCCCAGGCAGGTGAGTTGAGCCATTCTCTGAGAAGATTCCTCATGAAAACTGGGAACTAGATATTTCAGGGCGCAGGAGAAATGAAGATTTTCTACTCATAATTCAGCCTCCAGCAAGCAAAGCTAGTGTGGCAGGAGAGCTGAGCCATTCTCTGAGAAGATTCCTTATGGAAACTGGGAACTAGATATTTCAGGGCACAGGAGAAATGAAGATTTTCTACTCATAATTCAGCCTCCAGCAAGCAAAGCTAGTGTGGCAGGAGAGTTGAGCCATTCCCTGAGAAGATTCCTCGTGGAAACTGGGAGCTAGATATTTCAGGGCACAGGAGAAATGAAGATTTTCTACTCATAATTCAGCCTCCAGCAAGCAAAGCTAGTGTGGCAGGAGAGTTGAGCCATTCCCTGAGAAGATTCCTCGTGGAAACTGGGAACTAGATATTTCAGGGCACAGGAGAAATGAAGATTTTCTACTCATAATTCGGCCTCCAGCTAGGAAAGCTGGTGTGGCAGGAGCGTTGAGCCATTCTCTGAGAAGATTCCTCAATGAAACTGGGAACTAGATATTTCAGGGCACAGGAGAAATGAAGATTTTCTACTCATAATTCAGCCTCCAGAAAGCAAAGCTAGTGTGGCAGGAGAGTTGAGCCATTCTCTGAGAAGATTTCTCATGGAAACTGGGAACTAGATATTTCAGGGCACAGGAGAAATGAAGAATTTCTACTCATAATTCAGCCTCCAGCAAGCAAAGCTAGTGTGGCAGGAGAGTTGAGTCATTCTCTGAGAAGATTCCTCATGGAAACTGGGAACTAGATATTTCAGGGCACAGGAGAAATGAAGATTTTCTACTCATAATTCAGCCTCCAGCAAGCAAAGCTAGTGTGGCAGGAGAGTTGAGCCATTCTCTGAGAAGATTCCTCATGAAAACTGGGAACTAGATATTTCAGAGCACAGGAGAAATGAAGATTTCTACTCATAATTTAGCCTCCTGCAAGCAAAGCTAGTGTGGTAGGGAGCCCCTATGGTCTTCTATCTATGTCTCTGTGTCTCTGAGGTCTCTGTCTCTCTCTGCTCCTGTCTCCTCATTTTTTTTGTAATTTTTCCTTTTTACGATTTTTTAAAGGTAGAGTTTCTCTCTGGCTCTCAGCTCCATCTTTTGTTTTGTTATTAGTCGCTTCTGCTCCTTTCTCCCAGGCAGGTGAGTTGAGTCATTCTCTGAGAAGATTCCTCATGAAAACTGGGAACTAGATATTTCAGGGCGCAGGAGAAATGAAGATTTTCTACTCATAATTCAGCCTCGAGCAAGCAAAGCTAGTGTGGCAGGAGAGCTGAGACATTCTCTGAGAAGATTCCTTATGGAAACTGGGAACTAGATATTTCAGGGCACAGGAGAAATGAAGATTTTCTACTCATAATTCAGCCTCCAGCAAGCAAAGCTAGTGTGGCAGGAGAGTTGAGACATTCTCTGAGAAGATTCCTCATGGAAACTGGGAACTAGATATTTCAGGGCACAGGAAAAATGAAGATTTTCTACTCATAATTCAGCCTCCAGCAAGCAAAGCTAGTGTGGCAGGAGAGTTGAGCCATTATCTGAGAAGATTCCTCATGGAAACTGGGAACTAGATATTTCAGCGCACAGGAGAAATGAAGATTTTCTACTCATAATTCAGCCTCCAGAAAGCAAAGCTAGTGTGGCAGGAGAGTTGAGCCATTCTCTGAGAAGATTCCTCATGGAAACTGGGAACTAGATATTTCAGGGCACAGGAGAAATGAAGATTTTCTACTCATAATTCAGCCTTCAGCAAGCAAAGCTAGTGTGATAGGGAGCCCCTCTGGTCTTCTATCTATGTCTCTGTGTCTCTGAGGTCTCTCTCTCTCTCTGCTCATGTCTCCTCATTTTTTTCTGTAATTTTTCCTTTTTACGAATTTTTAAAGGTAGAGTTTCTCTCTGGCTCTCAGCTCCATCTTTTGTTTTGTTAATAATCCCTTCTGCTCCTTTCTCCCAGGCAGGTGAGTTGAGCCATTCTCTGTGAAGATTCCTCATGAAAACGGGGAACTAGATATTTCAGGGCGCAGGAGAAATGAAGATTTTCTACTCATAATTCAGCCTCCAGCAAGCAAAGCTAGTGTGGCAGGAGAGCTGAGCCATTCTCTGAGAAGATTCCTTATGGAAACTGGGAACTAGATATTTCAGGGCACAGGAGAAATGAAGATTTTCTACTCATAATTCAGCCTCCAGCAAGCAAAGCTAGTGTGGCAGGAGAGTTGAGCCATTCCCTGAGAAGATTCCTCGTGGAAACTGGGAACTAGATATTTCAGGGCACAGGAGAAATGAAGATTTTCTACTCATAATTCAGCCTCCAGCAAGCAAAGCTAGTGTGGCAGGAGAGTTGAGCCATTCCCTGAGAAGATTCCTCGTGGAAACTGGGAACTAGATATTTCAGGGCACAGGAGAAATGAAGATTTTCTACTCATAATTCGGCCTCCAGCTAGGAAAGCTGGTGTGGCAGGAGCGTTGAGCCATTCTCTGAGAAGATTCCTCAATGAAACTGGGAACTAGATATTTCAGGGCACAGGAGAAATGAAGATTTTCTACTCATAATTCAGGCTCCAGAAAGCAAAGCTAGTGTGGCAGGAGAGTTGAGCCATTCTCTGAGAAGATTTCTCATGGAAACTGGGAACTAGATATTTCAGGGCACAGGAGAAATGAAGAATTTCTACTCATAATTCAGCCTCCAGCAAGCAAAGCTAGTGTGGCAGGAGAGTTGAGTCATTCTCTGAGAAGATTCCTCATGGAAACTGGGAACTAGATATTTCAGGGCACAGGAGAAATGAAGATTTTCTACTCATAATTCAGCCTCCAGCAAGCAAAGCTAGTGTGGCCGGAGAGTTGAGCCATTCTCTGAGAAGATTCCTCATGAAAACTGGGAACTAGATATCTCAGAGCACAGGAGAAATGAAGATTTCTACTCATAATTTAGCCTCCTGCAAGCAAAGCTAGTGTGGTAGGGAGCCCCTATGGTCTTCTATCTATGTCTCTGTGTCTCTGAGGTCTCTGTCTCTCTCTGCTCCTGTCTCCTCATTTTTTTTGTAATTTTTCCTTTTTACGATTTTTTAAAGGTAGAGTTTCTCTCTGGCTCTCAGCTCCATCTTTTGTTTTGTTATTAGTCGCTTCTGCTCCTTTCTCCCAGGCAGGTGAGTTGAGCCATTCTCTGAGAAGATTCCTCATGAAAACTGGGAACTAGATATTTCAGGGCGGAGGAGAAATGAAGATTTTCTACTCATAATTCAGCCTCCAGCAAGCAAAGCTAGTGTGGCAGGAGAGCTGAGCCATTCTCTGAGAAGATTCCTTATGGAAACTGGGAACTAGATATTTCAGGGCACAGGAGAAATGAAGATTTTCTACTCATAATTCAGCCTCCAGCAAGCAAAGCTAGTGTGGCAGGAGAGTTGAGCCATTCCCTGAGAAGATTCCTCGTGGAAACTGGGAACTAGATATTTCAGGGCACAGGAGAAATGAAGATTTTCTACTCATAATTTAGCCTCCAGCAAGCAAAGCTAGTGTGGTAGGGAGGACCTCTGGTCTTCTATCTATGTCTCTATGTCTCTGAGGTCTCTGACTCTCTCTGCTCCTGTCTCCTCATTTTTTTTGTAATTTTTCTTTTATGATTTTTTAAAAGTAGAGTTTCTCTCTGGCTCTCAGCTCCATCTTTTGTTTTGTTAATAATCCCTTCTGCTCCTTTCTCCCAGGCAGGAGATTTGCACCATTCTCTGAGAAGATTCCTCATGGAAACTGGGAACTAGATATTTCAGGGCACAGGAGAAATGAAGATTTCTACTCATAATTCAGCCTCCAGAAAGCAAAGCTAGTGTGGCAGGAGAGTTGAGCCATTCTCTGAGAAGATTCCTCATGTAAACTGGGAACTAGGTATTTCAGGGCACTGGAAAAAATGAAGATTTTCTACTCATAATTCAGCCTCAAGCAAGCAAAGCTAGTGTGGCAGAAGAGTTGAGGCATTCTCTGAGAAGTTTCCCCATGGAAACTGGGAACTAGATATTTCAGGGCACAGGAGAAATAAAGATTTTCTACTCAAAATTCAGCCTCCAGCAAGCAAAGCTAGTGTGGCAGGAGAGTTGAGCCATTATTTGAGAAGATTTCTCATGGAAACTGGGAACTAGATATTTCAGGGCATAGGAGAAATGAAGATTTTCTACTCATAATTCAGACTCCAGCAAGCAAAGCTTGTGTTGTAGGGAGCCCCTCTGGCCTTCTATCTCTGTCTCTGTGACTCCGAGGTCTCTTTCTCTCTCTGCTCCTTTCTCCACATTTTTTTTGGTAATTTCTCCTATTTACGATTTTTTTAAAGGTAAAGATTCTCTCTGTCTCTCAGCTCCATCTATTGTTTTGTTAATAATCCCTTCTGCTCCTTTCTCCCAGGCAGGAGAATTGAGCCATTCTCTGAGAAGTTTCCTCATGGAAACTGGGAACTAGATATTTCAGAGCACGGGAGAAATGAAGATTTTCTACTCATAATTCAGCCTCCAGCAAGCAAAGCTATTGTGGCAGGAGAGTTGAGCCATTCTCTGAGAAGATTCCTCGTGGAAACTGGGTACTAGATATTTCAGGGCACAGGAGAAATGAAGATTTTCTACTCATAATTCAGCCTCCAGCAAGCAAAGCTAGTGTGGTAGGGAGCCCCTCTGGCCTACTATCTCTGTCTCTGTGTCTCTGAGGTCTCTGTCTCTCTCTGCTCCAGTCTCCTCATTTTTTTCAGATAATTTTTATTTTTTACGATTTTTTTTAAATGTAGAGTTTCTCTCTGGCTCTCAGCTCCATCTTTTGTTTTGTTAATAATACCTTCTGCTCCTTTCTCCCACGCAGGAGAGTTGAGCCATTCTCTGAGAAGATTCCTCATGGAAACTGGGAACTAGATATTTCAGGGCACAGGAGAAATGAAGATTTTCTACTCATAATTCAGCCTTCAGCAAGCAAAGCTACTGTGATAGGGAGCCCCTCTGGTCTTCTATCTATGTCTCTGTGTCTCTGAGGTCTCTCTCTCTCTCTGCTCATGTCTCCTCATTTTTTTCTGTAATTTTTCCTTTTTACGATTTTTTAAAGGGAGAGTTTCTCTCTGGCTCTCAGCTCCATCTTTTGTTTTGTTAATAATCCCTTCTGCTCCTTTCTCACAGGCAGGAGAGTTGAGCCATTCTCTGAGAAGATTCCTCATGGAAACTGGGAATTAGATATTTCAGGGCACAGGAGAAATGAAGATTTTCTACTCATAATTCAGCCTCCAGCAAGCAAAGCTAGTGTGGCAGGAGAGTTGAGCCATTCTCTGAGAAGATTCCTCATGGAAACTGGGAACTAGATATTTCAGCGCACAGGAGAAATGAAGATTTTCTACTCATAATTCAGCCTCCAGCAAGCAAAGCTAGTGTGGCAGGAGAGTTGAGTCATTCTCTGAGAAGATTCCTCATGGAAACTGGGAACTAGATATTTCAGGGCACAGGAGAAATGAAGATTTTCTACTCATAATTCAGCCTCCAGCAAGCAAAGCTAGTGTGGAAGGAGAGTTGAGTGATTCTCTGAGAAGATTCCTGATGGAAACTGGGAACTAGATATTTCAGGGCACAGGAGAAATGAAGATTTTCTACTCAAAATTCAGCCTCCAGCATGCAAAGCTAGTGTGGCAGGAGAGTTGAGCCATTCTCTGAGAAGATTCCTCATGGAAACTGGGAACTAGATATTTCAGGGAACAGCAGAAATGAAGGTTTTCTACTGAAAATTCAGCCTCCAGCAAGCAAAGCTAGTGTGGCAGGAGAGTTGAGCCATTCTCTGAGAAGATTCCTCATGAAAACTGGGAATTAGATATTTCAGGACAAAGGAGAAATGAAGATTTTCTACTCATAATTCAGCCTCCAGCAAGCAAAGCTTGTGTGGTAGGGAGCCCCTCTGGCCTTCTATCTCTGTCTCTGTGACTCCGAGGTCTCTTTCTCTCTCTGCTCCTGTCTCCTCATTTTTTTTTGGTAATTTCTCCTATTTACGATTTTTTTAAAGGTAAAGATTCTCTCTGTCTCTCAGCTCCATCTATTGTTTTGTTAATAATCCCTTCTGCTCCTTTCTCCCAGGCAGGAGAATTGAGCCATTCTCTGAGAAGGTTCCTCATGGAAACTGGGAACTAGATATTTCAGGGCACGGGAGAAATGAAGATTTTCTACTCATAATTCAGCCTCCAGCAAGCAAAGCTATTGTGGCAGGAGAGTTGAGCCATTCTCTGAGAAGATTACTCGTGGAAACTGGGAACTAGATATTTCAGGGCACAGGGGAAATGAAGATTTTCTACTCATAATTCAGCCTCCAGCAAGCAAAGCTAGTGTGGTAGGGAGCCCCTCTCGCCTTCTATCTCTGTCTCTGTGTCTCTGAGGTCTCTGTCTCTCTCTGCTCCAGTCTCCTCATTTTTTTCAGATAATTTTTATTTTTTACGATTTTTTTTAAATGTAGAGTTTCTCTCTGGCTCTCAGCTCCATCTTTTGTTTTGTTAATAATACCTTCTGCTCCTTTCTCCCACGCAGGAGAGTTGAGCCATTCTCTGAGAAGATTCCTCATGGAAACTGGGAACTAGATATTTCAGGGCACAGGAGAAATGAAGATTTTCTACTCATAATTCAGCCTTCAGCAAGCAAAGCTAGTGTGATAGGGAGCCCCTCTGGTCTTCTATCTATGTCTCTGTGTCTCTGAGGTCTCTCTCTCTCTCTGCTCATGTCTCCTCATTTTTTTCTGTAATTTTTCCTTTTTACGAATTTTTAAAGGGAGAGTTTCTCTCTGGCTCTCAGCTCCATCTTTTGTTTTGTTAATAATCCCTTCTGCTCCTTTCTCCCAGGCAGGAGAGTTGAGCCATTCTCTGAGAAGATTCCTCATGGAAACTGGGAATTAGATATTTCAGGGCACAGGAGAAATGAAGATTTTCTACTCATAATTCAGCCTCCAGCAAGCAAAGCTAGTGTGGCAGGAGAGTTGAGCCATTCTCTGAGAAGATTCCTCATGGAAACTGGGAACTAGATATTTCAGCGCACAGGAGAAATGATGATTTTCTACTCATAATTCAGCCTCCAGCAAGCAAAGCTAGTGTGGCAGGAGAGTTGAGTCATTCTCTGAGAAGATTCCTCATGGAAACTGGGAACTAGATATTTCAGGGCACAGGAGAAATGAAGATTTTCTACCCATAATTCAGCCTCCAGCAAGCAAAGCTAGTGTGGAAGGAGAGTTGAGTGATTCTCTGAGAAGATTCCTGATGGAAACTGGGAACTAGATATTTCAGGGCACAGGAGAAATGAAGATTTTCTACTCAAAATTCAGCCTCCAGCAAGCAAAGCTAGTGTGGCAGGAGAGTTGAGCCACTCTCTGAGAAGATTCCTCATGGAACCTGGGAACTAGATATTTCAGGGAACAGCAGAAATGAAGGTTTTCTACTGAAAATTCAGCCTCCAGCAAGCAAAGCTAGTGTGGCAGGAGAGTTGAGCCATTCTCTGAGAAGATTCCTCATGTAAACTGGGAATTAGATATTTCAGGACATAGGAGAAATGAAGATTTTCTACTCATAATTCAGCCTCCAGCAAGCAAAGCTTGTGTGGTAGGGAGCCCCTCTGGCCTTCTATCTCTGTCTCTGTGACTCCGAGGTCTCTTTCTCTCTCTGCTCCTGTCTCCTCATTTTTTTTGGTAATTTCTCCTATTTACGATTTTTTTAAAGGTAAAGTTTCTCTCTGGCTCTCAGCTCCATCTATTGTTTTATTAATAATCCCTTCTGCTCCTTTCTCCCAGGCAGGAGAGTTGAGCCATTCTCTGAGAAGATTCCTCATGAAAACTGGGAACTAGATATTTCAGAGCACAGGAGAAATGAAGATTTCTACTCATAATTTAGCCTCCTGCAAGCAAAGCTAGTGTGGTAGGGAGCCCCTATGGTCTTCTATCTATGTCTCTGTGTCTCTGAGGTCTCTGTCTCTCTCTGCTCCTGTCTCCTCATTTTTTTTGTAATTTTTCCTTTTTACGATTTTTTAAAGGTAGAGTTTCTCTCTGGCTCTCAGCTGGATCTTTTGTTTTGTTATTAGTCGCTTCTGCTCCTTTCTCCCAGGCAGGTGAGTTGAGCCATTCTCTGAGAAGATTCCTCATGAAAACTGGGAACTAGATATTTCAGGGCGCAGGAGAAGTGAAGATTTTCTACTCATAATTCAGCCTCCAGCAAGCAAAGCTAGTGTGGCAGGAGAGCTGAGCCATTCTCTGAGAAGATTCCTTATGGAAACTGGGAACTAGATATTTCAGGGCACAGGAGAAATGAAGATTTTCTACTCATAATTCAGCCTCCAGCAAGCAAAGCTAGTGTGGCAGGAGAGTTGAGCCATTCCCTGAGAAGATTCCTCGTGGAAACTGGGAACTAGATATTTCAGGGCACAGGAGAAATGAAGATTTTCTACTCATAATTCAGCCTCCAGCAAGCAAAGCTAGTGTGGCAGGAGAGTTGAGCCATTCCCTGAGAAGATTCCTCGTGGAAACTGGGAACTAGATATTTCAGGGCACAGGAGAAATGAAGATTTTCTACTCATAATTCGGCCTCCAGCTAGGAAAGCTGGTGTGGCAGGAGCGTTGAGCCATTCTCTGAGAAGATTCCTCAATGAAACTGGGAACTAGATATTTCAGGGCACAGGAGAAATGAAGATTTTCTACTCATAATTCAGCCTCCAGCAAGCAAAGCTAGTGTGGCAGGAGAGTTGAGCAATTCCCTGAGAAGATTCCTCGTGGAAACTGGGAACTAGATATTTCAGGGCACAGGAGAAATGAAGATTTTCTACTCATAATTCGGCCTCCAGCTAGGAAAGCTGGTGTGGCAGGAGCGTTGAGCCATTCTCTGAGAAGATTCCTCATGGAAACTGGGAACTAGATATTTCAGGGCACAGGAGAAATGAAGATTTTCTACTCATAATTCAGCCTCCAGAAAGCAAAGCTAGTGTGGCAGGAGAGTTGAGCCATTCTCTGAGAAGATTTCTCATGGAAACTGGGAACTAGATATTTCAGGGCACAGGAGAAATGAAGAATTTCTACTCATAATTCAGCCTCCAGCAAGCAAAGCTAGTGTGGCAGGAGAGTTGAGTCATTCTCTGAGAAGATTCCTCATGGAAACTGGGAAGTAGATATTTCAGGGCACAGGAGAAATGAAGATTTTCTACTCATAATTCAGCCTCCAGCAAGCAAAGCTAGTGTGGCCGGAGAGTTGAGCCATTCTCTGAGAAGATTCCTCATGAAAACTGGGAACTAGATATTTCAGAGCACAGGAGAAATGAAGATTTCTACTCATAATTTAGCCTCCTGCAAGCAAAGCTAGTGTGGTAGGGTACCCCTATGGTCTTCTATCTATGTCTCTGTGTCTCTGAGGTCTCTGTCTCTCTCTGCTCCTGTCTCCTCATTTTTTTTGTAATTTTTCCTTTTTACGATTTTTTAAAGGTAGAGTTTCTCTCTGGCTCTCAGCTCCATCTTTTGTTTTGTTATTAGTCGCTTCTGCTCCTTTCTCCCAGGCAGGTGAGTTGAGCCATTCTCTGAGAAGATTCCTCATGAAAACTGGGAACTAGATATTTCAGGGCGCAGGAGAAATGAAGATTTTCTACTCATAATTCAGCCTCCAGCAAGCAAAGCTAGTGTGGCAGGAGAACTGAGCCATTCTCTGAGAAGATTCCTTATGGAAACTGGGAACTAGATATTTCAGGGCACAGGTGAAATGAAGATTTTCTACTCATAATTCAGCCTCCAGCAAGCAAAGCTAGTGTGGCAGGAGAGTTGAGACATTCTCTGAGAAGATTCCTCATGGAAACTGGGAACTAGATATTTCAGGGCACAGGAAAAATGAAGATTTTCTACTGATAATTCAGCCTCCAGCAAGCAAAGCTAGTGTGGCAGGAGAGTTGAGCCATTATCTGAGAAGATTCCTCATGGAAACTGGGAACTAGATATTTCAGCGCACAGGAGAAATGAAGATTTTCTACTCATAATTCAGCCTCCAGAAAGCAAAGCTAGTGTGGCAGGAGAGTTGAGCCATTCTCTGAGAAGATTCCTCATGAAAACTGGGAACTAGATATTTCAGGGCACAGGAGAAATGAAGATTTTCTACTCATAATTCGGCCTCCAGCTAGGAAGGCTGGTGTGGCAGGAGCGTTGAGCCATTCTCTGAGAAGATTCCTCATGGAAACTGGGAACTAGATATTTCTGGGCACAGGAGAAATGAAGATTTTCTACTCATAATTCAGCCTCCAGCAAGCAAAGCTTGTGTGGTAGGGAGCCCCTCTGGCCTTCTATCTCTGTCTCTGTTACTCCAAGGTCTCTTTCTCTCTCTGCTCCTGTCTCCACATTTTTTTTTGGTAATTTCTCCTATTTACGATTTTTTTAAAGGTAAAGTTTCTCTCTGGCTCTCAGCTCCATCTATTTTTTTGTTAATAATCCCTTCTGCTCCTTTCTCCCAAACAGGAGAGTTGAGCCATTCTCTGAGAAGATTGCTCATGGAAACTGGGAACTATATATTTCTGGACACCGGAGAAATGAAGAATTTCTACTCATAATTCAGCCTCCAGCAAGCAAAGCTATTTTGGCAGGAGAGTTGAGCCATTCTCTGAGAAGATTCCTCGTGGAAACTGGGAACTAGATATTTCAGGGCACAGGAGAAATGAAGAATTTCTACTCATAATTCAGCCTCCAGCAAGCAAAGCTAGTGTGGCAGGAGAGTTGAGTCATTCTCTGAGAAGATTCCTCATGGAAACTGGGAACTAGATATTTCAGGGCACAGGAGAAATGAAGATTTTCTACTCATAATTCAGCCTCCAGCAAGCAAAGCTAGTGTGGCCGGAGAGTTGAGCCATTCTCTGAGAAGATTCCTCATGAAAACTGGGAACTAGATATTTCAGAGCACAGGAGAAATGAAGATTTCTACTCATAATTTAGCCTCCTGCAAGCAAAGCTAGTGTGGTAGGGAGCCCCTATGGTCTTCTATCTATGTCTCTGTGTCTTTGAGGTCTCTGTCTCTCTCTGCTCCTGTCTCCTCATTTTTTTTGTAATTTTTACTTTTTACGATTTTTTAAAGGTAGAGTTTCTCTCTGGCTCTCAGCTCCATCTTTTGTTTTGTTATTAGTCGCTTCTGCTCCTTTCTCCCAGGCAGGTGAGTTGAGCCATTCTCTGAGAAGATTCCTCATGAAAACTGGGAACTAGATATTTCAGGGCGCAGGAGAAATGAAGGTTTTCTACTCATAATTCAGCCTCCAGCAAGCAAAGCTAGTGTGGAAGGAGAGTTGAGTGATTCTCTGAGAAGATTCCTCATGGAAACTGGGAACTAGATATTTCAGGGCACAGGTGAAATGAAGATTTTCTACTCAAAATTCAGCCTCCAGCAAGCAAAGCTAGTGTGGCAGGAGAGTTGAGCCACTCTCTGAGAAGATTCCTCATGGAAACTGGGAACTAGATATTTCAGGGAACAGCAGAAATGAAGGTTTTCTACTGAAAATTCAGCCTCCAGCAAGCAAAGCTAGTGTGGCAGGAGAGTTGAGCCATTCTCTGAGAAGATTCCTCATGAAAACTGGGAATTAGATATTTCAGGACATAGGAGAAATGAAGATTTTCTACTCATAATTCAGCCTCCAGCAAGCAAAGCTTGTGTGGTAGGGAGCCCCTCTGGCCTTCTATCTCTGTCTCTGTGACTCCGAGGTCTCTTTCTCTCTCTGCTCCTGTCTCCTCATTTTTTTTTTGGTAATTTCTCCTATTTACGATTTTTTTAAAGGTAAAGTTTCTCTCTGGCTCTCAGCTCCATCTATTGTTTTATTAATAATCCCTTCTGCTCCTTTCTCCCAGGCAGGAGAGTTGAGCCATTCTCTGAGAAGATTCCTCATGGAAACTGGGAACTAGATATTTCAGGGAACAGGAGAAATGAAGATTTTCTACTCATAATTCAGCCTCCAGCAAGCAAAGCTAGTGTGGCAGGAGAGTTGAGCAATTCCCTGAGAAGATTCCTCGTGGAAACTGGGAACTAGATATTTCAGGGCACAGGAGAAATGAAGATTTTCTACTCATAATTCGGCCTCCAGCTAGGAAAGCTGGTGTGGCAGGAGCGTTGAGCCATTCTCTGAGAAGATTCCTCATGGAAACTGGGAACTAGATATTTCAGGGCACAGGAGAAATGAAGATTTTCTACTCATAATTCAGCCTCCAGAAAGCAAAGCTAGTGTGGCAGGAGAGTTGAGCCATTCTCTGAGAAGATTTCTCATGGAAACTGGGAACTAGATATTTCAGGGCACAGGAGAAATGAAGAATTTCTACTCATAATTCAGCCTCCAGCAAGCAAAGCTAGTGTGGCAGGAGAGTTGAGTCATTCTCTGAGAAGATTCCTCATGGAAACTGGGAAGTAGATATTTCAGGGCACAGGAGAAATGAAGATTTTCTACTCATAATTCAGCCTCCAGCAAGCAAAGCTAGTGTGGCCGGAGAGTTGAGCCATTCTCTGAGAAGATTCCTCATGAAAACTGGGAACTAGATATTTCAGAGCACAGGAGAAATGAAGATTTCTACTCATAATTTAGCCTCCTGCAAGCAAAGCTAGTGTGGTAGGGTACCCCTATGGTCTTCTATCTATGTCTCTGTGTCTCTGAGGTCTCTGTCTCTCTCTGCTCCTGTCTCCTCATTTTTTTTGTAATTTTTCCTTTTTACGATTTTTTAAAGGTAGAGTTTCTCTCTGGCTCTCAGCTCCATCTTTTGTTTTGTTATTAGTCGCTTCTGCTCCTTTCTCCCAGGCAGGTGAGTTGAGCCATTCTCTGAGAAGATTCCTCATGAAAACTGGGAACTAGATATTTCAGGGCGCAGGAGAAATGAAGATTTTCTACTCATAATTCAGCCTCCAGCAAGCAAAGCTAGTGTGGCAGGAGAGCTGAGCCATTCTCTGAGAAGATTCCTTATGGAAACTGGGAACTAGATATTTCAGGGCACAGGTGAAATGAAGATTTTCTACTCATAATTCAGCCTCCAGCAAGCAAAGCTAGTGTGGCAGGAGAGTTGAGACATTCTCTGAGAAGATTCCTCATGGAAACTGGGAACTAGATATTTCAGGGCACAGGAAAAATGAAGATTTTCTACTGATAATTCAGCCTCCAGCAAGCAAAGCTAGTGTGGCAGGAGAGTTGAGCCATTATCTGAGAAGATTCCTCATGGAAACTGGGAACTAGATATTTCAGCGCACAGGAGAAATGAAGATTTTCTACTCATAATTCAGCCTCCAGAAAGCAAAGCTAGTGTGGCAGGAGAGTTGAGCCATTCTCTGAGAAGATTCCTCATGAAAACTGGGAACTAGATATTTCAGGGCACAGGAGAAATGAAGATTTTCTACTCATAATTCGGCCTCCAGCTAGGAAGGCTGGTGTGGCAGGAGCGTTGAGCCATTCTCTGAGAAGATTCCTCATGGAAACTGGGAACTAGATATTTCTGGGCACAGGAGAAATGAAGATTTTCTACTCATAATTCAGCCTCCAGCAAGCAAAGCTTGTGTGGTAGGGAGCCCCTCTGGCCTTCTATCTCTGTCTCTGTTACTCCAAGGTCTCTTTCTCTCTCTGCTCCTGTCTCCACATTTTTTTTTGGTAATTTCTCCTATTTACGATTTTTTTAAAGGTAAAGTTTCTCTCTGGCTCTCAGCTCCATCTATTTTTTTGTTAATAATCCCTTCTGCTCCTTTCTCCCAGGCAGGAGAGTTGAGCCATTCTCTGAGAAGATTGCTCATGGAAACTGGGAACTATATATTTCTGGACACCGGAGAAATGAAGAATTTCTACTCATAATTCAGCCTCCAGCAAGCAAAGCTATTTTGGCAGGAGAGTTGAGCCATTCTCTGAGAAGATTCCTCGTGGAAACTGGGAACTAGATATTTCAGGGCACAGGAGAAATGAAGATTTTCCACTCAAAATTCGGCCTCCAGCTAGCAAAGCTGGTGTGGCAGGAGCGTTGAGCCATTCTATGAGAAGATTCCTCATGGAAACTGGGAACTAGATATTTCAGGGCACAGGAGAAATGAAGATTTTCTACTCATAATTCGTCCTCCAGCTAGCAAAGCTGGTGTGGCAGGAGAGTTGAGCCATTCTCTGAGAAGATTCCTCATGGAAACTGGGAACTAGATATTTCAGGGCACAGGAGAAATGAAGATTTTCTACTCATAATTCAGCCTCCAGCAAGCAAAGCTAGTGTGACAGGAGAGTTGAGTGATTCTCTGAGAAGATTCCTCATGGAAACTGGGAACAAGATATTTCAGCGCACAGGAGAAATGAAGATTTTCTACTCATAATTTAGCCTCCAGCAAGCAAAGCTAGTGTGGTAGGGAGACCCTCTGGTCTTCTATATATATCTCTGTATCTCTGAGGTCTCTGTCTCTCTCTGCTCCTGTCTTCTCATTTTGTTTGTAATTTTTCCTTTTACGATTTTTTAAAGGTAGAGTTTCTTTCTGGGTCTCAGCTCCATCTTTTGTTTTGTTAATAATCGCTTCTTTTCTTTTCTCCCAGGCAGGAGAGTTGAGCCATTCTCTGAGAAGATTCCTCCTGGAAACTGGGAACTAGATATTTCAGGGCACAGGAGAAATGAAGATTTTCTACTCATAATTCAGCCTCCAGCAAGCAAAGCTAGTGTGGCAGGAGAGCTGAGCCATTCTCTGAGAAGATTCCTCATGGAAACTGGGAATTAGATATTTCAGGGCACAGGTTAAATGAACATTTTTACTCATAATTCAGCCTCCAGCAAACAAAGCTAGTGTGGCAGGAGAGTTGAGCCATTCTCTGAGAAGATTCCTCATGGAAACTGGGAACTAGATATTTCAGGGCACAGGAAAAATGAAGATTTTCTACACATAATTCAGCCTCAAGCAAGCAAACCTAGTGTGGCAGAAGAGTTGAGGCATTCTCTGAGAAGATTCCTCATGGAACCTTGGAACTAAATATTTCAGGACACAGGACAAATGAAGATTTTCTACTCAAAATTCAGCCTCCAGCAAGCAAAGCTAGTGTGGCAGGAGTGTTGAGCCATTCTCTGTGAAGATTCCTCATGGAAATTGTGAACTAGATATTTCAGGGCACAGGAGAAATGAAGATTATCTACTCATAATTCAGCCTCCATCAAGCAAAGCTAGTGTTGCAGGAGAGTTGAGCCATTCTCTGAGAAGATTCCTCGTGGAAAATGGGAACTAGATATTTCAGGGCACAGGAGAAATGAAGATTTTCTACTCATAATTCAGTCTCCAGCAAGCAAAGCTAGTGTGGCAGGAGAGTTGAGCCATTCTCTGTGAAGATTCCTCGTGGAAAATGGGAACTAGATATTTCAGGGCACAGGAGAAATGAAGATTTTCTACTGATAATTCAGCCTCCAGCAAGCAAAGGTAGTGTGGTAAGGAGCCCCTCTGGCCTTCTATCTCTGTCTCTGAGTCTCTGAGTTCTCTGTCTCTCTCTGCTCCTGTCTCCTCATTTTTTTTGTAATTTTTCCTTTTTATGATTTTTTAAAGGTAGAATTTCTCTCTGGCTCTCAGCTCCATCTTTTCTTTTGTTAATAATCGCTTCTGCTCCTTTCTCCCAGGCAGGAGAGTTGAGCCATTCTCTGAGAAGATTCCTCATGGAAACTGGGAACTAGATATTTCAGGGCACAGGAGAAATGAAGATTTTGTACTCATAATTCAGCCTCCAGCAAGCAAAGCTAGTGTGGCAGGAGAGTTAAGCCATTCTCTTTGACGATTCCTCGTGGAAACTGGGAACTAGATATTTCAGGGCACAGGAGAAATGAAGATTTTCTACTCATAATTTGGCCTCCAGCTAGCAAAGCTGGTGTGGCAGGAGCGTTGAGCCATTCTCTGAGAAGTTTCCTCATGGAAACTGGGAACTAGATATTTCAGGGCACAGGAGAAATGAAGATTTTCTACTCATAATTCAGCCTCCAGCAAGCAAAGCTAGTGTGGCAGGAGAGTTGAGCCATTCTCTGAGAAGATTCCTCATGGAAATGGGTAACTAGATATTTCAGCAAACAGGAGAAATGAAGATTTTCTACGCATAATTTAGCCTCCAGCAAGCAAAGCTAGTGTGGTAGGTAGCCCCTCTGATCTTCTATCTATATCTCTGTATCTCTGAGGTCTCTGTCTCTCTCTGCTCCTGTCTCCACATTTTTTTTTTGTAATTTTTCCTTTTACGATTTTTTAAAGGTAGAGTTTCTCTCTGGCTCTCAGCTCCATCTTTTGTTTTGTTAATAATCGATTCTGTTCTTTTCTCCCAGGCAGGAGAGTTGAGCCATTCTCTGAGAAGATTCCTCATGGAAACTGGGAACTAGATATTTCAGGGCACAGGAGAAAGGAAGATTATCTACTCATAATTCAGCCTCCAGCAAGCAAAGCTAGTGTGGCAGGAGAGCTGAGCCATTCTCTGAGAAGATTCCTCATGGAAACTGGGAACTAGATATTTCAGGGCACAGGAGAAATGAAGATTTTCTACTCATAATTCAGCCTCCAGCAAACAAAGCTAGTGTGGCAGGAGAGTTGAGCCATTCTCTGAGAAGATTCCTAGTGGAAACTGGGAACTAGATATTTCAGGGCACAGGAGAAATGAAGATTTTCTACTGATAATTCAGCCTCCAGCAAGCAAAGGTAGTGTGGTAGGGAGCCCCTTTGGTCTTCTATCTATATCTCTGTATCTCTGAGGTCTCTGTATCTCTCTGCTCCTGTCTCCTCATTTTTTTTTTGTAATTTTTCCTTTTACGATTTTTTAAAGGTAGAGTTTCTCTCTGGTTCTCAGCTCCATCTTTTGTTTTGTTAATAATCGCTTCTGTTCTTTTCTTCCAGGCAGGAGAGTTGAGCCATTCTCTGAGAAGATTCCTCATAGAAACTGGGAACTAGATATTTCAGGGCACAGGAGAAATGAAGATTTTCTACTCATAATTCAGCCTCCAGCAAGCAAAGCTAGTGTGGCAGGAGAGCTGAGCCATTATCTGAGAAGATTCCTCACGGAAACTGGAAACTAGATATTTCAGGGCACAGGAGAAAGGAAGATTATCTACTCATAATTCAGCCTCCAGCAAGCAAAGCTAGTTTGGCAGTATTGTTGAGCCATTCTCTGAGAAGTTTCTTCATGGAAACTGGGAACTAGATATTTAAGGGCACAGGAGAAATGAAGATTTTTTACTCATAATTCAGCCTCCAGCAAGCAAAGCTAGTGTGGCAGGAGAGTTGAGCCATTCTCTGAGAAGATTCCTCATGGAAACTGGGAACTAGATATTTCAGGGCACAGGAGAAATGAGGATTTTCTACTCATAATTCAGCCTCCAGCAAGCGAAGCTAGTGTGGCAGGAGAGTTGAGCCATTCTCTGAGAAGATTCCTCATGGAAACTGGGAACTAGATATTTCAGGGCATAGGAGAAATGAAGATTTTCTACTCAAAATTCAGCCTCCAACAAGCAAAGCTAGTGTCGTAGGGAGCCCCTCTGGCCTTCTACCTCTGTCTCTGTGTCTCTGAGGTCCCTTTCTATTTCTGCTCCTGTGTCCTGATTTTTTTTTTGGTAATTTTTCCTATTTATGATATTTTTAAACGTAAAGTTTCTCTCTGGCTCTCAGCTCCATCTTTTGTTTTCTTAGTAATCCCTTCTGCTCCTTTCTCCCAGGCAGGAGAGTTGAGCAATTCTCTGAGAAGGTTCCTCATGGAAACTGGGAACTAGATATTTCAGGGCACAGGAGAAATGAAGATTTTCTACTCATAATTCAGTCTCCAGCAAGCAAAGCTAGTGTGGCAGGAGAGTTGAGCCATTCTCTGAGAAGATTCCTCGTGGAAAATGGGAACTAGATAAGTCAGGGCACAGGAGAAATGAAGATTTTCTACTGATAATTCAGCCTACAGCAAGCAAAGCTAGTGTGGTAAGGAGCCCCTCTGGCCTTCTATCTCTGTCTCGGTGTCTCTGAGGTCTCTGTTTCTCTCTGCTCCTGTCTCCTCATTTTTTTTGTAATTTTTCCTTCCTATGATTTTTTAAAGGTAGAGTTTCTCTCTGGCTCTCAGCTCCAACTTTTCTTTTGTTAATAATCGCTTCTGCTCCTTTCTCGCAGGCAGGAGAGTTGAGCCATTCTCTGAGAAGATTCCTCATGGAAACTGGTAACTAGATATTTCAGGGCACAGGAGAAATGAAGATTTTCTACTCATAATTCAGCCTCCAGCAAGCAAAGCTAGTGTGGCAGGAGAGCTGAGCCATTCTCTGAGAAGATTCCTCATGGAAACTGGGAACTAGATATTACAGGGCACAGGAGGAATGAAGATTTTCAACTCATAATTCAGCCTCCGGCACACAAAGCTAGTGTGGCAGGAGAGTTGAGCCATTCTCTGAGAAGATTCCTCGTGGAAACTGGGAACTAGATATTTCAGGGCACAGGAGAAATGAAGATTTTCTACTGATAATTCAGCCTCCAGCTAGCAAAGGTAGTGTGGTAGGGAGAAGGTCTTCTAACTATATCTCTGTATCTCTGAGGTCTCTGTCTCTCTCTGCTCCTGTCTCCTCATTTTTTTTTGTAATTTTTCCTTTTACGATTTTTTAAACGTAGAGTTTCACTCTGGCTCTCAGCTCCATCTTTTGTTTTGTTAATGATCGCTTCTGTTCTTTTCTCCCACGCAGGAGAGTTGAACCATTCTCTGAGAAGATTCCTCATGGAAACTGGGAACTAGATATTTCAGGGCACAGGAGAAATGAAGATTTTCTACTCATAATTCAGCTTCCACTAAGCAAAGCTAGTGTGGCAGGAGAGCTGAGCCATTCTCTGAGAAGACTCCTCATGGAAACTGGGTACTAGATATTTCAGGGCACAGGAGAAATGAAGATTATCTACTCATAATTCAGCCTCCAACAAGCAAAGCTAGTGTGGCAGTAGTGTTGAGCCATTCTCTGAGAAGATTCCTCATGGAAACTGGGAACTAGATATTTCAGGGCACAGGAGAAATGAAGATTTTCTACTCATAATTCAGCCTCCAGCAAGCAAAGCTAGTGTGGCAGGAGAGTTGAGCCATTCTCTGAGAAGATTCCTCATGGAAACTGGGAACTAGATATTTCAGGGCACAGGAGAAATGAAGATTTTCTACTCATAATTCAGCCTCCAGCAAGCGAAGCTAGTGTGGCAGGATAGTTGAGCCATTCTCTGAGAAGATTCCTCATGGAAACTGGGAACTAGATATTTCAGGGCATAGGAGAAATGAAGATTTTCTACTCATAATTCAGACTCCAACAAGCAAAGCTAGTTTCGTAGGGAGCCCCTCCGGCCTTCTACCTCTGTCTCAGTGTCTCTGAGGTCCCTTTCTCTCTCTGCTCCTGTGTCCTGATTTTTTTTTGGTAATTTTTCCTATTTATGATTTTTTTAAACGTAAAGTTTCTCTCTGGCTCTCAACTCCATCTTTTGTTTTGTTAGTAATCCCTTCTGCTCCTTTCTCCCAGGCATGAGAGTTGAGCCATTCTCTGAGAAGGTTCCTCATGGAAACTGGGAAATAGATATTTCAGGGCACAGGAGAAATGAAGATTTTCTACTCAAAATTCAGCCTCCAGCAAGCAAAGCTAGTGTGGCAGGAGAGTTGAGCCACTCTCTGAGAAGATTCCTCATGGAAACTGGGAACTAGATATTTCAGGGAACAGCAGAAATGAAGGTTTTCTACTGAAAATTCAGCCTCCAGCAAGCAAAGCTAGTGTGGCAGGAGAGTTGAGCCATTCTCTGAGAAGATTCCTCATGAAAACTGGGAATTAGATATTTCAGGACATAGGAGAAATGAAGATTTTCTACTCATAATTCAGCCTCCAGCAAGCAAAGCTTGTGTGGTAGGGAGCCCCTCTGGCCTTCTATCTCTGTCTCTGTGACTCCGAGGTCTCTTTTTCTCTGCTCCTGTCTCCTCATTTTTTTTTGGTAATTTCTCCTATTTACGATTTTTTTAAAGGTAAAGTTTCTCTCTGGCTCTCAGCTCCATCTATTGTTTTATTAATAATCCCTTCTGCTCCTTTCTCCCAGGCAGGAGAGTTGAGCCATTCTCTGAGAAGATTCCTCATGGAAACTGGGAACTAGATATTTCAGGAAACAGGAGAAATGAAGATTTTCTACTCATAATTCAGCCTCCAGCAAGCAAAGCTAGTGTGGCAGGAGAGTTGAGCAATTCCCTGAGAAGATTCCTCGTGGAAACTGGGAACTAGATATTTCAGGGCACAGGAGAAATGAAGATTTTCTACTCATAATTCGGCCTCCAGCTAGGAAAGCTGGTGTGGCAGGAGCGTTGAGCCATTCTCTGAGAAGATTCCTCATGGAAACTGGGAACTAGATATTTCAGGGCACAGGAGAAATGAAGATTTTCTACTCATAATTCAGCCTCCAGAAAGCAAAGCTAGTGTGGCAGGAGAGTTGAGCCATTCTCTGAGAAGATTTCTCATGGAAACTGGGAACTAGATATTTCAGGGCACAGGAGAAATGAAGAATTTCTACTCATAATTCAGCCTCCAGCAAGCAAAGCTAGTGTGGCAGGAGAGTTGAGCCATTCTCTGAGAAGATTCCTCATGGAAACTGGGAAGTAGATATTTCAGGGCATAGGAGAAATGAAGATTTTCTACTCATAATTCAGACTCCAACAAGCAAAGCTAGTTTCGTAGGGAGCCCCTCTGGCCTTCTACCTCTGTCTCAGTGTCTCTGAGGTCCCTTTCTCTCTCTGCTCCTGTGTCCTGATTTTTTTTTGGTAATTTTTCCTATTTATGATTTTTTTAAACGTAAAGTTTCTCTCTGGCTCTCAACTCCATCTTTTGTTTTGTTAGTAATCCCTTCTGCTCCTTTCTCCCAGGCAGGAGAGTTGAGCCATTCTCTGAGAAGGTTCCTCATGGAAACTGGGAAATAGATATTTCAGGGCACAGGAGAAATGAAGATTTTCTACTCATAATTCAGCCTCCAGCAAACAAAGCTAGTGTGGCAGGAGAGTTGAGCCATTCTCTGAGAAGATTCCTCATGGAAACTGGGAACTAGATATTTCAGGGCACAGGAGAAATGACGATATTCTACTCATAATTTATCCTCCAGCAAGCAAAGCTAATGTGGTAGGAAGCCCCTCTGGTCTTTTATCTATGTCTCTTTGTCTCTGAGGTCTCTGTCTCTCTCTGCTCCTGTCTTCTCATTTTTTTGGTAATTTTTCCTACTTACGATTTTTTAAAGGTAGAGTTTCTCTCTGGCTCTCAGCTCCATCTTTTGTTTTGTTAATAATCCCTTCTGCTCCTTTCTCCCAGGCAGGAGAGTTGAGCCATTCTCTGAGAAGATTCCTCATGGAAACTGGGAACTAGATATTTCAGGGCACAGGAGAAATGAAGATTTTCTACTCATAATTCAGCCTCCAGCAAGGAAAGCTAGTGTGGCAGGAGAATTGAGCCAATCTCTGAGAAGATTCCTCATGGAAACTGGGAACTAGATATTTCAGGGCACAGGAGAAATGAAGATTTTCTACTCATAATGCAGCCTCCAGCAAACAAAGCTTGTGTGGCAGGAGAGTTGAGCCATTCTCTGAAAATATTCCTCATGGAAACTGGGAACTAGATATTTCAGGACACAGGGGAAATGAAGATTTTCTACTCATAATTCAGCCTCCAGCAGGAAAAGCTAGTGTGGCAGGAGAGTTGAGCCGTTCTCTGAGAAGCTTCCTCATGGAAACTGGGAACTAGATATTTCAAGGCACAGGAGAAATGAAGATTTTCTACTCATAATTCAGCCTCCAGCAAGCAAAGCTAGTGTGGCAGGAGTGTTGAGCCATTCTCTGTGAAGATTCCTCATGGAATCTGTGAACAAGATATTTCACGGCACAGGAGAAATGAAGATTTTCTACTCATAATTCAGCCTCCAGCAAGCAAAGCTAGCGTGGTTGGTAGCACCTCTGGCCTTCTATCTCTGTCTCTGTGTCTCTGAGGTCTCTGTCTCTCTCTGCTCCTGTCTCCTCATTTTTTGGGTAATTTTTCCTTTTTACGATTTTTTTAAAGGTCTAGTTTCTCTCTGGCTGTCAGCTCCATCTTTTGTTTTGTTAATAATAACTTCTGCTCCTTTCTCCAAGGCAGGAGAGTTGAGCCATTCTCTCAGAAGATTGCTCATGGAAACTGGGAACTAGATATTTCAGGGCACAGGAGAAATGAAGATTTTCTACTCATGATTCATCCTCCACCTAGCAAAGCTAGTGGGGCAGGAGAGTTGAGCCATTCTGTAAGAAGGTTCCTCATGGAAACTGGGAACTAGATATTTCAGGGCACAGGAGAAATGAAGATTTTCTACTCATAATTCAGCCTCAAGCAAGCCAAGCTAGTGTGGCAGGAGAGTTGAGCCATTCTCTGAGAAGATTCCTCATGGAAACTGGGAATTAGATATTTCAGGGCATAGGAGAAATGCAGATTTTCTACTCATAATTCAGCCTCCAACAAGCAAAGCTAGTGTCATTGGGAGCCCCTCTGGCCTTCTATCTCTGTCTCTGTGTCTCTGAGGTCTCTGTCTTTCTCTGCTCCTGTCTCCTCATTTTTTTTTGTAATTTTTCCTTTTTACGATTTTTTAAAGGTAAAGTTTCTCTCTGGCTCTCAGCTCCATCTTTTCTTTTGTTAATAATCCCTTCTGCTCCTTTCCCCAAGGAAGGGGAGTTGAGCCATTCTCGGAGGAGATTCCTCATGGAAACTGGGAACTAGATATTTCAGGGAACAGGAGAAATGAAGATTGTCTACTCATAATTCAGCCTACAGCAAGCAAAGCTAGTGTGGCGGGATAGTTGAGCCATTCTCTGAGAAGATTACTCGTGGAAACTGGGAACTAGATATTTCAGGGCACAGGAGAAATGAAGATTTTCTACTCATAATTCAGCCTCCAGCAAGCAAAGCTAGTGTGGCAGGAGAGTTGAGCGATTCTCTGAGAAGATGCCTCATGGAAACTGGGAACTAGATATTTCAGGGCACAGGAGAAATGAAGATTTTCTACTCATAATTCAGCCTCCAGCAAGCAAAGCTTGTGTGGCAGGAGAGTTGAGCCATTCTCTGTGAAGTTTCCTTATGGAAACTGGGAACTAGATATTTCAGGGCACAGGAGAAATGAAGATTTTCTACTCATAATTTAGCCTCCAGCAAGCAAAGCTAATGTGGTAGGAAGTCCCTCTGGTCTTTTATCTATGTCTCTTTGTCTCTGAGGTCTCTGTCTCTCTCTGCTCCTGTCTTCTCATTTTTTTTGTAATTTTTCCTTCTTACGATTTTTTAAAGGTAGAGTTTCTCTCTGGCTCTCAGCTCCATCTTTTGTTTTGTTAATAATCCCTTCTGCTCCTTTCTCCCAGGCAGGAGAGTTGAGCCATTCTCTGAAAATATTCCTCATGGAAACTGGGAACTAGATATTTCAGGGCACAGGAGAAATGAAGATTTTTCTACTCATAATTCAGCCTCCAGCAAGCAAAGCTAGTGTGGCAGGAGAGTTGAGCCATTCTCTGAGAAGATTTCTCATGGAAACTGGCAACTAGATATTTCAGGGCACAGGAGAAATGAAGATTTTCGACTCATAATTCAGCCTCCAGCAAGCAAAGCTAGTGTGGCAGGAGAGTTGAGCCATTCTCTGTGAAGATTCCTCATGGAAACTGTGAACTAGATATTTCAGGGCACAGGAGAAATGAAGATTTTTCTACTCATAATTCAGCCTCCAGAAAGCAAAGCTAGTGTGGCAGGAGAGTTGAGCCATTCACGTAGAAGATTCCTCATGGAAACTGGGAACTAGATATTTCAGGGCACAGGAGAAATGAAGATTTTCTACTCATAATTCAGCCTCCAGCAAGCGAAGCTAGTGTGGCAGGAGAGTTGAGCCATTCTCTGAGAAGATTCCTCATGGAAACTGGGAACTAGATATTTCAGGGCATAGGAGAAATGAAGATTTTCTACTCATAATTCATACTCCAACAAGCAAAGCTAGTTTCGTAGGGAGCCCCTCTGGCCTTCTATCTCTCTCCCTGTGTCTCTGAGGTCCCTTTCTCTCTCTGCTCCTGTGTCCTGATTTTTTTTTGGTAATTTTTCCTATTTATGATTTTTTTAAACGTAAAGTTCCTCTCTGGCTCTCAGCTCCATCTTTTGTTTTGTTAGTAATCCCTTCTGCTTCTTTCTCACAGGCAGGAGAGTTGAGCCATTCTCTGAGAAGGTTCCTCATGGAAACTGGGAAATAGATATTTCAGGGCACAGGAGAAATGAAGATTATCTACTCATAATTCAGCCTCCAGCAAGCAAAGCTAGTGTGGCAGGAGAGTTGAGCCATTCTCTGAGAAGATTCCTCGTGGAAAATGGGAACTAGATATTTCAGGGCTCAGGAGAAATGAAGATTTTCTACTCATAATTCAGTCTCCAGCAAGCAAAGTTAGTGTGGCAGGAGAGTTGAGCCATTCTCTGAGAAGATTCCTCGTGGAAAATGGGAACTAGATATTTCAGGGCACAGGAGAAATGAAGATTTTCTACTGATAATTCAGCCTCCAGCAAGCAAAGGTAGTGTGGTAAGGAGCCCCTCTGGCCTTCTATCTCTGTCTCTGAGTCTCTGAGTTCTCTGTCTCTCTCTGCTCCTGTCTCCTCATTTTTTTTGTAATTTTTCCTTTTTATGATTTTTTAAAGGTAGAGTTTCTCTCTTGCTCTCAGCTCCATCTTTTCTTTTGTTAATAATCGCTTCTGCTCCTTTCTCCCAGGCAGGAGAGTTTAGCCATTCTCTGAGAAGATTCCTCCTGGAAACTGGGAACTAGATATTTCAGGGCACAGGAGAAATGAAGATTTTCTACTCATAATTCAGCCTCCAGCAAGCAAAGCTAGTGTGGCAGGAGAGTTAAGCCATTCTCTGGGAAGATTCCTCGTGGAAACTGGGAACTAGATATTTCAGGGCACAGGAGAAATGAAGATTTTCTACTCATAATTTGGCCTCCAGCTAGCAAAGCTGGTGTGGCAGGAGCGTTGAGCCATTCTCTGAGAAGTTTCCTCATGGAAACTGGGAACTAGATATTTCAGGGCACAGGAGAAATGAAGATTTTCTACTCATAATTCAGCCTCCAGCAAGCAAAGCTAGTGTGGCAGGAGAGTTGAGCCCTTCTCTGAGAAGATTCCTCATGGAAATGGGTAACTAGATATTTCAGCAAACAGGAGAAATGAAGATTTTCTACTCATAATTTAGCCTCCAGCAAGCAAAGCTAGTGTGGTAGGTAGCCCCTCTGGTCTTCTATCTATATCTCTGTATCTCTGAGGTCTCTGTCTCTCTCTGCTCCTGTCTCCTCATTTTTTTTTTGTAATTTTTCCTTTTACGATTTTTTAAAGGTAGAGTTTCTCTCTGGCTCTCAGCTCCATCTTTTGTTTTGTTAATAATCGATTCTGTTCTTTTCTCCCAGGCAGGAGAGTTGAGCCAATCTCTGAGAAGATTCCTCATGGAAACTGGGAACTAGATATTTCAGGGCACAGGAGAAAGGAAGATTATCTACTCATAATTCAGCCTCCAGCAAGCAAAGCTAGTGTGCCAGGAGAGCTGAGCCATTCTCTGAGAAGATTCCTCATGGAAACTGGGAACTAGATATTTCAGGGCACAGGAGAAATGAAGATTTTCTACTCATAATTCAGCCTCCAGCAAACAAAGCTAGTGTGGCAGGAGAGTTGAGCCATTCTCTGAGAAGATTCCTCGTGGAAACTGGGAACTAGATATTTCAGGGCACAGGAGAAATGAATATTTTCTACTGATAATTCAGCCTCCAGCAAGCAAAGGTAGTGTGGTAGGGAGCCCCTTTGTTCTTCTATCTATATCTCTGTATCTCTGAGGTCTCTGTATCTCTCTGCTCCTGTCACCTCATTTTTTTTTTGTAATTTTTCCTTTTACGATTTTTTAAAGGTAGAGTTTCTCTCTGGCTCTCAGCTCCATCTTTTGTTTTGTTAATAATCGCTTCTGTTCTTTTCTTCCAGGCAGGAGAGTTGAGCCATTCTCTGAGAAGATTCCTCATGGAAACTGGGAACTAGATATTTCAGGGCACAGGAGAAATGAAGATTTTCTACTCATAATTCAGCCTCCAGCAAGCAAAGCTAGTGTGGCAGAAGAGCTGAGCCATTATCTGAGAAGATTCCTCATGGAAACTGGGAACTAGATATTTCAGGGCATAGGAGAAATGAAGATTTTCTACTCAAAATTCAGCCTCCAACAAGCAAAGCTAGTGTCGTAGGGAGCCCCTCTGGCCTTCTACCTCTGTCTCTGTGTCTCTGAGGTCCCTTTCTATTTCTGCTCCTGTGTCCTGATTTTTTTTTTGGTAATTTTTCCTATTTATGATATTTTTAAACGTAAAGTTTCTCTCTGGCTCTCAGCTCCATCTTTTGTTTTGTTAGTAATCCCTTCTGCTCCTTTCTCCCATGCAGGAGAGTTGAGCCATTCTCTGAGAAGGTTCCTCATGGAAACTGGGAACAAGATATTTCAGGGCACAGGAGAAATGAAGATTTTCTACTCATAATTCAGTCTCCAGCAAGCAAAGCTAGTGTGGCAGGAGAGTTGAGCCATTCTCTGAGAAGATTCCTCGTGGAAAATGGGAACTAGATAAGTCAGGGCACAGGAGAAATGAAGATTTTCTACTGATAATTCAGCCTCCAGCAAGCTAAGCTAGTGTGGTAAGGAGCCCCTCTGGCCTTCTATCTCTGTCTCTGTGTCTCTGAGGTCTCTGTCTCTCTCTGCACCTGTCTCCTCATTTTTTTTGTAATTTTTCCTTTTTACAATTATTTTTAAGGTAGAGTTTCGCTCTGGCTCTCAGCTCCTTCTTTTGTTTTGTTAATAATCCCTTCTTCTCCTTTCTCCCAGGCAGGAGAGTTGAGCCATTCTCTGAGAAGATTCCTCATGGAAATTGGGAACTAGATATTTCAGGCACAGGAGAAATGAAGATTTTATACTCATAATTCAGCCTCCAGCAAACAAAGCTTGTGTGGCAGGAGAGTTGAGCCATTCTCTGAGAAGATTCTTCATGGAAACTGGGAACTAGATATTTCAGGGCACAGGAGAAATGAAGATTTTCTACTCATAATTCAACATCCAGCAAGCAAAGCTAGTGTGGCAGGAGAGTTGAGGCATTATCTGAGAAGATTCCTCAGGGAAACTGGGAACTAGATATTTCAGGGCCCAGGAGAAATGAAGATTTTCTACTCATAATTCAGCCTCCAGCAAGGAAAGCTAGTGTGGCAGGAGAGTTGAGCCATTCTCTGAGAAGATTCCTCATGGAAACTGGGAACTAGATATTTCAGGCATAGGAGAAATGTAGATTTCTACTCACTTTTCAGCCTCCAACAAGCAAAGCTAGTGTCGTTGGGAGCCCCTCTGGCCTTCTGTCTCTGTCTCGGTGTCTCTAAGGTCTCTGTCTCTCTCTGCTCCTGTCTCCTCATTTTTTTTTGTAATTTTTCCTTTTTACGATTTTTTTAAAGGTAAAGTTTCTCTCTGGCTCTCAGCTCCATCTTTTCTTTTGTTAATAATCCCTTCTGCTCCTTTTTCCCAGGAAGGAGAGTGGAGCCATTCTCTGAGAAGATTCCTCATTGAAACTGGGAACTAGATATTTCAGGGCACATGAGAAATGAAGATTTTCTACTCATAATTCAGCATCCAGCAAGCAAAGCTAGTGTGGCAGGAGAGTTGAGCCATTCTCTGAGAAGATTACTCGTGGAAACTGGGAACTAGATATTTCAGGGCACAGGAGAAATGAAGATTTTCTACTCATAATTCAGCCTCCAGCAAGCAAAGCTAGTGTGGCAAGAGAGTTGAGCCATTCTCTGAGAAGATGCCTCATGGAAACTGGGAACTAGATATTTCAGGGCACAGGAGAAATGAAGATTTTCTCCTCATAATTCAGCCTCCATCAAGCAAAGCTAGTGTGGCAGGAGAGTTGAGCCATTCTCTGTGAAGATTCCTCATGGAAACTGGGAACTAGATATTTCAGGGCACAGGTGAAATGAAGATTTTCTACTCACAATTTAGCCTCCAGCAAGCAAAGCTAATGTGCTAGGAAGCCCCTCTGGTCTTTTATCCATGTCTCTTTGTCTCTGAGGTCTCTGTCTCTCTCTGCTTCTGTCTTCTCATTTTTTTTGTAATTTTTCCTTCTTACGATTTTTTAAAGGTAGCGTTTCTCTCTGGCTCTCAGCTCCATCTTTTGTTTTGTTAATAATCCCATCTGCTCCTTTCTCCCAGGCAGGAGAGTTGAGCCATTCTCTGAGAAGTTTCCTCATGGAAACTGGGAACTAGATATTTCAGGGCACAGGAGAAATGAAGATTTTCTACTCATAATTCAGCCTCCAGCAAGCAAAGCTAGTGTGGCAGGAGAGTTGAGCCCTTCTCTGAGAAGATTCCTCATGGAAACTGGCAAGTAGATATTTCAGGGCACAGGAGAAATGAAGATTTTCTACTCATAATTCAGCCTCCAACGAGCAAACCTAGTGTCGTAGGGAGCCCCTCTGGCCTTCTATCTCTGTCTCTGTGTCTCTGAGGTCTCTTTATCTCTTTCCTCCTGTCTCCTCATTTTTTTTGGTAATTTTTCTTATTTAGGATTTTTTTAAAGGTAAAGTTTCTCTCTGTCTCTCAGCTCCATCTTTTGTTTTGTTAATAATCCCTTCTGCTCCTTTCTCCCAGGCAGGAGAGTTGAGCCATTCTCTGAGAAGATTCCTCATGGAAACTGGGAACTAGATATTTCAGGGCACAGGAGAAATGAAGATTTTCTACTCATAATTCAGCCTCCAGCAAGGAAAGCTAGTGTGGCAGGAGAATTGAGCCAATCTCTGAGAAGATTCCTCATGGAAACTGGGAACTAGATATTTCAGGGCACAGGAGAAATGAAGATTTTCTACTCATAATGCAGCCTCCAGCAAACAAAGCTTGTGTGGCAGGAGAGTTGAGCCATTCTCTGAAAATATTCCTCATGGAAACTGGGAACTAGATATTTCAGGACACAGGGGAAATGAAGATTTTCTACTCATAATTCAGCCTCCAGCAGGAAAAGCTAGTGTGGCAGGAGAGTTGAGCCGTTCTCTGAGAAGCTTCCTCATGGAAACTGGGAACTAGATATTTCAAGGCACAGGAGAAATGAAGATTTTCTACTCATAATTCAGCCTCCAGCAAGCAAAGCTAGTGTGGCAGGAGTGTTGAGCCATTCTCTGTGAAGATTCCTCATGGAATCTGTGAACAAGATATTTCACGGCACAGGAGAAATGAAGATTTTCTACTCATAATTCAGCCTCCAGCAAGCAAAGCTAGCGTGGTTGGTAGCACCTCTGGCCTTCTATCTCTGTCTCTGTGTCTCTGAGGTCTCTGTCTCTCTCTGCTCCTGTCTCCTCATTTTTTGGGTAATTTTTCCTTTTTACGATTTTTTTAAAGGTCTAGTTTCTCTCTGGCTGTCAGCTCCATCTTTTGTTTTGTTAATAATAACTTCTGCTCCTTTCTCCAAGGCAGGAGAGTTGAGCCATTCTCTCAGAAGATTGCTCATGGAAACTGGGAACTAGATATTTCAGGGCACAGGAGAAATGAAGATTTTCTACTCATGATTCATCCTCCACCTAGCAAAGCTAGTGGGGCAGGAGAGTTGAGCCATTCTGTAAGAAGGTTCCTCATGGAAACTGGGAACTAGATATTTCAGGGCACAGGAGAAATGAAGATTTTCTACTCATAATTCAGCCTCAAGCAAGCCAAGCTAGTGTGGCAGGAGAGTTGAGCCATTCTCTGAGAAGATTCCTCATGGAAACTGGGAATTAGATATTTCAGGGCATAGGAGAAATGCAGATTTTCTACTCATAATTCAGCCTCCAACAAGCAAAGCTAGTGTCATTGGGAGCCCCTCTGGCCTTCTATCTCTGTCTCTGTGTCTCTGAGGTCTCTGTCTTTCTCTGCTCCTGTCTCCTCATTTTTTTTTGTAATTTTTCCTTTTTACGATTTTTTAAAGGTAAAGTTTCTCTCTGGCTCTCAGCTCCATCTTTTCTTTTGTTAATAATCCCTTCTGCTCCTTTCCCCAAGGAAGGGGAGTTGAGCCATTCTCGGAGGAGATTCCTCATGGAAACTGGGAACTAGATATTTCAGGGAACAGGAGAAATGAAGATTGTCTACTCATAATTCAGCCTACAGCAAGCAAAGCTAGTGTGGCGGGATAGTTGAGCCATTCTCTGAGAAGATTACTCGTGGAAACTGGGAACTAGATATTTCAGGGCACAGGAGAAATGAAGATTTTCTACTCATAATTCAGCCTCCAGCAAGCAAAGCTAGTGTTGCAGGAGAGTTGAGCGATTCTCTGAGAAGATGCCTCATGGAAACTGGGAACTAGATATTTCAGGGCACAGGAGAAATGAAGATTTTCTACTCATAATTCAGCCTCCAGCAAGCAAAGCTTGTGTGGCAGGAGAGTTGAGCCATTCTCTGTGAAGTTTCCTTATGGAAACTGGGAACTAGATATTTCAGGGCACAGGAGAAATGAAGATTTTCTACTCATAATTTAGCCTCCAGCAAGCAAAGCTAATGTGGTAGGAAGTCCCTCTGGTCTTTTATCTATGTCTCTTTGTCTCTGAGGTCTCTGTCTCTCTCTGCTCCTGTCTTCTCATTTTTTTTGTAATTTTTCCTTCTTACGATTTTTTAAAGGTAGAGTTTCTCTCTGGCTCTCAGCTCCATCTTTTGTTTTGTTAATAATCCCTTCTGCTCCTTTCTCCCAGGCAGGAGAGTTGAGCCATTCTCTGAAAATATTCCTCATGGAAACTGGGAACTAGATATTTCAGGGCACAGGAGAAATGAAGATTTTTCTACTCATAATTCAGCCTCCAGCAAGCAAAGCTAGTGTGGCAGGAGAGTTGAGCCATTCTCTGTGAAGATTCCTCATGGAAACTGTGAACTAGATATTTCAGGGCACAGGAGAAATGAAGATTTTTCTACTCATAATTCAGCCTCCAGAAAGCAAAGCTAGTGTGGCAGGAGAGTTGAGCCATTCACGTAGAAGATTCCTCATGGAAACTGGGAACTAGATATTTCAGGGCACAGGAGAAATGAAGATTTTCTACTCATAATTCAGCCTCCAGCAAGCGAAGCTAGTGTGGCAGGAGAGTTGAGCCATTCTCTGAGAAGATTCCTCATGGAAACTGGGAACTAGATATTTCAGGGCATAGGAGAAATGAAGATTTTCTACTCATAATTCATACTCCAACAAGCAAAGCTAGTTTCGTAGGGAGCCCCTCTGGCCTTCTATCTCTCTCCCTGTGTCTCTGAGGTCCCTTTCTCTCTCTGCTCCTGTGTCCTGATTTTTTTTTGGTAATTTTTCCTATTTATGATTTTTTTAAACGTAAAGTTCCTCTCTGGCTCTCAGCTCCATCTTTTGTTTTGTTAGTAATCCCTTCTGCTTCTTTCTCACAGGCAGGAGAGTTGAGCCATTCTCTGAGAAGGTTCCTCATGGAAACTGGGAAATAGATATTTCAGGGCACAGGAGAAATGAAGATTATCTACTCATAATTCAGCCTCCAGCAAGCAAAGCTAGTGTGGCAGGAGAGTTGAGCCATTCTCTGAGAAGATTCCTCGTGGAAAATGGGAACTAGATATTTCAGGGCACAGGAGAAATGAAGATTTTCTACTCATAATTCAGTCTCCAGCAAGCAAAGTTAGTGTGGCAGGAGAGTTGAGCCATTCTCTGAGAAGATTCCTCGTGGAAAATGGGAACTAGATATTTCAGGGCACAGGAGAAATGAAGATTTTCTACTGATAATTCAGCCTCCAGCAAGCAAAGGTAGTGTGGTAAGGAGCCCCTCTGGCCTTCTATCTCTGTCTCTGAGTCTCTGAGTTCTCTGTCTCTCTCTGCTCCTGTCTCCTCATTTTTTTTGTAATTTTTCCTTTTTATGATTTTTTAAAGGTAGAGTTTCTCTCTGGCTCTCAGCTCCATCTTTTCTTTTGTTAATAATCGCTTCTGCTCCTTTCTCCCAGGCAGGAGAGTTTAGCCATTCTCTGAGAAGATTCCTCATGGAAACTGGGAACTAGATATTTCAGGGCACAGGAGAAATGAAGATTTTCTACTCATAATTCAGCCTCCAGCAAGCAAAGCTAGTGTGGCAGGAGAGTTAAGCCATTCTCTGGGAAGATTCCTCGTGGAAACTGGGAACTAGATATTTCAGGGCACAGGAGAAATGAAGATTTTCTACTCATAATTTGGCCTCCAGCTAGCAAAGCTGGTGTGGCAGGAGCGTTGAGCCATTCTCTGAGAAGTTTCCTCATGGAAACTGGGAACTAGATATTTCAGGGCACAGGAGAAATGAAGATTTTCTACTCATAATTCAGCCTCCAGCAAGCAAAGCTAGTGTGGCAGGAGAGTTGAGCCCTTCTCTGAGAAGATTCCTCATGGAAATGGGTAACTAGATATTTCAGCAAACAGGAGAAATGAAGATTTTCTACTCATAATTTAGCCTCCAGCAAGAAAAGCTAGTGTGGTAGGTAGCCCCTCTGGTCTTCTATCTATATCTCTGTATCTCTGAGGTCTCTGTCTCTCTCTGCTCCTGTCTCCTCATTTTTTTTTTGTAATTTTTCCTTTTACGATTTTTTAAAGGTAGAGTTTCTCTCTGGCTCTCAGCTCCATCTTTTGTTTTGTTAATAATCGATTCTGTTCTTTTCTCCCAGGCAGGAGAGTTGAGCCATTCTCTGAGAAGATTCCTCATGGAAACTGGGAACTAGATATTTCAGGGCACAGGAGAAAGGAAGATTATCTACTCATAATTCAGCCTCCAGCAAGCAAAGCTAGTGTGGCAGGAGAGCTGAGCCATTCTCTGAGAAGATTCCTCATGGAAACTGGGAACTAGATATTTCAGGGCACAGGAGAAATGAAGATTTTCTACTCATAATTCAGCCTCCAGCAAACAAAGCTAGTGTGGCAGGAGAGTTGAGCCATTCTCTGAGAAGATTCCTCGTGGAAACTGGGAACTAGATATTTCAGGGCACAGGAGAAATGAAGATTTTCTACTGATAATTCAGCCTCCAGCAAGCAAAGGTAGTGTGGTAGGGAGCCCCTTTGTTCTTCTATCTATATCTCTGTATCTCTGAGGTCTCTGTATCTCTCTGCTCCTGTCCCCTCATTTTTTTTTGTAATTTTTCCTTTTACGATTTTTTAAAGGTAGAGTTTCTCTCTGGCTCTCAGCTCCATCTTTTGTTTTGTTAATAATCGCTTCTGTTCTTTTCTTCCAGGCAGGAGAGTTGAGCCATTCTCTGAGAAGATTCCTCATGGAAACTGGGAACTAGATATTTCAGGGCACAGGAGAAATGAAGATTTTCTACTCATAATTCAGCCTCCAGCAAGCAAAGCTAGTGTGGCAGAAGAGCTGAGCCATTATCTGAGAAGATTCCTCATGGAAACTGGGAACTAGATATTTCAGGGCATAGGAGAAATGAAGATTTTCTACTCAAAATTCAGCCTCCAACAAGCAAAGCTAGTGTCGTAGGGAGCCCCTCTGGCCTTCTACCTCTGTCTCTGTGTCTCTGAGGTCCCTTTCTATTTCTGCTCCTGTGTCCTGATTTTTTTTTTGGTAATTTTTCCTATTTATGATATTTTTAAACGTAAAGTTTCTCTCTGGCTCTCAGCTCCATCTTTTGTTTTGTTAGTAATCCCTTCTGCTCCTTTCTCCCATGCAGGAGAGTTGAGCCATTCTCTGAGAAGGTTCCTCATGGAAACTGGGAACTAGATATTTCAGGGCACAGGAGAAATGAAGATTTTCTACTCATAATTCAGTCTCCAGCAAGCAAAGCTAGTGTGGCAGGAGAGTTGAGCCATTCTCTGAGAAGATTCCTCGTGGAAAATGGGAACTAGATAAGTCAGGGCACAGGAGAAATGAAGATTTTCTACTGATAATTCAGCCTCCAGCAAGCAAAGCTAGTGTGGTAAGGAGCCCCTCTGGCCTTCTATCTCTGTCTCTGTGTCTCTGAGGTCTCTGTCTCTCTCTGCACCTGTCTCCTCATTTTTTTTGTAATTTTTCCTTTTTACAATTATTTTTAAGGTAGAGTTTCGCTCTGGCTCTCAGCTCCTTCTTTTGTTTTGTTAATAATCCCTTCTTCTCCTTTCTCCCAGGCAGGAGAGTTGAGCCATTCTCTGAGAAGATTCCTCATGGAAATTGGGAACTAGATATTTCAGGCACAGGAGAAATGAAGATTTTATACTCATAATTCAGCCTCCAGCAAACAAAGCTTGTGTGGCAGGAGAGTTGAGCCATTCTCTGAGAAGATTCTTCATGGAAACTGGGAACTAGATATTTCAGGGCACAGGAGAAATGAAGATTTTCTACTCATAATTCAACATCCAGCAAGCAAAGCTAGTGTGGCAGGAGAGTTGAGGCATTATCTGAGAAGATTCCTCAGGGAAACTGGGAACTAGATATTTCAGGGCCCAGGAGAAATGAAGATTTTCTACTCATAATTCAGCCTCCAGCAAGGAAAGCTAGTGTGGCAGGAGAGTTGAGCCATTCTCTGAGAAGATTCCTCATGGAAACTGGGAACTAGATATTTCAGGCATAGGAGAAATGTAGATTTCTACTCATTTTTCAGCCTCCAACAAGCAAAGCTAGTGTCGTTGGGAGCCCCTCTGGCCTTCTGTCTCTGTCTCGGTGTCTCTAAGGTCTCTGTCTCTCTCTGCTCCTGTCTCCTCATTTTTTTTTGTAATTTTTCCTTTTTACGATTTTTTTAAAGGTAAAGTTTCTCTCTGGCTCTCAGCTCCATCTTTTCTTTTGTTAATAATCCCTTCTGCTCCTTTTTCCCAGGAAGGAGAGTGGAGCCATTCTCTGAGAAGATTCCTCATTGAAACTGGGAACTAGATATTTCAGGGCACATGAGAAATGAAGATTTTCTACTCATAATTCAGCATCCAGCAAGCAAAGCTAGTGTGGGAGGAGAGTTGAGCCATTCTCTGAGAAGATTACTCGTGGAAACTGGGAACTAGATATTTCAGGGCACAGGAGAAATGAAGATTTTCTACTCATAATTCAGCCTCCAGCAAGCAAAGCTAGTGTGGCAAGAGAGTTGAGCCATTCTCTGAGAAGATGCCTCATGGAAACTGGGAACTAGATATTTCAGGGCACAGGAGAAATGAAGATTTTCTCCTCATAATTCAGCCTCCATCAAGCAAAGCTAGTGTGGCAGGAGAGTTGAGCCATTCTCTGTGAAGATTCCTCATGGAAACTGGGAACTAGATATTTCAGGGCACAGGTGAAATGAAGATTTTCTACTCACAATTTAGCCTCCAGCAAGCAAAGCTAATGTGCTAGGAAGCCCCTCTGGTCTTTTATCCATGTCTCTTTGTCTCTGAGGTCTCTGTCTCTCTCTGCTTCTGTCTTCTCATTTTTTTTGTAATTTTTCCTTCTTACGATTTTTTAAAGGTAGCGTTTCTCTCTGGCTCTCAGCTCCATCTTTTGTTTTGTTAATAATCCCATCTGCTCCTTTCTCCCAGGCAGGAGAGTTGAGCCATTCTCTGAGAAGATTCCTCATGGAAACTGGGAACTAGATATTTCAGGGCACAGGAGAAATGAAGATTTTCTACTCATAATTCAGCCTCCAGCAAGCAAAGCTAGTGTGGCAGGAGAGTTGAGCCCTTCTCTGAGAAGATTCCTCATGGAAACTGGCAAGTAGATATTTCAGGGCACAGGAGAAATGAAGATTTTCTACTCATAATTCAGCCTCCAACGAGCAAACCTAGTGTCGTAGGGAGCCCCTCTGGCCTTCTATCTCTGTCTCTGTGTCTCTGAGGTCTCTTTATCTCTTTCCTCCTGTCTCCTCATTTTTTTTGGTAATTTTTCTTATTTAGGATTTTTTTAAAGGTAAAGTTTCTCTCTGTCTCTCAGCTCCATCTTTTGTTTTGTTAATAATCCCTTCTGCTCCTTTCTCACAGGCAGGAGAGTTGAGCCATTCCCTGAGAAGTTTTCTCATGGAAACTGGGAACTAGATATTTCAGGGCACAGGAGACATGAAGATTTTCTACTCATAATTCAGACTCCAGCAAGCAAAGCTAGTGTGGTAGGGAGCCCTTTTGGCCTTCTATCTCTGTCTCTGTGTCTCTGAGGTCTCTGTCTCTCTCTGCACCTGTCTCCTCATTTTTTTTGTAATTTTTCCTTTTTACAATTTTTTTTAAGTTAGAGTTTCGCTCTGGCTCTCAGCTCCTACTTTTGTTTTGTTAATAATCCCTTCTGCTCCTTTCTCCCAGGCAGGAGAGTTGAGCCATTCTCTGAGAAGATTCCTCATGGAAACTGGGAACTAGATATTTCAGGCACAGGAGAAATGAAGATTTTCTACTCATAATTCAGCCTCCAGCAAACAAAGCTTTTGTGGCAGGAGAGTTGAGCCATTCTCTGAAAAGATTCCTCATGGAAACTGGGAACTAGATATTTCAGGACACAGGGGAAACGAAGATTTTCTACTGATAATTCAGCCTCCAGCAGGAAAAGCTAGTGTGGCAGGATAGTTGAGCCGTTCTCTGAGAAGATTCCTCATGGAAACTGGGAACTAGATATTTCAGGGCACAGGAGAAATGAAGATTTTCTACTCATAATTCAGCCTCCAGCAAGCAAAGCTACTGTGGTAGGGAGCCCTTTTGGCCTTCTATCTCTGTCTCTGTGTCTCTGAGGTCTCTGTCTCTCTCTGCACCTCTCTCCTCATTTTTTTGTAATTTTTCCTTTTTACAATTTTTTTTAAGGTAGAGTTTCGCTCTGGCTCTCAGCTCCTTCTTTTGTTTTGTCAATAATCCCTTCTGCTCTTTTCTCCCAGGCAGGAGAATTGAGCCATTCTCTGAGAAGATTCCTCATGGAAACTGGGAACTAGATATTTCAGGGCACAGGAGAAATGAAGATTTTCTACTCATAATTCAGCCTCCAACGAGCAAAGCTAGTGTCGTAGGGAGCCCCTCTGGCATTCTATCTCTGTCTCTGTGTCTCTGAGGTCTCTTTCTCTCTCTGCTCCTGTCTCCTCATTTTTTTTTGGTAATTTTTCTTATTTAGGATTTTTTTAAAGGTAAAGTTTCTCTCTGTCTCTCAGCTCCATCTTTTGTTTTGTTAATAATCCCTTCTGCTCCTTTCTCGCAGGCAGGAGAGTTGAGCCATTCCCTGAGAAGATTCCTCATGGAAACTGGGAACTAGATATTTCAGGGCACAGGAGACATGAAGATTTTCTACTCATAATTCAGCCTCCAGCAAGCAATGCTAGTGTGGTAGGGAGCCCTTTTGGCCTTCTATCTCTGTCTCTGTGTCTCTGAGGTCTCTGTCTCTCTCTGCACCTGTCTCCTCATTTTTTTTGTAATGTTTCCTTTTTACAATTTTTTTTAAGGTAGAGTTTCGCTCTGGCTCTCAGCTCCTTCTTTTGTTTTGTTAATAATCCCTTCTGCTCCTTTCTCCCAGGCCGGAGAGTTGTGCCAATCTCTGAGAAGATTCCTCATGGAAACTGGGAACTAGATATTTCAGGGCACAGGAGAAATGAAGATTTTCTTCTCATAATTCAGCCTCCAGGAAGCAAAGTTAGTGTGGCAGGAGAGTTGAGCGATTCTCTGAGAAGATGCCTCATGGAAATTGGGAACTAGATATTTCAGGGCACAGGAGAAATGAAGATTTTTGACTCATAATTCAGCCTCCAGCAAGCAAAGCTAGTGTGGCAGGAGAGTTGAGCCATTCTCTGTGAAGATTCCTCATGGAAACTGGGAACTAGATATTTCAGGGCACAGGATAAATGAAGATTTTTCTACTCATAATTCAGCCTCCAGCAAGCAAAGCTAGTGTGGCAGGAGAGTTGAGCCATTCACTTAGAAGATTCCTCATGGAAACTGGGAACTAGATATTTCAGGGCACAGGAGAAATGAAGATTTTCTACTCATAATTCAGCCTCCAGAAAGCAAAGCTCGTGTGGCAGGAGAGTTGAGCCATTCTCTGAGAAGACTCCTCATGGAAACGGGGAACTAGATATTTCAGTGCACAGGAGAAATGAAGATTTTCTACTCATAATTCATCCTCCAGCAAGCAAAGCTAGTGTGGTACGGAGCCCCCCTGCCCTTCTATCTCTGTCTGTCTGTCTCTGAGGTCTCTGTCTCTCTCTGCTCCTGTCTCCTTATTTTCTTTAGGTAATTTTTCCTTTTTACAATATTTTTAAAGGTAGAGTTTCTCTCTGGCTCTCAGCTCCATCTTATGTTTTGTTAATAATCCCTTCTGCTACTTTCTCCCAGGCTGGAGAGGTGAGCCATTCTATGAGAAGATTCCTCATGGAAACTGGGAACTAGATATTTCAGGGCACAGGAGAAATGAAGATTTTCTACTCATAATTCAGCCTCCAGCAAGGAAAGCTAGTGTGGCAGGAGAGTTGAGCCATTCTCTGAGAAGATTACTCATGGAAACTGGGAAATAGATATTTCAGGGCACAGGAAAAATGAAGATTTTCTACTCATAATTCAGCCTCCAGCAAGCAAAGCTAGTGTGGTAGCTAGCCCATTTGGCCTTCTATCTCTGTCTCTGTGTCTCTGAGGTCTCTGTCTCTCTCTGCACCTGTCTCCTCATTTTTTTTGTAATTTTTCCTTTTTACAATTATTTTTAAGGTAGAGTTTCGCTCTGGCTCTCAGCTCCTTCTTTTGTTTTGTTAATAATCCCTTCTTCTCCTTTCTCCCAGGCAGGAGAGTTGAGCCATTCTCTGAGAAGGTTCCTCATGGAAACTGGGAACTAGATATTTCAGGCACAGGATAAATGAAGATTTTATACTCATAATTCAGCCTCCAGCAAACAAAGCTTGTGTGGCAGGAGAGTTGAGCCATTCTCTGAGAAGATTCTTCATGGAAACTGGGAACCAGATATTTCAGGGCACAGGAGAAATGAAGATTTTCTACTCATAATTCAGCCTGCAGCAAGCAAAGCTAGTGTGGCAGGAGAGTGGAGCCATTCTCTGTGAAGATTCCTCACGGAAACTGGGAACTAGATATTTCCGGGCACAGGAGAAAAGAAGATTTTCTACTCATAATTCAGTCTCCAGCAAGCAAAGCTAGTGTGGCAGGAGTGTTGAGCCATTCTCTGAGACGATTCCTCATGGAAACTGTGAACTAGAAATTTTAGGGCACAGGAGAAATGAAGATTTTCTACTCATAATTCAACATCCAGCAAGCAAAGCTAGTGTGGCAGGAGAGTTGAGGCATTATCTGAGAAGATTCCTCAGGGAAACTGGGAACTAGATATTTCAGGCCCCAGGAGAAATGAAGATTTTCTACTCATAATTCAGCCTCCAGCAAGGAAAGCTAGTGTGGCAGGAGAGTTGAGCCATTCTCTGAGAAGATTCCTCATGGAAACTGGGAACTAGGTATTTCAGGGCATAGGAGAAATGTAGATTTTCTACTCATTTTTCAGCCTACAACAAGCAAAGCTAGTGTCGTTGGGAGCCCCTCTGGCCTTCTATCTCTGTCTCGGTGTCTCTAAGGTCTCTGTCTCTCTCTGCTCCTGCCTCCTCATTTTTTTTTGTAATTTTTCCTTTTTACGATTTTTTTAAAGGTAGAGTTTCTCTCTGGCTCTCAGCTCCATCTTATGTTTTGTTAATAATCCCTTCTGCTACTTTCTCCCAGGCTGGAGAGGTGAGCCATTCTCTGAGAAGATTCCTCACGGAAACTGCGAACTAGATATTTCAGGGCATAGGAGAAATGTAGATTTTCTACTCATAATTCAGCCTCCAGCAAACAAAGCTAGTGTGGTAGGGAGCACTTTTGGCCTTCTATATCTGTCTCTGTGTCTCTGAGGTCTCTGTCTCTCTCTGCACCTGTCTCCTCATATTTTTGTAATTTTTCCTTTTTACAATTTTTTTTAAGGTACAGTTTCGCTCTGGCTCTCAGCTCCTTCTTTTGTTTTGTTAATAATCCCTTCTGCTCCTTTCTCCCAGGCAGGAGAGTTTAGCCATTCTCTGAGAAGATTCCTCATGGAAACTGGGAACTAGATATTTCAGGCACAGGAGAAATGAAGATTTTCTACTCATAATTCAGCCTCCAGCAAACAAAGCTTGTGTGGCAGGAGAGTTGAGCCATTCTCTGAAAAGATTCCTCATGGAAACTGGGAACTAGGTATTTCAGGACACAGGGGAAATGAAGATTTTCTACTGATAATTCAGCCTCCAGCAGGAAAAGCTAGTGTGGCAGGAGAGTTGAGCCGTTCTCTGAGAAGATTCCTCATGGAAACTGGGAACTAGATATTTCAGGGCACAGGAGAAATGAAGATTTTCTACTCATAATTCAGCCTCCAGCAAGCAAAGCTAGTGTGGTAGGGAGCCCTTTTGGCCTTCTATCTGTGTCTCTGTGTCACTGAGGTGTCTGTCTCTCTCTTCACCTGTCTCCTCATTTTTTTTGTAATTTTTCCTTTTTACAATTTTTTTTAAGGTAGAGTTTCGCTCTGGCTCTCTGCCCCTTCTTTTGTTTTGTTAATAATCCCTTCTGCTCCTTTCTCCCAGGCAGGAGAGTTGAGCCATTCTCTGAGAAGATTCCTCATGGAAACTGGGAACTAGATATTTCAGGGCACAGGAGAAATGAAGATTTTCTACTCATAATTCAGCCTCAAGGAAGAAAAGTTAGTGTGGCAGGAGAGTTGAGCGATTCTCTGAGAAGATGCCTCATGGAAATTGGGAACAAGATATATCAGGGCACAGGAGAAATGAAGATTTTCGACTCATAATTCAGCCTCCAGCAAGCAAAGCTAGTGTGGCAGGAGAGTGGAGCCATTCTCTGTGAACATTCCTCATCGAAACTGGGAACTAGATATTTCAGGGCACAGGAGAAATGAAGATTTTTCTACTCATAATTCAGCCTCTAGCAAGGAAAGGTAGTGTGGCAGCAGAGTTGAGCCATTCACTTAGAAGATTCCTCATGGAAACTGGGTACTAGATATTTCAGGGCACAGGAGAAATGAAGATTTTCTACTCATAATTCAGCCTCCAGAAAGCAAAGCTCGTGGGCAGGAGAGTTGAGCCATTCTCTGAAAAGACTCCTCATGGAAACTGGGAACTAGATATTTCAGTGCACAGGAGAAATGATTTTCTACTCATAATTCATCCTCCAGCAAGCAAAGCTAGTGTGGTACGGAGCCCCCCTGGCCTTCTATCTCTGTCTGTCTGTCTCTGAGGTCTCTGTCTCTCTCTGCTCCTGTCTCCTTATTTTCTTTTGGTAATTTTTCCTTTTTACAATTTTTTTAAAGGTAGAGTTTCTCTCTGGCTCTCAGCTCCATCTTATGTTTTGTTAATAATCCCTTCTGCTTCTTTCTCCCAGGCTGGAGAGTTGAGCCATTCTCTGAGAAGATTCCTCATGGAAACTGGGAACTAGATATTTCAGGGCACAGGAGAAATGAAGATTTTCTACTCATAATTCAGCCTCCAGCAAGCAAAGCTAGTGTGGCAGGAGAGTTGAGCCATTCTCTGAGAAGATTCCTCATGGAAACTGGGAACTAGATATTTCAACGCACAGGAGAAATGAAGATTTTCTACTCATAATTCAGCCTCCAGCAAACAAAGCTAGTGTGTCAAGAGAGTTGAGCCATTCTCTGAGAAGATTCCTTATGGAAAGTGGGAACTAGATATTTCAGGGCACAGGAGAAATGTAGATTTTCTACTCATAATTCAGCCTCCAACAAGCAAAGCTAGTGTCATTGGGAGCCCCTCTGGCCTTCTATCTCTGTCTCTGTGTCTCTGAGGTCTCTGTCTTTCTCTGCTCCTGTCTCCTCATTTTTTTTGTAATTTTTCTTTTTTACGATTTTTTTAAAGATAAAGTTTCTCTCTGGCTCTCAGCTCCATCTTTTGTTTTGTTAATAATCCCTTCTGCTAATTTCTCCAAGGAAGGAGAGTTGAGCCATTCTCGGAGGAGATTCCTCATGGAAACTGGGAACTAGATATTTCAGGGAACAGGAGAAATGAAGATTGTCTACTCATAATTCAGCCTACAGCAAGCAAAGCTAGTGTGGCGGGAGAGTTGAGCCATTATGTGAGAAGATTCCTCACGGAAACTGGGAATTAGATATTTCACGGAACAGGAGAAATGAAGATTTTCTACTCATAATTCAGCCTCCAGCAAGCAAAGCTGGTGTGGCAGGAGAGTTGAGCCATTCTCTGAGAAGATTCTTCATGGAAACTGGGAACTAGATATTTCAGGGCACAGGAGAAATTAAGATTTTCTACTCATAATTCAGCCTGCAGCAAGCAAAGCTAGTGTGGCAGGAGAGTTGAACCGTTCTCTGAGAAGATTCCTCATGGAAACTGGGAACTAGATATTTCAGGGCACAGGAGAAATGAAGATTTTCTACTCATAATTCAGCCTCCAGCAAGCAAAGCTAGTGTGGTAGGGAGCCCTTTTGGCCTTCTATCTGTGTCTCTGTGTCTCTGAGGTCTCTGTCTCTCTCTTCACCTGTCTCCTCATCTTCTTTTGTAATTTTTCCTTTTTACAATTTTTTTTAAGGTAGAGTTTCGCTCTGGCTCTCTGCTCCTTCTTTTGTTTTGTTAATAATCCCTTCTGCTCCTTTCTCCCAGGCAGGAGAGTTGAGCCATTCTCTGAGAAGATTCCTCATGGAAACTGGGAACTAGATATTTCAGGGCACAGGAGAAATGAAGATTTTCTACTCATAATTCAGCCTCCAGGAAGAAAAGTTAGTGTGGCAGGAGAGGTGAGCGATTCTCTGAGAAGATGCCTCATGGAAATTGGGAACTAGATATATCAGGGCACAGGAGAAGTGAAGATTTTCGACTCATAATTCAGCCTCCAGCAAGCAAAGCTAGTGTGGCAGGAGAGTTGAGCCATTCTCTGTGAAGGTTCCTCATGGAAACTGGGAACTAGATATATCAGGGCACAGGAGAAATGAAGATTTTTCTACTCATAATTCAGCCTCTAGCAAGGAAAGCTAGTGTGGCAGCAGAGTTGAGCCATTCACTTAGAAGATTCCTCATGGAAACTGGGAACTAGATATTTCAGGGCACAGGAAAAATGAAGATTTTCTACTCATAATTCAGCCTCCAGAAAGCAAAGCTCGTGTGGCAGGAGAGTTGAGCCATTCTCTGAGAAGACTCCTCATGGAAACTGGGAACTAGATATTTCAGTGCACTGGAGAAATGATTTTCTACTAATAATTCATCCTCCAGCAAGCAAAGCTAGTGTGGTACCGAGTCCCCCTGGCCTTCTATCTCTGTCTGTCTGTGTCTGAGGTCTCTGTCTCTCTCTGCTCCTGTCTCCTTATTTTCTTTTTGTAATTTTTCCTTTTTACAATTTTTTTAAAGGTAGAGTTTCTCTCTGGCTCTCAGCTCCATCTTATGTTTTGTTAATAATACTTTCTGCTCCTTTCTCCCAGGCTGGAGAGTTGAGCCATTCTCTGAGAAGATTCCTCATGGAAACTGGGAACTAGATATTTCAGGGCACAGGAGAAATGAAGATTTTCTACTCATAATTCAGCCTCCAGCAAGCAAAGCTAGTGTGGCAGGAGAGTTGAGCCATTCTCTGAGAAGATTCCTCATGGATACTGGGAACTAGATATTTCAACGCACAGGAGAAATGAAGATTTTCTACTCATAATTCAGCCTCCAGCAAACAAAGCTAGTGTGGCAAGAGAGTTGAGCCATTCTCTGAGAAGATTCCTTATGGAAAGTGGGAACTAGATATTTCAGGGCACAGGAGAAATGTAGATTTTCTACTCATAATTCAGCCTCCAACAAGCAAGCTAGTGTCATTGGGAGCCCCTCTGGCCTTCTATCTCTGTCTCTGTGTCTCTGAGGTCTCTGTCTTTCTCTGCTCCTGTCTCCTCATTTTGTTTGTAATTTTTCCTTTTTACGATTTTTTTAAAGGTAAAGTTTCTCTCTGGCTCTCAGCTCCATCTTTTGTTTTGTTAATAATCCCTTCTGCTAATTTCTCCAAGGAAGGAGTGTTGAGCCATTCTCGGAGGAGATTCCTCATGGAAACTGGGAACTAGATATTTCAGGGAACAGGAGAAATGAAGATTTTCTACTCATAATTCAGCCTACAGCAAGCAAAGCTAGTGTGGCGGGAGAGTTGAGCCATTCTCTGAGAAGATTCCTCACGGAAACTGGGAACTAGATATTTCAGGGCACAGGAGAAATTAAGATTTTCTACTCATAATTCAGCCTGCAGCAAGCAAAGCTAGGGTGGCAGGAGAGTGGAGCCATTCTCTGTGAAGATTCCTCACGGAAACTGGGAACTAGATATTTCCGGGCACAGGAGAAAAGAAGATTTTCTACTCATAATTCAGCCTCCAGCAAGCAAAGCTAGTGTGGCAGGAGTGTTGAGCCATTCTCTGAGACGATTCCTCATGGAAACTGTGAACTTGAAATTTTAGGGCACAGGAGAAATTAAGATTTTCTACTCATAATTCAACATCCAGCAAGCAAAGCTAGTGTGGCAGGAGAGTTGAGGCATTATCTGAGAAGATTCCTCAGGGAAACTGGGAACTAGATATTTCAGGGCCCAGGAGAAATGAAGATTTTCTACTCATAATTCAGCCTCCAGCAAGGAAAGCTAGTGTGGCAGGAGAGTTGAGCCATTCTCTGAGAAGATTCCTCATGGAAACTGGGAACTAGATATTTCAGGGCATAGGAGAAATGTAGATTTCTACTCATTTTTCAGCCTCCAACAAGCAAAGCTAGTGTCGTTGGGAGCCCCTCTGGCCTTCTGTCTCTGTCTCGGTGTCTCTAAGGTCTCTGTCTCTCTCTGCTCCTGTCTCCTCATTTTTTTTTGTAATTTTTCCTTTTTACGATTTTTTTAAAGGTAAAGTTTCTCTCTGGCTCTCAGCTCCATCTTTTCTTTTGTTAATAATCCCTTCTGCTCCTTTTTCCCAGGAAGGAGAGTGGAGCCATTCTCTGAGAAGATTCCTCATTGAAACTGGGAACTAGATATTTCAGGGCACACGAGAAATGAAGTTTTTCTACTCATAATTCAGCATCCAGCAAGCAAAGCTAGTGTGGCAGGAGAGTTGAGCCATTCTCTGAGAAGATTACTCGTGGAAACTGGGAACTAGATATTTCAGGGCACAGGAGAAATGAAGATTTTCTACTCATAATTCAGCCTCCAGCAAGCAAAGCTAGTGTGGCAAGAGAGTTGAGCGATTCTCTGAGAAGATGCCTCATGGAAACTGGGAACTAGATATTTCAAGGCACAGGAGAAATGAAGATTTTCTCCTCATAATTCAGCCTCCAGCAAGCAAAGCTAGTGTGGCAAGAGAGTTGAGCGATTCTCTGTGAAGTTTCCTCATGGAAACTGGGAACTAGATATTTCAGGGCACAGGTGAAATGAAGATTTTCTACTCATAATTTAGCCTCCAGGAAGCAAAGCTAATGTGGTAGGAAGCCCCTCTGGTCTTTTATCCATGTCTCTTTGTCTCTGAGGTCTCTGTCTCTCTCTGCTTCTGTCTTCTCATTTTTTTTGTAATTTTTCCTTCTTACGATTTTTTAAAGGTAGAGGTTCTCTCTGGCTCTCAGCTCCATCTTTTGTTTTGTTAATAATCCCATCTGCTCCTTTCTCCCAGGCAGGAGAGTTGAGCCATTCTCTGAGAAGATTCCTCATGGAAACTGGGAACTAGATATTTCAGGGCACAGGAGAAATGAAGATTTTTCTACTCATAATTCAGCCTCCAGCAAGCAAAGCTAGTGTGGCAGTAGAGTTGAGCCCTTCTCTGAGAAGATTCCTCATGGAAACTGGGAACTAGATATTTCCGGGCACAGGAGAAATGAAGATTTTCTACTCATAATTCAGCCTCCAGCAAGGAAAGCTAGTGTGGCAGGAGAGTTGAGCCATTCTCTGAGAAGATACCTCATGGAAACTGGGAACTAGGTATTTCAAGGCATAGGAGAAATGAAGATTTTCTACTCATAATTCAGCCTCCAACGTGCAAAGCTAGTGTCGTAGGGAGCCCCTCTGGCCTTCTATCTCTTTCTCTGTGTCTCTGAGGTCTCTTTCTCTCTCTGCTCCTGTCTCCTCATTTTTTTTTGGTAATTTTTCTTATTTAGGATTTTTTTAAAGGTAAAGTTTCTCTCTGGTTCTCAGCTCCATCTTTTGTTTTGTTAATAATCCCTTCTGCTCCTTTCTCGCAGGCAGGAGAGTTGAGCCATTCCCTGAGAAGATTCCTCATGGAAACTGGGAACTAGACATTTCAGGGCACAGAAGAAATGAAGACTTTCTACTCATAATGCAGCCTACAGCAAGCAAACCTAGTGTGGTAGGGAGCCCTTTTGGCCTTCTATCTCTGTTTCTGTGTCTCTGAGGTCTCTGTCTCTCTCTGCACCTGTCTCCTCATTTTTTTTGGAATTTTTCGTTTTTACGATTTTTTTTAAGGGAGAGTTTGGCTCTGGCTCTCAGCTCCATCTTTTGTTTTGTTAATAAACTTTTCTGCTCCTTTCTCCCAGGCAGGAGAGTTGAGCCATTCTCTGAGAAGATTCCTCATGGAAACTGGGAACTAGATATTTCAGGGCACAAGAGAAATGAAGATTTTCTACTCATTATTCAGCCTCCAGCTAGCAAAACTAGTGTGGCAGGAGAGTTTAGCCATTCTCTGAGAAGATTCCTCATGGAAACTGGGAACTAGATATTTCAGGGCACAGGAGAAATGAAGATTTTCTACTCATAATTCAGGCTCCAGCAAAGAAAGCTAGTGTGGCAAGAGAGTTGAGCCATTCTCTGAGAAGATTCCTTATGGAAAGTGGGAACTAGATATTTCAGGGCACAGGAGAAATGAAGATTTTCTACTCATAATTCAGCCTCTAGCAAGCAAAGCTAGTGTGGTAGGGAGCCCATCTGGCCTTCTGTCTCTGTCTCTGTTTCTCTGAGGTCTCTGTCTCCCACTGTTCCTGTATCCTCTTTTTTTTGGTAATTTTTCCTTTTTAAGATTTTTTTAAAGGTAGATTTTCCTCTGGCTCTCAGCTCCATCTTATGTTTTGTTAATAATCCCTTCTGCTCCTTTCTCCCAGGCAGGAGAGTTGAGCCATTCTCTGAGAAGATTCCTCATGGAAACTGGGAACTAGATATTTTAGGTCACAGGAGAAATGAAGATTTTCTACTCATAATTTACCCTCCAGCAAGCAAAGTTAGTGTAGCAGGAGAGTTGAGCCATTCTCTGAGAAGATTCCTCATGGAAACTGGGAACTAGATATTTCAGGGCACAGGAGAAATGAACATTTTCTACTCATATTTCAGCCTCCAGCAAGCAAAGCTACTATGGCAGGAGAGTTGAACTATTCTCTGAGAAGTTTCCTCTTGGAAACTAGGAACTAGATATTTCAGGGCACAGGAGAAAAGAAGGTTTTCTACTCATAATTCAGACTCCAGCATGCAATTCTAGTGTGGTAGGGAGCCCCTCTGGTCTTCTATCTATGTCTCTTTGTCTCGAAGGTCTCTGTCTCCCGCTGCTCCTGTCTCCTCATTTTCTTTTGGTAATTTTCCCTTTTTACGATTTTTTAAAGGTAGAGTTTCTCTCTGGCTCTCAGCTCCATCTTTTGTTTTGTTAATAATCCCTTCTGCTCCTTTCTCCTAGCAGGAGAGTAGAGCCATTCTCTGAGAAGACTCCTCATGGAAACTGGGAACTAGATATTACAGGGCACAGGAGAAATGAAGATTTTTCTACTCCTAATTCAGCCTCCTGCAAGCAAAGCTCGTGTGGCAGAAGAGTTGAACCATTCTCTGAGAAGATTCCTCATGGAAACTGGGAACTAGTTATTTCAGGGCACAGGAGAAATGAAGATTTTCTACTCATAATTCAGCCTCCAGCAAGCAAAGTTAGTGTGGCAGGAGAGTTGAGCCATTCTCTGAGAAGATTCCTCATGGAAACTGGGAACTAGATATTTCAGGACAGAGGAGAATTGAAGATTTTCTACTCATAATTCATCCTCCAGCAAGCAAAGCTAGTGTGGAAGGAGAGTTGAGCCATTCTCTGAGAAGATTCCTCACGGAAACTTGGAACTAGATATTTCAGGGCACAGGAGAAATGAAGATTTTCTACTCATAATCCAGCAAGCAGAGCTAGTGTGGAAGGGAGCCCCTCTGGCCTTCTATTTCTGTCTCTGTGTCTCTGAGGTCTCTGTCTCTCTCTGCTCCTCTCTCCTCATTTTTTTTTTTGGTAATTTTTCCTTTTTACGATTTTTTTAAAGGTAAAGTTTCACTCTGGCTGTCAGCTCCGTCTTTTGTTAATAATATCTTCTGCTCCTTTCTACATGGTAGGAGAGTTGAGCCATTCTCTGAGAAGATTCCTCATGGAAACTTGGAACTAGATATTTCAGGGCACAGGAGAAATGAAGATTTTCTACTCATAATTCAGACTTCAGCAAGCAAAGCTATTGTGGCAGGAGAGTTGAGCCATTCTCTTTGAAGATTCCTCATGGAAACTGGGAACTAGATATTTCAGGGCACAGGAGAAATGAAGATTTTCTACTCATAATTCAGCATCCAGCAAGCAAAGATAGTCTGGCAGGAGAGTTGAGCCATTCTCTGAGAAGATTCCTCATGGAAACTGGGAAAAAGGTATTTCAGCAAAGCTAGTGTGGCAGGAGAGTTGAGCCATTCTCTGAGAAGATTCCTCATGGAAACTGGGAACTAGATATTTCAGGGCACAGGAGAAATGAAGATTTTCTACTCATAATTCAGCCTGCAGCAAGCAAAGCTAGTGTCGCAGGGAGTCCCTCTGGCTCTCTATCTCTGTCTCTGTGTCTTAGGTCTCTGTCTCTCTCTGCTCCTGTCTCCTCATTTTTTTTTGTAATTTTTCCTATTTAAGATTTTTTTAAAGGTAAAGTTTCTCTCTGGCTCTCAGCTCCATCTTTTGTTTTGTTAATAATCCCTTCTGCTCCTTTCTCCCAGGCAGGAGAGGTGAGCCATTCTCTGAGAAGATTCCTCATGGAAACTGGGAACTAGATATTTCAGGGAACAGGAGAAATGAAGATTTTCGACTCATAATTCAGCCTCCAGCAAGCAAAGTTAGTGTGGCAGGAGAGTTGAGCCATTCTCTGAGAAGATTCCTCATGGAAACTGGGAACTAGATGTTTCAGGGCAGAGGAGTAATGAAGATTTTCTACTCATAATTCAGCCTCCAGCAAGCAAAGCTAGTGTGGCAGGAGAGTTGAGCCATTCTCTGAGAAGATTCCTCACGGAAACTTGGAACTAGATATTTCAGGGCACAGGAGAAATGAAGATTTTCGACTCATAATTCATCCTCCAGCATGCAGAGCTAGTGTGGTAGGGAGCCCCTCTGGCCTTCTATTTCTGTCTCTGTGACTCTGTGGTCTCTGTCTCTCTCTGCTCCTCTCTCCTCATTTTTTTTTGGTAATTTTTCCTTTTTACGATTTTTTTAAAGGTAAACTTTCTCTCTGGCTGTCAGCTCCGTCTTTTGTTTTGTTAATAATACCTTCTTCACCTTTCTACAAGGTAGGAGAGTTGAGCCATTTTCTGACAGGATTCCTCATGGAAACTGGGAACTAGATATTTCAGGGCACAGGAGAAATGAAGATTTTCTACTCATAATTCAGCCTCCAGCAAGCAAAGCTAGTGTGGCAGGAGACTTGAGCCATTCTCTGAGAAGATTCCTCATGGAAACTGGGAACTAGATATTTCAGGGCACAGGAGAAATGAAGATTTTCTACTTATAATTCAGCCTCCAGGAAGCAAAGCTAGTGTGGCCGGAGAGTTGAGCCATTCTCTGAGAAGATTCCTCATGGAAACTGGGAACTAGATATTTCAGGGCACAAGAGAAAAGAAGATTTTCTGCTCATAATTCAGCCTCCAGCAAGCAAAGCTAGTGTGGCAGGAGAGTTGAACCATTCTCTGAGAAGATTACTCACGGAAACTCGAAACTAGATATTTCAGGGCACAGGAGAAATGAAGATTTTCTACTCATAATTCAGCCTCCAGCAAGCAAAGCTAGTGTGGCAGGAGAGTTGAGCCATTCTCTGAGAAGATTCCTCATGGAAACTTGGAACTAGATATTTCAGGGCACAGGAGAAATGAAGATTTTCTACTCATAATTCAGACTTCAGCAAGCAAAGCTATTGTGGCAGGAGAGTTGAGCCATTCTCTTTGAAGATTCCTCATGGAAACTGGGAACTAGAAATTTCAGGGCACAGGAGAAATGAAGATTTTCTACTCATAATTCAGACTCCAGGAAGCAAAGCTAGTCTGGCAGGAGAGTTGAGCCATTCTCTGAGAAGATTCCTCATGGAAACTGGGAACTAGTTATTTCAGAGCAAAGGAGAAATGAATTTTTCTACTCATAATTCAGCCTCCAGCAAGCAAAGCTAGTGTGGCAGGAGAGTTGAGACATTCTGTGAGAAGATTCCTCATGGAAACTGGGAACTAGTTATTTCAGGGCACAAGATAAATGAATTTTTCTACTCATAATTCAGCCTCCAGCAAGCAAAGCTACTGTGGCAGGAGAGTTGAGCCATTCTCTGAGAAGATTCCTCATGGAAACTGGGAACTAGATATTTCAGGGCACAGGAGAAATGAAGATTTTCTACTCATAATTCAGCCTGCAGCAAGCAAAGCTAGTGTCGTAGGGAGTCCCTCTGGCTTTCTATCTCTGTCTATGTGTCTTAGGTCTCTGTCTCTTTCTGCTCCTGTCTCCTCATTTATTTTTGTAATTTTTCCTATATACGATTTTTTTAAAGGTAAAGTTTCTCTATGGTTCTCAGCTCCATCTTTTGTTTTGTTAATAATCCCTTCTGCTCCTTTCTCCTAGGCAGGAGAGTTGAGCCATTCTCTGAGAAGATTCCTCATGGAAGCTGGGAACTAGATATTTAAGGTCACAGGAGAAATGAAGATTTTCTACTCATAATTCAGCCTCCAGCAAGTAATGCTAGTGTGGCAGGAGAGTTGCGCCATTCTCTGAGAAGATGCCCTCATGGAAACTGGGAACTAGATATTTCAGGGCACAGGAGAAATGAAGATTTTCTACTCATAATTCAGCCTCCAGCAAGCAAAGCTAGTGTGGCAAGAGAGTTGAGCGATTCTCTGAGAAGATGCCTCATGGAAACTGGGAACTAGATATTTCAGGGCACAGGAGAAATGAAGATTTTCTACACATAATTCAGACTTCAGCAAGCAAAGCTAGTGTGGCCGGAGAGTTGAGCCATTCTCTTTGAAGATTCCTCACGGAAACTGGGAACTAGTTATTTCAGGGCACAGTAGAAATGAATTTTTCTACTCATAATTCAGCCTCCAGCCGGCAAACCTAGTGTGGCAGGAGAGTTGAGCCATTCTCTGAGAAGATTCCTCATGGAAACTGGGAACTAGTTATTTCAGGGTACAGGAAAAATGAATTTTTCTACTCATAATTCAGCCTCCAGCAAGCAAAGCTAGTGTGGCAGGAGAGTTGAGCCATTCTCTGAGAAGATTCCTCATGGAAACTGGGAACTAGTTATTTCAGGGCACAGGAGAAATCAATTTTTCTACTCATAATTCAGCCTCCAGCAAGCAAAGCTAATGTGGAGGTGAGTTGATCCATTCTCTGAGAAGATTCCGCATGGAAACTGGGAACTAGTTATTTCAGGGCACAGGAGAAATGAATTTTTCTACTCATAATTCAGCCTCCAGCAAGCAAAGCTAGTGTGGCAGGAGAGTTGAGCCATTCTCTGAGAAGATTCCTGATGGAAACTGGGAACTAGTTATTTCAGGGCACAGTAGAATTGAATTTTTCTGCTCATAGTTCAGCCTCCAGCAAGCAAAGCTAGTGTGGCCGGAGAGTTGAGCCATTCTCTGAGAAGATTCCTCATGGAAACTGGGAACTAGATATTTCAGGGCACAGGAGAAATGCATTTTTCTACTCATAATTCAGCCTCCAGCAGGCAAAGCTAGTGTGTCAGGAGAGGTAAGCCATTCTCTGAGAAGATTCCTCATGGAAACTGGGAAGTAGTTATTTCAGGGCACAGGAGAAATGAAATTTTCTACTCATAATTCAGTCTCCAGCAAGCAAAGCTAGTGTGGCAGGAAAGTTGAGCCATTCTCTGAGAAGATTCCTCATGGAAATTGTGAATTAGATATTTCAGGGCACAGGAGAAATGAAGGTTTTCTACTCATAATTCAGCCTCCAGCCAGCAAAGCTAGTGTGGCAGGAGAGTTGAGCCATTCTCTGAGAAGATTCCTCATGGAATCTGGGAACTAGTTATTTCAGGGCACAGGTGAAATGAATTTTTCTACTCATAATTCAGCCTTCAGCAAGCAAAGCTAGTGTGGCAGGATAGTTGAGCCATTCTCTGAGAAGATTCCTCATGGAAACTGGGAACTAGATATTTCAGGGCACAGGAGAAATGCAGATTTTCTACTCATAATTCAGCCTCTAGCAAGCAAAGCTAGTGTGGCAGGAGAGTTGAGCCATTCTCTGAGAAGATTCCTCATGGAAACTGGGAACTAGTTATTTCAGGGCACAAGAGAAATGAATTTTTCTACTCATAATTCAGCCTCCAGCAAGAAGGCTAGTGTGGCAAGAGAGTTGAGCCATTCTCTCAGAAGATTCCTCATGAAAACTGGGAAATAATTTTTTCAGGGCACGGGAGAACTTAATTTTTCTACTCATAATTCAGCTTCCAGCAAGCAAAGATAGTGTGGCAGGAGAGTTGAGCCATTCTCTGAGAAGATTTCACATGGAAACTGGGAACTAGTTATTTCAGGGCACAGGAGAAATGAATTTCTCTACTCATAATTCAGCCTCCAGCAAGCAAAGCTAGTGTGGCAGAAGAGTTGTGCCATTCTCTGAGAAAATTCCTCATGGAAAGTGGGAACTAGTTTTTTCAGGGCACAGGAGAAATGAACTTTTCTACTCATAATTCAGCCTCCAGCAAGCAAAGCTAGTGTGGCAGGAGAGTTGAGCCATTCTCGGAGAAGATTCCTCATGGAAACTGGGAACTAGTTATTTCAGGGCAAAGGAGAAATGAATTTTTCTACTCATAATTCAGCCTCCAGCAAGCAAAGCTAGTGTGGCAGGAGAGTTGAGACATTCTGTGAGAAGATTCCTCATGGAAACTGGGAACTAGTTATTTCAGGGCACAGGAGAAATGAATTTTTCTACTCATAATTCAGCCTCCAGCAAGCAAAGATACTGTGGCAGGAGAGTTGAGCCATTCTCTGAGATGATTCCTCATGGAAACCGGGAAATAGTTATTTCAGGGCACAGGAGAAATGAATTTTTCTACTCATAATTCAGCCTAAACAAGCAAAGCTAATGTGGCAGGAGAGTTGAGCCATTCTCTCAGAAGGTTCTTCATGGAAACTGGGAACTAGTTATATCAGGGCACAGGAGAAATGAATATTTCCACTCATAATTCAGTCTCCAGCAAGCAAAGCTAGTGTGGCAGGAGAGTTGAGCCATTCTCTGAGAAGATTCCTCATGGAAACTGGGAACTAGTTATTTCAGGGCACAGGAGAAATGAATTTTTCTACTCATAATTCAGCGTCCAGCAAGCAAATCTAGTGTGGCAGGAGAGTAGAGACATTCTCTGAGAAGATTCCTCATGGAAACTGGGAACTAGATATTTCAGTTCACAGGAGAAATGAAGATTTTCTACTCATAATTCCGCCTCCAGCCAGCAAAGCTAGTATGGCAGGAGAGTTGAACCATTCTCTGAGAGGATTCCTCATGGAAACTGGGAACTAGATATTTCAGGGCACAGGAGAAATGAAGATGCTCTACTCATAATTCAGCCTCCAGCATGCAAAGTTAGTGTGGCAGGAGAGTTGAGCCATTCTCTGAGATGATTCATCATGGTAACTGGGAACTAGTTATTTCAGGGTACAAAAGAAATGAATTTTTCTGCTCATAATTCAGCCTCCAGCAAGCAAAGCAAGTGTGGCAGGAAAGTTGAGCCATTCTCTGAGAAGATTCCTCATGGAAACTGGGAACTAGTTATTTCAGGGCACAGGAGAAATGAATTTTTCTACTCATAATTCAGCCTCCAGCAAGCAAAGCTAGTGTGGCAGGAGAGTTGAGCCATTCTCTGAGATGATTCCTCATGTTAACTGGGAACTATTTATTTCAGGGCACAGGAGAAATGAATTTTTCTACTCATAATTCAGCCTCCACAAGCAAAGCTAGTGTGGCAGGAGAGTTGAGCCTTTCTCTGAGAAGGTTCCTCATGGAAACTGAGAACTGGTTATTTCAGGGCACAGGAGAAATGAATTTTTCTACTCATAATTCAGCCTCCTGCAAGCAAAGCTAGTGTGGCAGGAGAGTTGAGCCATTCTCTGAGAAGATTCCTCATGGAAACTGGGAACTAGTTATTTCAGGGCACAGGAGAAATGAATTTTTCTACTCATAATTCAGCCTCCAGCAAGCAAAGCTAGTGTGGCAGGAGAGTTGAGCCATTCTCTGAGAAGATTCCTCATGGAAACTGGGAACTAGTTATTTCAGGGCACCGTAGAAATGAATTTTTCTACTCATAATTCAGTCTCCAGCAAGCAAAGCTAGTGTGGCAAGAGAATTAAGCCATTCTCTGAGAAGATTCCTCATGGAAACTGGGAACTAGTTATTTCAGGGCACAGGAGAAATGAATTTTTCTACTCATAATTCAGCCTCCAGCAAGCAAAGCTAGTGTGGCAGGAGAGTTGAGCCATTCTCTGAGATGATTCCTCATGGAAACCGGGAAATAGTTATTTCAGGGCACAGGAGAAATGAATTTTTCTACTCATAATTCAGCCTAAACAAGCAAAGCTAATGTGGCAGGAGAGTTGAGCCATTCTCTCAGAAGGTTCTTCATGGAAACTGGGAACTAGTTATATCAGGGCACAGGAGAAATGAATATTTCCACTCATAATTCAGTCTCCAGCAAGCAAAGCTAGTGTGGCAGGAGAGTTGAGCCATTCTCTGAGAAGATTCCTCATGGAAACTGGGAACTAGTTATTTCAGGGCACAGGAGAAATGAATTTTTCTACTCATAATTCAGCGTCCAGCAAGCAAATCTAGTGTGGCAGGAGAGTAGAGACATTCTCTGAGAAGATTCCTCATGGAAACTGGGAACTAGATATTTCAGTTCACAGGAGAAATGAAGATTTTCTACTCATAATTCCGCCTCCAGCCAGCAAAGCTAGTATGGCAGGAGAGTTGAACCATTCTCTGAGAGGATTCCTCATGGAATCTGGGAACTGGATATTTCAGGGCACAGGAGAAATGAAGATGTTCTACTCATAATTCAGCCTCCAGCATGCAAAGTTAGTGTGGCAGGAGAGTTGAGCCATTCTCTGAGATGATTCCTCATGGTAACTGGGAACTAGTTATTTCAGGGTACAAAAGAAATGAATTTTTCTGCTCATAATTCAGCCTCCAGCAAGCAAAGCAAGTGTGGCAGGAAAGTTGAGCCATTCTCTGAGAAGATTCCTCATGGAAACTGGGAACTAGTTATTTCAGGGCACAGGAGAAATGAATTTTTCTACTCATAATTCAGCCTCCAGCAAGCAAAGCTAGTGTGGCAGGAGAGTTGAGCCATTCTCTGAGAAGATTCCTCATGGAAACTGGGAACTAGTTATTTCAGGGCACAGTAGAAATGAATTTTTCTACTCATAATTCAGTCTCCAGCAAGCAAAGCTAGTGTGGCAAGAGAATTAAGCCATTCTCTGAGAAGATTCCTCATGGAAACTGGGAACTAGTTATTTCAGGGCACAGGAGAAATGAATTTTTCTACTCATAATTCAGCCTCCAGCAAGCAAAGCTAGTGTGGCAGGAGAGTTGAGCCATTCTCTGAGAAGATTCCTCATGGAAACTGGGAACTAGTTATTTCAGGGCACAGGAGACATGAATTTTTCTACTCATAATTCAGCCTCCAGCAAGCAAAGCTAGTGTGGAGGAGAGTTGAGCCATTCTCTGAGAAGATTCCTCATGGAAACTGGGATCTAGTTATTTCAGGGCACAGGAGAAATGAATATTTCTACTCATAATTCAGCCTCCACAAGCAAAGCTAGTGTGGCAGGAGAGTTGATCCATTCTCTCAGAAGGTTCTTCATGGAAACTGGGAACTAGTTATATCAGGGCACAGGAGAAATGAATATTTCCACTCATAATTCAGTCTCCAGCAAGCAAAGCTAGTGTGGCAGGAGAGTTGAGCCATTCTCTGAGAAGATTCCTCATGGAAACTGGGAACTAGTTATTTCAGGGCACAGGAGAAATGAATTTTTCTACTCATAATTCAGCGTCCAGCAAGCAAATCTAGTGTGTCAGGAGAGTAGAGCCATTCTCTGAGAAGATTCCTCATGGAAACTGGGAACTAGATATTTCAGTTCACAGGAGAAATGAAGATTTTCTACTCATAATTCCGCCTCCAGCCAGCAAAGCTAGTATGGCAGGAGAGTTGAACCATTCTCTGAGAGGATTCCTCATGGAAACTGGGAACTAGATATTTCAGGGCACAGGAGAAATGAAGATGTTCTACTCATAATTCAGCCTCCAGCATGCAAAGCTAGTGTGGCAGGAGAGTTGAGCCATTCTCTGAGATGATTCCTCATGGTAACTGGGAACTAGTTATTTCAGGGTACAAAAGAAATGAATTTTTCTACTCATAATTCAGCCTCCAGCAAACAAAGCTTGTGTGGCAGGAGAGTTGAGCCATTCTCTGAGAAGATTCCTCATGGAAACTGGGAACTAGTTATTTCAGGGCACAGGAGAAATGAATTTTTCTACTCATAATTCAGCCTCCAGCATGCAAAGCTAGTGTGGCAGGAGAGTTGAGCCATTCTCTGAGAAGGTTCCTCATGGAAACTGGGAACTATTTATTTCAGGGCACAGTAGAATTGAATTTTTCTACTCATAATTCAGCCTCCAGCAAGCAAAGCTAGTGTGGCAGGAGAGTTGAGCAATTCTCTGAGAAGATTCCTCCTAGAAACTGGGAACTAGTTATTTCAGGGCATAGTAGAAATGAATTTTTCTACTCATAATTCAGCCTCCAGCAAGCAAAGCTAGTGTGGCAAGAGAGTTGAGCCATTCTGTGAGAAGATTCCTCATGGAAACTGGGAACTAGTTATTTCAGGGTACAGGAAAAATGAATTTTTCTACTCATAATTCAGCCTCCAGCAATCAAAGCTATTGTGGCAGGAGAGTTGAGCCATTCTCTGAGAAGATTCCTCATGGAAACTGGGAACTAGTTATTTCAGGGCACAGGAGAAATGAATTTTTCTACTCATAATTCAGCCTCCAGCAAGGAAAGCTAGTGTGGCGGAGAGTTGATCCATTCTCTGAGAAGTTTCCTCATGGAAACTGGGAACTAGTTATTTCAGGGCACAGGAGAAATGAATTTTTCTACTCATAATTCAACCTCCATCAAGAAAGCTAGTGTGGCAGGAGAGTTGAGCCATTCTCTGAGAAGATTCCTCATGGAAACTGGGAACTAGTTATTTCAGGGCACAGGAGAAATGAATTTTTCTACTCATAATTCAGCCTCCAGCAAGCAAAGCTAGTGTGGCAGGAGAGTTGAGCCATTCTCTGAGAAGATTCCTCATGGAAACTGGGAACTAGTTATTTCAGGGCACAGTAGAAATGAATTTTTCTACTCATAATTCAGTCTCCAGCATGCAAAGCTAGTGTGGCAAGAGAATTAAGCCATTCTCTGAGAAGATTCCTCATGGAAACTGGGAACTAGTTATTTCAGGGCATAGGAGAAATGAATTTTTCTACTCATAATTCAGCCTCCAGCAAGCAAAGCTAGTGTGGCAGGAGAGTTGAGCCATTCTCTGAGAAGATTCCTCATGGAAACTGGGAACTAGTTATTTCAGGGCACAGGAGACATGAATTTTTCTACTCATAATTCAGCCTCCAGCAAGCAAAGCTATTGTGGAGGAGAGTTGAGCCATTCTCTGAGAAGATTCCTCATGGAAACTGGGAACTAGTTATTTCAGGGCACAGGAGAAATGAATTTTTCTACTCATAATTCAGCCTCCACAAGCAAAGCTAGTGTGGCAGGAGAGTTGAGCCATTCTCTCAGAAGGTTCTTCATGGAAACTGGGAACTAGTTATATCAGGGCACAGGAGAAATGAATATTTCCACTCATAATTCAGTCTCCAGCAAGCAAAGCTAGTGTGGCAGGAGAGTTGAGCCATTCTCTGAGAAGATTCCTCATGGAAACTGGGAACTAGTTATTTCAGGGCACAGGAGAAATGAATTTTTCTACTCATAATTCAGCGTCCAGCAAGCAAATCTAGTGTGGCAGGAGAGTAGAGCCATTCTCTGAGAAGATTCCTCATGGAAACTGGGAACTAGATATTTCAGTTCACAGGAGAAATGAAGATTTTCTACGCATAATTCCGCCTCCAGCCAGCAAAGCTAGTATGGCAGGAGAGTTGAACCATTCTCTGAGAGGATTCCTCATGGAAACTGGGAACTAGATATTTCAGGGCACAGGAGAAGTGAACATGTTCTACTCATAATTCAGCCTCCAGCATGCAAAGCTAGTGTGGCAGGAGAGTTGAGCCATTCTCTGAGATGATTCCTCATGGTAACTGGGAACTAGTTAATTCGGGGCACAGGAGAAATGAATGTTTGTACTCATAATTCAGCCTCCAGCATGCAAAGCTAGTGTGGTAGGAGAGTTGAGCCATTCTCTGAGAAGATTCCTCATGGAAACTGGGAACTAGTTGTTTCAGGGCACAGGAGAAATGAATTTTTCTACACATAATTCAGCCTCAAGCAAGAAAGCTAGTGTGGCAGGAGAGTTGAGCCATTCTCTGAGAAGATTTCTCATGGAAACTGGGAACTAGTTATTTCAGGGCACAGGAGAACTGAATTTTTCTACTCATAATTCAGCCTCCAGCAAACAAAGCTTGTGTGGCAGGAGAGTTGAGCCATTCTCTGAGAAGATTCCTCATGGAAACTGGGAACTAGTTATTTCAGGGCACAGGAGAAATGAATTTTTCTACTCATAATTCAGCCTCCAGCATGCAAAGCTAGTGTGGCAGGAGAGTTGAGCCATTCTCTGAGAAGGTTCCTCATGGAAACTGGGAACTATTTATTTCAGGGCACAGTAGAATTGAATTTTTCTACTCATAATTCAGCCTCCAGCAAGCAAACCTAGTGTGGCAGGAGAGTTGAGCAATTCTCTGAGAAGATTCCTCATAGAAACTGGGAACTAGTTATTTCAGGGCATAGTAGAAATGAATTTTTCTACTCATAATTCAGCCTCCAGCAAGAAAAGCTAGTGTGGCAAGAGAGTTGAGCCATTCTGTGAGAAGATTCCTCATGGAAACTGGGAACTAGTTATTTCAGGGTACAGGAAAAATGAATTTTTCTACTCATAATTCAGCCTCCAGCAAGCAAAGCTAGTGTGGCAGGAGAGTTGAGCCATTCTCTGAGAAGATTCCTCATGGAAACTGGGAACTAGTTATTTCAGGGCACAGGAGAAATGAATTTTTCTACTCATAATTCAGCCTCCAGCAAGGAAAGCTAGTGTGGCGGAGAGTTGATCCATTCTCTGAGAAGTTTCCTCATGGAAACTGGGAACTAGTTATTTCAGGGCACAGGAGAAATGAATTTTTCTACTCATAATTCAGCCTCCAGCAAGAAAGCTAGTGTGGCAGGAGAGTTGCGCCATTCTCTGAGAAGATTCCTCATGGATACTGGGAACTAGTTATTTCAGGGCACAGGAGAAATGAATTTTTCTACTCATAATTCAGTCTCCAGCAAGCAAAGCTAGTGTGGCAGGAGAGTTGAGCCATTCTCTGAGAAGATTCCTCATGGAAACTGGGAACTAGTTATTTCAGGGCACAGTAGAAATGAATTTTTCTACTCATAATTCAGTCTCCAGCAAGCAAAGCTAGTGTGGCAGGAGAGTTGAGCCATTCTCTGAGAAGATTCCTCATGGAAACTTGGAACTAGATATTTCAGGGCACAGGAGAAATGAAGATTTTCTACTCATAATTCAGACTTCAGCAAGCAAAGCTATTGTCGCAGGAGAGTTGAGCCATTCTCTGAGAAGATTCCTCATGGAAACTGGGAACTAGAAATTTCAGGGCACAGGAGAAATGAAGATTTTCTACTCATAATTCAGACTCCAGGAAGAAAAGCTAGTCTGGCAGCAGAGTTGAGCCATTCTCTGAGAAGATTCCTCATGGAAACTGGGAACTAGTTCTTTCAGGGCAAAGAAGAAATGAATTTTTCTACTCATAATTCAGCCTCCAGCAAGCAAAGCTAGTGTGGCAGGAGAGTTGAGACATTCTGTGAGAAGATTCCTCATGGAAACTGGGAACTAGATATTTCAGGGCACAAGAGAAATGAATTTTTCTACTCATAATTCAGCCTCCAGCAAGCAAAGCTACTGTGGCAGGAGAGTTGAGCCATTCTCTGAGAAGATTCCTCATGGAAACTGGGAACTAGATATTTCAGGGCACAGGAGAAATGAAGATTTTCTACTCATAATTCAGCCTGCAGCAAGCAAAGCTAGTGTCGTAGGGAGTCCCTCTGGCTTCTATCTCTGTCTCTGTGTCTTAGGTCTCTGTCTATTTCTGCTCCTGTCTCCTCATTTATTTTTGTAATTTTTCCTATATACGATTTTTTTAAAGGTAAAGTTTCTCTATGGTTCTCAGCTCCATCTTTTGTTTTGTTAATAATCCCTTCTGCTCCATTCTCCTAGGCAGGAGAGTTGAGCCATTCTCTGAGAAGATTCCTCATGGAAGCTGGGAACTAGATATTTAAGGTCACAGGAGAAATGAAGATTTTCTACTCATAATTCAGCCTCCAGCAAGCAATGCTAGTGTGGCAGGAGAGTTGTGCCATTCTCTGAGAAGATGCATCATGGAAATTGGGAACTAGATATTTCAGGGCACAGGAGAAATGAAGATTTTCTACTCATAATTCAGCCTCCAGCAAGCAAAGCTAGTGTGGCAAGAGAGTTGAGCGATTCTCTGAGAAGATGCCTCATGGAAACTGGGAACTAGATATTTCAGGGCACAGGAGAAATGAAGATTTTCTACACATAATTCAGACTTCAGCAAGCAAATCTAGTGTGGCCGGAGAGTTGAGCCATTCTCTTTGAAGATTCCTCATGGAAACTGGGAACTAGTTATTTCAGGGCACAGTAGAAATGAATTTTTCTACTCATAATTCAGCCTCCAGCCGGCAAACCTAGTGTGGCAGGAGAGTTGAGCCATTCTCTGAGAAGATTCCTCATGGAAACTGGGAACTAGTTATTTCAGGGTACAGGAAAAATGAATTTTTCTACTCATAATTCAGCCTCCAGCAAGCAAAGCTAGTGTGGCAGGAGAGTTGAGCCATTCTCTGAGAAGATTCCTCATGGAAACTGGGAACTAGTTATTTCAGGGCACAGGAGAAATCAATTTTTCTACTCATAATTCAGCCTCCAGCAAGCAAAGCTAATGTGGAGGTGAGTTGATCCATTCTCTGAGAAGATTCCTCATGGAAACTGGGAACTAGTTATTTCAGGGCACAGGAGAAATGAATTTTTTACTCATAATTCAGCCTCCAGCAAGCAAAGCTAGTGTGGCAGGAGAGTTGAGCCATTCTCTGAGAAGATTCCTGATGGAAACTGGGAACTAGTTATTTCAGGGCACAGTAGAATTGAATTTTTCTACTCATAGTTCAGCCTCCAGCAAGCAAAGCTAGTGTGGCAGGAGAGTTGAGCCATTCTCTGAGAAGATTCCTCATGGAAACTGGGAACTAGTTATTTCAGGGCACAGGAGAAATGCATTTTTCTACTCATAATTCAGCCTCCAGCAGGCAAAGCTAGTGTGGCAGGAGAGGTAAGCCATTCTCTGAGAAGATTCCTCATGGAAACTGGGAAGTAGTTATTTCAGGGCACAGGGGAAATGAAATTTTCTACTCATAATTAAGCCTCCAGTAAGCAAAGCTAGTGTGGCAGGAAAGTTGAGCCATTCTCTGAGAAGATTCCTCATGGAAATTGTGAATTAGATATTTCAGGGCACAGGAGAAATGAAGGTTTTCTACTCATAATTCAGCCTCCAGCCAGCAAAGCTAGTGTGGCAGGAGAGTTGAGCCATTCTCTGAGAAGATTCCTCATGGAATCTGGGAACTAGTTATTTCAGGGCACAGGTGAAATGAATTTTTCTACTCATAATTCAGCCTTCAGCAAGCAAAGCTAGTGTGGCAGGAGAGTTGAGCCATTCTCTGAGAAGATTCCTCATGGAAACTGGGAACTAGATATTTCAGGGCACAGGAGAAATGCAGATTTTCTACTCATAATTCAGCCTCTAGCAAGCAAAGCTAGTGTGGCAGGAGAGTTGAGCCATTCTCTGAGAAGATTCCTCATGGAAACTGGGAACTAGTTATTTCAGGGCACAAGAGAAATGAATTTTTCTACTCATAATTCAGCCTCCAGCAAGCAAAGCTAGTGTGGCAGGAGAGTTGAGCCATTCTCTGAGAAGATTCCTCATGGAAACTGGGAACTATTTATTTCAGGGCACAGTAGAAATGAATTTTTCTACTCATAATTCAGCCTCCAGCAAGCAAAGCTAGTGTAGCAGGAGAGTTGAGCCATTCTCTGAGAAGATTCCTCATGGAAACTGGGAACTAGTTATTTCAGGGCACAGGAGAAATGAATTTTTCTACTCATAATTCAGCCTCCAGCATGCAAAGCTAGTGTGGCAGGAGAGTTGAGCCATTCTCTGAGAACATTCCTCATGGAAACTGGGAACTAGTTATTTCAAGGCACAGGAGAAATGAATTTTTGTACTCATAATTCAGCCTCCAGCATGCAAAGCTAGTGTGGCAGGAGAGTTGAGCCATTCTCTGAGAAGATTCTTCATGGAAACTGGGAACTAGTTATTTCAGGGCACAGGAGAAATGAATTTTTCTACTCATAATTCAGCCTCCAGCAAGAAAGCTAGTGTGGCAAGAGAGTTGAGCCATTCTCTGAGAAGATTCCTCATGAAAACTGGGAAATAATTTTTTCAGGGCACAGGAGAAATTAATTTTTCTACTCATAATTCAGCCTCCAGCAAGCAAAGATAGTGTGGCAGGAGAGTTGCGCCATTCTCTGAGAAGATTTCTCATGGAAACTGGGAACTAGTCATTTCAGGGCACAGGAGAAATGAATTTCTCTACTCATAATTCAGCCTCCAGCAAGCAAAGCTAGTGTGGCAGAAGAGTTGTGCCATTCTCTGAGAAAATTCCTCATGGAAAGTGGGAACTAGTTTTTTCAGGGCAAAGGAGAAATGAACTTCTCTACTCATAATTCAGCCTCCAGCAAGCAAAGCTAGTGTGGCAGGAGAGTTGAGCCATTCTCGGAGAAGATTCCTCATGGAAACTGGGAACTAGTTATTTCAGGGCAAAGGAGAAATGAATTTTTCTACTCATAATTCAGCCTCCAGCAAGCAAAGCTAGTGTGGCAGGAGAGTTGAGCCATTCTCTGAGATGATTCCTCATGTTAACTGGGAACTAGTTATTTCAGGGCACAGGAGAAATGAATTTTTCTACTCATAATTCAGCCTCCACAAGCAAAGCTAGTGTGGCAGGAGAGTTGAGCCTTTCTCTGAGAAGGTTCCTCATGGAAACTGAGAACTAGTTATTTCAGGGCACAGGAGTAATGAATTTTTCTACTCATAATTCAGCCTCCTGCAAGCAAAGCTATTGTGGTAGGAGAGTTGAGCCATTCTCTGAGAAGATTCCTCATGGAAACTGGGAACTAGTTATTTCAGGGCACAGGAGAAATGAATTTTTCTACTCATAATTCAGCCTCCAGCAAGCAAAGCTAGTGTGGCGTGGCAGGAGAGTTGAGCCATTCTCTGAGAAGATTCCTCATGGAAACTGGGAACTAGTTATTTCAGGGCACAGTAGAAATGAAGTTTTCTACTCATAATTCAGTCTCCAGCAAGCAAAGCTAGTGTGGCAAGAGAATTAAGCCATTCTCTGAGAAGATTCCTCATGGAAACTGGGAACTAGTTATTTCAGGGCACAGGAGAAATGAATTTTTCTACTCTTAATTCAGCCTCCAGTAAGCAAAGCTAGTGTGGCAGGAGAGTTGAGCCATTCTCGGAGAAGATTCCTCATGGAAACTGGGAACTAGTTATTTCAGGGCAAAGAAGAAATGAATTTTTCTACTCATAATTCAGCCTCCAGCAAGCAAAGCTAGTGTGGCAGGAGAGTTGAGACATTCTGTGAGAAGATTACTCATGGAAACTGGGAACTAGTTATTTCAGGGCACAAGAGAAATGAATTTTTCTACTCATAATTCAGCCTCCAGCAAGCAAAGCTACTGTGGCAGGAGAGTTGAGCCATTCTCTGAGAAGATTCCTCATGGAAACTGGGAACTAGATATTTCAGGGCACAGGAGAAATGAAGATTTTCTACTCATAATTCAGCCTGCAGCAAGCAAAGCTAGTGTCGTAGGGAGTCCCTCTGGCTTCTATCTCTGTCTCTGTGTCTTAGGTCTCTGTCTATTTCTGCTCCTGTCTCCTCATTTATTTTTGTAATTTTTCCTATATACGATTTTTTTAAAGGTAAAGTTTCTCTATGGTTCTCAGCTCCATCTTTTGTTTTGTTAATAATCCCTTCTGCTCCATTCTCCTAGGCAGGAGAGTTGAGCCATTCTCTGAGAAGATTCCTCATGGAAGCTGGGAACTAGATATTTAAGGTCACAGGAGAAATGAAGATTTTCTACTCATAATTCAGCCTCCAGCAAGCAATGCTAGTGTGGCAGGAGAGTTGTGCCATTCTCTGAGAAGATGCCTCATGGAAACTGGGAACTAGATATTTCAGGGCACAGGAGAAATGAAGATTTTCTACTCATAATTCAGCCTCCAGCAAGCAAAGCTAGTGTGGCAAGAGAGTTGAGCGATTCTCTGAGAAGATGCCTCATGGAAACTGGGAACTAGTTATTTCAGGGCACAGTAGAAATGAATTTTTCTACTCATAATTCAGTCTCCAGCAAGCAAAGCTAGTGTGGCAGGAGAGTTGAGCCATTCTCTGAGAAGATTCCTCATGGAAACTTGGAACTAGATATTTCAGGGCACAGGAGAAATGAAGATTTTCTACTCATAATTCAGACTTCAGCAAGCAAAGCTATTGTCGCAGGAGAGTTGAGCCATTCTCTGAGAAGATTCCTCATGGAAACTGGGAACTAGAAATTTCAGGGCACAGGAGAAATGAAGATTTTCTACTCATAATTCAGACTCCAGGAAGAAAAGCTAGTCTGGCAGCAGAGTTGAGCCATTCTCTGAGAAGATTCCTCATGGAAACTGGGAACTAGTTATTTCAGGGCAAAGAAGAAATGAATTTTTCTACTCATAATTCAGCCTCCAGCAAGCAAAGCTAGTGTGGCAGGAGAGTTGAGACATTCTGTGAGAAGATTCCTCATGGAAACTGGGAACTAGATATTTCAGGGCACAAGAGAAATGAATTTTTCTACTCATAATTCAGCCTCCAGCAAGCAAAGCTACTGTGGCAGGAGAGTTGAGCCATTCTCTGAGAAGATTCCTCATGGAAACTGGGAACTAGATATTTCAGGGCACAGGAGAAATGAAGATTTTCTACTCATAATTCAGCCTGCAGCAAGCAAAGCTAGTGTCGTAGGGAGTCCCTCTGGCTTCTATCTCTGTCTCTGTGTCTTAGGTCTCTGTCTATTTCTGCTCCTGTCTCCTCATTTATTTTTGTAATTTTTCCTATATACGATTTTTTTAAAGGTAAAGTTTCTCTATGGTTCTCAGCTCCATCTTTTGTTTTGTTAATAATCCCTTCTGCTCCATTCTCCTAGGCAGGAGAGTTGAGCCATTCTCTGAGAAGATTCCTCATGGAAGCTGGGAACTAGATATTTAAGGTCACAGGAGAAATGAAGATTTTCTACTCATAATTCAGCCTCCAGCAAGCAATGCTAGTGTGGCAGGAGAGTTGTGCCATTCTCTGAGAAGATGCATCATGGAAATTGGGAACTAGATATTTCAGGGCACAGGAGAAATGAAGATTTTCTACTCATAATTCAGCCTCCAGCAAGCAAAGCTAGTGTGGCAAGAGAGTTGAGCGATTCTCTGAGAAGATGCCTCATGGAAACTGGGAACTAGATATTTCAGGGCACAGGAGAAATGAAGATTTTCTACACATAATTCAGACTTCAGCAAGCAAATCTAGTGTGGCCGGAGAGTTGAGCCATTCTCTTTGAAGATTCCTCATGGAAACTGGGAACTAGTTATTTCAGGGCACAGTAGAAATGAATTTTTCTACTCATAATTCAGCCTCCAGCCGGCAAACCTAGTGTGGCAGGAGAGTTGAGCCATTCTCTGAGAAGATTCCTCATGGAAACTGGGAACTAGTTATTTCAGGGTACAGGAAAAATGAATTTTTCTACTCATAATTCAGCCTCCAGCAAGCAAAGCTAGTGTGGCAGGAGAGTTGAGCCATTCTCTGAGAAGATTCCTCATGGAAACTGGGAACTAGTTATTTCAGGGCACAGGAGAAATCAATTTTTCTACTCATAATTCAGCCTCCAGCAAGCAAAGCTAATGTGGAGGTGAGTTGATCCATTCTCTGAGAAGATTCCTCATGGAAACTGGGAACTAGTTATTTCAGGGCACAGGAGAAATGAATTTTTTACTCATAATTCAGCCTCCAGCAAGCAAAGCTAGTGTGGCAGGAGAGTTGAGCCATTCTCTGAGAAGATTCCTGATGGAAACTGGGAACTAGTTATTTCAGGGCACAGTAGAATTGAATTTTTCTACTCATAGTTCAGCCTCCAGCAAGCAAAGCTAGTGTGGCAGGAGAGTTGAGCCATTCTCTGAGAAGATTCCTCATGGAAACTGGGAACTAGTTATTTCAGGGCACAGGAGAAATGCATTTTTCTACTCATAATTCAGCCTCCAGCAGGCAAAGCTAGTGTGGCAGGAGAGGTAAGCCATTCTCTGAGAAGATTCCTCATGGAAACTGGGAAGTAGTTATTTCAGGGCACAGGGGAAATGAAATTTTCTACTCATAATTAAGCCTCCAGTAAGCAAAGCTAGTGTGGCAGGAAAGTTGAGCCATTCTCTGAGAAGATTCCTCATGGAAATTGTGAATTAGATATTTCAGGGCACAGGAGAAATGAAGGTTTTCTACTCATAATTCAGCCTCCAGCCAGCAAAGCTAGTGTGGCAGGAGAGTTGAGCCATTCTCTGAGAAGATTCCTCATGGAATCTGGGAACTAGTTATTTCAGGGCACAGGTGAAATGAATTTTTCTACTCATAATTCAGCCTTCAGCAAGCAAAGCTAGTGTGGCAGGAGAGTTGAGCCATTCTCTGAGAAGATTCCTCATGGAAACTGGGAACTAGATATTTCAGGGCACAGGAGAAATGCAGATTTTCTACTCATAATTCAGCCTCTAGCAAGCAAAGCTAGTGTGGCAGGAGAGTTGAGCCATTCTCTGAGAAGATTCCTCATGGAAACTGGGAACTAGTTATTTCAGGGCACAAGAGAAATGAATTTTTCTACTCATAATTCAGCCTCCAGCAAGCAAAGCTAGTGTGGCAGGAGAGTTGAGCCATTCTCTGAGAAGATTCCTCATGGAAACTGGGAACTATTTATTTCAGGGCACAGTAGAAATGAATTTTTCTACTCATAATTCAGCCTCCAGCAAGCAAAGCTAGTGTAGCAGGAGAGTTGAGCCATTCTCTGAGAAGATTCCTCATGGAAACTGGGAACTAGTTATTTCAGGGCACAGGAGAAATGAATTTTTCTACTCATAATTCAGCCTCCAGCATGCAAAGCTAGTGTGGCAGGAGAGTTGAGCCATTCTCTGAGAACATTCCTCATGGAAACTGGGAACTAGTTATTTCAAGGCACAGGAGAAATGAATTTTTGTACTCATAATTCAGCCTCCAGCATGCAAAGCTAGTGTGGCAGGAGAGTTGAGCCATTCTCTGAGAAGATTCTTCATGGAAACTGGGAACTAGTTATTTCAGGGCACAGGAGAAATGAATTTTTCTACTCATAATTCAGCCTCCAGCAAGAAAGCTAGTGTGGCAAGAGAGTTGAGCCATTCTCTGAGAAGATTCCTCATGAAAACTGGGAAATAATTTTTTCAGGGCACAGGAGAAATTAATTTTTCTACTCATAATTCAGCCTCCAGCAAGCAAAGATAGTGTGGCAGGAGAGTTGCGCCATTCTCTGAGAAGATTTCTCATGGAAACTGGGAACTAGTCATTTCAGGGCACAGGAGAAATGAATTTCTCTACTCATAATTCAGCCTCCAGCAAGCAAAGCTAGTGTGGCAGAAGAGTTGTGCCATTCTCTGAGAAAATTCCTCATGGAAAGTGGGAACTAGTTTTTTCAGGGCAAAGGAGAAATGAACTTCTCTACTCATAATTCAGCCTCCAGCAAGCAAAGCTAGTGTGGCAGGAGAGTTGAGCCATTCTCGGAGAAGATTCCTCATGGAAACTGGGAACTAGTTATTTCAGGGCAAAGGAGAAATGAATTTTTCTACTCATAATTCAGCCTCCAGCAAGCAAAGCTAGTGTGGCAGGAGAGTTGAGCCATTCTCTGAGATGATTCCTCATGTTAACTGGGAACTAGTTATTTCAGGGCACAGGAGAAATGAATTTTTCTACTCATAATTCAGCCTCCACAAGCAAAGCTAGTGTGGCAGGAGAGTTGAGCCTTTCTCTGAGAAGGTTCCTCATGGAAACTGAGAACTAGTTATTTCAGGGCACAGGAGTAATGAATTTTTCTACTCATAATTCAGCCTCCTGCAAGCAAAGCTATTGTGGTAGGAGAGTTGAGCCATTCTCTGAGAAGATTCCTCATGGAAACTGGGAACTAGTTATTTCAGGGCACAGGAGAAATGAATTTTTCTACTCATAATTCAGCCTCCAGCAAGCAAAGCTAGTGTGGCGTGGCAGGAGAGTTGAGCCATTCTCTGAGAAGATTCCTCATGGAAACTGGGAACTAGTTATTTCAGGGCACAGTAGAAATGAAGTTTTCTACTCATAATTCAGTCTCCAGCAAGCAAAGCTAGTGTGGCAAGAGAATTAAGCCATTCTCTGAGAAGATTCCTCATGGAAACTGGGAACTAGTTATTTCAGGGCACAGGAGAAATGAATTTTTCTACTCTTAATTCAGCCTCCAGTAAGCAAAGCTAGTGTGGCAGGAGAGTTGAGCCATTCTCGGAGAAGATTCCTCATGGAAACTGGGAACTAGTTATTTCAGGGCAAAGAAGAAATGAATTTTTCTACTCATAATTCAGCCTCCAGCAAGCAAAGCTAGTGTGGCAGGAGAGTTGAGACATTCTGTGAGAAGATTACTCATGGAAACTGGGAACTAGTTATTTCAGGGCACAAGAGAAATGAATTTTTCTACTCATAATTCAGCCTCCAGCAAGCAAAGCTACTGTGGCAGGAGAGTTGAGCCATTCTCTGAGAAGATTCCTCATGGAAACTGGGAACTAGATATTTCAGGGCACAGGAGAAATGAAGATTTTCTACTCATAATTCAGCCTGCAGCAAGCAAAGCTAGTGTCGTAGGGAGTCCCTCTGGCTTCTATCTCTGTCTCTGTGTCTTAGGTCTCTGTCTATTTCTGCTCCTGTCTCCTCATTTATTTTTGTAATTTTTCCTATATACGATTTTTTTAAAGGTAAAGTTTCTCTATGGTTCTCAGCTCCATCTTTTGTTTTGTTAATAATCCCTTCTGCTCCATTCTCCTAGGCAGGAGAGTTGAGCCATTCTCTGAGAAGATTCCTCATGGAAGCTGGGAACTAGATATTTAAGGTCACAGGAGAAATGAAGATTTTCTACTCATAATTCAGCCTCCAGCAAGCAATGCTAGTGTGGCAGGAGAGTTGTGCCATTCTCTGAGAAGATGCCTCATGGAAACTGGGAACTAGATATTTCAGGGCACAGGAGAAATGAAGATTTTCTACTCATAATTCAGCCTCCAGCAAGCAAAGCTAGTGTGGCAAGAGAGTTGAGCGATTCTCTGAGAAGATGCCTCATGGAAACTGGGAACTAGATATTTCAGGGCACAGGAGAAATGAAGATTTTCTACACATAATTCAGACTTCAGCAAGCAAATCTAGTGTGGCCGGAGAGTTGAGCCATTCTCTTTGAAGATTCCTCATGGAAACTGGGAACTAGTTATTTCAGGGCACAGTAGAAATGAATTTTTCTACTCATACTTCAGCCTCCAGCCGGCAAACCTAGTGTGGCAGGAGAGTTGAGCCATTCTCTGAGAAGATTCCTCATGGAAACTGGGAACTAGTTATTTCAGGGTACAGGAAAAATGAATTTTTCTACTCATAATTCAGCCTCCAGCAAGCAAAGCTAGTGTGGCAGGAGAGTTGAGCCATTCTCTGAGAAGATTCCTCATGGAAACTGGGAACTAGTTATTTCAGGGCACAGGAGAAATCAATTTTTCTACTCATAATTCAGCCTCCAGCAAGCAAAGCTAATGTGGAGGTGAGTTGATCCATTCTCTGAGAAGATTCCTCATGGAAACTGGGAACTAGTTATTTCAGGGCACAGGAGAAATGAATTTTTTACTCGTAATTCAGCCTCCAGCAAGCAAAGCTAGTGTGGCAGGAGAGTTGAGCCATTCTCTGAGAAGATTCCTGATGGAAACTGGGAACTAGTTATTTCAGGGCACAGTAGAATTGAATTTTTCTACTCATAGTTCAGCCTCCAGCAAGCAAAGCTAGTGTGGCAGGAGAGTTGAGCCATTCTCTGAGAAGATTCCTCATGGAAACTGGGAACTAGTTATTTCAGGGCACAGGAGAAATGCATATTTCTACTCATAATTCAGCCTCCAGCAGGCAAAGCTAGTGTGGCAGGAGAGGTAAGCCATTCTCTGAGAAGATTCCTCATGGAAACTGGGAAGTAGTTATTTCAGGGCACAGGGGAAATGAAATTTTCTACTCATAATTAAGCCTCCAGTAAGCAAAGCTAGTGTGGCAGGAAAGTTGAGCCATTCTCTGAGAAGATTCCTCATGGAAATTGTGAATTAGATATTTCAGGGCACAGGAGAAATGAAGGTTTTCTACTCATAATTCAGCCTCCAGCCAGCAAAGCTAGTGTGGCAGGAGAGTTGAGCCATTCTCTGAGAAGATTCCTCATGGAATCTGGGAACTAGTTATTTCAGGGCACAGGTGAAATGAATTTTTCTACTCATAATTCAGCCTTCAGCAAGCAAAGCTAGTGTGGCAGGAGAGTTGAGCCATTCTCTGAGAAGATTCCTCATGGAAACTGGGAACTAGATATTTCAGGGCACAGGAGAAATGCAGATTTTCTACTCATAATTCAGCCTCTAGCAAGCAAAGCTAGTGTGGCAGGAGAGTTGAGCCATTCTCTGAGAAGATTCCTCATGGAAACTGGGAACTAGTTATTTCAGGGCACAAGAGAAATGAATTTTTCTACTCATAATTCAGCCTCCAGCAAGCAAAGCTAGTGTGGCAGGAGAGTTGAGCCATTCTCTGAGAAGATTCCTCATGGAAACTGGGAACTATTTATTTCAGGGCACAGTAGAAATGAATTTTTCTACTCATAATTCAGCCTCCAGCAAGCAAAGCTAGTGTAGCAGGAGAGTTGAGCCATTCTCTGAGAAGATTCCTCATGGAAACTGGGAACTAGTTATTTCAGGGCACAGGAGAAATGAATTTTTCTACTCATAATTCAGCCTCCAGCATGCAAAGCTAGTGTGGCAGGAGAGTTGAGCCATTCTCTGAGAACATTCCTCATGGAAACTGGGAACTAGTTATTTCAAGGCACAGGAGAAATGAATTTTTGTACTCATAATTCAGCCTCCAGCATGCAAAGCTAGTGTGGCAGGAGAGTTGAGCCATTCTCTGAGAAGATTCTTCATGGAAACTGGGAACTAGTTATTTCAGGGCACAGGAGAAATGAATTTTTCTACTCATAATTCAGCCTCCAGCAAGAAAGCTAGTGTGGCAAGAGAGTTGAGCCATTCTCTGAGAAGATTCCTCATGAAAACTGGGAAATAATTTTTTCAGGGCACAGGAGAAATTAATTTTTCTACTCATAATTCAGCCTCCAGCAAGCAAAGATAGTGTGGCAGGAGAGTTGCGCCATTCTCTGAGAAGATTTCTCATGGAAACTGGGAACTAGTCATTTCAGGGCACAGGAGAAATGAATTTCTCTACTCATAATTCAGCCTCCAGCAAGCAAAGCTAGTGTGGCAGAAGAGTTGTGCCATTCTCTGAGAAAATTCCTCATGGAAAGTGGGAACTAGTTTTTTCAGGGCAAAGGAGAAATGAACTTCTCTACTCATAATTCAGCCTCCAGCAAGCAAAGCTAGTGTGGCAGGAGAGTTGAGCCATTCTCGGAGAAGATTCCTCATGGAAACTGGGAACTAGTTATTTCAGGGCAAAGGAGAAATGAATTTTTCTACTCATAATTCAGCCTCCAGCAAGCAAAGCTAGTGTGGCAGGAGAGTTGAGCCATTCTCTGAGATGATTCCTCATGTTAACTGGGAACTAGTTATTTCAGGGCACAGGAGAAATGAATTTTTCTACTCATAATTCAGCCTCCACAAGCAAAGCTAGTGTGGCAGGAGAGTTGAGCCTTTCTCTGAGAAGGTTCCTCATGGAAACTGAGAACTAGTTATTTCAGGGCACAGGAGTAATGAATTTTTCTACTCATAATTCAGCCTCCTGCAAGCAAAGCTATTGTGGTAGGAGAGTTGAGCCATTCTCTGAGAAGATTCCTCATGGAAACTGGGAACTAGTTATTTCAGGGCACAGGAGAAATGAATTTTTCTACTCATAATTCAGCCTCCAGCAAGCAAAGCTAGTGTGGCGTGGCAGGAGAGTTGAGCCATTCTCTGAGAAGATTCCTCATGGAAACTGGGAACTAGTTATTTCAGGGCACAGTAGAAATGAAGTTTTCTACTCATAATTCAGTCTCCAGCAAGCAAAGCTAGTGTGGCAAGAGAATTAAGCCATTCTCTGAGAAGATTCCTCATGGAAACTGGGAACTAGTTATTTCAGGGCACAGGAGAAATGAATTTTTCTACTCTTAATTCAGCCTCCAGTAAGCAAAGCTAGTGTGGCAGGAGAGTTGAGCCATTCTCGGAGAAGATTCCTCATGGAAACTGGGAACTAGTTATTTCAGGGCAAAGAAGAAATGAATTTTTCTACTCATAATTCAGCCTCCAGCAAGCAAAGCTAGTGTGGCAGGAGAGTTGAGACATTCTGTGAGAAGATTACTCATGGAAACTGGGAACTAGTTATTTCAGGGCACAAGAGAAATGAATTTTTCTACTCATAATTCAGCCTCCAGCAAGCAAAGCTACTGTGGCAGGAGAGTTGAGCCATTCTCTGAGAAGATTCCTCATGGAAACTGGGAACTAGATATTTCAGGGCACAGGAGAAATGAAGATTTTCTACTCATAATTCAGCCTGCAGCAAGCAAAGCTAGTGTCGTAGGGAGTCCCTCTGGCTTCTATCTCTGTCTCTGTGTCTTAGGTCTCTGTCTATTTCTGCTCCTGTCTCCTCATTTATTTTTGTAATTTTTCCTATATACGATTTTTTTAAAGGTAAAGTTTCTCTATGGTTCTCAGCTCCATCTTTTGTTTTGTTAATAATCCCTTCTGCTCCATTCTCCTAGGCAGGAGAGTTGAGCCATTCTCTGAGAAGATTCCTCATGGAAGCTGGGAACTAGATATTTAAGGTCACAGGAGAAATGAAGATTTTCTACTCATAATTCAGCCTCCAGCAAGCAATGCTAGTGTGGCAGGAGAGTTGTGCCATTCTCTGAGAAGATGCCTCATGGAAACTGGGAACTAGATATTTCAGGGCACAGGAGAAATGAAGATTTTCTACTCATAATTCAGCCTCCAGCAAGCAAAGCTAGTGTGGCAAGAGAGTTGAGCGATTCTCTGAGAAGATGCCTCATGGAAACTGGGAACTAGATATTTCAGGGCACAGGAGAAATGAAGATTTTCTACACATAATTCAGACTTCAGCAAGCAAATCTAGTGTGGCCGGAGAGTTGAGCCATTCTCTTTGAAGATTCCTCATGGAAACTGGGAACTAGTTATTTCAGGGCACAGTAGAAATGAATTTTTCTACTCATAATTCAGCCTCCAGCCGGCAAACCTAGTGTGGCAGGAGAGTTGAGCCATTCTCTGAGAAGATTCCTCATGGAAACTGGGAACTAGTTATTTCAGGGTACAGGAAAAATGAATTTTTCTACTCATAATTCAGCCTCCAGCAAGCAAAGCTAGTGTGGCAGGAGAGTTGAGCCATTCTCTGAGAAGATTCCTCATGGAAACTGGGAACTAGTTATTTCAGGGCACAGGAGAAATCAATTTTTCTACTCATAATTCAGCCTCCAGCAAGCAAAGCTAATGTGGAGGTGAGTTGATCCATTCTCTGAGAAGATTCCTCATGGAAACTGGGAACTAGTTATTTCAGGGCACAGGAGAAATGAATTTTTTACTCGTAATTCAGCCTCCAGCAAGCAAAGCTAGTGTGGCAGGAGAGTTGAGCCATTCTCTGAGAAGATTCCTGATGGAAACTGGGAACTAGTTATTTCAGGGCACAGTAGAATTGAATTTTTCTACTCATAGTTCAGCCTCCAGCAAGCAAAGCTAGTGTGGCAGGAGAGTTGAGCCATTCTCTGAGAAGATTCCTCATGGAAACTGGGAACTAGTTATTTCAGGGCACAGGAGAAATGCATTTTTCTACTCATAATTCAGCCTCCAGCAGGCAAAGCTAGTGTGGCAGGAGAGGTAAGCCATTCTCTGAGAAGATTCCTCATGGAAACTGGGAAGTAGTTATTTCAGGGCACAGGGGAAATGAAATTTTCTAATCATAATTCAGCCTCCAGTAAGCAAAGCTAGTGTGGCAGGAATGTTGAGCCATTCTCTGAGAAGATTCCTCATGGAAATTGTGAATTAGATATTTCAGGGCACAGGAGAAATGAAGGTTTTCTACTCATAATTCAGCCTCCAGCCAGCAAAGCTAGTGTGGCAGGAGAGTTGAGCCATTCTCTGAGAAGATTCCTCATGGAATCTGGGAACTAGTTATTTCAGGGCACAGGTGAAATGAATTTTTCTACTCATAATTCAGCCTTCTGCAAGCAAAGCTAGTGGGGCAGGAGAGTTGAGCCATTCTCTGAGAAGATTCCTCATGGAAACTGGGAACTAGATATTTCAGGGCACAGGAGAAATGCAGATTTTCTACTCATAATTCAGCCTCTAGCAAGGAAAGCTAGTGTGGCAGGAGAGTTGAGCCATTCTCTGAGAACATTCCTCATGGAAACTCGGAACTAGTTATTTCAGGGCACAGGAGAAATGAACTTTTCTACTCATAATTCAGTCTCCAGCAAGCAAAGCTAGTGTGGGAGGAGAGTTGAGCCATTCTCGGAGAAGATTCCTCATGGAAACTGGGAACTAGTTATTTCAGGGCAAAGGAGAAATGAATTTTTCTACTCATAATTGAGCCTCCACAAGCAAAGCTAATTTGGCAGGAGAGTTGAGACATTCTGTGAGAAGATTCTTCATGGAAAGTGGGAACTAGTTATTTCAGGGCACAGGAGAAATGAATTTTTCTACTCATAATTCAGCCTCCAGCAACAAAGCTACTGTGGCAGGAGAGTTGAGCCATTCTCTGAGATGATTCCTCATGGAAACCGGGAACTAGTTATTTCAGGGCACAGGAGAAATGAATTTTTCTACTCATAATTCAGCCTCCACAAGCAAAGCTAGTGTGGCAGGAGAGTTGAACCATTCTCTCAGAAGGTTCTTCATGGAAACTGGGAACTAGTTATATCAGGGCACAGGAGAAATGAATATTTCCACTCATAATTCAGTCTCCAGCAAGCAAAGCTAGTGTGGCAGGAGAGTTGAGCCATTCTCTGAGAAGATTCCTCATGGAAACTGGGAACTAGTTATTTCAGGGCACAGGAGAAATGAATTTTTCTACTCATAATTCAGCGTCCAGCAAGCAAATCTAGTGTGGCAGGAGAGTAGAGCCATTCTCTGAGAAGATTCCTCATGGAAACTGGGAACTAGATATTTCAGTTCATAGGAGAAATGAAGATTTTCTACTCATAATTCCGCCTCCAGCCAGCAAAGCTAGTATGGCAGGAGAGTTGAAACATTCTCTGAGAGGATTCCTCATGGAAACTGGGAACTAGATATTTCAGGGCACAGGAGAAATGAAGATGTTCTACTCATAATTCAGCCTCCAGCATGCAAAGCTAGTGTGGCAGGAGAGTTGAGCCATTCTCTGAGAACATTCCTCATGGAAACTGGGAACCAGTTATTTCAGGGCACAGGAGAAATGAACTTTTCTACTCATAATTCAGTCTCCAGCAAGCAAAGCTAGTGTGGCAGGAGAGTTGAGCCATTCGCGGAGAAGATTCCTCATGGAAACTGGGAACTAGTTATTTCAGGGCAAAGGAGAAATGAATTTTTCTACTCATAATTGAGCCTCCACAAGCAAAGCTAATTTGGCAGGAGAGTTGAGACATTCTGTGAGAAGATTCCTCATGGAAAGTGGGAACTAGTTATTTCAGGGCACAGGAGAAATGAATTTTTCTACTCATAATTCAGCCTCCAGCAAGCAAAGCTACTGTGGCAGGAGAGTTGAGCCATTCTCTGAGATGATTCCTCATGGAAACCGGGAACTACTTATTTCAGGGCACAGGAGAAATGAATTTTTCTACTCATAATTCAGCCTCCACAAGCAAAGCTAGTGTGGCAGGAGAGTTGAGCCATTCTCTCAGAAGGTTCTTCATGGAAACTGGGAACTAGTTATATCAGGGCACAGGAGAAATGAATATTTCCACTCATAATTCAGTCTCCAGCAAGCAAAGCTAGTGTGGCAGGAGAGTTGAGCCATTCTCTGAGAAGATTCCTCATGGAAACTGGGAACTAGATATTTCAGTTCACAGGAGAAATGAAGATTTTCTACTCATAATTCCGCCTCCAGCCAGCAAAGCTAGTATGGCAGGAGAGTTGAACCATTCTCTGAGAGGATTCCTCATGGAAACTGGGAACTAGATATTTCAGGGCACAGGAGAAATGAAGATGTTCTACTCATAATTCAGCCTCCAGCATGCAAAGCTAGTGTGGCAGGAGAGTTGAGCCATTCTCTGAGATGATTCCTCATGGTAACTGGGAACTAGTTATTTCAGGGTACAAAAGAAATGAATTTTTCTACTCATAATTCAGCCTCCAGCAAGCAAAGCTAGTGTGGCAGGAAAGTTGAGCCATTCTCTGAGAAGATTCCTCATGGAAACTGGGAACTAGTTATTTCAGGGCACAGGAGAAATGCATTTTTCTACTCATAATTCAGCCTCCAGCAAGCAAAGCTAGTGTGGCAGGAGAGTTGAGCCATTCTCTGAGATGATTCCTCATGGAAACTGGGAACTAGTTATTTCGGGGCACAGGAGAAATGAATGTTTGTACTCATAATTCAGCCTCCAGCATGCAAAGCTAGTGTGGCAGGAGAGTTGAGCCATTCTCTGAGAAGATTCCTCATGATAACTGGGAACTAGTTATTTCAGGGCACAGGAGAAATGAATTTTTCTACACATAATTCAGCCTCCAGCAAGAAAGCTAGTGTGGCAGGAGAGTTGAGCCATTCTCTGAGAAGATTTCTCATGGAAACTGGGAACTAGTTATTTCAGGGCACAGGAGAAATGAATTTTTCTACTCATAATTCAGCCTCCAGCAAGCAAAGCTAGTGTGGCAGGAGAGTTGAGCCATTCTCTGAGAAGATTACTCATGGAAACTGGGAACTAGTTATTTCAGGGCACAGGAGAAATGAATTTTTCTACTCATAATTCAGCCTCCAGCAAGGAAAGCTAGTGTGGCGGAGAGTTGATCCATTCTCTGAGAAGTTTCCTCATGGAAACTGGGAACTAGTTATTTCAGGGCACAGGAGAAATGAATTTTTCTACTCATAATTCAGCCTCCAGCAAGAAAGCTAGTGTGGCAGGAGAGTTGAGCCATTCTCTGAGAAGATTCCTCATGGAAACTGGGAACTCGTTATTTCAGGGCACAGGAGAAATGAATTTTTCTACTCATAATTCAGCCTCCAGCAAGCAAAGCTAGTGTGGCAGGAGAGTTGAGCCATTCTCTGAGAAGATTCCTCATGGAAACGGGGAACTAGATATTTCAGGGCACAGGAGAAATGAAGATGTTCTACTCATAATTCAGCCTCCAGCAAGCAAAGCTAATGTGGCAGGATAGTTGAGCCATTCTCTGAGATGATTCCTCATGGAAACTGGGAACTAGATATTTCAGGGCACAGGAGAAATGAAGATTTTCTACTCATAATTCAGCCTCCAGCAAGCAAAGCTAGTGTGGCAGGAGAGTTGAGCCATTCTCTGAGAAGATTCCTCATGGAAACTGGGAACTAGTTATTTCAGGGCACAGGAGAAATGTATTTTTCTACTCATAATTCAGCCTCCAGCAAGCAAAACTAGTGTGGCAGGAGAGTTGAGCCATTCTCTGAGAAGATTCCTCATGGAAACTGGGAACTAGTTATTTCAGGGCACAGGAAAATTAATTTTTCTACTCATAATTCAGCCTCCAGCAAGCAAAGCTAGTGTGGCAGGAGAGTTGAGCCATTCTGTGAGAAGATTCCTCATGGAAACTGGGAACTAGTTATTTCAGGGTACAGAAGAAATGAATTTTTCTACTCATAATTCAGCCTCCAGCAAGCAAACCTAGTGTGGCAGGAGAGTTGAGCCATTCTCTGAGACGATTCCTCATGGAAACTGGGAACTATTTATTTCAGGGCACAGTAGAATTGAATTTTTCTACTCATAATTCAGCCTCCAGCAAGCAAAGCTAGTGTGGCAAGAGAGTTGAGTCATTCTCTGAGAAGATTCCTCATGGAAACTGGGAACTAGTTATTTCATGGTACAGGAAAAATGAATTTTTCTACTCATAATTCAGCCTCCAGCAAGCAAAGCTAGTGTGGCAGGAGAGTTGAGACATTCTCTGAGAAGATTCCTCATGGAAACTGGGAACTAGTTATTTCAGGGCACAGGAGAAATGAATTTTTCTACTCATAATTCAGCCTCCAGCAATGAAAGCTAGTGTGGAGGAGAGTTGATCCATTCTCTGAGAAGATTCCTCATGGAGACTGGGAACTAGTTATTTCAGGGCACAGGAGAAATTAATTTTTCTACTCATAATTCAGCCTCCAGCAAGCAAAGCTAGTGTGGCAGGAGAGTTGAGCCATTCTCTGAGAAGATTCCTCATGGAAACTGGGAACTAGTTATTTCAGGGCACAGGAGAAATGAATTTTTCTACTCATAATTCCGCCTCCAGCCAGCAAAGCTAGTGTGGCAGGAGAGTTGAACCATTCTCTGAGAAGATTCCTCATGGAAACGGGGAACTAGATATTTCAGGGCACAGGAGAAATGAAGATGTTCTACTCATAATTCAGCCTCCAGCAAGCAAAGCTAATGTGGCAGGAGAGTTGAGCCATTCTCTGAGAAGATTCCTCATGGAAACTGGGAACTAGATATTTCAGGGCACAGGAGAAATGAAGATTTTCTACTCATAATTCAGCCTGCAGCAAGGAAAGCTAGTGTGGCAGGAGAGTTGAGCCATTCTCTGAGAACATTCCTCATGGAAAGTGGGAAGTAGTTATTTCAGGGCACAGGAGAAATGAATTTTTCTTCTCATAATTCAGCCTCCAGTAAGCAAAGCTAATGTGGCAGGAGAGTTGAGCCATTCTCTGAGAAGATTCGTCATGTTAACTGGGAACTAGTTATTTCAGGGCAGAGGAGAAATGAATTTTTCTACTCATAATTCAGCCTCTACAAGCAAAGCTAGTGTGGCAGGAGAGTTGAGCCTTTCTCTGAGAAGGTTCCTCATTGAAACTGGGAACTAGTTATTTCAGGGCATAGGAGAAATGAATTTTTCTTCTCATAATTCAGCCTCCAGCAAGCAAAGCTAGTGTGGCAGGAGAGTTGAGCCATTCTCTGAGAAGATTCCTCATGGAAACTGGGAACTAGTTATTTCAGGGCACAGGAGAAATGAATTTTTCTACACATAATTCAGCCTCCAGCAAGCAAAGCTAGTGTGACAGGAGAGTTGAGCCGTTCTCTGAGAAGATTCCTCATGGAAACTGGGAACTAGATATTTCAGGGCACAGGAGAAATGAAGATTTTCTACTCATAATTCAGCCTCCAGCAAGCAAAGCTAGTGTGGCAGGAGAGTTGAGCCATTCTCTGAGAAGATTCCTCATGGAAACTGGGAACTAGTTATTTCAGGGCACAGGAGAAATGAATTTTTCGACTCATAATTCAGCCTCCAGCAAGCAAAGCTAGTGTGGCAGGAGAGTTGAGCCATTCTCTGAGAAGATTCCTCATGGAAACTGGGAACTAGTTATTTCAGGGCACAGGAGAAATGAATTTTTCTACTCATAATTCAGCCTTCAGCAAGCAAAGCTAGTGTGGCAGGAGAGTTGAGCCATTCTCTGAGAAGATTCCTCATGGAAACTGGGAACTCGATATTTCAGGGCACAGTAGAAATGCAGATTTCCTACTCATAATTCAGCCTCCAGCAAGCAAAGCTTGTGTAGCAGGAGAGTTGAGCCATTCTCTGAGAAGATTCCTCATGGAAACTGGGAACTAGTTATTTCAGGGCACAGGAGAAATGAATTTTTCTACTCATAATTCAGCCTCCAGCAAGCAAAGTAAGTGTGGCAGGAGAGTTGAGCCATTCTCTGAGAAGATTGCTCATGGAAACTGGGAACTAGTTATTTCAGGGCACAGGAGAAATTAATTTTTCCGCTCATAATTCAGCTTCCAGCAAGCAAAGCTAGTGTGGCAGGAGAGTTGAGCCATTCTCTGAGAAGATTCCTCATGGAAACTGGGAACTAGTTATTTCAGGGCACAGGAGAAATGAATTTTTCTACTCATAATTCAGCCTCCACAAGCAAAGCTAGTGTGGCAGGAGAGTTGAGCCATTCTCTCAGAAGGTTCTTCATGGAAACTGGGAACTAGTTATTTCAGGGCACAGGAGAAATGAATATTTCCACTCATAATTCAGCCTCCAGCAAGCAAAGCTAGTGTGGCAGGAGAGTTGAGCCATTCTCTGAGAAGATTCCTCATGGAAACTGGGAACTAGTTATTTCAGGGCAGAGGAGAAATGAATTTTTCTACTCAGAATTCAGCCTCCAGCAAGCAAAGCTACTGTGGCAGGAGAGTTGAGCCATTCTGTGAGAAGATTCCTCATGGAAACTGGGAACTAGTTATTTCAGGGCACAGGAGAAATGAATTTTTCTACTCATAATTCAGCCTCCAACAAGCAAAGCTAGTGTGGCAGGAGAGTTGAGCCATTCTGTGAGAAAATTCCTCATAGATACTGGGAACTAGTTATTTCAGGGTACAGAAGAAATGAATTTTTCTACTCATAATTCAGCCTCCAGCAAGCAAATCTAGTGTGACAGGAAAGTTGAGCCATTCTCTGAGAACATTCCTCATGGAAACTGGGAACTAGTTATTTCAGGGCACAGGAGAAATGAATTTTTCTTCTCATAATTCAGCCTCCAGTAAGCAAAGCTAGTGTGGCAGGAGAGTTGAGCCATTCTCTGAGAAGATTCCTCATGTTAACTGGGAACTAGTTATTTCAGGGCAGAGGAGAAATGAATTTATCTACTCATAATTCAGCCTCTACAAGCAAAGGTAGTGTGGCAGGAGAGTTGAGCCTTTCTCTGAGAAGGTTCCTCATTGAAACTGGGAACTAGTTATTTCAGGGCACAGGAGAAATGAACTTTTCTACTCATAATTCAGTCTCCAGCATGCAAAGCTAGTGTAGCAGGAGAGTTGAGCCATTCTCTGGGATGATTCCTCATGGAAACTGGGAACTAGTTATTTCAGGGCACAGGAGAAATGAATTTTTCTACTCATAATTCAGCCTCCAGCAAGCAAAGCTAGTGTGGCAGGAGAGTTGAGCCATTCTCTGAGAAGATTCCTCATGGAAACTGGGAACTAGTTATTTCAGGGCACAGGAGAAATGAACTTTTCTACTCATAATTCAGTCTCCAGCATGCAAAGCTAGTGTGGCAGGAGAGTTGAGCCATTCTCTGGGCAGATTCCTCTTGGAAACTGGGAACTAGTTATTTCAGGTCACAGGAGAAATGAATTTTTCTACTCATAATTCAGCCTCCAGCAAGCAAAGCTACTGTGGCAGGAGAGTTGAGCGATTCTCTGAGAAGATTCCTCATGGAAACTGGGAACTAGTTATTTCAGGGCACAGGAGAAATGCATTTTTCTACGCATAATTCAGCCTCCAGCAAGAAAAGCTAGTGTGGCAGGAGAGTTGAGCCATTCTCTGAGATGATTCCTCATGGAAACTGGGAACTAGTTATTTCAGGGTACAAAAGAAATGAATTTTTCTACTCATAATTCAGCCTCCATCAAGCAAAGCTAGTGTGGCAGGAAAGTTGAGCCATTCTCTGAGAAGATTCCTCATGGAAACTGGGAACTAGTTATTTCATGGCACAGGAGAAATGAATTTTTCTACTCATAATTGAGCCTCCAGCAAGCAAAGCTAGTGTGGCAGGAGAGTTAGCCATTCTCTGAGAAGATTTCTCATGTTCACTGGGAACTAGTTATTTCAGGGCACAGGAGAAATGAATTTTTCTACTCATAATTCAGCCTCCACAAGCAAAGCTAGTGTGGCAGGAGAGTTGAACCTTTCTCTGAGAAGGTTCGTCATGGAAACTGAGAAGTAGTTATTTCAGGGCACAGGAGAAATGAATTTTTCTACTCATGATTCAACCTCCAGTAAGCAAAGCTACTGTGGCAGGAGAGTTGAGCCATTCTCTGAGAAGATTCCTCATGGAAACTGGGAACTTGTTATTTCAGGGCACAGGAGAAATGTATTTTTCTACTCATAATTCAGCCTCAAGGAAGCAAATCTAGTGTGGCAGGAGAGTTGAGCCATTCTCTGAGAAGACTCCTCATGGAAACTGGGAACTAGTTATTTCAGGGCACAGGAGAAATGAATTTTTCTACTCATAATTCAGCCTCCAACAAGCAAAGCTAGTGTGGCCGGAGAGTTGAGCCATTCTGTGAGAAGATTCCTCATAGAAACTGGGAACTAGTTATTTCAGGGTACAGAAGAAATGAATTTTTCTACTCATAATTCAGCCTCCAGCAAGCAAATCTAGTGTGAAAGGAAAGTTGAGCCATTCTCTGAGAAGATTCCTCATGGAAACTGGGAACTCGTTATTTCAGGGCACAGGAGAAATGAATTTTTCTACTCATAATTCAGCCTCCAGCAAGCAAAGCTAGTGTGGCAGGAGAGTTGAGCCATTCTCTGAGAAGATTCCTCATGGAAACGGGGAACTAGATATTTCAGGGCACAGGAGAAATGAAGATGTTCTACTCATAATTCAGCCTCCAGCAAGCAAAGCTAATGTGGCAGGATAGTTGAGCCATTCTCTGAGATGATTCCTCATGGAAACTGGGAACTAGATATTTCAGGGCACAGGAGAAATGAAGATTTTCTACTCATAATTCAGCCTCCAGCAAGCAAAGCTAGTGTGGCAGGAGAGTTGAGCCATTCTCTGAGAAGATTCCTCATGGAAACTGGGAACTAGTTATTTCAGGGCACAGGAGAAATGTATTTTTCTACTCATAATTCAGCCTCCAGCAAGCAAAACTAGTGTGGCAGGAGAGTTGAGCCATTCTCTGAGAAGATTCCTCATGGAAACTGGGAACTAGTTATTTCAGGGCACAGGAAAATTAATTTTTCTACTCATAATTCAGCCTCCAGCAAGCAAAGCTAGTGTGGCAGGAGAGTTGAGCCATTCTGTGAGAAGATTCCTCATGGAAACTGGGAACTAGTTATTTCAGGGTACAGAAGAAATGAATTTTTCTACTCATAATTCAGCCTCCAGCAAGCAAACCTAGTGTGGCAGGAGAGTTGAGCCATTCTCTGAGACGATTCCTCATGGAAACTGGGAACTATTTATTTCAGGGCACAGTAGAATTGAATTTTTCTACTCATAATTCAGCCTCCAGCAAGCAAAGCTAGTGTGGCAAGAGAGTTGAGTCATTCTCTGAGAAGATTCCTCATGGAAACTGGGAACTAGTTATTTCATGGTACAGGAAAAATGAATTTTTCTACTCATAATTCAGCCTCCAGCAAGCAAAGCTAGTGTGGCAGGAGAGTTGAGACATTCTCTGAGAAGATTCCTCATGGAAACTGGGAACTAGTTATTTCAGGGCACAGGAGAAATGAATTTTTCTACTCATAATTCAGCCTCCAGCAATGAAAGCTAGTGTGGAGGAGAGTTGATCCATTCTCTGAGAAGATTCCTCATGGAGACTGGGAACTAGTTATTTCAGGGCACAGGAGAAATTAATTTTTCTACTCATAATTCAGCCTCCAGCAAGCAAAGCTAGTGTGGCAGGAGAGTTGAGCCATTCTCTGAGAAGATTCCTCATGGAAACTGGGAACTAGTTATTTCAGGGCACAGGAGAAATGAATTTTTCTACTCATAATTCCGCCTCCAGCCAGCAAAGCTAGTGTGGCAGGAGAGTTGAACCATTCTCTGAGAAGATTCCTCATGGAAACGGGGAACTAGATATTTCAGGGCACAGGAGAAATGAAGATGTTCTACTCATAATTCAGCCTCCAGCAAGCAAAGCTAATGTGGCAGGAGAGTTGAGCCATTCTCTGAGAAGATTCCTCATGGAAACTGGGAACTAGATATTTCAGGGCACAGGAGAAATGAAGATTTTCTACTCATAATTCAGCCTGCAGCAAGGAAAGCTAGTGTGGCAGGAGAGTTGAGCCATTCTCTGAGAACATTCCTCATGGAAAGTGGGAAGTAGTTATTTCAGGGCACAGGAGAAATGAATTTTTCTTCTCATAATTCAGCCTCCAGTAAGCAAAGCTAATGTGGCAGGAGAGTTGAGCCATTCTCTGAGAAGATTCGTCATGTTAACTGGGAACTAGTTATTTCAGGGCAGAGGAGAAATGAATTTTTCTACTCATAATTCAGCCTCTACAAGCAAAGCTAGTGTGGCAGGAGAGTTGAGCCTTTCTCTGAGAAGGTTCCTCATTGAAACTGGGAACTAGTTATTTCAGGGCATAGGAGAAATGAATTTTTCTTCTCATAATTCAGCCTCCAGCAAGCAAAGCTAGTGTGGCAGGAGAGTTGAGCCATTCTCTGAGAAGATTCCTCATGGAAACTGGGAACTAGTTATTTCAGGGCACAGGAGAAATGAATTTTTCTACACATAATTCAGCCTCCAGCAAGCAAAGCTAGTGTGACAGGAGAGTTGAGCCGTTCTCTGAGAAGATTCCTCATGGAAACTGGGAACTAGATATTTCAGGGCACAGGAGAAATGAAGATTTTCTACTCATAATTCAGCCTCCAGCAAGCAAAGCTAGTGTGGCAGGAGAGTTGAGCCATTCTCTGAGAAGATTCCTCATGGAAACTGGGAACTAGTTATTTCAGGGCACAGGAGAAATGAATTTTTCGACTCATAATTCAGCCTCCAGCAAGCAAAGCTAGTGTGGCAGGAGAGTTGAGCCATTCTCTGAGAAGATTCCTCATGGAAACTGGGAACTAGTTATTTCAGGGCACAGGAGAAATGAATTTTTCTACTCATAATTCAGCCTTCAGCAAGCAAAGCTAGTGTGGCAGGAGAGTTGAGCCATTCTCTGAGAAGATTCCTCATGGAAACTGGGAACTCGATATTTCAGGGCACAGTAGAAATGCAGATTTCCTACTCATAATTCAGCCTCCAGCAAGCAAAGCTTGTGTAGCAGGAGAGTTGAGCCATTCTCTGAGAAGATTCCTCATGGAAACTGGGAACTAGTTATTTCAGGGCACAGGAGAAATGAATTTTTCTACTCATAATTCAGCCTCCAGCAAGCAAAGTAAGTGTGGCAGGAGAGTTGAGCCATTCTCTGAGAAGATTGCTCATGGAAACTGGGAACTAGTTATTTCAGGGCACAGGAGAAATTAATTTTTCCGCTCATAATTCAGCTTCCAGCAAGCAAAGCTAGTGTGGCAGGAGAGTTGAGCCATTCTCTGAGAAGATTCCTCATGGAAACTGGGAACTAGTTATTTCAGGGCACAGGAGAAATGAATTTTTCTACTCATAATTCAGCCTCCACAAGCAAAGCTAGTGTGGCAGGAGAGTTGAGCCATTCTCTCAGAAGGTTCTTCATGGAAACTGGGAACTAGTTATTTCAGGGCACAGGAGAAATGAATATTTCCACTCATAATTCAGCCTCCAGCAAGCAAAGCTAGTGTGGCAGGAGAGTTGAGCCATTCTCTGAGAAGATTCCTCATGGAAACTGGGAACTAGTTATTTCAGGGCAGAGGAGAAATGAATTTTTCTACTCAGAATTCAGCCTCCAGCAAGCAAAGCTACTGTGGCAGGAGAGTTGAGCCATTCTGTGAGAAGATTCCTCATGGAAACTGGGAACTAGTTATTTCAGGGCACAGGAGAAATGAATTTTTCTACTCATAATTCAGCCTCCAACAAGCAAAGCTAGTGTGGCAGGAGAGTTGAGCCATTCTGTGAGAAAATTCCTCATAGATACTGGGAACTAGTTATTTCAGGGTACAGAAGAAATGAATTTTTCTACTCATAATTCAGCCTCCAGCAAGCAAATCTAGTGTGACAGGAAAGTTGAGCCATTCTCTGAGAAGATTCCTCATGGAAACTGGGACCTCGTTATTTCAGGGCACAGGAGAAATGAATTTTTCTACTCATAATTCAGCCTCCAGCAAGCAAAGCTAGTGTGGCAGGAGAGTTGAGCCATTCTCTGAGAAGATTCCTCATGTTAACTGGGACCTAGTTATTTTAGGGCACAGGAGAAATGAATTTTTCTACTCATAATTGAGCCTCCACAAGCAAAGCTAATGTGGCAGGAGAGTTGAGCCTTTCTCTGAGAAGGTTCCTCATGGAAACAGAGAACTAGTTATTTCAGGGCACAGGAGAAATGAATTTTTCTACTCATAATTCAGCCTCCAGCAAGGAAAGCTAGTGTGGAGGAGAGTTGATCCATTCTCTGAGAAGATTCCTCATGGAAATTGGGAACTAGTTATTTCAGGGCACAGGAGAAATGAATTTTTCTACTCATAATTCAGCCTCCAGCAAGAAAGCTAGTGTGGCAGGAGAGTTGAGCCATTCTCTGAGAAGATTCCTCATGGAACCTGGGAACTAGTTATTTCAGGGCACAGGACAAATGAATATTTCTACTCATATTTCAGCCTCCAGCAAGCAAAGCTAGTGTGGCAGGAGAGTTGAGCCATTCTCTGAGAAGATTCGTCTTGGAATCTGGGAACTAGTTATTTCAGGGCACAGGAGAAATGAATTTTTCTACTCATAATTCAACCTTCAGCAAGCAAAGCTAGTGTGGCAGGAGAGTTGAGCCATTCTCTGAGAAGATTCCTCATGGAAACTGGGAACTAGATATTTCAGGGCACAGGAGAAATGCAGATTTCCTACTCATAATTCCGCCTCCAGCAAGCAAAGCTTGTGTAGCAGGAGAGTTGAGCCATTCTCTGAGAAGATTCCTCATGGAAACTGGGAACTAGTTATTTCAGGGCACAGGAGAACTGAATTTTTCTACTCATAATTCAGCCTCCAGCAAGCAAACTAGTGTGGCAGGAGAGTTGACCCATTCTCTGAGAAGATTCCTCATGGAAACTGGGAACTAGTTATTTCAGGGCACAGGAGAAATTAATTTTTCCGCTCATAATTCAGCTTCCAGCAAGCAAAGCTAGTGTGGCAGGAGAGTTGAGCCATTCTCTGAGAAGATTCCTAATTCAAACTGGGAACTAGTTATTTCAGGGCACAGGAGAAATGAATTTTTCTACTCATAATTCAGCCTCCACAAGCAATGCTAGTGTGGCAGGAGAGTTGAGCCATTCTCTCAGAAGGTTCTTCATGGAAACTGGGAACTAGTTATTTCAGGGCACAGTAGAAATGAATATTTCCACTCATAATTCAGCCTCCAGCAAGCAAAGCTAGTGAGGCAGGAGAGTTGAGCCATTCTCTGAGAAGATTCCTAATGGAAACTGGGAACTAGATATTTCAAGGCACAGGAGAAATGAAGATTTTCTACTCATAATTCCGCCTCCAGCCAGCAAAGTTATTGTGGCAGGAGAGTTGAACTATTATCTGAGAAGATTCCTCATGGAAACGGGGAACTAGATATTTCAGGGCACAGGAGAAATGAAGATGTTCTACTCATAATTTAGCCTCCAGCAAGCAAAGCTAATGTGGCAGGAGAGTTGAGCCATTCTCTGAGAAGTTTCCTCATGGAAACTGGGAACTAGATATTTCAGGGCACAGGAGAAATGAAGATTTTCTTCTCATAATTCAGCCTCAAGCAAGCAAAGCTAGTGTGGCAGGAGAGTTGAGCCATTCTCTGAGAACATTCTTCATGGAAACTTGGAACTAGTTATTTCAGGGCACAGGAGAAATGAATTTTTCTTCTCATAATTCAGCCTCCAGTAAGCAAAGCTAGTATGGCAGGAGAGTTGAGCCATTCTCTGAGAAGATTCCTCATGTTAACTGGGAACTAGTTATTTCAGGGCAGAGGAGAAATGAATTTATCTACTCATAATTCAGCCTCCAGCAAGCAAAGCTAGTGTGGCAGGAGAGTTGAGCCATTCTCTGAGAAGATTCCTCATGGAAACTGGGAACTAGTTATTTCAGGGCACTGGAGAAATGAATTTTTCTACACATAATTCAGCCTCCAGCAAGCAAAGCTAGTGTGGCAGGAGAGTTGAGCCATTCTCTGAGGAGAATCCTCATGGAAACTGGGAACTAGTTATTTCAGGGTACAGGAGAAATGAATTTTTCTACTCATAATTCAGCCTCCAGCAAGCAAAGCCTGTGTGGCAGGAGAGTTGAGCCATTCTCTGAGAAGATTCCGCATGGAAACTGGGAACTAGTTATTTCAGAGCACAGGAGAAATGAATTTTTCTACTCATAATTCAGCCTCCAACATGAAAGTTAGTGTGACAGGAGTGTTGAGCCATTCTCTGAGAAGATTCCTCATGGAAACTGGGAACTAGTTATTTCAGGTCACAGGAGAAATGAATTTTTCTACTCATAATTCAGCCTCCAGCAAGCAAAGCTAGTGTGGCAGGAGAGTTGAGCCATTCTCTGAGAAGATTCCTCATGGAAACTGGGAACTGTTTATTTCAGGGCACAGGAGAAATGAATTTTTCTACTCATTATTCAGCCTCCAGCAAGCAAAGCTAGTGTGGCAGGAGAGTTGAGCCATTCTCTGAGAACATTCCTCATGGAAACTGGGAACTAGTTATTTCAGGGCACAGGAGAAATGAACTTTTCTACTCATAATTCAGTCTCCAGCATGCAAAGCTAGTGTAGCAGGAGAGTTGAGCCATTCTCTGAGAAGATTCCTCAGGGAAACTGGGAACTAGTTATTTCAGGGCACAGGAGAAATGAATTTTTCTACTCATAATTCAGCCTCCAGCAAGCAAAGCTAGTGTGGCAGAAGAGTTGAGCCATTCTCTGAGAAGATTCCTCATGTTAACTGGGAACTAGTTATTTCAGGGCACAGGAGAAATGAATTTTTCTACTCATAATTCAGCCTCCACAAGCAAAGCTAGTGTGGCAGGAGAGTTGAGCCATTCTCTCAGAAGGTTCTTCATGGAAACTGGGAACTAGTTATTTCAGGGCACAGGAGAAATGAATATTTCCACTCATAATTCAGCCTCCAGCAAGCAAAGCTAGTGTGGCAGGAGAGTTGAGCCATTCTCGGAGAAGATTCCTCATGGAAACTGGGAACTAGTTATTTCAGTGCACGGGAGAAATGAAGATTTTCTACTCATAATTCCGCCTCCAGCCAGCAAAGCTAGTGTGGCAGGAGAGTTGAACCATTCTCTGAGAACATTCCTCATGGAAACGGGGAACTAGATATTTCAGGGCACAGGAGAAATGAAGATGTTCTACTCATAATTCAGCCTCCAGCAAGCAAAGCTAATGTGGCAGGAGAGTTGAGCCATTCTCTGAGATGATTCCTCATGGAAACTGGGAACTAGATATTTCAGGGCACAGGAGAAATGAAGATTTTCTACTCATAATTCAGCCTCCAGCAAGCAAAGCTAGTGTGGCAGGAGAGTTGAGCCATTCTCTGAGAAGATTCCTCATGGAAACTGGGAACTAGTTATTTCAGGGCACAGGAGAAATGTATTTTTCTACTCATAATTCAGCCTCCAGCAAGCAAAACTAGTGTGGCAGGAGAGTTGAGCCATTCTCTGAGAAGATTCCTCATGGAAACTGGGAACTAGTTATTTCAGGGCACAGGAGAAATGAATTTTTCTACTCATAATTCAGCCTCCAGCAAGCAAAGCTAGTGTGGCAGGAGAGTTGAGCCATTCTGTGAGAAGATTCCTCATGGAAACTGGGAACTAGTTATTTCAGGGTACAGAAGAAATGAATTTTTCTACTCATAATTCAGCCTCCAGCAAGCAAAGCTAGTGTGGCAGGAGAGTTGAGCCATTCTCTGAGACGATTCCTCATGGAAACTGGGAACGATTTATTTCAGGGCACAGTAGAATTGAATTTTTCTACTCATAATTCAGCCTCCAGCAAGCAAAGCTAGTGTGGCAGAAGAGTTGAGCCATTCTCTGAGAAGATTCCTCATGTTAACTGGGAACTAGTTATTTCAGGGCACAGGAGAAATGAATTTTTCTACTCATAATTCAGCCTCCACAAGCAAAGCTAGTGTGGCAGGAGAGTTGAGCCATTCTCTCAGAAGGTTCTTCATGGAAACTGGGAACTAGTTATTTCAGGGCACAGGAGAAATGAATATTTCCACTCATAATTCAGCCTCCAGCAAGCAAAGCTAGTGTGGCAGGAGAGTTGAGCCATTCTCGGAGAAGATTCCTCATGGAAACTGGGAACTAGATATTTCAGGGCACGGGAGAAATGAAGATTTTCTACTCATAATTCCGCCTCCAGCCAGCAAAGCTAGTGTGGCAGGAGAGTTGAACCATTCTCTGAGAAGATTCCTCATGGAAACGGGGAACTAGATATTTCAGGGCACAGGAGAAATGAAGATGTTGTACTCATAATTCAGCCTCCAGCAAGCAAAGCTAATGTGGCAGGAGAGTTGAGCCATTCTCTGAGATGATTCCTCATGGAAACTGGGAACTAGATATTTCAGGGCACAGGAGAAATGAAGATTTTCTACTCATAATTCAGCCTCCAGAAAGCAAAGCTAGTGTGGCAGGAGAGTTGAGCCATTCTCTGAGAAGATTCCTCATGGAAACTGGGAACTAGTTATTTCAGGGCACAGGAGAAATGTATTTTTCTACTCATAATTCAGCCTCCAGCAAGCAAAACTAGTGTGGCAGGAGAGTTGAGCCATTCTCTGAGAAGATTCCTCATGGAAACTGGGAACTAGTTATTTCAGGGCACAGGAGAAATGAATTTTTCTACTCATAATTCAGCCTCCAGCAAGCAAAGCTAGTGTGGCAGGAGAGTTGAGCCATTCTGTGAGAAGGTTCCTCATGGAAACTGGGAACTAGTTATTTCAGGGTACAGAAGAAATGAATTTTTCTACTCATAATTCAGCCTCCAGCAAGCAAAGCTAGTGTGGCAGGAGAGTTGAGCCATTCTCTGAGACGATTCCTCATGGAAACTGGGAACTATTTATTTCAGGGCACAGTAGAATTGAATTTTTCTACTCATAATTCAGCCTCCAGCAAGCAAAGCTAGTGTGGCAAGAGAGTTGAGCCATTCTCTGAGAAGATTCCTCATGGAAACAGGGAACTAGTTATTTCAGGGTACAGGAAAAATGAATTTTTCTACTCATAATTCAGCCTCCAGCAAGCAAAGCTAGTGTGGCAGGAGAGTTGAGCCATTCTCTGAGAAGATTCCTCATGGAAACTGGGAACTAGTTATTTCAGGGCACAGGAGAAATGAATTTTTCTACTCATAATTCCGCCTCCAGCCAGCAAAGCTAGTGTGGCAGGAGAGTTGAACCATTCTCTGAGAAGATTCCTCATGGAAACGGGGAACTAGATATTTCAGGGCACAGGAGAAATGAAGATTTTCTACTCATAATTCAGCCTGCAGCAAGCAAAGCTAGTGTGGCAGGAGAGTTGAGCCATTCTCTGAGAACATTCCTCATGGAAACTGGGAAGTAGTTATTTCAGGGCACAGGAGATATGAATTTTTCTTCTCATAATTCAGCCTCCAGTAAGCAAAGCTAATGTCGCAGGAGAGTTGAGCCATTCTCTGAGAAGATTCGTCTTGTTAACTGGGAACTAGTTATTTCAGGGCAGAGGAGAAATGAATTTTTCTACTCATAATTCAGCCTCAACAAGCAAAGCTAGTGTGGCAGGAGAGTTGAGCCTTTCTCTGAGAAGGTTCCTCATTGAAACTGGGAACTAGTTATTTCAGGGCGTAGGAGAAATGAATTTTTCTTCTCATAATTCAGCCTCCAGCAAGCAAAGCTAGTGTGACAGGAGAGTTGAGCCGTTCTCTGAGAAGATTCCTCATGGAAACTGGGAACTAGATATTTCAGGGCACAGGAGAAATGAAGATTTTCTACTCATAATTCAGCCTCCAGCAAGCAAAGCTAGTGTGGCAGGAGAGTTGAGCCATTCTCTGAGAAGATTCCTCATGGAAACTGGGAACTAGTTATTTCAGGGCACAGGAGAAATGAATTTTTCTACTCATAATTCAGCCTCCAGCAAGCAAAGCTAGTGTGGCAGGAGAGTTGAGCCATTCTCTGAGAAGATTCCTCATGGAAACTTGGAACTAGTTATTTCAGGGTACAGGAGAAATGAATTTTTCTACTCATAATTCAGCCTCCAGCAAGGAAAGCTTGTGTGGCAGGAGAGTTGAGCCATTCTCTGAGAAGATTCCTCATGGAAACTGGGAACTAGTTATTTCAGGGCACAGGAGAAATGAATTTTTCTACTCATAATTCAGCCTACAACATGAAAGCTAGTGTGGCAGGAGAGTTGAGCCATTCTCTGAGAAGATTCCTCATGGGAACTGGGAACTAGTTATTTCAGGGTACAGGAGAAATGAATTTTTCTACTCATAATTCAGCCTCCGGCAAGGAAAGCTAGTGTGGCAGGAGAGTTGAGCCATTCTCTGAGAAGATTCCTCATGGAAACTGGGAACTAGTTATTTCAGGGCACAGGAGAAATGAATTTTTCTACGCATAATTCAGCCTCCAGCAAGCAAAGCTAGTGTGGCAGGAGAGTTGAGCCATTCTCTGAGAAGATTCCTCATGGAAACTGTTAACTAGTTATTTCAGGGCAGAGGAGAAATGAATTTTTCTACTCATAATTCAGCCTCCAGCAAGGAAAGCTAGTGTGGAGGAGAGTTGATCCATTCTCTGAGAAGATTCCTCATGGAAATTGGGAACTAGTTATTTCAGGGCACAGGAGAAATGAATTTTTCTACTCATAATTCAGCCTCCAGCAAGGAAAGCTTGTGTGGAGGAGAGTTGATCCATTCTCTGAGAAGATTTCTCATGGAAACTGGGAACTAGTTATTTCAGGGCACAGGAGAAATGAATTTTTCTACTCATAATTCAGCCTCCAGCAAGCACAGCTTGTGTGGCAGGAGAGTTGAACCATTCTCTGAGAAGATTCCTCATGGAAACTGGGAACTAGTTATTTCAGGGCCCAGGAGAAATGAATTTTTCTACTCATAATTCAGCCTCCAGCATGCAAAGCTAGTGTGGCAGGAGAGTTGAGCCATTCTCTGAGAAGATTCCTCATGGAAACTTTGAACTATTTATTTCAGGGCACAGTAGAATTGAATTTTTGTACTCATAATTCAGCCTCCAGCAAGCAAAGCTAGTGTGCCAGGAGAGTTGAGCCATTCTCTGAGAAGATTCCTCATGGAAACGGGGAACTAGATATTTCAGGGCACAGGAGAAATGAAGATGTTCTACTCATAATTCAGCCTCCAGCAAGCAAAGCTAGTGTGGAAGGAGGGTTGAGCCATTCTCTGAGAAGATTCCTCATGGAAACTGGGAACTATTTATTTCAGGACACTGGATAAATGAATTTTTCTACACATAATTCAGCCTCCAGCAAGCAAAGCTAGTTTGGCAGTAGAGTTGAGCCGTTCTCTGAGAAGATTCCTCATGAAAACTGGGAACTAGATATTTCAGGGCACAGGAGAAATGAAGATTTTCTACTCATAATTCAGCCTCCAGCAAGCAAAGCTAGTGTGGCAGGAGAGTTAAGCCATTCTCTGAGAAGATTCCTCATGGAAACTGGGAACTAGTTATTTCAGGGCTCAGGAGAAATGAATTTTTCTACTCATAATTCAGACTCCAGCAAGCAAAGCTAGTGTGGCAGGAGAGTTGAGCCATTCTCTGAGAAGATTCCTCATGGAAACTGGGAACTAGATATTTCAGGGCACAGGAGAAATGCAGATTTTCTACTCATAATTCAGCCTCCAGCAAGCAAAGCTTGTGTGGCAGGTGAGTTGAGCCATTCTCTGAGAAGATTCCTCATGGAAACTAGGAACTAGTTATTTCAGAGCACAGGAGAAATGAATTTTTCTACTCATAATTCAGCCTCCAATATGAAAGCTAGTGTGGCAGGAGAGTTGAGCCATTCTCTGAGAAGATTCCTCATGGAAACTGGGAACTAGTTATTTCAGGTCACAGGAGAAATGAATTTTTCTACTCATAATTCAGCCTCCAGCAAGCAAAGCTAGTGTGACAGGAGAGTTGAGCCATTCTCTGAGAAGATTCCTCATGGAAACTGGGAACTATTTATTTCAGGGCACAGGAGAAATGAATTTTTCTACTCATTATTCAGCCTCCAGCAAGCAAAGCTAGTGTGGCAGGAGAGTTGAGCAATTCTCTGAGAAGATTCCTCATGGAAACTGGGAACTAGTTATTTCAGGGCACAGGAGAAATGAACTTTTCTACTCATAATTCAGTCTCCAGCATGCAAAGCTAGTGTCGCAGGAGAGTGGAGCCATTCTCTGGGAAGATTCCTCATGGAAACTGGGAACTAGTTATTTCAGGGCACAGGAGAAATGAATTTTTCTACTCATAATTCAGCCTCCAGCAATCAAAGCTAGTGTGGCAGAAGAGTTGAGCCATTCTCTGAGAAGATTCATCATGTTAACTGGGAACTAGTTATTTCAGGGCACAGGAGAAATGAATTTTTATACTCATAATTCAGCCTCCACAAGCAAAGCTAGTGTGGCAGGAGAGTTGAGCCATTCTCTGAGAAGATTCCTCATGGAAACTGGGAACTAGTTATTTCAGGGTACAGGAAAAATGAATATTTCTACTCATAATTAAGCCTCCAGCAAGCAAAGCTAGTGTGGCAGGAGAGTTGAGCCATTCTCTGAGAAGATTCCTCATGGAAACTGGGAACTAGTTATTTCAGGGCACAGGAGAAATGAATTTTTCTTCTCATAATTCAGCCTCCAGCAAGAAAGCTAGTGTGGCAGGAGAGTTGAGCCATTCTCTGAGAAGATTCCTCATGGAACCTGGGAACTAGTTATTTCAGGGCACAGGAGAAATGAATTTTTCTACTCCTAATTCAGCCTCCAGCAATCAAAGCTATTGTGGTAGGAAAGTTGAGCCATTCTCTGAGAAGATTCCTCATGGAAACTGGGAACTAGTTATTTCATGGCACAGGAGAAATGAATTTTTCTACTCATAATTCAGCCTCCAGCAAGCAAAGCCTGTGTGGCAGGAGAGTTGAGCCATTCTCTGAGAAGATTCCTCATGTTAAATGGGAACTAGTTATTTCAGGGCACAGGAGAAATGCATTTTTCTACTCATAATTCAACCTCCACAAGCAAAGCTAGTGTGGCAGGAGAGTTGAACCTTTCTCTGAAAAGGTTCCTCATGGAAACTGAGAACTAGTTATTTCAGGGCACAGGAGAAATCAATTTTTCTTCTCATAATTCAGCCTCCAGTAAGCAAAGCTAGTGTGGCAGGAGAGTTGAGCCATTCTCTGAGAAGATTCCTCATGGAAACTGGGAACTAGTTATTTCAGGGAACAGGCGAAATGTATTTTTCTACTCATAATTCAGCCTCCAGCAAGCAAAGCTAGTGTGGCAGGAGAGTTGAGCCATTCTCTGAGAAGATTCCTCATGGAAACTGGGAACTAGTTATTTCAGGGCACAGGAGAAATGAATTTTTCTACTCATAATTCAGCCTCCAGCAAGCAAAGCTATTGTGGCAGGGGAGTTGAGCCATTCTCTGAGAAGATTCCTCATGGAAACTGGGAACTAGATATTTCAGGGCACAGGAGAAATGCAGATTTTCTACTCATAATTCAGCCTCCAGCAAGCAAAGCTAGTGTGGCAGGAGAGTTGAGCCGTTCTCTGAGAAGATTCCTCATGGAAACTGCGAACTAGTTATTTCGGGGCACAGGAGAAATTAATTTTTGTACTCATAATTCAGCCTCCAGCATGCAAAGCTAGTGTGGCAGGAGAGTTGAGACATTCTCTGAGAAGATTCCTCATGGAAACTGGGAACTAGTTATTTCAGGGCACAGGAGAAATGAATTTTTCTACACATAATTCAGCCTCCAGCAAGATAGCTAGTGTGGCAGGAGAGTTGAGCCATTCTCTCAGAAGATTTCTCATGGAAACTGGGAACTAGTTATTTCAGGGCACAGGAGAAATGAATTTTTGTACTCATAATTCAGCCTCCAGCATGCACAGCTTGTGTGGCAGGAGAGTTGAACCATTCTCTCAGACGATTCCTCATGGAAACTGGGAACTAGTTATTTCAGGGCCCAGGAGAAATGAATTTTTCTACTCATAATTCAGCCTCCAGCATGCAAAGCTAGTGTGGCAGGAGAGTTGAGCCATTCTCTGAGAAGATTCCTCATGGAAACTTTGAACTATTTATTTCAGGGCACAGTAGAATTGAATTTTTCTACTCATAATTCAGCCTCCAGCAGGCAAAGCTAGTGTGCCAGGAGAGTTGAGCCATTCTCTGAGAAGATTCCTCATGGAAACGGGGAACTAGATATTTCAGGGCACAGGAGAAATGAAGATATTCTACTCATAATTCAGCCTCCAGCAAGCAAAGCTAGTGTGGAAGGAGAGCTGAGCCATTCTCTGAGAAGATTCCTCATGGAAACTGGGAACTATTTATTTCAGGACACTGGAGAAATGAATTTTTCTACACATAATTCAGCCTCCAGCAAGCAAAGCTAGTTTGGCAGTAGAGTTGAGCCGTTCTCTGAGAAGATTCCTCATGAAAACTGGGAACTAGATATTTCAGGGCACAGGAGAAATGAAGATTTTCTACTCATAATTCAGCCTCCAGCAAGCAAAGCTAGTGTGGCAGGACAGTTGAGCCATTCTCTGAGAAGATTCCTCATGGAAACTGGGAACTAGTTATTTCAGGGCTCAGGAGAAATGAATTTTTCTACTCATAATTCAGACTCCAGCAAGCAAAGCTAGTGTGGCAGGAGAGTTGAGCCATTCTCTGAGAAGATTCCTCATGGAAACTGGGAACTAGTTATTTCAGGGTACAGGAGAAATGAATTTTTCTACTCATAATTCAGCCTCCAGCAAGCAAAGCTTGTGTGGCAGGTGAGTTGAGCCATTCTCTGAGAAGATTCCTCATGGAAACTAGGAACTAGTTATTTCAGAGCACAGGAGAAATGAATTTTTCTACTCATAATTCAGCCTCCAATATGAAAGCTAGTGTGACAGGAGAGTTGAGCCGTTCTCTGAGAAGATTCCTCATGGAAACTGGGAACTAGATATTTCAGGGCACAGGAGAAATGAAGATTTTCTACTCATAATTCAGCCTCCAGCAAGCAAAGCTAGTGTGGCAGGAGAGTTGAGCCATTCTCTGAGAAGATTCCTCATGGAAACTGGGAACTAGTTATTTCAGGGCACAGGAGAAATGAATTTTTCTACTCATAATTCAGCCTCCAGCAAGCAAAGCTAGTGTGGCAGGAGAGTTGAGCCATTCTCTGAGAAGATTCCTCATGGAAACTTGGAACTAGTTATTTCAGGGTACAGGAGAAATGAATTTTTCTACTCATAATTCAGCCTCCAGCAAGGAAAGCTTGTGTGGCAGGAGAGTTGAGCCATTCTCTGAGAAGATTCCTCATGGAAACTGGGAACTAGTTATTTCAGGGCACAGGAGAAATGAATTTTTCTACTCATAATTCAGCCTACAACATGAAAGCTAGTGTGGCAGGAGAGTTGAGCCATTCTATGAGAAGATTCCTCATGGGAACTGGGAACTAGTTATTTCAGGGTACAGGAGAAATGAATTTTTCTACTCATAATTCAGCCTCCGGCAAGGAAAGCTAGTGTGGCAGGAGAGTTGAGCCATTCTCTGAGAAGATTCCTCATGGAAACTGGGAACTAGTTATTTAAGGGCACAGGAGAAATGAATTTTTCTACGCATAATTCAGCCTCCAGCAAGCAAAGCTAGTGTGGCAGGAGAGTTGAGCCATTCTCTGAGAAGATTCCTCATGGAAACTGTTAACTAGTTATTTCAGGGCAGAGGAGAAATGAATTTTTCTACTCATAATTCAGCCTCCAGCAAGGAAAGCTAGTGTGGAGGAGAGTTGATCCATTCTCTGAGAAGATTCCTCATGGAAATTGGGAACTAGTTATTTCAGGGCACAGGAGAAATGAATTTTTCTACTCATAATTCAGCCTCCAGCAAGGAAAGCTTGTGTGGAGGAGAGTTGATCCATTCTCTGAGAAGATTTCTCATGGAAACTGGGAACTAGTTATTTCAGGGCACAGGAGAAATGAATTTTTCTACTCATAATTCAGCCTCCAGCAAGCACAGCTTGTGTGGCAGGAGAGTTGAACCATTCTCTGAGAAGATTCCTCATGGAAACTGGGAACTAGTTATTTCAGGGCCCAGGAGAAATGAATTTTTCTACTCATAATTCAGCCTCCAGCATGCAAAGCTAGTGTGGCAGGAGAGTTGAGCCATTCTCTGAGAAGATTCCTCATGGAAACTTTGAACTATTTATTTAAGGCACAGTAGAATTGAATTTTTGTACTCATAATTCAGCCTCCAGCAAGCAAAGCTAGTGTGCCAGGAGAGTTGAGCCATTCTCTGAGAAGATTCCTCATGGAAACGGGGAACTAGATATTTCAGGGCACAGGAGAAATGAAGATGTTCTACTCATAATTCAGCCTCCAGCAAGCAAAGCTAGTGTGGAAGGAGGGTTGAGCCATTCTCTGAGAAGATTCCTCATGGAAACTGGGAACTATTTATTTCAGGACACTGGATAAATGAATTTTTCTACACATAATTCAGCCTCCAGCAAGCAAAGCTAGTTTGGCAGTAGAGTTGAGCCGTTCTCTGAGAAGATTCCTCATGAAAACTGGGAACTAGATATTTCAGGGCACAGGAGAAATGAAGATTTTCTACTCATAATTCAGCCTCCAGCAAGCAAAGCTAGTGTGGCAGGAGAGTTAAGACATTCTCTGAGAAGATTCCTCATGGAAACTGGGAACTAGTTATTTCAGGGCTCAGGAGAAATGAATTTTTCTACTCATAATTCAGACTCCAGCAAGCAAAGCTAGTGTGGCAGGAGAGTTGAGCCATTCTCTGAGAAGATTCCTCATGGAAACTGGGAACTAGATATTTCAGGGCACAGGAGAAATGCAGATTTTCTACTCATAATTCAGCCTCCAGCAAGCAAAGCTTGTGTGGCAGGTGAGTTGAGCCATTCTCTGAGAAGATTCCTCATGGAAACTAGGAACTAGTTATTTCAGAGCACAGGAGAAATGAATTTTTCTACTCATAATTCAGCCTCCAATATGAAAGCTAGTGTGGCAGGAGAGTTGAGCCATTCTCTGAGAAGATTCCTCATGGAAACTGGGAACTAGTTATTTCAGGTCACAGGAGAAATGAATTTTTCTACTCATAATTCAGCCTCCAGCAAGCAAAGCTAGTGTGACAGGAGAGTTGAGCCATTCTCTGAGAAGATTCCTCATGGAAACTGGGAACTATTTATTTCAGGGCACAGGAGAAATGAATTTTTCTACTCATTATTCAGCCTCCAGCAAGCAAAGCTAGTGTGGCAGGAGAGTTGAGCAATTCTCTGAGAAGATTCCTCATGGAAACTGGGAACTAGTTATTTCAGGGCACAGGAGAAATGAACTTTTCTACTCATAATTCAGTCTCCAGCATGCAAAGCTAGTGTCGCAGGAGAGTGGAGCCATTCTCTGGGAAGATTCCTCATGGAAACTGGGAACTAGTTATTTCAGGGCACAGGAGAAATGAATTTTTCTACTCATAATTCAGCCTCCAGCAATCAAAGCTAGTGTGGCAGAAGAGTTGAGCCATTCTCTGAGAAGATTCATCATGTTAACTGGGAACTAGTTATTTCAGGGCACAGGAGAAATGAATTTTTATACTCATAATTCAGCCTCCACAAGCAAAGCTAGTGTGGCAGGAGAGTTGAGCCATTCTCTGAGAAGATTCCTCATGGAAACTGGGAACTAGTTATTTCAGGGTACAGGAAAAATGAATATTTCTACTCATAATTAAGCCTCCAGCAAGCAAAGCTAGTGTGGCAGGAGAGTTGAGCCATTCTCTGAGAAGATTCCTCATGGAAACTGGGAACTAGTTATTTCAGGGCACAGGAGAAATGAATTTTTCTTCTCATAATTCAGCCTCCAGCAAGAAAGCTAGTGTGGCAGGAGAGTTGAGCCATTCTCTGAGAAGATTCCTCATGGAACCTGGGAACTAGTTATTTCAGGGCACAGGAGAAATGAATTTTTCTACTCCTAATTCAGCCTCCAGCAATCAAAGCTATTGTGGTAGGAAAGTTGAGCCATTCTCTGAGAAGATTCCTCATGGAAACTGGGAACTAGTTATTTCATGGCACAGGAGAAATGAATTTTTCTACTCATAATTCAGCCTCCAGCAAGCAAAGCCTGTGTGGCAGGAGAGTTGAGCCATTCTCTGAGAAGATTCCTCATGTTAAATGGGAACTAGTTATTTCAGGGCACAGGAGAAATGCATTTTTCTACTCATAATTCAACCTCCACAAGCAAAGCTAGTGTGGCAGGAGAGTTGAACCTTTCTCTGAAAAGGTTCCTCATGGAAACTGAGAACTAGTTATTTCAGGGCACAGGAGAAATCAATTTTTCTTCTCATAATTCAGCCTCCAGTAAGCAAAGCTAGTGTGGCAGGAGAGTTGAGCCATTCTCTGAGAAGATTCCTCATGGAAACTGGGAACTAGTTATTTCAGGGAACAGGCGAAATGTATTTTTCTACTCATAATTCAGCCTCCAGCAAGCAAAGCTAGTGTGGCAGGAGAGTTGAGCCATTCTCTGAGAAGATTCCTCATGGAAACTGGGAACTAGTTATTTCAGGGCACAGGAGAAATGAATTTTTCTACTCATAATTCAGCCTCCAGCAAGCAAAGCTATTGTGGCAGGGGAGTGGAGCCATTCTCTGAGAAGATTCCTCATGGAAACTGGGAACTAGATATTTCAGGGCACAGGAGAAATGCAGATTTTCTACTCATAATTCAGCCTCCAGCAAGCAAAGCTAGTGTGGCAGGAGAGTTGAGCCGTTCTCTGAGAAGATTCCTCATGGAAACTGCGAACTAGTTATTTCGGGGCACAGGAGAAATTAATTTTTGTACTCATAATTCAGCCTCCAGCATGCAAAGCTAGTGTGGCAGGAGAGTTGAGCCATTCTCTGAGAAGATTCCTCATGGAAACTGGGAACTAGTTATTTCAGGGCACAGGAGAAATGAATTTTTCTACACATAATTCAGCCTCCAGCAAGATAGCTAGTGTGGCAGGAGAGTTGAGCCATTCTCTCAGAAGATTTCTCATGGAAACTGGGAACTAGTTATTTCAGGGCACAGGAGAAATGAATTTTTGTACTCATAATTCAGCCTCCAGCATGCACAGCTTGTGTGGCAGGAGAGTTGAACCATTCTCTCAGACGATTCCTCATGGAAACTGGGAACTAGTTATTTCAGGGCCCAGGAGAAATGAATTTTTCTACTCATAATTCAGCCTCCAGCATGCAAAGCTAGTGTGGCAGGAGAGTTGAGCCATTCTCTGAGAAGATTCCTCATGGAAACTTTGAACTATTTATTTCAGGGCACAGTAGAATTGAATTTTTCTACTCATAATTCAGCCTCCAGCAGGCAAAGCTAGTGTGCCAGGAGAGTTGAGCCATTCTCTGAGAAGATTCCTCATGGAAACGGGGAACTAGATATTTCAGGGCACAGGAGAAATGAAGATATTCTACTCATAATTCAGCCTCCAGCAAGCAAAGCTAGTGTGGAAGGAGAGCTGAGCCATTCTCTGAGAAGATTCCTCATGGAAACTGGGAACTATTTATTTCAGGACACTGGAGAAATGAATTTTTCTACACATAATTCAGCCTCCAGCAAGCAAAGCTAGTTTGGCAGTAGAGTTGAGCCGTTCTCTGAGAAGATTCCTCATGAAAACTGGGAACTAGATATTTCAGGGCACAGGAGAAATGAAGATTTTCTACTCATAATTCAGCCTCCAGCAAGCAAAGCTAGTGTGGCAGGACAGTTGAGCCATTCTCTGAGAAGATTCCTCAAGGAAACTGCGAACTTGTTATTTCGGGGCACAGGAGAAATTAATTTTTGTACTCATAATTCAGCCTCCAGCATGCAAAGCTAGTGTGGCAGGAGAGTTGAGACATTCTCTGAGAAGATTCCTCATGGAAACTGGGAACTAGTTATTTCAGGGCACAGGAGAAATGAATTTTTCTACACATAATTCAGCCTCCAGCAAGATAGCTAGTGTGGCAGGAAAGTTGAGCCATTCTCTGAGAAGATTCCTCATGGAAACTGGGAAGTAGTTATTTCAGGACCCAGGAGAAATGAATTTTTCTACTCATAATTCAGTCTCCAGCATGCAAAGCTAGTGTGGCCGGAGAATTGAGCCATTCTCTGAGAAGATTCCTCATGGAAACTTTGAACTATTTATTTCAGGGCACAGTAGAATTGAATTTTTCTACTCATAATTCAGCCTCCAGCAAGCAAAGCTAGTGTGGCAGGAGAGTTGAACCATTCTCTGAGAAGATTCCTCATGGAAACTGGGAACTAGTTATTTCAGGGTACAGGAAAAATGAATATTTCTACTCATAATTAAGCCTCCAGCAAGCAAAGCTAGTGTGGCAGGAGAGTTGAGCCATTCTCTGAGAAGCTTCCTCATGGAAACTGGGAACTAGTTATTTCAGGGCACAGGAGAAATGAATTTTTCTACTCATAATTCAGCCTCCAGCAAGGAAAGCTAGTGTTGAGGAGAGTTGATCCATTCTTTGAGAAGATTCCTCATGGAAACTGGGAACTAGTTATTTCAGGGCACAGGAGAAATGAATTTTTCTACTCATAATTCAGCCTCCAGCAAGCAAAGCTAGTGTGGCAGGAGAGTTGAGCCATTCTCTGAGAAGATTCCTCATGGAAACTGGGAACTAGTTATTTCAGGGCACAGGAGAAATGAATTTTTCTACTCATAATTCAGCCTCCAGCAAGCAAAGCTAGTGTGGCAGGAGAGTTGAGCCATTCTCTGATATGATTCCTCATGGAAAGTGGGAACTAGTTATTTCAGGGCCCAGGAGAAATGAATTTTTCTACTCATAATTCAGCCTCCAGCAAGCAAAGCTAGTGTGGCAGGAGAGTTGAGCCATTCTCTGAGAAGATTCCTCATGGAAACTGGGAACTAGATATTTCAGGTCACAGGAGAAATGCAGATTTTCTACTCATAATTCAGCCTCCAGCAAGCAAAGCTAGTGTGGCAGGAGAGTTGAGCCATTCTCTGAGAGGATTCCTCATGGAAACTGGGAACTAGTTATTTCAGGGCACAGGAGAAATGAATTTTTGTACTCATAATTCAGCCTCCAGCATGCAAAGCTAGTGTCGCAGGAGAGTTGAGCCATTCTCTGAGAAGATTCCTCATGGAACCTGGGAACTAGTTATTTCAGGGCACAGGAGAAATGAATTTTTCTACACATAATTCAGCCTCCAGCAAGCAAAGCTAGTGTGGCAGGAGAGTTGAGCCATTCTCTGAGATGATTCCTCATGGAAACTGGGAACTAGTTATTTCAGGGCACAGGAGAAATGAATTTTTCTACTCATAATTCAGCCTCCAGCAAGCAAAGCTATTGTGGCAGGGGAGTTGAGCCATTCTCTGAGAAGATTCCTCATGGAAACTGGGAACTAGGTATTTCAGGGCACAGGAGAAATGCAGATTTTCTACTGATAATTCAGACTCCAGCAAGCAAAGCTAGTGTGGCAGGAGAGTTGAGCCATTCTCTGAGAAGATTCCTCATGGAAACTGCGAACTAGTTATTTCGGGGCACAGGATAAATTAATTTTTCTACTCATAATTCAGCCTCCAGCATGCAAAGCTAGTGTGGCAGGAGAGTTGAGACATTCTCTGAGAAGATTCCTCATGGAAACTGGGAACTAGTTATTTCAGGGCACAGGAGAAATGAATTTTTCTACACATAATTCAGCCTCCAGCAAGATAGCTAGTGTGGCAGGAGAGTTGAGCCATTCTCTCAGAAGATTTCTCATGGAAACTGGGAACTAGTTATTTCAGGGCACAGGAGAAATGAATTTTTCTACTCATAATTCAGCCTCCAGCAAGCACAGCTTGTGTGGCAGGAGAGTTGAACCATTCTCTGAGAAGATTCCTCATGGAAACTGGGAACTAGTTATTTCAGGGCACAGGAGAAATGAATTTTTCTACTCATAATTCAGCCTCCAGCATGCAAAGCTAGTGTGGCAGAAGAGTTGAGCCATTCTCTGAGAAGATTCATCATGTTAACTGGGAACTAGTTATTTCAGGGCACAGGAGAAATGAATTTTTATACTCATAATTCAGCCTCCACAAGCAAAGCTAGTGTGGCAGGAGAGTTGAGCCATTCTCTGAGAAGATTCCTCATGGAAACTGGGAACTAGTTATTTCAGGGTACAGGAAAAATGAATATTTCTACTCATAATTAAGCCTCCAGCAAGCAAAGCTAGTGTGGCAGGAGAGTTGAGCCATTCTCTGAGAAGATTCCTCATGGAAACTGGGAACTAGTTATTTCAGGGCACAGGAGAAATGAATTTTTCTTCTCATAATTCAGCCTCCAGCAAGAAAGCTAGTGTGGCAGGAGAGTTGAGCCATTCTCTGAGAAGATTCCTCATGGAACCTGGGAACTAGTTATTTCAGGGCACAGGAGAAATGAATTTTTCTACTCCTAATTCAGCCTCCAGCAATCAAAGCTATTGTGGTAGGAAAGTTGAGCCATTCTCTGAGAAGATTCCTCATGGAAACTGGGAACTAGTTATTTCATGGCACAGGAGAAATGAATTTTTCTACTCATAATTCAGCCTCCAGCAAGCAAAGCCTGTGTGGCAGGAGAGTTGAGCCATTCTCTGAGAAGATTCCTCATGTTAAATGGGAACTAGTTATTTCAGGGCACAGGAGAAATGCATTTTTCTACTCATAATTCAACCTCCACAAGCAAAGCTAGTGTGGCAGGAGAGTTGAACCTTTCTCTGAAAAGGTTCCTCATGGAAACTGAGAACTAGTTATTTCAGGGCACAGGAGAAATCAATTTTTCTTCTCATAATTCAGCCTCCAGTAAGCAAAGCTAGTGTGGCAGGAGAGTTGAGCCATTCTCTGAGAAGATTCCTCATGGAAACTGGGAACTAGTTATTTCAGGGAACAGGCGAAATGTATTTTTCTACTCATAATTCAGCCTCCAGCAAGCAAAGCTAGTGTGGCAGGAGAGTTGAGCCATTCTCTGAGAAGATTCCTCATGGAAACTGGGAACTAGTTATTTCAGGGCACAGGAGAAATGAATTTTTCTACTCATAATTCAGCCTCCAGCAAGCAAAGCTATTGTGGCAGGGGAGTGGAGCCATTCTCTGAGAAGATTCCTCATGGAAACTGGGAACTAGATATTTCAGGGCACAGGAGAAATGCAGATTTTCTACTCATAATTCAGCCTCCAGCAAGCAAAGCTAGTGTGGCAGGAGAGTTGAGCCGTTCTCTGAGAAGATTCCTCATGGAAACTGCGAACTAGTTATTTCGGGGCACAGGAGAAATTAATTTTTGTACTCATAATTCAGCCTCCAGCATGCAAAGCTAGTGTGGCAGGAGAGTTGAGCCATTCTCTGAGAAGATTCCTCATGGAAACTGGGAACTAGTTATTTCAGGGCACAGGAGAAATGAATTTTTCTACACATAATTCAGCCTCCAGCAAGATAGCTAGTGTGGCAGGAGAGTTGAGCCATTCTCTCAGAAGATTTCTCATGGAAACTGGGAACTAGTTATTTCAGGGCACAGGAGAAATGAATTTTTGTACTCATAATTCAGCCTCCAGCATGCACAGCTTGTGTGGCAGGAGAGTTGAACCATTCTCTCAGACGATTCCTCATGGAAACTGGGAACTAGTTATTTCAGGGCCCAGGAGAAATGAATTTTTCTACTCATAATTCAGCCTCCAGCATGCAAAGCTAGTGTGGCAGGAGAGTTGAGCCATTCTCTGAGAAGATTCCTCATGGAAACTTTGAACTATTTATTTCAGGGCACAGTAGAATTGAATTTTTCTACTCATAATTCAGCCTCCAGCAGGCAAAGCTAGTGTGCCAGGAGAGTTGAGCCATTCTCTGAGAAGATTCCTCATGGAAACGGGGAACTAGATATTTCAGGGCACAGGAGAAATGAAGATATTCTACTCATAATTCAGCCTCCAGCAAGCAAAGCTAGTGTGGAAGGAGAGCTGAGCCATTCTCTGAGAAGATTCCTCATGGAAACTGGGAACTATTTATTTCAGGACACTGGAGAAATGAATTTTTCTACACATAATTCAGCCTCCAGCAAGCAAAGCTAGTTTGGCAGTAGAGTTGAGCCGTTCTCTGAGAAGATTCCTCATGAAAACTGGGAACTAGATATTTCAGGGCACAGGAGAAATGAAGATTTTCTACTCATAATTCAGCCTCCAGCAAGCAAAGCTAGTGTGGCAGGACAGTTGAGCCATTCTCTGAGAAGATTCCTCAAGGAAACTGCGAACTTGTTATTTCGGGGCACAGGAGAAATTAATTTTTGTACTCATAATTCAGCCTCCAGCATGCAAAGCTAGTGTGGCAGGAGAGTTGAGACATTCTCTGAGAAGATTCCTCATGGAAACTGGGAACTAGTTATTTCAGGGCACAGGAGAAATGAATTTTTCTACACATAATTCAGCCTCCAGCAAGATAGCTAGTGTGGCAGGAAAGTTGAGCCATTCTCTGAGAAGATTCCTCATGGAAACTGGGAAGTAGTTATTTCAGGACCCAGGAGAAATGAATTTTTCTACTCATAATTCAGTCTCCAGCATGCAAAGCTAGTGTGGCCGGAGAATTGAGCCATTCTCTGAGAAGATTCCTCATGGAAACTTTGAACTATTTATTTCAGGGCACAGTAGAATTGAATTTTTCTACTCATAATTCAGCCTCCAGCAAGCAAAGCTAGTGTGGCAGGAGAGTTGAACCATTCTCTGAGAAGATTCCTCATGGAAACTGGGAACTAGTTATTTCAGGGTACAGGAAAAATGAATATTTCTACTCATAATTAAGCCTCCAGCAAGCAAAGCTAGTGTGGCAGGAGAGTTGAGCCATTCTCTGAGAAGCTTCCTCATGGAAACTGGGAACTAGTTATTTCAGGGCACAGGAGAAATGAATTTTTCTACTCATAATTCAGCCTCCAGCAAGGAAAGCTAGTGTTGAGGAGAGTTGATCCATTCTTTGAGAAGATTCCTCATGGAAACTGGGAACTAGTTATTTCAGGGCACAGGAGAAATGAATTTTTCTACTCATAATTCAGCCTCCAGCAAGCAAAGCTAGTGTGGCAGGAGAGTTGAGCCATTCTCTGAGAAGATTCCTCATGGAAACTGGGAACTAGTTATTTCAGGGCACAGGAGAAATGAATTTTTCTACTCATAATTCAGCCTCCAGCAAGCAAAGCTAGTGTGGCAGGAGAGTTGAGCCATTCTCTGATATGATTCCTCATGGAAAGTGGGAACTAGTTATTTCAGGGCCCAGGAGAAATGAATTTTTCTACTCATAATTCAGCCTCCAGCAAGCAAAGCTAGTGTGGCAGGAGAGTTGAGCCATTCTCTGAGAAGATTCCTCATGGAAACTGGGAACTAGATATTTCAGGTCACAGGAGAAATGCAGATTTTCTACTCATAATTCAGCCTCCAGCAAGCAAAGCTAGTGTGGCAGGAGAGTTGAGCCATTCTCTGAGAGGATTCCTCATGGAAACTGGGAACTAGTTATTTCAGGGCACAGGAGAAATGAATTTTTGTACTCATAATTCAGCCTCCAGCATGCAAAGCTAGTGTCGCAGGAGAGTTGAGCCATTCTCTGAGAAGATTCCTCATGGAACCTGGGAACTAGTTATTTCAGGGCACAGGAGAAATGAATTTTTCTACACATAATTCAGCCTCCAGCAAGCAAAGCTAGTGTGGCAGGAGAGTTGAGCCATTCTCTGAGATGATTCCTCATGGAAACTGGGAACTAGTTATTTCAGGGCACAGGAGAAATGAATTTTTCTACTCATAATTCAGCCTCCAGCAAGCAAAGCTATTGTGGCAGGGGAGTTGAGCCATTCTCTGAGAAGATTCCTCATGGAAACTGGGAACTAGGTATTTCAGGGCACAGGAGAAATGCAGATTTTCTACTGATAATTCAGACTCCAGCAAGCAAAGCTAGTGTGGCAGGAGAGTTGAGCCATTCTCTGAGAAGATTCCTCATGGAAACTGCGAACTAGTTATTTCGGGGCACAGGATAAATTAATTTTTCTACTCATAATTCAGCCTCCAGCATGCAAAGCTAGTGTGGCAGGAGAGTTGAGACATTCTCTGAGAAGATTCCTCATGGAAACTGGGAACTAGTTATTTCAGGGCACAGGAGAAATGAATTTTTCTACACATAATTCAGCCTCCAGCAAGATAGCTAGTGTGGCAGGAGAGTTGAGCCATTCTCTCAGAAGATTTCTCATGGAAACTGGGAACTAGTTATTTCAGGGCACAGGAGAAATGAATTTTTCTACTCATAATTCAGCCTCCAGCAAGCACAGCTTGTGTGGCAGGAGAGTTGAACCATTCTCTGAGAAGATTCCTCATGGAAACTGGGAACTAGTTATTTCAGGGCCCAGGAGAAATGAATTTTTCTACTCATAATTCAGCCTCCAGCATGCAAAGCTAGTGTGGCAGGAGAGTTGAGCCATTCTCTGAGAAGATTCCTCATGGAAACTTTGAACTATTTATTTCAGGGCACAGTAGAATTGAATTTTTGTACTCATAATTCAGCCTCCAGCAAGCAAAGCTAGTGTGCCAGGAGAGTTGAGCCATTCTCTGAGAAGATTCCTCATGGAAACGGGGAACTAGATATTTCAGGGCACAGGAGAAATAAAGATGTTCTACTCATAATTCAGCCTCCAGCAAGCAAAGCTAGTGTGGAAGGAGGGTTGAGCCATTCTCTGAGAAGATTCCTCATGGAAACTGGGAACTATTTATTTCAGGACACTGGATAAATGAATTTTTCTACACATAATTCAGCCTCCAGCAAGCAAAGCTAGTTTGGCAGTAGAGTTGAGCCGTTCTCTGAGAAGATTCCTCATGAAAACTGGGAACTAGATATTTCAGGGCACAGGAGAAATGAAGATTTTCTACTCATAATTCAGCCTCCAGCAAGCAAAGCTAGTGTGGCAGGAGAGTTAAGCCATTCTCTGAGAAGATTCCTCATGGAAACTGGGAACTAGTTATTTCAGGGCTCAGGAGAAATGAATTTTTCTACTCATAATTCAGACTCCAGCAAGCAAAGCTAGTGTGGCAGGAGAGTTGAGCCATTCTCTGAGAAGATTCCTCATGGAAACTGGGAACTAGATATTTCAGGGCACAGGAGAAATGCAGATTTTCTACTCATAATTCAGCCTCCAGCAAGCAAAGCTTGTGTGGCAGGTGAGTTGAGCCATTCTCTGAGAAGATTCCTCATGGAAACTAGGAACTAGTTATTTCAGAGCACAGGAGAAATGAATTTTTCTACTCATAATTCAGCCTCCAATATGAAAGCTAGTGTGGCAGGAGAGTTGAGCCATTCTCTGAGAAGATTCCTCATGGAAACTGGGAACTAGTTATTTCAGGTCACAGGAGAAATGAATTTTTCTACTCATAATTCAGCCTCCAGCAAGCAAAGCTAGTGTGACAGGAGAGTTGAGCCATTCTCTGAGAAGATTCCTCATGGAAACTGGGAACTATTTATTTCAGGGCACAGGAGAAATGAATTTTTCTACTCATTATTCAGCCTCCAGCAAGCAAAGCTAGTGTGGCAGGAGAGTTGAGCAATTCTCTGAGAAGATTCCTCATGGAAACTGGGAACTAGTTATTTCAGGGCACAGGAGAAATGAACTTTTCTACTCATAATTCAGTCTCCAGCATGCAAAGCTAGTGTCGCAGGAGAGTGGAGCCATTCTCTGGGAAGATTCCTCATGGAAACTGGGAACTAGTTATTTCAGGGCACAGGAGAAATGAATTTTTCTACTCATAATTCAGCCTCCAGCAATCAAAGCTAGTGTGGCAGAAGAGTTGAGCCATTCTCTGAGAAGATTCATCATGTTAACTGGGAACTAGTTATTTCAGGGCACAGGAGAAATGAATTTTTATACTCATAATTCAGCCTCCACAAGCAAAGCTAGTGTGGCAGGAGAGTTGAGCCATTCTCTGAGAAGATTCCTCATGGAAACTGGGAACTAGTTATTTCAGGGTACAGGAAAAATGAATATTTCTACTCATAATTAAGCCTCCAGCAAGCAAAGCTAGTGTGGCAGGAGAGTTGAGCCATTCTCTGAGAAGATTCCTCATGGAAACTGGGAACTAGTTATTTCAGGGCACAGGAGAAATGAATTTTTCTTCTCATAATTCAGCCTCCAGCAAGAAAGCTAGTGTGGCAGGAGAGTTGAGCCATTCTCTGAGAAGATTCCTCATGGAACCTGGGAACTAGTTATTTCAGGGCACAGGAGAAATGAATTTTTCTACTCCTAATTCAGCCTCCAGCAATCAAAGCTATTGTGGTAGGAAAGTTGAGCCATTCTCTGAGAAGATTCCTCATGGAAACTGGGAACTAGTTATTTCATGGCACAGGAGAAATGAATTTTTCTACTCATAATTCGGCCTCCAGCAAGCAAAGCCTGTGTGGCAGGAGAGTTGAGCCATTCTCTGAGAAGATTCCTCATGTTAAATGGGAACTAGTTATTTCAGGGCACAGGAGAAATGCATTTTTCTACTCATAATTCAACCTCCACAAGCAAAGCTAGTGTGGCAGGAGAGTTGAACCTTTCTCTGAAAAGGTTCCTCATGGAAACTGAGAACTAGTTATTTCAGGGCACAGGAGAAATCAATTTTTCTTCTCATAATTCAGCCTCCAGTAAGCAAAGCTAGTGTGGCAGGAGAGTTGAGCCATTCTCTGAGAAGATTCCTCATGGAAACTGGGAACTAGTTATTTCAGGGAACAGGCGAAATGTATTTTTCTACTCATAATTCAGCCTCCAGCAAGCAAAGCTAGTGTGGCAGGAGAGTTGAGCCATTCTCTGAGAAGATTCCTCATGGAAACTGGGAACTAGTTATTTCAGGGCACAGGAGAAATGAATTTTTCTACTCATAATTCAGCCTCCAGCAAGCAAAGCTATTGTGGCAGGGGAGTTGAGCCATTCTCTGAGAAGATTCCTCATGGAAACTGGGAACTAGATATTTCAGGGCACAGGAGAAATGCAGATTTTCTACTCATAATTCAGCCTCCAGCAAGCAAAGCTAGTGTGGCAGGAGAGTTGAGCCGTTCTCTGAGAAGATTCCTCATGGAAACTGCGAACTAGTTATTTCGGGGCACAGGAGAAATTAATTTTTGTACTCATAATTCAGCCTCCAGCATGCAAAGCTAGTGTGGCAGGAGAGTTGAGACATTCTCTGAGAAGATTCCTCATGGAAACTGGGAACTAGTTATTTCAGGGCACAGGAGAAATGAATTTTTCTACACATAATTCAGCCTCCAGCAAGATAGCTAGTGTGGCAGGAGAGTTGAGCCATTCTCTCAGAAGATTTCTCATGGAAACTGGGAACTAGTTATTTCAGGGCACAGGAGAAATGAATTTTTGTACTCATAATTCAGCCTCCAGCATGCACAGCTTGTGTGGCAGGAGAGTTGAACCATTCTCTCAGACGATTCCTCATGGAAACTGGGAACTAGTTATTTCAGGGCCCAGGAGAAATGAATTTTTCTACTCATAATTCAGCCTCCAGCATGCAAAGCTAGTGTGGCAGGAGAGTTGAGCCATTCTCTGAGAAGATTCCTCATGGAAACTTTGAACTATTTATTTCAGGGCACAGTAGAATTGAATTTTTCTACTCATAATTCAGCCTCCAGCAGGCAAAGCTAGTGTGCCAGGAGAGTTGAGCCATTCTCTGAGAAGATTCCTCATGGAAACGGGGAACTAGATATTTCAGGGCACAGGAGAAATGAAGATATTCTACTCATAATTCAGCCTCCAGCAAGCAAAGCTAGTGTGGAAGGAGAGCTGAGCCATTCTCTGAGAAGATTCCTCATGGAAACTGGGAACTATTTATTTCAGGACACTGGAGAAATGAATTTTTCTACACATAATTCAGCCTCCAGCAAGCAAAGCTAGTTTGGCAGTAGAGTTGAGCCGTTCTCTGAGAAGATTCCTCATGAAAACTGGGAACTAGATATTTCAGGGCACAGGAGAAATGAAGATTTTCTACTCATAATTCAGCCTCCAGCAAGCAAAGCTAGTGTGGCAGGACAGTTGAGCCATTCTCTGAGAAGATTCCTCATGGAAACTGGGAACTAGTTATTTCAGGGCTCAGGAGAAATGAATTTTTCTACTCATAATTCAGACTCCAGCAAGCAAAGCTAGTGTGGCAGGAGAGTTGAGCCATTCTCTGAGAAGATTCCTCATGGAAACTGGGAACTAGTTATTTCAGGGTACAGGAGAAATGAATTTTTCTACTCATAATTCAGCCTCCAGCAAGCAAAGCTTGTGTGGCAGGTGAGTTGAGCCATTCTCTGAGAAGATTCCTCATGGAAACTAGGAACTAGTTATTTCAGAGCACAGGAGAAATGAATTTTTCTACTCATAATTCAGCCTCCAATATGAAAGCTAGTGTGGCAGGAGAGTTGAGCCATTCTCTGAGAAGATTCCTCATGGAAACTGGGAACTAGTTATTTCAGGTCACAGGAGAAATGAATTTTTCTACTCATAATTCAGCCTCCAGCAAGCAAAGCTAGTGTGACAGGAGAGTTGAGCCATTCTCTGAGAAGATTCCTCATGGAAACTGGGAACTATTTATTTCAGGGCACGGGAGAAATGAATTTTTCTACTCATTATTCAGCCTCCAGCAAGCAAAGCTAGTGTGGCAGGAGAGTTGAGCAATTCTCTGAGAAGATTACTCATGGAAACTGGGAACTAGTTATTTCAGGGCACAGGAGAAATGAACTTTTCTACTCATAATTCAGTCTCCAGCATGCAAAGCTAGTGTGGCAGGAGAGTGGAGCCATTCTCTGGGAAGATTCCTCATGGAAACTGGGAACTAGTTATTTCAGGGCACAGGAGAAATGAATTTTTCTACTCATAATTCAGCCTCCAGCAAGCAAAGCTAGTGTGGCAGAAGAGTTGAGCCATTCTCTGAGAAGATTCATCATGTTAACTGGGAACTAGTTATTTCAGGGCACAGGAGAAATGAATTTTTCTACTCATAATTCAGTCTCCAGCATGCAAAGCTAGTGTGGCAGGAGAGTTGAACCTTTCTCTGAAAAGGTTCCTCATGGAAACTGAGAACTAGTTATTTCAGGGCACAGGAGAAATGAATTTTTCTACTCATATTTCAGCCTCCAGTAAGCAAAGCTAGTGTGGCAGGAGAGTTGAGCCATTCTCTGAGAAGATTCCTCATGGAAACTGGGAACTAGTTATTTCAGGGAACAGGCGAAATATATTTTTCTACTCATAATTCAGCCTCCAGCAAGCAAAGCTAGTGTGGCAGGAGAGTTGAGCCATTCTCTGAGAAGATTCCTCATGTTAACTGGGAACTAGTTATTTCAGGGCACAGGAGAAATGAATTTTTCTACTCATAATTCAGCCTCCAGCAAGCAAAGCTAGTGTGGCAGGAGAGTTGAGCCATTCTGTGAGAAGATTCCTCATGGAAACTGGGAACTAGTTATTTCAGGGTACAGAAGAAATGAATTTTTCTACTCATAGTTCAGCCTCCAGCAAGCAAAGCTAGTGTGGCAGGAAAGTTGAGCCATTCTGTGAGAAGATACCTCATGGAAACTGGGAACTAGTCTTTTCAGCGCACAGGAGAAATGAATTTTTCTACTCATAATTCAGCCTACAGCAAGCAAAGCTAGTGTGGCAGGAGAGTTGAGCCATTCTCTGAGAAGATTCCTCATGTTAACTGGGACCTAGTTATTTCAGGGCACAGGAGAAATGAATTTTTCTACTCATAATTGAGCCTCCACAAGCAAAGCTAGTGTGGCAGGAGAGTTGAGCCTTTCTCTGAGAAGGTTCCTCATGGAAACTGAGAACTAGTTATTTCAGGGCACAGGAGAAATGAATTTTTCTACTCATAATTCAGCCTCCATCAAGGAAAGCTAGTGTGGAGGAGAGTTGATCCATTCTCTGAGAAGATTCCTCATGGAAACTGCGAACTAGTTATTTAAGGGCACAGGAGAAATGAATTTTTCTACTCATAATTCAGCCTCCAGCAAGCAAAGCTAGTGTGGCAGGAGAGTTGAGCCATTCTCTGAGAACATTCCTCATGGAAACTGGGAACTAGTTATTTCAGGGCACAGGAGAAATGAATTTTTCTTCTCATAATTCAGCCTCCAGTAAGCAAAGCTAATGTGGCAGGAGAGTTGAGCCATTCTTTGAGAAGATTCCTCATGTTAACTGGGAACTAGTTATTTCAGGGCACAGGAGAAATGAATTTTTCTACACATAATTCAGCCTCCAGCAAGGAAAGCTAGTGTGGAGGAGAGTTGATCCATTCTCTGAGAAGATTCCTCATGGAAACTGGGAACTAGTTATTTCAGGGCACAGGAGAAATGAATTTTTCTACTCATAATTCAGCCTCCAGCAAGAAAGCTAGTGTGGCAGGGGAGTTGAGCCATTCTCTGAGAAGATTCCTCATGGAACCTGGGAACTAGTTATTTCAGGACACAGGAGAAATGAATTTTTCTACTCCTAATTCAGCCTCCAGCAAGCAAAGCTATTGTGCCAGGAAAGTTGAGCCATTCTCTGAGAAGATTCCTCATGGAAACTGGGAAGTAGTTATTTCATGGCACAGGAGAAATGAATTTTTCTATTCATAATTCAGCCTCCACCAAGCAAAGCTAGTGTGGCAGGAGAGTTGAGCCATTCTCTGAGAAGATTCCTCATGTTAACTGGGAACTAGTTATTTCAGGGCACAGGAGAAATGAATTTTTCTACTCATAATTCAACCTCCACAAGCAAAGCTAGTGTTGCAGGAGAGTTGAACCTTTCTCTGAAAAGGTTCCTCATGGAAACTGAGAACTAGTTATTTCAGGGCACAGGAGAAATGAATTTTTCTACTCATAATTCAGCCTCCAGTAAGCAAAGCTAGTGTGGCAGGAGAGTTGAGCCATTCTCTGAGAAGATTCCTCATGGAAACTGGGAACTAGTTATTTCAGGGCACAGGCGAAATGTATTTTTCTACTCATAATTCAGCCTCCAGCAAGCAAAGCCAGTGTGGCAGGAGAGTTGAGCCATTCTCTGAGAAGATTCCTCATGGAAACTGGGAACTAGTTATTTCAGGGCACAGGAGAAATGAATTTTTCTACTCATAATTCAGCCTCCAGCAAGCAAAGCTAGTGTGGCAGGAGAGTTGAGCCATTCTGTGAGAAGATTCCTCATGGAAACTGGGAACTAGTTATTTCAGGGTACAGAAGAAATGAATTTTTCTACTCATAATTCAGCCTCCAGCAAGCAAAGCTAGTGTGGCAGGAAAGTTGAGCCATTCTGTGAGAAGATACCTCATGGAAACTGGGAACTAGTTATTTCAGGGCACAGGAGAAATGAATTTTTCTACTCATAATTCAGCCTACAGCAAGCAAAGCTAGTGTGGCAGGAGAGTTGAGCCATTCTGTGAGAAGGTTCCTCATGGAAACTGAGAACTAGTTATTTCAGGGCACAGGAGAAATGAATTTTTCTACTCTTAATTCAGCCTCCAACAAGGAAAGCTAGTGTGGAGGAGAGTTGATCCATTCTCTGAGAAGATTCCTCATGGAAACTGGGAACTAGTTATTTCAGGGCACAGGAGAAAGGAATTTTTCTACTCATAATTCAGCCTCCAGCAAGAAAGCTAGTGTGGCAGGAGAGTTGAGCCATTCTCTGAGAAGATTCCTCATGGAACCTGGGAACCAGTTATTTCAGGGCACAGTAGAAATGAATTTTTCTACTCATAATTCAGCCTCCAGCAAGCAAAGCTAGTGTGGCAGGAGAGTTCAGCCATTCTCTGAGAAGATTCCTCTTGGAATCTGGGAACTAGTTATTTCAGGGCACAGGAGAAATGAATTTTTCTACTCATAATTCAGCCTTCAGCAAGCAAAGCTAGTGTGGCAGGAGAGTGGAGCCATTCTCTGGGAAGATTCCTCATGGAAACTGGGAACTAGTTATTTCAGGGCACAGGAGAAATGAATTTTTCTACTCATAATTCAGCCTCCAGCAAGCAAAGCTAGTGTGGCAGAAGAGTTGAGCCATTCTCTGAGAAGATTCATCATGTTAACTGTGAACTAGTTATTTCAGGGCACAGGAGAAATGAATTTTTCTACTCATAATTCAGCCTCCACAAGCAAAGCTAGTGTGGCAGGAGAGTTGAGCCATTCTCTGAGAAGATTCCTCATGGAAACTGGGAACTAGTTATTTCAGGGCACAGGAGAAATGAATTTTTCTACTCATAATTCAGCCTCCAGCAAGCAAATCTAGTGTGGCAGGAGAGTTCAGCCATTCTGTGAGAAGATTCCTCATGGAAACTGGGAACTAGTTATTTAAGGGTACAGAAGAAATGAATTTTTCTACTCATAATTCAGCCTCCAGCAAGCAAAGCTAGTGTGGCAGGAAAGTTGAGCCATTCTGTGAGAAGATACCTCATGGAAACTGGGAACTAGTTATTTCAGGGCACAGGAGAAATGAATTTTTCTACTCATAATTCAGCCTACAGCAAGCAAAGCTAGTGTGGCAGGAGAGTTGAGCCATTCTCTGAGATGATTCCTCATGTTAACTGGGACCTAGTTATTTCAGGGCACAGGAGAAATGAATTTTTCTACTCATAATTCAGCCTCCACAAGCAAAGCTAGCGTGGCAGGAGAGTTGAGCCTTTCTCTGAGAAGGTTCCTCATGGAAACTGAGAACTAGTTATTTCAGGGCACAGGAGAAATGAATTTTTTTACTCATAATTCAGCCTCCACAAGCAAAGCTAGTGTGGCAGGAGAGTTGAGCCATTCTCTGAGAAGATTACTCATCGAAACTGGGAACTAGTTATTTCAGGGTACAGGAAAAATGAATTTTTCTACTCATAATTAAGCCTCCAGCAAGCAAAGCTAGTGTGGCAGGAGAGTTGAGCCATTCTCTGAGAAGATTCCTCATGGAACCTGGGAACTAGTTATTTCAGGGCACAGGAGAAATGCAGATTTTCTACTCATAATTCAGCCTCCAGCAAGCAAAGCTAGTGTGGCAGGAGAGTTGAGCCATTCTCTGAGAAGATTCCTCATGGAAACTGGGAACTAGTTATTTCAGGGCACAGGAGAAATGAATTTTTCTACTCATAATTCAGCCTCCAGCAAGCAAAGCTAGTGTGGCAGGAGAGTTGAGCCATTCTCTGGGAAGATTCCTCATGGAAACTGGGAACTAGTTATTTCAGGGTACAGAAGAAATGAATTTTTCTACTCATAATTCAGCCTCCAGCACGCAAAGCTAGTGTGGCAGGAAAGTTGAGCCATTCTGTGAGAAGATACCTCATGGAAACTGGGAACTAGTTATTTCAGGGCACAGGAGAAATGAATTTTTCTACTCATAATTCAGCCTACAGCAAGCAAAGCTAGTGTGGCCGGAGAGTTGAGCCATTCTCTGAGAAGATTCCTCATGGAAACTGGGAACTAGTTATTTCAGTGCACAGGAGAAATGAATTTTTCTACTCATAATTCAGCCTCCAGCAAGGAAAGCTAGTGTGGAGGAGAGTTGATCCATTCTCTGAGAAGATTCCTCATGGAAACTGGGAACTAGTTATTTCAGGGCACAGGAGAAATGAATTTTTCTACTCATAATTCAGCCTCCAGCAAGAAAGCTAGTGTGGCAGGAGAGTTGAGCCATTCTCTGAGAAGATTCCTCATGGAACCTGGGAACTAGTTATTTCAGGGCACAGGAGAAATGAATTTTTCTACTCCTAATTCAGCCTCCAGCAAGCAAAGCTATTGTGCCAGGAAAGTTGAGCCATTCTCTGAGAAGATTCCTCATGGAAACTGGGAAGTAGTTATTTCATGGCACAGGAGAAATGAATTTTTCTATTCATAATTCAGCCTCCAGCAAGCAAAGCTAGTGTGGCAGGAGAGTTGAGCCATTCTCTGAGAAGATTCCTCATGTTAACTGGGAACTAGTTATTTCAGGGCACAGGAGAAATGAATTTTTCTACTCATAATTCAACCTCCACAAGCAAAGCTAGTGTGGCAGGAGAGTTGAACCTTTCTCTGAAAAGGTTCCTCATGGAAACTGAGAACTAGTTATTTCATGGCACAGGAGAAATGAATTTTTCTACTCATAATTCAGCCTCCAGTAAGCAAAGCTAGTGTGGCAGGAGAGTTGAGCCATTCTCTGAGAAGATTCCTCATGGAAACTGGGAACTAGTTATTTCAGGGCACAGGCGAAATGTATTTTTCTACTCATAATTCAGCCTCCAGCAAGCAAAGCCAGTGTGGCAGGAGAGTTGAGCCATTCTCTGAGAAGATTCCTCATGGAAACTGGGAACTAGTTATTTCAGGGCACAGGCGAAATGTATTTTTCTACTCATAATTCAGCCTCCAGCAAGCAAAGCCAGTGTGGCAGGAGAGTTGAGCCATTCTCTGAGAAGATTCCTCATGGAAACTTGGAACTAGTTATTTCAGGGCACAGGAGAAATGAATTTTTCTACTCATAATTCAGCCTACAGCAAGCAAAGCTAGTGTGGCAGGAGAGTTGAGCCATTCTGTGAGAAGATTCCTCATGTTAACTGGGACCTAGTTATTTCAGGGCACAGGAGAAATGAATTTTTCTACTCATAATTGAGCCTCCACAAGCAAAGCTAGCGTGGCAGGAGAGTTGAGCCTTTCTCTGAGAAGGTTCCTCATGGAAACTGAGAACTAGTTATTTCAGGGCACAGGAGAAATGAATTTTTCTACTCATAATTCAGCCTCCAGCAAGGAAAGCTAGTGTGGAGGAGAGTTGATCCATTCTCTGAGAAGATTCCTCATGGAAACTGGGAACTAGTTATTTCAGGGCACAGGAGAAATGAATTTTTCTACTCATAATTCAGCCTCCAGCAAGAAAGCTAGTGTGGCAGGAGAGTTGAGCCATTCTCTGAGAATATTCCTCATGGAACCTGGGAACTAGTTATTTCAGGGCACAGGAGAAATGAATTTTTCTACTCATCATTCAGCCTCCAGCAAGCAAAGCTAGTGTGGCAGGAGAGTTGAGCCATTCTCTGAGAAGATTCCTCTTGGAATCTGGGAACTAGTTATTTCAGGGCACAGGAGAAATGAATTTTTCTACTCATAATTCAGCCTTCAGCAAGCAAAGCTAGTGTGGCAGGAGAGTGGAACCATTCTCTGGGAAGATTCCTCATGGAAACTGGGAACTAGTTATTTCAGGGCACAGGAGAAATGAATTTTTCTACTCATAATTCAGCCTCCAGCAAGCAAAGCTAGTGTGGCAGAAGAGTTGAGCCATTCTCTGAGAAGATTCATCATGTTAACTGGGAACTAGTTATTTCAGGGCACAGGAGAAATGAATTTTTCTACTCATAATTCAGCCTCCACAAGCAAAGCTAGCGAGGCAGGAGAGTTGAGCCTTTCTCTGAGAAGGTTCCTCATGGAAACTGAGAACTAGTTATTTCAGGGCACAGGAGAAATGAATTTTTCTACTCATAATTCAGCCTCCAGCAAGGAAAGCTAGTGTGGAGGAGAGTTGATCCATTCTCTGAGAAGATTCCTCATGGATACTGGGAGCTAGTTATTTCAGGGCACAGGAGAAATGAATTTTTCTACTCATAATTCAGCCTCCAGCAAGAAAGCTAGTGTGGCAGGAGAGTTGAGCCATTCTCTGAGAAGATTCCTCATGGAACCTGGGAACTAGTTTTTTCAGGGCACAGGAGAAATGAATTTTTCTACTCATAATTCAGCCTCCAGCAAGCAAAGCTAGTGTGGCAGGAGAGTTGAGCCATTCTCTGAGAAGATTCCTCTTGGAATCTGGGAACTAGTTATTTCAGGGCACAGGAGAAATGAATTTTTCTACTCATAATTCAGCCTTCAGCAAGCAAAGCTAGTGTGGCAGGAGAGTTGAGCCATTCTCTGAGAAGATTCCTCATGGAAACTGGGAACTAGATATTTCAGGGCACAGGAGAAATGCAGATTTTCTACTCATAATTCAGCCTCCAGCAAGCAAAGCTTGTGTAGCAGGAGAGTTGAGCCATTCTCTGAGAAGATTCCTCATGGAAACTGGGAACTAGTTATTTCAGGGCACAGGAGAAATGAATTTTTCTACTCATAATTCAGCCTCCAGCAAGCAAAGCTAGTGTGGCAGGAGAGTTGAGCCATTCTCTGAGAAGATTCCTCATGGAAACTGGGAACTAGTTATTTCCGGATACAGGAGAAATTCATTTTTCTACTCATAATTCAGCCTCCAGCAAGCAAAGCTAGTGTGGCAGGAGAGTTGAGCCATTCTCTGTCAAGATTCCTCATGGAAACTGGGAACTAGATATTTAAGGGCACAGGAGAAATGAAGATTTTCTACTCATAATTCAGCCTCCAGCAAGCAAAGCTAGTGTGGCAGGAGAGTTGAGCCATTCTCTGAGAACATTCCTCATGGAAACTGGGAACTAGTTATTTCAGGGCACAGGAGAAATGAATTTTTCTTCTCATAATTCAGCCTCCAGTAAGCAAAGCTAATGTGGCAGGAGAGTTGAGCCATTCTCTGAGAAGATTCCTCATTTTAACTGGGAACTAGTTATTTCAGGGCAGAGGAGAAAAGAATTTTTCTACTCATAATTCAGCCTCTACAAGCAAAGCTTGTGTGGCAGGAGAGTTGAGCCATTCTCGGAGAAGATTCCTCATGGAAACTGGGAACTAGTTATTTCTGGGCACAGGAGAAATGAATTTTTCTACTCATAATTCAGCCTCGAACATGAAAGCTAGTGTGGCAGGAGAGTTGAGCCATTCTCTGAGAAGATTTCCTCATGGAAACTGGGAACTAGTTATTTCAGGTCACAGGAGAAATGAATTTTTCTACTCATAATTCAGGCTCCAGCAAGCAAAGCTAGTGTGGCAGGAGAGTTGAGCCATTCTCTGAGAAGATTCCTCATGGAAACTGGGAACTAGCTATTTCAGGGCACAGGAGAAATGAATTTTTCTACTCATAATTCAGCCTCCAGCAAGCAAAGCTAGTGTGGCAGGAGAGTTGAGCCATTCTCTGAGAGGATTCCTCATGGAAACTGGGAACTAGTTATTTCGGGGCACAGGAGAAATGAATTTTTGTACTCATAATTCAGCCTCCAGCATGCAAAGCTAGTGTGGCAGGAGAGTTGAGTCATTCTCTGAGAAGATTCCTCATGGAAACTGGGAACTAGTTATTTCAGGGCACAGGAGAAATGAATTTTTCTACACATAATTCAGCCTCCAGCAAGCAAAGCTAGTGTGGCGGGAGAGTTGAGCCATTCTCTGAGATGATTCCTCATGGAAACTGGGAACTTGTTATTTCAGGGCACAGGAGAAATGAAATTTTCTACTCATAATTCAGCCTCCAGCAAGCAATGCTATTGTGGCAGGGGAGTTGAGCCATTCTCTGAGAAGATTCCTCATGGAAACTGGGAACTAGATATTTCAGGGCACAGGAGAAATGCAGATTTTCTACTCTTAATTCAGCCTCCAGCAAGCAAAGCTAGTGTGGCAGGAGAGTTGTGCCATTCTCTGAGAAGATTCCTCATGTTAACTGGGAACTAGTTATTTCAGGGCACAGGAGAAATGAATTTTTCTACTCATAATTCAACCTCCACAAGCAAAGCTAGTGTGGCAGGAGAGTTGAACCTTTCTCTGAAAAGGTTCCTCATGGAAACTGAGAACTAGTTATTTCAGGGCACAGGAGAAATGAATTTTTCTACTCATAATTCAGCCTCCAGTAAGCAAAGCTAGTGTGGCAGGAGAGTTGAGCCATTCTCTGAGAAGATTCCTCATGGAAACTGGGAACTAGTTATTTCAGGGCACAGGAGAAATGAATTTTTCTACTCATCATTCAGCCTCTACAAGCAAAGCTAGTGTGGCAGGAGAGTTGAGCCTTTCTCTGAGAAGATTCCTCATTGAAACTGGGAACTAGTTATTTCAGGGTACAGGAGAAATGAATTTTTCTACTCATAATTCAGTCTCCAGCAAGCACAGCTTTTGTGGCAGGAGAGTTGAGCCATTCTCGGAGAAGATTCCTCATGGAAACTGGGAACTAGTTATTTCTGGGCACAGGAGAAATGAATTTTTCTACTCATAATTCACCCTCGAACATGAACGCTAGTGTGGCAGGAGAGTTGAGCCATTCTCTGAGAAGATTTCCTCATGGAAACTGGGAACTAGTTATTTCAGGTCACAGGAGAAATGAATTTTTCTACTCATAATTCAGCCTCCAGCAAGCAAAGCTAGTGTGGCAGGAGAGTTGAGCCATTATCTGAGAAGATTCCTCATGGAAACTGGGAACTAGTTATTTCAGGGCACAGGAGAAATGAATTTTTCTACTCATAATTCAGCCTCCAGCAAGCAAAGCTAGTGTGGCAGGAGAGTTGAGCCATTCTCTGAGAAGATTCCTCATGGAAACTGGGAACTAGTTATTTCAGGGGACAGGAGAAATGAACTTTTCTACTCATAATTCAGTCTCCAACATGCAAAGCTAGTGTGGCAGGAGAGTTGAGCCATTCTCTGGGAAGATTCCTCATGGAAACTGGGAACTAGTTATTTCAGGGCACAGGAGAAATGAATTTTTCTACTCATAATTCAGCCTCCAGCAAGCAAAGCTAGTGTGGCAGAAGAGTTGAGCCATTCTCTGAGAAGATTTCTCATGTTAACTGGGAACTAGTTATTTAAGGGCACAGGAGAAATGAATTTTTCTACTCATAATTCAGCCTCCACAAGCAAAGCTAGTGTGGCAGGGGAGTTGAGCCTTTCTCTGAGAAGGTTCCTCATGGAAACTGAGAACTAGTTATTTCAGGGCACAGGAGAAATGAATTTTTCTACTCATAATTCAGCCTCCAGCAAGCAAAGCTAGTGTGGCAGGAGAGTTGAGCCATTCTCTGAGAAGATTCCTCATGGAAACTGGGAACTAGTTATTTCAGGGCACAGGAGAAATGAATTTTTCTACTTATAATTCAGCCTCCAGCAAGCAAAGCTAGTGTGACAGGAGAGTTGAGCCATTCTCTGAGAAGATTCCTCATGGAAACTGGGAACTAGTTATTTCAGGGCACAGGAGAAATGAATATTTCTACTCATAATTCAGCCTCCAGCAAACAAAGCTAGTGTGGCAGGAGAGTTGAGCCATTCTGTGAGAAGATTCCTCATGGAAACTGGGAACTAGTTATTTCAGGGCACAGGAGAAATGAATTTTTCTACTCATAATTCAGCCTCCAGCAAGCAAATCTAGTGTGGCAGGAGAGTTGAGCCATTCTCTGAGATGATTCCTCCTGGAAACTGGGAACTAGTTATTTCAGGGCACAGGAGAAATGAATTTTTCTACTCATAATTCAGGCTCCAGCAAGCAAAGGTAGTGTAGCAGGAGATTTGAGCCATTCTCTGAGAAGATTCCTCATGGAAACTTGGAACTAGATATTTCAGGGCACAGGAGAAATGCAGATTTTCTACTCATAATTCAGCCTCCAGCAAGCAAAGCTAGTGTGGCAGGAGAGTTGAGCCATTCTCTGAGAGGATTCCTCATGGAAACTGGGAACTAGTTATTTCGGGGCACAGGAGAAATGAATTTTTGTACTCATAATTCAGCCTCCAGCATGCAAAGCTAGTGTGGCAGGAGAGTTGAGTCATTCTCTGAGAAGATTCCTCATGGAAACTGGGAACTAGTTATTTCAGGGCACAGGAGAAATGAATTTTTCTACACATAATTCAGCCTCCAGCAAGCAAAGCTAGTGTGGCAGGAGAGTTGAGCCATTCTCTGAGATGATTCCTCATGGAAACTGGGAACTTGTTATTTCAGGGCACAGGAGAAATGAAATTTTCTACTCATAATTCAGCCTCCAGCAAGCAATGCTATTGTGGCAGGGGAGTTGAGCCATTCTCTGAGAAGATTCCTCATGGAAACTGGGAACTAGATATTTCAGGGCACAGGAGAAATGCAGATTTTCTACTCTTAATTCAGCCTCCAGCAAGCAAAGCTAGTGTGGCAGGAGAGTTGTGCCATTCTCTGAGAAGATTCCTCATGTTAACTGGGAACTAGTTATTTCAGGGCACAAGAGAAATGAATTTTTCTACTCATAATTCAACCTCCACAAGCAAAGCTAGTGTGGCAGGAGAGTTGAACCTTTCTCTGAAAAGGTTCCTCATGGAAACTGAGAACTAGTTATTTCAGGGCACAGGAGAAATGAATTTTTCTACTCATAATTCAGCCTCCAGTAAGCAAAGCTAGTGTGGCAGGAGAGTTGAGCCATTCTCTGAGAAGATTCCTCTTGGAATCTGGGAACTAGTTATTTCAGCGCACAGGAGAAATGAATTTTTCTACTCATAATTCATATTTCAGCAAGCAAAGCTAGTGTGGCAGGAGAGTTGAGCCATTCTCTGAGAAGATTCCTCATGGAAACTGGGAACTAGATATTTCAGGGCACAGGAGAAATGCAGATTTTCTACTCATAATTCAGCCTCCAGCAAGCAAAGCTTGTGTAGCAGGAGAGTTGAGCCATTCTCTGAGAAGATTCCTCATGGAAACTGGGAACTAGTTATTTCAGGGCACAGGAGAAATGAATTTTTCTACTCATAATTCAGCCTCCAGCAAGCAAAGCTAGTGTGGCAGGAGAGTTGAGCCATTCTGTGAGAAGATTCCTCATGGAAATTGGGAACTAGTTATTTCAGGGTACAGAAGAAATGAATTTTTCTACTCATAATTCAGCCTCCAGCAAGCAAAGCTAGAGTGACAGGAAAGTTGAGCCATTCTCTGTGAAGATTCCTCATGGAAACTGGAACTAGTTATTTCAGGGCACAGGAGAAATGAATTTTTCTACTCATAATTCAGCCTACAGCAATCAAAGCTAGTGTGGCAGGAGAGATGAGCCATTCTCTGAGAAGATTCCTCATGTTAACTGGGACCTAGTTATTTCATGGCACAGGAGAAATGAATTTTGCTACTCATAATTGAGCCTCCACAAGCAAAGCTAGTGTGGCAGGAGAGTTGAGCCTTTCTCTGAGAAGGTTCCTCATGGAAACTGAGAACTAGTTATTTCAGGGCACAGGAGAAATGAATTTTTCTACTCATAATTCAGCCTCCAGCAAGGAAAGCTAGTGTGGAGGAGAGTTGATCCATTCTCTGAGAAGATTCCTCATGGAAACTGGGAACTAGTTATTTCAGGGCACAGGAGAAATGAATTTTTCTACTCATAATTCAGCCTCCAGCTAGAAACCTAGTGTGGCAGGAGAGTTGAGCCATTCTCTGAGAAGATTCCTCATGGAAACTGGGAACTAGTTATTTCAGGGCACAGGAGAAATGAATTTTTCTACTCATAATTCAGCATCCAGCAAGCAAAGCTAGTGTGGCAGGAGAGTTGAGCCATTCTCTGAGAACATTCCTCATGGAAACTGGGAACTAGTTTTTTCAGGGCACAGGAGCAATGAAATTGTCTTCTCAAAATTCAGCCTCCAGTAAGCAAAGCTAGTGTGGCAGGAGAGTTGAGCCATTCTCTGAGAAGATTCCTCATGTTAACTGGGAACTAGTTATTTCAGGGCACAGGAGAAAAGAAATTTTCTACTCATAATTCAGCCTCTACAAGCAAAGCTAGTGTGGCAGGAGAGTTGAGCCTTTCTCTGAGAAGATTCCTCATTGAAACTGGGAACTAGTTATTTCAGGGTACAGGAGAAATGAATTTTTCTACTCATAATTCAGCCTCCAGCAAGCAAAGCTTGTGTGGGAGGAGAGTTGAGCCATTCTCGGACAAGATTCCTCATGGAAACTGGGAACTAGTTATTTCAGGGCACAGGAGAAATGAATTCTTCTACTCATAATTCAGCCTCCAACATGAAAGCTAGTGTGGCAGGAGAGTTGAGCCATTCTCTGAGAAGATTTCCTCATGGAAACTGGGAACTAGTTATTTCAGGTCACAGGAGAAATGAATTTTTCTACTCTTAATTCAGCCTCCAGCAAGCAAAGCTAGTGTGGCAGGAGAGTTGAGCCATTCTCTGAGAAGATTCCTCATGGAAACTGGGAACTATTTATTTCGGGGCACAGGAGAAATGAATTTTTGTACTCATAATTCAGCCTCCAGCATGCAAAGCTAGTGTGGCAGGAGAGTTGAGACATTCTCTGAGAAGATTCCTCATGAAAACTGGGAACTAGTTATTTCAGGGCACAGGAGAAATGAATTTTTCTACACATAATTCAGCCTCCAGCAAGGAAGCTAGTGTGGCAGGAGAGTTGAGCCATTCTCTCAGAAGATTTCTCATGGAAACTGGTAACTAGTTATTTCAGGGCACAGGAGAAATGAATATTTCTACTCATAATTCAGCATCTAGCAAGCAAAGCTTGTGTGGCAGGAGAGTTGAGCCATTCTCTGAGAAGATTCCTCATGGAAACTGGGAACTAGTTATTTCAGGGCCCAGGAGAAATGAAATTTTCTACTCATAATTCAGCCTACAGCATGCAAAGCTAGTGTGGCAGGAGAGTTGAGCCATTCTCTGAGAAGATTCCTCATGGAAACTTTGAACTATTTATTTCAGGGCACAGTAGAATTGAATTTTTCTACTCATAATTCAGCCTCCAGCAAGCAAAGCTAGTGTGGCAGGAGAGTTGAGCCATTCTCTGAGAAGATTCCTCATGGAAACTGGGAACTAGTTATTTCAGGGCACAGTATAAATGAATTTTTCTACTCATAATTCAGCCTCCAGCAAGCAAAGCTAGTGTGGCAAGAGAGTTGAGCCATTCTCTGAGAAGATTCCTCATGGAAACTGGGAACTAGTTATTTCAGTGTACAGGAAAAATGAATTTTTCTACTCATAATTCAGCCTCCAGCGAGCAAAGCTAGTGTGGCAGGAGAGTTGAGCCATTCTCTGAGAAGATTCCTCATGGAAACTGGGAACTAGTTATTTCAGGGCACAGGAGAAATGAATTTTTCTACTCATAATTCAGCCTCCAGCAAGCAAAGCTTGTGTGGCAGGAGAGTTGAGCCATTCTCTGAGAAGATTCCTCATGTTAACTGGGAACTAGTTATTTCAGGGCACAGGAGAAATGAATTTTTCTACTCATAATTCAACCTCCACAAGCAAAGCTAGTGTGGCAGGAGAGTTGAACCTTTCTCTGAAAAGGTTCCTCATGGAAACTGAGAACTAGTTATTTCAGGGCACAGGAGAAATGAATTTTTCTACTCATAATTCAGCCTCCAGTAAGCAAAGCTAGTGTGGCAGGAGAGTTGAGCCATTCTCTGAGAAGATTCCTCATGGAAACTGGGAACTAGTTATTTCAGGGCACAGGCGAAATGTATTTTTCTACTCATAATTCAGCCTCCAGCAAGCAAAGCTAGTGTGGCAGGAGAGTTGAGCCATTCTCTGAGAAGATTCCTCATGGAAACTGGGAACTAGTTATTTCAGGGCACAGGAGAAATGAATTTTTCTACTCATAATTCAGCCTCCAGCAAGCAAAGCTAGTGTGGCAGGAGAGTTGAGCCATTCTGTGAGAAGATTCCTCATGGAAACTGGGAACTAGTTATTTCAGGGTACAGAAGAAATGAATTTTTCTACTCATAATTCAGCCTCCAGCATGCAAAGCTAGTGTGGCAGGAAAGTTGAGCCATTCTGTGAGAAGATACCTCATGGAAACTGGGAACTAGTTATTTCAGGGCACAGGAGAAATGAATTTTTCTACTCATAATTCAGCATAAACAAGCAAAGCTAGTGTGGAAGGAGAGTTGAGCCATTCTCTGAGAAGATTCCTCATGTTAACTGGGACCTAGTTATTTCAGGGCACAGGAGAAATGAATTTTTCTACTCATAATTGAGCCTCCAGAAGCAAAGTTAGCGTGGCAGGAGAGTTGAGCCTTTCTCTGGGAAGGTTCCACATGGAATCTGAGAACTAGCTATTTCAGGGCACAGGAGAAATGAATTTTTCTACTCATAATTCAGCCTCCAGCAAGGAAAACTAGTGTGGAGGAGAGTTGATCCATTCTCTGAGAAGATTCCTCATGGAAACTGGGAACTAGTTATTTCAGGGCACAGGAGAAATGAATTTTTCTACTCATAATTCAGCCTCCAGCAAGAAAGCTAGTGTGGCAGGAGAGTTGAGCCATTCTCTGAGAAGATTCCTCTTCGAATCTGGGAACTAGTTATTTCAGGGCACAGGAGAAATGAATTTTTCTACTCATAATTCAGCCTTCAGCAAGCAAAGCTAGTGTGGCAGGAGAGTGGAGCCATTCTCTGGGAAGATTCCTCATGGAAACTGGGAACTAGTTATTTCAGGGCACAGGAGAAATGAATTTTTCTACTCATAATTCAGCCTCCAGCAAGCAAAGCTAGTGTGGCAGAAGAGTTGAGCCATTCTCTGAGAAGATTCATCATGTTAACTGGGAACTAGTTATTTCAGGGCACAGGAGAAATGAATTTTTCTACTCATAATTCAGCCTCCACAAGCAAAGCTAGTGTGGCAGGAGAGTTGAGCCATTCTCTGAGAAGATTCCTCATGGAAACTGGGAACTATTTATTTCAGGGTACAGGAAAAATGAATTTTTCTACTCATAATTAAGCCTCCAGCAAGCAAAGCTAGTGTGGAGGAGAGTTGATCCATTCTCTGAGAAGATTCCTCATGGAAACTGGGATCAAGTTATTTAAGGGCACAGGAGAAATGAATTTTTCTACTCATAATTCAGCCTTCAGCAAGGAAAGCTAGTGTGGAGGAGAGTTGATCCATTCTCTGAGAAGATTCCTCATTGAAACTGGGAACTAGTTATTTCAGGGCACAGGAGAAATGAATTTTTCTACTCATAATTCAGCCTCCATCAAGCAAAGCTAGTGTGGCAGGAGAGTTGAGCCATTCTCTGAGAAGATTCCTCATGGAACCTGGGAACTAGTTATTTCAGGGCACAGGAGAAATGAATTTTTCTACTCCTAATTCAGCCTCCAGCAAGCAAAGCTATTGTGGCAGGAAAGTTGAGCCATTCTCTGAGAAGATACCTCATGTTAACTGGGAACTAGTTATTTCAGGGCACAGGAGAAATGAATTTTTCTACTCATAATTCAACCTCCACAAGCAAAGCTAGTGTGGCAGGAGAGTTGAACCTTTCTCTGAAAAGGTTCCTCATGGAAACTGAGAACTAGTTATTTCAGGGCACAGGAGAAATGAATTTTTCTACTCATAATTCAGCCTCCAGTAAGCAAAGCTAGTGTGGCAGGAGAGTTGAGCCATTCTCTGAGAAGATTCCTCATGGAAACTGGGAACTAGTTATTTCAGGGCACAGGCGAAATGTATTTTTCTACTCATAATTCAGCCTCCAGCAAGCAAAGCTAGTGTGGCAGGAGAGTTGAGCCATTCTCTGAGAAGATTCCTCATGGAAACTGGGAACTAGTTATTTCAGGGCACAGGAGAAATGAATTTTTCTACTCATAATTCAGCCTCCAGCAAGCAAATCTAGTGTGGCAGGAGAGTTCAGCCATTCTGTGAGAAGATTCCTCATGGAAACTGGGAACTAGTTATTTAAGGGTACAGAAGAAATGAATTTTTCTACTCATAATTCAGCCTCCAGCAAGCAAAGCTAGTGTGGCAGGAAAGTTGAGCCATTCTGTGAGAAGATACCTCATGGAAACTGGGAACTAGTTATTTCAGGGCACAGGAGAAATGAATTTTTCTACTCATAATTCAGCCTACAGCAAGCAAAGCTAGTGTGGCAGGAGAGTTGAGCCATTCTCTGAGATGATTCCTCATGTTAACTGGGACCTAGTTATTTCAGGGCACAGGAGAAATGAATTTTTCTACTCATAATTCAGCCTCCACAAGCAAAGCTAGCGTGGCAGGAGAGTTGAGCCTTTCTCTGAGAAGGTTCCTCATGGAAACTGAGAACTAGTTATTTCAGGGCACAGGAGAAATGAATTTTTTTACTCATAATTCAGCCTCCACAAGAAAAGCTAGTGTGGCAGGAGAGTTGAGCCATTCTCTGAGAAGATTCCTCATGGAAACTGGGAACTAGTTATTTCAGGGTACAGGAAAAATGAATTTTTCTACTCATAATTAAGCCTCCAGCAAGCAAAGCTAGTGTGGCAGGAGAGTTGAGCCATTCTGGGAGAAGATTCCTCATGGAACCTGGGAACTAGTTATTTCAGGGCACAGGAGAAATGCAGATTTTCTACTCATAATTCAGCCTCCAGCAAGCAAAGCTAGTGTGGCAGGAGAGTTGAGCCATTCTCTGAGAAGATTCCTCATGGAAACTGGGAACTAGTTATTTCAGGGCACAGGAGAAATGAATTTTTCTACTCATAATTCAGCCTCCAGCAAGCAAAGTTAGTGTGGCAGGAGAGTTGAGCCATTCTCTGGGAAGATTCCTCATGGAAACTGGGAACTAGTTATTTCAGGGTACAGAAGAAATGAATTTTTCTACTCATAATTCAGCCTCCAGCAAGCAAAGCTAGTGTGGCAGGAAAGTTGAGCCATTCTGTGAGAAGATACCTCATGGAAACTGGGAACTAGTTATTTCAGGGCACAGGAGAAATGAATTTTTCTACTCATAATTCAGCCTACAGCAAGCAAAGCTAGTGTGGCCGTAGAGTTGAGCCATTCTCTGAGAAGATTCCTCATGGAAACTGGGAACTAGTTATTTCAGTGCACAGGAGAAATGAATTTTTCTACTCATAATTCAGCCTCCAGCAAGGAAAGCTAGTGTGGAGGAGAGTTGATCCATTCTCTGAGAAGATTCCTCATGGAAACTGGGAACTAGTTATTTCAGGGCACAGGAGAAATGAATTTTTCTACTCATAATTCAGCCTCCAGCAAGAAAGCTAGTGTGGCAGGAGAGTTGAGCCATTCTCTGAGAATATTCCTCATGGAACCTGGGAACTAGTTATTTCAGGGCACAGGAGAAATGAATTTTTCTACTCATAATTCAGCCTCCAGCAAGGAAAGCTAGTGTGGAGGAGAGTTGATCCATTCTCTGAGAAGATTCCTCATGGAAACTGGGAAGTAGTTATTTCATGGCACAGGAGAAATGAATTTTTCTATTCATAATTCAGCCTCCAGCAAGCAAAGCTAGTGTGGCAGGAGAGTTGAGCCATTCTCTGAGAAGATTCCTCATGTTAACTGGGAACTAGTTATTTCAGGGCACAGGAGAAATGAATTTTTCTACTCATAATTCAACCTCCACAAGCAAAGCTAGTGTGGCAGGAGAGTTGAACCTTTCTCTGAAAAGGTTCCTCATGGAAACTGAGAACTAGTTATTTCATGGCACAGGAGAAATGAATTTTTCTACTCATAATTCAGCCTCCAGTAAGCAAAGCTAGTGTGGCAGGAGAGTTGAGCCATTCTCTGAGAAGATTCCTCATGGAAACTGGGAACTAGTTATTTCAGGGCACAGGCGAAATGTATTTTTCTACTCATAATTCAGCCTCCAGCAAGCAAAGCCAGTGTGGCAGGAGAGTTGAGCCATTCTCTGAGAAGATTCCTCATGGAAACTGGGAACTAGTTATTTCAGGGCACAGGAGAAATGAATTTTTCTACTCATAATTCAGCCTCCAGGAAGCAAAGCTAGTGTGGCAGGAGAGTTGAGCCATTCTGTGAGAAGATTCCTCATGGAAACTGGGAACTAGTTATTTCAGGGTACAGAAGAAATGAATTTTTCTACTCATAATTCAGCCTCCAGCAAGCAAAGCTAGTGTGGCAGGAAAGTTGAGCCATTCTGTGAGAAGATACCTCATGGAAACTTGGAACTAGTTATTTCAGGGCACAGGAGAAATGAATTTTTCTACTCATAATTCAGCCTACAGCAAGCAAAGCTAGTGTGGCAGGAGAGTTGAGCCATTCTGTGAGAAGATTCCTCATGTTAACTGGGACCTAGTTATTTCAGGGCACAGGAGAAATGAATTTTTCTACTCATAATTGAGCCTCCACAAGCAAAGCTAGCGTGGCAGGAGAGTTGAGCCTTTCTCTGAGAAGGTTCCTCATGGAAACTGAGAACTAGTTATTTCAGGGCACAGGAGAAATGAATTTTTCTACTCATAATTCAGCCTCCAGCAAGGAAAGCTAGTGTGGAGGAGAGTTGATCCATTCTCTGAGAAGATTCCTCATGGAAACTGGGAACTAGTTATTTCAGGGCACAGGAGAAATGAATTTTTCTACTCATAATTCAGCCTCCAGCAAGAAAGCTAGTGTGGCAGGAGAGTTGAGCCATTCTCTGAGAATATTCCTCATGGAACCTGGGAACTAGTTATTTCAGGGCACAGGAGAAATGAATTTTTCTACTCATAATTCAGCCTCCAGCAAGCAAAGCTAGTGTGGCAGGAGAGTTGAGCCATTCTCTGAGAAGATTCCTCTTGGAATCTGGGAACTAGTTATTTCAGGGCACAGGAGAAATGAATTTTTCTACTCATAATTCAGCCTTCAGCAAGCAAAGCTAGTGTGGCAGGAGAGTGGAGCCATTCTCTGGGAAGATTCCTCATGGAAACTGGGAACTAGTTATTTCAGGGCACAGGAGAAATGAATTTTTCTACTCATAATTCAGCCTCCAGCAAGCAAAGCTAGTGTGGCAGAAGAGTTGAGCCATTCTCTGAGAAGATTCATCATGTTAACTGGGAACTAGTTATTTCAGGGCACAGGAGAAATGAATTTTTCTACTCATAATTCAGCCTCCACAAGCAAAGCTAGTGTGGCAGGAGAGTTGAGCCATTCTCTGAGAAGATTCCTCATGGAAACTGGGAACTAGTTATTTCAGGGTACAGGAAAAATGAATTTTTCTACTCATAATTAAGCCTCCAGCAAGCAAAGCTAGTGGGGCAGGAGAGTTGAGCCATTCTCTGAGAAGATTCCTCATGGAAACTGGGAACTAGTTATTTCAGGGCACAGGAGAAATGAATTTTTCTACTCATAATTCAGCCTCCAGCAAGGAAAGCTAGTGTGGAGGAGAGTTGATCCATTCTCTGAGAAGATTCCTCATGGAAACTGGGAACTAGTTATTTCAGGGCACAGGAGAAATGAATTTTTCTACTCATAATTCAGCCTCCAGCAAGAAAGCTAGTGTGGCAGGAGAGTTGAGCCATTCTCTGAGAAGATTCCTCATGGAACCTGGGAACTAGTTATTTCAGGGCACAGGAGAAATGAATTTTTCTACTCCTAATTCAGCCTCCAGCAAGCAAAGCTATTGTGGCAGGAAAGTTGAGCCATTCTCTGAGAAGATTCCTCATGGAAACTGGGAACTAGTTATTTCATGGCACAGGAGAAATGAATATTTCTACTCATAATTCAGCCTCCAGCAAGCAAAGCTAGTGTGGCAGGAGAGTTGAGCCATTCTCTGAGAAGATTCCTCATGTTAACTGGGAACTAGTTATTTCAGGTCACAGGAGAAATGAATTTTTCTACTCATAATTCAACCTCCACAAGCAAAGCTAGTGTGGCAGGAGAGTTGAGCCATTCTCTGAGAAGATTCCTCATGGAAACTGGGAACTAGTTATTTCAGGGCACAGGCGAAATGTATTTTTCTACTCATAATTCAGCCTCCAGCAAGCAAAGCTAGTGTGGCAGGAGAGTTGAGCCATTCTCTGAGAAGATTCCTCATGGAAATTGGGAACTAGTTATTTCAGGGCACAGGAGAAATGAATTTTTCTACTCATAATTCAGCCTCCAGCAAGCAAAGCTAGTGTGGCAGGAGAGTTGAGCCATTCTGTGAGAAGATTCCTCATGGAATCTGGGAACTAGTTATTTCAGGGTACAGAAGAAATGAATTTTTCTACTCATAATTCAGCCTCCAGCAAGCAAAGCTAGTGTGGCAGGAGAGTTGAGCCATTCTCTCAGAAGATTCCTCTTGGAATCTGGGAACTAGTTATTTCAGGGCACAGGAGAAATGAATTTTTTTACTCATAATTCAGCCTTCAGCAAGCAAAGCTAGTGTGGCAGGAGAGTGGAGCCATTCTCTGGGAAGATTCCTCATGGAAACTGGGAACTAGTTATTTCAGGGCACAGGAGAAATGAATTTTTCTACTCATAATTCAGCCTCCAGCAAGCAAAGCTAGTGTGGCAGAAGAGTTGAGCCATTCTCTGAGAAGATTCATCATGTTAACTGTGAACTAGTTATTTCAGGGCACAGGAGAAATGAATTTTTCTACTCATAATTCAGCCTCCACAAGCAAAGCTAGTGTGGCAGGAGAGTTGAGCCATTCTCTGAGAAGATTCCTCATGGAAACTGGGAACTAGTTATTTCAGGGTACAGGAAAAATGAATTTTTCTACTCATAATTAAGCCTCCAGCAAGCAAAGCTAGTGTGGCAGGAGAGTTGAGCCATTCTCTGAGAAGATTCCTCATGGAACCTGGGAACTAGTTATTTCAGGGCACAGGAGAAATGCAGATTTTCTACTCATAATTCAGCCTCCAGCAAGCAAAGCTAGTGTGGCAGGAGAGTTGAGCCATTCTCTGAGAAGATTCCTCATGGAAACTGGGAACTAGTTATTTCAGGGCACAGGAGAAATGAATTTTTCTACTCATAATTCAGCCTCCAGCAAGCAAAGCTAGTGTGGCAGGAGAGTTGAGCCATTCTCTGGGAAGATTCCTCATGGAAACTGGGAACTAGTTATTTCAGGGTACAGAAGAAATGAATTTTTCTACTCATAATTCAGCCTCCAGCAAGCAAAGCTAGTGTGGCAGGAAAGTTGAGCCATTCTGTGAGAAGATACCTCATGGAAACTGGGAACTAGTTATTTCAGGGCACAGGAGAAATGAATTTTTCTACTCATAATTCAGCCTACAGCAAGCAAAGCTAGTGTGGCCGGAGAGTTGAGCCATTCTCTGAGAAGATTCCTCATGGAAACTGGGAACTAGTTATTTCAGTGCACAGGAGAAATGAATTTTTCTACTCATAATTCAGCCTCCAGCAAGGAAAGCTAGTGTGGAGGAGAGTTGATCCATTCTCTGAGAAGATTCCTCATGGAAACTGGGAACTAGTTATTTCAGGGCACAGATGAAATGAATTTTTCTACTCATAATTCAGCCTCCAGCAAGAAAGCTAGTGTGGCAGGAGAGTTGAGCCATTCTCTGAGAATATTCCTCATGGAACCTGGGAACTAGTTATTTCAGGGCACAGGAGAAATGAATTTTTCTACTCCTAATTCAGCCTCCAGCAAGCAAAGCTATTGTGCCAGGAAAGTTGAGCCATTCTCTGAGAAGATTCCTCATGGAAACTGGGAAGTAGTTATTTCATGGCACAGGAGAAATGAATTTTTCTATTCATAATTCAGCCTCCAGCAAGCAAAGCTAGTGTGGCAGGAGAGTTGAGCCATTCTCTGAGAAGATTCCTCATGTTAACTGGGAACTAGTTATTTCAGGGCACAGGAGAAATGAATTTTTCTACTCATAATTCAACCTCCACAAGCAAAGCTAGTGTGGCAGGAGAGTTGAACCTTTCTCTGAAAAGGTTCCTCATGGAAACTGAGAACTAGTTATTTCATGGCACAGGAGAAATGAATTTTTCTACTCATAATTCAGCCTCCAGTAAGCAAAGCTAGTGTGGCAGGAGAGTTGAGCCATTCTCTGAGAAGATTCCTCATGGAAACTGGGAACTAGTTATTTCAGGGCACAGGCGAAATGTATTTTTCTACTCATAATTCAGCCTCCAGCAAGCAAAGCCAGTGTGGCAGGAGAGTTGAGCCATTCTCTGAGAAGATTCCTCATGGAAACTGGGAACTAGTTATTTCAGGACACAGGAGAAATGAATTTTTCTACTCATAATTCAGCCTCCAGCAAGCAAAGCTAGTGTGGCAGGAGAGTTGAGCCATTCTGTGAGAAGATTCCTCATGGAAACTGGGAACTAGTTATTTCAGGGTACAGAAGAAATGAATTTTTCTACTCATAATTCAGCCTCCAGCAAGCAAAGCTAGTGTGGCAGGAAAGTTGAGCCATTCTGTGAGAAGATACCTCATGGAAACTGGGAACTAGTTATTTCAGGGCACAGGAGAAATGAATTTTTCTACTCATAATTCAGCCTACAGCAAGCAAAGCTAGTGTGGCAGGAGAGTTGAGCCATTCTGTGAGAAGATTCCTCATGTTAACTGGGACCTAGTTATTTCAGGGCACAGGAGAAATGAATTTTTCTACTCATAATTGAGCCTCCACAAGCAAAGCTAGCGTGGCAGGAGAGTTGAGCCTTTCTCTGAGAAGGTTCTTCATGGAATCTGAGAACTAGTTATTTCAGGGCACAGGAGAAATGAATTTTTCTACTCATAATTCAGCCTCCAGCAAGGAAAGCTAGTGTGGAGGAGAGTTGATCCATTCTCTGAGAAGATTCCTCATGGAAACTGGGAACTAGTTATTTCAGGGCACAGGAGAAATGAATTTTTCTACTCATAATTCAGCCTCCAGCAAGAAAGCTAGTGTGGCAGGAGAGTTGAGCCATTCTCTGAGAATATTCCTCATGGAACCTGGGAACTAGTTATTTCAGGGCACAGGAGAAATGAATTTTTCTACTCATAATTCAGCCTCCAGCAAGCAAAGCTAGTGTGGCAGGAGAGTTGAGCCATTCTCTGAGAAGATTCCTCTTGGAATCTGGGAACTAGTTATTTCAGGGCACAGGAGAAATGAATTTTTCTACTCATAATTCAGCCTTCAGCAAGCAAAGCTAGTGTGGCAGGAGAGTGGAGCCATTCTCTGGGAAGATTCCTCATGGAAACTGGGAACTAGTTATTTCAGGGCACAGGAGAAATGAATTTTTCTACTCATAATTCAGCCTCCAGCAAGCAAAGCTAGTGTGGCAGAAGAGTTGAGCCATTCTCTGAGAAGATTCATCATGTTAACTGGGAACTAGTTATTTCAGGGCACAGGAGAAATGAATTTTTCTACTCATAATTCAGCCTCCACAAGCAAAGCTAGTGTGGCAGGAGAGTTGAGCCATTCTCTGAGAAGATTCCTCATGGAAACTGGGAACTAGTTATTTCAGGGTACAGGAAAAATGAATTTTTCTACTCATAATTAAGCCTCCAGCAAGCAAAGCTAGTGGGGCAGGAGAGTTGAGCCATTCTCTGAGAAGATTCCTCATGGAAACTGGGAACTAGTTATTTCAGGGCACAGGAGAAATGAATTTTTCTACTCATAATTCAGCCTCCAGCAAGGAAAGCTAGTGTGGAGGAGAGTTGATCCATTCTCTGAGAAGATTCCTCATGGAAACTGGGAACTAGTTATTTCAGGGCACAGGAGAAATGAATTTTTCTACTCATAATTCAGCCTCCAGCAAGAAAGCTAGTGTGGCAGGAGAGTTGAGCCATTCTCTGAGAAGATTCCTCATGGAACCTGGGAACTAGTTATTTCAGGGCACAGGAGAAATGAATTTTTCTACTCCTAATTCAGCCTCCAGCAAGCAAAGCTATTGTGGCAGGAAAGTTGAGCCATTCTCTGAGAAGATTCCTCATGGAAACTGGGAACTAGTTATTTCATGGCACAGGAGAAATGAATATTTCTACTCATAATTCAGCCTCCAGCAAGCAAAGCTAATGTGGCAGGAGAGTTGAGCCATTCTCTGAGAAGATTCCTCATGTTAACTGGGAACTAGTTATTTCAGGGCACAGGAGAAATGAATTTTTCTACTCATAATTCAACCTAGACAAGCAAAGCTAGTGTGGCAGGAGAGTTGAACCTTTCTCTGAAAAGGTTCCTCATGGAAACTGAGAACTAGTTATTTCAGGGCACAGGAGAAATGAATTTTTCTACTCATAATTCAGCCTCCAGTAAGCAAAGCTAGTGTGGCAGGAGAGTTGAGCCATTCTCTGAGAAGATTCCTCATGGAAACTGGGAACTAGTTATTTCAGGGCACAGGCGAAATGTATTTTTCTACTCATAATTCAGCCTCCAGCAAGCAAAGCTAGTGTGGCAGGAGAGTTGAGCCATTCTCTGAGAAGATTCCTCATGGAAACTGGGAACTAGTTATTTCAGGGCACAGGAGAAATGAATTTTTCTACTCATAATTCAGCCTCCAGCAAGCAAAGCTAGTGTGGCAGGAGAGTTGAGCCATTCTGTGAGAAGATTCCTCATGGAAACTGGGAACTAGTTATTTCAGGGTACAGAAGAAATGAATTTTTCTACTCATAATTCAGCCTCCAACAAGCAAAGCTAGTGTGGCAGGAAAGTTGAGCCATTCTGTGAGAAGATACCTCATGGAAACTGGGAACTAGTTATTTCAGGGCACAGGAGAAATGAATTTTTCTACTCATAATTCAGCCTACAGCAAGCAAAGCTAGTGTGGCCGGAGAGTTGAGCCATTCTCTGAGAAGATTCCTCATGTTAATTGGGACCTAGTTATTTCAGGGCACAGGAGAAATGAATTTTTCTACTCATAATTGAGCCTCCACAAGCAAAGCTAGCGTGGCAGGAGAGTTGAGCCTTTCTCAGAGAAGATTCCTCATGGAACCTGGGAACTAGTTATTTCAGGGCACAGGAGAAATGAATTTTTCTACTCCTAATTCAGCCTCCAGCAAGCAAAGCTATTGTGGCAGGAAAGTTGATCCATTCTCTGAGAAGATTCCTCATGGAAACTGGGAACTAGTTATTTCATGGCACAGGAGAAATGAATTTTTCTACTCATAATTCAGCCTCCAGCAAGCAAAGCTAGTGTGGCAGGAGAGTTGAGCCATTCTCTGGGAAGATTCCCCATGTTAACTGGGAACTAGTTATTTCAGGGCACAGGAGAAATGAATTTTTCTACTCATAATTCAACCTCCACAAGCAAAGCTAGTGTGGCAGGAGAGTTGAACCTTTCTCTGAAAAGTTTCCTCATGGAAATTGAGAACTAGTTATTTCGGGGCACCGGAGAAATGAATTTTTCTACTCATAATTCAGCCTCCAGTAAGCAAAGCTAGTGTGGCAGGAGAGTTGAGCCATTCTCTGAGAAGATTCCTCATGGAAACTGGGAACTAGTTATTTCAGGGCACAGGCGAAATGTATTTTTCTACTCATAATTCAGCCTCCAGCAAGCAAAGCTAGTGTGGCAGGAGAGTTGAGCCATTCTCTGAGAAGATTCCTCATGGATACTGGGAACTAGTTATTTCAGGGCACAGGAGAAATGAATTTTTCTACTCATAATTCAGCCTCCAGCAAGCAAATCTAGTGTGGCAGGAGAGTTGAGCCATTCTGTGAGAAGATTCCTCATGGAAACTGGGAACTAGTTATTTAAGGGTACAGAAGAAATGAATTTTTCTACTCATAATTCAGCCTCCAGCAAGCAAAGCTAGTGTGGCAGGAAAGTTCAGCCATTCTGTGAGAAGATACCTCATGGAAACTGGGAACTAGTTATTTCAGGGCACAGGAGAAATGAATTTTTCTACTCATAATTCAGCCTACAGCAAGCAAAGCTAGTGTGGCAGGAGAGTTGAGCCATTCTCTGAGAAGATTCCTCATGTTAACTGGGACCTAGTTATTTCAGGGCACAGGAGAAATGAATTTTTCTACTCATAATTGAGCCTCCACAAGCAAAGCTAGCGTGGCAGGAGAGTTGAGCCTTTCTCTGAGAAGGTTCCTCATGGAAACTGAGAACTAGTTATTTCAGGGCACAGGAGAACTGAATTTTTCTACTCATAATTCAGCCTCCACAAGCAAAGCTAGTGTGGCAGGAGAGTTGAGCCATTCTCTGAGAAGATTCCTCATGGAAACTGGGAACTAGTTATTTCAGGGTACAGGAAAAATGAATTTTTCTACTCATAATTAAGCCTCCAACAAGCAAAGCTAGTGTGGCAGGAGAGTTGAGCCATTCTCTGAGAAGATTCCTCATGGAAACTGGGAACTAGTTATTTCAGGGCACAGGAGAAATGAATTTTTCTACTCATAATTCAGCCTCCAGCAAGGAAAGCTAGTGTGGAGGAGAGTTGATCCATTCTCTGAGAAGATTCCTCATGGAAACTGGGAACTAGTTATTTCAGGGCACAGGAGAAATGAATTTTTCTACTCATAATTCAGCCTCCAGCAAGAAAGCTAGTGTGGCAGGAGAGTTGAGCCATTCTCTGAGAAGATTCCTCATGGAACCTGGGAACTAGTTATTTCAGGGCACAGGAGAAATGAATTTTTCTACTCCTAATTCAGCCTCCAGCAAGCAAAGCTATTGTGGCAGGAAAGTTGAGCCATTCTCTGAGAAGATTCCTCATGGAAACTGAGAACTAGTTATTTCATGGCACAGGAGAAATGAATTTTTCTACTCATAATTCAGCCTCCAGCAAGCAAAGCTAGTGTGGCAGGAGAGTTGAGCCATTCTCGGAGAAGATTCCTCATGTTAACTGGGAACTAGTTATTTCAGGGCACAGGAGAAATGAATTTTTCTACTCATAATTCAACCTCCACAAGCAAAGCTAGTGTGGCAGGAGAGTTGAATCTTTCTCTGAAAAGGTTCCTCATGTAAACTGAGAACTAGTTATTTCATGGCACAGGAGAAATGAATTTTTCTACTCATAATTCAGCCTCCAGTAAGCAAAGCTAGTGTGGCAGGAGAGTTGAGCCATTCTCTGAGAAGATTCCTCATGGAAACTGGGAACTAGTTATTTCAGGGCACAGGCGAAATGTATTTTTCTACTCATAATTCAGCCTCCAGCAAGCAAAGCCAGTGTGGCAGGAGAGTTGAGCCATTCTCTGAGAAGATTCCTCATGGAAACTGGGAACTAGTTATTTCAGGACACAGGAGAAATGAATTTTTCTACTCATAATTCAGCCTCCAGCAAGCAAAGCTAGTGTGGCAGGAGAGTTGAGCCATTCTGTGAGAAGATTCCTCATGGAAACTGGGAACTAGTTATTTCAGGGTACAGAAGAAATGAATTTTTCTACTCATAATTCAGCCTCCAGCAAGCAAAGCTAGTGTGGCAGGAAAGTTGAGCCATTCTGTGAGAAGATACCTCATGGAAACTGGGAACTAGTTATTTCAGGGCACAGGAGAAATGAATTTTTCTACTCATAATTCAGCCTACAGCAAGCAAAGCTAGTGTGGCAGGAGAGTTGAGCCATTCTGTGAGAAGATTCCTCATGTTAACTGGGACCTAGTTATTTCAGGGCACAGGAGAAATGAATTTTTCTACTCATAATTGAGCCTCCACAAGCAAAGCTAGCGTGGCAGGAGAGTTGAGCCTTTCTCTGAGAAGGTTCTTCATGGAATCTGAGAACTAGTTATTTCAGGGCACAGGAGAAATGAATTTTTCTACTCATAATTCAGCCTCCAGCAAGGAAAGCTAGTGTGGAGGAGAGTTGATCCATTCTCTGAGAAGATTCCTCATGGAAACTGGGAACTAGTTATTTCAGGGCACAGGAGAAATGAATTTTTCTACTCATAATTCAGCCTCCAGCAAGAAAGCTAGTGTGGCAGGAGAGTTGAGCCATTCTCTGAGAATATTCCTCATGGAACCTGGGAACTAGTTATTTCAGGGCACAGGAGAAATGAATTTTTCTACTCATAATTCAGCCTCCAGCAAGCAAAGCTAGTGTGGCAGGAGAGTTGAGCCATTCTCTGAGAAGATTCCTCTTGGAATCTGGGAACTAGTTATTTCAGGGCACAGGAGAAATGAATTTTTCTACTCATAATTCAGCCTTCAGCAAGCAAAGCTAGTGTGGCAGGAGAGTGGAGCCATTCTCTGGGAAGATTCCTCATGGAAACTGGGAACTAGTTATTTCAGGGCACAGGAGAAATGAATTTTTCTACTCATAATTCAGCCTCCAGCAAGCAAAGCTAGTGTGGCAGAAGAGTTGAGCCATTCTCTGAGAAGATTCATCATGTTAACTGGGAACTAGTTATTTCAGGGCACAGGAGAAATGAATTTTTCTACTCATAATTCAGCCTCCACAAGCAAAGCTAGTGTGGCAGGAGAGTTGAGCCATTCTCTGAGAAGATTCCTCATGGAAACTGGGAACTAGTTATTTCAGGGTACAGGAAAAATGAATTTTTCTACTCATAATTAAGCCTCCAGCAAGCAAAGCTAGTGGGGCAGGAGAGTTGAGCCATTCTCTGAGAAGATTCCTCATGGAAACTGGGAACTAGTTATTTCAGGGCACAGGAGAAATCAATTTTTCTACTCATAATTCAGCCTCCAGCAAGGAAAGCTAGTGTGGAGGAGAGTTGATCCATTCTCTGAGAAGATTCCTCATGGAAACTGGGAACTAGTTATTTCAGGGCACAGGAGAAATGAATTTTTCTACTCATAATTCAGCCTCCAGCAAGAAAGCTAGTGTGGCAGGAGAGTTGAGCCATTCTCTGAGAAGATTCCTCATGGAACCTGGGAACTAGTTATTTCAGGGCACAGGAGAAATGAATTTTTCTACTCCTAATTCAGCCTCCAGCAAGCAAAGCTATTGTGGCAGGAAATTTGAGCCATTCTCTGAGAAGATTCCTCATGGAAACTGGGAACTAGTTATTTCATGGCACAGGAGAAATGAATATTTCTACTCATAATTCAGCCTCCAGCAAGCAAAGCTAATGTGGCAGGAGAGTTGAGCCATTCTCTGAGAAGATTCCTCATGTTAACTGGGAACTAGTTATTTCAGGGCACAGGAGAAATGAATTTTTCTACTCATAATTCAACCTCCACAAGCAAAGCTAGTGTGGCAGGAGAGTTGAACCTTTCTCTGAAAAGGTTCCTCATGGAAACTGAGAACTAGTTATTTCAGGGCACAGGAGAAATGAATTTTTCTACTCATAATTCAGCCTCCAGTAAGCAAAGCTAGTGTGGCAGGAGAGTTGAGCCATTCTCTGAGAAGATTCCTCATGGAAACTGGGAACTAGTTATTTCAGGGCACAGGCGAAATGTATTTTTCTACTCATAATTCAGCCTCCAGCAAGCAAAGCTAGTGTGGCAGGAGAGTTGAGCCATTCTCTGAGAAGATTCCTCATGGAAACTGGGAACTAGTTATTTCAGGGCACAGGAGAAATGAATTTTTCTACTCATAATTCAGCCTCCAGCAAGCAAAGCTAGTGTGGCAGGAGAGTTGAGCCATTCTGTGAGAAGATTCCTCATGGAAACTGGGAACTAGTTATTTCAGGGTACAGAAGAAATGAATTTTTCTACTCATAATTCAGCCTCCAACAAGCAAAGCTAGTGTGGCAGGAAAGTTGAGCCATTCTGTGAGAAGAAACCTCATGGAAACTGGGAACTAGTTATTTCAGGGCACAGGAGAAATGAATTTTTCTACTCATAATTCAGCCTACAGCAAGCAAAGCTAGTGTGGCCGGAGAGTTGAGCCATTCTCTGAGAAGATTCCTCATGTTAATTGGGACCTAGTTATTTCAGGGCACAGGAGAAATGAATTTTTCTACTCATAATTGAGCCTCCACAAGCAAAGCTAGCGTGGCAGGAGAGTTGAGCCTTTCTCTGAGAAGATTCCTCATGGAACCTGGGAACTAGTTATTTCAGGGCACAGGAGAAATGAATTTTTCTACTCCTAATTCAGCCTCCAGCAAGCAAAGCTATTGTGGCAGGAAAGTTGATCCATTCTCTGAGAAGATTCCTCATGGAAACTGGGAACTAGTTATTTCATGGCACAGGAGAAATGAATTTTTCTACTCATAATTCAGCCTCCAGCAAGCAAAGCTAGTGTGGCAGGAGAGTTGAGCCATTCTCTGGGAAGATTCCCCATGTTAACTGGGAACTAGTTATTTCAGGGCACAGGAGAAATGAATTTTTCTACTCATAATTCAACCTCCACAAGCAAAGCTAGTGTGGCAGGAGAATTGAACCTTTCTCTGAAAAGTTTCCTCATGGAAATTGAGAACTAGTTATTTCGGGGCACCGGAGAAATGAATTTTTCTACTCATAATTCAGCCTCCAGTAAGCAAAGCTAGTGTGGCAGGAGAGTTGAGCCATTCTCTGAGAAGATTCCTCATGGAAACTGGGAACTAGTTATTTCAGGGCACAGGCGAAATGTATTTTTCTACTCATAATTCAGCCTCCAGCAAGCAAAGCTAGTGTGGCAGGAGAGTTGAGCCATTCTCTGAGAAGATTCCTCATGGATACTGGGAACTAGTTATTTCAGGGCACAGGAGAAATGAATTTTTCTACTCATAATTCAGCCTCCAGCAAGCAAATCTAGTGTGGCAGGAGAGTTGAGCCATTCTGTGAGAAGATTCCTCATGGAAACTGGGAACTAGTTATTTAAGGGTACAGAAGAAATGAATTTTTCTACTCATAATTCAGCCTCCAGCAAGCAAAGCTAGTGTGGCAGGAAAGTTCAGCCATTCTGTGAGAAGATACCTCATGGAAACTGGGAACTAGTTATTTCAGGGCACAGGAGAAATGAATTTTTCTACTCATAATTCAGCCTACAGCAAGCAAAGCTAGTGTGGCAGGAGAGTTGAGCCATTCTCTGAGAAGATTCCTCATGTTAACTGGGACCTAGTTATTTCAGGGCACAGGAGAAATGAATTTTTCTACTCATAATTGAGCCTCCACAAGCAAAGCTAGCGTGGCAGGAGAGTTGAGCCTTTCTCTGAGAAGGTTCCTCATGGAAACTGAGAACTAGTTATTTCAGGGCACAGGAGAACTGAATTTTTCTACTCATAATTCAGCCTCCACAAGCAAAGCTAGTGTGGCAGGAGAGTTGAGCCATTCTCTGAGAAGATTCCTCATGGAAACTGGGAACTAGTTATTTCAGGGTACAGGAAAAATGAATTTTTCTACTCATAATTAAGCCTCCAACAAGCAAAGCTAGTGTGGCAGGAGAGTTGAGCCATTCTCTGAGAAGATTCCTCATGGAAACTGGGAACTAGTTATTTCAGGGCACAGGAGAAATGAATTTTTCTACTCATAATTCAGCCTCCAGCAAGGAAAGCTAGTGTGGAGGAGAGTTGATCCATTCTCTGAGAAGATTCCTCATGGAAACTGGGAACTAGTTATTTCAGGGCACAGGAGAAATGAATTTTTCTACTCATAATTCAGCCTCCAGCAAGAAAGCTAGTGTGGCAGGAGAGTTGAGCCATTCTCTGAGAAGATTCCTCATGGAACCTGGGAACTAGTTATTTCAGGGCACAGGAGAAATGAATTTTTCTACTCCTAATTCAGCCTCCAGCAAGCAAAGCTATTGTGGCAGGAAAGTTGAGCCATTCTCTGAGAAGATTCCTCATGGAAACTGAGAACTAGTTATTTCATGGCACAGGAGAAATGAATTTTTCTACTCATAATTCAGCCTCCAGCAAGCAAAGCTAGTGTGGCAGGAGAGTTGAGCCATTCTCGGAGAAGATTCCTCATGTTAACTGGGAACTAGTTATTTCAGGGCACAGGAGAAATGAATTTTTCTACTCATAATTCAACCTCCACAAGCAAATCTAGTGTGGCAGGAGAGTTGAACCTTTCTCTGAAAAGGTTCCTCATGGAAACTGAGAACTAGTTATTTCAGGGCACAGGAGAAATGAATTTTTCTACTCATAATTCAGCCTCCAGTAAGCAAAGCTAGTGTGGCAGGAGAGTTGAGCCATTCTGTGATAAGATTCCTCATGGAAACTGGGAACTAGTTATTTCAGGGCACAGGCGAAATGTATTTTTCTACTCATAATTCAGCCTCCAGCAAGCAAAGCTAGTGTGGCAGGAGAGTTGAGCCATTCTCTGAGAAGATTCCTCATGGAAACTGGGAACTAGTTATTTCAGGGCACAGGAGAAATGAATTTTTCTACTCATAATTCAGCCTCCAGCAAGCAAAGCTAGTGTGGCAGGAGAGTTGAGCCATTCTGTGAGAAGATTCCTCATGGAATCTGGGAACTAGTTATTTCAGGGTACAGAAGAAATGAATTTTTCTACTCATAATTCAGCCTCCAGCAAGCAAAGCTAGTGTGGCAGGAAAGTTGAGCCATTCTGTGAGAAGATACCTCATGGAAACTGGGAACTAGTTATTTCAGGGCACAGGAGAAATGAATTTTTCTACTCATAATTCAGCCTACAGCAAGCAAAGCTAGTGTGGCCGGAGAGTTGAGCCATTCTCTGAGAAGATTCCTCATGTTAACTGGGACCTAGTTATTTCAGGGCACAGGAGAAATGAATTTTTCTACTCATAATTGAGCCTCCACAAGCAAAGCTAGCGTGGCAGGAGAGTTGAGCCTTTCTCTGAGAAGGTTCCTCATGGAAACTGAGAACTAGTTATTTCAGGGCACAGGAGAAATGAATTTTTCTACTCATAATTCAGCCTCCAGCAAGGAAAGCTAGTGTGGAGGAGAGTTGATCCATTCTCTGAGAAGATTCCTCATGGAAACTGGGAACTAGTTATTTCAGGGCACAGGAGAAAGGAATTTTTCTACTCATAATTCAGCCTCCAGCAAGAAAGCTAGTGTGGCAGGAGAGTTTAGCCATTCTCTGAGAAGATTCCTCATGGAAACTGGGAACCAGTTATTTCAGGGCACAGGAGAAATGAATTTTTCTACTCATAATTCAGCCTCCAGCAAGCAAAGCTAGTGTGGCAGGAGAGTTGAGCCATTCTCTGAGAAGATTCCTCTTGGAATCTGGGAACTAGTTATTTCAGGGCACAGGAGAAATGAATTTTTTTACTCATAATTCAGCCTTCAGCAAGCAAAGCTAGTGTGGCAGGAGAGTGGAGCCATTCTCTGGGAAGATTCCTCATGGAAACGGAACTAGTTATTTCAGGGCACAGGAGAAATGAATTTTTCTACTCATAATTCAGCCTCCAGCAAGCAAAGCTAGTGTGGCAGAAGAGTTGAGCCATTCTCTGAGAAGATTCATCATGTTAACTGGGAACTAGTTATTTCAGGGCACAGGAGAAATGAATTTTTCTACTCATAATTCAGCCTCCACAAGCAAAGCTAGTGTGGCAGGAGAGTTGAGCCATTCTCTGAGAAGATTCCTCATGGAAACTGGGAACTAGTTATTTCAGGGTACAGGAAAAATGAATTTTTCTACTCATAATTTAGCCTCCAGCAAGCAAAGCTAGTGTGGCAGGAGAGTTGAGCCATTCTCTGAGAAGATTCCTCGTGGAAACTGGGAACTAGTTATTTCAGGGCACAGGAGAAATGAATTTTTCTACTCATAATTCAGCCTCCAGCAAGGAAAGCTATTGTGGAGGAGAGTTGATCCATTCTCTGAGAAGATTCCTCATGGAAACTGGGAACTAGTTATTTCAGGGCACAGGAGAAATGAATTTTTCTACTCATAATTCAGCCTCCAGCAAGCAAAGCTAGTGTGGCAGGAAAGTTGAGCCATTCTGTGAGAAGATACCTCATGGAAACTGGGAACTAGTTATTTCAGGGCACAGGAGAAATGAATTTTTCTACTCATAATTCAGCCTACAGCAAGCAAAGCTAGTGTGGCAGGAGAGTTGAGCCATTCTCTGAGAAGATTCCTCATGTTAACTGGGACCTAGTTATTTCAGGGCACAGGAGAAATGAATTTTTCTACTCATAATTGAGCCTCCACAAGCAAAGCTAGCGTGGCAGGAGAGTTGAGCCTTTCTCTGAGAAGGTTCCTCATGGAAACTGAGAACTAGTTATTTCAGGGCACAGGAGAAATGAATTTTTCTACTCATAATTCAGCCTCCAGCAAGGAAAGCTAGTGTGGAGGAGAGTTGATCCATTCTCTGAGAAGATTCCTCATGGATACTGGGAGCTAGTTATTTCAGGGCACAGGAGAAATGAATTTTTCTACTCATAATTCAGCCTCCAGCAAGAAAGCTAGTGTGGCAGGAGAGTTGAGCCATTCTCTGAGAAGATTCCTCATGGAACCTGGGAACTAGTTTTTTCAGGGCACAGGAGAAATGAATTTTTCTACTCATAATTCAGCCTCCAGCAAGCAAAGCTAGTGTGGCAGGAGAGTTGAGCCATTCTCTGAGAAGATTCCTCTTGGAATCTGGGAACTAGTTATTTCAGGGCACAGGAGAAATGAATTTTTCTACTCATAATTCAGCCTTCAGCAAGCAAAGCTAGTGTGGCAGGAGAGTTGAGCCATTCTCTGAGAAGATTCCTCATGGAAACTGGGAACTAGATATTTCAGGGCACAGGAGAAATGCAGATTTTCTACTCATAATTCAGCCTCCAGCAAGCAAAGCTTGTGAAGCAGGAGAGTTGAGCCATTCTCTGAGAAGATTCCTCATGGAAACTGGGAACTAGTTATTTCAGGGCACAGGAGAAATGAATTTTTCTACTCATAATTCAGCCTCCAGCAAGCAAAGCTAGTGTGGCAGGAGAGTTGAGCCATTCTCTGAGAAGATGCCTCATGGAAACTGGGAACTAGTTATTTTCGGATACAGGAGAATTTCATTTTTCTACTCATAATTCAGCCTCCAGCAAGCAAAGCTAGTGTGGCAGGAGAGTTGAGCCATTCTCTGACAAGATTCCTCATGGAAACTGGGAACTAGATATTTAAGGGCACAGGAGAAATGAAGATTTTCTACTCATAATTCAGCCTCCAGCAAGCAAAGCTAGTGTGGCAGGAGAGTTGAGCCATTCTCTGAGAACATTCCTCATGGAAACTGGGAACTAGTTATTTCAGGGCACAGGAGAAATGAATTTTTCTTCTCATAATTCAGCCTCCAGTAAGCAAAGCTAATGTGGCAGGAGAGTTGAGCCATTCTCTGAGAAGATTCCTCATTTTAACTGGGAACTAGTTATTTCAGGGCAGAGGAGAAAAGAATTTTTCTACTCATAATTCAGCCTCTACAAGCAAAGCTAGTGTGGCAGGAGAGTTGAGCCTTTCTCTGAGAAGATTCCTCATTGAAACTGGGAACTAGTTATTTTAGGGTACAGGAGAAATGAATTTTTCTACTCATAATTCAGCCTCCAGCAAGCAAAGCTTGTGTGGCAGGAGAGTTGAGCCATTCTCGGAGAAGATTCCTCATGGAAACTGGGAACTAGTTATTTCTGGGCACAGGAGAAATGAATTTTTCTACTCATAATTCAGCCTCGAACATGAAAGCTAGTGTGGCAGGAGAGTTGAGCCATTCTCTGAGAAGATTTCCTCATGGAAACTGGGAACTAGTTATTTCAGGTCACAGGAGAAATGAATTTTTCTACTCATAATTCAGGCTCCAGCAAGCAAAGCTAGTGTGGCAGGAGAGTTGAGCCATTCTCTGAGAAGATTCCTCATGGAAACTGGGAACTAGCTATTTCAGGGCACAGGAGAAATGAATTTTTCTACTCATAATTCAGCCTCCAGCAAGCAAAGCTAGTGTGGCAGGAGAGTTGAGCCATTCTCTGAGAAGATTCCTCATGGAAACTGGGAACTAGTTATTTCAGGGCACAGGAGAAATGAACTTTTCTACTCATAATTCAGTCTCCAACATGCAAAGCTAGTGTGGCAGGAGAGTTGAGCCATTCTCTTGGAAGATTCCTCATGGAAACTGGGAACTAGTTATTTCAGGGCACAGGAGAAATGAATTTTTCTACTCATAATTCAGCCTCCAGCACGCAAAGCTAGTGTGGCAGAAGAGTTGAGCCATTCTCTGAGAAGATTCCTCATGTTAACTGGGAACTAGTTATTTCAGGGCACAGGAGAAATGAATTTTTCTACTCATAATTCAGCCTCCACAAGCAATGCTAGTGTGGCAGGAGAGTTGAGCCTTTCTCTGAGAAGGTTCCTCATGGAAACTGAGAACTAGTTATTTCAGGGCACAGGAGAAATGAATTTTTCTACTCATAATTCAGCCTCCAGCAAGCAAAGTTAGTGTGGCAGGAGAGTTGAGCCATTCCCTGAGAAGATTCCTCATGGAAACTGGGAACTAGTTATTTCAGGGCACAGGAGAAATGAATTTTTCTACTCATAATTCAGCCTCCAGCAAGCAAAGCTAGTGTGACAGGAGAGTTGAGCCATTCTCTGAGAAGATTCCTCATGGAAACTGGGAACTAGTTATTTCAGGGCACAGGAGAAATGAATTTTTCTACTCATAATTCTGCCTCCAGCAAACAAAGCTAGTGTGGAAGGAGAGTTGAGACATTCTGTGAGAAGATTCCTCATGGAAACTGGGAACTAGTTATTTCAGGGCACAGGAGAAATGAATTTTTCTACTCATAATTTAGACTCCAGCAAGCAAAGCTAGTGTGGCAGGAGAGTTGAGCCATTCTCTGAGATGATTCCTCATGGAAACTGGGAACTAGTTATTTCAGGGCACAGGAGAAATGAATTTTTCTACTGATAATTCAGCCTCCAGCAAGCAAAGCTAGTGTGGCAGGAGATTTGAGCCATTCTCTGAGAAGATTCCTCATGGAAACTGGGAACTAGATATTTCAGGGCACAGGAGAAATGCAGATTTTCTACTCATAATTCAGCCTCCAGCAAGCAAAGCTTGTGTAGCAGGAGAGTTGAGCCATTCTCTGAGAGGATTCCTCATGGAAACTGGGAACTAGTTATTTCGGGGCACAGGAGAAATGAATTTTTGTACTCATAATTCAGCCTCCAGCATGCAAAGCTAGTGTGGCAGGAAAGTTGAGCCATTCTCTGAGAAGATTCCTCATGGAAACTGGGAACTAGTTATTTCAGGGCACAGGAGAAATGAATTTTTCTACACATAATTCAGCCTCAAGCAAGCAAAGCTAGTGTGGCAGGAGAGTTGAACCATTCTCTGAGATGATTCCTAATGGAAACTGGGAACTTGTTATTTCAGGGCACAGGAGAAATGAACTTTTCTACTCATAATTCAGCCTCCAGCAAGCAATGCTATTGTGGCAGGGGAGTTGAGCCATTCTCTGAGAAGATTCCTCATGGAAACTGGGAACTAGATATTTCAGGGCACAGGAGAAATGCAGATTTTCTACTCTTAATTCAGCCTACAGCAAGCAATGCTAGTGTGGCAGGAGAGTTGAGCCATTCTCTGAGAAGATTCCTCATGGAAACTGGGAACTAGTTATTTTGGGGCACAGGAGAAATGAATTTTTCTACACATAATTCAGCCTCCAGCAAGAAAGCTAGTGTGGCAGGAGAGTTGAGCCATTCTCTCAGAAGATTTCTCATGGAAACTGGGAACTATTTATTTCAGGGCACAGGAGAAATGAATTTTTCTACTCATAATTCAGCCTCCAGCAAGCAAAGCTTGTGTGGCAGGAGAGTTGAGCCATTCTCTGAGAAGATTCCTCATGGAAACTGGGAACTAGTTATTTCAGGGCCCAGGAGAAATGAATTTTTCTACTCTTAATTCAGCCTCCAGCATGCAAAGCTAGTGTGGCAGGAGAGTTGGGCCATTCTCTGAGAAGATTCCTCATGGAAACTTTGAACTATTTATTTCAGGGCACAGTAGAATTGAATTTTTCTACTCATAATTCAGCCTGCAGCAAGCAAAGATATTGTGGCAGGAGAGTTGTGCCATTCTCTGAGAAGATTCCTCATGGAAACTGGGAACTAGTTATTTCAGAGCACAGGAGAAATGAATTTTTCTACTCATAATTCAGCCTCCAGCAAGCAAAGCTAGTGTAGCAGGAGAGTTGAGCCATTCTCTGAGAAGATTCCTCATGGAAACTGGGAACTAGTTATTTCAGGGCACAGGAGAAATGAATTTTTCTACTCATAATTCAACCACCACAAGCAAAGCTAGTGTGGCAGGAGAGTTGAACCTTTCTCTGAAAAGGTTCCTCATGGAAACTGAGAACTAGTTATTTCAGGGCACAGGAGAAATGAATTTTTCTACTCATAATTCAGCCTCCAGTAAGCAAAGCTAGTGTGGCAGGAGAGTTGAGCCATTGTCTGAGAAGATTCCTCATGGAAACTGGGAACTAGTTATTTCAGGGCACAGGAGAAATGAATTTTTCTACTCATAATTCAGCCTCCAGCAAGAAAGCTAGTGTGGCAGGAGAGTTGAGCAATTCTCTGATAAGATTCCTCATGGAACCTGGGAACTAGTTATTTCAGGGCACAGGAGAAATGAATTTTTCTACTCATAATTCAGCCTCCAGCAAGCAAAGCTAGTGTGGCAGGAGAGTTGAGCCATTCTCTGGGAAGTTTCCTCATGGAAACTGGGAACTAGTTATTTCAGGGCACAGGAGAAATGAATTTTTCTACTCATAATTCAGCCTCCAGCAAGCAAAGCTAGTGTGGCAGAAGAGTTGAGCCATTCTCTGAGAAGATTCCTCATGTTAACTGGGAACTAGTTATTTCAGGGCACAGGAGAAATGAATTTTTCTACTCATAATTCAGCCTACACAAGCAAAGCTAGTGTGGCAGGAGAGTTGAGCCTTTCTCTGAGAAGGTTACTCATGGAAACTGAGAACTAGTTATTTCAGGGCACAGGAGAAATGAAATTTTCTACTCATAATTCAGCCTCCAGCAAGCAAAGCTAGTGTGGCAGGAGAGTTGAGCCATTCTCTGAGAAGATTCCTCATGGAAACTGGTAACTAGTTAATTCAGGGCACAGGAGAAATGAATTTTTCTACTCATAATTCAGCCGCCACAAGCAAAGCTAGTGTGGCAGGAGAGTTGAGCCTTTCTCTGAGAAGGTTCCTCATGGAAACCGAGAACTAGTTATTTCAGGGCACAGGAGAAATGAATTTTTCTACTCATAATTCAGCCTCCAGCAAGCAAAGCTAGTGTGGCAGGAGAGTTGAGCCATTCTCTGAGAAGATTCCTCATGGAAACTGGGAACTAGTTATTTCAGGGCACAGGAGAAATGAATTTTTCTACTCATAATTCAGCCTCCAGCAAGCAAAGCTAGTGTGACAGGAGAGTTGAGCCATTCTCTGAGAAGATTCCTCATGGAAACTGGGAACTAGTTATTTCAGGGCACAGGAGAAATGAATTTTTCTACTCAAAATTCAGCCTCCAGCAAGCAAAGATAGAGTGGCAGGAGAGTTGAGCCATTCTGTGAGAAGATTCCTCATGGAAACTGGGAACTAGTTATTTCAGGGCACAGGAGAAATGAATTTTTCTACTCATAATTCAGCCTCCAGCAAGCAAAGCTAGTGTGGCAGGAGAGTTGAGCCATTCTCTGAGATGATTCCTCATGGAAACTGGGAACTAGTTATTTCAGGGCACAGGAGAAATGAATTTTTCTACTCATAATTCAGCCTCCAGCAAGCAAATCTAGTGTGGCAGGAGAGTTGAGCCATTCTCTGAGAAGATTCCTCATGGAAACTGGGAACTAGATATTTCAGGGCACAGGAGAAATGCAGATTTTCTACTCATAATTCAGCCTCCAGCAAGCAAAGCTAGTGTGGCAGGAGAGTTGAGCCAATGTCTGAGAGGATTCCTCATGGAAATTGGGAACTAGTTTTTTCGGGGCACAGGAGAAATGAATTTTTGTACTCAAAATTCAGCCTCCAGCATGCAAAGCTAGTGTGGCAGGAGAGTTGAGCCATTCTCTGAGAAGATTCCTCATGGAAACTGGGAACTAGTTATTTCAGGGCACAGGAGAAATGAATTTTTCTACTCATAATTCAGCCTCCAGCAAGCAAAGCTATTGTGGCAGGGGAGTTGAGCCATTCTCTGAGAAGATTCCTCATGCAAACTGGGAACTAGATATTTCAGGACACAGGAGAAATGCAGATTTTCTACTCATAATTCAGCCTCCAGCAAGCAATGCTAGTGTGGCAGGAGAGTTGAGCCATTCTCTGAGAAGATTCCTCATGGAAACTGAGAACTAGTTATTTCAGGGCACAGGAGAAATGAATTTTTCTACTCATAATTCAGCCTCCAGCAAGCAAAGCTAGTGTGGCAGGAGAGTTGAGCCATTCTCTGAGAAGATTCCTCATGGAAACTGGGAACTAGTTATTTCAGGGCACAGGAGAAATGAATTTTTCTACTCATAATTCAGCCTCCAGCAAGCAAAGCTAGTGTGACAGGAGAGTTGAGCCATTCTCTGAGAAGATTCCTCATGGAAACTGGGAACTAGTTATTTCAGGGCACAGGAGAAATGAATTTTTCTACTCATAATTCAGCCTCTAGCAAGCAAAGATAGAGTGGCAGGAGAGTTGAGCCATTCTGTGAGAAGATTCCTCATGGAAACTGGGAACTAGTTATTTCAGGGCACAGGAGAAATGAATTTTTCTACTCATAATTCAGCCTCCAGCAAGGAAAGCTAGTGTTGAGGAGAGTTGATCCATTCTCTGAGAAGATTCCTCATGGAAACTGGGAAAAAGTTATTTCAGGGCACTGGAGAAATGAATTTTTCTACTCATAATTCAGCCTCCAGCAAGCAAAACTAGTGTGGCAGGAGAGTTGAGCCATTCTCTGAGAAGATTCCTCATAGAAACTGGGAACTAGTTATTTCAGGGCACAGTAGAATTGAATTTTTCTACTCATAATTCAGCCTCCAGCAAGCAAAGCTAGTGTGCCAGGAGAGTTGAGCCATTCTCTGAGCAGATTCCTCATGGAAACGGGGAACTAGATATTATAGGGCACAGGAGAAATGAAGATGTTCTACTCATAATTCAGCCTCCAGCAAGCAAAGCTAGTGTGGAAGGAGAGTTGAGCCATTCTCTGAGAAGATTCCTCGTGGAAACTGGGAACTAGTTATTTCAGGGCACAGGAGAAATGAATTTTTCTACTCATAATTCAGCCTCCAGCAAGGAAAGCTATTGTGGAGGAGAGTTGATCCATTCTCTGAGAAGATTCCTCATGGAAACTGGGAACTAGTTATTTCAGGGCACAGGAGAAATGAATTTTTCTACTCATAATTCAGCCTCCAGCAAGCAAAGCTAGTGTGGCAGGAAAGTTGAGCCATTCTGTGAGAAGATACCTCATGGAAACTGGGAACTAGTTATTTCAGGGCACAGGAGAAATGAATTTTTCTACTCATAATTCAGCCTACAGCAAGCAAAGCTAGTGTGGCAGGAGAGTTGAGCCATTCTCTGAGAAGATTCCTCATGTTAACTGGGACCTAGTTATTTCAGGGCACAGGAGAAATGAATTTTTCTACTCATAATTGAGCCTCCACAAGCAAAGCTAGCGTGGCAGGAGAGTTGAGCCTTTCTCTGAGAAGGTTCCTCATGGAAACTGAGAACTAGTTATTTCAGGGCACAGGAGAAATGAATTTTTCTACTCATAATTCAGCCTCCAACAAGGAAAGCTAGTGTGGAGGAGAGTTGATCCATTCTCTGAGAAGATTCCTCATGGATACTGGGAGCTAGTTATTTCAGGGCACAGGAGAAATGAATTTTTCTACTCATAATTCAGCCTCCAGCAAGAAAGCTAGTGTGGCAGGAGAGTTGAGCCATTCTCTGAGAAGATTCCTCATGGAACCTGGGAACTAGTTTTTTCAGGGCACAGGAGAAATGAATTTTTCTACTCATAATTCAGCCTCCAGCAAGCAAAGCTAGTGTGGCAGGAGAGTTGAGCCATTCTCTGAGAAGATTCCTCTTGGAATCTGGGAACTAGTTATTTCAGGGCACAGGAGAAATGAATTTTTCTACTCATAATTCAGCCTTCAGCAAGCAAAGCTAGTGTGGCAGGAGAGTTGAGCCATTCTCTGAGAAGATTCCTCATGGAAACTGGGAACTAGATATTTCAGGGCACAGGAGAAATGCAGATTTTCTACTCATAATTCAGCCTCCAGCAAGCAAAGCTTGTGAAGCAGGAGAGTTGAGCCATTCTCTGAGAAGATTCCTCATTGAAACTGGGAACTAGTTATTTCAGGGCACAGGAGAAATGAATTTTTCTACTCATAATTCAGCCTCCAGCAAGCAAAGCTAGTGTGGCAGGAGAGTTGAGCCATTCTCTGAGAAGATTCCTCATGGAAACTGGGAACTAGTTATTTTCGGATACAGGAGAATTTCATTTTTCTACTCATAATTCAGCCTCCAGCAAGCAAAGCTAGTGTGGCAGGAGAGTTGAGCCATTCTCTGACAAGATTCCTCATGGAAACTGGGAACTAGATATTTAAGGGCACAGGAGAAATGAAGATTTTCTACTCATAATTCAGCCTCCAGCAAGCAAAGCTAGTGTGGCAGGAGAGTTGAGCCATTCTCTGAGAACATTCCTCATGGAAACTGGGAACTAGTTATTTCAGGGCACAGGAGAAATGAATTTTTCTTCTCATAATTCAGCCTCCAGTAAGCAAAGCTAATGTGGCAGGAGAGTTGAGCCATTCTCTGAGAAGATTCCTCATTTTAACTGGGAACTAGTTATTTCAGGGCAGAGGAGAAAAGAATTTTTCTACTCATAATTCAGCCTCTACAAGCAAAGCTAGTGTGGCAGGAGAGTTGAGCCTTTCTCTGAGAAGATTCCTCATTGAAACTGGGAACTAGTTATTTTAGGGTACAGGAGAAATGAATTTTTCTACTCATAATTCAGCCTCCAGCAAGCAAAGCTTGTGTGGCAGGAGAGTTGAGCCATTCTCGGAGAAGATTCCTCATGGAAACTGGGAACTAGTTATTTCTGGGCACAGGAGAAATGAATTTTTCTACTCATAATTCAGCCTCGAACATGAAAGCTAGTGTGGCAGGAGAGTTGAGCCATTCTCTGAGAAGATTTCCTCATGGAAACTGGGAACTAGTTATTTCAGGTCACAGGAGAAATGAATTTTTCTACTCATAATTCAGGCTCCAGCAAGCAAAGCTAGTGTGGCAGGAGAGTTGAGCCATTCTCTGAGAAGATTCCTCATGGAAACTGGGAACTAGCTATTTCAGGGCACAGGAGAAATGAATTTTTCTACTCATAATTCAGCCTCCAGCAAGCAAAGCTAGTGTGGCAGGAGAGTTGAGCCATTCTCTGAGAAGATTCCTCATGGAAACTGGGAACTAGTTATTTCAGGGCACAGGAGAAATGAACTTTTCTACTCATAATTCAGTCTCCAACATGCAAAGCTAGTGTGGCAGGAGAGTTGAGCCATTCTCTTGGAAGATTCCTCATGGAAACTGAGAACTAGTTATTTCAGGGCACAGGAGAAATGAATTTTTCTACTCATAATTCAGCCTCCAGCACGCAAAGCTAGTGTGGCAGAAGAGTTGAGCCATTCTCTGAGAAGATTCCTCATGTTAACTGGGAACTAGTTATTTCAGGGCACAGGAGAAATGAATTTTTCTACTCATAATTCAGCCTCCACAAGCAATGCTAGTGTGGCAGGAGAGTTGAGCCTTTCTCTGAGAAGGTTCCTCATGGAAACTGAGAACTAGTTATTTCAGGGCACAGGAGAAATGAATTTTTCTACTCATAATTCAGCCTCCAGCAAGCAAAGTTAGTGTGGCAGGAGAGTTGAGCCATTCCCTGAGAAGATTCCTCATGGAAACTGGGAACTAGTTATTTCAGGGCACAGGAGAAATGAATTTTTCTACTCATAATTCAGCCTCCAGCAAGCAAAGCTAGTGTGACAGGAGAGTTGAGCCATTCTCTGAGAAGATTCCTCATGGAAACTGGGAACTAGTTATTTCAGGGCACAGGAGAAATGAATTTTTCTACTCATAATTCTGCCTCCAGCAAACAAAGCTAGTGTGGAAGGAGAGTTGAGACATTCTGTGAGAAGATTCCTCATGGAAACTGGGAACTAGTTATTTCAGGGCACAGGAGAAATGAATTTTTCTACTCATAATTTAGACTCCAGCAAGCAAAGCTAGTGTGGCAGGAGAGTTGAGCCATTCTCTGAGATGATTCCTCATGGAAACTGGGAACTAGTTATTTCAGGGCACAGGAGAAATGAATTTTTCTACTGATAATTCAGCCTCCAGCAAGCAAAGCTAGTGTGGCAGGAGATTTGAGCCATTCTCTGAGAAGATTCCTCATGGAAACTGGGAACTAGATATTTCAGGGCACAGGAGAAATGCAGATTTTCTACTCATAATTCAGCCTCCAGCAAGCAAAGCTTGTGTAGCAGGAGAGTTGAGCCATTCTCTGAGAGGATTCCTCATGGAAACTGGGAACTAGTTATTTCGGGGCACAGGAGAAATGAATTTTTGTACTCATAATTCAGCCTCCAGCATGCAAAGCTAGTGTGGCAGGAAAGTTGAGCCATTCTCTGAGAAGATTCCTCATGGAAACTGGGAACTAGTTATTTCAGGGCACAGGAGAAATGAATTTTTCTACACATAATTCAGCCTCAAGCAAGCAAAGCTAGTGTGGCAGGAGAGTTGAACCATTCTCTGAGATGATTCCTAATGGAAACTGGGAACTTGTTATTTCAGGGCACAGGAGAAATGAACTTTTCTACTCATAATTCAGCCTCCAGCAAGCAATGCTATTGTGGCAGGGGAGTTGAGCCATTCTCTGAGAAGATTCCTCATGGAAACTGGGAACTAGATATTTCAGGGCACAGGAGAAATGCAGATTTTCTACTCTTAATTCAGCCTACAGCAAGCAATGCTAGTGTGGCAGGAGAGTTGAGCCATTCTCTGAGAAGATTCCTCATGGAAACTGGGAACTAGTTATTTCGGGGCACAGGAGAAATGAATTTTTCTACTCATAATTCAGCCTGCAGCAAGCAAAGATATTGTGGCAGGAGAGTTGTGCCATTCTCTGAGAAGATTCCTCATGGAAACTGGGAACTAGTTATTTCAGAGCACAGGAGAAATGAATTTTTCTACTCATAATTCAGCCTCCAGCAAGCAAAGCTAGTGTAGCAGGAGAGTTGAGCCATTCTCTGAGAAGATTCCTCATGGAAACTGGGAACTAGTTATTTCAGGGCACAGGAGAAATGAATTTTTCTACTCATAATTCAACCACCACAAGCAAAGCTAGTGTGGCAGGAGAGTTGAACCTTTCTCTGAAAAGGTTCCTCATGGAAACTGAGAACTAGTTATTTCAGGGCACAGGAGAAATGAATTTTTCTACTCATAATTCAGCCTCCAGTAAGCAAAGCTAGTGTGGCAGGAGAGTTGAGCCATTGTCTGAGAAGATTCCTCATGGAAACTGGGAACTAGTTATTTCAGGGCACAGGAGAAATGAATTTTTCTACTCATAATTCAGCCTCCAGCAAGAAAGCTAGTGTGGCAGGAGAGTTGAGCAATTCTCTGATAAGATTCCTCATGGAACCTGGGAACTAGTTATTTCAGGGCACAGGAGAAATGAATTTTTCTACTCATAATTCAGCCTCCAGCAAGCAAAGCTAGTGTGGCAGGAGAGTTGAGCCATTCTCTGGGAAGTTTCCTCATGGAAACTGGGAACTAGTTATTTCAGGGCACAGGAGAAATGAATTTTTCTACTCATAATTCAGCCTCCAGCAAGCAAAGCTAGTGTGGCAGAAGAGTTGAGCCATTCTCTGAGAAGATTCCTCATGTTAACTGGGAACTAGTTATTTCAGGGCACAGGAGAAATGAATTTTTCTACTCATAATTCAGCCTACACAAGCAAAGCTAGTGTGGCAGGAGAGTTGAGCCTTTCTCTGAGAAGGTTACTCATGGAAACTGAGAACTAGTTATTTCAGGGCACAGGAGAAATGAAATTTTCTACTCATAATTCAGCCTCCAGCAAGCAAAGCTAGTGTGGCAGGAGAGTTGAGCCATTCTCTGAGAAGATTCCTCATGGAAACTGGGAACTAGTTAATTCAGGGCACAGGAGAAATGAATTTTTCTACTCATAATTCAGTCTCCAGCATGCAAAGCTAGTGTGGCAGGAGAGTTGAGCCATTCTCTGGGAAGATTCCTCATGGAAACTGGGAACTAGTTATTTCAGGGCACAGGAGAAATGAATTTTTCTACTCATAATTCAGCCTCCAGCAAGCAAAGCTAGTGTGGCAGAAGAGTTGAGCCATTCTCTGAGAAGATTCCTCATGTTAACAGGGAACTAGTTATTTCAGGGCACAGGAGAAATGAATTTTTCTACTCATAATTCAGCCGCCACAAGCAAAGCTAGTGTGGCAGGAGAGTTGAGCCTTTCTCTGAGAAGGTTCCTCATGGAAACCGAGAACTAGTTATTTCAGGGCACAGGAGAAATGAATTTTTCTACTCATAATTCAGCCTCCAGCAAGCAAAGCTAGTGTGGCAGGAGAGTTGAGCCATTCTCTGAGAAGATTCCTCATGGAAACTGGGAACTAGTTATTTCAGGGCACAGGAGAAATGAATTTTTCTACTCATAATTCAGCCTCCAGCAAGCAAAGCTAGTGTGACAGGAGAGTTGAGCCATTCTCTGAGAAGATTCCTCATGGAAACTGGGAACTAGTTATTTCAGGGCACAGGAGAAATGAATTTTTCTACTCAAAATTCAGCCTCCAGCAAGCAAAGATAGAGTGGCAGGAGAGTTGAGCCATTCTGTGAGAAGATTCCTCATGGAAACTGGGAACTAGTTATTTCAGGGCACAGGAGAAATGAATTTTTCTACTCATAATTCAGCCTCCAGCAAGCAAAGCTAGTGTGGCAGGAGAGTTGAGCCATTCTCTGAGATGATTCCTCATGGAAACTGGGAACTAGTTATTTCAGGGCACAGGAGAAATGAATTTTTCTACTCATAATTCAGCCTCCAGCAAGCAAATCTAGTGTGGCAGGAGAGTTGAGCCATTCTCTGAGAAGATTCCTCATGGAAACTGGGAACTAGATATTTCAGGGCACAGGAGAAATGCAGATTTTCTACTCATAATTCAGCCTCCAGCAAGCAAAGCTAGTGTGGCAGGAGAGTTGAGCCAATGTCTGAGAGGATTCCTCATGGAAATTGGGAACTAGTTTTTTCGGGGCACAGGAGAAATGAATTTTTGTACTCAAAATTCAGCCTCCAGCATGCAAAGCTAGTGTGGCAGGAGAGTTGAGCCATTCTCTGAGAAGATTCCTCATGGAAACTGGGAACTAGTTATTTCAGGGCACAGGAGAAATGAATTTTTCTACTCATAATTCAGCCTCCAGCAAGCAAAGCTATTGTGGCAGGGGAGTTGAGCCATTCTCTGAGAAGATTCCTCATGCAAACTGGGAACTAGATATTTCAGGACACAGGAGATATGCAGATTTTCTACTCATAATTCAGCCTCCAGCAAGCAATGCTAGTGTGGCGGGAGAGTTGAGCCATTCTCTGAGAAGATTCCTCATGGAAACTGAGAACTAGTTATTTCAGGGCACAGGAGAAATGAATTTTTCTACTCATAATTCAGCCTCCAGCAAGCAAAGCTAGTGTGGCAGGAGAGTTGAGCCATTCTCTGAGAAGATTCCTCATGGAAACTGGGAACTAGTTATTTCAGGGCACAGGAGAAATGAATTTTTCTACTCATAATTCAGCCTCCAGCAAGCAAAGCTAGTGTGACAGGAGAGTTGAGCCATTCTCTGAGAAGATTCCTCATGGAAACTGGGAACTAGTTATTTCAGGGCACAGGAGAAATGAATTTTTCTACTCATAATTCAGCCTCTAGCAAGCAAAGATAGAGTGGCAGGAGAGTTGAGCCATTCTGTGAGAAGATTCCTCATGGAAACTGGGAACTAGTTATTTCAGGGCACAGGAGAAATGAATTTTTCTACTCATAATTCAGCCTCCAGCAAGGAAAGCTAGTGTTGAGGAGAGTTGATCCATTCTCTGAGAAGATTCCTCATGGAAACTGGGAAAAAGTTATTTCAGGGCACTGGAGAAATGAATTTTTCTACTCATAATTCAGCCTCCAGCAAGCAAAACTAGTGTGGCAGGAGAGTTGAGCCATTCTCTGAGAAGATTCCTCATAGAAACTGGGAACTAGTTATTTCAGGGCACAGTAGAATTGAATTTTTCTACTCATAATTCAGCCTCCAGCAAGCAAAGCTAGTGTGCCAGGAGAGTTGAGCCATTCTCTGAGCAGATTCCTCATGGAAACGGGGAACTAGATATTACAGGGCACAGGAGAAATGAAGATGTTCTACTCATAATTCAGCCTCCAGCAAGCAAAGCTAGTGTGGAAGGAGAGTTGAGCCATTCTCTGAGAAGATTCCTCATGGAAACTGGGAACTATTTATTTCAGGACACTGGAGAAATGAATTTTTCTACACATAATTCAGCCTCCAGCAAGCAAACTAGTTTGGCAGTAGAGTTGAGCCGTTCTCTGAGAAGATTCCTCATGAAAACTGGGAACTAGATATTTCAGGGCACAGGAGAAATGAAGATTTTCTACTCATAATTCAGCCTCCAGCAAGCAAAGCTAGTGTGGCAGGAGAGTTGAGCCATTCTCTGAGAAGATTCCTCATGGAAACTGGGAACTAGTTATTTCAGGTCACAGGAGAAATGAATTTTTCTACTCATAATTCAGCCTCCAGCAAGCAAAGCTAGTGTGGCAGGAGAGTTGAGCCATTCTCTGAGAAGATTCCTCATGGAAACTGGGAACTAGTTATTTCAGGGCACAGGAGAAATGAACTTTTCTACTCATAATTCAGTCTCCAACATGCAAAGCTAGTGTGGCAGGAGAGTTGAGCCATTCTCTGGGAAGATTCCTCATGGAAACTGGGAACTAGTTATTTCAGGGCCAGGAGAAATGAATTTTTCTACTCATAATTCAGCCTCCAGCAAACAAAGCTAGTGTGGCAGGAGAGTTGAGCCATTCTGTGAGAAGATTCCTCATGGAAACTGGGAACTAGTTATTTCAGGGCACAGGAGAAATGAATTTTTCTACTCATAATTCAGCCTCCAGCAAGCAAATCTAGTGTGGCAGGAGAGTTGAGCCATTCTCTGAGATGATTCCTCATGGAAACTGGGAACTAGTTATTTCAGGGCACAGGAGAAATGAATTTTTCTACTCATAATTCAGCCTCCAGCAAGCAAAGGTAGTGTGGCAGGAGTTTTGAGCCATTCTCTGAGAAGATTCCTCATGGAAACTGGGAACTAGATATTTCAGGGCACAGGAGAAATGCAGATTTTCTACTCATAATTCAGCCTCCAGCAAGCAAAGCTAGTGTGGCAGGAGAGTTGAGCCATTCTCTGAGAGGATTCCTCATGGAAACTGGGAACTAGTTATTTCGGGGCACAGGAGAAATGAATTTTTGTACTCATAATTCAGCCTCCAGCATGCAAAGCTAGTGTGGCAGGAGAGTTGAGTCATTCTCTGAGAAGATTCCTCATGGAAACTGGGAACTAGATATTTCAGGGCACAGGAGAAATGCAGATTTTCTACTCTTAATTCAGCCTCCAGCAAGCAAAGCTAGTGTGGCAGGAGAGTTGTGCCATTCTCTGAGAAGATTCCTCATGTTAACTGGGAACTAGTTATTTCAGGGCACAGGAGAAATGAATTTTTCTACTCATAATTCAACCTCCACAAGCAAAGCTAGTGTGGCAGGAGAGTTGAACCTTTCTCTGAAAAGGTTCCTCATGGAAACTGAGAACTAGTTATTTCAGGGCACAGGAGAAATGAATTTTTCTACTCATAATTCAGCCTCCAGTAAGCAAAGCTAGTGTGGCAGGAGAGTTGAGCCATTCTCGGAGAAGATTCCTCATGGAAACTGGGAACTAGTTATTTCAGGGCACAGGAGAAATGAATTTTTCTACTCATCATTCAGCCTCCAGCAAGAAAGCTAGTGTGGCAGGAGAGTTGAGCCATTCTCTGAGAAGATTCCTCATGGAACCTGGGAAGTAGTTATTTCAGGGCACAGGAGAAATGAATTTTTCTACTCATAATTCAGCCTCCAGCCAAGCAAAGCTAGTGTGGCAGGAGAGTTGAGCCATTCTCTGAGAAGATTCCTCTTGCAATCTGGGAACTAGTTATTTCAGCGCACAGGAGAAATGAATTTTTCTACTCATAATTCAGCTTTCAGCAAGCAAAGCTAGTGTGGCAGGAGAGTTGAGCCATTCTCTGAGAAGATTCCTCATGGAAACTGGGAACTAGATATTTCAGGGCACAGGAGAAATGCAGATTTTCTACTCATAATTCAGCCTCCAGCAAGCAAAGCTTGTGTAGCAGGAGAGTTGAGCCATTCTCTGAGAAGATTCCTCATGGAAACTGGGAACTAGTTATTTCAGGGCACAGGAGAAATGAATTTTTCTACTCATAATTCAGCCTCCAGCAAGCAAAGCTAGTGTGGCAGGAGAGTTGAGCCATTCTGTGAGAAGATTCCTCATGGAAATTGGGAACTAGTTATTTCAGGGTACAGAAGAAATGAATTTTTCTACTCATAATTCAGCCTCAAGCAAGCAAAGCTAGAGTGACAGGAAAGTTGAGCCATTCTCTGAGAAGATTCCTCATGGAAACTGGGAACTAGTTATTTCAGGGCACAGGAGAAATGAATTTTTCTACACATAATTCAGCCTCCAGCAAGCAAAGCTAGTGTGGCAGGAGAGTTGAGCCATTCTCTGAGATGATTCCTCATGGAAACTGGGAACTTGTTATTTCAGGGCACAGGAGAAATGAAATTTTCTACTCATAATTCAGCCTCCAGCAAGCAATGCTATTGTGGCAGTGGAGTTGAGCCATTCTCTGAGAAGATTCCTCATGGAAACTGGGAACTAGATATTTCAGGGCACAGGAGAAATGCAGATTTTCTACTCTTAATTCAGCCTCCAGCAAGCAAAGCTAGTGTGGCAGGAGAGTTGTGCCATTCTCTGAGAAGATTCCTCATGTTAACTGGGAACTAGTTATTTCAGGGCACAGGAAAAATGAATTTTTCTACTCATAATTCAACCTCCACAATCAAAGCTAGTGTGGCAGGAGAGTTGAACCTTTCTCTGAAAAGGTTCCTCATGGAAACTGAGAACTAGTTATTTCAGGGCACAGGAGAAATGAATTTTTCTACTCATAATTCAGCCTCCAGTAAGCAAAGCTAGTGTGGCAGGAGAGTTGAGCCATTCTCGGAGAAGATTCCTCATGGAAACTGGGAACTAGTTATTTCAGGGCACAGGAGAAATGAATTTTTCTACTCATCATTCAGCCTCCAGCAAGAAAGCTAGTGTGGCAGGAGAGTTGAGCCATTCTCTGAGAAGATTCCTCATGGAACCTGGGAAGTAGTTATTTCAGGGCACAGGAGAAATGAATTTTTCTACTCATAATTCAGCCTCCAGCAAGCAAAGCTAGTGTGGCAGGAGAGTTGAGCCATTCTCTGAGAAGATTCCTCTTGCAATCTGGGAACTAGTTATTTCAGCGCACAGGAGAAATGAATTTTTCTACTCATAATTCAGCTTTCAGCAAGCAAAGCTAGTGTGGCAGGAGAGTTGAGCCATTCTCTGAGAAGATTCCTCATGGAAACTGGGAACTAGATATTTCAGGGCACAGGAGAAATGCAGATTTTCTACTCATAATTCAGCCTCCAGCAAGCAAAGCTTGTGTAGCAGGAGAGTTGAGCCATTCTCTGAGAAGATTCCTCATGGAAACTGGGAACTAGTTATTTCAGGGCACAGGAGAAATGAATTTTTCTACTCATAATTCAGCCTCCAGCAAGCAAAGCTAGTGTGGCAGGAGAGTTGAGCCATTCTGTGAGAAGATTCCTCATGGAAATTGGGAACTAGTTATTTCAGGGTACAGAAGAAATGAATTTTTCTACTCATAATTCAGCCTCAAGCAAGCAAAGCTAGAGTGACAGGAAAGTTGAGCCATTCTCTGAGAAGATTCCTCATGGAAACTGGGAACTAGTTATTTCAGGGCACAGGAGAAATGAATTTTTCTACTCATAATTCAGCCTACAGCAATCAAAGCTAGTGTGGCAGGAGAGTTGAGCCATTCTCTGAGAAGATTCCTCATGTTAACTGGGACCTAGTTATTTCATGGCACAGGAGAAATGAATTTTGCTACTCATAAATGAGCCTCCACAAGCAAAGCTAGTGTGGCAGGAGAGTTGAGCCTTTCTCTGAGAAGGTTCCTCATGGAAACTGAGAACTAGTTATTTCAGGGCACAGGAGAAATGAATTTTTCTACTCATAATTCAGCCTCCAGCAAGGAAAGCTAGTGTGGAGGAGAGTTGATCCATTCTCTGAGAAGATTCCTCATGGAAACTGGGAACTAGTTATTTCAGGGCACAGGAGAAATGAATTTTTCTACTCATAATTCAGCCTCCAGCTAGAAACCTAGTGTGGCAGGAGAGTAGAGCCATTCTCTGAGAAGATTCCTCATGGAACCTGGGAACTAGTTATTTCAGGGCACAGGAGAAATGAATTTTTCTACTCATAATTCAGCTCCAGCAAGCAAAGCTAGTGTGGCAGGAGAGTTGAGCCATTCTCTTATAAGATTCCTCTTGGAATCTGGGAACTATTTATTTCAGGGCACAGGAGAAATGAATTGTTCTACTCATAATTCAGCCTTCAGCAAGCAAAGCTAGTGTGGAAGGAGAGTTGAGCCATTCTCTGAGAAGATTCCTCATGGAAACTGGGAACTAGATATTTCAGGGCACAGGAGAAATGCAGATTTTCTACTCATAATTCAGCCTCCAGCAAGCAAAGCTTGTGTAGCAGGAGAGTTGAGCCATTCTCTGAGAAGATTCCTCATGGAAACTGGGAACTAGTTATTTCAGGGCACAGGAGAAATGAATTTTTCTACTCATAATTCAGCCTCCAGCAAGCAAAGCTAGTGTGGTAGGAGAGTTGAGCCATTCTCTGAGAAGATTCCTCATGGAAACTGGGAACTAGTTATTTCAGGGCACAGGAGAAATTAATTTTTCTACTCATAATTCAGCCTCCAGCAAGCAAAGCTAGTGTGGCAGGAGAGTTGAGCCATTCTCTGAGAAGATTCCTCATGTAAACTGGGAACTAGTTATTTCAGGTCACAGGAGAAATGAATTTTTCTACTCATAATTCAGCCTCCACAAGCAATGCTAGTGTGGCAGGAGAGTTGAGCCATTCTCTCAGAAGGTTCTTCATGGAAACTGGGAACTAGATATTTCAGGGCACAGGAGAAATGAATATTTCCACTCATAATTCAGCCTCCAGCAAGCAAAGCTAGTGTGGCAGGAGAGTTGAGCAATTCTCTGAGAAGATTCCTCATGGAAACTGGGAACTAGATATTTCAGGGCACAGGAGAAATGAAGATTTTCTACTCATAATTCAGCCTCCAGCAAGCAAAGCTAGTGTGGCAGGAGAGTTGAGCCATTCTCTGAGAACATTCCTCATGGAAACTGGGAACTAGTTATTTCAGGGCACAGGAGAAATGAAATTTTCTTCTCATAATTCAGCCTCCAGTAAGCAAAGCTAGTGTGGCAGGAGAGTTGAGCCATTCTCTGAGAAGATTCCTCATGTTAACTGGGAACTAGTTATTTCAGGGCAGAGGAGAAAAGAAATTTTCTACTCATAATTCAGCCTCTACAAACAAAGCTAGTGTGGCAGGAGAGTTGAGCCTTTCTCTGAGAAGATTCCTCATTGAAACTGGGAACTAGTTATTTCAGGGTACAGGAGAAATGAATTTTTCTACTCATAATTCAGCCTCCAACATGAAAGCTAGTGTGGCAGGAGAGTTGAGCCATTCTCTGAGAAGATTTCCTCATGGAAACTGGGAACTAGTTATTTCAGGTCACAGGAGAAATGAATTTTTCTACTCATAATTCAGCCTCCAGCAAGCAAAGCTAGTGTGGCAGGAGAGTTGAGCCATTCTCTGAGATGATTCCTCATGGAAACTGGGAACTAGTTATTTCAGGTCACAGGAGAAATGAATTTTTCTACTCATAATTCAGCCTCCAGCAAGCAAAGCTAGTGTGGCAGGAGAGTTGAGCCATTCTCTGAGAAGATTCCTCATGGAAACTGGGAACTAGATATTTCAGGGCACAGGAGAAATGCAGATTTTCTACTCATAATTCAGCCTCCAGCAAGCAAAGCTAGTGTGGCAGGAGAGCTGAGCCAATGTCTGAGAGGATTCCTCATGGAAATTGGGAACTAGTTTTTTCGGGGCACAGGAGAAATGAATTTTTGTACTCAAAATTCAGCCTCCAGCATGCAAAGCTAGTGTGGCAGGAGAGTTGAGCCATTCTCTGAGAAGATTCCTCATGGAAACTGGGAACTAGATATTTCAGGGCACAGGAGAAATGAATTTTTCTACTCATAATTCAGCCTCCAGCAAGCAAAGCTATTGTGGCAGGGGAGTTGAGCCATTCTCTGAGAAGATTCCTCATGCAAACTGGGAACTAGATATTTCAGGACACAGGATAAATGCAGATTTTCTACTCATAATTCAGCCTCCAGCAAGCAATGCTAGTGTGGCAGGAGATTTGAGCCATTCTCTGAGAAGATTCCTCATGGAAACTGAGAACTAGTTATTTCAGGGCACAGGAGAAATGAATTTTTCTACTCATAATTCAGCCTCCAGCAAGCAAAGCTAGTGTGGCAGGAGAGTTGAGCCATTCTCTGAGAAGATTCCTCATGGAAACTGGGAACTAGTTATTTCAGGGCACAGGAGAAATGAATTTTTCTACTCATAATTCAGCCTCCAGCAAGCAAATCTAGTGTGACAGGAGAGTTGAGCCATTCTCTGAGAAGATTCCTCATGGAAACTGGGAACTAGTTATTTCAGGGCACAGGAGAAATGAATTTTTCTACTCATAATTCAGCCTCTAGCAAGCAAAGATAGAGTGGCAGGAGAGTTGAGCCATTCTGTGATAAGATTCCTCATGGAAACTGGGAACTAGTTATTTCAGGGCACAGGAGAAATGAATTTTTCTACTCATAATTCAGCCTCCAGCAAGGAAAGCTAGTGTTGAGGAGAGTTGATCCATTCTCTGAGAAGATTCCTCATGGAAACTGGGAACAAGTTATTTCAGGGCACAGGAGAAATGAATTTTTCTACTCATAATTCAGCCTCCAGCAAGCAAAACTAGTGTGGCAGGAGAGTTGAGCCATTCTCTGAGAAGATTCCTCATGGAAACTGGGAACTAGTTATTTCAGGGCACAGTAGAATTGAATTTTTCTACTCATAATTCAGCCTCCAGCAAGCAAAGCTAGTGTGCCAGGAGAGTTGAGCCATTCTCTGAGCAGATTCCTCATGGAAACGGGGAACTAGATATTACAGGGCACAGGAGAAATGAAGATGTTCTACTCATAATTCAGCCTCCAGCAAGCAAAGCTAGTGTGGAAGGAGAGTTGAGCCATTCTCTGAGAAGATTCCTCATGGAAACTGGGAACTATTTATTTCAGGACACTGGAGAAATGAATTTTTCTACACATAATTCAGCCTCCAGCAAGCAAAGCTAGTTTGGCAGTAGAGTTGAGCCGTTCTCTGAGAAGATTCCTCATGAAAACTGGGAACTAGATATTTCAGGGCACAGGAGAAATGAAGATTTTCTACTCATAATTCAGCCTCCAGCAAGCAAAGCTAGTGTGGCAGGAGAGTTGAGCCATTCTCTGAGAAGATTCCTCATGGAAACTGGGAACTAGTTATTTCAGGTCACAGGAGAAATGAATTTTTCTACTCATAATTCAGCCTCCAGCAAGCAAAGCTAGTGTGGCAGGAGAGTTGAGCCATTCTCTGAGAAGATTCCTCATGGAAACTGGGAACTAGTTATTTCAGGGCACAGGAGAAATGAACTTTTCTACTCATAATTCAGTCTCCAATATGCAAAGCTAGTGTGGCAGGAGAGTTGAGCCATTCTCTGGGAAGATTCCTCATGGAAACTGGGAACTAGTTATTTCAGGGCCAGGAGAAATGAATTTTTCTACTCATAATTCAGCCTCCAGCAAACAAAGCTAGTGTGGCAGGAGAGTTGAGCCATTCTGTGAGAAGATTCCTCATGGAAACTGGGAACTAGTTATTTCAGGGCACAGGAGAAATGAATTTTTCTACTCATAATTCAGCCTCCAGCAAGCAAATCTAGTGTGGCAGGAGAGTTGAGCCATTCTCTGAGGTGATTCCTCATGGAAACTGGGAACTAGTTATTTCAGGGCACAGGAGAAATGAATTTTTCTACTCATAATTCAGCCTCCAGCAAGCAAAGGTAGTGTGGCAGGAGTTTTGAGCCATTCTCTGAGAAGATTCCTCATGGAAACTGGGAACTAGATATTTCAGGGCACAGGAGAAATGCAGATTTTCTACTCATAATTCAGCCTCCAGCAAGCAAAGCTAGTGTGGCAGGAGAGTTGAGCCATTCTCTGAGAGGATTCCTCATGGAAACTGGGAACTAGTTATTTCGGGGCACAGGAGATATGAATTTTTGTACTCATAATTCAGCCTCCAGCATGCAAAGCTAGTGTGGCAGGAGAGTTGAGTCATTCTCTGAGAAGATTCCTCATGGAAACTGGGAACTAGTTATTTCAGGGCACAGGAGAAATGAATTTTTCTACACATAATTCAGCCTCCAGCAAGCAAAGCTAGTGTGGCAGGAGAGTTGAGCCATTCTCTGAGATGATTCCTCATGGAAACTGGGAACTTGTTATTTCAGGGCACAGGAGAAATGAAATTTTCTACTCATAATTCAGCCTCCAGCAAGCAATGCTATTGTGGCAGGGGAGTTGAGCCATTCTCTGAGAAGATTCCTCATGGAAACTGGGAACTAGATATTTCAGGGCACAGGAGAAATGCAGATTTTCTACTCTTAATTCAGCCTCCAGCAAGCAAAGCTAGTGTGGCAGGAGAGTTGTGCCATTCTCTGAGAAGATTCCTCATGTTAACTGGGAACTAGTTATTTCAGGGCACAGGAGAAATGAATTTTTCTACTCATAATTCAACCTCCACAAGCAAAGCTAGTGTGGCAGGAGAGTTGAACCTTTCTCTGAAAAGGTTCCTCATGGAAACTGAGAACTAGTTATTTCAGGGCACAGGAGAAATGAATTTTTCTACTCATAATTCAGCCTCCAGTAAGCAAAGCTAGTGTGGCAGGAGAGTTGAGCCATTCTCGGAGAAGATTCCTCATGGAAACTGGGAACTAGTTATTTCAGGGCACAGGAGAAATGAATTTTTCTACTCATCATTTAGCCTCCAGCAAGAAAGCTAGTGTGGCAGGAGAGTTGAGCCATTCTCTGAGAAGATTCCTCATGGAACCTGGGAAGTAGTTATTTCAGGGCACAGGAGAAATGAATTTTTCTACTCATAATTCAGCCTCCAGCAAGCAAAGCTAGTGTGGCAGGAGAGTTGAGCCATTCTCTGAGAAGATTCCTCTTGCAATCTGGGAACTAGTTATTTCAGCACACAGGAGAAATGAATTTTTCTACTCAAAATTCAGCTTTCAGCAAGCAAAGCTAGTGTGGCAGGAGAGTTGAGCCATTCTCTGAGAAGATTCCTCATGGAAACTGGGAACTAGATATTTCAGGGCACAGGAGAAATGCAGATTTTCTACTCATAATTCAGCCTCCAGCAAGCAAAGCTTGTGTAGCAGGAGAGTTGAGCCATTCTCTGAGAAGATTCCTCATGGAAACTGGGAACTAGTTATTTCAGGGCACAGGAGAAATGAATTTTTCTACTCATAATTCAGCCTCCAGCAAGCAAAGCTAGTGTGGCAGGAGAGTTGAGCCATTCTGTGAGAAGATTCCTCATGGAAATTGGGAACTAGTTATTTCAGGGTACAGAAGAAATGAATTTTTCTACTCATAATTCAGCCTCAAGCAAGCAAAGCTAGAGTGACAGGAAAGTTGAGCCATTCTCTGAGAAGATTCCTCATGGAAACTGGGAACTAGTTATTTCAGGGCACAGGAGAAATGAATTTTTCTACTCATAATTCAGCCTACAGCAATCAAAGCTAGTGTGGCAGGAGAGTTGAGCCATTCTCTGAGAAGATTCCTCATGTTAACTGGGACCTAGTTATTTCATGGCACAGGAGAAATGATTTTGCTACTCATAAATGAGCCTCCACAAGCAAAGCTAGTGTGGCAGGAGAGTTGAGCCTTTCTCTGAGAAGGTTCCTCATGGAAACTGAGAACTAGTTATTTCAGGGCACAGGAGAAATGAATTTTTCTACTCATAATTCAGCCTCCAGCAAGGAAAGCTAGTGTGGAGGAGAGTTGATCCATTCTCTGAGAAGATTCCTCATGGAAACTGGGAACTAGTTATTTCAGGGCACAGGAGAAATGAATTTTTCTACTCATAATTCAGCCTCCAGCTAGAAACCTAGTGTGGCAGGAGAGTTGAGCCATTCTCTGAGAAGATTCCTCATGGAACCTGGGAACTAGTTATTTCAGGGCACAGGAGAAATGAATTTTTCTACTCATAATTCAGCTCCAGCAAGCAAAGCTAGTGTGGCAGGAGAGTTGAGCCATTCTCTTATAAGATTCCTCTTGGAATCTGGGAACTATTTATTTCAGGGCACAGGAGAAATGAATTTTTCTACTCATAATTCAGCCTTCAGCAAGCAAAGCTAGTGTGGAAGGAGAGTTGAGCCATTCTCTGAGAAGATTCCTCATGGAAACTGGGAACTAGATATTTCAGGGCACAGGAGAAATGCAGATTTTCTACTCATAATTCAGCCTCCAGCAAGCAAAGCTTGTGTAGCAGGAGAGTTGAGCCAATCTCTGAGAAGATTCCTCATGGAAACTGGGAACTAGTTATTTCAGGGCACAGGAGAAATGAATTTTTCTACTCATAATTCAGCCTCCAGCAAGCAAAGCTAGTGTGGTAGGAGAGTTGAGCCATTCTCTGAGAAGATTCCTCATGGAAACTGGGAACTAGTTATTTCAGGGCACAGGAGAAATTAATTTTTCTACTCATAATTCAGCCTCCAGCAAGCAAAGCTAGTGTGGCAGGAGAGTTGAGCCATTCTCTGAGAAGATTCCTCATGTAAACTGGGAACTAGTTATTTCAGGTCACAGGAGAAATGAATTTTTCTACTCATAATTCAGCCTCCACAAGCAAAGCTAGTGTGGCAGGAGAGTTGAGCCATTCTCTCAGAAGGTTCTTCATGGAAACTGGAAAATAGATATTTCAGGGCACAGGAGAAATGAATATTTCCACTCATAATTCAGCCTCCAGCAAGCAAAGCTAGTGTGGCAGGAGAGTTGAGCCATTCTCTGAGAAGATTCCTCATGGAAACTGGGAACTAGATATTTCAGGGCACAGGAGAAATGAAGATTTTCTACTCATAATTCAGCCTCCAGCAAGCAAAGCTAGTGTGGCAGGAGAGTTGAGCCATTCTCTGAGAACATTCCTCATGGAAACTGGGAACTAGTTATTTCAGGGCACAGGAGAAATGAAATTTTCTTCTCATAATTCAGCCTCCAGTAAGCAAAGCTAGTGTGGCAGGAGAGTTGAGCCATTCTCTGAGAAGATTCCTCATGTTAACTGGGAACTAGTTATTTCAGGGCAGAGGAGAAAAGAAATTTTCTACTCATAATTCAGCCTCTACAAACAAAGCTAGTGTGGCAGGAGAGTTGAGCCTTTCTCTGAGAAGATTCCTCATTGAAACTGGGAACTAGTTATTTCAGGGTACAGGAGAAATGAATTTTTCTACACATAATTCAGCCTACTGCAAGCAAAGCTTGTGTGGGAGGAGAGTTGAGCCATTCTCGGAGAAGATTCCTCATGGAAACTGGGAACTAGTTATTTCAGGGCACAGGAGAAATGAATTTTTCTACTCATAATTCAGCCTCCAACATGAAAGCTAGTGTGGCAGGAGAGTTGAGCCATTCTCTGAGAAGATTTCCTCATGGAAACTGGGAACTAGTTATTTCAGGTCACAGGAGAAATGAATTTTTCTACTCATAATTCAGCCTCCAGCAAGCAAAGATAGTGTGGCAGGAGAGTTGAGCCATTCTCTGAGAAGATTCCTCATGTAAACTGGGAACTAGTTATTTCAGGGCACAGGAGAAATGAATTTTTCTACTCATAATTCAGCCTCCACAAGCAAAGCTAGTGTGGCAGGAGAGTTGAGCCATTCTCTCAGAAGGTTCTTCATGGAAATTGGGAACTAGTTATTTCAAGGCACAGGAGAAATGAATATTTCCACTCATAATTCAGCCTCAAGCAAGCAAAGCTAGTGTGGCAGGAGAGTTGAGCCATTTTCTGAGAAGATTCCTCATGGAAACTGGGAACTAGATATTTCAGGACACAGGAGAAATGAAGATTTTCTACTCATAATTCAGCATCCAGCAAGCAAAGCTAGTGTGGGAGGAGAGTTGAGCCATTCTCTGAGAACTTTCCTCATGGAAACTAGGAACTAGTTATTTCAGGGCACAGGAGCAATGAAATTTTCTTCTCAAAATTCAGCCTCCAGTAAGCAAAGCTAGTGTGGCAGGAGAGTTGAGCCATTCTCTGAGAAGATTCCTCATGTTAACTGGGAACTAGTTATTTCAGGGCAGAGGAGAAAAGAAATTTTCTACTCATAATTCAGCCTCTACAAGCAAAGCTAGTGTGGCAGGAGAGTTGAGCCTTTCTCTGAGAAGATTCCTCATTGAAACTGGGAACTAGTTATTTCAGGGTACAGGAGAAATGAATTTTTCTACTCATAATTCAGCCTCCAGCAAGCAAAGCTTGTGTGGGAGGAGAGTTGAGCCATTCTCGGAGAAGATTCCTCATGGAAACTGGGAACTAGTTATTTCAGGGCACAGGAGAAATGAATTCTTCTACTCATAATTCAGCCTCCAACATGAAAGCTAGTGTGGCAGGAGAGTTGAGCCATTCTCTGAGAAGATTTCCTCATGGAAACTGGGAACTAGTTATTTCAGGTCACAGAAGAAATGAATTTTTCTACTCATAATTCAGCCTCCAGCAAGCAAAGCTAGTGTGGCAGGAGAGTTGAGCCATTCTCTGAGAAGATTCCTCATGGAAACTGGTAACTAGATATTTCAGGGCACAGGAGAAATGCAAATTTTCTACTCATAATTCAGCCTCCAGCAAGCAAAGCTAGTGTGGCAGGAGAGTTGAGCCATTCTCTGAGAGGATTCCTCATGGAAACTGGGAACTAGTTATTTCGGGGCACAGGAGAAATGAATTTTTGTACTCATAATTCAGCCTCCAGCATGCAAAGCTAGTGTCGCAGGAGAGTTGAGCCATTCTCTGAGAAGATTCCTCATGGAAACTGGGAACTAGTTATTTCAGGGCACAGGAGAAATGAATTTTTCTACACATAATTCAGCCTCCAGCAAGCAAAGCTAGTGTGGCAGGAGAGTTGAGCCATTCTCTGAGAAGATTCCTCATGGAAACTGGGAACTAGATATTTCAGGGCACAGGAGAAATGCAGATTTTCTACTCATAATTCAGCCTCCAGCAAGCAAAGCTAGTGTGGCAGGAGAGTTGAGCCATTTTCTGAGAAGATTCCTCATGGAAACTGGGAACTATTTATTTCGGGGCACAGGAGAAATGAATTTTTGTACTCATAATTCAGCCTCCAGCATGCAAAGCTAGTGTGGCAGGAGAGTTGAGACATTCTCTGAGAAGATTCCTCATGAAAACTGGGAACTAGTTATTTCAGGGCACAGGAGAAATGAATTTTTCTACACATAATTCAGCCTCCAGCAAGAAAGCTAGTGTGGCAGGAGAGTTGAGCCATTCTCTCAGAAGATTTCTCATGGAAACTGGTAACTAGTTATTTCAGGGCACAGGAGAAATGAATTTTTCTACTCATAATTCAGCCTCCAGCAAGCAAAGCTTGTGTGGCAGGAGAGTTGAGCCATTCTCTGAGAAGATTCCTCATGGAAACTGGGAACTAGTTATTTCAGGGCCCAGGAGAAATGAATTTTTCTACTCATAATTCAGCCTACAGCATGCAAAGCTAGTGTGGCAGGAGAGTTGAGCCATTCTCTGAGAAGATTCCTCATGGAAACTTTGAACTATTTATTTCAGGGCAAAGTAGAATTGAATTTTTCTACTCATAATTCAGCCTCCAGCAAGCAAAGCTAGTGTGGCAGGATAGTTGAGCCATTCTCTGAGAAGATTCCTCATGGAAACTGGGAACTAGTTATTTCAGGGCACAGTAGAAATGAATTTTTCTACTCATAATTCAGCCTCCAGCAAGCAAAGCTAGTGTGGCAAGAGAGTTGAGCCATTCTCTGAGAAGATTCCTCATGGAAACTGGGAACTAGTTATTTCAGTGTACAAGAAAAATGAATTTTTCTACTCATAATTCAGCCTCCAGCGAGCAAAGCTAGTGTGGCAGGAGAGTTGAGCCATTCTCTGAGAAGATTCCTCATGGAAACTGGGAACTAGTTATTTCAGGGCACAGGAGAAATGAATTTTTCTACTCATAATTCAGCCTCCAGCAAGCAAAGCTAGCGTGGCAGGAGAGTTGAGCCATTCTCTGAGAAGATTCCTCATGTTAACTGGGAGCTAGTTATTTCAGGGCAGAGGAGAAAAGAATTTTTCTACTCATAATTCAGCCTCTACAAGCAAAGCTAGTGTGGCAGGAGAGTTGAGCCTTTCTCTGAGAAGATTCCTCATTGAAACTGGGAACTAGTTATTTCAGGGTACAGGAGAAATGAATTTTTCTACTCATAATTCTGCCTCCAGCAAGCAAAGCTTGTGTGGCAGGAGAGTTGAGCCATTCTCTGAGAAGATTCCTCATGTTAACTGGGAACTAGTTATTACAGGGCACAGGAGAAATGAATTTTTCTACTCATAATTCAACCTCCACAAGCAAAGCTAGTGTGGCAGGAGAGTTGAACCTTTCTCTGAAAAGGTTCCTCATGGAAACTGAGAACTACTTATTTCAGGGCACAGTAGAAATGAATTTTTCTACTCATAATTCAGCCTCCAGTAAGCAAAGCTAGTGTGGCAGGAGAGTTGAGCCATTCTCTGAGAAGATTCCTCATGGAAACTGGGAACTAGTTATTTCAGGGCACAGGCGAAATGTATTTTTCTACTCATAATTCAGCCTCCAGCAAGCAAAGCTAGTGTGGCAGGAGAGTTGAGCCATTCTCTGAGAAAATTCCTCATGGAAACTGGGAACTAGTTATTTCAGGGCACAGGAGAAATGAATTTTTCTACTCATAATTCAGCCTCCAGCAAGCAAAGCTAGTGTGGCAGGAGAGTTGAGCCATTCTGTGAGAAGATTCCTCATGGAAACTGGGAACTAGTTATTTCAGGGTACAGAAGAAATGAATTTTTCTACTCATAATTCAGCCTCCAGCAAGCAAAGCTAGTGTGGCAGGAAAGTTGAGCCATTCTGTGAGAGGATACCTCATGGAAACTGGGAACTAGTTATTTCAGGGCACAGGAGAAATGAATTTTTCTACTCATAATTCAGCCTACAGCAAGCAAAGCTAGTGTGGAAGGAGAGTTGAGCCATTCTCTGAGAAGATTCCTCATGTTAACTGGGACCTAGTTATTTCAGGGCACAGGAGAAATGAATTTTTCTACTCATAATTGAGCCTCCTCAAGGAAAGCTAGCGTGGCAGGAGAGTTGAGCCTTTCTCTGAGAAGTTTCCTCATGGAAACTGAGAACTAGTTATTTCAAGGCACAGGAGAAATGAATTTTTCTACTCATAATTCAGCCTCCAGCAAGGAAAGCTAGTGTGGAGGAGAGTTGATCCATTCTCTGAGAAGATTCCTCATGGAAACTGGGAACTAGTTATTTCAGGGCACAGGAGAAATGAATTTTTCTACTCATAATTCAGCCTCCAGCAAGAAAGCTGGTGTGGCAGGAGAGTTGAGCCCTTCTCTGAGAAGATTCCTCATGGAACCTGGGAACTAGTTATTTCAGGGCACAGGAGAAATGAATTTTTCTACTCATAATTCAGCCTCCAGCAAGCAAAGCTAGTGTGGCAGGAGAGTTGAGCCATTCTCTGAGAAGATTCCTCTTGGAATCTGGGAACTAGTTATTTTAGGGCACAGGAGAAATGAATTTTTCTACTCATAATTCAGCCTTCAGCAAGCAAAGCTAGTGTGGCAGGAGAGTGGAGCCGTTCTCTGGGAAGATTCCTCATGGAAATTGGGAACTAGTTATTTCAGGGCACAGGAGAAATGAATTTTTCTACTCATAATTCAGCCTCCAGCAAGCAAAGCTAGTGTGGCAGAAGAGTTGAGCCATTCTCTGAGAAGATTCATCATCTTAACTGGGAACTAGTTATTTCAGGGCACAGGAGAAATGAATTTTTCTACTCATAATTCAGCCTCCACAAGCAAAGCTAGTGTGGCAGGAGAGTTGAGCCATTCTCTGAGAAGATTCCTCATGGAAACTGGGAACTAGTTATTTCAGGGTACAGGAAAAATGAATTTTTCTACTCATAATTAAGCCTCCAGCAAGCAAAGCTAGTGGGGCAGGAGAGTTGAGCCATTCTCTGAGAAGATTCCTCATGGAAACTGGGAACTAGTTATTTCAGGGCACAGGAGAAATGAATTTTTCTACTCATAATTCTGCCTCCAGCAAACAAAGCTAGTGTGGCAGGAGAGTTGAGCCATTCTGTGAGAAGATTCCTCATGGAAACTGGGAACTAGTTATTTCAGGGCACAGGAGAAATGAATTTTTCTACTCATAATTCAGCCTCCAGCAAGCAGAGCTAGTGTGGCAGGAGAGTTGAGCCATTCTCTGAGATGATTCCTCATGGAAACTGGGAACTAGTTATTTCAGGGCACAGGAGAAATGAATTTTTCTACTCATAATTCAGCCTCCAGCAAGCAAAGGTAGTGTGGCAGGAGATTTGAGCCATTCTCTGAGAAGATTCCTCATGGAAACTGGGAACTAGATATTTCAGGGCACAGGAGAAATGCAGATTTTCTACTCATAATTCAGCCTCCAGAAAGCAAAGCTAGTGTGGCAGGAGAATTGAGCCATTCTCTGAGAGGATTCCTCATGGAAACTGGGAACTAGTTATTTTGGGGCACAGGAGAAATGAATTTTTGTACTCATAATTCAGCCTCCAGCAAGCAAAGCTAGTGTGGCAGGAGATTTGAGCCATTCTCTGAGAAGATTCCTCATGGAAACTGGGAACTAGTTATTTCAGGGCACAGGAGAAATGAATTTTTCTACACATAATTCAGCCTCCAGCAAGCAAAGCTAGTTTGCCAGGAGAGTTGAGCCATTCTCTGAGATGATTCCTCATGGAAACTGGGAACTTGTTATTTCAGGGCACAGGAGAAATGAACTTTTCTACTCATAATTCAGCCTCCAGCAAGCAATGCTATTGTGGCAGGGGAGTTGAGCCATTCTCTGAGAAGATTCCTCATGGAAACTGGGAACTACATATTTCAGGGCACAGGAGAAATGCAGATTTTCTACTCTTAATTCAGCCTCCAGCAAGCAAAGCTAGTGTGGCAGGAGAGTTGAGCCATTCTCTGAGAAGATTCCTCATGGAAACTGGGAACTAGTTATTTCGGGGCACAGGAGAAATGAATTTTTCTACACATAATTCAGCCTGCAGCAAGAAAGCTAGTGTGGCAGGAGAGTTGAGCCATTCTCTCAGAAGATTTCTCATGGAAACTGGGAACTATTTATTTCAGGGCACAGGAGAAATGAATTTTTCTACTCATAATTCAGCCTCCAGCAAGCAAAGCTTGTGTGGCAGGAGAGTTGAGCCATTCTCTGAGAAGATTCCTCATGGAAACTGGGAACTAGTTATTTCAGGGCCCAGGAGAAATGAATTTTTCTACTCATAATTCAGCCTCCAGCATGCAAAGCTAGTGTGGCAGGAGAGTTGAGCCATTCTCTGAGAAGATTCCTCATGGAAACTTTGAACTATTTATTTCAGGGCACAGTAGAATTGAATTTTTCTACTCATAATTCAGCCTCCAGCAAGCAAAGCTAGTGTGGCAGGAGACTTGAGCCATTCTCTGAGAAGATTCCTCATGGAAACTGGGAACTAGTTATTTCAGGGCACAGTAGAAATGAATTTTTATACTCATAATTCAGCCTCCAGCAAGCAAAGCTAGTGTGGCAAGAGAGTTGATCCATTCTCTGAGAAGATTCCTCATGGAAACTGGGAACTAGTTATTTCAGGGTACAGGAAAAATGAATTTTTCTACTCATAATTCAGCCTGCAGCAAGCAAAGATATTGTGGCAGGAGAGTTGTGCCATTCTCTGAGAAGATTCCTCATGGAAACTGGGAACTAGTTATTTCAGAGCACAGGAGAAATGAATTTTTCTACTCATAATTCAGCCTCCAGCAAGAAAGCTAGTGTGGCAGGAGAGTTGAGCCATTCTCTGAGAAGATTCCTCATGTTAACTGGGAACTAGTTATTTCAGGGCACAGGAGAAATGAATTTTTCTACTCATAATTCAGCCTACACAAGCAAAGCTAGTGTGGCAGGAGAGTTGAGCCTTTCTCTGAGAAGGTTACTTATGGAAACTGAGAACTAGTTATTTCAGGGCACAGGAGAAATGAATATTTCTACTCATAATTCAGCCTCCAGCAAGCAAAGCTAGTGTGGCAGGAGAGTTGAGCCATTCTCTGAGAAGATTCCTCATGGAAACTGGGAACTAGTTAATTCAGGGCACAGGAGAAATGAATTTTTCTACTCATAATTCAGTCTCCAGCATGCAAAGCTAGTGTGGCAGGAGAGTTGAGCCAGTCTCTGGGAAGATTCCTCATGGAAACTGGGAACTAGTTATTTCAGGGCACAGGAGAAATGAATTTTTCTACTCATAATTCAGCCTCCAGCAAGCAAAGCTAGTGTGGCAGAAGAGTTGAGCCATTCTCTGAGAAGATTCCTCATGTTAACAGGGAACTAGTTATTTCAGGGCACAGGAGAAATGAATTTTTCTACTCATAATTCAGCCGCCACAAGCAAAGCTAGTGTGGCAGGAGAGTTGAGCCTTTCTCTGAGAAGGTTCCTCATGGAAACTGAGAACTAGTTATTTCAGGGCACAGGAGAAATGAATTTTTCTACTCATAATTCAGCCTCCAGCAAGCAAAGCTAGTGTGGCAGGAGAGTTGAGCCATTCTCTGAGAAGATTCCTCATGGAAACTGGGAACTAGTTATTTCAGGGCACAGGAGAAATGAATTTTTCTACTCATAATTCAGCCTCCAGCAAGCAAAGCTAGTGTGACAGGAGAGTTGAGCCATTCTCTGAGAAGATTCCTCATGGAAACTGGGAACTAGTTATTTCAGGGCACAGGAGAAATGAATTTTTCTACTCATAATTCTGCCTCCAGCAAGCAAAGATAGAGTGGCAGGAGAGTTGAGCCATTCTGTGAGAAGATTCCTCATGGAAACTGGTAACTAGTTATTTCAGGGCACAGGAGAAATGAATTTTTCTACTCATAATTCAGCCTCCAGCAAGCAAAGCTAGTGTGGCAGGAGAGTTGAGCCATTCTCTGAGAAGATTCCTCATGGAAACTGGGAACTAGATATTTCAGGGCACAGGAGAAATGCAGATTTTCTACTCATAATTCAGCCTCCAGCAAGCAAAGCTAGTGTGGCAGGAGAGTTGAGCCATTCTCTGAGAGGATTCCTCATGGAAACTGGAAACTAGTTATTTCGGGGCACAGGAGAAATGAATTTTTGTACTCATAATTCAGCCTCCAGCATGCAAAGCTAGTGTGGCAGGAGAGTTGAGCCATTCTCTGAGAAGATTCCTCATGGAAACTGGGAACTAGTTATTTCAGGGCACAGGAGAAATGAATTTTTCTACTCATAATTCAGCCTCCAGCAAGCAAAGCTATTGTGGCAGGGGAGTTGAGCCATTCTCTGAGAAGATTCCTCATGCAAACTGGGAACTAGATATTTCAGGACACAGGAGAAATGCAGATTTTCTACTCATAATTCAGCCTCCAGCAAGCAAAGCTAGTGTGGCAGGAGAGTTGAGCCATTCTCTGAGAAGATTCCTCATGGAAACTGGGAACTAGTTATTTCGGGGCACAGGAGAAATGAATTTTTGTACTCATATTCAGCCTCCAGCATGCAAAGCTAGTGTGGCAGGAGAGTTGAGCCATTCTCTGAGAAGATTCCTCATGGAAACTGGGAACTAGTTATTTCAGGGCACAGGAGAAATGAATTTTTCTACACATAATTCAGCCTCCAGCAAGAAAGCTAGTGTGGCAGGAGAGTTGAGCCATTCTCTCAGAAGATTTCTCATGAAATCTGGGAACTAGTTATTTCAGGGCACAGGAGAAATGAATTTTTCTACTCATAATTTAGCCGCCAGCAAGCAAAGCTTGTGTGGCAGGAGGGTAGAGCCATTCTCTGAGAAGATTCCTCATGGAAACTGGGAACTAGTTATTTCAGGGCCCAGGAGAAATGAATTTTTCTACTCATAATTCAGCCTCCAGCATGCAAAGCTAGTGTGGCAGGAGAGTTGAGCCATTCTCTGAGAAGATTCCTCATGGAAACTTTGAACTATTTATTTCAGGGCACAGTAGAATTGAATTTTTCTACTCATAATTCTGCCTCCAGCAAGCAAAGCTAGTGTGGCAGGAGAGTTGAGCCATTCTCTGAGAAGATTCCTCATGGAAACTGGGAACTAGTTATTTCAGGGCACAGGAGAAATGAATTTTTCTACTCATAATTCAGCCTCCAGCAAGCAAAGCTAGTGTGACAGGAGAGTTGACCCATTCTCTGAGAAGATTCCTCATGGAAACTGGGAACTAGTTATTTCAGGTCACAGGAGAAATGAATTTTTCTACTCATAATTCAGCCTCCAGCAAGCAAAGCTAGTGTGGCAGGAGAGTTGAGCCATTCTCTGAGAAGATTCCTCATGGAAACTGGGAACTAGTTATTTCAGGGCACAGGAGAAATGAATTTTTCTACTCATAATTCAGCCTCCAGCAAGCAAAGCTAGTGTGGCAGGAGAGTTGAGCCATTCTCTGAGAAGATTCCTCATGGAAACTGGGAACTAGATATTTCAGGGCACAGGAGAAATGCAGATTTTCTACTCATAATTCAGCCTCCAGCAAGCAAAGCTAGTGTGGCAGGAGAGTTGAGCCATTCTCTGAGAGGATTCCTCATGGAAACTGGGAACTAGTTATTTCGGGGCACAGGAGAAATGAATTTTTGTACTCATAATTCAGCCTCCAGCATGCAAAGCTAGTGTGGCAGGAGAGTTGAGCCATTCTCTGAGAAGATTCCTCATCGAAACTGGGAACTAGTTATTTCAGGGTACAGGAGAAATGAATTTTTCTACACATAATTCAGCCTCCAGCAAGCAAAGCTAGTGTGGCAGGAGAGTTGAGCCATTCTCTGAGAAGATTCCTCATGGAAACTGGGAACTAGTTATTTCAGGGCACAGGAGAAATGAATTTTTCTACTCATAATTCAGCCTCCAGCAAGCAAAGCTCTTGTGGCAGGGGAGTTGAGCCATTCTCTGAGAAGATTCCTCATGGAAACTGGGAACTAGATATTTCAGGGCACAGGAGAAATGCAGATTTTCTACTCATACTTCAGCCTCCAGCAAGCAAAGCTAGTGTGGCAGGAGAGTTGAGCCTTTCTCTGAGAAGGTTCCTCATGGAAACTGAGAACTAGTTATTTCAGGGCACAGGAGAAATGAATTTTTCTACTCATAATTCAGCCTCCAGCAAGGAAAGCTCGTGTGGAGGAGAGTTGATCCATTCTCTGAGAAGATTCCTCATGGAAACTGGGAACTAGTTATTTCAGGGCACAGGAGAAATGGATTTTTCTTCTCATAATTCAGCCTCCAGCAAGAAAGCTAGTGTGGCAGGAGAGTTGAGCCATTCTCTGAGAAGATTCCTCATGGAACCTGGGAACTAGTTATTTCAGGGCACAGGAGAAATGAATATTTCTACTCATAATTCAGCCTCCAGCAAGCAAAGCTATTGTGGCAGGAGAGTTGAGCCATTCTCTGAGAAGATTCCTCTTGGAATCTGGGAACTAGTTATTTCAGGGCACAGGAGAAATGAATTTTTCTACTCATAATTCAGCCTTCAGCAAGCAAAGCTAGTGTGGCAGGAGAGTTGAGCCATTCTCTGAGAAGATTCCTCATGGAAACTGGGAACTAGATATTTCAGGGCACAGGAGAAATGCAGATTTCCTACTCATAATTCAGCCTCCAGCAAGCAAAGCTTGTGTAGCAGGAGAGTTGAGCCATTCTCTGAGAAGATTCCTCATGGAAACTGGGAACTAGTTATTTCAGGGCCCAGGAGAAATGAATTTTTCTACTCATAATTCAGTCTCCAGCATGCAAAGCTAGTGTGGCCGGAGAGTTGAGCCATTCTCTGAGAAGATTCCTCATGGAAACTTTGAACTATTTATTTCAGGGCACAGTAGAATTGAATTTTTCTACTCATAATTCAGCCTCCAGCAAGCAAAGCTAGTGTGGCAGGAGAGTTGAACCATTCTCTGAGAACATTCCTCATGGAAACTGGGAACTAGTTATTTCAGGGTACAGGAAAAATGAATCTTTCTACTCATAATTAAGCCTCCAGCAAGCAAAGCTAGTGTGGCAGGAGAGTTGAGCCATTCTCTGAGAAGATTCCTCATGGAAACTGGGAACTAGTTATTTCAGGGCACAGGAGAAATGAATTTTTCTACTCATAATTCAGCCTCCAGCAAGGAAAGCTAGTGTTGAGGAGAGTTGATCCATTCTCTGAGAAGATTCCTCATGGAAACTGGGAACTAGTTATTTCAGGGCACAGGAGAAATGAATTTTTCTACTCATAATTCAGCCTCCAGCAAGCAAAGCTAGTGTGTCAGGAGAGTTGAGCCATTCTCTGAGATGATTCCTCATGGAAACTGGGAACTAGTTATTTCAGGGCCCAGGAGAAATGAATTTTTCTACTCATAATTCAGCCTCCAGCAAGCAAAGCTAGTGTGGCAGGAGAGTTGAGCCATTCTCTGAGAAGATTCCTCATGGAAACTGGGAACTAGATATTTCAGGTCACAGGAGAAATGCAGATTTTCTACTCATAATTCAGCCTCCAGCAAGCAAAGCTAGTGTGGCAGGAGAGTTGAGCCATTCTCTGAGAAGATTCCTCATGGAAACTGCGAACTAGTTATTTCGGGGCACAGGAGAAATTAATTTTTGTACTCATAATTCAGCCCCCAGCATGCAAAGCTAGTGTGGCAGGAGAGTTGAGACATTCTCTGAGAAGATTCCTCATGGAAACTGGGAACTAGTTATTTCAGGGCACAGGAGAAATGAATTTTTCTACACATAATTCAGCCTCGAGCAAGATAGCTAGTGTGGCAGGAGAGTTGAGCCATTCTCTCAGAAGATTTCTCATGGAAACTGGGAACTAGTTATTTCAGGGCACAGGAGAAATGAATTTTTCTACTCATAATTCAGCCTCCAGCAAGGAAAGCTCGTGTGGAGGAGAGTTGATCCATTCTCTGAGAAGATTCCTCATGTTAACTGGGAACTAGTTATTTCAGGGCACAGGAGAAATGAATTTTTCTTCTCATAATTCAGCCTCCAGCAAGAAAGCTAGTGTGGCAGGAGAGTTGAGCCATTCTCTGAGAAGATTCCTCATGGAACCTGGGAACTAGTTATTTCAGGGCACAGGAGAAATGAATATTTCTACTCATAATTCAGCCTCCAGCAAGCAAAGCTATTGTGGCAGGAGAGTTGAGCCATTCTCTGAGAAGATTCCTCTTGGAATCTGGGAACTAGTTATTTCAGGGCACAGGAGAAATGAATTTTTCTACTCATAATTCAGCCTTCAGCAAGCAAAGCTAGTGTGGCAGGAGAGTTGAGCCATTCTCTGAGAAGATTCCTCATGGAAACTGGGATCTAGATATTTCAAAGCACAGGAGAAATGCAGATTTCCTACTCATAATTCAGCCTCCAGCAAGCAAAGCTTGTGTAGCAGGAGAGTTGAGCCATTCTCTGAGAAGATTCCTCATGGAAACTGGGAACTAGTTATTTCAGGGCCAAGGAGAAATGAATTTTTCTACTCATAATTCAGTCTCCAGCATGCAAAGCTAGTGTTGCCGGAGAGTTGAGCCATTCTCTGAGAAGATTCCTCATGGAAACTTTGAACTATTTATTTCAGGGCACAGTAGAATTGAATTTTTCTACTCATAATTCAGCCTCCAGCAAGCAAAGCTAGTGTGGCAGGAGAGTTGAACCATTCTCTGAGAACATTCCTCATGGAAACTGGGAACTAGTTATTTCAGGGTACAGGAAAAATGAATCTTTCTACTCATAATTAAGCCTCCAGCAAGCAAAGCTAGTGTGGCAGGAGAGTTGAGCCATTCTCTGAGAAGATTCCTCATGGAAACTGGGAACTAGTTATTTCAGGGCACAGGAGAAATGAATTTTTCTACTCATAATTCAGCCTCCAGCAAGGAAAGCTAGTGTTGAGGAGAGTTGATCCATTCTCTGAGAAGATTCCTCATGGAAACTGGGAACTAGTTATTTCAGGGCACAGGAGAAATGAATTTTTCTACTCATAATTCAGCCTCCAGCAAGCAAAGCTAGTGTGGCAGGAGAGTTGAGCCATTCTCTGAGAAGATTCCTCATGGAAACTGGGAACTAGTTATTTCAGGGCACAGGAGAAATGAATTTTTCTACTCATAATTCAGCCTCCAGCAAGCAAAGCTAGTGTGTCAGGAGAGTTGAGCCATTCTCTGAGATGATTCCTCATGGAAACTGGGAACTAGTTATTTCAGGGCCCAGGAGAAATGAATTTTTCTACTCATAATTCAGCCTCCAGCAAGCAAAGCTAGTGTGGCAGGAGAGTTGAGCCATTCTCTGAGAAGATTCCTCATGGAAACTGGGAACTAGATATTTCAGGTCACAGGAGAAATGCAGATTTTCTACTCATAATTCAGCCTCCAGCAAGCAAAGCTAGTGTGGCAGGAGAGTTGAGCCATTCTCTGAGAAGATTCCTCATGGAAACTGCGAACTAGTTATTTCGGGGCACAGGAGAAATTAATTTTTGTACTCATAATTCAGCCTCCAGCATGCAAAGCTAGTGTGGCAGGAGAGTTGAGACATTCTCTGAGAAGATTCCTCATGGAAACTGGGAACTAGTTATTTCAGGGCACAGGAGAAATGAATTTTTCTACACATAATTCAGCCTCGAGCAAGATAGCTAGTGTGGCAGGAGAGTTGAGCCATTCTCTCAGAAGATTTCTCATGGAAACTGGGAACTAGTTATTTCAGGGCACAGGAGAAATGAATTTTTCTACTCATAATTCAGCCTCCAGCAAGGAAAGCTCGTGTGGAGGAGAGTTGATCCATTCTCTGAGAAGATTCCTCATGGAAACTGGGAACTAGTTATTTCAGGGCACAGGAGAAATGAATTTTTCTTCTCATAATTCAGCCTCCAGCAAGAAAGCTAGTGTGGCAGGAGAGTTGAGCCATTCTCTGAGAAGATTCCTCATGGAACCTGGGAACTAGTTATTTCAGGGCACAGGAGAAATGAATATTTCTACTCATAATTCAGCCTCCAGCAAGCAAAGCTATTGTGGCAGGAGAGTTGAGCCATTCTCTGAGAAGATTCCTCTTGGAATCTGGGAACTAGTTATTTCAGGGCACAGGAGAAATGAATTTTTCTACTCATAATTCAGCCTTCAGCAAGCAAAGCTAGTGTGGCAGGAGAGTTGAGCCATTCTCTGAGAAGATTCCTCATGGAAACTGGGATCTAGATATTTCAAAGCACAGGAGAAATGCAGATTTCCTACTCATAATTCAGCCTCCAGCAAGCAAAGCTTGTGTAGCAGGAGAGTTGAGCCATTCTCTGAGAAGATTCCTCATGGAAACTGGGAACTAGTTATTTCAGGGCCAAGGAGAAATGAATTTTTCTACTCATAATTCAGTCTCCAGCATGCAAAGCTAGTGTTGCCGGAGAGTTGAGCCATTCTCTGAGAAGATTCCTCATGGAAACTTTGAACTATTTATTTCAGGGCACAGTAGAATTGAATTTTTCTACTCATAATTCAGCCTCCAGCAAGCAAAGCTAGTGTGGCAGGAGAGTTGAACCATTCTCTGAGAACATTCCTCATGGAAACTGGGAACTAGTTATTTCAGGGTACAGGAAAAATGAATCTTTCTACTCATAATTAAGCCTCCAGCAAGCAAAGCTAGTGTGGCAGGAGAGTTGAGCCATTCTCTGAGAAGATTCCTCATGGAAACTGGGAACTAGTTATTTCAGGGCACAGGAGAAATGAATTTTTCTACTCATAATTCAGCCTCCAGCAAGGAAAGCTAGTGTTGAGGAGAGTTGATCCATTCTCTGAGAAGATTCCTCATGGAAACTGGGAACTAGTTATTTCAGGGCACAGGAGAAATGAATTTTTCTACTCATAATTCAGCCTCCAGCAAGCAAAGCTAGTGTGGCAGGAGAGTTGAGCCATTCTCTGAGAAGATTCCTCATGGAAACTGGGAACTAGTTATTTCAGGGCACAGGAGAAATGAATTTTTCTACTCATAATTCAGCCTCCAGCAAGCAAAGCTAGTGTGTCAGGAGAGTTGAGCCATTCTCTGAGATGATTCCTCATGGAAACTGGGAACTAGTTATTTCAGGGCCCAGGAGAAATGAATTTTTCTACTCATAATTCAGCCTCCAGCAAGCAAAGCTAGTGTGGCAGGAGAGTTGAGCCATTCTCTGAGAAGATTCCTCATGGAAACTGGGAACTAGATATTTCAGGTCACAGGAGAAATGCAGATTTTCTACTCATAATTCAGCCTCCAGCAAGCAAAGCTAGTGTGGCAGGAGAGTTGAGCCATTCTCTGAGAAGATTCCTCATGGAAACTGGGAACTAGTTATTTCAGGGCACAGGAGAAATGAATTTTTCTACTCCTTATTCAGCCTCCAGCATGCAAAGCTATTGTGGCAGTGGAGTTGAGCCATTCTCTTAGAAGATTCCTCATGGAAATTGGGAACTAGATATTTCAGGGCACAGGAGAAATGCAGATTTTCTACTGATAATTCAGCCTCCAGCAAGCAAAGCTAGTGTGGCAGGAGAGTTGAGTCATTCTCTGAGAAGATTCCTCATGGAAACTGCGAACTAGTTATTTCGGGGCACAGGAGAAATTAATTTTTGTACTCATAATTCAGCCTCCAGAATGCAAAGCTAGTGTGGCAGGAGAGTTGAGCCATTCTCTCAGAAGATTTCTCATGGAAACTGGGAACTAGTTATTTCATGGCACAGGAGAAATGAATTTTCCTACTCATAATTCAGCCTCCAGCAAGCACAGCTTGTGTGGCAGGAGAGTTGAACCATTCTCTGAGAAGATTCCTCATGGAAACTGGGAACTAGTTATTTCAGGGCCCAGGAGAAATGAATTTTTCTACTCATAATTCAGCCTCCAGCAAGCAAAGCTAGTGTGCCAGGAGAGTTGAGCCATTCTCTGAGAAGATTCCTCATGGAAACGGGGAACTAGATATTTCAGGGCACAGGAGAAATGAAGATGTTCTACTCATAATTCAGCCTCCAGCAAGCAAAGCTAGTGTGGAAGGAGATTTGAGCCATTCTCTGAGAAGATTCCTCATGGAAACTGGGAACTATTTATTTCAGGACACTGGAGAAATGAATTTTTCTACACATAATTCAGCCTCCAGCAAGCAAAGCTAGTTTGGCAGTAGAGTTGAGCCGTTCTCTGAGAAGATTCCTCATGAAAACTGGGAACTAGATATTTCAGGGCACAGGAGAAATGAAGATTTTCTACTCATAATTCAGCCTCCAGCAAGCAAAGCTAGTGTGGCAGGAGAATTGAGCCATTCTCTGAGAAGATTCCTCATGGAAACTGGGAACTAGTTATTTCAGGGCTCAGGAGAAATGAATTTTTCTACTCATAATTCAGACTCCAGCAAGCAAAGCTAGTGTGGCAGGAGAGTTGAGCCATTCTCTGAGAAGATTCCTCATGGAAACTGGGAACTAGTTATTTCAGGGTACAGGAGAAATGAATTTTTCTACTCATAATTCAGCCTCCAGCAAGCAAAGCTTGTGTGGCAGGTGAGTTGAGCCATTCTCTGAGAAGATTCCTCATGGAAACTAGGAACTAGTTATTTCAGAGCACAGGAGAAATGAATTTTTGTACTCATAATTCAGCCTCCAATATGAAAGCTAGTGTGGCAGGAGAGTTGAGCCATTCTCTGAGAAGATTCCTCATGGAAACTGGGAACTAGTTATTTCAGGTCACAGGAGAAATGAATTTTTCTACTCATAATTCAGCCTCCAGCAAGCAAAGCTAGTGTGACAGGAGAGTTGAGCCATTCTCTGAGAAGATTCCTCATGGAAACTGGGAACTATTTATTTCAGGGCACAGGAGAAATGAATTTTTCTACTCATTATTCAGCCTCCAGCAAGCAAAGCTAGTGTGGCAGGAGAGTTGAGCAATTCTCTGAGAAGATTCCTCATGGAAACTGGGAACTAGTTATTTCATGGCACAGGAGAAATGAACTTTTCTACTCATAATTCAATCTGCAGCATGCAAAGCTAGTGTGGCAGGAGAGTGGAGCCATTCTCTGGGAAGATTCCTCATGGAAACTGGGAACTAGTTATTTCAGGGCACAGGAGAAATGAATTTTTCTACTCATAATTCAGCCTCCAGCAAGCAAAGCTAGTGTGGCAGAAGAGTTGAGCCATTCTCTGAGAAGATTCATCATGTCAACTGGGAACTAGTTATTTCAGGGCACAGGAGAAATGAATTTTTATACTCATAATTCAGCCTCCACAAGCAAAGCTAGTGTGGCAGGAGAGTTGAGCCATTCTCTGAGAAGATTCCTCATGGAAACTGGGAACTAGTTATTTCAGGGTACAGGAAAAATGAATTTTTCTACTCATAATTAAGCCTCCAGCAAGCAAAGCTAGTGTGGCAGGAGAGTTGAGCCATTCTCTGAGAAGATTCCTCATGGAAACTGGGAACTAGTTATTTCAGGGCACAGGAGAAATGAATTTTTCTACTCATAATTCAGCCTCCAGCAAGGAAAGCTAGTGTGGAGGAGAGTTGATCCATTCTCTGAGAAGATTCCTCATGGAAACTGGGAACTAGTTATTTCAGGGCACAGGAGAAATGAATTTTTCTACTCATAATTCAGCCTCCAGCAAGAAAGCTAGTGTGGCAGGAGAGTTGAGCCATTCTCTGAGAAGATTCCTCATGGAAACTGGGAACTAGTTATTTCAGGGCACAGGAGAAATGAATTTTTCTACTCCTTATTCAGCCTCCAGCAAGCAAAGCTATTGTGGCAGGGGAGTTGAGCCATTCTCTTAGAAGATTCCTCATGGAAACTGGGAACTAGATATTTCAGGGCACAGGAGAAATGCAGATTTTCTACTGATAATTCAGCCTCCAGCAAGCAAAGCTAGTGTGGCAGGAGAGTTGAGCCATTCTCTGAGAAGATTCCTCATGGAAACTGCGAACTAGTTATTTCGGGGCACAGGAGAAATTAATTTTTGTACTCATAATTCAGCCTCCAGAATGCAAAGCTAGTGTGGCAGGAGAGTTGAGACATTCTCTGAGAAGATTCCTCATGGAAACTGGGAACTAGTTATTTCAGGGCACAGGAGAAATGAATTTTTCTACACATAATTCAGCCTCCAGCAAGATAGCTAGTGTGGCAGGAGAGTTCAGCCATTCTCTCAGAAGATTTCTCATGGAAACTGGGAACTAGTTATTTCATGGCACAGGAGAAATGAATTTTTCTACTCATAATTCAGCCTCCAGCAAGCACAGCTTGTGTGGCAGGAGAGTTGAACCATTCTCTGAGAAGATTCCTCATGGAAACTGGGAACTAGTTATTTCAGGGCCCAGGAGAAATGAATTTTTCTACTCATAATTCAGCCTCCAGCAAGCAAAGCTAGTGTGCCAGGAGAGTTGAGCCATTCTCTGAGAAGATTCCTCATGGAAACGGGGAACTAGATATTTCAGGGCACAGGAGAAATGAAGATGTTCTACTCATAATTCAGCCTCCAGGAAGCAAAGCTAGTGTGGAAGGAGATTTGAGCCATTCTCTGAGAAGATTCCTCATGGAAACTGGGAACTATTTATTTCAGGACACTGGAGAAATGAATTTTTCTACACATAATTCAGCCTCCAGCAAGCAAAGCTAGTTTGGCAGTAGAGTTGAGCCGTTCTCTGAGAAGATTCCTCATGAAAACTGGGAACTAGATATTTCAGGGCACAGGAGAAATGAAGATTTTCTACTCATAATTCAGCCTCCAGCAAGCAAAGCTAGTGTGGCAGGAGAATTGAGCCATTCTCTGAGAAGATTCCTCATGGAAACTGGGAACTAGTTATTTCAGGGCTCAGGAGAAATGAATTTTTCTACTCATAATTCAGACTCCAGCAAGCAAAGCTAGTGTGGCAGGAGAGTTGAGCCATTCTCTGAGAAGATTCCTCATGGAAACTGGGAACTAGTTATTTCAGGGTACAGGAGAAATGAATTTTTCTACTCATAATTCAGCCTCCAGCAAGCAAAGCTTGTGTGGCAGGTGAGTTGAGCCATTCTCTGAGAAGATTCCTCATGGAAACTAGGAACTAGTTATTTCAGAGCACAGGAGAAATGAATTTTTGTACTCATAATTCAGCCTCCAATATGAAAGCTAGTGTGGCAGGAGAGTTGAGCCATTCTCTGAGAAGATTCCTCATGGAAACTGGGAACTAGTTATTTCAGGTCACAGGAGAAATGAATTTTTCTACTCATAATTCAGCCTCCAGCAAGCAAAGCTAGTGTGACAGGAGAGTTGAGCCATTCTCTGAGAAGATTCCTCATGGAAACTGGGAACTATTTATTTCAGGGCACAGGAGAAATGAATTTTTCTACTCATTATTCAGCCTCCAGCAAGCAAAGCTAGTGTGGCAGGAGAGTTGAGCAATTCTCTGAGAAGATTCCTCATGGAAACTGGGAACTAGTTATTTCAGGGCACAGGAGAAATGAATTTTCTACTCATAATTCAATCTCCAGCATGCAAAGCTAGTGTGGCAGGAGAGTGGAGCCATTCTCTGGGAAGATTCCTCATGGAAACTGGGAACTAGTTATTTCAGGGCACAGGAGAAATGAATTTTTCTACTCATAATTCAGCCTCCAGCAAGGAAAGCTAGTGTGGAGGAGAGTTGATCCATTCTCTGAGAAGATTCCTCATGGAAACTGGGAACTAGTTATTTCAGGGCACAGGAGAAATGAATTTTTCTACTCATAATTCAGCCTCCAGCAAGAAAGCTAGTGTGGCAGGAGAGTTGAGCCATTCTCTGAGAAGATTCCTCATGGAAACTGGGAACTAGTTATTTCAGGGCACAGGAGAAATGAATTTTTCTACTCCTTATTCAGCCTCCAGCAAGCAAAGCTATTGTGGCAGGAAAGTTGAGCCATTCTCTGAGAAGATTCCTCATGGAAACTGGGAACTAGTTATTTCATGGCACAGGAGAAATGAATTTTTCTACTCATAATTCAGCCTCCAGCAAGCAAAGCTAGTGTGGCAGGAGAGTTGAGCCATTCTCTGAGAAGATTCCTCATGTTAAATGGGAACTAGTTATTGCAGGGCACAGGAGAAATGAATTTTTCTACTCATAATTCAACCTCCACAAGCAAAGCTAGTGTGGCAGGAGAGTTGAACCTTTCTCTGAAAAGGTTCCTCATGGAAACTGAGAACTAGTTATTTCAGGGCACAGGAGAAATGAATTTTTCTACTCATAATTCAGCCTCCAGTAAGCAAAGCTAGTGTGGCAGGAGAGTTGAGCCATTCTCTGAGAAGATTCCTCATGGAAACTGGGAACTAGTTATTTCAGGGAACAGGCGAAATGTATTTTTCTACTCATAATTCAGCCTCCAGCAAGCAAAGCTAGAGTGGCAGGAGAGTTGAGCCATTCTCTGAGAAGATTCCTCATGGAAACTGGGAACTAGTTATTTCAGGGCACAGGAGAAATGAATTTTTCTACTCATAATTCAGCCTCCAGCAAGCAAAGCTAGTGTGGCAGGAGAGTTGAGCCATTCTCTGAGAAGATTCCTCATGGAAACTGGGAACTAGTTATTTCAGGGTACAGAAGAAATGAATTTTTCTACTCATAATTCAGCCTCCAGCAAGCAAAGTAGTGTGGCAGGAAAGTTGAGCCATTCTGTGAGAAGATACCTCATGGAAACTGGGAACTAGTCATTTCAGCGCACAGGAGAAATGAATTTTTCAACTCATAATTCAGCCTACAGCAAGCAAAGCTAGTGTGGCAGGAGAGTTGAGCCATTCTCTGAGAAGATTCCTCATGTTAACTGGGACCTAGTTATTCCAGGGCACAGGAGAAATGAATTTTTCTACTCATAATTGAGCCTTCAGCAAGCAAATCTAGTGTGGCAGGAGAGTTGAGCCATTCTCTGAGAAGATTCCTCATGGAAACTGGGAACTAGATATTTCAGGGCACAGGAGAAATGCAGATTTTCTACTCATAATTCAGCCTCCAGCAAGCCAAGCTTGTGTAGCAGGAGAGTTGAGCCATTCTCTGAGAAGATTCTTCATGGAAACTGGGAACTAGTTATTTCAGGGCACAGGAGAAATGAATTTTTCTACTCATAATTCAGCCTCCAGCAAGCAAAGCTAGTGTGGCAGGAGAGTTGAGCCATTCTCTGAGAAGATTCCTCATGGAAACTGGGAACTAGTTATTTCCGGGCACAGGAGAAATTCATTTTTCTACTCATAATTCAGCCTCCAGCAAGCAAAGCTAGTGTGGCAGGAGAGTTGAGCCACTCTCTGACAAGATTCCTCATGGAAACTGGGAACTAGATATTTAAGGGCACAGGAGAAATGAAGATTTTCTACTCATAATTCAGCCTCCAGCAAGCAAAGCTAGTGTGGCAGGAGAGTTGAGCCATTCTCTGAGAACATTCCTCATGGAAACTGGGAACTAGTTATTTCAGGGCACAGGAGAAATGAATTTTTCTTCTCATAATTCAGCCTCCAGTAAGCAAAGCTAATGTGGCAGGAGAGTTGAGCCATTCTCTGAGAAGATTCCTCATGTTAACTGGGAACTAGTTATTTCAGGGCAGAGGAGAAAAGAATTTTTCTACTCATAATTCAGCCTCTACAAGCAAAGCTAGTGTGGCAGGAGAGTTGAGCCATTCTCAGAGAAGATTCCTCATGGAAACTGGGAACTAGTTATTTCTGGGCCCAGGAGAAATGAATTTTTCTACTCATAATTCAGCCTACAGCATGCAAAGCTAGTGTGGCAGGAGAGTTGAGCCATTCTCTGAGAAGATTCCTCATGGAAACTGGGAACTAGTTATTTCAGGGCACAGGAGAAATGAATTTTTCTACTCATAATTCAGCCTCCAGCATGCAAAGCTAGTGTGCCAGGAGAGTTGAGCCATTCTCTGAGAAGATTCCTCATGGAAACTGGGAACTAGTTATTTCAGGGCACAGGAGAAATGAATTTTTCTACTCATAATTCAGCCTCCAGCAAGCAAAGCTAGTGTGGCAGGAGAGTTGAGCCACTCTCTGACAAGATTCCTCATGGAAACTGGGAAGTAGATATTTAAGGGCACAGGAGAAATGAAGATTTTCTACTCATAATTCAGCCTCCACCAAGCAAAGCTAGTGTGGCAGGAGAGTTGAGCCATTCTCTGAGAAGATTCCTCATGGAAACTGGGAACTAGTTATTTCAGGGTACAGAAGAAATGAATTTTTCTACTCATAATTCAGCCTCCAGCAAGCAAAGTAGTGTGGCAGGAAAGTTGAGCCATTCTGTGAGAAGATACCTCATGGAAACTGGGAACTAGTCATTTCAGCGCACAGGAGAAATGAATTTTTCAACTCATAATTCAGCCTACAGCAAGCAAAGCTAGTGTGGCAGGAGAGTTGAGCCATTCTCTGAGAAGATTCCTCATGTTAACTGGGACCTAGTTATTCCAGGGCACAGGAGAAATGAATTTTTCTACTCATAATTGAGCCTTCAGCAAGCAAATCTAGTGTGGCAGGAGAGTTGAGCCATTCTCTGAGAAGATTCCTCATGGAAACTGGGAACTAGATATTTCAGGGCACAGGAGAAATGCAGATTTTCTACTCATAATTCAGCCTCCAGCAAGCCAAGCTTGTGTAGCAGGAGAGTTGAGCCATTCTCTGAGAAGATTCTTCATGGAAACTGGGAACTAGTTATTTCAGGGCACAGGAGAAATGAATTTTTCTACTCATAATTCAGCCTCCAGCAAGCAAAGCTAGTGTGGCAGGAGAGTTGAGCCATTCTCTGAGAAGATTCCTCATGGAAACTGGGAACTAGTTATTTCCGGGCACAGGAGAAATTCATTTTTCTACTCATAATTCAGCCTCCAGCAAGCAAAGCTAGTGTGGCAGGAGAGTTGAGCCACTCTCTGACAAGATTCCTCATGGAAACTGGGAACTAGATATTTAAGGGCACAGGAGAAATGAAGATTTTCTACTCATAATTCAGCCTCCAGCAAGCAAAGCTAGTGTGGCAGGAGAGTTGAGCCATTCTCTGAGAACATTCCTCATGGAAACTGGGAACTAGTTATTTCAGGGCACAGGAGAAATGAATTTTTCTTCTCATAATTCAGCCTCCAGTAAGCAAAGCTAATGTGGCAGGAGAGTTGAGCCATTCTCTGAGAAGATTCCTCATGTTAACTGGGAACTAGTTATTTCAGGGCAGAGGAGAAAAGAATTTTTCTACTCATAATTCAGCCTCTACAAGCAAAGCTAGTGTGGCAGGAGAGCTGAGCCATTCTCAGAGAAGATTCCTCATGGAAACTGGGAACTAGTTATTTCTGGGCCCAGGAGAAATGAATTTTTCTACTCATAATTCAGCCTCCAGCAAGCAAAGCTAGTGTGGCAGGAGAGTTGAGCCACTCTCTGACAAGATTCCTCATGGAAACTGGGAAGTAGATATTTAAGGGCACAGGAGAAATGAAGATTTTCTACTCATAATTCAGCCTCCAGCAAGCAAAGCTAGTGTGGCAGGAGAGTTGAGCCATTCTCTGAGAACATTCCTCATGGAAACTGGGAACTAGTTATTTCAGGGTACAGGAGAAATGAATTTTTCTACTCATAATTCAGTCTCCAGCAAGCACAGCTTTTGTGGCAGGAGAGTTGAGCCATTCTCGGAGAAGATTCCTCATGGAAACTGGGAACTAGTTATTTCTGGGCACAGGAGAAATGAATTTTTCTACTCATAATTCAACCTCGAACATGAACGCTAGTGTGGCAGGAGAGTTGAGCCATTCTCTGAGAAGATTTCCTCATGGAAACTGGGAACTAGTTATTTCAGGTCACAGGAGAAATGAATTTTTCTACTCATAATTCAGCCTCCAGCAAGCAAAGCTAGTGTGGCAGGAGAGTTGAGCCATTATCTGAGAAGATTCCTCATGGAAACTGGGAACTAGTTATTTCAGGGCACAGGAGAAATGAATTTTTCTACTCATAATTCAGCCTCCAGCAAGCAAAGCTAGTGTGGCAGGAGAGTTGAGCCATTCTCTGAGAAGATTCCTCATGGAAACTGGGAACTAGTTATTTCAGGGCACAGGAGAAATGAACTTTTCTACTCATAATTCAGTCTCCAACATGCAAAGCTAGTGTGGCAGGAGAGTTGAGCCATTCTCTGGGAAGATTCCTCATGGAAACTGGGAACTAGTTATTTCAGGGCACAGGAGAAATGAATTTTTCTTCTCATAATTCAGCCTCCAGCAAGCAAAGCTAGTGTGGCAGAAGAGTTGAGCCATTCTCTGAGAAGATTCCTCATGTTAACTGGGAACTAGTTATTTCAGGGCACAGGAGAAATGAATTTTTCTACTCATAATTTAGCCTCCACAAGCAAAGCTAGTGTGGCAGGAGAGTTGAGCCTTTCTCTGAGAAGGTTCCTCATGGAAACTGAGAACTAGTTATTTCAGGGCACAGGAGAAATGAATTTTTCTACTCATAATTCAGCCTCCAGCAAGCAAAGCTAGTGTGGCAGGAGAGTTGAGCCATTCTCTGAGAAGATTCCTCATGGAAACTGGGAACTAGTTATTTCAGGGCACAGGAGAAATGAATTTTTCTACTCATAATTCAGCCACCAGCAAGCAAAGCTACTGTGACAGGAGAGTTGAGCCATTCTCTGAGAAGATTCCTCATGGAAACTGGGAACTAGTTATTTCAGGGCACAGGAGAAATGAATTTTTCTACTCATAATTCAGCCTCCAGCAAACAAAGCTAGTGTGGCAGGAGAGTTGAGCCATTCTGTGAGAAGATTCCTCATGGAAACTGGGAACTAGTTATTTCAGAGCACAGGAGAAATGAATTTTTCTACTCATAATTCAGCCTCCAGCAAGCAAATCTAGTGTGGCAGGAGAGTTGAGCCATTCTCTGAGATGATTCCTCATGGAAACTGGGAACTAGTTATTTCAGGGCACAGGAGAAATGAATTTTTCTACTCATAATTCAGCCTCCAGCAAGCAAAGGTAGTGTGGCAGGAGATTTGAGCCATTCTCTGAGAAGATTCCTCATGGAAACTGGGAACTAGATATTTCAGGGCACAGGAGAAATGCAGATTTTCTACTCATAATTCAGCCTCCAGCAAGCAAAGCTAGTGTGGCAGGAGAGTTGAGCCATTCTCTGAGAAGATTCCTCATGTTAACTGGGAACTAGTTATTTCAGGGCAGAGGAGAAAAGAATTTTTCTACTCATAATTCAGCCTCTACAAGCAAAGCTAGTGTGGCAGGAGAGTTGAGCCTTTCTCTGAGAAGATTCCTCATTGAAACTGGGAACTAGTTATTTCAGGATACAGGAGAAATGAATTTTTCTACTCATAATTCAGCCTCCAGCAAGCACAGCTTTTGTGGCAGGAGAGTTGAGCCATTCTCAGAGAAGATTCCTCATGGAAACTGGGAACTAGTTATTTCTGGGCCCAGGAGAAATGAATTTTTCTACTAATAATTCAGCCTCCAGCATGCAAAGCTAGTGTGGCAGGAGAGTTGAGCCATTCTCTGAGAAGATTCCTCATGGAAACTGGGAACTAGTTATTTCAGGGCAAAGGAGAAATGAATTTTTTTACTCATAATTCAGCCTCCAGCATGCAAAGCTAGTGTGGCAGGAGAGTTGAGCCATTCTCTAAGAAGATTCCTCATGGAAACTGGGAACTAGTTATTTCAGGGCAGAGGAGAAATGAATTTTTCTACTCATAATTCAGCCTCCAGCAAGCAAAGCTAGTGTGGCAGGAGAGTTGAGCCATTCTCTGAGAAGATTCCTCATGGAAACTGGGAACTAGTTATTTCCGGGCACAGGAGAAATTCATTTTTCTACTCATAATTCAGCCTCCAGCAAGCAAAGCTAGTGTGGCAGGAGAGTTGAGCCACTCTCTGACAAGATTCCTCATGGAAACTGGGAACTAGATATTTAAGGGCACAGGAGAAATGAAGATTTTCTACTCATAATTCAGCCTCCAGCAAGCAAAGCTAGTGTGGCAGGAGAGTTGAGCCATTCTCTGAGAACATTCCTCATGGAAACTGGGAACTAGTTATTTCAGGGCACAGGAGAAATGAATTTTTCTTCTCATAATTCAGCCTCCAGTAAGCAAAGCTAATGTGGCAGGAGAGTTGAGCCATTCTCTGAGAAGATTCCTCATGTTAACTGGGAACTAGTTATTTCAGGGCAGAGGAGAAAAGAATTTTTCTACTCATAATTCAGCCTCTACAAGCAAAGCTAGTGTGGCAGGAGAGTTGAGCCATTCTCAGAGAAGATTCCTCATGGAAACTGGGAACTAGTTATTTCTGGGCCCAGGAGAAATGAATTTTTCTACTCATAATTCAGCCTCCAGCATGCAAAGCTAGTGTGGCAGGAGAGTTGAGCCATTCTCTGAGAAGATTCCTCATGGAAACTGGGAACTAGTTATTTCAGGGCACAGGAGAAATGAATTTTTCTACTCATAATTCAGCCTCCAGCATGCAAAGCTAGTGTGGCAGGAGAGTTGAGCCATTCTCTGAGAAGATTCCTCATGGAAACTGGGAACTAGTTATTTCAGGACACAGGAGAAATGAATTTTTCTACTCATAATTCAGCCTCCAGCAAGCAAAGCTAGTGTGGCAGGAGAGTTGAGCCACTCTCTGACAAGATTCCTCATGGAAACTGGGAAGTAGATATTTAAGGGCACAGGAGAAATGAAGATTTTCTACTCATAATTCAGCCTCCAGCAAGCAAAGCTAGTGTGGCAGGAGAGTTGAGCCATTCTCTGAGAACATTCCTCATGGAAACTGGGAACTAGTTATTTCAGGGTACAGGAGAAATGAATTTTTCTACTCATAATTCAGTCTCCAGCAAGCACAGTTTTTGTGGCAGGAGAGTTGAGCCATTCTCGGAGAAGATTCCTCATGGAAACTGGGAACTAGTTATTTCTGGGCACAGGAGAAATGAATTTTTCTACTCATAATTCAACCTCGAACATGAACGCTAGTGTGGCAGGAGAGTTGAGCCATTCTCTGAGAAGATTTCCTCATGGAAACTGGGAACTAGTTATTTCAGGTCACAGGAGAAATGAATTTTTCTACTCATAATTCAGCCTCCAGCAAGCAAAGCTAGTGTGGCAGGAGAGTTGAGCCATTATCTGAGAAGATTCCTCATGGAAACTGGGAACTAGTTATTTCAGGGCACAGGAGAAATGAATTTTTCTACTCATAATTCAGCCTCCAGCAAGCAAAGCTAGTGTGGCAGGAGAGTTGAGCCATTCTCTGAGAAGATTCCTCATGGAAACTGGGAACTAGTTATTTCAGGGCACAGGAGAAATGAACTTTTCTACTCATAATTCAGTCTCCAACATGCAAAGCTAGTGTGGCAGGAGAGTTGAGCCATTCTCTGGGAAGATTCCTCATGGAAACTGGGAACTAGTTATTTCAGGGCACAGGAGAAATGAATTTTTCTACTCATAATTCAGCCTCCAGCAAGCAAAGCTAGTGTGGCAGAAGAGTTGAGCCATTCTCTGAGAAGATTCCTCATGTTAACTGGGAACTAGTTATTTCAGGGCACAGGAGAAATGAATTTTTCTACTCATAATTTAGCCTCCACAAGCAAAGCTAGTGTGGCAGGAGAGTTGAGCCTTTCTCTGAGAAGGTTCCTCATGGAAAATGAGAACTAGTTATTTCAGGGCACAGGAGAAATGAATTTTTCTACTCATAATTCAGCCTCCAGCAAGCAAAGCTAGTGTGGCAGGAGAGTTGAGCCATTCTCTGAGAAGATTCCTCATGGAAACTGGGAACTAGTTATTTCAGGGCACAGGAGAAATGAATTTTTCTACTCATAATTCAGCCACCAGCAGGCAAAGCTACTGTGACAGGAGAGTTGAGCCATTCTCTGAGAAGATTCCTCATGGAAACTGGGAACTAGTTATTTCAGGGCACAGGAGAAATGAATTTTTCTACTCATAATTCAGCCTCCAGCAAACAAAGCTAGTGTGGCAGGAGAGTTGAGCCATTCTGTGAGAAGATTCCTCATGGAAACTGGGAACTAGTTATTTCAGAGCACAGGAGAAATGAATTTTTCTACTCATAATTCAGCCTCCAGCAAGCAAATCTAGTGTGGCAGGAGAGTTGAGCCATTCTCTGAGATGATTCCTCATGGAAACTGGGAACTAGTTATTTCAGGGCACAGGAGAAATGAATTTTTCTACTCATAATTCAGCCTCCAGCAAGCAAAGGTAGTGTGGCAGGAGATTTGAGCCATTCTCTGAGAAGATTCCTCATGGAAACTGGGAACTAGATATTTCAGGGCACAGGAGAAATGCAGATTTTCTACTCATAATTCAGCCTCCAGCAAGCAAAGCTAGTGTGGCAGGAGAGTTGAGCCATTCTCTGAGAAGATTCCTCATGTTAACTGGGAACTAGTTATTTCAGGGCAGAGGAGAAAAGAATTTTTCTACTCATAATTCAGCCTCTACAAGCAAAGCTAGTGTGGCAGGAGAGTTGAGCCTTTCTCTGAGAAGATTCCTCATTGAAACTGGGAACTAGTTATTTCAGGGTACAGGAGAAATGAATTTTTCTACTCATAATTCAGCCTCCAGCAAGCACAGCTTTTGTGGCAGGAGAGTTGAGCCATTCTCAGAGAAGATTCCTCATGGAAACTGGGAACTAGTTATTTCTGGGCCCAGGAGAAATGAATTTTTCTACTAATAATTCAGCCTCCAGCATGCAAAGCTAGTGTGGCAGGAGAGTTGAGCCATTCTCTGAGAAGATTCCTCATGGAAACTGGGAACTAGTTATTTCAGGGCACAGGAGAAATGAATTTTTTTACTCATAATTCAGCCTCCAGCATGCAAAGCTAGTGTGGCAGGAGAGTTGAGCCATTCTCTAAGAAGATTCCTCATGGAAACTGGGAACTAGTTATTTCAGGGCACAGGAGAAATGAATTTTTCTACTCATAATTCAGCCTCCAGCAAGCAAAGCTAGTGTGGCAGGAGAGTTGAGCCACTCTCTGACAAGATTCCTCATGGAAACTGGGAACTAGATATTTAAGGGCACAGGAGAAATGAAGATTTTCTACTCATAATTCAGCCTCCAGCAAGCAAAGCTAGTGTGGCAGGAGAGTTGAGCCATTCTCTGAGAACATTCCTCATGGAAACTGGGAACTGGTTATTTCAGGGCACAGGAGAAATGAATTTTTCTTCTCATAATTCAGCCTCCAGTAAGCAAAGCTAATGTGGCAGGAGAGTTGAGCCATTCTCTGAGAAGATTCCTCATGTTAACTGGGAACTAGTTATTTCAGGGCAGAGGAGAAAAGAATTTTTCTACTCATAATTCATCCTCTACAAGCAAAGCTAGTGTGGCAGGAGAGTTGAGCCTTTCTCTGGGAAGATTCCTCATTGAAACTGGGAACTAGTTATTTCAGGGTACAGGAGAAATGAATTTTTCTACTCATAATTCAGTCTCCAGCAAGCACAGCTTTTGTGGCAGGAGAGTTGAGCCATTCTCGGAGAAGATTCCTCATGGAAACTGGGAACTAGTTATTTCTGGGCACAGGAGAAATGAATTTTTCTACTCATAATTCAACCTCGAACATGAACGCTAGTGTGGCAGGAGAGTTGAGCCATTCTCTGAGAAGATTTCCTCATGGAAACTGGGAACTAGTTATTTCAGGTCACAGGAGAAATGAATTTTTCTACTCATAATTCACCCTCCAGCAAGCAAAGCTAGTGTGGCAGGAGAGTTGAGCCATTATCTGAGAAGATTCCTCATGGAAACTGGGAACTAGTTATTTCAGGGCACAGGAGAAATGAATTTTTCTACTCATAATTCAGCCTCCAGCAAGCAAAGCTAGTGTGGCAGGAGAGTTGAGCCATTCTCTGAGAAGATTCCTCATGGAAACTGGGAACTAGTTATTTCAGGGCACAGGAGAAATGAACTTTTCTACTCATAATTCAGTCTCCAACATGCAAAGCTAGTGTGGCAGGAGAGTTGAGCCATTCTCTGGGAAGATTCCTCATGGAAACTGGGAACTAGTTATTTCAGGGCACAGGAGAAATGAATTTTTCTACTCATAATTCAGCCTCCAGCAAGCAAAGCTAGTGTGGCAGAAGAGTTGAGCCATTCTCTGAGAAGATTCCTCATGTTAACTGGGAACTAGTTATTTCAGGGCACAGGAGAAATGAATTTTTCTACTCATAATTTAGCCTCCACAAGCAAAGCTAGTGTGGCAGGAGAGTTGAGCCTTTCTCTGAGAAGGTTCCTCATGGAAACTGAGAACTAGTTATTTCAGGGCACAGGAGAAATGAATTTTTCTACTCATAATTCAGCCTCCAGCAAGCAAAGCTAGTGTGGCAGGAGAGTTGAGCCATTCTCTGAGAAGATTCCTCATGGAAACTGGGAACTAGTTATTTCAGGGCACAGGAGAAATGAATTTTTCTACTCATAATTCAGCCTCCAGCAAGCAAAGATAGTGTGACAGGAGAGTTGAGCCATTCTCTGAGAAGATTCCTCATGGAAACTGGGAACTAGTTATTTCAGGGCACAGGAGAAATGAATTTTTCTACTCATAATTCAGCCTCCAGCAAACAAAGCTAGTGTGGCAGGAGAGTTGAGCCATTCTGTGAGAAGATTCCTCATGGAAACTGGGAACTAGTTATTTCAGGGCACAGGAGAAATGAATTTTTCTACTCATAATTCAGCCTCCAGCAAGCAAATCTAGTGTGGCAGGAGAGTTGAGCCATTCTCTGAGATGATTCCTCATGGAAACTGGGAACTAGTTATTTCAGGGCACAGGAGAAATGAATTTTTCTACTCATAATTCAGCCTCCAGCAAGCAAAGGTAGTGTGGCAGGAGATTTGAGCCATTCTCTGAGAAGATTCCTCATGGAAACTGGGAACTAGTTATTTCGGGGCACAGGAGAAATGAATTTTTGTACTCATAATTCAGCCTCCAGCATGCAAAGCTAGTGTGGCAGGAGAGTTGAGCCATTCTCTGAGAAGATTCCTCATGGAAACTGGGAACTAGTTATTTCAGGGCACAGGAGAAATGAATTTTTCTACACATAATTCAGCCTCCAGCAAGCAAAGCTAGTGTGGCAGGAGAGTTGAGCCATTCTCTGAGATGATTCCTCAAGGAAACTGGGAACTTGTTATTTCAGGGCACAGGAGAAATGAAATTTTCTACTCATAATTCAGCCTCCAGCAAGCAATGCTATTGTGGCAGGGGAGTTGAGCCATTCTCTGAGAAGATTCCTCATGGAAACTGGGAACTAGATATTTCAGGGCACAGGAGAAATGCAGATTTTCTACTCTTAATTCAGCCTCCAGCAAGCAAAGCTAGTGTGGCAGGAGAGTTGTGCCATTCTCTGAGAAGATTCCTCATGTTAACTGGGAACTAGTTATTTCAGGGCACAGGAGAAATGAATTTTTCTACTCATAATTCAACCTCCACAAGCAAAGTTAGTGTGGCAGGAGAGTTGAACCTTTCTCTGAAAAGGTTCCTCATGGAAACTGAGAACTAGTTATTTCAGGGCACAGGAGAAATGAATTTTTCTACTCATAATTCAGCCTCCAGTAAGCAAAGCTTGTGTGGCAGGAGAGTTGAGCCATTCTCTGAGAAGATTCCTCATGGAAACTGGGAACTAGATATTTCAGGGCACAGGAGAAATGAATTTTTCTACTCATCATTCAGCCTCCAGCAAGAAAGCTAGTGTGGCAGGAGAGTTGAGCCATTCTCTGAGAAGATTCCTCATGGAACCTGGGAAGTAGTTATTTCAGGGCACAGGAGAAATGAATTTTTCTACTCATAATTCAACCTCCAGCAAGCAAAGATAGTGTGGCAGGAGAGTTGAGCCATTCTCTGAGAAGATTCCTCTTGGAATCTGGGAACTAGTTATTTCAGCGCACAGGAGAAATGAATTTTTCTACTCATAATTCAGCTTTCAGTAAGCAAATCTAGTGTGGCAGGAGAGTTGAGCCATTCTCTGAGAAGATTCCTCATGGAAACTGGGAACTAGATATTTCAGGGCACAGGAGAAATGCAGATTTTCTACTCATAATTCAGCCTCCAGCAAGCAAAGCTTGTGTAGCAGGAGAGTTGAGCCATTCTCTGAGAAGATTCCTCATGGAAACTGGGAACTAGTTATTTCAGGGCACAGGAGAAATGAATTTTTCTACTCATAATTCAGCCTCCAGCAAGCAAAGCTAGTGTGGCAGGAGAGTTGAGCCATTCTGTGAGAAGATTCCTCATGGAAATTGGGAACTAGTTATTTCAGGGTACAGAAGAAATGAATTTTTCTACTCATAATTCAGCCTCCAGCAAGCAAAGCTAGAGTGGCAGGAAAGTTGAGCCATTCTCTGAGAAGATTAATCATGGAAAATGGGAACTAGTTATTTCAGGGCACAGGAGAAATGAATTTTTCTACTCATAATTCAGCCTACAGCAATCAAAGCTAGTGTGGCAGGAGAGTTGAGCCATTCTCTGAGAAGATTCCTCATGTTAACTGGGACCTAGTTATTTCATGGCACAGGAGAAATGAATTTTGCTACTCATAATTGAGCCTCCACAAGCAAAGCTAGTGTGGCAGGAGAGTTGAGCCTTTCTCTGAGAAGGTTCCTCATGGAAACTGAGAACTAGTTATTTCAGGGCACAGGAGAAATGAATTTTTCTACTCATAATTCAGCCTCCAGCAAGGAAAGCTAGTGTGGAGGAGAGTTGATCCATTCTCTGAGAAGATTCCTCATGGAAACTGGGAACTAGTTATTTCAGGGCACAGGAGAAATGAATTTTTCTACTCATAATTCAGCCTCCAGCTAGAAACCTAGTGTGGCAGGAGAGTTGAGCCATTCTCTGAGAAGATTCCTTCTGGAACCTGGGAACTAGTTATTTTAGGGCACAGGAGAAATGAATTTTTCTACTCATAATTCAGCTCCAGCAAGCAAAGCTAGTGTGGCAGGAGAGTTGAGCCATTCTATTATAAGATTCCTCTTGGAATCTGGGAACTATTTATTTCAGGGCACAGGAGAAATGAATTTTTCTACTCATAATTCAGCCTTCAGCAAGCAAAGCTAGTGTGGCAGGAGAGTTGAGCCATTCTCTGAGAAGATTCCTCCTGGAAACTGGGAACTAGATATTTCAAGGCACAGGAGAAATGCAGATTTTCTACTCATAATTCAGCCTCCAGCAAGCAAAGCTTGTGTAGCAGGAGAGTTGAGCCATTCTCTGAGAAGATTCCTCATGGAAACTGGGAACTAGTTATTTCAGGGCACAGGAGAAATGAATTTTTCTACTCATAATTCAGCCTCCACAAGCAAAGCTAGTGTGACAGGAGAGTTGAGCCATTCTCTCAGAAGGTTCTTCATTGAAACTGGGAACTAGATATTTCAGGGCACAGGAGAAATGAATATTTCCACTCATAATTCAGCCTCCAGCAAGCAAAGCTAGTGTGGCAGGAGAGTTGAGCCATTCTCTGAGAAGATTCCTCATGGAAACTGGGAACTAGTTATTTCAGTGTACAGTAAAAATGAATTTTTCTACTCATAATTCAGCCTCCAGCGAGCAAAGCTAGTGTGGCAGGAGAGTTTAGCCATTCTCTGAGAAGATTCCTCATGGAAACTGGGAACTAGTTATTTCAGGGCACAGGAGAAATGAATTTTTCTACTCATAATTCAGCCTCCAGCAAGCAAAGCTAGCGTGGCAGGAGAGTTGAGCCATTCTCTGAGAAGATTCCTCATGTTAACTGGGAACTAGTTATTTCAGGGCAGAGGAGAAAAGAATTTTTCTACTCATAATTCAGCCTATACAAGCAAAGCTAGTGTGGCAGGAGAGTTGAGCCTTTCTCTGAGAAGATTCCTCATTGAAACTGGGAACTAGTTATTTCAGGGTACAGGAGAAATGAATTTTTCTACTCATAATTCAGCCTCCAGCAAGCAAAGCTTGTGTGGCAGGAGAGTTGAGCCATTCTCGGAGAAGATTCCTCATGGAAACTGGGAACTAGTTATTTCTGGGCACAGGAGAAATGAATTTTTCTACTCATAATTCAGCCTCCAACATGAAAGCTAGTGTGGCAGGAGAGTTGAGCCATTCTCTGAGAAGATTTCCTCATGGAAACTGGGAACTAGTTATTTCAGGTCACAGGAGAAATGAATTTTTCTACTCATAATTCAGCCTCCAGCAAGCAAAGCTAGTGTGGCAGGAGAGTTCAGCCATTCTCTGAGAAGATTCCTCATGGAAACTGGGAACTAGTTATTTCAGGGCACAGGAGAAATAAATTTTTCTACTCATAATTCAGCCTCCAGCAAGCAAAGCTAGTGTGGCCGGAGAGTTGAGCCACTCTGAGATGATTAATCCTGGAATCTGGGAACTAGTTATTTCAGGGCACAGGAGAAAAGAATTTTTCTACTCATAATTCAGCCTCCAGCAAGCAAAGCTAGTGTGGCAGGAGAGTTGAGCCATTCTCTGAGAAGATTCCTCATGGAAACTGGGAACTAGTTATTTCAGGGCACAGGAGAAATGAATTTTTCTACTCATAATTCAGCCTCCAGCAAGCAAAGCTAGTGTGGCAGGAGAGTTGAGCCACTCTCTGACAAGATTCCTCATGGAAACTGGGAACTAGATATTTAAGGGCACAGGAGAAATGAAGATTTTCTACTCATAATTCAGCCTCCAGCAAGCAAAGCTAGTGTGGCAGGAGAGTTGAGCCATTCTCTGAGAACATTCCTCATGGAAACTGGGAACTAGTTATTTCAGGGCACAGGAGAAATGAATTTTTCTTCTCATAATTCAGCCTCCAGTAAGCAAAGCTAATGTGGCAGGAGAGTTGAGCCATTCTCTGAGAAGATTCCTCATGTTAACTGGGAACTAGTTATTTCAGGGCAGAGGAGAAAAGAATTTTTCTACTCATAATTCAGCCTCTACAAGCAAAGCTAGTGTGGCAGGAGAGTTGAGCCTTTCTCTGAGAAGATTCCTCATTGAAACTGGGAACTAGTTATTTCAGGGTACAGGAGAAATGAATTTTTCTACTCATAATTCAGTCTCCAGCAAGCACAGCTTTTGTGGCAGGAGAGTTGAGCCATTCTCGGAGAAGATTCCTCATGGAAACTGGGAACTAGTTATTTCTGGGCACAGGAGAAATGAATTTTTCTACTCATAATTCAGCCTCGAACATGAACGCTAGTGTGGAAGGAGAGTTGAGCCATTCTCTGAGAAGATTTCCTCATGGAAACTGGGAACTAGTTATTTCAGGTCACAGGAGAAATGAATTTTTCTACTCATAATTCAGCCTCCAGCAAGCAAAGCTAGTGTGGCAGGAGAGTTGAGCCATTATCTGAGAAGACTCCTCATGGAACCTGGGAACTAGTTATTTCAGGGCACAGGAGAAATGAATTTTTCTACTCATAATTCAGGCTCCAGCAAGCAAAGCTAGTGTGGCAGGAGAGTTGAGCCATTCTCTGAGAAGATTCCTCATGGAAACTGGGAACTATTTATTTAAGGGCACAGGAGAAATGAACTTTTCTACTCATAATTCAGTCTCCAACATGCAAAGCTAGTGTGGCAGGAGAGTTGAGCCATTCTCTGGGAAGATTCCTCATGGAAACTGGGAACTAGTTATTTCAGGGCACAGGAGAAATGAATTTTTCTACTCATAATTCAGCCTCCAGCAAGCAAAGCTAGTGTGCCAGAAGAGTTGAGCCATTCTCTGAGAAGATTCCTCATGTTAACTGGGAACTAGTAATTTCAGGGCACAGGAGACATGAATTTTTCTACTCATAATTCAGCCTCCACAAGCAAAGCTAGTGTGGCAGGAGAGTTGAGCCTTTCTCTGAGAAGGTTCCTCATGGAAACTGAGAACTAGTTATTTCAGGGCACAGGAGAAATGAATTTTTCTACTCATAATTCAGCCTCCAGCAAGCAAAGCTAGTGTGGCAGGAGAGTTGAGCCATTCTCTGAGAAGATTCCTCATGGAAACTGGGAACTAGTTATTTCAGGGCACAGGAGAAATGAATTTTTCTACTCATAATTCAGCCTCCAGCAAGCAAAGCTATTGTGACAGGAGAGTTGAGCCATTCTCTGAGATGATTCCTCATGGAAACTGGGAACTAGTTATTTCAGGGCACAGGAGAAATGAATTTTTCTACTCATAATTCAGCCTCCAGCAAACAAAGCTAGTGTGGCAGGAGAGTTGAGCCATTCTGTGAGAAGATTCCTCATGGAAACTGGGAACTAGTTATTTCAGGGCACAGGAGAAATGAATTTTTCTACTCATAATTCAGCCTCCAGCAAGCAAATCTAGTGTGGCAGGAGAGTTGAGCCATTCTCTGAGATGATTCCTCATGGAAACTGTTAACTAATTATTTCAGGGCACAGGAGAAATGAATTTTTCTACTCATAATTCAGCCTCCAGCAAGCAAAGGTAGTGAGGCAGGAGATTTGAGCCATTCTCTGAGAAGATTCCTCATGGAAACTGGGAACTAGATATTTCAGGGCACAGGAGAAATGCAGATTTTCTACTCATAATTCAGCCTCCAGCAAGCAAAGCTAGTGTGGCAGGAGAGTTGAGCCATTCTCTGAGAGGATTCCTCATGGAAACTGGGAACTAGTTATTTCGGGGCACAGGAGAAATGAATTTTTGTACTCATAATTCAGCCTCCAGCATGCAAAGCTAGTGTGGCAGGAGAGTTGAGCCATTCTCTGAGAAGATTCCTCATGGAAACTGGGAACTAGTTATTTCAGGGCACAGGAGAAATGAATTTTTCTACACATAATTCAGCCTCCAGCAAGCAAAGCTAGTGTGGCAGGAGAGTTGAGCCATTCTCTGAGATGATTCCTCATGGAAACTGGGAACTTGTTATTTCAGGGCACAGGAGAAATGAAATTTTCTACTCATAATTCAGCCTCCAGCAAGCAATGCTATTGTGGCAGGGGAGTTGAGCCATTCTCTGAGAAGATTCCTCATGGAAACTGGGAACTAGATATTTCAGGGCACAGGAGAAATGCAGATTTTCTACTCTTAATTCAGCCTCCAGCAAGCAAAGCTAGTGTGGCAGGAGAGTTGTGCCATTCTCTGAGAAGATTCCTCATGTTAACTGGGAACTAGTTATTTCAGGGCACAGGAGAAATGAATTTTTCTACTCATAATTCAACCTCCACAAGCAAAGCTAGTGTGGCAGGAGAGTTGAGCCATTCTCTGAGAAGATTCCTCATGGAAACTGGGAACTAGTTATTTCAGGGCACAGGAGAAATGAATTTTTCTACACATAATTCAGCCTCCAGCAAGAAAGCTAGTGTGGCAGGAGAGTTGAGCCATTCTCTCAGAAGATTTCTCATGGAAACTGGTAACTAGTTATTTCAGGGCACAGGAGAAATGAATTTTTCTACTCATAATTCAGCCTCCAGCAAGCAAAGCTTGTGTGGCAGGAGAGTTGAGCCATTCTCTGAGAAGATTCCTCATGGAAACTGGGAACTAGTTATTTCAGGGCCCAGGAGAAATGAATTTTTCTACTCATAATTCAGCCTACAGCATGCAATGCTAGTGTGGCAGGAGAGTTGAGCCATTCTCTGAGAAGATTCCTCATGGAAACTTTGAACTATTTATTTCAGGGCACAGTAGAATTGAATTTTTCTACTCATAATTCAGCCTCCAGCAAGCAAAGCTAGTGTGGCAGGAGAGTTGAGCCATTCTCTGAGAAGATTCCTCATGGAAACTGGGAACTAGTTATTTCAGGGCACAGTAGAAATGAATATTTCTACTCATAATTCAGCCTCCAGCAAGCAAAGCTAGTGTGGCAAGAGAGTTGAGCCATTCTCTGAGAAGATTCCTCATGGAAACTGGGAACTAGTTATTTCAGTGTACAGGAAAAATGAATTTTTCTACTCATAATTCAGCCTCCAGCGAGCAAAGCTAGTGTGGCAGGAGAGTTGAGCCATTCTCTGAGAAGATTCCTCATGGAAACTGGGAATTAGTTATTTCTGGGCACAGGAGAAATGAATTTTTCTACTCATAATTCAGCCTCCAACATGAAAGCTAGTGTGGCAGGAGAGTTGAGCCATTCTCTGAGAAGATTTCCTCATGGAAACTGGGAACTAGTTATTTCAGGTCACAGGAGAAATGAATTTTTCTACTCATAATTCAGCCTCCAGCAAGCAAAGCTAGTGTGGCAGGAGAGTTGAGCCATTCTCTGAGAAGATTCCTCATGTTAACTGGGAACTAGTTATTTCAGGGCAGTGGAGAAAAGAAATTTTCTACTCATAATTCAGCCTCTACAAGCAAAGCTAGTGTGGCAGGAGAGTTGAGCCTTTCTCTGAGGAGATTCCTCATTGAAACTGGGAACTAGTTATTTCAGGGTACAGGAGAAATGAATTTTTCTACTCATAATTCAGCCTCCAGCAAGCAAAGCTTGTGTGGGAGGAGAGTTGAGCCATTCTCGGAGAAGATTCCTCATGGAAACTGGGAACTAGTTATTTCAGGGCACAGGAGAAATGAATTCTTCTACTCATAATTCAGCCTCCAACATGAAAGCTAGTGTGGCAGGAGAGTTGAGCCATTCTCTGAGAAGATTTCCTCATGGAAACTGGGAACTAGTTATTTCAGGTCACAGGAGAAATGAATTTTTCCACTCATAATTCAGCCTCCAGCAAGCAAAGCTAGTGTGGCAGGAGAGTTGAGCCATTCTCTGAGAAGATTCCTCATGGAAACTGGTAACTAGATATTTCAGGGCACAGGAGAAATGCAAATTTTCTACTCATAATTCAGCCTCCAGCAAGCAAAGCTAGTGTGGCAGGAGAGTTGAGCCATTCTCTGAGAGGATTCCTCATGGAAACTGGGAACTAGTTATTTCGGGGCACAGGAGAAATGAATTTTTGTACTCATAATTCAGCCTCCAGCATGCAAAGCTAGTGTCGCAGGAGAGTTGAGCCATTCTCTGAGAAGATTCCTCATGGAAACTGGGAACTAGTTATTTCAGGGCACAGGAGAAATGAATTTTTCTACACATAATTCAGCCTCCAGTAAGCAAAGCTAGTGTGGCAGGAGAGTTGAGCCATTCTCTGAGAAGATTCCTCATGGAAACTGGGAACTAGATATTTCAGGGCACAGGAGAAATGCAGATTTTCTACTCATAATTCAGCCTCCAGCAAGCAAAGCTTGTGTGGCAGGAGAGTTGAGCCATTTTCTGAGAAGATTCCTCATTGAAACTGGGAACTATTTATTTCGGGGCACAGGAGAAATGAATTTTTGTACTCATAATTCAGCCTCCAGCATGCAAAGCTAGTGTGGCAGGAGAGTTGAGACATTCTCTGAGAAGATTCCTCATGAAAACTGGGAACTAGTTATTTCAGGGCACAGGAGAAATGAATTTTTCTACACATAATTCAGCCTCCAGCAAGAAAGCTAGTGTGGCAGGAGAGTTGAGCCATTCTCTCAGAAGATTTCTCATGGAAACTGGTAACTAGTTATTTCAGGGCACAGGAGAAATGAATTTTTCTACTCATAATTCAGCCTCCAGCAAGCAAAGCTTGTGTGGCAGGAGAGTTGAGCCATTCTCTGAGAAGATTCCTCATGGAAACTGGGAACTAGTTATTTCAGGGCCCAGGAGAAATGAATTTTTCTACTCATAATTCAGCCTACAGCATGCAATGCTAGTGTGGCAGGAGAGTTGAGCCATTCTCTGAGAAGATTCCTCATGGAAACTTTGAACTATTTATTTCAGGGCACAGTAGAATTGAATTTTTCTACTCATAATTCAGCCTCCAGCAAGCAAAGCTAGTGTTGCAGGAGAGTTGAGCCATTCTCTGAGAAGATTCCGCATGGAAACTGGGAACTAGTTATTTCAGGGCACAGTAGAAATGAATTTTTCTACTCATAATTCAGCCTCCAGCAAGCAAAGCTAGTGTGGCAAGAGAGTTGAGCCATTCTCTGAGAAGATTCCTCATGGAAACTGGGAACTAGTTATTTCAGTGTACAGGAAAAATGAATTTTTCTACTCATAATTCAGCTTCCAGCGAGCAAAGCTAGTGTGGCAGGAGAGTTGAGCCATTCTCTGAGAAGATTCCTCATGGAAACTGGGAACTAGTTATTTCAGGGCACAGGAGAAATGAATTTTTCTTCTCATAATTCAGCCTCCAGTAAGCAAAGCTAATGTGGCAGGAGAGTTGAGCCATTCTCTGAGAAGATTCCTCATGTTAACTGGGAACTAGTTATTTCAGGGCAGAGGAGAAAAGAATTTTTCTACTCATAATTCAGCCTCTACAAGCAAAGCTAGTGTGGCAGGAGAGTTGAGCCTTTCTCTGAGAAGATTCCTCATTGAAACTGGGAACTAGTTATTTCAGGGTACAGGAGAAATGAATTTTTCTACTCATAATTCAGTCTCCAGCAAGCACAGCTTTTGTGGCAGGAGAGTTGAGCCATTCTCGGAGAAGATTCCTCATGGAAACTGGGAACTAGTTATTTCTGGGCACAGGAGAAATGAATTTTTCTACTCATAATTCAGCCTCGAACATGAACGCTAGTGTGGCAGGAGAGTTGAGCCATTCTCTGAGAAGATTTCCTCATGGAAACTGGGAACTAGTTATTTCAGGTCACAGGAGAAATGAATTTTTCTACTCATAATTCAGCCTCCAGCAAGCAAAGCTAGTGTGGCAGGAGAGTTGAGCCATTATCTGAGAAGATTCCTCATGGAACCTGGGAACTAGTTATTTCAAGGCACAGGAGAAATGAATTTTTCTACTCATAATTCAGCCTCCAGCAAGCAAAGCTAGTGTGGCAGGAGAGTTGAGCCATTCTCTGAGAAGATTCCTCATGGAAACTGGGAACTATTTATTTCAGGGCACAGGAGAAATGAACTTTTCTACTCATAATTCAGTCTCCAACATGCAAAGCTAGTGTGGCAGGAGAGTTGAGCCATTCTCTGGGAAGATTCCTCATGGAAACTGGGAACTAGTTATTTCAGGGCACAGGAGAAATGAATTTTTCTACTCATAATTCAGCCTCCAGCAAGCAAAGCTAGTGTGGCAGGAGAGTTGAGCCATTCTCTGAGAAGATTCCTCATGAAAACTGGGAACTAGTTATTTCAGGGCACAGGAGAAATGAATTTTTCTACACATAATTCAGCCTCCAGCAAGAAAGCTAGTGTGGCAGGAGAGTTGAGCCATTCTCTCAGAAGATTTCTCATGGAAACTGGTAACTAGTTATTTCAGGGCACAGGAGAAATGAACTTTTCTACTCATAATTCAGCCTCCAGCAAGCAAAGCTTGTGTGGCAGGAGAGTTGAGCCATTCTCTGAGAAGATTCCTCATGGAAACTGGGAACTAGTTTTTTCAGGGCCCAGGAGAAATGAATTTTTCTACTCATAATTCAGCCTACAGCATGCAATGCTAGTGTGGCAGGAGAGTTGAGCCATTCTCTGAGAAGATTCCTCATGGAAACTTTGAACTATTTATTTCAGGGCACAGTAGAATTGAATTTTTCTACTCATAATTCAGCCTCCAGCAAGCAAAGCTAGTGTGGCAGGAGAGTTGAGCCATTCTCTGAGAAGATTCCTCATGGAAACTGGGAACTAGTTATTTCAGGGCACAGTAGAAATGAATTTTTCTACTCATAATTCAGCCTCCAGCAAGCAAAGCTAGTGTGGCAAGAGAGTTGAGCCATTCTCTGAGAAGATTCCTCATGGAAACTGGGAACTAGTTATTTCAGTGTACAGGAAAAATGAATTTTTCTACTCATAATTCAGCCTCCAGCGAGCAAAGCTAGTGTGGCAGGAGAGTTGAGCCATTCTCTGAGAACATTCCTCATGGAAACTGGGAACTAGTTATTTCAGGGCACAAGAGAAATGAATTTTTCTACTCATAATTCAGCCTCCAGCAAGCAAAGCTAGCGTGGCAGGAGAGTTGAGCCATTCTCTGAGAAGATTCCTCATGTTAACTGGGAACTAGTTATTTCAGGGCAGAGGAGAAAAGAATTTTTCTACTCATAATTCAGCCTATACAAGCAAAGCAAGTGTGGCAGGAGAGTTGAGCCTTTCTCTGAGAAGATTCCTCATTGAAACTGGGAACTAGTTATTTCAGGGTACAGGAGAAATGAATTTTTCTACTCATAATTCAGCCTCCAGCAAGCAAAGCTTGTGTGGCAGGAGAGTTGAGCCATTCTCGGAGAAGATTCCTCATGGAAACTGGGAACTAGTTATTTCTGGGCACAGGAGAAATGAATTTTTCTACTCATAATTCAGCCTCCAACATGAAAGCTAGTGTGGCAGGAGAGTTGAGCCATTCTCTGAGAAGATTTCCTCATGGAAACTGGGAACTAGTTATTTCAGGGCACAGGAGAAATGAACTTTTCTACTCATAATTCAGTCTCCAACATGCAAAGCTAGTGTGGCAGGAGAGTTGAGCCATTCTCTGGGAAGATTCCTCATGGAAACTGGGAACTAGTTATTTCAGGGCAGAGGAGAAATGAATTTTTCTACTCATAATTCAGCCTCCAGCAAGCAAAGCTAGTGTGGCAGAAGAGTTGAGCCATTCTCTGAGAAGATTCCTCATGTTAACTGGGAACTAGTTATTTCAGGGCACAGGAGAAATGAATTTTTCTACTCATAATTCAGCCTCCACAAGCAAAGCTAGTGTGGCAGGAGAGTTGAGCCTTTCTCTGAGAAGGTTCCTCATGGAAACTGAGAACTAGTTATTTCAGGGCACAGGAGAAATGAATTTTTCTACTCATAATTCAGCCTCCAGCAAGCAAAGCTAGTGTGGCAGGAGAGTTGAGCCATTCTCTGAGAAGATTCCTCATGGAAACTGGGAACTAGTTATTTCAGGGCACAGGAGAAATGAATTTTTCTACTCATAATTCAGCCTCCAGCAAACAAAGCTAGTGTGGCAGGAGAGTTGAGCCATTCTGTGAGAAGATTCCTCATGGAAACTGGGAACTAGTTATTTCAGGGCACAGGAGAAATGAATTTTTCTACTCATAATTCAGCCTCCAGCAAGCAAATCTAGTGTGGCAGGAGAGTTGAGCCATTCTCTGAGATGATTCCTCATGGAAACTGGGAACTAATTATTTCAGGGCACAGGAGAAATGAATTTTTCTACTCATAATTCAGCCTCCAGCAAGCAAAGGTAGTGTGGCAGGAGATTTGAGCCATTCTCTGAGAAGATTCCTCATGGAAACTGGGAACTAGATATTTCAGGGCACAGGAGAAATGCAGATTTTCTACTCATAATTCAGCCTCCAGCAAGCAAAGCTAGTGTGGCAGGAGAGTTGAGCCATTCTCTGAGAGGATTCCTCATGGAAACTGGGAACTAGTTATTTCAGGGCACAGGAGAAATGAATTTTTGTACTCATAATTCAGCCTCCAGCATGCAAAGCTAGTGTGGCAGGAGAGTTGAGCCATTCTCTGAGAAGATTCCTCATGGAAACTGGGAACTAGTTATTTCAGGGCACAGGAGAAATGAATTTTTCTACACATAATTCAGCCTCCAGCAAGCAAAGCTAGTGTGGCAGGAGAGTTGAGCCATTCTCTGAGATGATTCCTCATGGAAACTGGGAACTTGTTATTTCAGGGCACAGGAGAAATGAAATTTTCTACTCAGGATTCAGCCTCCAGCAAGCAATGCTATTGTGGCAGGGGAGTTGAGCCATTCTCTGAGAAGATTCCTCATGGAAACTGGGAACTAGATATTTCAGGGCACAGGAGAAATGCAGATTTTCTACTCTTAATTCAGCCTCCAGCAAGCAAAGCTAGTGTGGCAGGAGAGTTGTGCAATTCTCTGAGAAGATTCCTCATGTTAACTGGGAACTAGTTATTTCAGGGCACAGGAGAAATGAATTTTTCTACTCATAATTCAACCTCCACAAGCAAAGCTAGTGTGGCAGGAGAGTTGAACCTTTCTCTGAAAAGGTTCCTCATGGAAACTGAGAACTAGTTATTTCAGTTCACAGGAGAAATGAATTTTTCTACTCATAATTCAGCCTCCAGTAAGCAAAGCTAGTGTGGCAGGAGAGTTGAGCCATTCTCTGAGAAGATTCCTCATGGAAACTGGGTACTAGTTATTTCAGGGCACAGGAGAAATGAATTTTTCTACTCATCATTCAGCCTCCAGCAAGAAAGCTAGTGTGGCAGGAGAGTTGAGCCATTCTCTGAGAAGATTCCTCATGGAACCGGGGAAGTAGTTATTTCAGGGCACAGGAGAAATGAACTTTTCTACTCATAATTCAGCCTCCAGCAAGCAAAGCTAGTGTGGCAGGAGAGTTGAGCCATTCTCTGAGAAGATTCCTCTTGGAATCTGGGAACTAGTTATTTCAGCGCACAGGAGAAATGAATTTTTCTACTCATAATTCAGCTTTCAGCAAGCAAAGCTAGTGTGGCAGGAGAGTTGAGCCATTCTCTGAGAAGATTCCTCATGGAAACTGGGAACGAGATATTTCAGGGCACAGGAGAAATGCAGATTTTCTACTCATAATTCAGCCTCCAGCAAGCAAAGCTTGTGTAGCAGGAGAGTTGAGCCATTCTCTGAGAAGATTCCTCATGGAAACTGGGAACTAGTTATTTCAGGGCACAGGAGAAATGAATTTTTCTACTCATAATTCAGCCTCCAGCAAGCAAAGCTAGTGTGGCAGGAGAGTTGAGCCATTCTGTGAGAAGATTCCTCATGGAAATTGGGAACTAGTTATTTCAGGGTACAGAAGAAATGAATTTTTCTACTTATAATTCAGCCTCCAGCAAGCAAAGCTAGAGTGGCAGGAAATTTGAGCCATTCTCTGAGAAGATTCCTCATGGAAACTGGGAACTAGTTATTTCAGGGCACAGGAGAAATGAATTTTTCTACTCATAATTCAGCCTACAGCAATCAAAAGTAGTGTGGCAGGAGAGTTGAGCCATTCTCTGAGAAGATTCCTCATGTTAACTGGGACCTAGTTATTTCATGGCACAGGAGAAATGAATTTTGCTACTCATAATTGAGCCTCCACAAGCAAAGCTAGTGTGGCAGGAGAGTTCAGCCTTTCTCTGAGAAGGTTCCTCATGGAACCTGAGAACTAGTTATTTCAGGGCACAGGAGAAATGAATTTTTCTACTCATAATTCAGCCTCCAGCAAGGAAAGCTAGTGTGGAGGAGAGTTGATCCATTCTCTGAGAAGATTCCTCATGGAAACTGGGAACTAATTATTTCAGGGCACAGGGGAAATGAATTTTTCTACTCATAATTCAGCCTCCAGCTAGAAACCTAGTGTGGCAGGAGAGTTGAGCCATTCTCTGAGAAGATTCCTCATGGAACCTGGGAACTAGTTATTTTAGGGCACAGGAGAAATGAATTTTTCTACTCATAATTCAGCTCCAGCAAGCAAAGCTAGTGTGGCAGGAGAGTTGAGACATTCTCTTATAAGATTCCTCTTGGAATCTGGGAACTATTTATTTCAGGGCACAGGAGAAATGAATTTTTCTACTCATAATTCAGCCTTCAGCAAGCAAAGCTAGTGTGGCAGGAGAGTTGAGCCATTCTCTGAGAAGATTCCTCATGGAAACTGGGAACTAGATATTTCAGGGCACAGGAGAAATGCAGATTTTCTACTTATAATTCAGCTTCCAGCAAGCAAAGCTTGTGTAGCAGGAGAGTTGAGCCATTCTCTGAGAAGATTCCTCATGGAAACTGGGAACTAGTTATTTCAGGGCACAGGAGAAATGAATTTTTCTACTCATAATTCAGCCTCCAGCAAGCAAAGCTAGTGTGGTAGGAGAGTTGAGCCATTCTCTGAGAAGATTCCTCATGGAAACTGGGAACTAGTTATTTCAGGGCACAGGAGAAATGAATTTTTCTACTCATAATTCAGCCTCCAGCAAGCAAAGCTAGTGTGGCAGGAGAGTTGAGCCATTCTCTGAGAAGATTCCTCATGTAAACTGGGAACTAGTTATTTCAGGTCACAGGAGAAATGAATTTTTCTACACATAATTCAGCCTCCACAAGCAAAGCTAGTGTGGCAGGAGAGTTGAGCCATTCTCTCAGAAGGTTCTTCATGGAAACTGGGAATTAGATATTTCAGGGCACAGGAGAAATGAATATTTCCACTCATAATTCAGCCTCCAGCAAGCAAAGCTAGTGTGGCAGGAGAGTTGAGCCATTCTCTGAGAAGATTCCTCTTGCAATCTGGGAACTAGATATTTCAGGGCACAGGAGAAATGAAGATTTTCTACTCATAATTCAGCCTCCAGCAAGCAAAGCTAGTGTGGCAGGAGAGTTGAGCCATTCTCTGAGAATATTCCTCATGGAAACTGGGAACTAGTTATTTCAGGGCACAGGAGAAATGAAATTTTCTTCTCATAATTCAGCCTCCAGTAAGCAAAGCTAGTGTGGCAGGAGAGTTGAGCCATTCTCTGAGAAGATTCCTCATGTTAACTGGGAACTAGTTATTTCAGGGCAGAGGAGAAAAGAAATTTTCTACTCATAATTCAGTCTCTACAAACAAAGCTAGTGTGGCAGGAGAGTTGAGCCTTTCTCTGAGAAGATTCCTCATTGAAACTGGGAACTACTTATTTCAGGGTACAGGAGAAATGAATTTTTCTACACATAATTCAGCCTCCAGCAAGCAAAGCTTGTGTGGGAGGAGAGTTGAGCCATTCTCGGAGAAGATTCCTCATGGAAACTGGGAACTAGTTATTTCAGGGCACAGGAGAAATGAATTTTTCTACTCATAATTCAGCCTCCAACATGAAAGCTAGTGTGGCAGGAGAGTTGAGCCATTCTCTGAGAAGATTTCCTCATGGAAACTGGGAACTAGTTATTTCAGGTCACAGGAGGAATGAATTTTTCTACTCATAATTCAGCCTCCAGCAAGCAAAGCTAGTGTGGCAGGAGAGTTGAGCCATTCTCTGAGAAGATTCCTCATGTAAACTGGGAACTAGTTATTTCAGGGCACAGGAGAAATGAATTTTTCTACTCATAATTCAGCCTCCACAAGCAAAGCTAGTGTGGCAGGAGAGTTGAGCCATTCTCTCAGAAGGTTCTTCATGGAAATTGGGAACTAGTTATTTCAGGGCACAGGAGAAATGAATATTTCCACTCATAATTCAGCCTCCAGCAATCAAAGCTAGTGTGGCAGGAGAGTTGAGCCATTCTCTGAGAAGATTCCTCATGGAAACTGGGAACTAGTTATTTCAGGGCACAGGAGAAATGAACTTTTCTACTCATAATTCAGCCTCTACAAGCAAAGCTAGTGTGGCAGGAGAGTTGAGCCATTCTCTGAGAAGATTCCTCATGGAAACTGGGAACTAGATATTTCAGGGCACAGTAGAAATGAAGATTTTCTACTCATAATTCAGCCTCCAGAAAGCAAAGCTAGTGTGGCAGGAGAGTTGAGCCATTCTCTGAGAAGATTCCTCATGGAAACTGGGAACTAGTTATTTCAGGGCACAGGAGCAATGAAATTTTTTTCTCAAAATTCAGCCTCCAGTAAGCAAAGCTAGTGTGGCAGGAGAGTTGAGCCATTCTCTGAGAAGATTCCTCATGTTAACTGGGAACTAGTTATTTCAGGGCAGAGGAGAAAAGAAATTTTCTACTCATAATTCAGCCTCTACAAGCAAAGCTAGTGTGGCAGGAGAGTTGAGCCTTTCTCTGAGAAGATTCCTCATTGAAACTGGGAACTAGTTATTTCAGGGTACAGGAGAAATGAATTTTTCTACTCATAATTCAGCCTCCAGCAAGCAAAGCTTGTGTGGGAGGAGAGTTGAGCCATTCTCGGAGAAGATTCCTCATGGAAACTGGGAACTAGTTATTTCAGAGCACAGGAGAAATGAATTCTTCTACTCATAATTCAGCCTCCAACATGAAAGCTAGTGTGGCAGGAGAGTTGAGCCATTCTCTGAGAAGATTTCCTCATGGAAACTGGGAACTAGTTAATTCAGGTCACAGGAGAAATGAATTTTTCTACTCATAATTCAGCCTCCAACAAGCAAAGCTAGTGTGGCAGGAGAGTTGAGCCATTCTCTGAGAAGATTCCTCATGGAAACTGGTAACTAGATATTTCAGGGCACAGGAGAAATGCAAATTTTCTACTCATAATTCAGCCTCCAGCAAGCAAAGCTAGTGTGGCAGGAGAGTTGAGCCATTCTCTGAGAGGATTCCTCATGGAAACTGGGAACTAGTTATTTCGGGGCACAGGAGAAATGAATTTTTGTACTCATAATTCAGCCTCCAGCATGCAAAGCTAGTGTCGCAGGAGAGTTGAGCCATTCTCTGAGAAGATACCTCATGGAAACTGGGAACTAGTTATTTCAGGGCACAGGAGAAATGAATTTTTCTACACATAATTCAGCCTCCAGCAAGCAAAGCTAGTGTGGCAGGAGAGTTGAGCCATTCTCTGCGAAGATTCCTCATGGAAACTGGGAACTAGATATTTCAGGGCACAGGAGAAATGCAGATTTTCTACTCATAATTCAGCCTCCAGCAAGCAAAGCTTGTGTGGCAGGAGAGTTGAGCCATTTTCTGAGAAGATTCCTCATGGAAACTGGGAACTATTTATTTCGGGGCACAGGAGAAATGAATTTTTGTACTCATAATTCAGCCTCCAGCATGCAAAGCTAGTGTGGCAGGAGAGTTGAGACATTCTCTGAGAAGATTCCTCATGAAAACTGGGAACTAGTTATTTCAGGGCACAGGAGAAATGAATTTTTCTACACATAATTCAGCCTCCAGCAAGAAAGCTAGTGTGGCAGGAGAGTTGAGCCATTCTCTCAGAAGATTTCTCATGGAAACTGGTAACTAGTTATTTCAGGGCACAGGAGAAATGAATTTTTCTACTCATAATTCAGCCTCCAGCAAGCAAAGCTTGTGTGGCAGGAGAGTTGAGGCATTCTCTGAGAAGATTCCTCATGGAAACTGGGAACTAGTTATTTCAGGGCCCAGGAGAAATGAATTTTTCTACTCATAATTCAGCCTACAGCATGCAATGCTAGTGTGGCAGGAGAGTTGAGCCATTCTCTGAGAAGATTCCTCATGGAAACTTTGAACTATTTATTTCAGGGCACAGTAGAATTGAATTTTTCTACTCATAATTCAGCCTCCAGCAAGCAAAGCTAGTGTGGCAGGAGAGTTGAGCCATTCTCTGAGAAGATTCCTCATGGAAACTGGGAACTAGTTATTTCAGGGCACAGTAGAAATGAATTTTTCTACTCATAATTCAGCCTCCAGCAAGCAAAGCTAGTGTGGCAAGAGAGTTGAGCCATTCTCTTTGAAGATTCCTCATGGAAACTGGGAACTAGTTATTTCAGTGTACAGGAAAAATGAATTTTTCTACTCATAATTCAGCCTCCAGCGAGCAAAGCTAGTGTGGCAGGAGAGTTGAGCCATGCTCTGAGAAGATTCCTCATGGAAACTGGGAACTAGTTATTTCAGGGCACAGGAGAAATGAATTTTTCTACTCATAATTCAGCCTCAAGCAAGCAAAGCTAGCGTGGCAGGAGAGCTGAGCCATTCTCTGAGAAGATTCCTCATGTTAACTGGGAACTAGTTATTTCAGGGCAGAGGAGAAAAGAATTTTTCTACTCATAATTCAGCCTCTACAAGCAAAGCTAGTGTGGCAGGAGAGTTGAGCCTTTCTCTGAGAAGATTCCTCATTGAAACTGGGAACTAGTTATTTCAGGTCACAGGAGAAATGAATTTTTCTACTCATAATTCAGCCTCCAGCAAGCAAAGCTAGTGTGGCAGGAGAGTTGAGCCATTATCTGAGAAGATTCCTCATGGAACCTCGGAACTACTTATTTCAGGGCACAGGAGAAATGAATTTTTCTACTCATAATTCAGCCTCCAGCAAGCAAAGCTAGTGTGGCAGGAGAGTTGAGCCATTCTCTGAGAAGATTCCTCATGGAAACTGGGAACTATTTATTTCAGGGCACAGGAGAAATGAACTTTTCTACTCATAATTCAGTCTCCAACATGCAAAGCTAGTGTGGCAGGAGAGTTGAGCCATTCTCTGGGAAGATTCCTCATGGAAACTGGGAACTAGTTATTTCAGGGCACAGGAGAAATGAATTTTTCTACTCATAATTCAGCCTCCAGCAAGCAAAGCTAGTGTGGCAGGAGAGTTGAGCCATTCTCTGAGAAGATTCCTCATGAAAACTGGGAACTAGTTATTTCAGGGCACAGGAGAAATGAATTTTTCTACACATAATTCAGCCTCCAGCAAGAAAGCTAGTGTGGCAGGAGAGTTGAGCCATTCTCTCAGAAGATTTCTCATGGAAACTGGTAACTAGTTATTTCAGGGCACAGGAGAAATGAATTTTTCTACTCATAATTCAGCCTCCAGCAAGCAAAGCTTGTGTGGCAGGAGAGTTGAGCCATTCTCTGAGAAGATTCCTCATGGAAACTGGGAACTAGTTATTTCAGGGCCCAGTAGAAATGAATTTTTCTACTCATAATTCAGCCTACAGCATGCAATGCTAGTGTGGCAGGAGAGTTGAGCCATTCTCTGAGAAGATTCCTCATGGAAACTTTCAACTATTTATTTCAGGGCACAGTAGAATTGAATATTTCTACTCATAATTCAGCCTCCAGCAAGCAAAGCTAGTGTGGCAGGAGAGTTGAGCCATTCTCTGAGAAGATTCCTCATGGAAACTGGGAACTAGTTATTTCAGGGCACAGTAGAAATGAATTTTTCTACTCATAATTCAGCCTCCAGCAAGCAAAGCTAGTGTGGCAAGAGAGTTGAGCCATTCTCTGAGAAGATTCCTCATGGAAACTGGGAACTATTTATTTCAGGGCACAGGAGAAATGAACTTTTCTACTCATAATTCAGTCTCCAACATGCAAAGCTAGTGTGGCAGGAGAGTTGAGCCATTCTCTGAGAAGATTCCTCATGGAAACTGGGAACTAGATATTTCAGGGCACAGTAGAAATGAAGATTTTCTACTCATAATTCAGCCTCCAGCAAGCAAAGCTAGTGTGGCAGGAGAGTTGAGCCATTCTCTGAGAAGATTCCTCATGGAAACTGGGAACTAGTTATTTCAGGGCACAGGAGCAATGAAATTTTCTTCTCAAAATTCAGCCTCCAGTAAGCAAAGCTAGTGTGGCAGGAGAGTTGAGCCATTCTCTGAGAAGATTCCTGATGTTAACTGGGAACTAGTTATTTCAGGGCAGAGGAGAAAAGAAATTTTCTACTCATAATTCAGCCTCTACAAGCAAAGCTAGTGTGGCAGGAGAGTTGAGCCTTTCTCTGAGAAGATTCCTCATTGAAACTGGGAACTAGTTATTTCAGGGTACAGGAGAAATGAATTTTTCTACTCATAATTCAGCCTCCAGCAAGCAAAGCTTGTGTGGGAGGAGAGTTGAGCCATTCTCGGAGAAGATTCCTCATGGAAACTGGGAACTAGTTATTTCAGAGCACAGGAGAAATGAATTCTTCTACTCATAATTCAGCCTCCAACATGAAAGCTAGTGTGGCAGGAGAGTTGAGCCATTCTCTGAGAAGATTTCCTCATGGAAACTGGGAACTAGTTAATTCAGGTCACAGGAGAAATGAATTTTTCTACTCATAATTCAGCCTCCAACAAGCAAAGCTAGTGTGGCAGGAGAGTTGAGCCATTCTCTGAGAAGATTCCTCATGGAAACTGGTAACTAGATATTTCAGGGCACAGGAGAAATGCAAATTTTCTACTCATAATTCAGCCTCCAGCAAGCAAAGCTAGTGTGGCAGGAGAGTTGAGCCATTCTCTGAGAGGATTCCTCATGGAAACTGGGAACTAGTTATTTCGGGGCACAGGAGAAATGAATTTTTGTACTCATAATTCAGCCTCCAGCATGCAAAGCTAGTGTCGCAGGAGAGTTGAGCCATTCTCTGAGAAGATACCTCATGGAAAGTGGGAACTAGTTATTTCAGGGCACAGGAGAAATGAATTTTTCTACACATAATTCAGCCTCCAGCAAGCAAAGCTAGTGTGGCAGGAGAGTTGAGCCATTCTCTGAGAAGATTCCTCATGGAAACTGGGAACTAGATATTTCAGGGCACAGGAGAAATGCAGATTTTCTACTCATAATTCAGCCTCCAGCAAGCAAAGCTTGTGTGGCAGGAGAGTTGAGCCATTTTCTGAGAAGATTCCTCATGGAAACTGGGAACTATTTATTTCGGGGCACAGGAGAAATGAATTTTTGTACTCATAATTCAGCCTCCAGCATGCAAAGCTAGTGTGGCAGGAGAGTTGAGACATTCTCTGAGAAGATTCCTCATGAAAACTGGGAACTAGTTATTTCAGGGCACAGGAGAAATGAATTTTTCTACACATAATTCAACCTCCAGCAAGAAAGCTAGTGTGGCAGGAGAGTTGAGCCATTCTCTCAGAAGATTTCTCATGGAAACTGGTAACTAGTTATTTCAGGGCACAGGAGAAATGAATTTTTCTACTCATAATTCAGCCTCCAGCAAGCAAAGCTTGTGTGGCAGGAGAGTTGAGGCATTCTCTGAGAAGATTCCTCATGGAAACTGGGAACTAGTTATTTCAGGGCCCAGGAGAAATGAATTTTTCTACTCATAATTCAGCCTACAGCATGCAATGCTAGTGTGGCCGGAGAGTTGAGCCATTCTCTGAGAAGATTCCTCATGGAAACTTTGAACTATTTATTTCAGGGCACAGTAGAATTGAATTTTTCTACTCATAATTCAGCCTCCAGCAAGCAAAGCTAGTGTGGCAGGAGAGTTGAGCCATTCTCTGAGAAGATTCCTCATGGAAACTGGGAACTAGTTATTTCAGGGCACAGTAGAAATGAATTTTTCTACTCATAATTCAGCCTCCAGCAAGCAAAGCTAGTGTGGCAAGAGAGTTGAGCCATTCTCTTTGAAGATTCCTCATGGAAACTGGGAACTAGTTATTTCAGTGTACAGGAAAAATGAATTTTTCTACTCATAATTCAGCCTCCAGCGAGCAAAGCTAGTGTGGCAGGAGAGTTGAGCCATGCTCTGAGAAGATTCCTCATGGAAACTGGGAACTAGTTATTTCAGGGCACAGGAGAAATGAATTTTTCTACTCATAATTCAGCCTCAAGCAAGCAAAGCTAGCGTGGCAGGAGAGCTGAGCCATTCTCTGAGAAGATTCCTCATGTTAACTGGGAACTAGTTATTTCAGGGCAGAGGAGAAAAGAATTTTTCTACTCATAATTCAGCCTCTACAAGCAAAGCTAGTGTGGCAGGAGAGTTGAGCCTTTCTCTGAGAAGATTCCTCATTGAAACTGGGAACTAGTTATTTCAGGTCACAGGAGAAATGAATTTTTCTACTCATAATTCAGCCTCCAGCAAGCAAAGCTAGTGTGGCAGGAGAGTTGAGCCATTATCTGAGAAGATTCCTCATGGAACCTCGGAACTACTTATTTCAGGGCACAGGAGAAATGAATTTTTCTACTCATAATTCAGCCTCCAGCAAGCAAAGCTAGTGTGGCAGGAGAGTTGAGCCATTCTCTGAGAAGATTCCTCATGGAAACTGGGAACTATTTATTTCAGGGCACAGGAGAAATGAACTTTTCTACTCATAATTCAGTCTCCAACATGCAAAGCTAGTGTGGCAGGAGAGTTGAGCCATTCTCTGGGAAGATTCCTCATGGAAACTGGGAACTAGTTATTTCAGGGCACAGGAGAAATGAATTTTTCTACTCATAATTCAGCCTCCAGCAAGCAAAGCTAGTGTGGCAGGAGAGTTGAGCCATTCTCTGAGAAGATTCCTCATGAAAACTGGGAACTAGTTATTTCAGGGCACAGGAGAAATGAATTTTTCTACACATAATTCAGCCTCCAGCAAGAAAGCTAGTGTGGCAGGAGAGTTGAGCCATTCTCTCAGAAGATTTCTCATGGAAACTGGTAACTAGTTATTTCAGGGCACAGGAGAAATGAATTTTTCTACTCATAATTCAGCCTCCAGCAAGCAAAGCTTGTGTGGCAGGAGAGTTGAGCCATTCTCTGAGAAGATTCCTCATGGAAACTGGGAACTAGTTATTTCAGGGCCCAGTAGAAATGAATTTTTCTACTCATAATTCAGCCTACAGCATGCAATGCTAGTGTGGCAGGAGAGTTGAGCCATTCTCTGAGAAGATTCCTCATGGAAACTTTGAACTATTTATTTCAGGGCACAGTAGAATTGAATATTTCTACTCATAATTCAGCCTCCAGCAAGCAAAGCTAGTGTGGCAGGAGAGCTGAGCCATTCTCTGAGAAGATTCCTCATGGAAACTGGGAACTAGTTATTTCAGGGCACAGTAGAAATGAATTTTTCTACTCATAATTCAGCCTCCAGCAAGCAAAGCTAGTGTGGCAAGAGAGTTGAGCCATTCTCTGAGAAGATTCCTCATGGAAACTGGGAACTAGTTATTTCAGTGTACAGGAAAAATGAATTTTTCTACTCATAATTCAGCCTCCAGCGAGCAAAGCTAGTGTGGCAGGAGAGTTGAGCCATTCTCTGAGAAGATTCCTCATGGAAACTGGGAACTAGTTATTTCAGGGCACAGGAGAAATGAATTTTTCTACTCATAATTCAGCCTCCAGCAAGCAAAGCTAGCGTGGCAGGAGAGTTGAGCCATTCTCTGAGAAGATTCCTCATGTTAACTGGGAACTAGTTATTTCAGGGCAGAGGAGAAAAGAATTTTTCTACTCATAATTCAGCCTATACAAGCAAAGCTAGTGTGGCAGGAGAGTTGAGCCTTTCTCTGAGAAGATTCCTCATTGAAACTGGGAACTAGTTATTTCAGGGTACAGGAGAAATGAATTTTTCTACTCATAATTCAGCCTCCAGCAAGCAAAGCTTGTGTGGCAGGAGAGTTGAGCCATTCTCGGAGAAGATTCCTCATGGAAACTGGGAACTAGTTATTTCAGAGCACAGGAGAAATGAATTCTTCTACTCATAATTCAGCCTCCAACATGAAAGCTAGTGTGGCAGGAGAGTTGAGCCATTCTCTGAGAAGATTTCCTCATGGAAACTGGGAACTAGTTAATTCAGGTCACAGGAGAAATGAATTTTTCTACTCATAATTCAGCCTCCAACAAGCAAAGCTAGTGTGGCAGGAGAGTTGAGCCATTCTCTGAGAAGATTCCTCATGGAAACTGGTAACTAGATATTTCAGGGCACAGGAGAAATGCAAATTTTCTACTCATAATTCAGCCTCCAGCAAGCAAAGCTAGTGTGGCAGGAGAGTTGAGCCATTCTCTGAGAGGATTCCTCATGGAAACTGGGAACTAGTTATTTCGGGGCACAGGAGAAATGAATTTTTGTACTCATAATTCAGCCTCCAGCATGCAAAGCTAGTGTCGCAGGAGAGTTGAGCCATTCTCTGAGAAGATACCTCATGGAAAGTGGGAACTAGTTATTTCAGGGCACAGGAGAAATGAATTTTTCTACACATAATTCAGCCTCCAGCAAGCAAAGCTAGTGTGGCAGGAGAGTTGAGCCATTCTCTGAGAAGATTCCTCATGGAAACTGGGAACTAGATATTTCAGGGCACAGGAGAAATGCAGATTTTCTACTCATAATTCAGCCTCCAGCAAGCAAAGCTTGTGTGGCAGGAGAGTTGAGCCATTTTCTGAGAAGATTCCTCATGGAAACTGGGAACTATTTATTTCGGGGCACAGGAGAAATGAATTTTTGTACTCATAATTCAGCCTCCAGCATGCAAAGCTAGTGTGGCAGGAGAGTTGAGACATTCTCTGAGAAGATTCCTCATGAAAACTGGGAACTAGTTATTTCAGGGCACAGGAGAAATGAATTTTTCTACACATAATTCAGCCTCCAGCAAGAAAGCTAGTGTGGCAGGAGAGTTGAGCCATTCTCTCAGAAGATTTCTCATGGAAACTGGTAACTAGTTATTTCAGGGCACAGGAGAAATGAATTTTTCTACTCATAATTCAGCCTCCAGCAAGCAAAGCTTGTGTGGCAGGAGAGTTGAGGCATTCTCTGAGAAGATTCCTCATGGAAACTGGGAACTAGTTATTTCAGGGCCCAGGAGAAATGAATTTTTCTACTCATAATTCAGCCTACAGCATGCAATGCTAGTGTGGCCGGAGAGTTGAGCCATTCTCTGAGAAGATTCCTCATGGAAACTTTGAACTATTTATTTCAGGGCACAGTAGAATTGAATTTTTCTACTCATAATTCAGCCTCCAGCAAGCAAAGCTAGTGTGGCAGGAGAGTTGAGCCATTCTCTGAGAAGATTCCTCATGGAAACTGGGAACTAGTTATTTCAGGGCACAGTAGAAATGAATTTTTCTACTCATAATTCAGCCTCCAGCAAGCAAAGCTAGTGTGGCAAGAGAGTTGAGCCATTCTCTTTGAAGATTCCTCATGGAAACTGGGAACTAGTTATTTCAGTGTACAGGAAAAATGAATTTTTCTACTCATAATTCAGCCTCCAGCGAGCAAAGCTAGTGTGGCAGGAGAGTTGAGCCATGCTCTGAGAAGATTCCTCATGGAAACTGGGAACTAGTTATTTCAGGGCACAGGAGAAATGAATTTTTCTACTCATAATTCAGCCTCAAGCAAGCAAAGCTAGCGTGGCAGGAGAGCTGAGCCATTCTCTGAGAAGATTCCTCATGTTAACTGGGAACTAGTTATTTCAGGGCAGAGGAGAAAAGAATTTTTCTACTCATAATTCAGCCTCTACAAGCAAAGCTAGTGTGGCAGGAGAGTTGAGCCTTTCTCTGAGAAGATTCCTCATTGAAACTGGGAACTAGTTATTTCAGGTCACAGGAGAAATGAATTTTTCTACTCATAATTCAGCCTCCAGCAAGCAAAGCTAGTGTGGCAGGAGAGTTGAGCCATTATCTGAGAAGATTCCTCATGGAACCTCGGAACTACTTATTTCAGGGCACAGGAGAAATGAATTTTTCTACTCATAATTCAGCCTCCAGCAAGCAAAGCTAGTGTGGCAGGAGAGTTGAGCCATTCTCTGAGAAGATTCCTCATGGAAACTGGGAACTAATTATTTCAGGGCACAGGAGAAATGAACTTTTCTACTCATAATTCAGTCTCCAACATGCAAAGCTAGTGTGGCAGGAGAGTTGAGCCATTCTCTGGGAAGATTCCTCATGGAAACTGGGAACTAGTTATTTCAGGGCACAGGAGAAATGAATTTTTCTACTCATAATTCAGCCTCCAGCAAGCAAAGCTAGTGTGGCAGGAGAGTTGAGCCATTCTCTGAGAAGATTCCTCATGAAAACTGGGAACTAGTTATTTCAGGGCACAGGAGAAATGAATTTTTCTACACATAATTCAGCCTCCAGCAAGAAAGCTAGTGTGGCAGGAGAGTTGAGCCATTCTCTCAGAAGATTTCTCATGGAAACTGGTAACTAGTTATTTCAGGGCACAGGAGAAATGAATTTTTCTACTCATAATTCAGCCTCCAGCAAGCAAAGCTTGTGTGGCAGGAGAGTTGAGCCATTCTCTGAGAAGATTCCTCATGGAAACTGGGAACTAGTTATTTCAGGGCCCAGTAGAAATGAATTTTTCTACTCATAATTCAGCCTACAGCATGCAATGCTAGTGTGGCAGGAGAGTTGAGCCATTCTCTGAGAAGATTCCTCATGGAAACTTTCAACTATTTATTTCAGGGCACAGTAGAATTGAATATTTCTACTCATAATTCAGCCTCCAGCAAGCAAAGCTAGTGTGGCAGGAGAGCTGAGCCATTCTCTGAGAAGATTCCTCATGGAAACTGGGAACTAGTTATTTCAGGGCACAGTAGAAATGAATTTTTCTACTCATAATTCAGCCTCCAGCAAGCAAAGCTAGTGTGGCAAGAGAGTTGAGCCATTCTCTGAGAAGATTCCTCATGGAAACTGGGAACTAGTTATTTCAGTGTACAGGAAAAATGAATTTTTCTACTCATAATTCAGCCTCCAGCGAGCAAAGCTAGTGTGGCAGGAGAGTTGAGCCATTCTCTGAGAAGATTCCTCATGGAAACTGGGAACTAGTTATTTCAGGGCACAGGAGAAATGAATTTTTCTACTCATAATTCAGCCTCCAGCAAGCAAAGCTAGCGTGGCAGGAGAGTTGAGCCATTCTCTGAGAAGATTCCTCATGTTAACTGGGAACTAGTTATTTCAGGGCAGAGGAGAAAAGAATTTTTCTACTCATAATTCAGCCTATACAAGCAAAGCTAGTGTGGCAGGAGAGTTGAGCCTTTCTCTGAGAAGATTCCTCATTGAAACTGGGAACTAGTTATTTCAGGGTACAGGAGAAATGAATTTTTCTACTCATAATTCAGCCTCCAGCAAGCAAAGCTTGTGTGGCAGGAGAGTTGAGCCATTCTCGGAGAAGATTCCTCATGGAAACTGGGAACTAGTTATTTCTGGGCACAGGAGAAATGAATTTTTCTACTCATAATTCAGCCTCCAACATGAAAGCTAGTGTGGCAGGAGAGTTGAGCCATTCTCTGAGAAGATTTCCTCATGGAAACTGGGAACTAGTTATTTCAGGGCACAGGAGAAATGAACTTTTCTACTCATAATTCAGTCTCCAACATGCAAAGCTAGTGTGGCAGGAGAGTTGAGCCATTTTCTGGGAAGATTCCTCATGGAAACTGGGAACTAGTTATTTCAGGGCAGAGGAGAAATGAATTTTTCTACTCATAATTCAGCCTCCAGCAAGCAAAGCTAGTGTGGCAGAAGAGTTGAGCCATTCTCTGAGAAGATTCCTCATGTTAACTGGGAACTAGTTATTTCAGGGCACAGGAGAAATGAATTTTTCTACTCATAATTCAGCCTCCACAAGCAAAGCTAGTGTGGCAGGAGACTTGAGCCTTTCTCTGAGAAGGTTCCTCATGGAAACTGAGAACTAGTTATTTCAGGGCACAGGAGAAATGAATTTTTCTACTCATAATTCAGCCTCCAGCAAGCAAAGCTAGTGTGGCAGGAGAGTTGAGCCATTCTCTGAGAAGATTCCTCATGGAAACTGGGAACTAGTTATTTCAGGGCACAGGAGAAATGAATTTTTCTACTCATAATTCAGCCTCCAGCAAACAAATCTAGTGTGGCAGGAGAGTTGAGCCATTCTGTGAGAAGATTCCTCATGGAAACTGGGAACTAGTTATTTCAGGGCACAGGAGAAATGAATTTTTCTACTCATAATTCAGCCTCCAGCAAGCAAATCTAGTGTGGCAGGAGAGTTGAGCCATTCTCTGAGATGATTCCTCATGGAAACTGGGAACTAATTATTTCAGGGCACAGGAGAAATGAATTTTTCTACTCATAATTCAGCCTCCAGCAAGCAAAGGTAGTGTGGCAGGAGATTTGAGCCATTCTCTGAGAAGATTCCTCATGGAAACTGGGAACTAGATATTTCAGGGCACAGGAGAAATGCAGATTTTCTACTCATAATTCAGCCTCCAGCAAGCAAAGCTAGTGTGGCAGGAGAGTTGAGCCATTCTCTGAGAGGATTCCTCATGGAAACTGGGAACTAGTTATTTCGGGGCACAGGAGAAATGAATTTTTGTACTCATAATTCAGCCTCCAGCATGCAAAGCTAGTGTGGCAGGAGAGTTGAGCCATTCTCTGAGAAGATTCCTCATGGAAACTGGGAACTAGTTATTTCAGGGCACAGGAGAAATGAATTTTTCTACACATAATTCAGCCTCCAGCAAGCAAAGCTAGTGTGGCAGGAGAGTTGAGCCATTCTCTGAGATGATTCCTCATGGAAACTGGGAACTTGTTATTTCAGGGCACAGGAGAAATGAAATTTTCTACTCATGATTCAGCCTCCAGCAAGCAATGCTATTGTGGCAGGGGAGTTGAGCCATTCTCTGAGAAGATTCCTCATGGAAACTGGGAACTAGATATTTCAGGGCACAGGAGAAATGCAGATTTTCTACTCTTAATTCAGCCTCCAGCAAGCAAAGCTAGTGTGGCAGGAGAGTTGTGCAATTCTCTGAGAAGATTCCTCATGTTAACTGGGAACTAGTTATTTCAGGGCACAGGAGAAATGAATTTTTCTACTCATAATTCAACCTCCACAAGCAAAGCTAGTGTGGCAGGAGAGTTGAACCTTTCTCTGAAAAGGTTCCTCATGGAAACTGAGAACTAGTTATTTCAGGGCACAGGAGAAATGAATTTTTCTACTCATAATTCAGCCTCCATTAAGCAAAGCTAGTGTGGCAGGAGAGTTGAGCCATTCTCTGAGAAGATTCCTCATGGAAACTGGGAACTAGTTATTTCAGGGCACAGGAGAAATGAATTTTTCTACTCATCATTCAGCCTCCAGCAAGAAAGCTAGTGTGGCAGGAGAGTTGAGCCATTCTCTGAGAAGATTCCTCATGGAACCTGGGAAGTAGTTATTTCAGGGCACAGGAGAAATGAACTTTTCTACTCATAATTCAGCCTCCAGCAAGCAAAGCTAGTGTGGCAGGAGAGTTGAGCCATTCTCTGAGAAGATTCCTCTTGGAATCTGGGAACTAGTTATTTCAGCGCACAGGAGAAATGAATTTTTCTACTCATAATTCAGCTTTCAGCAAGCAAAGCTAGTGTGGCAGGAGAGTTGAGCCATTCTCTGAGAAGATTCCTCCTGGAAACTGGGAACGAGATATTTCAGGGCACAGGAGAAATGCAGATTTTCTACTCATAATTCAGCCTCCAGCAAGCAAAGCTTGTGTAGCAGGAGAGTTGAGCCATTCTCTGAGAAGATTCCTCATGGAAACTGGGAACTAGTTATTTCAGGGCACAGGAGAAATGAATTTTTCTACTCATAATTCAGCCTCCAGCAAGGAAAGCTAGTGTGGAGGAGAGTTGATCCATTCTCTGAGAAGATTCCTCATGGAAACTGGGAACTAATTATTTCAGGGCACAGGGGAAATGAATTTTTCTACTCATAATTCAGCCTCCAGCTAGAAACCTAGTGTGGCAGGAGAGTTGAGCCATTCTCTGAGAAGATTCCTCATGGAACCTGGGAACTAGTTATTTTAGGGCACAGGAGAAATGAATTTTTCTACTCATAATTCAGCTCCAGCAAGCAAAGCTAGTGTGGCAGGAGAGTTGAGCCATTCTCTTATAAGATTCCTCTTGGAATCTGGGAACTATTTATTTCAGGGCACAGGTGAAATGAATTTTTCTACTCATAATTCAGCCTCCACAAGCAAAGCTAGTGTGGCAGGAGAGTTGAGCCATTCTCTCAGAAGGTTCTTCATGGAAACTGGGAATTAGATATTTCAGGGCACAGGAGAAATGAATATTTCCACTCATAATTCAGCCTCCAGCAAGCAAAGCTAGTGTGGCAGGAGAGTTGAGCCATTCTCTGAGAAGATTCCTCATGGAAACTGGGAACTAGATATTTCAGGGCACAGGAGAAATGAAGATTTTCTACTCATAATTCAGCCTCCAGCAAGCAAAGCAAGTGTGGCAGGAGAGTTGAGCCATTCTCTGAGAATATTCCTCATGGAAACTGGGAACTAGTTATTTCAGGGCCCAGGAGAAATGAAATTTTCTTCTCATAATTCAGCCTCCAGTAAGCAAAGCTAGTGTGGCAGGAGAGTTGAGCCATTCTCTGAGAAGATTCCTCATGTTAACTGGGAACTAGTTATTTCAGGGCAGAGGAGAAAAGAAATTTTCTACTCATAATTCAGTCTCTACAAACAAAGCTAGTGTGGCAGGAGAGTTGAGCCTTTCTCTGAGAAGATTCCTCATTGAAACTGGGAACTAGTTATTTCAGGGTACAGGAGAAATGAATTTTTCTACACATAATTCAGCCTCCAGCAAGCAAAGCTTGTGTGGGAGGAGAGTTGAGCCATTCTCGGAGAAGATTCCTCATGGAAACTGGGAACTAGTTATTTCAGGGCACAGGAGAAATGAATTTTTCTACTCATAATTCAGCCTCCAACATGAAAGCTAGTGTGGCAGGAGAGTTGAGCCATTCTCTGAGAAGATTTCCTCATGGAAACTGGGAACTAGTTATTTCAGGTCACAGGAGGAATGAATTTTTCTACTCATAATTCAGCCTCCAGCAAGCAAAGCTAGTGTGGCAGGAGAGTTGAGCCATTCTCTGAGAAGATTCCTCATGTAAACTGGGAACTAGTTATTTCAGGGCACAGGAGAAATGAATTTTTCTACTCATAATTCAGCCTCCAGAAGCAAAGCTAGTGTGGCAGGAGAGTTGAGCCATTCTCTCAGAACGTTCTTCATGGAAATTGGGAACTAGTTATTTCAGGGCACAGGAGAAATGAATATTTCCACTCATAATTCAGCCTCCAGCAAGCAAAGCTAGTGTGGCAGGAGAGTTGAGCCATTCTCTGAGAAGATTCCTCATGGAAACTGGGAACTAGTTATTTCAGGGCACAGGAGAAATGAACTTTTCTACTCATAATTCAGCCTCTACAAGCAAAGCTAGTGTGGCAGGAGAGTTGAGCCATTCTCTGAGAAGATTCCTCATGGAAACTGGGAACTAGATATTTCAGGGCACAGTAGAAATGAAGATTTTCTACTCATAATTCAGCCTCCAGCAAGCAAAGCTAGTGTGGCAGGAGAGTTGAGCCATTCTCTGAGAAGATTCCTCATGGAAACTGGGAACTAGTTATTTCAGGGCACAGGAGCAATGAAATTTTCTTCTCAAAATTCAGCCTCCAGTAAGCAAAGCTAGTGTGGCAGGAGAGTTGAGCCATTCTCTGAGAAGATTCCTCATGTTAACTGGGAACTAGTTATTTCAGGGCAGAGGAGAAAAGAAATTTTCTACTCATAATTCAGCCTCTACAAGCAAAGCTAGTGTGGCAGGAGAGTTGAGCCTTTCTCTGAGAAGATTCCTCATTGAAACTGGGAACTAGTTATTTCAGGGTACAGGAGAAATGAATTTTTCTACTCATAATTCAGCCTCCAGCAAGCAAAGCTTGTGTGGGAGGAGAGTTGAGCCATTCTCGGAGAAGATTCCTCATGGAAACTGGGAACTAGTTATTTCAGAGCACAGGAGAAATGAATTCTTCTACTCATAATTCAGCCTCCAACATGAAAGCTAGTGTGGCAGGAGAGTTGAGCCATTCTCTGAGAAGATTTCCTCATGGAAACTCGGAACTAGTTAATTCAGGTCACAGGAGAAATGAATTTTTCTACTCATAATTCAGCCTTCAACAAGCAAAGCTAGTGTGGCAGGAGAGTTGAGCCATTCTCTGAGAAGATTCCTCATGGAAACTGGTAACTAGATATTTCAGGGCACAGGAGAAATGCAAATTTTCTACTCATAATTCAGCCTCCAGCAAGCAAAGCTAGTGTGGCAGGAGAGTTGAGCCATTCTCTGAGAGGATTCCTCATGGAAACTGGGAACTAGTTATTTCGGGGCACAGGAGAAATGAATTTTTGTACTCATAATTCAGCCTCCAGCATGCAAAGCTAGTGTCGCAGGAGAGTTGAGCCATTCTCTGAGAAGATTCCTCATGGAAACTGGGAACTAGTTATTTCAGGGCACAGGAGAAATGAATTTTTCTACACATAATTCAGCCTCCAGCAAGCAAAGCTAGTGTGGCAGGAGAGTTGAGCCATTCTCTGAGAAGATTCCTCATGGAAACTGGGAACTAGATATTTCAGGGCACAGGAGAAATGCAGATTTTCTACTCATAATTCTGCCTCCAGCAAGCAAAGCTTGTGTGGCAGGAGAGTTGAGCCATTTTCTGAGAAGATTCCTCATGGAAACTGGGAACTATTTATTTCGGGGCACAGGAGAAATGAATTTTTGTACTCATAATTCAGCCTCCAGCATGCAAAGCTAGTGTGGCAGGAGAGTTGAGACATTCTCTGAGAAGATTCCTCATGAAAACTGGGAACTAGTTATTTCAGGGCACAGGAGAAATGAATTTTTCTACACATAATTCAGCCTCCAGCAAGAAAGCTAGTGTGGCAGGAGAGTTGAGCCATTCTCTGAGAAGATTCTCCATGGAAACTTGGAACTAGATATTTCAGGTCACAGGAGAAATGAATTTTTCTACTCATAATTCAGCCTCCAGCAAGCAAATCTAGTGTGGCAGGAGAGTTGAGCCATTCTCTGAGAAGATTCCTCATGGAAACTGGGAACTAGTTATTTCAGGGCACAGGAGAAATGAATTTTTCTACTCATAATTCAGCCTCCAGCAAGCAAACCTACTGTGGCAGGAGAGTTGAGCCATTCTCTGAGAAGTTTCCTCATGGAAACTGGGAACTAGTTATTTCAGGGCACAGGAGAAATGAACTTTTCTACTCCTAATTCAGTCTCCAGCATGCAAAGCTATTTTGGCAGGAGAGTTGAGCCATTCTCTGGGAAGATTCCTCATGGAAACTGGGAACTAGTTATTTCAGGGCACAGGAGAAATGAATTTTTCTACGCATAATTCAGCCTCCAGCAAGAAAAGCTAGTGTGGCAGGAGAGTTGAACCATTCTCTGAGATGATTCCTCATGGAAACTGGGAACTAGTTATTTCAGGGTACAAAAGAAATGAATTTTTCTACGCATAATTCAGCCTCCATCAAGCAAAGCTAGTGTGGCAGGAAAGTTGAGCCATTCTCTGAGAAGATTCCTCATGTTAACTGGGAACTAGTTATTTCAGGGCACAGGAGAAATGAATTTTTCTACTCATAATTCAGCCTTCACAAGCAAAGCTAGTGTGGCAGGAGAGTTGAACCTTTCTCTGAGAAGGTTCCTCATGGAAACTGGGAACTAGTTATTTCAGGGCACAGGAGAAATGTATTTTTCTACTCATAATTCAGCCTCCAGCAAGGAAAGCTAGTGTGGCAGGAGAGTTGAGCCATTCTCTGAGAAGATTCCTCATGGAAACTGGGAACTAGTTATTTCAGGGCACAGGGGAAATGAATTTTTCTACTCATAATTCACCCTCCAGCAAGCAAAGCTAGTGTGGCAGGAGAGTTGAGCCATTCTCTGAGAAGATTCCTCATGGAAACTGGGAACTAGTTATTTCAGGGCACAGCAGAAATGAACTTTTCTACTCATAATTCAGTCTCCAGCATGCAAAGCTAGTGTGGCAAGAGAGTTGAGCCATTCTCTGGGAAGATTCCTCATGGAAACTGGGAACTAGTTATTACAGGGCATAGGAGAAATGAATTTTTCTACTCATAATTCAGCCTCCAGCAAGCAAAGCTAGTGTGGCAGGAGAGTTGAGCCATTCTCTGAGAAGATTCCTCATGGAAACTGGGAACTAGATATTTCAGGGCACAGGAGAAATGCAGATTTTCTACTCATAATTCAGCCTCCAGCAAGCAAAGCTAGTGTGGCAGGAGAGTTGAGACATTCTCTGAGAGGATTCCTCATGGAAACTGGGAACTAGTTATTTCGGGGAACAGGAGAAATGAATTTTTGTACTCTTAATTCAGCCTCCAGCATGCAAAGCTAGTGTGGCAGGAGAGTTGAGCCATTCTCTGAGAAGATTCCTCATGGAACCTGGGAACTAGTTATTTCAGGGCACAGGAGAAATGCAGATTTTCTACTCATAATTCAGCCTCCAGCAAGCAAAGCTAGTGTGGCAGGAGAGTTGAGCCATTCTGTGAGAAGATTCCTCATGGAAACTGGGAACTAGTTATTTCGGGGCACAGGAGAAATGAATTTTTGTACTCATAATTCAGCCTCCAGCATGCAAAGCTAGTGTGGCAGGAGAGTTGAGCCATTCTCTGAGAAGATTCCTCATGGAAACTGGGAACTAGTTATTTCAGGGCACAGGAGAAATGAATTTTTCTACTCATAATTCAGCCTCCAGCAAGCAAAGCTATTGTGGAAGGGGAGTTGAGCCATTCTCTGAGAAGATTCCTCATGGATACTGGGTACTAGATATTTCAGGGCACAGGAGAAATGCAGATTTTCTACTCATAATTCAGCCTCCAGCAAGCAAAGCTAGTGTGGCAGGAGAGTTGAGCCATTCTCTGAGAAGATTCCTCATGGAAACTGGGAACTAGTTATTTCGGAGCACAGGAGAAATGAATTTTTGTACTCATAATTCAGCCTCCAGCATGCAAAGCTAGTGTGGCAGGAGAGTTGAGCCATTCTCTGAGAAGATTCCTCATGGAAACTGGGAACTAGTTATTTCAGGGCACAGGAGAAATGAATTTTTCTACACATAATTCAGCCTCCAGCAAGAAAGCTAGTGTGGCAGGAGAGTTGAGCCATTCTCTGAGAAGATTTCTCATGGAATCTGGGAACTAGTTATTTCAGGGCACAGGAGAAATGAATTTTTCTACTCATAATTCAGCCTCCAGCAAGCAAAGCTTGTGTGGCAGGAGGGTTGAGCCATTCTCTGAGAAGATTCCTCATGGAAACTGGGAACTAGTTATTTCAGGGCCCAGGAGAAATGAATTTTTCTACTCATAATTCAGCCTCCAGCATGCAAAGCTAGTGTGGCAGGAGAGTTGAGCCAATCTCTGAGAAGATTCCTCATGGAAACTTTGAACTATTTATTTCAAGGCACAGTAGAATTGAATTTTTCTACTCATAATTCTGCCTCCAGCAAGCAAAGCTAGTGTGGCAGGAGAGTTGAGCCATTCTCTGAGAAGATTCCTCATGGAAACTGGGAACTAGTTATTTCGGGGCACAGGAGAAATGAATTTTTGTACTCATAATTCAGCCTCCAGCATGCAAAGCTAGTGTGGCAGGAGAGTTGAGCCATTCTCGGAGAAGATTCCTCATGGAAACTGGGAACTAGTTATTTCAGGGCACAGGAGAAATGAATTTTTCTACACATAATTCAGCCTCCAGCAAGAAAACTAGTGTGGCAGGAGAGTTGAGCCATTCTCTCAGAAGATTTCTCATGGAATCTGGGAACTAGTTATTTCAGGGCACAGGAGAAATGAATTTTTCTACTCATAATTCAGCCTCCAGCAAGCAAAGCTTGTGTGGCAGGAGGGTTGAGCCATTCTCTGAGAAGATTCCTCATGGAAACTGGGAACTAGTTATTTCAGGGCCCAGGAGAAATGAATTTTTCTACTCATAATTCAGCCTCCAGCATGCAAAGCTAGTGTGGCAGGAGAGTTGAGCCATTCTGTGAGAAGTTTCCTCATGGAAACTTTGAACTATTTATTTCAGGACACAGTAGAATTGAATTTTTCTACTCATTATTCTGCCTCCAGCAAGCAAAGCTAGTGTGGCAAGAGAGTTGAGCCATTCTCTGAGAAGATTCCTCATGGAAACTGGGAACTAGTTATTTCAGGGCACAGGAGAAATGAATTTTTCTACTCATAATTCAGCCTCCAGCAAGCAAATCTAGTGTGACAGGAGAGTTGACACATTCTCTGAGAAGATTCCTCATGGAAACTGGGAACTAGTTATTTCAGGGCACAGGAGAAATGAATTTTTCTACTCATAATTCATCCTCCAGCAAGCAAAGCTAGTGTGGCAGGAGAGTTGAGCCATTCTGTGAGAAGATTCCTCATGGAAACTGGGAACTAGTTATTTCAGGGCACAGGAGAAATGAATTTTTCTACTCATAATTCATCCTCCAGCAAGCAAAGCTAGTGTGGCAGGAGAGTTGAGCCATTCTCTGAGATGATTCCTCATGGAAACTGGGAACTAGTTATTTCAGGGCACAGGAGAAATGAATTTTTCTAGTCATAATTAAGCCTCCAGCAAGCAAAGCTAGTGTGGCAGGAGAGTTGAGCCATTCTCTGAGAAGATTCCTCATGGAAACTGGGAACAAGATATTTCAGGGCACAGGAGAAATGCAGATTTTCTACTCATAATTCAGCCTCCAGCAAGCAAAGCTAGTGTGGCAGGAGAGTTGAGCCATTATCTGAGAGGATTCCTCATGGAAACTGGGAACTAGTTATTTCGGGGCACAGGAGAAATGAATTTTTGTACTCATAATTCAGCCTCCAGCATGCAAAGCTAGTGTGGCAGGAGAGTTGAGCCATTCTCTGAGAAGATTCCTCATGGAAACTGGGAACTAGTTATTTCAGGGCACAGGAGAAATGAATTTTTCTACACATAATTCAGCCTCCAGCAAGCAAAGCTAGTGTGGCAGGAGAGTTGAGCCATTCTCTGAGATGATTCCTTATGGAAACTGGGAACTAGTTATTTCAGGGGACAGGAGAAATGAATTTTTCTACTCATAATTCAGCCTCCAGCAAGCAAAGCTATTGTGGCAGGGGAGTGGAGCCATTCTCTGAGAAGATTCCTCATGGAAATTGGGAACGAGATATTTCAGGGCACAGGAGAAATGCAGATTTTCTACTCATAATTCAGCCTCCAGCAAGCAAAGCTTGTGTAGCAGGAGAGTTGAGCCATTCTCTGAGAAGATTCCTCATGGAAACTGGGAACTAGTTATTTCAGGGCACAGGAGAAATGAATTTTTCTACTCATAATTCAGCCTCCAGCAAGGAAAGCTAGTGTGGAGGAGAGTTGATCCATTCTCTGAGAAGATTCCTCACGGAAACTGGGAACTAATTATTTCAGGGCACAGGGGAAATGAATTTTTCTACTCATAATTCAGCCTCCAGCTAGAAACCTAGTGTGGCAGGAGAGTTGAGCCATTCTCTGAGAAGATTCCTCATGGAACCTGGGAACTAGTTATTTTAGGGCACAGGAGAAATGAATTTTTCTACTCATAATTCAGCTCGAGCAAGCAAAGCTAGTGTGGCAGGAGAGTTGAGCCATTCTCTTATAAGATTCCTCTTGGAATCTGGGAACTATTTATTTCAGGGCACAGGTGAAATGAATTTTTCTACTCATAATTCAGCCTTCAGCAAGCAAAGCTAGTGTGGCAGGAGAGTTGAGCCATTCTCTGAGAAGATTCCTCATGGAAACTGGGAACTAGATATTTCAGGGCACAGGAGAAATGCAGATTTTCTACTTATAATTCAGCCTCCAGCAAGCAAAGCTTGTGTAGCAGGAGAGTTGAGCCATTCTCTGAGAAGATTCCTCATGGAAACTGGGAACTAGTTATTTCAGGGCACAGGAGAAATGAATTTTTCTACTCATAATTCAGCCTCCAGCAAGCAAAGCTAGTGTGGTAGGAGAGTTGAGCCATTCTCTGAGAAGATTCCTCATGGAAACTGGGAACTAGTTATTTCAGGGCACAGGAGAAATGAATTTTTCTACTCATAATTCAGCCTCCAGCAAGCAAAGCTAGTGTGGCAGGAGAGTTGAGCCATTCTCTGAGAAGATTCCTCATGTAAACTGGGAACTAGTTATTTCAGGTCACAGGAGAAATGAATTTTTCTACTCATAATTCAGCCTCCACAAGCAAAGCTAGTGTGGCAGGAGAGTTGAGCCATTCTCTCAGAAGGTTCTTCATGGAAACTGGGAATTAGATATTTCAGGGCACAGGAGAAATGAATATTTCCACTCATAATTCAGCCTCCAGCAAGCAAAGCTAGTGTGGCAGGAGAGTTGAGCCATTCTCTGAGAAGATTCCTCATGGAAACTGGGAACTAGATATTTCAGGGCACAGGAGAAATGAAGATTTTCTACTCATAATTCAGCCTCCAGCAAGCAAAGCAAGTGTGGCAGGAGAGTTGAGCCATTCTCTGAGAATATTCCTCATGGAAACTGGGAACTAGTTATTTCAGGGCCCAGGAGAAATGAAATTTTCTTCTCATAATTCAGCCTCCAGTAAGCAAAGCTAGTGTGGCAGGAGAGTTGAGCCATTCTCTGAGAAGATTCCTCATGTTAACTGGGAACTAGTTATTTCAGGGCAGAGGAGAAAAGAAATTTTCTACTCATAATTCAGTCTCTACAAACAAAGCTAGTGTGGCAGGAGAGTTGAGCCTTTCTCTGAGAAGATTCCTCATTGAAACTGGGAACTAGTTATTTCAGGGTACAGGAGAAATGAATTTTTCTACACATAATTCAGCCTCCAGCAAGCAAAGCTTGTGTGGGAGGAGAGTTGAGCCATTCTCGGAGAAGATTCCTCATGGAAACTGGGAACTAGTTATTTCAGGGCACAGGAGAAATGAATTTTTCTACTCATAATTCAGCCTCCAACATGAAAGCTAGTGTGGCAGGAGAGTTGAGCCATTCTCTGAGAAGATTTCCTCATGGAAACTGGGAACTAGTTATTTCAGGTCACAGGAGGAATGAATTTTTCTACTCATAATTCAGCCTCCAGCAAGCAAAGCTAGTGTGGCAGGAGAGTTGAGCCATTCTCTGAGAAGATTCCTCATGTAAACTGGGAACTAGTTATTTCAGGGCACAGGAGAAATGAATTTTTCTACTCATAATTCAGCCTCCAGAAGCAAAGCTAGTGTGGCAGGAGAGTTGAGCCATTCTCTCAGAACGTTCTTCATGGAAATTGGGAACTAGTTATTTCAGGGCACAGGAGAAATGAATATTTCCACTCATAATTCAGCCTCCAGCAAGCAAAGCTAGTGTGGCAGGAGAGTTGAGCCATTCTCTGAGAAGATTCCTCATGGAAACTGGGAACTAGTTATTTCAGGGCACAGGAGAAATGAACTTTTCTACTCATAATTCAGCCTCTACAAGCAAAGCTAGTGTGGCAGGAGAGTTGAGCCATTCTCTGAGAAGATTCCTCATGGAAACTGGGAACTAGATATTTCAGGGCACAGTAGAAATGAAGATTTTCTACTCATAATTCAGCCTCCAGCAAGCAAAGCTAGTGTGGCAGGAGAGTTGAGCCATTCTCTGAGAAGATTCCTCATGGAAACTGGGAACTAGTTATTTCAGGGCACAGGAGCAATGAAATTTTCTTCTCAAAATTCAGCCTCCAGTAAGCAAAGCTAGTGTGGCAGGAGAGTTGAGCCATTCTCTGAGAAGATTCCTCATGTTAACTGGGAACTAGTTATTTCAGGGCAGAGGAGAAAAGAAATTTTCTACTCATAATTCAGCCTCTACAAGCAAAGCTAGTGTGGCAGGAGAGTTGAGCCTTTCTCTGAGAAGATTCCTCATTGAAACTGGGAACTAGTTATTTCAGGGTACAGGAGAAATGAATTTTTCTACTCATAATTCAGCCTCCAGCAAGCAAAGCTTGTGTGGGAGGAGAGTTGAGCCATTCTCGGAGAAGATTCCTCATGGAAACTGGGAACTAGTTATTTCAGAGCACAGGAGAAATGAATTCTTCTACTCATAATTCAGCCTCCAACATGAAAGCTAGTGTGGCAGGAGAGTTGAGCCATTCTCTGAGAAGATTTCCTCATGGAAACTCGGAACTAGTTAATTCAGGTCACAGGAGAAATGAATTTTTCTACTCATAATTCAGCCTTCAACAAGCAAAGCTAGTGTGGCAGGAGAGTTGAGCCATTCTCTGAGAAGATTCCTCATGGAAACTGGTAACTAGATATTTCAGGGCACAGGAGAAATGCAAATTTTCTACTCATAATTCAGCCTCCAGCAAGCAAAGCTAGTGTGGCAGGAGAGTTGAGCCATTCTCTGAGAGGATTCCTCATGGAAACTGGGAACTAGTTATTTCGGGGCACAGGAGAAATGAATTTTTGTACTCATAATTCAGCCTCCAGCATGCAAAGCTAGTGTCGCAGGAGAGTTGAGCCATTCTCTGAGAAGATTCCTCATGGAAACTGGGAACTAGTTATTTCAGGGCACAGGAGAAATGAATTTTTCTACACATAATTCAGCCTCCAGCAAGCAAAGCTAGTGTGGCAGGAGAGTTGAGCCATTCTCTGAGAAGATTCCTCATGGAAACTGGGAACTAGATATTTCAGGGCACAGGAGAAATGCAGATTTTCTACTCATAATTCTGCCTCCAGCAAGCAAAGCTTGTGTGGCAGGAGAGTTGAGCCATTTTCTGAGAAGATTCCTCATGGAAACTGGGAACTATTTATTTCGGGGCACAGGAGAAATGAATTTTTGTACTCATAATTCAGCCTCCAGCATGCAAAGCTAGTGTGGCAGGAGAGTTGAGACATTCTCTGAGAAGATTCCTCATGAAAACTGGGAACTAGTTATTTCAGGGCACAGGAGAAATGAATTTTTCTACACATAATTCAGCCTCCAGCAAGAAAGCTAGTGTGGCAGGAGAGTTGAGCCATTCTCTGAGAAGATTCTCCATGGAAACTTGGAACTAGATATTTCAGGTCACAGGAGAAATGAATTTTTCTACTCATAATTCAGCCTCCAGCAAGCAAATCTAGTGTGGCAGGAGAGTTGAGCCATTCTCTGAGAAGATTCCTCATGGAAACTGGGAACTAGTTATTTCAGGGCACAGGAGAAATGAATTTTTCTACTCATAATTCAGTCTCCAGCATGCAAAGCTAGTGTGGCAAGAGAGTTGAGCCATTCTCTGGGAAGATTCCTCATGGAAACTGGGAACTAGTTATTACAGGGCATAGGAGAAATGAATTTTTCTACTCATAATTCAGCCTCCAGCAAGCAAAGCTAGTGTGGCAGGAGAGTTGAGCCATTCTCTGAGAAGATTCCTCATGGAAACTGGGAACTAGATATTTCAGGGCACAGGAGAAATGCAGATTTTCTACTCATAATTCAGCCTCCAGCAAGCAAAGCTAGTGTGGCAGGAGAGTTGAGACATTCTCTGAGAGGATTCCTCATGGAAACTGGGAACTAGTTATTTCGGGGAACAGGAGAAATGAATTTTTGTACTCTTAATTCAGCCTCCAGCATGCAAAGCTAGTGTGGCAGGAGAGTTGAGCCATTCTCTGAGAAGATTCCTCATGGAACCTGGGAACTAGTTATTTCAGGGCACAGGAGAAATGCAGATTTTCTACTCATAATTCAGCCTCCAGCAAGCAAAGCTAGTGTGGCAGGAGAGTTGAGCCATTCTGTGAGAAGATTCCTCATGGAAACTGGGAACTAGTTATTTCGGGGCACAGGAGAAATGAATTTTTGTACTCATAATTCAGCCTCCAGCATGCAAAGCTAGTGTGGCAGGAGAGTTGAGCCATTCTCTGAGAAGATTCCTCATGGAAACTGGGAACTAGTTATTTCAGGGCACAGGAGAAATGAATTTTTCTACTCATAATTCAGCCTCCAGCAAGCAAAGCTATTGTGGAAGGGGAGTTGAGCCATTCTCTGAGAAGATTCCTCATGGATACTGGGTACTAGATATTTCAGGGCACAGGAGAAATGCAGATTTTCTACTCATAATTCAGCCTCCAGCAAGCAAAGCTAGTGTGGCAGGAGAGTTGAGCCATTCTCTGAGAAGATTCCTCATGGAAACTGGGAACTAGTTATTTCGGGGCACAGGAGAAATGAATTTTTGTACTCATAATTCAGCCTCCAGCATGCAAAGCTAGTGTGGCAGGAGAGTTGAGCCATTCTCTGAGAAGATTCCTCATGGAAACTGGGAACTAGTTATTTCAGGGCACAGGAGAAATGAATTTTTCTACACATAATTCAGCCTCCAGCAAGAAAGCTAGTGTGGCAGGAGAGTTGAGCCATTCTCTGAGAAGATTTCTCATGGAATCTGGGAACTAGTTATTTCAGGGCACAGGAGAAATGAATTTTTCTACTCATAATTCAGCCTCCAGCAAGCAAAGCTTGTGTGGCAGGAGGGTTGAGCCATTCTCTGAGAAGATTCCTCATGGAAACTGGGAACTAGTTATTTCAGGGCCCAGGAGAAATGAATTTTTCTACTCATAATTCAGCCTCCAGCATGCAAAGCTAGTGTGGCAGGAGAGTTGAGCCAATCTCTGAGAAGATTCCTCATGGAAACTTTGAACTATTTATTTCAAGGCACAGTAGAATTGAATTTTTCTACTCATAATTCTGCCTCCAGCAAGCAAAGCTAGTGTGGCAGGAGAGTTGAGCCATTCTCTGAGAAGATTCCTCATGGAAACTGGGAACTAGTTATTTCGGGGCACAGGAGAAATGAATTTTTGTACTCATAATTCAGCCTCCAGCATGCAAAGCTAGTGTGGCAGGAGAGTTGAGCCATTCTCGGAGAAGATTCCTCATGGAAACTGGGAACTAGTTATTTCAGGGCACAGGAGAAATGAATTTTTCTACACATAATTCAGCCTCCAGCAAGAAAGCTAGTGTGGCAGGAGAGTTGAGCCATTCTCTCAGAAGATTTCTCATGGAATCTGGGAACTAGTTATTTCAGGGCACAGGAGAAATGAATTTTTCTACTCATAATTCAGCCTCCAGCAAGCAAAGCTTGTGTGGCAGGAGGGTTGAGCCATTCTCTGAGAAGATTCCTCATGGAAACTGGGAACTAGTTATTTCAGGGCCCAGGAGAAATGAATTTTTCTACTCATAATTCAGCCTCCAGCATGCAAAGCTAGTGTGGCAGGAGAGTTGAGCCATTCTGTGAGAAGTTTCCTCATGGAAACTTTGAACTATTTATTTCAGGACACAGTAGAATTGAATTTTTCTACTCATTATTCTGCCTCCAGCAAGCAAAGCTAGTGTGGCAAGAGAGTTGAGCCATTCTCTGAGAAGATTCCTCATGGAAACTGGGAACTAGTTATTTCAGGGCACAGGAGAAATGAATTTTTCTACTCATAATTCAGCCTCCAGCAAGCAAATCTAGTGTGACAGGAGAGTTGACACATTCTCTGAGAAGATTCCTCATGGAAACTGGGAACTAGTTATTTCAGGGCACAGGAGAAATGAATTTTTCTACTCATAATTCATCCTCCAGCAAGCAAAGCTAGTGTGGCAGGAGAGTTGAGCCATTCTGTGAGAAGATTCCTCATGGAAACTGGGAACTAGTTATTTCAGGGCACAGGAGAAATGAATTTTTCTACTCATAATTCATCCTCCAGCAAGCAAAGCTAGTGTGGCAGGAGAGTTGAGCCATTCTCTGAGATGATTCCTCATGGAAACTGGGAACTAGTTATTTCAGGGCACAGGAGAAATGAATTTTTCTACTCATAATTAAGCCTCCAGCAAGCAAAGCTAGTGTGGCAGGAGAGTTGAGCCATTCTCTGAGAAGATTCCTCATGGAAACTGGGAACAAGATATTTCAGGGCACAGGAGAAATGCAGATTTTCTACTCATAATTCAGCCTCCAGCAAGCAAAGCTAGTGTGGCAGGAGAGTTGAGCCATTATCTGAGAGGATTCCTCATGGAAACTGGGAACTAGTTATTTCGGGGCACAGGAGAAATGAATTTTTGTACTCATAATTCAGCCTCCAGCATGCAAAGCTAGTGTGGCAGGAGAGTTGAGCCATTCTCTGAGAAGATTCCTCATGGAAACTGGGAACTAGTTATTTCAGGGCACAGGAGAAATGAATTTTTCTACACATAATTCAGCCTCCAGCAAGCAAAGCTAGTGTGGCAGGAGAGTTGAGCCATTCTCTGAGATGATTCCTTATGGAAACTGGGAACTAGTTATTTCAGGGGACAGGAGAAATGAATTTTTCTACTCATAATTCAGCCTCCAGCAAGCAAAGCTATTGTGGCAGGGGAGTGGAGCCATTCTCTGAGAAGATTCCTCATGGAAACTGGGAACTAGATATTTCAGGGCACAGGAGAAATGCAGATTTTCTACTCATACTTCAGCCTCCAGCAAGCAAAGCTAGTGTGGCAGGAGAGTTGATCCATTCTCTGAGAAGATTCCTCATGGAAACTGGGAACTAGTTATTTCGGGGCACAGGAGAAATGAATTATTGTACTCATAATTCAGCCTCCAGCATGCAAAGCTAGTGTGGCAGGAGAGTTGAGCCATTCTCTGAGAAGATTCCTCATGGAAACTGGGAACTAGTTATTTCAGGGCACAGGAGAAATGAATTTTTCTACACATAATTCAGCCTCCAGCAAGCAAAGCTAGTGTGGCAGGAGAGTTGAGCCATTCTCTCAGAAGATTTCTCATGGTATCTGGGAACTAGTTATTTCAGGGCACAGGAGAAATCAATTTTTCGACTCATAATTCAGCCTCCAGCAAGCATAGCTTGTGTGGCAGGAGGGTTGAGCCATTCTCTGAGAAGATTCCTCATGGAAACTGGGAACTAGTTATTTCAGGGCCCAGGAGAAATGAATTTTTCTACTCATAATTCAGCCTCCAGCATGCAAAGCTAGTGTGGCAGGAGAGTTGAGCCATTCTCTGAGAAGATTCCTCATGGAAACTTTGAACTATTTATTTCAGGGCACATTAGAATTGAATTTTTCTACTCATAATTCAGCCTCCAGCAAGCAAAGCTAGTGTGGCAGGAGACTTGAGCCATTCTCTGAGCAGATTCCTCATGGAAACTGGGAACTAGTTATTTCAGGGCACAGTAGAAATGAATTATTCTACTCATAATTCAGCCTCCAGCAAGCAAAGCTAGTGTGGCAAGAGAGTTGAGCCATTCTCTGAGAAGATTCCTCATCGAACCTGGGAACTAGTTATTTCAGGGTACAGGAAAAATGAATTTTTCTACTCATAATTCAGCCTCCAGCAAGCAAAGCTAGTGTGTCAGGAGAGTTGAGCCATTCTCTGAGAAGATTCCTCATGGAAACTGGGAACTAGTTATTTAAGGGCACAGGAGAAATGAATTTTTCTACTCATAATTCAGCCTCCAGCAAGGAAAGCTAGTGTGGAGGAGAGTTGATCCATTCTCTGAGAAGATTCCTCATGGAAACTGGGAACTAGTTATTTCAGGGCACAGGAGAAATGCATTTTTCTACTCATAATTCAGCCTCCAGCAAGAAAGCTAGTGTGGCAGGAGAGTTGAGCCATTCTCTGAGAAGATTCCTTATGGAACCTGGGAACTAGTTATTTCAAGGCACAGGAGAAATGAATTTTTGTACTCATAATTCAGCCTCCAGCAAGCAAAGCTAGTGTGGTAGGAGAGTTGAGCCATTCTCTGAGAAGATTCCTCATGGAATCTGGGAACTAGTTATTTCAGGGCACAGGAGAAATGAATTTTTCTACTCATAATTCAGCCTTCAGCAAGCAAAGCTAGTGTGGCAGGAGAGTTGAGCCATTCTCTGAGAAGATTCCTCATGTTAACTGGGAACTAGTTATTTCAGGGCAGAGGAGAAATGAATTTTTCTACTCATAATTCAGCATCTACAAGCAAAGCTAGTGTGGCAGGAGAGTTGAGCCTTTCTCTGAGAAGGTTCCTCATTGAAACTGGGAACTAGTTATTTCAGGGCACAGGAGAAATGAATTTTTCTACTCATAATTCAGCCTCCAGCAAGCAAAGCTAGTGTGGCAGGAGAGTTGAGCCATTCTCTGAGAAGATTCTCCATGGAAACTTGGAACTAGATATTTCAGGTCACAGGAGAAATGAATTTTTCTACTCATAATTCAGCCTCCAGCAAGCAAATCTAGTGTGGCAGGAGAGTTGAGCCATTCTCTGAGAAGATTCCTCATGGAAACTGGGAACTAGTTATTTCAGGGCACAGGAGAAATGAGTTTTTCTACTCATAATTCAGCCTCCAGCAAGCAAAGCTACTGTGGCAGGAGAGTTGAGCCATTCTCTGAGAAGTTTCCTCATGGAAACTGGGAACTAGTTATTTCAGGGCACAGGAGAAATGAACTTTTCTACTCCTAATTCAGTCTCCAGCATGCAAAGCTATTGTGGCAGGAGAGTTGAGCCATTCTCTGGAAAGATTCCTCATGGAAACTGGGAACTAGTTATTTCAGGGCCCAGGAGAAATGAATTTTTCTACTCATAATTCAGCCTCCAGCATGCAAAGCTAGTGTGGCAGGAGAGTTGAGCCATTCTGTGAGAAGTTTCCTCATGGAAACTTTGAACTATTTATTTCAGGACACAGTAGAATTGAATTTTTCTACTCATAATTCTGCCTCCAGCAAGCAAAGCTAGTGTGGCAAGAGAGTTGAGCCATTCTCTGAGAAGATTCCTCATGGAAACTGGGAACTAGTTATTTCAGGGCACAGGAGAAATGAATTTTTCTACTCATAATTCAGCCTCCAGCAAGCAAATCTAGTGTGACAGGAGAGTTGACCCATTCTCTGAGAAGATTCCTCATGGAAACTGGGAACTAGTTATTTCAGGGCACAGGAGAAATGAACTTTTCTACTCATAATTCATCCTCCAGCAAGCAAAGCTAGTGTGGCAGGAGAGTTGAGCCATTCTGTGAGAAGATTCCTCATGGAAACTGGGAACTAGTTATTTCAGGGCACAGGAGAAATGAATTTTTCTACTCATAATTCAGCCTCCAGCAAGCAAAGCTAGTGTGGCAGGAGAGTTGATCCATTCTCTGAGATGATTCCTCATGGAAACTGGGAACTAGTTATTTCAGGGCACAGGAGAAATGAATTTTTCTACTCATAATTAAGCCTCCAGCAAGCAAAGCTAGTGTGGCAGGAGAGTTGAGCCATTCTCTGAGAAGATTCCTCATGGAAACTGGGAACTAGATATTTCAGGGCACAGGAGAAATGCAGATTTTCTACTCATAATTCAGCCTCCAGCAAGCAAAGCTAGTGTGGCAGGAGAGTTGAGCCATTATCTGAGAGGATTCCTCATGGAAACTGGGAACTAGTTATTTCGGGGCACAGGAGAAATGAATTTTTGTACTCATAATTCAGCCTCCAGCATGCAAAGCTAGTGTGGCAGGAGAGTTGAGCCATTCTCTGAGAAGATTCCTCATGGAAACTGGGAACTAGTTATTTCAGGGCACAGGAGAAATGAATTTTTCTACACATAATTCAGCCTCCAGCAAGCAAAGCTAGTGTGGCAGGAGAGTTGAGCCATTCTCTGAGATGATTCCTCATGGAAACTGGGAACTAGTTATTTCAGGGGACAGGAGAAATGAATTTTTCTACTCATAATTCAGCCTCCAGCAAGCAAAGCTATTGTGGCAGGGGAGTGGAGCCATTCTCTGAGAAGATTCCTCATGGAAACTGGGAACTAGATATTTCAGGGCACAGGAGAAATGCAGATTTTCTACTCATACTTCAGCCTCCAGCAAGCAAAGCTAGTGTGGCAGGAGAGTTGATCCATTCTCTGAGAAGATTCCTCATGGAAACTGGGAACTAGTTATTTCGGGGCACAGGAGAAATGAATTATTGTACTCATAATTCAGCCTCCAGCATGCAAAGCTAGTGTGGCAGGAGAGTTGAGCCATTCTCTGAGAAGATTCCTCATGGAAACTGGGAACTAGTTATTTCAGGGCACAGGAGAAATGAATTTTTCTACACATAATTCAGCCTCCAGCAAGCAAAGCTAGTGTGGCAGGAGAGTTGAGCCATTCTCTCAGAAGATTTCTCATGGTATCTGGGAACTAGTTATTTCAGGGCACAGGAGAAATCAATTTTTCGACTCATAATTCAGCCTCCAGCAAGCATAGCTTGTGTGGCAGGAGGGTTGAGCCATTCTCTGAGAAGATTCCTCATGGAAACTGGGAACTAGTTATTTCAGGGCCCAGGAGAAATGAATTTTTCTACTCATAATTCAGCCTCCAGCATGCAAAGCTAGTGTGGCAGGAGAGTTGAGCCATTCTCTGAGAAGATTCCTCATGGAAACTTTGAACTATTTATTTCAGGGCACATTAGAATTGAATTTTTCTACTCATAATTCAGCCTCCAGCAAGCAAAGCTAGTGTGGCAGGAGACTTGAGCCATTCTCTGAGCAGATTCCTCATGGAAACTGGGAACTAGTTATTTCAGGGCACAGTAGAAATGAATTATTCTACTCATAATTCAGCCTCCAGCAAGCAAAGCTAGTGTGGCAAGAGAGTTGAGCCATTCTCTGAGAAGATTCCTCATCGAACCTGGGAACTAGTTATTTCAGGGTACAGGAAAAATGAATTTTTCTACTCATAATTCAGCCTCCAGCAAGAAAAGCTAGTGTGTCAGGAGAGTTGAGCCATTCTCTGAGAAGATTCCTCATGGAAACTGGGAACTAGTTATTTCAGGGCACAGGAGAAATGAATTTTTCTACTCATAATTCAGCCTCCAGCAAGGAAAGCTAGTGTGGAGGAGAGTTGATCCATTCTCTGAGAAGATTCCTCATGGAAACTGGGAACTAGTTATTTCAGGGCACAGGAGAAATGCATTTTTCTACTCATAATTCAGCCTCCAGCAAGAAAGCTAGTGTGGCAGGAGAGTTGAGCCATTCTCTGAGAAGATTCCTTATGGAACCTGGGAACTAGTTATTTCAGGGCACAGGAGAAATGAATTTTTGTACTCATAATTCAGCCTCCAGCAAGCAAAGCTAGTGTGGTAGGAGAGTTGAGCCATTCTCTGAGAAGATTCCTCATGGAATCTGGGAACTAGTTATTTCAGGGCACAGGAGAAATGAATTTTTCTACTCATAATTCAGCCTTCAGCAAGCAAAGCTAGTGTGGCAGGAGAGTTGAGCCATTCTCTGAGAAGATTCCTCATGTTAACTGGGAACTAGTTATTTCAGGGCAGAGGAGAAATGAATTTTTCTACTCATAATTCAGCATCTACAAGCAAAGCTAGTGTGGCAGGAGAGTTGAGCCTTTCTCTGAGAAGGTTCCTCATTGAAACTGGGAACTAGTTATTTCAGGGCACAGGAGAAATGAATTTTTCTACTCATAATTCAGCCTCCAGCAAGCAAAGCTAGTGTGGCAGGAGAGTTGAGCCATTCTCTGAGAAGATTCCTCATGTTAACTGGGAACTAGTTATTTCAGGGCACAGGAGAAATGAATTTTTCTACTCATAATTCAGCCTTCACAAGCAAAGCTAGTGTGGCAGGAGAGTTGAACCTTTCTCTGAGAAGGTTCCTCATGGAAACTGGGAACTAGTTATTTCAGGGCACAGGAGAAATGTATTTTTCTACTCATAATTCAGCCTCCAGCAAGGAAAGCTAGTGTGGCAGGAGAGTTGAGCCATTCTCTGAGAAGATTCCTCATGGCAACTGGGAACTAGTTATTTCAGGGCACAGGAGAAATGAATTTTTCTACTCATAATTCAGCCTCCAGCAAGCAAAGCTAGTGTGGCAGGAGAGTTGAGCCATTCTCTGAGAAGATTCCTCATGGAAACTGGGAACTAGTTATTTCAGGGCACAGCAGAAATGAACTTTTCTACTCATAATTCAGTCTCCAGCATGCAAATCTAGTGTGACAAGAGAGTTGAGCCATTCTCTGGGAAGATTCCTCATGGAAACTGGGAACTAGTTATTACAGGGCACAGGAGAAATGAATTTTTCTACTCATAATTCAGCCTCCAGCAAGCAAAGCTAGTGTGGCAGGAGAGTTGAGCCATTCTCTGAGAACATTCCTCATGGAAACTGGGAACTAGATATTTCAGGGCACAGGAGAAATGCAGATTTTCTACTCCTAATTCAGCCTCCAGCAAGCAAAGCTAGTGTGGCAGGAGAGTTGAACCATTCTCTGAGAGGATTCCTCATGGAAACTGGGAACTAGTTATTTCGGGGAACAGGAGAAATGAATTTTTGTACTCTTAATTCAGCCTCCAGCATGCAAAGCTAGTGTGGCAGGAGAGTTGAGCCATTCTCTGAGAAGATTCCTCATGGAAACTGGGAACTAGTTATTTCAGGGCACAGGAGAAATGCAGATTTTCTACTCATAATTCAGGCTCCAGCAAGCAAAGCTAGTGTGGCAGGAGAGTTGAGCCATTCTGTGAGAAGATTCCTCATGGAAACTGGGAACTAGTTATTTCGGGGCACAGGAGAAATGAATTTTTGTACTCATAATTCAGCCTCCAGCATGCAAAGCTAGTGTGGCAGGAGAGTTGAGCCATTCTCTGAGAAGATTCCTCATGGAAACTGGGAACTAGTTATTTCAGGGCACAGGAGAAATGAATTTTTCTACTCATAATTCAGCCTCCAGCAAGCAAAGCTTTTGTGGCAGGGGAGTTGAGCCATTCTCTGAGAAGATTCCTCATGGATACTGGGTACTAGATATTTCAGGGCACAGGAGAAATGCAGATTTTCTACTCATAATTCAACCTCCAGCAAGCAAAGCTAGTGTGGCAGGAGAGTTGAGCCATTCTCTGAGAAGATTCCTCATGGAAACTGGGAACTAGTTATTTCGGGGCACAGGAGAAATGAATTTTTGTACTCATAATTCAGCCTCCAGCATGCAAAGCTAGTGTGGCAGGAGAGTTGAGCCATTCTCTGAGAAGATTCCTCATGGAAACTGGGAACTAGTTATTTCAGGGCACAGGAGAAATGAATTTTTCTACACATAATTCAGCCTCCAGCAAGAAAGCTAGTGTGGCAGGAGAGTTGAGCCATTCTCTGAGAAGATTTCTCATGGAATCTGGGAACTAGTTATTTCAGGGCACAGGAGAAATGAATTTTTCTACTCATAATTCAGCCTCCAGCAAGCAAAGCTTGTGTGGCAGGAGGGTTGAGCCATTCTCTGAGAAGATTCCTCATGGAAACTGGGATCTAGTTATTTCAGGGCCCAGGAGAAATGAATTTTTCTACTCATAATTCAGCCTCCAGCATGCAAAGCTAGTGTGGCAGGAGAGTTGAGCCATTCTCTGAGAAGATTCCTCATGGAAACTTTGAACTATTTATTTCAAGGCACAGTAGAATTGAATTTTTCTACTCATAAATCTGCCTCCAGTAAGCAAAGCTAGTGTGGCAGGAGAGTTGAGCCATTCTCTGAGAAGATTCCTCATGGAAACTGGGAACTAGTTATTTCGGGGCACAGGAGAAATGAATTTTTGTACTCATAATTCAGCCTCCAGCATGCAAAGCTAGTGTGGCAGGAGAGTTGAGCCATTCTCGGAGAAGATTCCTCATGGAAACTGGGAACTAGTTATTTCAGGGCACAGGAGAAATGAATTTTTCTACTCATAATTCAGCCTCCAGCAAGGAAAGCTACTGTGGCAGGAGAGTTGAGCCAATCTGTGAGATGATTCCTCATTTAAACCGGGAACTAGTTATTTCAGGTCACAGGAGAAATGAATTTTTCTACTCATAATTCAGACTCCACAAGCAAAGCTAGTGTGGCAGGAGAGTTGAGCCATTCTCTCAGAAGGTTCTTCATGGAAACTGGGAACTAGTTATTTCAGGGCACAGGAGAAATGAATATTTCCACTCATAATTCAGTCTCCAGCAAGCAAAGCTAGTGTGGCAGGAGAGTTGAGCCATTCTCTGAGAAGATTCCTCATGGAAACGGGGAACTAGATATTTCATGGCACAGGAGAAATGAAGATGTTCTACTCATAATTCAGCCTCCAGCAAGCAAAGCTAATGTGGCAGGAGAGTTGAGCCATTCTCTGAGAAGATTCCTCATGGAAACTGGGAACTAGATATTTCAGGGCACAGGAGAAATGAAGATTTTCTACTCATAATTCAGCCTCCAGCAAGCAAAGCTAGTGTGGCAATAGAGTTGAGCCATTCTCTGAGAACATTCCTCATGGAAACTGGGAACTAGTTATTTCAGGGCACAGGAGAAATGAATTTTTCTTCTCATAATTCAGCCTCCAGTAAGCAAAGCTAGTGTGGCAGGAGAGTTGAGCCATTCTCTGAGAAGATTCCTCATGTTAACTGGGAACGAGTTATTTCAGGGCAGAGGAGAAATGAATTTTTCTACTCATAATTCAGCCTCTACAAGCAAAGCTAGTGTGGCAGGAGAGTTGAGCCTTTCTCTGAGAAGTTTCCTCATTGAAACTGGGAACTAGTTATTTCAGGGCACAGGAGAAATGAATTTTTCTACTCATAATTCAGCCTCCAGCAAGCAAAGCTAGTGTGGCAGGAGAGTTGAGCCATTCTCTGAGAAGATTCCTCATGGAAACTGGGAACTAGTTATTTCAGGGCACAGGAGAAATGAATTTTTCTACGCATAATTCAGCCTCCAGCAAGAAAAGCTAGTGTGGCAGGAGAGTTGAGCCATTCTCTGAGATGATTCCTCATGGAAACTGGGAACTAGTTATTTCAGGGTACAAAAGAAATGAATTGTTCTACTCATAATTCAGCCTCCATCAAGCAAAGCTAGTGTGGCAGGAGAGTTGAGCCATTCTCTGAGAAGATTCCTCATGGAAACTGGGAACTAGTTATTTCAGGGCACAGGAGAAATGAATTTTTCTACTCATAATTCAGCCTCCAGTAAGCAAAGCTAGTGTGGCAGGAGAGTTGAGCCATTCTCTGAGAAGATTCCTCATGGAAACTGGGAACTAGTTATTTCAGGGCACAGGAGAAATGTATTTTTCTACTCATAATTCAGCCTCCAGCAAGCAAAGCTAGTGTGGCAGGAGAGTTGAGCCATTCTCTGAGAAGATTCCTCATGGAAACTGGGAACTAGTTATTTCAGGGCACAGGAGAAATGAATTTTTCTACTCATAATTCAGCCTCCAGCAAGCAAAGCTAGTGTGGCAGGAGAGTTGAGCCATTCTGTGAGAAGATTCCTCATGGAAACTGGGAACTAGTTATTTCAGGGTACAGAAGAAATGAATTTTTCTACTCATAATTCAGGCTCCAGCAAGCAAAGCTAGTGTGGCAGGAAAGTTGAGCCATTCTCTGAGAAGATTCCTCATGGAAACTGGGAACTAGTTATTTCAGGGCACAGGAGAAATGAATTTTTCTACTCATAATTCAGCCTCCAGCCAGCAAAGCTAGTGTGGCAGGTGAGTGGAGCCATTCTCTGAGAAGATTCCTCATGTTAACTGGGAACTAGTTATTTCAGGGCACAGGAGGAATGAATTTTTCTACTCATAATTCAGCATCCACAAGCAAAGCTAGTGTGCCAGGAGAGTTGAACCTTTCTCTGAGAATGTTCCTCATGGAAACTGAGAACTAGTTATTTCAGGGCACAGGAGAAATTAATTTTTCTACTCATAATTCAGCCTCCAGCAAGCAAAGCTAGTGCGGCAGGAGAGTTGAGCCATTCTCTGAGAAGATTCCTCATGGAACCTGGGAACTAGTTATTTCAGGGCACAGGAGAAATGAATTTTTCTACTCATAATTCAGCCTCCAGCAAGCAAAGCTAGTGTGGCAGAAGAGTTGTGCCATTCTCTGAGAAAATTCCTCATGGAAAGTGGGAACTAGTTTTTTCAGGGCACAGGATAAATGAACTTTTCTACTCATAATTCAGCCTCCATCAAGCAAAGCTAGTGTGGCAGGAGAGTTGAGCCATTCTCGGAGAAGATTCCTCATGGAAACTGGGAACTAGTTATTTCAGGGCACAGGAGAAATGAATTTTTCTACTCATAATTCAGCCTCCAGCAAGGAAAGCTACTGTGGCAGGAGAGTTGAGCCATTCTCTGAGATGATTCCTCATTTAAACCGGGAATTAGTTATTTCAGGGCACAGGAGAAATGAATTTTTCTACTCATAATTCAGACTCCACAAGCAAAGCTAGTGTGGCAGGAGAGTTGAGCCATTCTCTCAGAAGGTTCTTCATGGAAACTGGGAACTAGTTATTTCAGGGTACAGGAGACATGAACTTTTCTACTCATAATTCAGTCTCCAGCATGCAAAGCTAGTGTGGCAAGAGAGTTGAGCCATTCTCTGGGAAGATTCCTCATGGAAACTGGGAACTAATTATTTCAGGGCACAGGAGAAATGAATTTTTCTACTCATAATTCAGCCTCCAGCAAGCAAAGCTAGTGTGGCAGGAGAGTTGAGCCATTCTCTGAGAAGATTCCTCATGGAAACTGGGAACTAGTTATTTCAGGGCACAGGAGAAATGAATTTTTCTACGCATAATTCAGCCTCCAGCAAGCAAAGCTAGTGTGGCAGGAGAGTTGATCCATTCTCTGAGATGATTGCTCATGGAAACTGGGAACTAGTTATTTCAGGGTACAAAAGAAATGAATTTTTCTACTCATAATTCAGCCTCAATCAAGCAAATATACTGTGGCAGGAAAGTTGAGCCATTTTCTGAGAAGATTCCTCATGGAAACTGGGAACTAGTTATTTCAGGGCACAGGAGAAATGAATTTTTCTACTCATAATTCAGCCTCCAGCAAGCAAAGCTAGTGTGGCAGGAGAGTTGAGCCATTCTCTGAGAAGATTCCTCATGTTAACTGGGAGCTAGTTATTTCAGGGCACAGGAGAAATGAATTTTTCTACTCATAATTCAGCCTCCACAAGCAAAGCTAGTGTGGCAGGAGAGTTGAGCCATTCTCTGAGAAGATTCCTCATGGAAACTGGGAACTAGTTATTTCAGGGCACAGGAGAAATATATTTTTCTACTCATAATTCAGCCTCCAGCAAGCAAAGCTAGTGTGGCCGGAGAGTTGAGCCATTCTCTGAGAAGATTCCTCATGGAAATTGGGAATTAGATATTTCAGGGCACAGGAGATATGAAGATTTTCTACTTATAATTCAGCCTCCATCCAGCAAAGCTAGTGTGGCAGGAGAGTTGAGCCATTCTCTGAGAAGATTCCTCATGGAAACTGGGAACTAGTTATTTCTGGGCACAGGAGAAATGAATTTTTCTACTCATAATTCAGCCTCCAGCAAGCAAAGCCAGTGTGGTAGGAGAGTTGAGCCATTCTCTGAGAAGATTCCTCATGGAACCTGGGAACTAGTTATTTCACAGCACAGGATAACTGAATTTTTCTACTCATAATTCAGCCTCCAGCATGCAGAGCTAGTGTGGCAGGAGAGTTGAGCCATTCTCTGAGAAGATGCCTCATGTTAACTGGGAACTAGTTATTTCAGGGCACAGGAGAAATGAATTTTTCTACGCATAATTCAGCCTCCAGCAAGCAAAGCTAGTGTGGCAGTAGAGTTGAACATTTCTCTGAGAAGGTTCCTCATGGAAACTGAGAACTAGTTATTTCAGGGCACAGGAGAAATGAATTTTTCTACTCATAATTCAGCCTCCAGCAAGCAAAGCTAGTTTGGCAGGAGAGATGAGCCATTCTCTGAGAAGATTCCTCATGGAAACTGGGAACTAGTTATTTCAGGGCACAGGAGAAATGTATTTTTCTACTCATAATTCAGCCTCCAGCAAGCAAAGCTAGTGTGGCAGGAGAGTTGAGCCATTCTCTGAGAAGATTCCTCATGGAAATTGGGAATTAGATATTTCAGGGCACAGGAGATATGAAGATTTTCTACTTATAATTCAGCCTCCAGCCAGCAAAGCTAGTGTGGCAGGAGAGTTGAGCCTTTCTCTGAGAAGATTCCTCATTGAATCTGGGAACTAGTTATTTCAGGGCACAGGAGAAATGAATTTTTCTACTCATAATTCAGGCTTCAGCAAGCAAAGCTAGTGTGGCAGGAGAGTTGAGCCATTCTCTGAGAAGATTGCTCATGGAAACTGGGAACTGGATATTTCAAGGCACAGGAGAAATGCAGATTTTCTACTCATAATTTAGTCTCCAGCAAGCAAAGCTAGTGTGTCAGGAGAGTTGAGCCATTCTTTGAGAAGATTCCTCATGGAAACTGGGAACTAGTTATTTCAGGGCACAGGAGAAATGAATTTTTCTACTCATAATTCAGCCTCCAGAAAGCAAAGCTACTGTGGCAGGAGAGTTGAGCCATTCTCTGAGATGATTCCTCATTTAAACTGGGAACTAGTTATTTCAGGGCACAGGAGAAATGAATTTTTCTACTCATAATTCAGACTCCACAAGCAAAGTTAGTGTGGCAGGAGAGTTGAGCCATTCTCTCAGAAGGTTCTTCATGGAAACTGGGAACTAGTTATTTCAGGGCACACTAGAAATGAATTTTTCTACTCATAATTCAGCGTCCAGCAAGCAAAGCTAGTGTGGCAGGAGAGTTTAGCCATTCTCTGAGAAGATTCCTCATGGAAACTGGGAACTAGATATTTCAGTTCACAGGAGAAATGAAGATTTTCTACTCATAATTCCGCCTCCAGCCAGCAAAGCTAGTGTGGCAGGAGAGTTGAACCATTCTCTGAGAGGATTCCTCATGGAAACTGGGAACTAGATATTTCAGGGCACAGGAGAAATGAAGATGTTCTACTCATAATTCAGCCTCCAGCAAGCAAAGCTAGTGTGGCAGGAGAGTTGAGCTATTCTCTGAGAAGATTCCTCATGGAAACTGGGAACTAGATATTTCACTGCACCGGAGAAATTAATTTTTCTACGCATAATTCAGCCTCCAGCAAGAAAAGCTAGTGTGGCAGGAGAGTTGAGCCATTCTCTGAGAAGATTCCTCATGGAAATTGGGAATTAGATATTTCAGGGCACAGGAGATATGAAGATTTTCTACTCATAATTCAGCCTCCAGCCAGCAAAGCTAGTGTGGCAGGAGAGTTGAGCCATTCTCTGAGAAGATTCCTCATGGTATCTGGGAACAAGTTATTTCAGGGCAAAGAAGAAATGAATTTTTCTACTCATAATTCAGGCTTCAGCAAGCAAAGCTGTTGTGGCAGGAGAGTTGAGCCATTCTCTGAGAAGATTCCTCATGGAAACTGGTAACTAGATATTTCAGGGCACAGGAGAAATGCAGATTTTCTACTCATAAATCAGCCTCCAGCAAGCAAAGCTAGTATGGCAGGAGAGTTGAGCCATTCTCTGAGAAGATTCCTCATGGAAACTGGGAACTAGTTATTTCGGGGCACAGGAGAAATGAATATTTGTACTCATAATTCAGCCTCCAGCATGCAAAGCTAGTGTGGCAGGAGAGGTGAGCCTTTCTCTGAGAAGATTCCTCATGGAAACTGGGAACTAGTTATTTCAGGGCCCAGGAGAAATGAATTTTTCTACTCATAATTCAGCCTCCAGCATGCAAAGCTAGTGTGGCAGGAGAGTTGAGCCATTCTCTGAGAAGATTCCTCATGGAAACTGGGAACTAGTTATTTCAGGGCACAGGAGAAATATATGTTTCTACTCATAATTCAGCCTCCAGCAAGCAAAGCTAGTGTGGCCGGAGAGTTGAGCCATTCTCTGAGAAGATTCCTCATGGAAATTGGGAATTAGATATTTCAGGGCACAGGAGATATGAAGATTTTCTACTTATAATTCAGCCTCCATCCAGCAAAGCTAGTGTGGCAGGAGAGTTGAGCCATTCTCTGAGAAGATTCCTCATGGAATCTGAGAACTAGTTATTTCAGGGAACAGGAGAAATGAATTTTTGTACTCATAATTCAGCCTCCAGAATGCAAAGCTAGTGTGGCAGGAGATTTGAGCCATTCTCTGAGAAGATTCCTCATGTTAACTGGGAGCTAGTTATTTCAGGGCCCAGGAGAAATTAATTTTCTACTCATAATTCAGCCTCCAGCATGCAAAGCTTGTGTGGCAGGAGAGTTGAGCCATTCTCTGAGAAGATTCCTCATGTTAACTGGGAACTAGTTATTTCAGGGCACAGGAGAAATGAATTTTTCTACGCATAATTCAGCCTCCAGCAAGCAAAGCTAGTGTGGCAGTAGAGTTGAACCTTTCTCTGAGAAGGTTCCTCATGGAATCTGAGAACTAGTTATTTCAGGGCACTGGAGAAATGAATTTTTGTACTCATAATTCAGCCTCCAGCAAGCAAAGCTAGTTTGGCAGGAGAGATGAGCCATTCTCTGAGAAGATTCCTCATGGAAACTGTGAACTAGTTATTTCAGGGCACAGGAGAAATGTATTTTTCTACTCATAATTCAGCCTCCAGCAAGCAAAGCTAGTGTGGCAGGAGAGTTGAGCCATTCTCTGAGAAGATTCCTCATGGAAATTGGGAATTAGATATTTCAGGGCACAGGAGATATGAAGATTTTCTACTTATAATTCAGCCTCCAGCCAGCAAAGCTAGTGTGGCAGGAGAGTTGAGCCTTTCTCTGAGAAGATTCCTCAAGGAATCTGGGAACTAGTTATTTCAGGGCACAGGAGAAATGAATTTTTCTACTCATAATTCAGGCTTCTGCAAGCAAAGCTAGTGTGGCAGGAGAGTTGAGCCATTCTCTGAGAAGATTTCTCATGGAAACTGGGAACTAGTTATTTCAGGGCACAGGAGAAATGAATTTTTCTACTCATAATTCAGCCTCCAGAAAGCAAAGCTACTGTGGCAGGAGAGTTGAGCCATTCTCTGAGATGATTCCTCATTTAAACCGGGAACTAGTTATTTCAGGGCACAGGAGAAATGAATTTTTCTACTCATAATTCAGACTCCACAAGCAAAGTTAGTGTGGCAGGAGAGTTGAGCCATTCTCTCAGAAGGTTCTTCATGGAAACTGGGAACTAGTTATTTCAGGGCACACTAGAAATGAATTTTTCTACTCATAATTCAGCGTCCAGCAAGCAAAGCTAGTGTGGCAGGAGAGTTTAGCCATTCTCTGAGAAGATTCCTCATGGAAACTGGGAACTAGATATTTCAGTTCACAGGAGAAATGAAGATTTTCTACTCATAATTCCGCCTCCAGCCAGCAAAGCTAGTGTGGCAGGAGAGTTGAACCATTCTCTGAGAGGATTCCTCATGGAAACTGGGAACTAGATATTTCAGGGCACAGGAGAAATGAAGATGTTCTACTCATAATTCAGCCTCCAGCAAGCAAAGCTAGTGTGGCAGGAGAGTTGACCCATTCTCTGAGAAGATTCCTCATGGAAACTGGGAACTAGATATTTCACTGCACCGGAGAAATTAATTTTTCTACGCATAATTCAGCCTCCAGCAAGAAAAGCTAGTGTGGCAGGAGAGTTGAGCCATTCTCTGAGAAGATTCCTCATGTTAACTGGGAACTAGTTATTTCAGGGCACAGGAGAAATGAATTTTTCTACTCATAATTTAGCCTCCACAAGCAAAGCTAGTGTGGCAGGAGAGTTGAACCTTCCTCTGAGAAGGTTGCTCATGGAAACTGAGAACTAGTTATTTCAGGGCATAGGAGAAATGAATTTTTCTACTCATAATTCAGCCTCCAGCAAGCAAAGCTAGTGTGGCAGGAGAGTTGAGCCATTCTCTGAGAAGATTCCTCATGGAAACTGGGAACTAGTTATTTAAGGGCACAGGAGAAATGTATTTTTCTACTCATAATTCAGCCTCCAGCAAGCAAAGCTAGTGTGGCAGGAGAGTTGAGCCATTCTCTGAGAAGATTCCTCATGGAAATTGGGAATTAGATATTTCAGGGCACTGGAGATATGAAGATTTTCTACTCATAATTCAGCCTCCAGCCAGCAAAGCTAGTGTGGCAGGAGAGTTGAGCCATTCTCTGAGAAGATTCCTCATGGTATCTGGGAACAAGTTATTTCAGGGCACAGGACAAATGAATTTTTCTACTCATAATTCAGGCTTCAGCAAGCAAAGCTATTGTGGCAGGAGAGTTGAGCCATTCTCTGAGAAGATTCCTCATGGAAACTGGTAACTAGATATTTCAGGGCACAGGAGAAATGCAGATTTTCTACTCATAAATCAGCCTCCAGCAAGCAAAGCTAGTATGGCAGGAGAGTTGAGCCATTCTCTGAGAAGATTCCTCATGGAAACTGGGAACTAGTTATTTCGGGGCACAGGAGAAATGAATATTTGTACTCATAATTCAGCCTCCAGAATGCAAAGCTAGTGTGGCAAGAGAGTTGAGCCATTCTCTGAGAAGATTCCTCATGTTAACTGGGAGCTAGTTATTTCAGGGCCCAGGAGAAATTAATTTTCTACTCATAATTCAGCCTCCAGCATGCAAAGCTTGTGTGGCAGGAGAGTTGAGCCATTCTCTGAGAAGATTCCTCATGGAAACTGGGAACTAGTTATTTCTTGGCACAGGAGAAATGAATTTTTCTACTCATAATTCCGCCTCCAGCAAGCAAAGCCAGTGTGGTAGGAGAGTTGAGCCATTCTCTGAGAAGATTCCTCATGGAAACTGGGAACTAGTTATTTCACAGCACAGGATAAATGAATTTTTCTACTCATAATTCAGCCTCCAGCATGCAGAGCTAGTGTGGCAGGAGAGTTGAGCCATTCTCTGAGAAGATTCCTCATGTTAACTGGGAACTAGTTATTTCAGGGCACAGGAGAAATGAATTTTTCTACGCATAATTCAGCCTCCAGCAAGCAAAGCTAGTGTGGCTGTAGAGTTGAACCTTTCTCTGAGAAGGTTCCTCATGGAATCTGAGAACTAGTTATTTCAGGGCACAGGAGAAATGAATTTTTCTACTCATAATTCAGCCTCCAGCAAGCAAAGCTAGTTTGGCAGGAGAGATGAGCCATTCTCTGAGAAGATTCCTCATGGAAACTGGGAACTAGTTATTTCAGGGCACAGGAGAAATGTATTTTTCTACTCATAATTCAGCCTCCAGCAAGCAAAGCTAGTGTGGCAGGAGTGTTGAGCCATTCTCTGAGAAGATTCCTCATGGAAATTGGGAATTAGATATTTCAGGGCACAGGAGATATGAAGATTTTCTACTTATAATTCAGCCTCCAGCCAGCAAAGCTAGTGTGGCAGGAGAGTTGAGCCTTTCTCTGAGAAGATTCCTCATGGAATCTGGGAACTAGTTATTTCAGGGCACAGGAGAAATGAATTTTTCTACTCATAATTCAGGCTTCTGCAAGCAAAGCTAGTGTGGCAGGAGAGTTGAGCCATTCTCTGAGAAGATTGCTCATGGAAACTGGGAACTGGATATTTCAGGGCACAGGAGAAATGCAGATTTTCTACTCATAATTTAGCCTCCAGCAAGCAAAGCTAGTGTGTCAGGAGAGTTGAGCCATTCTCTGAGAAGATTCCTCATGGAAACTGGGAACTAGTTATTTCAGGGCACAGGAGAAATGAATTTTTCTACTCATAATTCAGCCTCCAGAAAGCAAAGCTACTGTGGCAGGAGAGTTGAGCCATTCTCTGAGATGATTCCTCATTTAAACCGGGAACTAGTTATTTCAGGGCACAGGAGAAATGAATTTTTCTACTCATAATTCAGACTCCACAAGCAAAGTTAGTGTGGCAGGAGAGTTGAGGCATTCTCTCAGAAGGTTCTTCATGGATACTGGGAACTAGTTATTTCAGGGCACACTAGAAATGAATTTTTCTACTCATAATTCAGCGTCCAGCAAGCAAAGCTAGTGTGGCAGGAGAGTTTAGCCATTCTCTGAGAAGATTCCTCATGGAAACTGGGAACTAGATATTTCAGTTCACAGGAGAAATGAAGATTTTCTACTCATAATTCCGCCTCCAGCCAGCAAAGCTAGTGTGGCAGGAGAGTTGAACCATTCTCTGAGAGGATTCCTCATGGAAACTGGGAACTAGATATTTCACTGCACCGGAGAAATTAATTTTTCTACGCATAATTCAGCCTCCAGCAAGAAAAGCTAGTGTGGCAGGAGAGTTGAGCCATTCTCTGAGAACATTCCTCATGTTAACTGGGAACTAGTTTTTTCAGGGCACAGGAGAAATGAATTTTTCTACTCATAATTTAGCCTCCACAAGCAAAGCTAGTGTGGCAGGAGAGTTGAACCTTTCTCTGAGAAGGTTGCTCATGGAAACTGAGAACTAGTTATTTCAGGGCATAGGAGAAATGAATTTTTCTACTCATAATTCAGCCTCCAGCAAGCAAAGCTAGTGTGGCAGGAGAGTTGAGCCATTCTCTGAGAAGATTCCTCATGGAAACTGGGAACTAGTTATTTAAGGGCACAGGAGAAATGTATTTTTCTACTCATAATTCATCCTCCAGCAAGCAAAGCTAGTGTGGCAGGAGAGTTGAGCCATTCTCTGAGAAGATTCCTCATGGAAACTGGGAACTAGTTATTTCTTGGCACAGGAGAAATGAATTTTTCTACTCATAATTCAGCCTCCAGCAAGCAAAGCCAGTGTGGTAGGAGAGTTGAGCCATTCTCTGAGAAGATTCCTCATGGAAACTGGGAACTAGTTATTTCACAGCACAGGATAAATGAATTTTTCTACTCATAATTCAGCCTCCAGCATGCAGAGCTAGTGTGGCAGGAGAGTTGAGCCATTCTCTGAGAAGATTCCTCATGTTAACTGGGAACTAGTTATTTCAGGGCACAGGAGAAATGAATTTTTCTACGCATAATTCAGCCTCCAGCAAGCAAAGCTAGTGTGGCTGTAGAGTTGAACCTTTCTCTGAGAAGGTTCCTCATGGAATCTGAGAACTAGTTATTTCAGGGCACAGGAGAAATGAATTTTTCTACTCATAATTCAGCCTCCAGCAAGCAAAGCTAGTTTGGCAGGAGAGATGAGCCATTCTCTGAGAAGATTCCTCATGGAAACTGGGAACTAGTTATTTCAGGGCACAGGAGAAATGTATTTTTCTACTCATAATTCAGCCTCCAGCAAGCAAAGCTAGTGTGGCAGGAGAGTTGAGCCATTCTCTGAGAAGATTCCTCATGGAAATTGGGAATTAGATATTTCAGGGCACAGGAGATATGAAGATTTTCTACTTATAATTCAGCCTCCAGCCAGCAAAGCTAGTGTGGCAGGAGAGTTGAGCCTTTCTCTGAGAAGATTCCTCATGGAATCTGGGAACTAGTTATTTCAGGGCACAGGAGAAATGAATTTTTCTACTCATAATTCAGGCTTCTGCAAGCAAAGCTAGTGTGGCAGGAGAGTTGAGCCATTCTCTGAGAAGATTGCTCATGGAAACTGGGAACTGGATATTTCAGGGCACAGGAGAAATGCAGATTTTCTACTCATAATTTAGCCTCCAGCAAGCAAAGCTAGTGTGTCAGGAGAGTTGAGCCATTCTCTGAGAAGATTCCTCATGGAAACTGGGAACTAGTTATTTCAGGGCACAGGAGAAATGAATTTTTCTACTCATAATTCAGCCTCCAGAAAGCAAAGCTACTGTGGCAGGAGAGTTGAGCCATTCTCTGAGATGATTCCTCATTTAAACCGGGAACTAGTTATTTCAGGGCACAGGAGAAATGAATTTTTCTACTCATAATTCAGACTCCACAAGCAAAGTTAGTGTGGCAGGAGAGTTGAGGCATTCTCTCAGAAGGTTCTTCATGGATACTGGGAACTAGTTATTTCAGGGCACACTAGAAATGAATTTTTCTACTCATAATTCAGCGTCCAGCAAGCAAAGCTAGTGTGGCAGGAGAGTTTAGCCATTCTCTGAGAAGATTCCTCATGGAAACTGGGAACTAGATATTTCAGTTCACAGGAGAAATGAAGATTTTCTACTCATAATTCCGCCTCCAGCCAGCAAAGCTAGTGTGGCAGGAGAGTTGAACCATTCTCTGAGAGGATTCCTCATGGAAACTGGGAACTAGATATTTCACTGCACCGGAGAAATTAATTTTTCTACGCATAATTCAGCCTCCAGCAAGAAAAGCTAGTGTGGCAGGAGAGTTGAGCCATTCTCTGAGAACATTCCTCATGTTAACTGGGAACTAGTTTTTTCAGGGCACAGGAGAAATGAATTTTTCTACTCATAATTTAGCCTCCACAAGCAAAGCTAGTGTGGCAGGAGAGTTGAACCTTTCTCTGAGAAGGTTGCTCATGGAAACTGAGAACTAGTTATTTCAGGGCATAGGAGAAATGAATTTGTCTACTCATAATTCAGCCTCCAGCAAGCAAAGCTAGTGTGGCAGGAGAGTTGAGCCATTCTCTGAGAAGATTCCTCATGGAAACTGGGAACTAGTTATTTAAGGGCACAGGAGAAATGTATTTTTCTACTCATAATTCATCCTCCAGCAAGCAAAGCTAGTGTGGCAGGAGAGTTGAGCCATTCTCTGAGAAGATTCCTCATGGAAATTGGGAATTAGATATTTCAGGGCACAGGAGATATGAAGATTTTCTACTCATAATTCAGCCTCCAGCCAGCAAAGCTAGTGAGGCAGGAGAGTTGAGCCATTCTCTGAGAAGATTCCTCATGGAATCTGGGAACAAGTTATTTCAGGGCACAGGACAAAAGAATTTTTCTACTCATAATTCAGGCTTCAGCAAGCAAAGCTATTGTGGCAGGAGAGTTGAGCCATTCTCTGAGAAGATTCCTCATGGAAACTGGTAACTAGATATTTCAGGGCAGAGGAGAAATGCAGATTTTCTACTCATAATTCAGCCTCCAGCAAGCAAAGCTAGTATGGCAGGAGAGTTGAGCCATTCTCTGAGAAGATTCCTCATGGAAACTGGGAACTAGTTATTTTGGGGCACAGGAGAAATGAATATTTGTACTCATAATTCAGCCTCCAGCATGCAAAGCTAGTGTGGCAGGAGAGGTGAGCCTTTCTCTGAGAAGATTCCTCATGGAAACTGGGAACTAGTTATTTCAGGGCCCAGGAGAAATGAATTTTTCTACTCATAATTCAGCCTCCAGCATGCAAAGCTAGTGTGGCAGGAGAGTTGAGCCATTCTCTGAGAAGATTCCTCATGGAAACTGGGAACTAGTTATTTCAGGGCACAGGAGAAATGAATTTTTGTACTCATAATTCAGCCTCCAGCAAGCAAAGCTAGTGTCGCAGGATAGTTGAGCCATTCTCTGAGAAGATTCCTCATGGAACCTGGGAACTAGTTATTTCACGGCACAGGAGAAATGAATTTTTCTACTCATAATTCAGCCTCCAACATGCAAAGCTAGTGTGGCAGGAGAGTTGAGCCATTCTCTGAGAAGATTCCTCATGGAAACTGGGAACTAGTTATTTCACGGCACAGGAGAAATGAATTTTTGTACTCATAATTCAGCCTCCAGCATGCAAAGCTAGTGTGGCAGGAGAGTTGAGCCATTCTCTGAGAAGATTCTTCATGGAAACTGGGAACTAGTTATTTCTGGGCACAGGAGAAATGAATTTTTCTACTCATAATTCAGCCTCCAGCAAGCAAAGCTACTGTGGCAGGAGAGTTGAGCCATTTTCTGAGAAGATTCCTCATGGAACCTGGGAACTAGTTATTTCAGGGCACAGGAGAAATGAATTTTTCTACTCATAATTCAGCCTCCAGCAAGCAAAGCTAGTGTGGCAGGAGAGTTGAGCCATTCTCTGAGAAGATTCCTCTTGGAATCTGGGAACTAGTTATTTCAGGGCACAGGAGAAATGAATTTTTCTACTCATAATTCAGCCTTCAGCAAGCAAAGCTAGTGTGGCAGGAGAGTTGAGCCATTCTCTGAGAAGATTACTCATGGAAACTGGGAACTAGATATTTCAGGGCACAGGAGAAATGCAGATTTTCTACTCATAATTCAGCCTCCAGCAAGCCAAGCTTGTGTAGTAGGAGAGTTGAGCAATTCTCTGAGAAGATTCTTCATGGAAACTGGGAACTAGTTATTTCAGGGCACAGGAGAAATGAATTTTTCTACTCATAATTCAGCCTCCAGCAAGCAAAGCTAGTGTGGCAGGAGAGTTGAGCCATTCTCTGAGAAGATTCCTCATGGAAACTGGGAACTAGTTATTTCCGGGCACAGGAGAAATTCATTTTTCTACTCATAATTCAGCCTCCAGCAAGCAAAGCTAGTGTGGCAGGAGAGTTGAGCCACTCTCTGACAAGATTCCTCATGGAAACTGGGAACTATATATTTAAGGGCACAGGAGAAATGAAGATTTTCTACTCATAATTCAGCCTCCAGCAAGCAAAGCTAGTGTGGCAGGAGAGTTGAGCCATTCTCTGAGAACATTCCTCATGGAAACTGGGAACTAGTTATTTCAGGGCACAGGAGAAATGAATTTTTCTTCTCATAATTCAGCCTCCAGTAAGCAAAGCTAATGTGGCAGGAGAGTTGAGCCATTCTCTGAGAAGATTCCTCATGTTAACTGGGAACTAGTTATTTCAGGGCAGAGGAGAAAAGAATTTTTCTACTCATAATTCAGCCTCTACAAGCAAAGCTAGTGTGGCAGGAGAGTTGAGCCTTTCTCTGAGAAGATTCCTCATTGAAACTGGGAACTAGTTATTTCAGGGTACAGGAGAAATGAATTTTTCTACTCATAATTCAGCCTCCAGCAAGCACAGCTTTTGTGGCAGGAAAGTTGAGCCATTCTGTGAGAAGATACCTCATGGAAACTGGGAACTAGTCATTTCAGCGCACAGGAGAAATGAATTTTTCAACTCATAATTCAGCCTACAGCAAGAAAAGCTAGTGTGGCAGGAGAGTTGAGCCATTCTCTGAGAAGATTCCTCATGTTAACTGGGACCTAGTTATTTCAGGGCACAGGAGAAATGAATTTTTCTACTCATAATTGAGCCTCCACAAGCAAAGCTAGTGTGGCAGGAGAGTTGAGCCTTTCTCTGAGAAGGTTCCTCATGGAAACTGAGAACTAGTTATTTCAGGGCACAGGAGAAATGAATTTTTCTACTCATAATTCAACCTCCATCAAGGAAAGCTAGTGTGGAGGAGAGTTGATCCATTCTCTGAGAAGATTCCTCATGGAAACTGGGAACTAGTTATTTCAGGGCACAGGAGAAATGAATTTTTCTACTCATAATTCAGCCTCCAGCAAGAAAGCTAGTGTGGCAGGAGAGTTGAGCCATTCTCTGAGAAGATTCTTCATGGAAACTGGGAACTAGTTATTTCTGGGCACAGGAGAAATGAATTTTTCTACTCATAATTCAGCCTCCAGCAAGCAAAGCTACTGTGGCAGGAGAGTTGAGCCATTTTCTGAGAAGATTCCTCATGGAACCTGGGAACTAGTTATTTCAGGGCACAGGAGAAATGAAATTTTCTACTCATAATTCAGCCTCCAGCAAGCAAAGCTAGTGTGGCAGGAGAGTTGAGCCATTCTCTGAGAAGATTCCTCTTGGAATCTGGGAACTAGTTATTTCAGGGCACAGGAGAAATGAATTTTTCTACTCATAATTCAGCCTTCAGCAAGCAAAGCTAGTGTGGCAGGAGAGTTGAGCCATTCTCTGAGAAGATTACTCATGGAAACTGGGAACTAGATATTTCAGGGCACAGGAGAAATGCAGATTTTCTACTCATAATTCAGCCTCCAGCAAGCCAAGCTTGTGTAGTAGGAGAGTTGAGCAATTCTCTGAGAAGATTCTTCATGGAAACTGGGAACTAGTTATTTCAGGGCACAGGAGAAATGAATTTTTCTACTCATAATTCAGCCTCCAGCAAGCAAAGCTAGTGTGGCAGGAGAGTTGAGCCATTCTCTGAGAAGATTCCTCATGGAAACTGGGAACTAGTTATTTCCGGGCACAGGAGAAATTCATTTTTCTACTCATAATTCAGCCTCCAGCAAGCAAAGCTAGTGTGGCAGGAGAGTTGAGCCACTCTCTGACAAGATTCCTCATGGAAACTGGGAACTAGATATTTAAGGGCACAGGAGAAATGAAGATTTTCTACTCATAATTCAGCCTCCAGCAAGCAAAGCTAGTGTGGCAGGAGAGTTGAGCCATTCTCTGAGAACATTCCTCATGGAAACTGGGAACTAGTTATTTCAGGGCACAGGAGAAATGAATTTTTCTTCTCATAATTCAGCCTCCAGTAAGCAAAGCTAATGTGGCAGGAGAGTTGAGCCATTCTCTGAGAAGATTCCTCATGTTAACTGGGAACTAGTTATTTCAGGGCAGAGGAGAAAAGAATTTTTCTACTCATAATTCAGCCTCTACAAGCAAAGCTAGTGTGGCAGGAGAGTTGAGCCTTTCTCTGAGAAGATTCCTCATTGAAACTGGGAACTAGTTATTTCAGGGTACAGGAGAAATGAATTTTTCTACTCATAATTCAGCCTCCAGCAAGCACAGCTTTTGTGGCAGGAAAGTTGAGCCATTCTGTGAGAAGATACCTCATGGAAACTGGGAACTAGTCATTTCAGCGCACAGGAGAAATGAATTTTTCAACTCATAATTCAGCCTACAGCAAGCAAAGCTAGTGTGGCAGGAGAGTTGAGCCATTCTCTGAGAAGATTCCTCATGTTAACTGGGACCTAGTTATTTCAGGGCACAGGAGAAATGAATTTTTCTACTCATAATTGAGCCTCCACAAGCAAAGCTAGTGTGGCAGGAGAGTTGAGCCTTTCTCTGAGAAGGTTCCTCATGGAAACTGAGAACTAGTTATTTCAGGGCACAGGAGAAATGAATTTTTCTACTCATAATTCAGCCTCCATCAAGGAAAGCTAGTGTGGAGGAGAGTTGATCCATTCTCTGAGAAGATTCCTCATGGAAACTGGGAACTAGTTATTTCAGGGCACAGGAGAAATGAATTTTTCTACTCATAATTCAGCCTCCAGCAAGAAAGCTAGTGTGGCAGGAGAGTTGAGCCATTCTCTGAGAAGATTCCTCATGGAACCTGGGAACTAGTTATTTCAGGGCACAGGAGAAATGAATTTTTCTACTCATAATTCAGCCTCCAGCAAGCAAAGCTAGTGTGGCAGGAGAATTGAGCCATTCTCTGAGAAGATTCCTCTTGGAATCTGGGAATTAGTTATTTCAGGGCACAGGAGAAATGAATTTTTCTACTCATAATTCAGCCTTCAGCAAGCAAAGCTAGTGTGGCAGGAGAGTTGAGCCATTCTCTGAGAAGATTCCTCATGGAAACTGGGAACTAGATATTTCAGGGCACAGGAGAAATGCAGATTTTCTACTCATAATTCAGCCTCCAGCAAGCCAAGCTTGTGTAGCAGGAGAGTTGAGCCATTCTCTGAGAAGATTCTTCATGGAAACTGGGAACTAGTTATTTCAGGGCACAGGAGAAATGAATTTTTCTACTCATAATTCAGCCTCCAGCAAGCAAAGCTAGTGTGGCAGGAGAGTTGAGCCATTCTCTGAGAAGATTCCTCATGGAAACTGGGAACTAGTTATTTCCGGGCACAGGAGAAATTCATTTTTCTACTCATAATTCAGCCTCCAGCAAGCAAAGCTAGTGTGGCAGGAGAGTTGAGCCACTCTCTGACAAGATTCCTCATGGAAACTGGGAACTAGTTATTTAAGGGCACAGGAGAAATGAAGATTTTCTACTCATAATTAAGCCTCCAGCGAGCAAAGCTAGTGTGGCAGGAGAGTTGAGCCATTCTCTGAGAAGATTCCTCATGGAAACTGGGAACTAGTTATTTCAGGGCACAGGAGAAATTAATTTTTCTTCTCATAATTCAGCCTCCAGTAAGCAAAGCTAATGTGGCCGGAGAGTTGAGCCATTCTCTGAGAAGATTCCTCATGTAAACTGGGAACTAGTTATTTCAGGGCAGAGGAGAAATGAATTTTTCTACTCATAATTCAGCCTCCACAAGCAAAGCTAGTGTGGCAGGAGAGTTGAGCCATTCTCTCAGAAGGTTCTTCATTGAAACTGGGAACTAGATATTTCAGGGCACAGGAGAAATGAATATTTCAACTCATAATTCAGCCTCCAGCAAGCAAAGCTAGTGTGGCAGGAGAGTAGAGCCATTCTCTGAGAAGATTCCTCATGGAAACTGGGAACTATATATTTCAGGGCACAGGAGAAATGAAGATTTTCTACTCATAATTCAGCCTCCAGCAAGCAAAGCTAGTGTGGCAGGAGAGTTGAGCCATTCTCTGAGAAGATTCCTCATGTTAACTGGGAACTAGTTATTTCAGGGCAGAGGAGAAAAGAAATTTTCTACTCATAATTCAGCCTCTACAAACAAAGCTAGTGTGGCAGGAGAGTTGAGCCTTTCTCTGAGAAGATTCCTCATTGAAACTGGGAACTAGTTATTTCAGGGTACAGGAGAAATGAATTTTTCTACACATAATTCAGCCTCCAGCAAGCAAAGCTTGTGTGGGAGGAGAGTTGAGCCATTCTCGGAGAAGATTCCTCATGGAAACTGGGAACTAGTTATTTCAGGGCACAGGAGAAATGAATTTTTCTACTCATAATTCAGCCTCCAACATGAAAGCTAGTGTGGCAGGAGAGTTGAGCCATTCTCTGAGAAGATTTCCTCATGGAAACTGGGAACTAGTTATTTCAGGTCACAGGAGAAATGAATTTTTCTACTCATAATTCAGCCTCCAGCAAGCAAAGGTAGTGTGGCAGGAGAGTTGAGCCATTCTCTGACAAGATTCCTCATGTAAACTGGGAACTAGTTATTTCAGGGCACAGGAGAAATGAATTTTTCTACTCATAATTCAGCCTCCACAAGCAAAGCTAGTGTGGCAGGAGAGTTGAGCCATTCTCTCAGAAGGTTCTTCATGGAAATTGGGAACTAGTTATTTCAGGGCACAGGAGAAATGAATATTTCCACTCATAATTCAGCCTCCAGCAAGCAAAGCTAGTGTGGCAGGAGAGTTGAGCCATTCTCTGAGAAGATTCCTCATGGAAACTGGGAACTAGTTATTTCAGGTCACAGGAGAAATGAATTTTTCTACTCATAATTCAGCCTCCAGCAAGCAAAGCTAGTGTGACAGGAGAGTTGATCCATTCTCTGAGAAGATTCCTCATGGAAACTGGGAACTATTTATTTCAGGGCACAGGAGAAATGAATTTTTCTACTCATAATTCAGCCTCCAGCAAGCAAAGCTAGTGTGGCAGGAGAGTTGAGCAATTCTCTGAGAAGATTCCTCATGGAAACTGGGAACTAGTTATTTCAGGGCACAGGAGAAATGAACTTTTCTACTCATAATTCAGTCTCCAGCATGCAAAGCTAGTGTGGCAGGAGAGTGGAGCCATTCTCTGGGAAGATTCCTCATGGAAACTGGGAACTAGTTATTTCAGGGCACAGGAGAAATGAATTTTTCTACTCATAATTCAGCCTCCAGCAAGCAAAGCTAGTGTGGCAGAAGAGTTGAGCCATTCTCTGAGAAGATTCATCATGTTAACTGGGAACTAGTTATTTCAGGTCACAGGAGAAATGAATTTTTATACTCATAATTCAGCCTCCACAAACAAAGCTAGTGTGGCAGGAGAGTTGAGCCATTCTCTGAGAAGATTCTTCATGGAAACTGGAAACTAGTTATTTCAGGGTACAGGAAAAATGAATTTTTCTACTCATAATTAAGCCTCCAGCAAGCGAAGCTAGTGTGGCAGGAGAGTTGAGCCATTCTCTGAGATGATTCCTCATGGAAAGTGGGAACTAGTTATTTCAGGGCCCAGGAGAAATGAATTTTTCTACTCATAATTCAGCCTACAGCAAGCAAAGCTAGTGTGGCAGGAGAGTTGAGCCATTCTCTGAGAAGATTCCTCAGGGAAACTGGGAACTAGATATTTCAGGTCACAGGAGAAATGCAGATTTTCTACTCATAATTCAGCCTCCAGCAAGCAAAGCTAGTGTGGCAGGAGAGTTGAGCCATTCTCTGAGAAGATTCCTCATGGAAACTGGGAACTAGTTATTTCAGGGCACAGGAGAAATGAATTTTTGTACTCATAATTCAGCCTCCAGCATGCAAAGCTAGTGTCGCAGGAGAGTTGAGCCATTCTCTGAGAAGATTCCTCATGGAACCTGGGAACTAGTTATTTCAGGGCACAGGAAAAATGAATTTTTCTACACATAATTCAGCCTCCAGCAAGCAAAGCTAGTGAGGCAGGAGAGTTGAGCCATTCTCTGAGATGATTCCTCATGGAAACTGGGAACTAGTTATTTCAGGGCACAGGAGAAATGAATTTTTCTACTCATAATTCAGCCTCCAGCAAGCAAAGCTATTGTGGCAGGGGAGTTGAGCCATTCTCTTAGAAGATTCCTCATGGAAACTGGGAACTAGATATTTCAGGGCACAGGAGAAATGCAGATTTTCTACTGATAATTCAGCCTCCAGCAAGCAAAGCTAGTGTGGCAGGAGAGTTGAGCCATTCTCTGAGAAGATTCCTCATGGAAACTGCGAACTAGTTATTTCGGGGCACAGGAGAAATTAATTTTTGTACTCATAATTCAGCCTCCAGCATGCAAAGCTAGTGTGGCAGGAGAGTTGAGACATTCTCTGAGAAGATTCCTCATGGAAACTGGGAACTAGTTATTTCAGGGCACAGGAGAAATGAATTTTTCTACACATAATTCAGCCTCCAGCAAGATAGCTAGTGTGGCAGGAGAGTTGAGCCATTCTCTCAGAAGATTTCTCATGGAAACTGGGAACTAGTTATTTCATGGCACAGGAGAAATGAATTTTTCTACTCATAATTCAGCCTCCAGCAAGCACAGCTTGTGTGGCAGGAGAGTTGAACCATTCTCTGAGAAGATTCCTCATGGAAACTGGGAACTAGTTATTTCAGGGCCCAGGAGAAATGAATTTTTCTACTCATAATTCAGCCTCCAGCATGCAAAGCTAGTGTGGCAGGAGAGTTGAGCCATTCTCTGAGAAGATTCCTCATGGAAACTTTGAACTATTTATTTCAGGGCACAGTAGAATTGAATTTTTCTACTCATAATTCAGCCTCCAGCAAGCAAAGCTAGTGTGCCAGGAGAGTTGAGACATTCTCTGAGAAGATTCCTCATGGAAACGGGGAACTAGATATTTCAGGGCACAGGAGAAATGAAGATGTTCTACTCATAATTCAGCCTCCAGCAAGCAAAGCTAGTGTGGAAGGAGAGTTGAGCCATTCTCTGAGAAGATTCCTCATGGAAACTGGGAACTATTTATTTCAGGACACTGGAGAAATGAATTTTTCTACACATAATTCAGCCTCCAGCAAGCAAAGCTAGTTTGGCAGTAGAGTTGAGCCGTTCTCTGAGAAGATTCCTCATGAAAACTGGAAACTAGATATTTCAGGGCACAGGAGAAATGAAGATTTTCTACTCATAATTCAGCGTCCAGCAAGCAAAGCTAGTGTGGCAGGAGAATTGAGCCATTCTCTGAGAAGATTCCTCATGGAAACTGGGAACTAGTTATTTCAGGGCTCAGGAGAAATGAATTTTTCTACTCATAATTCAGACTCCAGCAAGCAAAGCTAGTGTGGCAGGAGAGTTGAGCCATTCTCTGAGAAGATTCCTCATGGAAACTGGGAACTAGTTATTTCAGGGTACAGGAGAAATGAATTTTTCTACTCATAATTCAGCCTCCAGCAAGCAAAGCTTGTGTGGCAGGTGAGGTGAGCCATTCTCTGAGAAGATTCCTCATGGAAACTAGGAACTAGTTATTTCAGAGCACAGGAGAAATGAATTTTTCTACTCATAATTCAGCCTCCATTATGAAAGCTAGTGTGGCAGGAGAGTTGATCCATTCTCTGAGAAGATTCCTCATGGAAACTGGGAACTAGTTATTTCAGGTCACAGGAGAAATGAATTTTTCTACTCATAATTCAGCCTCCAGCAAGCAAAGCTAGTGTGACAGGAGAGTTGAGCCATTCTCTGAGAAGGTTCCTCATGGAAACTGGGAACTAGTTATTTCAGGGCACAGGAGAAATGAATTTTTCTACTCATTATTCAGCCTCCAGCAAGCAAAGCTAGTGTGGCAGGAGAGTTGAGCAATTCTCTGAGAAGTTTCCTCATGGAAACTGGGAACTAGTTATTTCAGGGCACAGGAGAAATGAACTTTTCTACTCATAATTCAGTCTCCAGCATGCAAAGCTAGTGTGGCAGGAGAGTGGAGCCATTCTCTGGGAAGATTCCTCATGGAAACTGGGAACTAGTTATTTCAGGGCACAGGAGAAATGAATTGTTCTACTCATAATTCAGCCTCCAGCAAGCAAAGCTAGTGTGGCAGAAGAGTTGAGCCATTCTCTGAGAAGTTTCATCATGTTAACTGGGAACTAGTTATTTCAGGGCACAGGAGAAATGAATTTTTATACTCATAATTCAGCCTCCACAAGCAAAGCTAGTGTGGCAGGAGAGTTGAGCCATTCTCTGAGAAGATTCCTCATGGAAACTGGGAACTAGTTATTTCAGGGTACAGGAAAAATGAATTTTTCTACTCATAATTAAGCCTCCAGCAAGCAAAGCTAGTGTGGCAGGAGAGTTGAGCCATTCTCTGAGAAGATTCCTCATGGAAACTGGGAACTAGTTATTTCAGGGCACAGGAGAAATGAATTTTTCTACTCATAATTCAGCCTCCAGCAAGGAAAGCTAGTGTGGAGGAGAGTTGATCCATTCTCTGAGAAGATTCCTCATGGAAACTGGGAACTAGTTATTTGAGGGCACAGGAGAAATGAATTTTTCTACTCATAATTCAGCCTCCAGCAAGAAAGCTAGTGTGGCAGGAGAGTTGAGCCATTCTCTGAGAAGATTCCTCATGGAACCTGGGAACTAGTTATTTCAGGGAACAGGAGAAATGAATTTTTCTACTCCTAATTCAGCCTCCAGCAAGCAAAGCTATTGTGGCAGGAAAGTTGAGCCATTCTCTGAGAAGATTCCTCATGGAAACTGGGAACTAGTTATTTCATGGCACAGGAGAAATGAATTTTTCTACTCATAATTCAGCCTCCAGCAAGCAAAGCTAGTGTGGCAGGAGAGTTGAGCCATTCTCTGAGAAGATTCCTCATGTTAAATGGGAACTAGTTATTTCAGGGAACAGGAGAAATGAATTTTTCTACTCATAATTCAACCTCCACAAGCAAAGCTAGTGTGGCAGGAGAGTTGAACCTTTCTCTGAAAAGTTTCCTCATGGAAACTGAGAACTAGTTATTTCAGGGCACAGGAGAAATGAATTTTTCTACTCATAATTCAGCCTCCAGTAAGCAAAGCTAGTGTGGCAGGAGAGTTGAGCCATTCTCTGAGAAGATTCCTCATGGAAACTGGGAACTAGTTATTTCAGGGAACAGGCGAAATGTATTTTTCTACTCATAATTCAGCCTCCAGCAAGCAAAGCTAGTGTGGCAGGAGAGTTGAGCCATTCTCTGAGAAGATTCCTCATGGAAACTGGGAACTAGTTATTTCAGGGCACAGGAGAAATGAATTTTTCTACTCATAATTCAGCCTCCAGCAAGCAAAGCTAGTGTGGCAGGAGAGTTGAGCCATTCTGTGAGAAGATTCCTCATGGAAACTGGGAACTAGTTATTTCAGGGTACAGAAGAAATGAATTTTTCTACTCATAATTCAGCCTCCAGCAAGCAAAGCTAGTGTGGCAGGAAAGTTGAGCCATTCTGTGAGAAGATACCTCATGGAAACTGGGAACTAGTCATTTCAGCGCACAGGAGAAATGAATTTTCAACTCATAATTCAGCCTACAGCAAGCAAAGCTAGTGTGGCAGGAGAGTTGAGCCATTCTCTGAGAAGATTCCTCATGTTAACTGGGACCTAGTTATTTCAGGGCACAGGAGAAATGAATTTTTCTACTCATAATTGAGCCTCCACAAGCAAAGCTAGTGTGGCAGGAGAGTTGAGCCTTTCTCTGAGAAGGTTCCTCATGGAAACTGAGAACTAGTTATTTCAGGGCACAGGAGAAATGAATTTTTCTACTCATAATTCAGCCTCCATCAAGGAAAGCTAGTGTGGAGGAGAGTTGATCCATTCTCTGAGAAGATTCCTCATGGAAACTGCGAACTAGTTATTTCAGGGCACAGGAGAAATGAATTTTTCTACTCATAATTCAGCCTCCAGCAAGAAAGCTAGTGTGGCAGGCGAGTTGAGCCATTCTCTGAGAAGATTCCTCATGGAAACTGGGAACTAGATATTTCAGGGCACAGGAGAAATGCAGATTTTCTGCTCATAATTCAGCCTCCAGCAAGCCAAGCTTGTGTAGCAGGAGAGTTGAGCCATTCTCTGAGAAGATTCTTCATGGAAACTGGGAACTAGTTATTTCAGGGCACAGGAGAAATGAATTTTTCTACTCATAATTCAGCCTCCAGCAAGCAAAGCTAGTGTGGCAGGAGAGTTGAGCCACTCTCTGAGAAGATTCCTCATGGAAACTGGGAACTAGTTATTTCCGGGCACAGGAGAAATTCATTTTTCTACTCATAATTCAGCCTCCAGCAAGCAAAGCTAGTGTGGCAGGAGAGTTGAGCCACTCTCTGACAAGATTCCTCATGGAAACTGGGAACTAGATATTTAAGGGCACAGGAGAAATGAAGATTGTCTACTCATAATTCAGCCTCCAGCAAGCAAAGCTAGTGTGGCAGGAGAGTTGAGCCATTCTCTGAGAACATTCCTCATGGAAACTGGGAACTAGTTATTTCAGGGCACAGGAGAAATGAATTTTTCTTCTCATAATTCAACCTCCAGTAAGCAAAGCTAATGTGGCAGGAGAGTTGCGCCATTCTCTGAGAAGATTCCTCATGGAAACTGGGAACTAGATATTTCAGGGCACAGGAGAAATGCGGATTTTCTACTCATAATTCAGCCTCCAGCAAGCCAAGCTTGTGTAGCAGGAGAGTTGAGCCATTCTCTGAGAAGATTCTTCATGGAAACTGGGAACTAGTTATTTCAGGGCACAGGAGAAATGAATTTTTCTACTCATAATTCAGCCTCCAGCAAGCAAAGCTAGTGCGGCAGGAGAGTTGAGCCATTCTCTGAGAAGATTCCTCATGGAAACTGGGAACTAGTTATTTCCGGGCACAGGAGAAATTCATTTTTCTATTCATAATTCAGCCTCCAGCAAGCAAAGCTAGTGTGGCAGGAGAGTTGAGCCACTCTCTGACAAGATTCCTCATGGAAACTGGGAACTAGATATTTAAGGGCACAGGAGAAATGAAGATTTTCTACTCATAATTCAGCCTCCAGCAAGCAAAGCTAGTGTGGCAGGAGAGTTGAGCCATTTTCTGAGAACATTCCTCATGGAAACTGGGAACTAGTTATTTCAGGGCACAGGAGAAATGAATTTTTCTTCTCATAATTCAGCCTCCAGTAAGCAAAGCTAATGTGGCAGGAGAGTTGAGCCATTCTCTGAGAAGATTCCTCATGTTAACTGGGAACTAGTTATTTCAGGGCAGAGGAGAAAAGAATTTTTCTACTCATAATTCAGCCTCTACAAGCAAAGCTAGTGTGGCAGGAGAGTTGAGCCTTTCTCTGATAAGATTCCTCATTGAAACTGGGAACTAGTTATTTCAGGGTACAGGAGAAATGAATTTTTCTACTCATAATTCAGCCTCCAGCATGCACAGCTTTTGTGGCAGGAGAGTTGAGCCATTCTCAGAGAAGATTCCTCATGGAAACTGGGAACTAGTTATTTCTGGGCCCAGGAGAAATGAATTTTTCTACTCATAATTCAGCCTCCAGCATGCAAAGCTAGTGTGGCAGGAGAGTTGAGCCATTCTCTGAGAAGATTCCTCATGGAAACTGGGAACTAGTTATTTCAGGGCACAGGAGAAATTAATTTTTCTACTCATAATTCAGCCTCCAGCATGCAAAGCTAGTGTGGCAGGAGAGTTGAGCCATTCTCTGAGAAGATTCCTCATGGAAACTGGGAACTAGTTATTTCAGGGCACAGGAGAAATGAATTTTTCTACTCATAATTCAGCCTCCAGCAAGCAAAGCTAGTGTGGCAGGAGAGTTGAGCCACTCTCTGACAAGATTCCTCATGGAAACTGGGAACTAGATATTTAAGGGCACAGGAGAAATGAAGATTTTCTACTCATAATTCAGCCTCCAGCAAGCAAAGCTAGTGTGGCAGGAGAGTTGAGCCATTCTCTGAGAACATTCCTCATGGAAACTGGGAACTAGTTATTTCAGGGCACAGGAGAAATGAATTTTTCTTCTCATAATTCAGCCTCCAGTAAGCAAAGCTAATGTGGCAGGAGAGTTGAGCCATTCTCTGAGAAGATTCCTCATGGAAACTGTGAACTTGTTATTTCGGGGCACAGGAGAAATTAATTTTTGTACTCATAATTCAGCCTCCAGCATGCAAAGCTAGTGTGGCAGGAGAGTTGAGACATTCTCTGAGAAGATTCCTCATGGAAACTGGGAACTAGTTATTTCAGGGCACAGGAGAAATGAATTTTTCTACACATAATTCAGCCTCCAGCAAGATAGCTAGTGTGGCAGGAAAGTTGAGCCATTCTCTGAGAAGATTCCTCATGGAAACTGGGAAGTAGTTATTTCAGGACCCAGGAGAAATGAATTTTTCTACTCATAATTCAGTCTCCAGCATGCAAAGCTAGTGTGGCCGGAGAATTGAGCCATTCTCTGAGAAGATTCCTCATGGAAACTTTGAACTATTTATTTCAGGGCACAGTAGAATTGAATTTTTCTACTCATAATTCAGCCTCCAGCAAGCAAAGCTAGTGTGGCAGGAGAGTTGAACCATTCTCTGAGAAGATTCCTCATGGAAACTGGGAACTAGTTATTTCAGGGTACAGGAAAAATGAATTTTTCTACTCATAATTAAGCCTCCAGCAAGCAAAGCTAGTGTGGCAGGAGAGTTCAGCCATTCTCTGAGAAGCTTCCTCATGGAAACTGGGAACTAGTTATTTCAGGGCACAGGAGAAATGAATTTTTCTACTCATAATTCAGCCTCCAGCAAGGAAAGCTAGTTTTGAGGAGAGTTGATCCATTCTCTGAGAAGATTCCTCATGGAAACTGGGAACTAGGTATTTCAGGGCACAGGAGAAATGAATTTTTCTACTCATAATTCAGCCTCCAGCAAGCAAAGCTAGTGTGGCAGGAGAGTTGAGCCATTCTCTGAGAAGATTCCTCATGGAAACTGGGAACTAGTTATTTCAGGGCACAAGAGAAATGAATTTTTCTACTCATAATTCAGCCTCCAGCAAGCAAAGCTAGTGTGGCAGGAGAGTTGAGCCATTCTCTGAGATGATTCCTCATGGAAAGTGGGAACTAGTTATTTCAGGGCCCAGGAGAAATGAATTTTTCTACTCATAATTCAGCCTCCAGCAAGTAAAGCTAGTGTGGCAGGAGAGTTGAGCCATTCTCTGTGAAGATTCCTCATGGAAACTGGGAACTAGATATTTCAGGTCACAGGAGAAATGCAGATTTTCTACTCATAATTCAGCCTCCAGCAAGCAAAGCTAGTGTGGCAGGAGAGTTGAGCCATTCTCTGAGAGGATTCCTCATGGAAACTGGGAACTAGTTATTTCAGGGCACAGGAGAAATGAATTTTTGTACTCATAATTCAGCCTCCAGCATGCAAAGCTAGTGTCGCAGGAGAGTTGAGCCATTCTCTGAGAAGATTCCTCATGGAACCTGGGAACTAGTTATTTCAGGGCACAGGAGAAATGAATTTTTCTACACATAATTCAGCCTCCAGAAAGCAAAGCTAGTGTGGCAGGAGAGTTGAGCCATTCTCTGAGATGATTCCTCATGGAAAGTGGGAACTAGTTATTTCAGGGCACAGGAGAAATGAATTTTTCTACTCATAATTCAGCCTCCAGCAAGCAAAGCTATTGTGGCAGGGGAGTTGAGCCATTCTCTTAGAAGATTCCTCATGGAAACTGGGAACTAGATATTTCAGGGCACAGGAGAAATGCAGATTTTCTACTGATAATTCAGCCTCCAGCAAGCAAAGCTAGTGTGGCAGGAGAGTTGAGCCATTCTTTGAGAAGATTCCTCATGGAAACTGCGAACTAGTTATTTCGGGGCACAGGAGAAATTAATTTTTGTACTCATAATTCAGCCTCCAGCATGCAAAGCTAGTGTGGCAGGAGAGTTGAGCCATTCTCTGAGAAGATTCCTCATGGAAACTGGGAACTAGTTATTTCAGGGCACAGGAGAAATGAATTTTTCTACTCATAATTCAGCCTCCAGCAAGCAAAGCTAGTGAGGCAGGAGAGTTGAGCCATTCTCTGAGAAGATTCCTCATGGAAACTGGGAACTAGTTATTTCAGGGCACAGGAGAAATGAATTTTTCTACACATAATTCAGCCTCCAGCAATATAGCTAGTGTGGCAGGAGAGTTGAGCCATTCTCTCAGAAGATTTCTCATGGAAACTGGGAACTAGTTATTTCATGGCACAGGAGAAATGAATTTTTCTACTCATAATTCAGCCTCCAGCAAGCACAGCTTGTGTGGCAGGAGAGTTGAACCATTCTCTGAGAAGATTCCTCATGGAAACTGGGAACTAGTTATTTCAGGGCCCAGGAGAAATGAATTTTTCTACTCATAATTCAGCCTCCAGCATGCAAAGCTAGTGTGGCAGGAGAGTTGAGCCATTCTCTGAGAAGATTCCTCATGGAAACTTTGAACTATTTATTTCAGGGCACAGTAGAATTGAATTTTTCTACTCATAATTCAGCCTCCAGCAAGCAAAGCTAGTGTGCCAGGAGAGTTGAGACATTTTCTGAGAAGATTCCTCATGGAAACGGGGAACTAGATATTTCAGGGCACAGGAGAAATGAAGATGTTCTACTCATAATTCAGCCTCCAGCAAGCAAAGCTAGTGTGGAAGGAGAGTTGAGCCATTCTCTGAGAAGATTCCTCATGGAAACTGGGAACTATTTATTTCAGGACACTGGAGAAATGAATTTTTCTACTCATAATTCAGCCTCCAGCAAGAAAGCTAGTGTGGCAGGAGAGTTGAGCCATTCTCTGAGAAGATTCCTCATGGAACCTGGGAACTAGTTATTTCAGGGCACAGGAGAAATGAATGTTTCTACTCCTAATTCAGCCTCCAGCAAGCAAAGCTATTGTGGCAGGAAAGTTGAGCCATTCTCTGAGAAGATTCCTCATGGAAACTGGGAACTAGTTATTTCATGGCACAGGAGAAATGAATTTTTCTACTCAAAATTCAGCCTCCAGCAATCAAAGCTATTGTGGCAGGAGAGTTGAGCCATTCTCTGAGAAGATTCCTCATGTTAAATGGGAACTAGTTATTTCAGGGCACAGGAGAAATGAATTTTTCTACTCATAATTCAACCTCCACAAGCAAAGCTAGTGTGGCAGGAGAGTTGAACCTTTCTCTGAAAAGGTTCCTCATGGAAACTGAGAACTAGTTATTTCAGGGCACAGGAGAAATGAATTTTTCTACTCATAATTCAGCCTCCAGTAAGCAAAGCTAGTGTGGCAGGAGAGTTGAGCCATTCTCTGAGAAGATTCCTCATGGAAACTGGGAACTAGTTATTTCAGGGAACAGGCGAAATGTATTTTTCTACTCATAATTCAGCCTCCAGCAAGCAAAGCTAGTGTGGCAGGAGAGTTGAGCCATTCTCTGAGAAGATTCCTCATGTTAACTGGGACCTAGTTATTTCAGGGCACAGGAGAAATGAATTTTTCTACTCATAATTGAGCCTCCACAAGCAAAGCTAGTGTGGCAGGAGAGTTGAGCCTTTCTCTGAGAAGGTTCCTCATGGAAACTGAGAACTAGTTATTTCAGGGCACAGGAGAAATGAATTTTTCTACTCATAATTCAGCCTCCATCAAGGAAAGCTAGTGTGGAGGAGAGTTGATCCATTCTCTGAGAAGATTCCTCATGGAAACTGCGAACTAGTTATTTCAGGGCACAGGAGAAATGAATTTTTCTACTCATAATTCAGCCTCCAGCAAGAAAGCTAGTGTGGCAGGAGAGTTGAGCCATTCTCTGAGAAGATTCCTCATGGAACCTGGGAACTAGTTATTTCAGGGCACAGGAGAAATGAATTTTTCTACTCATAATTCAGCCTCCAGCAAGCAAAGCTAGTGTGGCAGGAGAATTGAGCCATTCTCTGAGAAGATTCCTCTTGGAATCTGGGAACTAGTTATTTCAGGGCACAGGAGAAATGAATTTTTCTACTCATAATTCAGCCTTCAGCAAGCAAAGCTAGTGTGGCAGGAGAGTTGAGCCATTCTCTGAGAAGATTCCTCATGGAAACTGGGAACTAGATATTTCAGGGCACAGGAGAAATGCAGATTTTCTACTGATAATTCAGCCTCCAGCAAGCAAAGCTAGTGTGGCAGGAGAGTTGAGCCATTCTTTGAGAAGATTCCTCATGGAAACTGCGAACTAGTTATTTCGGGGCACAGGAGAAATTAATTTTTGTACTCATAATTCAGCCTCCAGCATGCAAAGCTAGTGTGGCAGGAGAGTTGAGCCATTCTCTGAGAAGATTCCTCATGGAAACTGGGAACTAGTTATTTCAGGGCACAGAAGAAATGAATTTTTCTACTCATAATTCAGCCTCCAGCAAGCAAAGCTAGTGTGGCAGGAGAGTTGAGCCATTCTCTGAGAAGATTCCTCATGGAAACTGGGAACTAGTTATTTCAGGGCACAGGAGAAATGAATTTTTCTACACATAATTAAGCCTCCAGCAATATAGCTAGTGTGGCAGGAGAGTTGAGCCATTCTCTCAGAAGATTTCTCATGGAAACTGGGAACTAGTTATTTCATGGCACAGGAGAAATGAATTTTTCTACTCATAATTCAGCCTCCAGCAAGCACAGCTTGTGTGGCAGGAGAGTTGAACCATTCTCTGAGAAGATTCCTCATGGAAACTGGGAACTAGTTATTTCAGGGCCCAAGAGAAATGAATTTTTCTACTCATAATTCAGCCTCCAGCATGCAAAGCTAGTGTGGCAGGAGAGTTGAGCCATTCTCTGAGAAGATTCCTCATGGAAACTTTGAACTATTTATTTCAGGGCACAGTAGAATTGAATTTTTCTACTCATAATTCAGCCTCCAGCAAGCAAAGCTAGTGTGCCAGGAGAGTTGAGACATTCTCTGAGAAGATTCCTCATGGAAACGGGGAACTAGATATTTCAGGGCACAGGAGAAATGAAGATGTTCTACTCATAATTCAGCCTCCAGCAAGCAAAGCTAGTGTGGAAGGAGAGTTGAGCCATTCTCTGAGAAGATTCCTCATGGAAACTGGGAACTATTTATTTCAGGACACTGGAGAAATGAATTTTTCTACTCATAATTCAGCTTCCAGCAAGAAAGCTAGTGTGGCAGGAGAGTTGAGCCATTCTCTGAGAAGATTCCTCATGGAACCTGGGAACTAGTTATTTCAGGGCACAGGAGAAATGAATGTTTCTACTCCTAATTCAGCCTCCAGCAAGCAAAGCTGTTGTGGCAGGAAAGTTGAGCCATTCTCTGAGAAGATTCCTCATGGAAACTGGGAACTAGTTATTTCATGGCACAGGAGAAATGAATTTTTCTACTCATAATTCAGCCTCCAGCAAGCAAAGCTAGTGTGGCAGGAGAGTTGAGCCATTCTCTGAGAAGATTCCTCATGTTAAATGGGAACTAGTTATTTCAGGGCACAGGAGAAATGAATTTTTCTACTCATAATTCAACCTCCACAAGCAAAGCTAGTGTGGCAGGAGAGTTGAACCTTTCTCTGAAAAGGTTCCTCATGGAAACTGAGAACTAGATATTTCAGGGCACAGGAGAAATGAATTTTTCTACTCATAATTCAGCCTCCAGTAAGCAAAGCTAGTGTGGCAGGAGAGTTGAGCCATTCTCTGAGAAGATTCCTCATGGAAACTGGGAACTAGTTATTTCAGGGAACAGGCGAAATGTATTTTTCTACTCATAATTCAGCCTCCAGCAAGCAAAGCTAGTGTGGCAGGAGAGTTCAGCCATTCTCTGAGAAGATTCCTCATGGAAACTGGGAACTAGTTATTTCAGGGCACAGGAGAAATGAATTTTTCTACTCATAATTCAGCCTCCAGCAAGCAAAGCTAGTGTGGCAGGAGAGTTGAGCCATTCTGTGAGAAGATTCCTCATGGAAACTGGGAACTAGTTATTTCAGGGTACAGAAGAAATGAATTTTTCTACTCATAATTCAGCCTCCAGCAAGCAAAGCTAGTGTGGCAGGAAAGTTGAGCCATTCTGTGAGAAGATACCTCATGGAAACTGGGAACTAGTCATTTCAGCGCACAGGAGAAATGAATTTTTCAACTCATAATTCAGCCTACAGCAAGCAAAGCTAGTGTGGCAGGAGAGTTGAGCCATTCTCTGAGAAGATTCCTCATGTTAACTGGGACCTAGTTATTTCAGGGCACAGGAGAAATGAATTTTTCTACTCATAATTGAGCCTCCACAAGCAAAGCTAGTGTGGCAGGAGAGTTGAGCCTTTCTCTGAGAAGGTTCCTCATGGAAACTGAGAACTAGTTATTTCAGGGCACAGGAGAAATGAATTTTTCTACTCATAATTCAGCCTCCATCAAGGAAAGCTAGTGTGGAGGAGAGTTGATCCATTCTCTGAGAAGATTCCTCATGGAAACTGCGAACTAGTTATTTCAGGGCACAGGAGAAATGAATTTTTCTACTCATAATTCAGCCTCCAGAAAGAAAGCTAGTGTGGCAGGAGAGTTGAGCCATTCTCTGAGAAGATTCCTCATGGAACCTGGGAACTAGTTATTTCAGGGCACAGGAGAAATGAATTTTTCTACTCATAATTCAGCCTCCAGCAAGCAAAGCTAGTGTGGCAGGAGAATTGAGCCATTCTCTGAGAAGATTCCTCTTGGAATCTGGGAACTAGTTATTTCAGGGCACAGGAGAAATGAATTTTTCTACTCATAATTCAGCCTTCAGCAAGCAAAGCTAGTGTGGCAGGAGAGTTGAGCCATTCTCTGAGAAGATTCCTCATGGAAACTGGGAACTAGATATTTCAGGGCACAGGAGAAATGCAGATTTTCTACTCATAATTCAGCCTCCAGCAAGCCAAGCTTGTGTAGCAGGAGAGTTGAGCCATTCTCTGAGAAGATTCTTCATGGAAACTGGGAACTAGTTATTTCAGGGCACAGGAGAAATGAATTTTTCTACTCATAATTCAGCCTCCAGCAAGCAAAGCTAGTGTGGCAGGAGAGTTGAGCCATTCTCTGAGAAGATTCCTCATGGAAACTGGGAACTAGTTATTTCCGGGCACAGGAGAAATTCATTTTTCTACTCATAATTCAGCCTCCAGCAAGCAAAGCTAGTGTGGCAGGAGAGTTGAGCCACTCTCTGACAAGATTCCTCATGGAAACTGGGAACTAGATATTTAAGGGCACAGGAGAAATGAAGATTTTCTACTCATAATTCAGCCTCCAGCAAGCAAAGCTAGTGTGGCAGGAGAGTTGAGCCATTCTCTGAGAACATTCCTCATGGAAACTGGGAACTAGTTATTTCAGGGCACAGGAGAAATGAATTTTTCTTCTCATAATTCAGCCTCCAGTAAGCAAAGCTAATGTGGCAGGAGAGTTGAGCCATTCTCTCAGAAGATTCCTCATGTTAACTGGGAACTAGTTATTTCAGGGCAGAGGAGAAAAGAATTTTTCTACTCATAATTCAGCCTCTACAAGCAAAGCTAGTGTGGCAGGAGAGTTGAGCCTTTCTCTGAGAAGATTCCTCATTGAAACTGGGAACTAGTTATTTCAGGGTACAGGAGAAATGAATTTTTCTACTCATAATTCAGCCTCCAGCTAGAAACCTAGTGTGGCAGGAGAGTTGTGCCATTCTCTGAGAAGATTCCTCATGGAACCTGGGAACTAGTTATTTTAGGGCACAGGAGAAATGAATTTTTCTACTCATAATTCAGCTCCAGCAAGCAAAGCTAGTGTGGCAGGAGAGTTGAGCCATTCTCTTATAAGATTCCTCTTGGAATCTGGGAACTATTTATTTCAGGGCACAGGAGAAATGAATTTTTCTACTCATAATTCAGCCTTCAGCAAGCAAAGCTAGTGTGGCAGGAGAGTTGAGCCATTCTCTGAGAAGATTCCTCCTGGAAACTGGGAACTAGATATTTCAGGGCACAGGAGAAATGCAGATTTTCTACTCATAATTCAGCCTCCAGCAAGCAAAGCTTGTGTAGCAGGAGAGTTGAGCCATTCTCTGAGAAGATTCCTCATGGAAACTGGGAACTAGTTATTTCAGGGCACAGGAGAAATGAATTTTTCTACTCATAATTCTGCCTCCAGCAAGCAAAGCTAGTGTGGTAGGAGAGTTGAACCATTCTCTGAGAAGATTCCTCATGGAAACTGGGAACTAGTTATTTCAGGGCACAGGAGAAATGAATTTTTCTACTCATAATTCAGCCTCCAGCAAGCAAAGCTAGTGTGGCAGGAGAGTTGAGCCATTCTCTGAGAAGATTCCTCATGTAAACTGGTAACTAGTTATTTCAGGTCACAGGAGAAATGAATTTTTCTACTCATAATTCAGCCTCCACAGGCAAAGCTAGTGTGACAGGAGAGTTGAGCCATTCTCTCAGAAGGTTCTTCATTGAAACTGGGAACTAGATATTTCAGGGCACAGGAGAAATGAAGATTTTCTACTCATAATTCAGCCTCCAGCAAGCAAAGATAGTGTGGCAGGAGAGTTGAGCCATTCTCTGAGAACATTCCTCATGGAAACTGGGAACTAGTTATTTCAGGGCACAGGAGAAATGAAATTTTCTTCTCATAATTCAGCCTCCAGTAAGCAAAGCTAGTGTGGCAGGAGAGTTGAGCCATTCTCTGAGAAGATTCCTCATGTTAACTGGGAACTAGTTATTTCAGGGCAGAGGAGAAAAGAAATTTTCTACTCATAATTCAGCCTCTACAAACAAAGCTAGTGTGGCAGGAGAGTTGAGCCTTTCTCTGAGAAGATTCCTCATTGAAACTGGGAACTAGTTATTTCAGGGTACAGGAGAAATGAATTTTTCTACACATAATTCAGCCTCCAGCAAGCAAAGCTTGTGTGGGAGGAGAGTTGAGCCATTCTCGGAGAAGATTCCCTATGGAAACTGGGAACTAGTTATTTCAGGGCACAGGAGAAATGAATTTTTCTACTCATAATTCAGCCTCCAACATGAAAGCTAGTGTGGCAGGAGAGTTGAGCCATTCTCTGAGAAGATTTCCTCATGGAAACTGGGAACTAGTTATTTCAGGTCACAGGAGAAATGAAATTTTCTACTCATAATTCAGCCTCCAGCAAGCAAAGCTAGTGTGGCAGGAGAGTTGAGCCATTCTCTGAGAAGATTCCTCATGTAAACTGGGAAATAGTTATTTCAGGGCACAGGAGAAATGAATTTTTCTACTCATAATTCAGCCTCCACAAGCAAAGCTAGTGTGGCAGGAGAGTTGAGCCATTCTCTCAGAAGGTTCTTCATGGAAATTGGGAACTAGTTATTTCAGGGCACAGGAGAAATGAATATTTCCACTCATAATTCAGCCTCCAGCAAGCAAAGCTAGTGTGGCAGGAGAGTTGAGCCATTCTCTGAGAAGATTCCTCATGAAAACTGGGAACTAGATATTTCAGGGCACAGGAGAAATGAAGATTTTCTACTCATAATTCAGCCTCCAGCAAGCAAAGCTAGTGTGGCAGGAGAGTTGAGCCATTCTCTGAGAACATTCCTCATGGAAACTGGGAACTAGTTATTTCAGGGCACAGGAGCAATGAAATTTTCTTCTCAAAATTCAGCCTCCAGTAAGCAAAGCTAGTGTGGCAGGAGAGTTGAGCCATTCTCTGAGAAGATTCCTCATGTTAACTGGGAACTAGTTATTTCAGGGCAGAGGAGAAAAGAAATTTTCTACTCATAATTCAGCCTCTAGAAGCAAAGCTAGTTTGGCAGGAGAGTTGAGCCTTTCTCTGAGAAGATTCCTCATTGAAACTGGGAACTAGTTATTTCAGGGTACAGGAGAAATGAATTTTTCTACTCATAATTCAGCCTCCAGCAAGCAAAGCTTGTGTGGGAGGAGAGTTGAGCCATTCTCGGAGAAGATTCCTCATGGAAACTGGGAACTAGTTATTTCAGGGCACAGGAGAAATGAATTCTTCTACTCATAATTCAGCCTCCAACATGAAAGCTAGTGTGGCAGGAGAGTTGAGCCATTCTCTGAGAAGATTCCTCATGGAAACTGGTAACTAGATATTTCAGGGCACAGGAGAAATGCAAATTTTCTACTCATAATTCAGCCTCCAGCAAGCAAAGCTAGTGTGGCAGGAGAGTTGAGCCATTCTCTGAGAGGATTCCTCATGGAAACTGGGAACTAGTTATTTCGGGGCACAGGAGAAATGAATTTTTGTACTCATAATTCAGCCTCCAGCATGCAAAGCTAGTGTCGCAGGAGAGTTGAGCCATTCTCTGAGAAGATTCCTCATGGAAACTGGGAACTAGTTATTTCAGGGCACAGGAGAAATGAATTTTTCTACACATAATTCAGCCTCCAGCAAGCAAAGCTAGTGTGGCAGGAGAGTTGAGCCATTCTCTGAGAAGATTCCTCATGGAAACTGGGAACTAGATATTTCAGGGCACAGGAGAAATGCAGATTTTCTACTCATAATTCAGCCTCCAGCAAGCAAAGCTTGTGTGGCAGGAGAGTTGAGCCATTTTCTGAGAAGATTCCTCATGGAAACTGGGAACTATTTATTTCGGGGCACAGGAGAAATGAATTTTTGTACTCATAATTCAGCCTCCAGCATGCAAAGCTAGTGTGGCAGGAGAGTTGAGACATTCTCTGAGAAGATTCCTCATGAAAACTGGGAACTAGTTATTTCAGGGCACAGGAGAAATGAATTTTTCTACACATAATTCAGCCTCCAGCAAGAAAGCTAGTGTGGCAGGAGAGTTGAGCCATTCTCTCAGAAGATTTCTCATGGAAACTGGTAACTAGTTATTTCAGGGCACAGGAGAAATGAATTTTTCTACTCATAATTCAGCCTCCAGCAAGCAAAGCTTGTGTGGCAGGAGAGTTGAGCCATTCTCTGAGAAGATTCCTCATGGAAACTGGGAACTAGTTATTTCAGGGCCGAAGAGAAATGAATTTTTCTACTCATAATTCAGCCTACAGCATGCAATGCTAGTGTGGCAGGAGAGTTGAGCCATTCTCTGAGAAGATTCCTCATGGAAACTTTGAACTATTTATTTCAGGGCTCAGTAGAATTGAATTTTTCTACTCATAATTCAGCCTCCAGCAATCAAAGCTAGTGTGGCAGGAGAGTTGAGCCATTCTCTGAGAAGATTCCTCATGGAAAGTGGGAACTAGTTATTTCAGGGCACAGTAGAAATGAATTTTTCTACTCATAATTCAGCCTCCAGCAAGCAAAGCTAGTGTGGCAAGAGAGTTGAGCCATTCTCTGAGAAGATTCCTCATGGAAACTGGGAACTAGTTATTTCAGTGTACAGGAAAAATGAATTTTTCTACTCATAATTCAGCCTCCAGCGAGCAAAGCTAGTGTGGCAGGAGAGTTGAGCCATTCTCTGAGAAGATTCCTCATGGAAACTGGGAACTAGTTATTTCAGGGCACAGAAGAAATGAATTTTTCTACTCATAATTCAGCCTCCAGCAAGCAAAGCTAGCGTGGCAGGAGAGTTGAGCCATTCTCTGAGAAGATTCCTCATGTTAACTGGGAACTAGTTATTTCAGGGCAGAGGAGAAAAGAATTTTTCTACTCATAATTCAGCCTCTACAAGCAAAGCTAGTGTGGCAGGAGAGTTGAGTCTTTCTCTGAGAAGATTCCTCATTGAAACTGGGAACTACTTATTTCAGGGTATAGGAGAAATGAATTTTTCTACTCATAATTCAGCCTCCAGCAAGCAAAGCTTGTGTGGCAGGAGAGTTGAGCCATTCTCGGAGAAGATTCCTCATGGAAACTGGGAACTAGTTATTTCTGGGCACAGGTGAAATGAATTTTTCTACTCATAATTCAGCCTCCAACATGAAAGCTAGTGTGGCAGGAGAGTTGAGCCATTCTCTGAGAAGATTTCCTCATGGAAACTGGGAACTAGTTATTTCAGGTCACAGGAGAAATGAATTTTTCTACTCATAATTCAGCCTCCAGCAAGCAAAGCTAGTGTGGCAGGAGAGTTCAGCCATTCTCTGAGAAGATTCCTCATGGAAACTGGGAACTAGTTATTTCAGGGCACAGGAGAAATGAATTTTTCTACTCATAATTCAGCCTCCAGCAAGCAAAGCTAGTGTGGCCGGAGAGTTGAGCCACTCTGAGATGATTCCTCATGGAATCTGGGAACTAGTTATTTCAGGGCACAGGAGAAAAGAATTTTTCTACTCATAATTCAGCCTCCAGCAAGCAAAGCTAGTGTGGCAGGAGAGTTGAGCCATTCTCTGAGAAGATTCCTCATGGAAACTGGGAACTAGTTATTTCAGGGCACAGGAGAAATGAAGATTTTCTACTCATAATTCAGCCTCCAGCAAGCAAAGCTAGTGTGGCAGGAGAGTTGAGCCATTCTCTGAGAACATTCCTCATGGAAACTGGGAACTAGTTATTTCAGGGCACAGGAGAAATGAATTTTTCTTCTCATAATTCAGCCTCCAGTAAGCAAAGCTAATGTGGCAGGAGAGTTGAGCCATTCTCTGAGAAGATTCCTCATGTTAACTGGGAACTAGTTATTTCAGGGCAGAGGAGAAAAGAATTTTTCTACTCATAATTCAGCCTCTACAAGCAAAGCTAGTGTGGCAGGAGAGTTGAGCCTTTCTCTGAGAAGATTCCTCATTGAAACTGGGAACTAGTTATTTCAGGGTACAGGAGAAATGAATTTTTCTACTCATAATTCAGTCTCCAGCAAGCACAGCTTTTGTGGCAGGAGAGTTGAGCCATTCTCGGAGAAGATTCCTCATGGAAACTGGGAACTAGTTATTTCTGGGCACAGGAGAAATGAATTTTTCTACTCATAATTCAGCCTCGAACATGAACGCTAGTGTGGCAGGAGAGTTGAGCCATTCTCTGAGAAGATTTCCTCATGGAAACTGGGAACTAGTTATTTCAGGTCACAGGAGAAATGAATTTTTCTACTCATAATTCAGCCTCCAGCAAGCAAAGCTAGTGTGGCAGGAGAGTTGAGCCATTATCTGAGAAGATTCCTCATGGAAACTGGGAACTAGTTATTTCAGGGCACAGGACATATGAATTTTTCTACTCATAATTCAGCCTCCAGCAAGCAAAGCTAGTGTGGCAGGAGAGTTGAGCCATTCTCTGAGAAGATTCCTCATGGAAACTGGGAACTATTTATTTCAGGGCACAGGAGAAATGAACTTTTCTACTCATAATTCAGTCTCCAACATGCAAAGCTAGTGTGGCAGGAGAGTTGAGCCATTCTCTGGGAAGATTCCTCATGGAAACTGGGAACTAGTTATTTCAGGGCACAGGAGAAATGAATTTTTCTACTCATAATTCAGCCTCCAGCAAGCAAAGCTAGTGTGGCAGAAGAGTTGAGCCATTCTCTGAGAAGATTCCTCATGTTAACTGGGAACTAGTTATTTAAGGGCACAGGAGAAATGAATTTTTCTACTCATAATTCAGCCTCCACAAGCAAAGGTAGTGTGGCAGGAGAGTTGAGCCTTTCTCTGAGAAGGTTCCTCATGGAAACTGAGAACTAGTTATTTCAGGGCACAGGAGAAATGAATTTTTCTACTCATAATTCAGCCTCCAGCAAGCAAAGCTAGTTTGGCAGGAGAGTTGAGCCATTCTCTGAGAAGATTCCTCATGGAAACTGGGAACTAGTTATTTCAGGGCACAGGAGAAATGAATTTTTCTACTCATAATTCAGCCTCCAGCAAGCGAAGCTATTGTGACAGGAGAGTTGAGCCATTCTCTGAGAAGATTCCTCATGGAAACTGGGAACTAGTTATTTCAGGGCACAGGAGAAATGAATTTTTCTACTCATAATTCAGCCTCCAGCAAACAAAGCTAGTGTGGCAGGAGAGTTGAGCCATTCTGTGAGAAGATTCCTCATGGAAACTGGGAACTAGTTATTTCAGGGCACAGGAGAAATGAATTTTTCTACTCATAATTCAGCCTCCAGCAAGCAAATCTAGTGTGGCAGGAGAGTTGAGCCATTCTCTGAGATGATTCCTCATGGAAACTGGTAACTAATTATTTCAGGGCACAGGAGAAATGAATTTTTCTACTCATAATTCAGCCTCCAGCAAGCAAAGGTAGTGTGGCAGGAGATTTGAGCCATTCTCTGAGAAGATTCCTCATGGAAACTGGGAACTAGATATTTCAGGGCACAGGAGAAATGCAGATTTTCTACTCATAATTCAGCCTCCAGCAAGCAAAGCTAGTGTGGCAGGAGAGTTGAGCCATTCTCTGAGAGGATTCCTCATGGAAACTGGGAACTAGTTATTTCGGGGCACAGGAGAAATGAATTTTTGTACTCATAATTCAGCCTCCAGCATGCAAAGCTAGTGTGGCAGGAGAGTTGAGCCATTCTCTGAGAAGATTCCTCATGGAAACTGGGAACTAGTTATTTCAGGGCACAGGAGAAATGAATTTTTCTACACATAATTCAGCCTCCAGCAAGCAAAGCTAGTGTGGCAGGAGAGTTGAGCCATTCTCTGAGATGATTCCTCATGGAAACTGGGAACTTGTTATTTCAGGGCACAGGAGAAATGAAATTTTCTACTCATAATTCAGCCTCCAGCAAGCAATGCTATTGTGGCAGGGGAGTTGAGCCATTCTCTGAGAAGATTCCTCATGTTAACTGGGAACTAGTTATTTCAGGGCACAGGAGAAATGAATTTTTCTACTCATAATTCAACCTCCACAAGCAAAGCTAGTGTGGCAGGAGAGTTGAACCTTTCTCTGAAAAGGTTCCTCATGGAAACTGAGAACTAGTTATTTCAGGGCACAGGAGAAATGAATTATTCTACTCATCATTCAGCCTCCAGCAAGAAAGCTAGTGTGGCAGGAGAGTTGAGCCATTCTCTGAGAAGATTCCTCATGGAACCTGGGAAGTAGTTATTTCAGGGCACAGGAGAAATGAACTTTTCTACTCATAATTCAGCCTCCAGCAAGCAAAGCTAGTGTGGCAGGAGAGTTGAGCCATTCTCTGAGAAGTTTCCTCTTGGAATCTGGGAACTAGTTATTTCAGCGCACAGGAGAAATGAATTTTTCTACTCATAATTCAGCTTTCAGCAAGCAAAGCTAGTGTGGCAGGAGAGTTGAGCCATTCTCTGAGAAGATTCCTCATGGAAACTGGGAACTAGATATTTCAGGGCACAGGAGAAATGCAGATTTTCTACTCATAATTCAGCCTCCAGCAAGCAAAGCTTGTGTAGCAGGAGAGTTGAGCCATTCTCTGAGAAGATTCCTCATGGAAACTGGGAACTAGTTATTTCAGGGCACAGGACAAATGAATTTTTCTACTCATAATTCAGCCTCCAGCAAGCAAAGCTAGTGTGGCAGGAGAGTTGAGCCATTCTGTGAGAAGATTCCTCATGGAAATTGGGAACTAGTTATTTCAGGGTACAGAAGAAATGAATTTTTCTACTCATAATTCAGCCTCCAGCAAGCAAAGCTAGAGTGGCAGGAAAGTTGAGCCATTCTCTGAGAAGATTCCTCATGGAAACTGGGAACTAGTTATTTCAGGGCACAGGAGAAATGAATTTTTCTACTCATAATTCAGCTTTCAGCAAGCAAAGCTAGTGTGGCAGGAGAGTTGAGCCATTCTCTGAGAAGATTCCTCATGGAAACTGGGAACTAGATATTTCAGGGCACAGGAGAAATGCAGATTTTCTACTCATAATTCAGCCTCCAGCAAGCAAAGCTTGTGTAGCAGGAGAGTTGAGCCATTCTCTGAGAAGATTCCTCATGGAAACTGGGAACTAGATATTTCAGGGCACAGGAAAAATGCAGATTTTCTACTCTTAATTCAGCCTCCAGCAAGCAAAGCTAGTGTGGCAGGAGAGTTGTGCCATTCTCTGAGAAGATTCCTCATGTTAACTGGGAACTAGTTATTTCAGGGCACAGGAGAAATGAATTTTTCTACTCATAATTCAACCTCCACAAGCAAAGCTAGTGTGGCAGGAGAGTTGAACCTTTCTCTGAAAAGGTTCCTCATGGAAACTGAGAACTAGTTATTTCAGGGCACAAGAGAAATGAATTATTCTACTCATCATTCAGCCTCCAGCAAGAAAGCTAGTGTGGCAGGAGAGTTGAGCCATTCTCTGAGAAGATTCCTCATGGAACCTGGGAAGTAGTTATTTCAGGGCACAGGAGAAATGAACTTTTCTACTCATAATTCAGCCTCCAGCAAGCAAAGCTAGTGTGGCAGGAGAGTTGAGCCATTCTCTGAGAAGTTTCCTCTTGGAATCTGGGAACTAGTTATTTCAGCGCACAGGAGAAATGAATTTTTCTACTCATAATTCAGCTTTCAGCAAGCAAAGCTAGTGTGGCAGGAGAGTTGAGCCATTCTCAGAGAAGATTCCTCATGGAAACTGGGAACTAGATATTTCAGGGCACAGGAGAAATGCAGATTTTCTACTCATAATTCAGCCTCCAGCAAGCAAAGCTTGTGTAGCAGGAGAGTTGAGCCATTCTCTGAGAAGATTCCTCATGGAAACTGGGAACTAGTTATTTCAGGGCACAGGACAAATGAATTTTTCTACTCATAATTCAGCCTCCAGCAAGCAAAGCTAGTGTGGCAGGAGAGTTGAGCCATTCTGTGAGAAGATTCCTCATGGAAATTGGGAACTAGTTATTTCAGGGTACAGAAGAAATGAATTTTTCTACTCATAATTCAGCCTCCAGCAAGCAAAGCTAGAGTGGCAGGAAAGTTGAGCCATTCTCTGAGAAGATTCCTCATGGAAACTGGGAACTAGTTATTTCAGGGCACAGGAGAAATGAATTTTTCTACTCATAATTCAGCCTACAGCAATCAAAGCTAGTGTGGCAGGAGAGTTGAGCCATTCTCTGAGAAGATTCCTCATGTTAACTGGGACCTAGTTATTTCATGGCACAGGAGAAATGAATTTTGCTACTCATAATTGAGCCTCCACAAGCAAAGCTAGTGTGGCAGGAGAGTTGAGCCTTTCTCTGAGAAGGTTCCTCATGGAACCTGAGAACTAGTTATTTCAGGGCACAGGAGAAATGAATTTTTCTACTCATAATTCAGCCTCCAGCAAGGAAAGCTAGTGTGGAGGAGAGTTGATCCATTCTCTGAGAAGATTCCTCATGGAAACTGGGAACTAGTTATTTCAGGGCACAGGGGAAATGAATTTTTCTACTCATAATTCAGCCTCCAGCTAGAAACCTAGTGTGGCAGGAGAGTTGAGCCATTCTCTGGGAAGATTCCTCATGGAACCTGGGAACTAGTTATTTTAGGGCACAGGAGAAATGAATTTTTCTACTCATAAGCTCCAGCAATCAAAGCTAGTGTGGCAGGAGAGTTGAGCCATTCTCTTATAAGATTCCTCTTGGAATCTGGGAACTATTTATTTCAGGGCACAGGAGAAATGAATTTTTCTACTCATAATTCAGCCTTCAGCAAGCAAAGCTAGTGTGGCAGGAGAGTTGAGCCATTCTCTGAGAAGATTCCTCATGGAAACTGGGAACTAGATATTTCAGGGCACAGGAGAAATGCAGATTTTCTACTTATAATTCAGCCTCCAGCAAGCAAAGCTTGTGTAGCAGGAGAGTTGAGCCATTCTCTGAGAAGATTCCTCATGGAAACTGGGAACTAGTTATTTCAGGGCACAGGAGAAATGAATTTTTCTACTCATAATTCAGCCTCCAGCAAGCAAAGCTAGTGTGGTAGGAGAGTTGAGCCATTCTCTGAGAAGATTCCTCATGGAAACTGGGAACTAGTTATTTCAGGGCACAGGAGAAATGAATTTTTCTACTCATAATTCAGCCTCCAGCAAGCAAAGCTAGTGTGGCAGGAGAGTTGAGCCATTCTCTGAGAAGATTCCTCATGGAAACTGGGAACTAGTTATTTCAGGTCACAGGAGAAATGAATTTTTCTACTCATAATTCAGCCTCCACAAGCAAAGCTAGTGTGGCAGGAGAGTTGAGCCATTCTCTCAGAAGGTTCTTCATGGAAACTGGGAATTAGATATTTCAGGGCACAGGAGAAATGAATATTTCCACTCATAATTCAGCCTCCAGCAAGCAAAGCTAGTGTGGCAGGAGAGTTGAGCCATTCTCTGAGAAGATTCCTCATGGAAACTGGGAACTAGATATTTCAGGGCACAGGAGAAATGAAGATTTTCTACTCATAATTCAGCCTCCAGCAAGCAAAGCTAGTGTGGCAGGAGAGTTGAGCCATTCTCTGAGAACATTCCTCATGGAAACTGGGAACTAGTTATTTCAGGGCACAGGAGAAATGAAATTTTCTTCTCATAATTCAGCCTCCAGTAAGCAAAGCTAGTGTGGCAGGAGAGTTGAGCCATTCTCTGAGAAGATTCCTCATGATAACTGGGAACTAGTTATTTCAGTGCAGAGGAGAAAAGAAATTTTCTACTCATAATTCAGTCTCTACAAACAAAGCTAGTGTGGCAGGAGAGTTGAGCCTTTCTCTGAGAAGATTCCTCATTGAAACTGGGAACTAGTTATTTCAGGGTACAGGAGAAATGAATTTTTCTACACATAATTCAGCCTCCAGCAAGCAAAGCTTGTGTGGGAGGAGAGTTGAGCCATTCTCTGAGAAGATTCCTCATGTAAACTGGGAACTAGTTATTTCAGGGCACAGGAGAAATGAATTTTTCTACTCATAATTCAGCCTCCACAAGCAAAGCTAGTGTGGCAGGAGAGTTGAGCCATTCTCTCAGAAGGTTCTTCATGGAAATTGGGAACTAGTTATTTCAGGGCACAGGAGAAATGAATATTTCCACTCATAATTCAGCCTCCAGCAAGCAAAGCTAGTGTGGCAGGAGAGTTGAGCCATTCTCTGAGAAGATTCCTCATGGAAACTGGGAACTAGTTATTTCAGGGCACAGGAGAAATGAACTTTTCTACTCATAATTCAGCCTCTACAAGCAAAGCTAGTGTGGCAGGAGAGTTGAGCCATTCTCTGAGAAGATTCCTCATGGAAACTGGGAACTAGATATTTCAGGGCACAGGAGAAATGAAGATTTTCTACTCATAATTCAGCCTCCAGCAAGCAAAGCTAGTGTGGCAGGAGAGTTGAGCCATTCTCTGAGAACATTCCTCATGGAAACTGGGAACTAGTTATTTCAGGGCACAGGAGCAATGAAATTTTCTTCTCAAAATTCAGCCTCCAGTAAGCAAAGCTAGTGTGGCAGGAGAGTTGAGCCATTCTCTGAGAAGATTCCTCATGGAAACTGGGAACTAGTTATTTCAGGGCAGAGGAGAAAAGAAATTTTCTACTCATAATTCAGCCTCTACAAGCAAAGCTAGTGTGGCAGGAGAGTTGAGCCTTTCTCTGAGAAGATTCCTCATTGAAACTGGGAACTAGTTATTTCAGGGTACAGGAGAAATGAATTTTTCTACTCATAATTCAGCCTCCAGCAAGCAAAGCTTGTGTGGGAGGAGAGTTGAGCCATTCTCGGAGAAGATTCCTCATGGAAACTGGGAACTAGTTATTTCAGAGCACAGGAGAAATGAATTCTTCTACTCATAATTCAGCCTCCAACATGAAAGCTAGTGTGGCAGGAGAGTTGAGCCATTCTCTGAGAAGATTTCCTCATGGAAACTGGGAACTAGTTAATTCAGGTCACAGGAGAAATGAATTTTTCTACTCATAATTCAGCCTCCAGCAAGCAAAGCTAGTGTGGCATTAGAGTTGAGCCATTCTCTGAGAAGATTCCTCATGGAAACTGGTAACTAGATATTTCAGGGCACAGGAGAAATGCAAATTTTCTACTCATAATTCAGCCTCCAGCAAGCAAAGCTAGTGTGGCAGGAGAGTTGAGCTATTCTCTGAGAAGATTCCTCATGGAAACTGGGAACTAGATATTTCAGGGCACAGGAGAAATGCAGATTTTCTACTCATAATTCAGCCTCCAGCAAGCAAAGCTTTTGTGGCAGGAGAGTTGAGCCATTTTCTGAGAAGATTCCTCATGGAAACTGGGAACTATTTATTTCGGGGCACAGGAGAAATGAATTTTTGTACTCATAATTCAGCCTCCAGCATGCAAAGCTAGTGTGGCAGGAGAGCTGAGACATTCTCTGAGAAGATTCCTCATGAAAACTGGGAACTAGTTATTTCAGGGCACAGGAGAAATGAATTTTTCTACACATAATTCAGCCTCCAGCAAGAAAGCTAGTGTGGCAGGAGAGTTGAGCCATTCTCTCAGAAGATTTCTCATGGAAACTGGTAACTAGTTATTTCAGGGCACAGGAGAAATGAATTTTTCTACTCATAATTCAGCCTCCAGCAAGCAAAGCTTGTGTGGCAGGAGAGTTGAGCCATTCTCTGAGAAGATTCCTCATGAAAACTGGGAACTAGTTATTTCAGGGCCCAGGAGAAATGAATTTTTCTACTCATAATTCAGCCTACAGCATGCAATGCTAGTGTGGCAGGAGAGTTGAGCCATTCTCTGAGAAGATTCCTCATGGAAACTTTGAACTATTTATTTCAGGGCACAGTAGAATTGAATTTTTCTACTCATAATTCAGCCTCCAGCAAGCAAAGCTAGTGTGGCAGGAGAGTTGAGCCATTCTCTGAGAAGATTCCTCATGGAAACTGGGAACTAGTTATTTCAGGGCACAGTAGAAATGAATTTTTCTACTCATAATTCAGCCTCCAGCAAGCAAAGCTAGTGTGGCAAGAGAGTTGAGCCATTCTCTGAGAAGATTCCTCATGGAAACTGGGAACTAGTTATTTCAGTGTACAGGAAAAATGAATTTTTCTACTCATAATTCAGCCTCCAGCGAGCAAAGCTAGTGTGGCAGGAGAGTTGAGCCATTCTCTGAGAAGATTCCTCATGGAAACTGGGAACTAGTTATTTCAGGGCACAGGAGAAATGAATTTTTCTACGCATAATTCAGCCTCCAGGAAGCAAAGCTACCGTGGCAGGAGAGTTGAGCCATTCTCTGAGAAGATTCCTCATGTTAACTGGGAACTAGTTATTTCAGGGCAGAGGAGAAAAGAATTTTTCTATTCATAATTCAGCCTCTACAACAAAGCTAGTGTGGCAGGAGAGTTGAGCCTTTCTCTGAGAAGATTCCTCATTGAAAATGGGAACTAGTTATTTCAGGGTACAGGAGAAATGAATTTTTCTACTCATAATTCAGCCTCCAGCAAGCAAAGCTTGTGTGGCAGGAGAGTTGAGCCATTCTCGGAGAAGATTCCTCATGGAAACTGGGAACTAGTTATTTCTGGGCACAGGAGAAATGAATTTTTCTACTCATAATTCAGCCTCCAACATGAAAGCTAGTGTGGCAGGAGAGTTGAGCCATTCTCTGAGAAGAAATCCTCATGGAAACTGGGAACTAGTTATTTCAGGTCACAGGAGAAATGAATTTTTCTACTCATAATTCAGCCTCCAGCAAGCAAAGCTAGTGTGGCAGGAGAGTTCAGCCATTCTCTGAGAAGATTCCTCATGGAAACTGGGAACTAGTTATTTCAGGGCACAGGAGAAATGAATTTTTCTACTCATAATTCAGCCTCCAGCAAGCAAAGCTAGTGTGGCCGGAGAGTTGAGCCACTCTGAGATGATTCCTCATGGAATCTGGGAACTAGTTATTTCAGGGCACAGGAGAAAAGAATTTTTCTACTCATAATTCAGCCTCCAGCAAGCAAAGCTAGTGTGGCAGGAGAGTTGAGCCATTCTCTGAGAAGATTCCTCATGGAAACTGGGAACTAGTTATTTCAGGGCACAGGAGAAATGAATTTTTCTACTCATAATTCAGCCTCCAGCAAGCAAAGCTAGTGTGGCAGGAGAGTTGAGCCACTCTCTGACAAGATTCCTCATGGAAACTGGGAACTAGATATTTAAGGGCACAGGAGAAATGAAGATTTTCTACTCATAATTCAGCCTCCAGCAAGCAAAGCTAGTGTGGCAGGAGAGTTGAGCCATTCTCTGAGAACATTCCTCATGGAAACTGGGAACTAGTTATTTCAGGGCACAGGAGAAATGAATTTTTCTTCTCATAATTCAGCCTCCAGTAAGCAAAGCTAATGTGGCAGGAGAGTTGAGCCATTCTCTCAGAAGATTCCTCATGTTAACTGGGAACTAGTTATTTCAGGGCAGAGGAGAAAAGAATTTTTCTACTCATAATTCAGCCTCTACAAGCAAAGCTAGTGTGGCAGGAGAGTTGAGCCTTTCTCTGAGAAGATTCCTCATTGAAACTGGGAACTAGTTATTTCAGGGTACAGGAGAAATGAATTTTTCTACTCATAATTCAGTCTCCAGCAAGCACAGCTTTTGTGGCAGGAGAGTTGAGCCATTCTCGGAGAAGATTCCTCATGGAAACTGGGATCTAGTTATTTCTGGGCACAGGAGAAATGAATTTTTCTACTCATAATTCAGCCTCGAACATGAACGCTAGTGTGGCAGGAGAGTTGAGCCATTCTCTGAGAAGATTTCCTCATGGAAACTGGGAACTAGTTATTTCAGGTCACAGGAGAAATGAATTTTTCTACTCATAATTCAGCCTCCAGCAAGCAAAGCTAGTGTGGCAGGAGAGTTGAGCCATTATCTGAGAAGATTCCTCATGGAAACTGGGAACTAGTTATTTCAGGGCACAGGAGAAATGAATTTTTCTACTCATAATTCAGCCTCCAGCAAGCAAAGCTAGTGTGGCAGGAGAGTTGAGCCATTCTCTGAGAAGATTCCTCATGGAAACTGGGAACTATTTATTTCAGGGCACAGGAGAAATGAACTTTTCTACTCATAATTCAGTCTCCAACATGCAAAGCTAGTGTGGCAGGAGAGTTGAGCCATTCTCTGGGAAGATTCCTCATGGAAACTGGGAACTAGTTATTTCAGGGCACAGGAGAAATGAATTTTTCTACTCATAATTCAGCCTCCAGCAAGCAAAGCTAGTGTGGCAGAAGAGTTGAGCCATTCTCTGAGAAGATTCCTCATGTTAACTGGGAACTAGTTATTTAAGGGCACAGGAGAAATGAATTTTTCTACTCATAATTCAGCCTCCACAAGCAAAGCTAGTGTGGCAGGAGAGTTGAGCCTTTCTCTGAGAAGGTTCCTCATGGAAACTGAGAACAAGTTATTTCAGGGCACAGGAGAAATGAATTTTTCTACTCATAATTCAGCCTCCAGCAAGCAAAGCTAGTGTGGCAGGAGAGTTGAGCCATTCTCTGAGAAGATTCCTCATGGAAACTGGGAACTAGTTATTTCAGGGCACAGGAGAAATGAATTTTTCTACTCATAATTCAGCCTCCAGCAAGCGAAGCTATTGTGACAGGAGAGTTGAGCCATTCTCTGAGAAGATTCCTCATGGAAACTGGGAACTAGTTATTTCAGGGCACAGGAGAAATGAATTTTTCTACTCATAATTCAGCCTCCAGCAAGCAAAGCTAGTGTGGCAGGAGAGTTGAGCCATTCTCTGAGAAGATTCCTCCTGGAAACTGGGAACTAGATATTTCAGGGCACAGGAGAAATGCAGATTTTCTACTCATAATTCAGCCTCCAGCAAGCAAAGCTTGTGTAGCAGGAGAGTTGAGCCATTCTCTGAGAAGATTCCTCATGGAAACTGGGAACTAGTTATTTCAGGGCACAGGAGAAATGAATTTTTCTACTCATAATTCAGCCTCCAGCAAGCAAAGCTAGTGTGGTAGGAGAGTTGAACCATTCTCTGAGAAGATTCCTCATGGAAACTGGGAACTAGTTATTTCAGGGCACAGGAGAAATGAATTTTTCTACTCATAATTCAGCCTCCAGCAAGCAAAGCTAGTGTGGCAGGAGAGTTGAGCCATTCTCTGAGAAGATTCCTCATGTAAACTGGTAACTAGTTATTTCAGGTCACAGGAGAAATGAATTTTTCTACTCATAATTCAGCCTCCACAGGCAAAGCTAGTGTGACAGGAGAGTTGAGCCATTCTCTCAGAAGGTTCTTCATTGAAACTGGGAACTAGTTATTTCAGGGCACAGGAGAAATGAATTTTTCTACTCATAATTCAGCCTACAGCAATCAAAGCTAGTGTGGCAAGAGAGTTGAGCCATTCTCTGAGAAGATTCCTCATGTTAACTGGGACCTAGTTATTTCATGGCACAGGAGAAATGAATTTTTCTACTCATAATTGAGCCTCCACAAGCAAAGCTAGTGTGGCAGGAGAGTTGAGCCTTTCTCTGAGAAGGTTCCTCATGGAAACTGAGAACTAGTTATTTCAGGGCACAGGAGAAATGAATTTTTCTACTCATAATTCAGCCTCCAGCAAGGAAAGCTAGTGTGGAGGAGAGTTGATCCATTCTCTGAGAAGATTCCTCATGGAAACTGGGAACTAGTTATTTCAGGGCACAGGAGAAATGAATTTTTCTACTCATAATTCAGCCTCCAGCTAGAAACCTAGTGTGGCAGGAGAGTTGTGCCATTCTCTGAGAAGATTCCTCATGGAACCTGGGAACTAGTTATTTTAGGGCACAGGAGAAATGAATTTTTCTACTCATAATTCAGCTCCAGCAAGCAAAGCTAGTGTGGCAGGAGAGTTGAGCCATTCTCTTATAAGATTCCTCTTGGAATCTGGGAACTATTTATTTCAGGGCACAGGAGAAATGAATTTTTCTACTCATAATTCAGCCTTCAGCAAGCAAAGCTAGTGTGGCAGGAGAGTTGAGCCATTCTCTGAGAAGATTCCTCCTGGAAACTGGGAACTAGATATTTCAGGGCACAGGAGAAATGCAGATTTTCTACTCATAATTCAGCCTCCAGCAAGCAAAGCTTGTGTAGCAGGAGAGTTGAGCCATTCTCTGAGAAGATTCCTCATGGAAACTGGGAACTAGTTATTTCAGGGCACAGGAGAAATGAATTTTTCTACTCATAATTCTGCCTCCAGCAAGCAAAGCTAGTGTGGTAGGAGAGTTGAACCATTCTCTGAGAAGATTCCTCATGGAAACTGGGAACTAGTTATTTCAGGGCACAGGAGAAATGAATTTTTCTACTCATAATTCAGCCTCCAGCAAGCAAAGCTAGTGTGGCAGGAGAGTTGAGCCATTCTCTGAGAAGATTCCTCATGTAAACTGGTAACTAGTTATTTCAGGTCACAGGAGAAATGAATTTTTCTACTCATAATTCAGCCTCCACAGGCAAAGCTAGTGTGACAGGAGAGTTGAGCCATTCTCTCAGAAGGTTCTTCATTGAAACTGGGAACTAGATATTTCAGGGCACAGGAGAAATGAATATTTCCACTCATAATTCAGCCTCCAGCAAGCAAAGCTAGTGTGGCAGGAGAGTTGAGCCATTCTCTGAGAAGATTCCTCATGGAAACTGGGAACTAGATATTTCAGGGCACAGGAGAAATGAAGATTTTCTACTCATAATTCAGCCTCCAGCAAGCAAAGATAGTGTGGCAGGAGAGTTGAGCCATTCTCTGAGAACATTCCTCATGGAAACTGGGAACTAGTTATTTCAGGGCACAGGAGAAATGAAATTTTCTTCTCATAATTCAGCCTCCAGTAAGCAAAGCTAGTGTGGCAGGAGAGTTGAGCCATTCTCTGAGAAGATTCCTCATGTTAACTGGGAACTAGTTATTTCAGGGCAGAGGAGAAAAGAAATTTTCTACTCATAATTCAGCCTCTACAAACAAAGCTAGTGTGGCAGGAGAGTTGAGCCTTTCTCTGAGAAGATTCCTCATTGAAACTGGGAACTAGTTATTTCAGGGTACAGGAGAAATGAATTTTTCTACACATAATTCAGCCTCCAGCAAGCAAAGCTTGTGTGGGAGGAGAGTTGAGCCATTCTCGGAGAAGATTCCCTATGGAAACTGGGAACTAGTTATTTCAGGGCACAGGAGAAATGAATTTTTCTACTCATAATTCAGCCTCCAACATGAAAGCTAGTGTGGCAGGAGAGTTGAGCCATTCTCTGAGAAGATTTCCTCATGGAAACTGGGAACTAGTTATTTCAGGTCACAGGAGAAATGAATTTTTCTACTCATAATTCAGCCTCCAGCAAGCAAAGCTAGTGTGGCAGGAGAGTTGAGCCATTCTCTGAGAAGATTCCTCATGTAAACTGGGAAATAGTTATTTCAGGGCACAGGAGAAATGAATTTTTCTACTCATAATTCAGCCTCCACAAGCAAAGCTAGTGTGGCAGGAGAGTTGAGCCATTCTCTCAGAAGGTTCTTCATGGAAATTGGGAACTAGTTATTTCAGGGCACAGGAGAAATGAATATTTCCACTCATAATTCAGCCTCCAGCAAGCAAAGCTAGTGTGGCAGGAGAGTTGAGCCATTCTCTGAGAAGATTCCTCATGAAAACTGGGAACTAGATATTTCAGGGCACAGGAGAAATGAAGATTTTCTACTCATAATTCAGCCTCCAGCAAGCAAAGCTAGTGTGGCAGGAGAGTTGAGCCATTCTCTGAGAACATTCCTCATGGAAACTGGGAACTAGTTATTTCAGGGCACAGGAGCAATGAAATTTTCTTCTCAAAATTCAGCCTCCAGTAAGCAAAGCTAGTGTGGCAGGAGAGTTGAGCCATTCTCTGAGAAGATTCCTCATGTTAACTGGGAACTAGTTATTTCAGGGCAGAGGAGAAAAGAAATTTTCTACTCATAATTCAGCCTCTAGAAGCAAAGCTAGTTTGGCAGGAGAGTTGAGCCTTTCTCTGAGAAGATTCCTCATTGAAACTGGGAACTAGTTATTTCAGGGTACAGGAGAAATGAATTTTTCTACTCATAATTCAGCCTCCAGCAAGCAAAGCTTGTGTGGGAGGAGAGTTGAGCCATTCTCGGAGAAGATTCCTCATGGAAACTGGGAACTAGTTATTTCAGGGCACAGGAGAAATGAATTCTTCTACTCATAATTCAGCCTCCAACATGAAAGCTAGTGTGGCAGGAGAGTTGAGCCATTCTCTGAGAAGATTTCCTCATGGAAACTGGGAACTAGTTATTTCAGGTCACAGGAGAAATGAATTTTTCTACTCATAATTCAGCCTCCAGCAAGCAAAGCTAGTGTGGCAGGAGAGTTGAGCCATTCTCTGAGAAGATTCCTCATGGAAACTGGTAACTAGATATTTCAGGGCACAGGAGAAATGCAAATTTTCTACTCATAATTCAGCCTCCAGCAAGCAAAGCTAGTGTGGCAGGAGAGTTGAGCCATTCTCTGAGAGGATTCCTCATGGAAACTGGGAACTAGTTATTTCGGGGCACAGGAGAAATGAATTTTTGTACTCATAATTCAGCCTCCAGCATGCAAAGCTAGTGTCGCAGGAGAGTTGAGCCATTCTCTGAGAAGATTCCTCATGGAAACTGGGAACTAGTTATTTCAGGGCACAGGAGAAATGAATTTTTCTACACATAATTCAGCCTCCAGCAAGCAAAGCTAGTGTGGCAGGAGAGTTGAGCCATTCTCTGAGAAGATTCCTCATGGAAACTGGGAACTAGATATTTCAGGGCACAGGAGAAATGCAGATTTTCTACTCATAATTCAGCCTCCAGCAAGCAAAGCTTGTGTGGCAGGAGAGTTGAGCCATTTTCTGAGAAGATTCCTCATGGAAACTGGGAACTATTTATTTCGGGGCACAGGAGAAATGAATTTTTCTACTCATAATTCAGCCTCCAGCATGCAAAGCTAGTGTGGCAGGAGAGTTGAGACATTCTCTGAGAAGATTCCTCATGAAAACTGGGAACTAGTTATTTCAGGGCACAGGAGAAATGAATTTTTCTACACATAATTCAGCCTCCAGCAAGAAAGCTAGTGTGGCAGGAGAGTTGAGCCATTCTCTCAGAAGATTTCTCATGGAAACTGGTAACTAGTTATTTCAGGGCACAGGAGAAATGAATTTTTCTACTCATAATTCAGCCTCCAGCAAGCAAAGCTTGTGTGGCAGGAGAGTTGAGCCATTCTCTGAGAAGATTCCTCATGGAAACTGGGAACTAGTTATTTCAGGGCCCAGGAGAAATGAATTTTTCTACTCATAATTCAGCCTACAGCATGCAATGCTAGTGTGGCAGGAGAGTTGAGCCATTCTCTGAGAAGATTCCTCATGGAAACTGGGAACTAGTTATTTCAGGGCACAGAAGAAATGAATTTTTCTACTCATAATTCAGCCTCCAGCAAGCAAAGCTAGCGTGGCAGGAGAGTTGAGCCATTCTCTGAGAAGATTCCTCATGTTAACTGGGAACTAGTTATTTCAGGGCAGAGGAGAAAAGAATTTTTCTACTCATAATTCAGCCTCTACAAGCAAAGCTAGTGTGGCAGGAGAGTTGAGCCTTTCTCTGAGAAGATTCCTCATTGAAACTGGGAACTAGTTATTTCAGGGTACAGGAGAAATGAATTTTTCTACTCATAATTCAGCCTCCAGCAAGCAAAGCTTGTGTGGCAGGAGAGTTGAGCCATTCTCGGAGAAGATTCCTCATGGAAACTGGGAACTAGTTATTTCTGGGCACAGGTGAAATGAATTTTTCTACTCATAATTCAGCCTCCAACATGAAAGCTAGTGTGGCAGGAGAGTTGAGCCATTCTCTGAGAAGATTTCCTCATGGAAACTGGGAACTAGTTATTTCAGGTCACAGGAGAAATGAATTTTTCTACTCATAATTCAGCCTCCAGCAAGCAAAGCTAGTGTGGCAGGAGAGTTCAGCCATTCTCTGAGAAGATTCCTCATGGAAACTGGGAACTAGTTATTTCAGGGCACAGGAGAAATGAATTTTTCTACTCATAATTCAGCCTCCAGCAAGCAAAGCTAGTGTGGCCGGAGAGTTGAGCCACTCTGAGATGATTCCTCATGGAATCTGGGAACTAGTTATTTCAGGGCACAGGAGAAAAGAATTTTTCTACTCATAATTCAGCCTCCAGCAAGCAAAGCTAGTGTGGCAGGAGAGTTGAGCCATTCTCTGAGAAGATTCCTCATGGAAACTGGGAACTAGTTATTTCAGGGCACAGGAGAAATGAATTTTTCTACTCATAATTCAGCCTCCAGCAAGCAAAGCTAGTGTGGCAGGAGAGTTGAGCCACTCTCTGACAAGATTCCTCATGGAAACTGGGAACTAGATATTTAAGGGCACAGGAGAAATGAAGATTTTCTACTCATAATTCAGCCTCCAGCAAGCAAAGCTAGTGTGGCAGGAGAGTTGAGCCATTCTCTGAGAACATTCCTCATGGAAACTGGGAACTAGTTATTTCAGGGCACAGGAGAAATGAATTTTTCTTCTCATAATTCAGCCTCCAGTAAGCAAAGCTAATGTGGCAGGAGAGTTGAGCCATTCTCTGAGAAGATTCCTCATGTTAACTGGGAACTAGTTATTTCAGGGCAGAGGAGAAAAGAATTTTTCTACTCATAATTCAGCCTCTACAAGCAAAGCTAGTGTGGCAGGAGAGTTGAGCCTTTCTCTGAGAAGATTCCTCATTGAAACTGGGAACTAGTTATTTCAGGGTACAGGAGAAATGAATTTTTCTACTCATAATTCAGTCTCCAGCAAGCACAGCTTTTGTGGCAGGAGAGTTGAGCCATTCTCGGAGAAGATTCCTCATGGAAACTGGGAACTATTTATTTCAGGGCACAGGAGAAATGAATTTTTCTACTCATAATTCAGCCTCGAACATGAACGCTAGTGTGGCAGGAGAGTTGAGCCATTCTCTGAGAAGATTTCCTCATGGAAACTGGGAACTAGTTATTTCAGGTCACAGGAGAAATGAATTTTTCTACTCATAATTCAGCCTCCAGCAAGCAAAGCTAGTGTGGCAGGAGAGTTGAGCCATTATCTGAGAAGATTCCTCATGGAAACTGGGAACTAGTTATTTCAGGGCACAGGAGAAATGAATTTTTCTACTCATAATTCAGCCTCCAGCAAGCAAAGCTAGTGTGGCAGGAGAGTTGAGCCATTCTCTGAGAAGATTCCTCATGGAAACTGGGAACTATTTATTTCAGGGCACAGGAGAAATGAACTTTTCTACTCATAATTCAGTCTCCAACATGCAAAGCTAGTGTGGCAGGAGAGTTGAGCCATTCTCTGGGAAGATTCCTCATGGAAACTGGGAACTAGTTATTTCAGGGCACAGGAGAAATGAATTTTTCTACTCATAATTCAGCCTCCAGCAAGCAAAGCTAGTGTGGCAGAAGAGTTGAGCCATTCTCTGAGAAGATTCCTCATGTTAACTGGGAACTAGTTATTTAAGGGCACAGGAGAAATGAATTTTTCTACTCATAATTCAGCCTCCACAAGCAAAGCTAGTGTGGCAGGAGAGTTGAGCCTTTCTCTGAGAAGGTTCCTCATGGAAACTGAGAACTAGTTATTTCAGGGCACAGGAGAAATGAATTTTTCTACTCATAATTCAGCCTCCAGCAAGCAAAGCTAGTGTGGCAGGAGAGTTGAGCCATTCTCTGAGAAGATTCCTCATGGAAACTGGGAACTAGTTATTTCAGGGCACAGGAGAAATGAATTTTTCTACTCATAATTCAGCCTCCAGCAAGCGAAGCTATTGTGACAGGAGAGTTGAGCCATTCTCTGAGAAGATTCCTCATGGAAACTGGGAACTAGTTATTTCAGGGCACAGGAGAAATGAATTTTTCTACTCATAATTCAGCCTCCAGCAAACAAAGCTAGTGTGGCAGGAGAGTTGAGCCATTCTGTGAGAAGATTCCTCATGGAAACTGGGAACTAGTTATTTCAGGGCACAGGAGAAATGAATTTTTCTACTCAGAATTCAGCCTCCAGCAAGCAAATCTAGTGTGGCAGGAGAGTTGAGCCATTCTCTGAGATGATTCCTCATGGAAACTGGTAACTAATTATTTCAGGGCACAGGAGAAATGAATTTTTCTACTCATAATTCAGCCTCCAGCAAGCAAAGGTATTGTGGCAGGAGATTTGAGCCATTCTCTGAGAAGATTCCTCATGGAAACTGGGAACTAGATATTTCAGGGCACAGGAGAAATGCAGATTTTCTACTCATAATTCAGCCTCCAGCAAGCAAAGCTAGTGTGGCAGGAGAGTTGAGCCATTCTCTGAGAGGATTCCTCATGGAAACTGGGAACTAGTTATTTCGGGGCACAGGAGAAATGAATTTTTGTACTCATAATTCAGCCTCCAGCATGCAAAGCTAGTGTGGCAGGAGAGTTGAGCCATTCTCTGAGAAGATTCCTCATGGAAACTGGGAACTAGTTATTTCAGGGCACAGGAGAAATGAATTTTTCTACACATAATTCAGCCTCCAGCAAGCAAAGCTAGTGTGGCAGGAGAGTTGAGCCATTCTCTGAGATGATTCCTCATGGAAACTGGGAACTTGTTATTTCAGGGCACAGGAGAAATGAAATTTTCTACTCATAATTCAGCCTCCAGCAAGCAATGCTATTGTGGCAGGGGAGTTGAGCCATTCTCTGAGAAGATTCCTCATGTTAACTGGGAACTAGTTATTTCAGGGCACAGGAGAAATGAATTTTTCTACTCATAATTCAACCTCCACAAGCAAAGCTAGTGTGGCAGGAGAGTTGAACCTTTCTCTGAAAAGGTTCCTCATGGAAACTGAGAACTAGTTATTTCAGGGCACAGGAGAAATGAATTATTCTACTCATCATTCAGCCTCCAGCAAGAAAGCTAGTGTGGCAGGAGAGTTGAGCCATTCTCTGAGAAGATTCCTCATGGAACCTGGGAAGTAGTTATTTCAGGGCACAGGAGAAATGAACTTTTCTACTCATAATTCAGCCTCCAGCAAGCAAAGCTAGTGTGGCAGGAGAGTTGAGCCATTCTCTGAGAAGTTTCCTCTTGGAATCTGGGAACTAGTTATTTCAGCGCACAGGAGAAATGAATTTTTCTACTCATAATTCAGCTTTCAGCAAGCAAAGCTAGTGTGGCAGGAGAGTTGAGCCATTCTCTGAGAAGATTCCTCATGGAAACTGGGAACTAGATATTTCAGGGCACAGGAGAAATGCAGATTTTCTACTCATAATTCAGCCTCCAGCAAGCAAAGCTTGTGTAGCAGGAGAGTTGAGCCATTCTCTGAGAAGTTTCCTCATGGAAACTGGGAACTAGTTATTTCAGGGCACAGGACAAATGAATTTTTCTACTCATAATTCAGCCTCCAGCAAGCAAAGCTAGTGTGGCAGGAGAGTTGAGCCATTCTGTGAGAAGATTCCTCATGGAAATTGGGAACTAGTTATTTCAGGGTACAGAAGAAATGAATTTTTCTACTCATAATTCAGCCTCCAGCAAGCAAAGCTAGAGTGGCAGGAAAGTTGAGCCATTCTCTGAGAAGATTCCTCATGGAAACTGGGAACTAGTTATTTCAGGGCACAGGAGAAATGAATTTTTCTACTCATAATTCAGCTTTCAGCAAGCAAAGCTAGTGTGGCAGGAGAGTTGAGCCATTCTCTGAGAAGATTCCTCATGGAAACTGGGAACTAGATATTTCAGGGCACAGGAGAAATGCAGATTTTCTACTCATAATTCAGCCTCCAGCAAGCAAAGCTTGTGTAGCAGGAGAGTTGAGCCATTCTCTGAGAAGATTCCTCATGGAAACTGGGAACTAGATATTTCAGGGCACAGGAAAAATGCAGATTTTCTACTCTTAATTCAGCCTCCAGCAAGCAAATCTAGTGTGGCAGGAGAGTTGTGCCATTCTCTGAGAAGATTCCTCATGTTAACTGGGAACTAGTTATTTCAGGGCACAGGAGAAATGAATTTTTCTACTCATAATTCAACCTCCACAAGCAAAGCTAGTGTGGCAGGAGAGTTGAACCTTTCTCTGAAAAGGTTCCTCATGGAAACTGAGAACTAGTTATTTCAGGGCACAGGAGAAATGAATTATTCTACTCATCATTCAGCCTCCAGCAAGAAAGCTAGTGTGGCAGGAGAGTTGAGCCATTCTCTGAGAAGATTCCTCATGGAACCTGGGAAGTAGTTATTTCAGGGCACAGGAGAAATGAACTTTTCTACTCATAATTCAGCCTCCAGCAAGCAAAGCTAGTGTGGCAGGAGAGTTGAGCCATTCTCTGAGAAGTTTCCTCTTGGAATCTGGGAACTAGTTATTTCAGCGCACAGGAGAAATGAATTTTTCTACTCATAATTCAGCTTTCAGCAAGCAAAGCTAGTGTGGCAGGAGAGTTGAGCCATTCTCTGAGAAGATTCCTCATGGAAACTGGGAACTAGATATTTCAGGGCACAGGAGAAATGCAGATTTTCTACTCATAATTCAGCCTCCAGCAAGCAAAGCTTGTGTAGCAGGAGAGTTGAGCCATTCTCTGAGAAGATTCCTCATGGAAACTGGGAACTAGTTATTTCAGGGCACAGGACAAATGAATTTTTCTACTCATAATTCAGCCTCCAGCAAGCAAAGCTAGTGTGGCAGGAGAGTTGAGCCATTCTGTGAGAAGATTCCTCATGGAAATTGGGAACTAGTTATTTCAGGGCAGAGGAGAAAAGAAATTTTCTACTCATAATTCAGCCTCTACAAGCAAAGCTAGTGTGGCAGGAGAGTTGAGCCTTTCTCTGAGAAGATTCCTCATTGAAACTGGGAACTAGTTATTTCAGGGTACAGGAGAAATGAATTTTTCTACTCATAATTCAGCCTCCAGCAAGCAAAGCTTGTGTGGGAGGAGAGTTGAGCCATTCTCTGAGAAGATTCCTCATGGAAACTGGGAACTAGTTATTTCAGAGCACAGGAGAAATGAATTCTTCTACTCATAATTCAGCCTCCAACATGAAAGCTAGTGTGGCAGGAGAGTTGAGCCATTCTCTGAGAAGATTTCCTCATGGAAACTGGGAACTAGTTAATTCAGGTCACAGGAGAAATGAATTTTTCTACTCATAATTCAGCCTCCAGCAAGCAAAGCTAGTGTGGCATTAGAGTTGAGCCATTCTCTGAGAAGATTCCTCATGGAAACTGGTAACTAGATATTTCAGGGCACAGGAGAAATGCAAATTTTCTACTCATAATTCAGCCTCCAGCAAGCAAAGCTAGTGTGGCAGGAGAGTTGAGCCATTCTCTGAGAGGATTCCTCATGGAAACTGGGAACTAGTTATTTCGGGGCACAGGAGAAATGAATTTTTGTACTCATAATTCAGCCTCCAGCATGCAAAGCTAGTGTCGCAGGAGAGTTGAGCCATTCTCTGAGAAGATTCCTCATGGAAACTGGGAACTAGTTATTTCAGGGCACAGGAGAAATGAATTTTTCTACACATAATTCAGCCTCCAGCAAGCAAAGCTAGTGTGGCAGGAGAGTTGAGCTATTCTCTGAGAAGATTCCTCATGGAAACTGGGAACTAGATATTTCAGGGCACAGGAGAAATGCAGATTTTCTACTCATAATTCAGCCTCCAGCAAGCAAAGCTTGTGTGGCAGGAGAGTTGAGCCATTTTCTGAGAAGATTCCTCATGGAAACTGGGAACTATTTATTTCGGGGCACAGGAGAAATGAATTTTTGTACTCATAATTCAGCCTCCAGCATGCAAAGCTAGTGTGGCAGGAGAGTTGAGACATTCTCTGAGAAGATTCCTCATGAAAACTGGGAACTAGTTATTTCAGGGCACAGGAGAAATGAATTTTTCTACAGATAATTCAGCCTCCAGCAAGAAAGCTAGTGTGGCAGGAGAGTTGAGCCATTCTCTCAGAAGATTTCTCATGGAAACTGGTAACTAGTTATTTCAGGGCACAGGAGAAATGAATTTTTCTACTCATAATTCAGCTTCCAGCAAGCAAAGCTTGTGTGGCAGGAGAGTTGAGCCATTCTCTGAGAAGATTCCTCATGGAAACTGGGAACTAGTTATTTCAGGGCCCAGGAGAAATGAATTTTTCTACTCATAATTCAGCCTACAGCATGCAATGCTAGTGTGGCAGGAGAGTTGAGCCATTCTCTGAGAAGATTCCTCATGGAAACTTTGAACTATTTATTTCAGGGCACAGTAGAATTGAATTTTTCTACTCATAATTCAGCCTCCAGCAAGCAAAACTAGTGTGGCAGGAGAGTTGAGCCATTCTCTGAGAAGATTCCTCATGGAAACTGGGAACTAGTTATTTCAGGGCACAGTAGAAATGAATTTTTCTACTCATAATTCAGCCTCCAGCAAGCAAAGCTAGTGTGGCAAGAGAGTTGAGCCATTCTCTGAGAAGATTCCTCATGGAAACTGGGAACTAGTTATTTCAGTGTACAGGAAAAATGAATTTTTCTACTCATAATTCAGCCTCCAGCGAGCAAAGCTAGTGTGGCAGGAGAGTTGAGCCATTCTCTGAGAAGATTCCTCATGGAAACTGGGAACTAGTTATTTCAGGGCACAGGAGAAATGAATTTTTCTACTCATAATTCAGCCTCCAGCAAGCAAAGCTAGCGTGGCAGGAGAGTTGAGCCATTCTCTGAGAAGATTCCTCATGTTAACTGGGAACTAGTTATTTCAGGGCAGAGGAGAAAAGAATTTTTCTACTCATAATTCAGCCTCTACAAGCAAAGCTAGTGTGTCAGGAGAGTTGAGCCTTTCTCTGAGAAGATTCCTCATTGAAAATGGGAACTAGTTATTTCAGGGCACAGGAGAAATGAATTTTTCTACACATAATTCAGCCTCCAGCAAGCAAAGCTTGTGTGGCAGGAGAGTTGAGCCATTCTCGGAGAAGATTCCTCATGGAAACTGGGAACTAGTTATTTCTGGGCACAGGAGAAATGAATTTTTCTACTCATAATTCAGCCTCCAACATGAAAGCTAGTGTGGCAGGAGAGTTGAGCCATTCTCTGAGAAGAAATCCTCATGGAAACTGGGAACTAGATATTTCAGGTCACAGGAGAAATGAATTTTTCTACTCATAATTCAGCCTCCAGCAAGCAAAGCTAGTGTGGCAGGAGAGTTCAGCCATTCTCTGAGAAGATTCCTCATGGAAACTGGGAACTAGTTATTTCAGGGCACAGGAGAAATGAATTTTTCTACTCATAATTCAGCCTCCAGCAAGCAAAGCTAGTGTGGCCGGAGAGTTGAGCCACTCTGAGATGATTCCTCATGGAATCTGGGAACTAGTTATTTCAGGGCACAGGAGAAAAGAATTTTTCTACTCATAATTCAGCCTCCAGCAAGCAAAGCTAGTGTGGCAGGAGAGTTGAGCCATTCTCTGAGAAGATTCCTCATGGAAACTGGGAACTAGTTATTTCAGGGCACAGGAGAAATGAATTTTTCTACTCATAATTCAGCCTCCAGCAAGCAAAGCTAGTGTGGCAGGAGAGTTGAGCCACTCTCTGACAAGATTCCTCATGGAAACTGGGAACTAGATATTTAAGGGCACAGGAGAAATGAAGATTTTCTACTCATAATTCAGCCTCCAGCAAGCAAAGCTAGTGTGGCAGGAGAGTTGAGCCATTCTCTGAGAACATTCCTCATGGAAACTGGGAACTAGTTATTTCAGGGCACAGGAGAAATGAATTTTTCTTCTCATAATTCAGCCTCCAGTAAGCAAAGCTAATGTGGCAGGAGAGTTGAGCCATTCTCTCAGAAGATTCCTCATGTTAACTGGGAACTAGTTATTTCAGGGCAGAGGAGAAAAGAATTTTTCTACTCATAATTCAGCCTCTACAAGCAAAGCTAGTGTGGCAGGAGAGTTGAGCCTTTCTCTGAGAAGATTCCTCATTGAAACTGGGAACTAGTTATTTCAGGGTACAGGAGAAATGAATTTTTCTACTCATAATTCAGTCTCCAGCAAGCACAGCTTTTGTGGCAGGAGAGTTGAGCCATTCTCGGAGAAGATTCCTCATGGAAACTGGGATCTAGTTATTTCTGGGCACAGGAGAAATGAATTTTTCTACTCATAATTCAGCCTCGAACATGAACGCTAGTGTGGCAGGAGAGTTGAGCCATTCTCTGAGAAGATTTCCTCATGGAAACTGGGAACTAGTTATTTCAGGTCACAGGAGAAATGAATTTTTCTACTCATAATTCAGCCTCCAGCAAGCAAAGCTAGTGTGGCAGGAGAGTTGAGCCATTATCTGAGAAGATTCCTCATGGAAACTGGGAACTAGTTATTTCAGGGCACAGGAGAAATGAATTTTTCTACTCATAATTCAGCCTCCAGCAAGCAAAGCTAGTGTGGCAGGAGAGTTGAGCCATTCTCTGAGAAGATTCCTCATGGAAACTGGGAACTATTTATTTCAGGGCACAGGAGAAATGAACTTTTCTACTCATAATTCAGTCTCCAACATGCAAAGCTAGTGTGGCAGGAGAGTTGAGCCATTCTCTGGGAAGATTCCTCATGGAAACTGGGAACTAGTTATTTCAGGGCACAGGAGAAATGAATTTTTCTACTCATAATTCAGCCTCCAGCAAGCAAAGCTAGTGTGGCAGAAGAGTTGAGCCATTCTCTGAGAAGATTCCTCATGTTAACTGGGAACTAGTTATTTAAGGGCACAGGAGAAATGAATTTTTCTACTCATAATTCAGCCTCCACAAGCAAAGCTAGTGTGGCAGGAGAGTTGAGCCTTTCTCTGAGAAGGTTCCTCATGGAAACTGAGAACTAGTTATTTCAGGGCACAGGAGAAATGAATTTTTCTACTCATAATTCAGCCTCCAGCAAGCAAAGCTAGTGTGGCAGGAGAGTTGAGCCATTCTCTGAGAAGATTCCTCATGGAAACTGGGAACTAGTTATTTCAGGGCACAGGAGAAATGAATTTTTCTACTCATAATTCAGCCTCCAGCAAGCGAAGCTATTGTGACAGGAGAGTTGAGCCATTCTCTGAGAAGATTCCTCATGGAAACTGGGAACTAGTTATTTCAGGGCACAGGAGAAATGAATTTTTCTACTCATAATTCAGCCTCCAGCAAACAAAGCTAGTGTGGCAGGAGAGTTGAGCCATTCTGTGAGAAGATTCCTCATGGAAACTGGGAACTAGTTATTTCAGGGCACAGGAGAAATGAATTTTTCTACTCATAATTCAGCCTCCAGCAAGCAAATCTAGTGTGGCAGGAGAGTTGAGCCATTCTCTGAGATGATTCCTCATGGAAACTGGTAACTAATTATTTCAGGGCACAGGAGAAATGAATTTTTCTACTCATAATTCAGCCTCCAGCAAGCAAAGGTAGTGTGGCAGGAGATTTGAGCCATTCTCTGAGAAGATTCCTCATGGAAACTGGGAACTAGATATTTCAGGGCACAGGAGAAATGCAGATTTTCTACTCTTAATTCAGCCTCCAGCAAGCAAAGCTAGTGTGGCAGGAGAGTTGAGCCATTCTCTGAGAGGATTCCTCATGGAAACTGGGAACTAGTTATTTCGGGGCACAGGAGAAATGAATTTTTGTACTCATAATTCAGCCTCCAGCATGCAAAGCTAGTGTGGCAGGAGAGTTGAGCCATTCTCTGAGAAGATTCCTCATGGAAACTGGGAACTAGTTATTTCAGGGCACAGGAGAAATGAATTTTTCTACACATAATTCAGCCTCCAGCAAGCAAAGCTAGTGTGGCAGGAGAGTTGAGCCATTCTCTGAGATGATTCCTCATGGAAACTGGGAACTTGTTATTTCAGGGCACAGGAGAAATGAAATTTTCTACTCATAATTCAGCCTCCAGCAAGCAATGCTATTGTGGCAGGGGAGTTGAGCCATTCTCTGAGAAGATTCCTCATGTTAACTGGGAACTAGTTATTTCAGGGCACAGGAGAAATGAATTTTTCTACTCATAATTCAACCTCCACAAGCAAAGCTAGTGTGGCAGGAGAGTTGAACCTTTCTCTGAAAAGGTTCCTCATGGAAACTGAGAACTAGTTATTTCAGGGCACAGGAGAAATGAATTATTCTACTCATCATTCAGCCTCCAGCAAGAAAGCTAGTGTGGCAGGAGAGTTGAGCCATTCTCTGAGAAGATTCCTCATGGAACCTGGGAAGTAGTTATTTCAGGGCACAGGAGAAATGAACTTTTCTACTCATAATTCAGCCTCCAGCAAGCAAAGCTAGTGTGGCAGGAGAGTTGAGCCATTCTCTGAGAAGTTTCCTCTTGGAATCTGGGAACTAGTTATTTCAGCGCACAGGAGAAATGAATTTTTCTACTCATAATTCAGCTTTCAGCAAGCAAAGCTAGTGTGGCAGGAGAGTTGAGCCATTCTCTGAGAAGATTCCTCATGGAAACTGGGAACTAGATATTTCAGGGCACAGGAGAAATGCAGATTTTCTACTCATAATTCAGCCTCCAGCAAGCAAAGCTTGTGTAGCAGGAGAGTTGAGCCATTCTCTGAGAAGATTCCTCATGGAAACTGGGAACTAGTTATTTCAGGGCACAGGACAAATGAATTTTTCTACTCATAATTCAGCCTCCAGCAAGCAAAGCTAGTGTGGCAGGAGAGTTGAGCCATTCTGTGAGAAGATTCCTCATGGAAATTGGGAACTAGTTATTTCAGGGTACAGAAGAAATGAATTTTTCTACTCATAATTCAGCCTCCAGCAAGCAAAGCTAGAGTGGCAGGAAAGTTGAGCCATTCTCTGAGAAGATTCCTCATGGAAACTGGGAACTAGTTATTTCAGGGCACAGGAGAAATGAATTTTTCTACTCATAATTCAGCCTACAGCAATCAAAGCTAGTGTGGCAGGAGAGTTGAGCCATTCTCTGAGAAGATTCCTCATGTTAACTGGGACCTAGTTATTTCATGGCACAGGAGAAATGAATTTTGCTACTCATAATTGAGCCTCCACAAGCAAAGCTAGTGTGGCAGGAGAGTTGAGCCTTTCTCTGAGAAGGTTCCTCATGGAACCTGAGAACTAGTTATTTCAGGGCACAGGAGAAATGAATTTTTCTACTCATAATTCAGCCTCCAGCAAGGAAAGCTAGTGTGGAGGAGAGTTGATCCATTCTCTGAGAAGATTCCTCATGGAAACTGGGAACTAGTTATTTCAGGGCACAGGGGAAATGAATTTTTCTACTCATAATTCAGCCTCCAGCTAGAAACCTAGTGTGGCAGGAGAGTTGAGCCATTCTCTGGGAAGATTCCTCATGGAACCTGGGAACTAGTTATTTTAGGGCACAGGAGAAATGAATTTTTCTACTCATAAGCTCCAGCAATCAAAGCTAGTGTGGCAGGAGAGTTGAGCCATTCTCTTATAAGATTCCTCTTGGAATCTGGGAACTATTTATTTCAGGGCACAGGAGAAATGAATTTTTCTACTCATAATTCAGCCTTCAGCAAGCAAAGCTAGTGTGGCAGGAGAGTTGAGCCATTCTCTGAGAAGATTCCTCATGGAAACTGGGAACTAGATATTTCAGGGCACAGGAGAAATGCAGATTTTCTACTTATAATTCAGCCTCCAGCAAGCAAAGCTTGTGTAGCAGGAGAGTTGAGCCATTCTCTGAGAAGATTCCTCATGGAAACTGGGAACTAGTTATTTCAGGGCACAGGAGAAATGAATTTTTCTACTCATAATTCAGCCTCCAGCAAGCAAAGCTAGTGTGGTAGGAGAGTTGAGCCATTCTCTGAGAAGATTCCTCATGGAAACTGGGAACTAGTTATTTCAGGGCACAGGAGAAATGAATTTTTCTACTCATAATTCAGCCTCCAGCAAGCAAAGCTAGTGTGGCAGGAGAGTTGAGCCATTCTCTGAGAAGATTCCTCATGTAAACTGGGAACTAGTTATTTCAGGTCACAGGAGAAATGAATTTTTCTACTCATAATTCAGCCTCCACAAGCAAAGCTAGTGTGGCAGGAGAGTTGAGCCATTCTCTCAGAAGGTTCTTCATGGAAACTGGGAATTAGATATTTCAGGGCACAGGAGAAATGAATATTTCCACTCATAATTCAGCCTCCAGCAAGCAAAGCTAGTGTGGCAGGAGAGTTGAGCCATTCTCTGAGAAGATTCCTCATGGAAACTGGGAACTAGATATTTCAGGGCACAGGAGAAATGAAGATTTTCTACTCATAATTCAGCCTCCAGCAAGCAAAGCTAGTGTGGCAGGAGAGTTGAGCCATTCTCTGAGAACATTCCTCATGGAAACTGGGAACTAATTATTTCAGGGCACAGGAGAAATGAAATTTTCTTCTCATAATTCAGCCTCCAGTAAGCAAAGCTAGTGTGGCAGGAGAGTTGAGCCATTCTCTGAGAAGATTCCTCATGTTAACTGGGAACTAGTTATTTCAGTGCAGAGGAGAAAAGAAATTTTCTACTCATAATTCAGTCTCTACAAACAAAGCTAATGTGGCAGGAGAGTTGAGCCTTTCTCTGAGAAGATTCCTCATTGAAACTGGGAACTAGTTATTTCAGGGTACAGGAGAAATGAATTTTTCTACACATAATTCAGCCTCCAGCAAGCAAAGCTTGTGTGGGAGGAGAGTTGAGCCATTCTCTGAGAAGATTCCTCATGTAAACTGGGAACTAGTTATTTCAGGGTACAGGAGAAATGAATTTTTCTACTCATAATTCAGCCTCCACAAGCAAAGCTAGTGTGGCCGGAGAGTTGAGCCATTCTCTCAGAAGGTTCTTCATGGAAATTGGGAACTAGTTATTTCAGGGCACAGGAGAAATGAATATTTCCACTCATAATTCAGCCTCCAGCAAGCAAAGCTAGTGTGGCAGGAGAGTTGAGCCATTCTCTGAGAAGATTCCTCATGGAAACTGGGAACTAGTTATTTCAGGGCACAGGAGAAATGAACTTTTCTACTCATAATTCAACCTCCAGCAAGCAAAGCTAGTGTGGCAGGAGAGTTGAGCCACTCTCTGACAAGATTCCTCATGGAAACTGGGAACTAGATATTTAAGGGCACAGGAGAAATGAAGATTTTCTACTCATAATTCAGCCTCCAGCAAGCAAAGCTAGTGTGGCAGGAGAGTTGAGCCATTCTCTGAGAACATTCCTCATGGAAACTGGGAACTAGTTATTTCAGGGCACAGGAGAAATGAATTTTTCTTCTCATAATTCAGCCTCCAGTAAGCAAAGCTAATGTGGCAGGAGAGTTGAGCCATTCTCTCAGAAGATTCCTCATGTTAACTGGGAACTAGTTATTTCAGGGCAGAGGAGAAAAGAATTTTTCTACTCATAATTCAGCCTCTACAAGCAAAGCTAGTGTGGCAGGAGAGTTGAGCCTTTCTCTGAGAAGATTCCTCATTGAAACTGGGAACTAGTTATTTCAGGGTACAGGAGAAATGAATTTTTCTACTCATAATTCAGTCTCCAGCAAGCACAGCTTTTGTGGCAGGAGAGTTGAGCCATTCTCGGAGAAGATTCCTCATGGAAACTGGGATCTAGTTATTTCTGGGCACAGGAGAAATGAATTTTTCTACTCATAATTCAGCCTCGAACATGAACGCTAGTGTGGCAGGAGAGTTGAGCCATTCTCTGAGAAGATTTCCTCATGGAAACTGGGAACTAGTTATTTCAGGTCACAGGAGAAATGAATTTTTCTACTCATAATTCAGCCTCCAGCAAGCAAAGCTAGTGTGGCAGGAGAGTTGAGCCATTATCTGAGAAGATTCCTCATGGAAACTGGGAACTAGTTATTTCAGGGCACAGGAGAAATGAATTTTTCTACTCATAATTCAGCCTCCAGCAAGCAAAGCTAGTGTGGCAGGAGAGTTGAGCCATGCTCTGAGAAGATTCCTCATGGAAACTGGGAACTATTTATTTCAGGGCACAGGAGAAATGAACTTTTCTACTCATAATTCAGTCTCCAACATGCAAAGCTAGTGTGGCAGGAGAGTTGAGCCATTCTCTGGGAAGATTCCTCATGGAAACTGGGAACTAGTTATTTCAGGGCACAGGAGAAATGAATTTTTCTACTCATAATTCAGCCTCCAGCAAGCAAACTAGTGTGGCAGAAGAGTTGAGCCATTCTCTGAGAAGATTCCTCATGTTAACTGGGAACTAGTTATTTAAGGGCACAGGAGAAATGAATTTTTCTACTCATAATTCAGCCTCCACAAGCAAAGCTAGTGTGGCAGGAGAGTTGAGCCATTCTGTGAGAAGATTCCTCATGGAAACTGGGAACTAGTTATTTCAGGGCACAGGAGAAATGAATTTTTCTACTCATAATTCAGCCTCCAGCAAGCAAATCTAGTGTGGCAGGAGAGTTGAGCCATTCTCTGAGATGATTCCTCATGGAAACTGGTAACTAATAATTTCAGGGCACAGGAGAAATGAATTTTTCTACTCATAATTCAGCCTCCAGCAAGCAAAGGTAGTGTGGCAGGAGAGTTGAGCCTTTCTCTGAGAAGATTCCTCATGGAAACTGGGAACTAGATATTTCAGGGCACAGGAGAAATGCAGATTTTCTACTCATAATTCAGCCTCCAGCAAGCAAAGCTAGTGTGGCAGGAGAGTTGAGCCATTCTCTGAGAGGATTCCTCATGGAAACTGGGAACTAGTTATTTCGGGGCACAGGAGAAATGAATTTTTGTACTCATAATTCAGCCTCCAGCATGCAAAGCTAGTGTGGCAGGAGAGTTGAGCCATTCTCTGAGAAGATTCCTCATGGAAACTGGGAACTAGTTATTTCAGGGCACAGGAGAAATGAATTTTTCTACACATAATTCAGCCTCCAGCAAGCAAAGCTAGTGTGGCAGGAGAGTTGAGCCATTCTCTGAGATGATTCCTCATGGAAACTGGGAACTTGTTATTTCAGGGCACAGGAGAAATGAAATTTTCTACTCATAATTCAGCCTCCAGCAAGCAATGCTATTGTGGCAGGGGAGTTGAGCCATTCTCTGAGAAGATTCCTCATGTTAACTGGGAACTAGTTATTTCAGGGCACAGGAGAAATGAATTATTCTACTCATAATTCAACCTCCACAAGCAAAGCTAGTGTGGCAGGAGAGTTGAACCTTTCTCTGAAAAGGTTCCTCATGGAAACTGAGAACTAGTTATTTCAGGGCACAGGAGAAATGAATTATTCTACTCATCATTCAGCCTCCAGCAAGAAAGCTAGTGTGGCAGGAGAGTTGAGCCATTCTCTGAGAAGATTCCTCATGGAACCTGGGAAGTAGTTATTTCAGGGCACAGGAGAAATGAACTTTTCTACTCATAATTCAGCCTCCAGCAAGCAAAGCTAGTGTGGCAGGAGAGTTGAGCCATTCTCTGAGAAGTTTCCTCTTGGAATCTGGGAACTAGTTATTTCAGCGCACAGGAGAAATGCAGATTTTCTACTCATAATTCAGCCTCCAGCAAGCAAAGCTTGTGTAGCAGGAGAGTTGAGCCATTCTCTGAGAAGATTCCTCATGGAAACTGGGAACTAGTTATTTCAGGGCACAGGACAAATGAATTTTTCTACTCATAATTCAGCCTCCAGCAAGCAAAGCTAGTGTGGCAGGAGAGTTGAGCCATTCTGTGAGAAGATTCCTCATGGAAATTGGGAACTAGTTATTTCAGGGTACAGAAGAAATGAATTTTTCTACTCATAATTCAGCCTCCAGCAAGCAAAGCTAGAGTGGCAGGAAAGTTGAGCCATTCTCTGAGAAGATTCCTCATGGAAACTGGGAACTAGTTATTTCAGGGCACAGGAGAAATGAATTTTTCTACTCATAATTCAGCTTTCAGCAAGCAAAGCTAGTGTGGCAGGAGAGTTGAGCCATTCTCTGAGAAGATTCCTCATGGAAACTGGGAACTAGATATTTCAGGGCACAGGAGAAATGCAGATTTTCTACTCATAATTCAGCCTCCAGCAAGCAAAGCTTGTGTAGCAGGAGAGTTGAGCCATTCTCTGAGAAGATTCCTCATGGAAACTGGGAACTAGATATTTCAGGGCACAGGAAAAATGCAGATTTTCTACTCTTAATTCAGCCTCCAGCAAGCAAAGCTAGTGTGGCAGGAGAGTTGTGCCATTCTCTGAGAAGATTCCTCATGTTAACTGGGAACTAGTTATTTCAGGGCACAGGAGAAATGAATTTTTCTACTCATAATTCAGCCTCCAGCATGCAAAGCTAGTGTGGCAGGAGAGTTGAGCCATTCTCTGAGAAGATTCCTCATGGAAACTTTGAACTATTTATTTCAAGGCACAGTAGAATTGAATTTTTCTACTCATAATTCTGCCTCCAGCAAGCAAAGCTACTGTGGCAGGAGAGTTGAGCCATTCTCTGAGAAGATTCCTCATGGAAACTGGGAACTAGTTATTTCGGGGCACAGGAGAAATGAATTTTTGTACTCATAATTCAGCCTCCAGCATGCAAAGCTAGTGTGGCAGGAGAGTTGAGCCATTCTCGGAGAAGATTCCTCATGGAAACTGGGAACTAGTTATTTCAGGGCACAGGAGAAATGAATTTTTCTACACATAATTCAGCCTCCAGCAAGAAAACTAGTGTGGCAGGAGAGTTGAGCCATTCTCTCAGAAGATTTCTCATGGAATCTGGGAACTAGTTATTTCAGGGCCCAGGAGAAATGAATTTTTCTACTCATAATTCAGCCTCCAGCAAGCAAAGCTTGTGTGGCAGGAGGGTTGAGCCATTCTCTGAGAAGATTCCTCATGGAAACTGGGAACTAGTTATTTCAGGGCCCAGGAGAAATTAATTTTTCTACTCATAATTCAGCCTCCAGCATGCAAAGCTAGTGTGGCAGGAGAGTTGAGCCATTCTCTGAGAAGTTTCCTCATGGAAACTTTGAACTATTTATTTCAGGGCACAGTAGAATTGAATTTTTCTACTCATAATTCTGCCTCCAGCAAGCAAAGCTAGTGTGGCAAGAGAGTTGAGCCATTCTCTGAGAAGATTCCTCATGGAAACTGGGAACTAGTTATTTCAGGGCACAGGAGAAATGAATTTTTCTACTCATAATTCAGCCTCCAGCAAGCAAATCTAGTGTGACAGGAGAGTTGACCCATTCTCTGAGAAGATTCCTCATGGAAACTGGGAACTATTTATTTCAGGGCACAGGAGAAATGAATTTTTCTACTCATAATTCAGCCTCCAGCAAGCAAAGCTAGTGTGGCAGGAGAGTTGAGCCATTCTGTGAGAAGATTCCTCATGGAAACTGGGAACTAGTTATTTCAGGGCACAGGAGAAATGAATTTTTCTACTCATAATTCAGCCTCCAGCAAGCAAAGCTAGTGTGGCAGGAGAGTTGAGCCATTCTCTTAGAAGATTCCTCATGGAAACTGGGAACTAGTTATTTCAGGGCACAGGAGAAATGAACTTTTCTACTCATAATTCAGCCTCTACAAGCAAAGCTAGTGTGGCAGGAGAGTTGAGCCATTCTCTGAGAAGATTCCTCATGGAAACTGGGAACTAGATATTTCAGGGCACAGGAGAAATGAAGATTTTCTACTCATAATTCAGCCTCCAGCAAGCAAAGCTAGTGTGGCAGGAGAGTTGAGCCATTCTCTGAGAACATTCCTCATGGAAACTGGGAACTAGTTATTTCAGGGCACAGGAGCAATGAAATTTTCTTCTCAAAATTCAGCCTCCAGTAAGCAAAGCTATTGTGGCAGGAGAGTTGAGCCATTCTCTGAGAAGATTCCTCATGTTAACTGGGAACTAGTTATTTCAGGGCAGAGGAGAAAAGAAATTTTCTACTCATAATTCAGCCTCTACAAGCAAAGCTAGTGTGGCAGGAGAGTTGAGCCTTTCTCTGAGAAGATTCCTCATTGAAAATGGGAACTAGTTATTTCAGGGTACAGGAGAAATGAATTTTTCTACTCATAATTCAGCCTCCAGCAAGCAAAGCTTGTGTGGCAGGAGAGTTGAGCCATTCTCGGAGAAGATTCCTCATGGAAACTGGGAACTAGTTATTTCTGGGCACAGGAGAAACGAATTTTTCTACTCATAATTCAGCCTCCAACATGAAAGCTAGTGTGGCAGGAGAGTTGAGCCATTCTCTGAGAAGATATCCTCATGGAAACTGGGAACTAGTTATTTCAGGTCACAGGAGAAATGAATTTTTCTACTCATAATTCAGCCTCCAGCAAGCAAAGCTAGTGTGGCAGGAGAGTTCAGCCATTCTCTGAGAAGATTCCTCATGGAAACTGGGAACTAGTTATTTCAGGGCACAGGAGAAATGAATTTTTCTACTCATAATTCAGCCTCCAGCAAGCAAAGCTAGTGTGGCCGGAGAGTTGAGACACTCTGAGATGATTCCTCATGGAATCTGGGAACTAGTTATTTCAGGGCACAGGAGAAAAGAATTTTTCTACTCATAATTCAGCCTCCAGCAAGCAAAGCTAGTGTGGCAGGAGAGTTGAGCCATTCTCTGAGAAGATTCCGCATGGAAACTGGGAACTAGATATTTCAGGGCACAGGAGAAATGCAGATTTTCTACTCATAATTCAGCCTCCAGCAAGCAAAGCTAGTGTGGCAGGAGAGTTGAGCCACTCTCTGAGAGGATTCCTCATGGAAACTGGGAACTAGTTATTTCGGGGCACAGGAGAAATGAATTTTTGTACTCATAATTCAGCCTCCAGCATGCAAAGCTAGTGTGGCAGGAGAGTTGAGCCATTCTCTGAGAAGATTCCTCATGGAAACTGGGAACTAGTTATTTCAGGGCCCAGGAGAAATGAATTTTTCTACTCATAATTCAGCCTCCAGCATGCAAAGCTAGTGTGGCAGGAGAGTTGAGCCATTCTCTGAGAAGATTCCTCATGGAAACTGGGAACTAGTTATTTCAGGGCACAGGAGAAATGAATTTTTCTACTCATAATTCAGCCTCCAGCAAGCAAAGCTAGCGTGGCAGGAGAGTTGAGCCATTCTCTGAGAAGATTCCTCATGTTAACTGGGAACTAGTTATTTCAGGGCAGAGGAGAAAAGAATTTTTCTACTCATAATTCAGCCTCTACAAGCAAAGCTAGTGTGGCAGGAGAGTTGAGCCTTTCTCTGAGAAGATTCCTCATTGAAACTGGGAACTAGTTATTTCAGGGTACAGGAGAAATGAATTTTTCTACTCATAATTCAGCCTCCAGCAAGCAAAGCTTGTGTGGCAGGAGAGTTGAGCCATTCTCGGAGAAGATTCCTCATGGAAACAGGGAACTAGATATTTCAGGGCACGGGAGAAATGCAGATTTTCTACTCATAATTCAGCCTCCAGCAAGCAAACCTAGTGTGGTAGGAGAGTTGAGCCATTTTCTGGGAAGATTCCTCATGGAAACTGGGAACTAGTTATTTCGGGGCACAGGAGAAATGAATTTTTGTACTCATAATTCAGCCTCCAGCATGCAAAGCTAGTGTGGCAGGAGAGTTGAGTCATTCTCTGAGAAGATTCCTCATGGAAAGTGGGAACTAGTTATTTCAGGGCACAGGAGAAATGAATTTTTCTACTCATAATTCAGCCTCCAGCAAGCAAAGCTATTGTGGCAGGGGAGTTGAGCCATTCTCTGAGAAGATTCCTCATGGATACTGGGAACTAGATATTTCAGGGCACAGGAGAAATGCAGATTTTCTACTCATAATTCAGCCTACAGCAAGCAAAGCTAGTGTGGCAGGAGAGTTGAGCCATTCTCTGAGAAGATTCCTCATGGAAACAGGGAACTAGTTATTTCGGGGCACAGGATAAATGAATTTTTGTACTTATAATTCAGCCTCCAGCATGCAAAGCTAGTGTGGCAGGAGAGTTGAGCCATTCTCTGAGAAGATTCCTCATGGAAACTGGGAACTAGTTATTTCAGGGCACAGGAGAAATGAATTTTTCTACTCATAATTCTGCCTCCAGCAAGGAAAGCTAGTGTGGCAAGAGAGTTGAGCCATTCTCTGAGAAGATTCCTCATGGAACCTGGGAACTAGTTATTTCAGGGCACAGGAGAAATGAATTTTTCTACTCATAAATCAGCCTCCAGCAAGCAAAGCTAGTGTGGCAGGAGAGTTGAGCCATTCTGTGAGAAGATTCCTCATGGAAACTGGGAACTAGTTATTTCAGGACACAGGAGAAATGAATTTTTCTACTCATAATTTAGACTCCAGCAAGCAAAGCTAGTGTGGCAGGAGAGTTGAGCCATTCTCTGAGATGATTCCTCATGGAAACTGGGAACTAGTTATTTCAGGGCACAGGAGAAATGAATTTTTCTACTCATAATTCAGCCTCCAGCAAGGAAAGCTACTGTGGCAGGAGAGTTGAGCCATTCTCTGAGAAGATTCCTCATGGAAACTGGTAACTAGATATTTCAGGGCACAGGAGAAATGCAGATTTTCTACTCATAATTCAGCCTCCAGCAAGCAAAGCTAGTGTGGCAGGAGAGTTGAGCCATTCTCTGAGAGGATTCCTCATGGAAACTGGGAACTAGTTATTTCGGGGAACAGGAGAAATGAAATTTTGTACTCATAATTCAGCCTCCAGCATGCAAAGCTAGTGTGGCAGGAGAGTTGAGCCATTCTCTGAGAAGATTCCTCATGGAAACTGGGAACTAGTTATTTCAGGGCACAGGAGAAATGCAGATTTTCTACTCATAATTCAGCCTCCAGCAAGCAAAGCTAGTGTGGCAGGAGAGTTGAGCCATTCTCTGAGAAGATTCCTCATGGAAACTGGGAACTAGTTATTTCGGGGCACAGGAGAAATGAATTTTTGTACTCATAATTCAGCCTACAGCATGCAAAGCTAGTGTGGCAGGAGAGTTGAGCCATTCTCTGAGAAGATTCCTCATGGAAACTGGGAACTAGTTATTTCAGGGCACAGGAGAAATGAATTTTTCTACTCATAATTCAGCCTCCAGCAAGCAAAGCTATTGTGGCAGGGGAGTTGAGCCATTCTCTGAGAAGATTCCTCATGGATACTGGGTACTAGATATTTCAGGGCACAGGAGAAATGCAGATTTTCTACTCATAATTCAGCCTCCAGCAAGCAAAGCTAGTGTGGCAGGAGAGTTGAGCCATTCTCTGAGAAGATTCCTCATGGAAACTGGGAACTAGTTATTTCGGGGCACAGGAGAAATGAATTTTTGTACTCATAATTCAGCCTCCAGCATGGAAAGCTAGTGTGGCAGGAGAGTTGAGCCATTCTCGGAGAAGATTCCTCATGGTAACTGGGAACTAGTTATTTCAGGGCACAGGAGCAATGAAATTTTCTACACATAATTCAGCCTCCAGCAAGAAAGCTAGTGTGGCAGGAGAGTTGAGCCATTCTCTGAGAAGATTTCTCATGGAATCTGGGAACTAGTTAGTTCAGGGCACAGGAGAAATGAATTTTTCTACTCATAATTCAGCCTCCAGCAAGCAAAGCTTGTGTGGCAGGAGGGTTGAGCCATTCTCTGAGAAGATTCCTCATGGAAACTGGGAACTAGTTATTTCAGGGCCCAGGAGAAATGAATTTTTCTACTCATAATTCAGCCTCCAGCATGCAAAGCTAGTGTGGCAGGAGAGTTGAGCCATTCTCTGAGAAGTTTCCTCATGGAAACTTTGAACTATTTATTTCAGGGCACAGTAGAATTGAATTTTTCTACTCATAATTCTGCCTCCAGCAAGCAAAGCTAGTGTGGCAAGAGAGTTGAGCCATTCTCTGAGAAGATTCCTCATGGAAACTGGGAACTAGTTATTTCAGGGCACAGGAGAAATGAATTTTTCTACTCATTATTCAGCCTCCAGCAAGCAAATCTAGTGTGACAGGAGAGTTGACCCATTCTCTGAGAAGATTCCTCATGGAAACTGGGAACTAGTTATTTCAGGGCAGAGGAGAAATGAATTTTTCTACTCATAATTCAGCCTCCAGCAAGCAAAGCTAGTGTGGCAGGAGAGTTGAGCCATTCTGTGAGAAGATTCCTCATGGAAACTGGGAACTAGTTATTTCAGGGCACAGGAGAAATGAATTTTTCTACTCATAATTCAGCCTCCAGCAAGCAAAGCTAGTGTGGCAGGAGACTTGAGCCATTCTCTGAGATGATTCCTCATGGAAACTGGGAACTAGTTATTTCAGGGCACAGGAGAAATGAATTTTTCTACTCATAATTCAGCCTCCAGCAAGCAAAGCTAGTGTGGCAGGAGAGTTGAGCCATTCTCTGAGAAGATTCCTCATGGAAACTGGGAACTAGATATTTCAGGGCACAGGAGAAATGGAGATTTTCTACTCATAATTCAGCCTCCAGCAAGCAAAGCTAGTGTGGCAGGAGAGTTGAGCCATTATCTGAGAGGATTCCTCATGGAAACTGGGAACTAGTTATTTCGGGGCACAGGAGAAATGAATTTTTGTACTCATAATTCAGCCTCCAGCATGCAAAGCTAGTGTGGCAGGAGAGTTGAGCCATTCTCTGAGAAGATTCCTCATGGAAACTGGGAACTAGTTATTTCAGGGCACAGGAGAAATGAATTTTTCTACACATAATTCAGCCTCCAGAAAGCAAAGCTAGTGTGGCAGGAGAGTTGAGCCATTCTCTGAGATGATTCCTCATGGAAACTGGGAACTAGTTATTTCAGGGGACAGGAGAAATGAATTTTTCTACTCATAATTCAGCCTCCAGCAAGCAAAGCTATTGTGGCAGGGGAGTTGAGCCATTCTCTGAGAAGATTCCTCATGGAAACTAGGAACTAGATATTTCAGGGCACAGGAGAAATGCAGATTTTCTACTCATACTTCAGCCTCCAGCAAGCAAAGCTAGTGTGGCAGGAGAGTTGATCCATTCTCTGAGAAGATTCCTCATGGAAACTGGGAACTAGTTATTTCGGGGCACAGGAGAAATGAATTATTGTACTCATAATTCAGCCTCCAGCATGCAAAGCTAGTGTGGCAGGAGAGTTGAGCCATTCTCTGAGAAGAATCCTCATGGAAACTGGGAACTAGTTATTTCAGGGCACAGGAGAAATGAATTTTTCTACACATAATTCAGCCTCCAGCAAGCAAAGCTAGTGTGGCAGGAGAGTTGAGCCATTCTCTCAGAAGATTTCTCATGGTATCTGGGAACTAGTTATTTCAGGGCACAGGAGAAATCATTTTTCTACTCATAATTCAGCCTCCAGCAAGCATAGCTTGTGTGGCAGGAGGGTTGAGCCATTCTCTGAGAAGATTCCTCATGGAAACTTTGAACTATTTATTTCAGGGCACATTAGAATTGAATTTTTCTACTCATAATTCAGCCTCCAGTAAGCAAAGCTAGTGTGGCAGGAGACTTGAGCCATTCTCTGAGCAGATTCCTCATGGAAACTGGGAACTAGTTATTTCAGGGCACAGTAGAAATGAATTATTCTACTCATAATTCAGCCTCCAGCAAGCAAAGCTAGTGTGGCAAGAGAGTTGAGCCATTCTCTGAGAAGATTCCTCATCGAACCTGGGAACTAGTTATTTCAGGGTACAGGAAAAATGAATTTTTCTACTCATAATTCAGCCTCCAGCAAGCAAAGCTAGTGTGTCAGGAGAGTTGAGCCATTCTCTGAGAAGATTCCTCATGGAAACTGGGAACTAGTTATTTCAGGGCACAGGAGAAATGAATTTTTCTACTCATAATTCAGCCTCCAGCAAGGAAAGCTAGTGTGGAGGAGAGTTGATCCATTCTCTGAGAAGATTCCTCATGGAAACTGGGAACTAGTTATTTCAGGGCACAGGAGAAATGCATTTTTCTACTCATAATTCAGCCTCCAGCAAGAAAGCTAGTGTGGCAGGAGAGTTGAGCCATTCTCTGAGAAGATTCCTCATGGAACCTGGGAACTAGTTATTTCAGGGCACAGGAGAAATGAATTTTTCTACTCATAATTCAGCCTCCAGCAAGCAAAGCTAGTGTGGTAGGAGAGTTGAGCCATTCTCTGAGAAGATTCCTCATGGATTCTGGGAACTAGTTATTTCAGGGCACAGGAGAAATGAATTTTTCTACTCATAATTCAGCCTTCAGCAAGCAAACCTAGTGTGGCAGGAGAGTTGAGCCATTCTCTGAGAAGATTCCTCATGTTAACTGGGAACTAGTTATTTCAGGGCACAGGAGAAATGAATTTTTCTACTCATAATTCAGCCTTCACAAGCAAAGCTAGTGTTGCAGGAGAGTTGAACCTTTCTCTGAGAAGGTTCCTCATGGAAACTGGGAACTAGTTATTTCAGGGCACAGGAGAAATGTATTTTTCTACTCATAATTCAGCCTCCAGCAAGGAAAGCTAGTGTGGCAGGAGAGTTGAGCCATTCTCTGAGAAGATTCCTCATGGAAACTGGGAACTAGTTATTTCAGGGCACAGGAGAAATGAATTTTTCTACTCATAATTCAGCCTCCAGCAAGCAAAGCTAGTGTGGCAGGAGAGTTGAGCCATTCTCTGAGAAGATTCCTCATGGATACTGGGAACTAGTTATTTCACGGCACAGCAGAAATGAACTTTTCTACTCATAATTCAGTCTCCAGCATGCAAAGCTAGTGTGGCAAGAGAGTTGAGCCATTCTCTGGGAAGATTCCTCATGGAAACTGGGAACTAGTTATTACAGGGCACAGGAGAAATGAATTTTTCTACTCATAATTCAGCCTCCAGCAAGCAAAGCTAGTGTGTCAGGAGAGTTGAGCCATTCTCTGAGAAGATTCCTCATGGAAACTGGCAACTAGATATTTCAGGGCACAGGAGAAATGCAGATTTTCTACTCATAATTCAGCCTCAAGCAAGCAAAGCTAGTGTGGCAGGAGAGTTGAGCCATTCTCTGAGAGGATTCCTCATGGAAACTGGGAACTAGTTATTTCGGGGAACAGGAGAAATGAATTTTTGTACTCTTAATTCAGCCTCCAGCATGCAAAGCTAGTGTGGCAGGAGAGTTGAGCCATTCTCTGAGAAGATTCCTCATGGAAACTGGGAAATAGTTATTTCAGGGCACAGGAGAAATGCAGATTTTCTACTCATAATTCAGCCTCCAGCAAGCAAAGCTAGTGTGGCAGGAGAGTTGAGCCATTCTGTGAGAAGATTCATCATGGAAACTGGGAACTAGTTATTTCGGGGCACAGGAGAAATGAATTTTTGTACTCATAATTCAGCCTCCAGCATGCAAAGCTAGTGTGGCAGGAGAGTTGAGCCATTCTCTGAGAAGATTCCTCATGGAAACTGGGAACTAGTTATTTCAGGGCACAGGAGAAATGAATTTTTCTACTCATAATTCAGGCTCCAGCAAGCAAAGCTATTGTGGCAGGGGAGTTGAGCCATTCTCTGAGAAGATTCCTCATGGATACTGGGTACTAGATATTTCAGGGCCCAGGAGAAATGCAGATTTTCTACTCATAATTCAGCCTCCAGCAAGCAAAGCTAGTGTGGCAGGAGAGTTGAGCCATTCTCTGAGAAGATTCCTCATGGAAACTGGGAACTAGTTATTTCTGGGCACAGGAGAAATGAATTTTTGTACTCATAATTCAGCCTCCAGCATGCAAAGCTAGTGTGGCAGGAGAGTTGAGCCATTCTCTGAGAAGATTTCTCATGGAAACTGGGAACTAGTTATTTCAGGGCACAGGAGAAATGAATTTTTCTACACATAATTCAGCCTCCAGCAAGAAAGCTAGTGTGGCAGGAGAGTTGAGCCATTCTCTGAGAAGATTTCTCATGGGATCTGGGAACTAGTTATTTCAGGGCACAGGAGAAATGAATTTTTCTACTCATAATTCAGCCTCCAGCAAGCAAAGCTTGTGTGGCAGGAGGGTTGAGCCATTCTCTGAGAAGATTCCTCATGGAAACTGGGAACTAGTTATTTCAGGGCCCAGGAGAAATGAATTTTTCTACTCATAATTCAGCCTCCAGCATGCAAAGCTAGTGTGGCAGGAGAGTTGAGCCATTCTCTGAGAAGATTCCTCATGGAAACTTTGAACTATTTATTTCAAGGCACAGTAGAATTGAATTTTTCTACTCATAATTCTGCCTCCAGCAAGCAAAGCTACTGTGGCAGGAGAGTTGAGCCATTCTCTGAGAAGATTCCTCATGGAAACTGGGAACTAGTTATTTCGGGGCACAGGAGAAATGAATTTTTGTACTCATAATTCAGCCTCCAGCATGCAAAGCTAGTGTGGCAGGAGAGTTGAGCCATTCTCGGAGAAGATTCCTCATGGAAACTGGGAACTAGTTATTTCAGGGCACAGGAGAAATGAATTTTTCTACACATAATTCAGCCTCCAGCAAGAAAACTAGTGTGGCAGGAGAGTTGAGCCATTCTCTCAGAAGATTTCTCATGGAATCTGGGAACTAGTTATTTCAGGGCACAGGAGAAATGAATTTTTCTACTCATAATTCAGCCTCCAGCAAGCAAAGCTTGTGTGGCAGGAGGGTTGAGCCATTCTCTGAGAAGATTCCTCATGGAAACTGGGAACTAGTTATTTCAGGGCCCAGGAGAAATTAATTTTTCTACTCATAATTCAGCCTCCAGCATGCAAAGCTAGTGTGGCAGGAGAGTTGAGCCATTCTCTGAGAAGTTTCCTCATGGAAACTTTGAACTATTTATTTCAGGGCACAGTAGAATTGAATTTTTCTACTCATAATTCTGCCTCCAGCAAGCAAAGCTAGTGTGGCAAGAGAGTTGAGCCATTCTCTGAGAAGATTCCTCATGGAAACTGGGAACTAGTTATTTCAGGGCACAGGAGAAATGAATTTTTCTACTCATAATTCAGCCTCCAGCAAGCAAATCTAGTGTGACAGGAGAGTTGACCCATTCTCTGAGAAGATTCCTCATGGAAACTGGGAACTATTTATTTCAGGGCACAGGAGAAATGAATTTTTCTACTCATAATTCAGCCTCCAGCAAGCAAAGCTAGTGTGGCAGGAGAGTTGAGCCATTCTGTGAGAAGATTCCTCATGGAAACTGGGAACTAGTTATTTCAGGGCACAGGAGAAATGAATTTTTCTACTCATAATTCAGCCTCCAGCAAGCAAAGCTAGTGTGGCAGGAGAGTTGAGCCATTCTCTGAGATGATTCCTCATGGAAACTGGGAACTAGTTATTTCAGGGCACAGGAGAAATGAATTTTTCTACTCATAATTAAGCCTCCAGCAAGCAAAGCTAGTGTGGCAGGAGAGTTGAGCCATTCTCTGAGAAGATTCCTCATGGAAACTGGGAACTAGATATTTCAGGGCACATTAGAAATGCAGATTTTCTACTCATAATTCAGCCTCCAGCAAGCAAAGCTAGTGTGGCAGGAGAGTTGAGCCATTATCTGAGAGGATTCCTCATGGAAACTGGGAACTAGTTATTTCGGGGCACAGGAGAAATGAATTTTTGTACTCATAATTCAGCCTCCAGCTTGTAAAGCTAGTGTGGCAGGAGAGTTGAGCCATTCTCTGAGAAGATTCCTCATGGAAACTGGGAACTAGTTATTTCAGGGCACAGGAGAAATGAATTTTTCTACCCATAATTCAGCCTCCAGCAAGCAAAGCTAGTGTGGCAGGAGAGTTGAGCCATTCTCTGAGATGATTCCTCATGGAAACTGGGAACTAGTTATTTCAGGGGACAGGAGAAATGAATTTTTCTACGCATAATTCAGCCTCCAGCAAGCAAAGCTATTGTGGCAGGGGAGTTGAGCCATTCTCTGAGAAGATTCCTCATGGAAACTGGGAACTAGATATTTCAGGGCACAGGAGAAATGCAGATTTTCTACTCATACTTCAGCCTCCAGCAAGCAAAGCTAGTGTGGCAGGAGAGTTGATCCATTCTCTGAGAAGATTCCTCATGGAAACTGGGAACTAGTTATTTCGGGGCACAGGAGAAATGAATTATTGTACTCATAATTCAGCCTCCAGCATGCAAAGCTAGTGTGGCAGGAGAGTTGAGCCATTCTCTGAGAAGATTCCTCATGGAAACTGGGAACTAGTTATTTCAGGGCACAGGAGAAATGAATTTTTCTACACATAATTCAGCCTCCAGCAAGCAAAGCTAGTGTGGCAGGAGAGTTGAGCCATTCTCTCAGAAGATTTCTCATGGTATCTGGGAACTAGTTATTTCAGGGCACAGGAGAAATCAATTTTTCGACTCATAATTCAGCCTCCAGCAAGCATAGCTTGTGTGGCAGGAGGGTTGAGCCATTCTCTGAGAAGATTCCTCATGGAAACTGGGAACTAGTTATTTCAGGGCCCAGGAGAAATGAATTTTTCTACTCATAATTAAGCCTCCAGCATGCAAAGCTAGTGTGGCAGGAGAGTTGATCCATTCTCTGATAAGATTCCTCATGGAAACTTTGAACTATTTATTTCAGGGCACATTAGAATTGAATTTTTCTACTCATAATTCAGCCTCCAGCAAGCAAAGCTAGTGTGGCAGGAGACTTGAGCCATTCTCTGAGCAGATTCCTCATGGAAACTGGGAACTAGTTATTTCAGGGCACAGTAGAAATGAATTATTCTACTCATAATTCAGCCTCCAGCAAGCAAAGCTAGTGTGGTTAGAGAGTTGAGCCATTCTCTGAGAAGATTCCTCATCGAACCTGGGAACTAGTTATATCAGGGTACAGGAAAAATGAATTTTTGTACTCATAATTCAGCCTCCAGCAAGCAAAGCTAGTGTGTCAGGAGAGTTGAGCCATTCTCTGAGAAGATTCCTCATGGAAACTGGGAACTAGTTATTTCAGGGCACAGGAGAAATGAATTTTTCTACTCATAATTCAGCCTCCAGCAAGGAAAGCTAGTGTGGAGGAGAGTTGATCCATTCTCTGAGAAGATTCCTCATGGAAACTGGGAACTAGTTATTTCAGGGCACAGGAGAAATGCATTTTTCTACTCATAATTCAGCCTCCAGCAAGAAAGCTAGTGTGGCAGGAGAGTTGAGCCATTCTCTGAGAAGATTCCTCATGGAACCTGGGAACTAGTTATTTCAGGGCACAGGAGAAATGAATTTTTCTACTCATAATTCAGTCTCCAGCAAGCAAAGCTAGTGTGGTAGGAGAGTTGAGCCATTCTCTGAGAAGATTCCTCATGGAATCTGGGAACTAGTTATTTCAGGGCACAGGAGAAATGAATTTTTCTACTCATAATTCAGCCTTCAGCAAGCAAAGCTAGTGTGGCAGGAGAGTTGAGCCATTCTCTGAGAAGATTCCTCATGTTAACTGGGAACTAGTTATTTCAGGGCAGAGGAGAAATGAATTTTTCTACTCATAATTCAGCATCTACAAGCAAAGCTAGTGTGGCAGGAGAGTTGAGCCTTTCTCTGAGAAGGTTCCTCATTGAAACTGGGAACTATTTATTTCAGGGCACAGGAGAAATGAACTTTTCTACTCCTAATTCAGTCTCCAGCATGCAAAGCTATTGTGGCAGGAGAGTTGAGCCATTCTCTGGGAAGATTCCTCATGGAAACTGGGAACTAGTTATTTCAGGGCACAGGAGAAATGAATTTTTCTACGCATAATTCAGCCTCCAGCAAGAAAAGCTAGTGTGGCAGGAGAGTTGAACCATTCTCTGAGATGATTCCTCATGGAAACTGGGAACTAGTTATTTCAGGGTACAAAAGAAATGAATTTTTCTACGCATAATTCAGCCTCCATCAAGCAAAGCTAGTGTGGCAGGAAAGTTGAGCCATTCTCTGAGAAGATTCCTCATGGAAACTGGGAACTAGTTATTTCATGGCACCGGAGAAATGAATTTTTCTACTCATAATTCAGCCTCCAGCAAGCAAAGCTAGTGTGGCAGGAGAGTTGAGCCATTCTCTGAGAAGATTCCTCATGTTAACTGGGAACTAGTTATTTCAGGGCACAGGAGAAATGAATTTTTCTACTCATAATTCAGCCTTCACAAGCAAAGCTAGTGTGGCAGGAGAGTTGAACCTTTCTCTGAGAAGGTTCCTCATGGAAACTGGGAACTAGTTATTTCAGGGCACAGGAGAAATGTATTTTTCTACTCATAATTCAGCCTCCAGCAAGGAAAGCTAGTGTGTCAGGAGAGTTGAGCCATTCTCTGAGAAGATTCCTCATGGAAACTGGGAACTAGTTATTTCAGGGCACAGGAGAAATGAATTTTTCTACTCATAATTCAGCCTCCAGCAAGCAAAGCTAGTGTGGCAGGAGAGTTGAGCCATTCTCTGAGAAGATTCCTCATGGAAACTGGGAACTAGTTATTTCAGGGCACAGCAGAAATGAAGATGTTCTACTCATAATTCAGTCTCCAGCATGCAAAGCTAGTGTGACAAGAGAGTTGAGCCATTCTCTGGGAAAATTCCTCATGGAAACTGGGAACTAGTTATTACAGGGCACAGGAGAAATGAATTTCTCTACTCATAATTCAGCCTCCAGCAAGCAAAGCTAGTGTGGCAGGAGAGTTGAGCCATTCTCTGAGAAGATTCCTCATGGAAACTGGGAACTAGATATTTCAGGGCACAGGAGAAATGCAGATTTTCTACTCATAATTCAGCCTCCAGCAAGCAAAGCTAGTGTGGCAGGAGAGTTGAGCCATTCTCTGAGAAGATTCCTCATGGAAACTGGGAACTAGTTATTTCAGGGCACAGGAGAAATGAATTTTTCTACTCATAATTCAGCCTCCAGCAAGCAAAGCTATTGTGGCAGGGGAGTTGAGCCATTCTCTGAGAAGATTCCTCATGGATACTGGGTACTAGATATTTCAGGGCACAGGAGAAATGCAGATTTTCTACTCATAATTCAGCCTCCAGCAAGCAAAGCTAGTGTGGCAGGAGAGTTGAGCCATTCTCTGAGAAGATTCCTCATGGAAACTGGGAACTAGTTATTTCGGGGCACAGGAGAAATGAATTTTTGTACTCATAATTCAGCCTCCAGCATGCAAAGCTAGTGTGGCAGGAGAGTTGAGCCATTCTCTGAGAAGATTCCTCATGGAAACTGGGAACTAGTTATTTCAGGGCACAGGAGAAATGAATTTTTTTACACATAATTCATCCTCCAGCAAGAAAGCTAGTGTGGCAGGAGAGTTGAGCCTTTCTCTGGGAAGATTTCTCATGGAATCTGGGAACTAGTTATTTCAGGGCACAGGAGAAATGAATTTTTCTACTCATAATTCAGCCTCCAGCAAGCAAAGCTTGTGTGGCAGGAGGGTTGAGCCATTCTCTGAGAAGATTCCTCATGGAAACTGGGAACTAGTTATTTCAGGGCCCAGGAGAAATGAATTTTTCTACTCATAATTCAGCCTCCAGCATGCAAAGCTAGTGTGGCAGGAGAGTTGAGCCATTCTCTGAGAAGATTCCTCATGGAAACTTTGAACTATTTATTTCAAGGCACAGTAGAATTGAATTTTTCTACTCATAATTCTGCCTCCAGTAAGCAAAGCTAGTGTGGCAGGAGAGTTGAGCCATTCTCTGAGAAGATTCCTCATGGAAACTGGGAACTAGTTATTTCGGGGCACAGGAGAAATGAATTTTTGTACTCATAATTCAGCCTCCAGCATGCAAAGATAGTGTGGCAGGAGAGTTGAGCCATTCTCGGAGAAGATTCCTCATGGAAACTGGGAACTAGTTATTTCAGGGCACAGGAGAAATGAATTTTTCTACACATAATTCAGCCTCCAGCAAGAAAGCTAGTGTGGCAGGAGAGTTGAGCCATTCTCTCAGAAGATTTCTCATGCAATCTGGGAACTAGTTATTTCAGGGCACTGGAGAAATGAATTTTTCTACTCATAATTCAGCCTCCAGCAAGCAAAGCTACTGTGGCAGGAGAGTTGAGCCATTCTCTGAGAAGATTCCTCATGGAAACTGGGAACTAGTTATTTCAGGGCACAGGAGAAATGAACTTTTCTACTCATAATTCAGTCTCCAGCATGCAAAGCTATTGTGGCAGGAGAGTTGAGCCATTCTCTGGGAAGATTCCTCATGGAAACTGGGAACTAGTTATTTCAGGGCACATGAGAAATGAATTTTTCTACGCATAATTCAGCCTCCAGCAAGAAAAGCTAGTGTGGCAGGAGAGTTGAACCATTCTCTGAGATGATTCCTCATGGAAACTGGGAACTAGTTATTTCAGGGTACAAAAGAAATGAATTTTTCTACGCATAATTCAGCCTCCATCAAGCAAAGCTAGTGTGGCAAGAAAGTTGAGCCATTCTCTGAGAAGATTCCTCATGGAAACTGGGAACTAGTTATTTCATGGCACCGGAGAAATGAATTTTTCTACTCATAATTCAGCCTCCAGCAAGCAAAGCTAGTGTGGCAGGAGAGTTGAGCCATTCTCTGAGAAGATTCCTCATGTTAACTGGGAACTAGTTATTTCAGGGCACAGGAGAAATGAATTTTTCTACTCATAATTCAGCCTTCACAAGCAAAGCTAGTGTGGCAGGAGAGTTGAACCTTTCTCTGAGAAGGTTCCTCATGGAAACTGGGAACTAGTTATTTCAGGGCACAGGAGAAATGTATTTTTCTACTCATAATTCAGCCTCCAGCAAGGAAAGCTAGTGTGGCAGGAGAGTTGAGCCATTCTCTGAGAAGATTCCTCATGGAAACTGGGAACTAGTTATTTCAGGGCACAGGAGAAATGAATTTTTCTACTCATAATTCAGCCTCCAGCAAGCAAAGCTAGTGTGGCAGGAGAGTTGAGCCATTCTCTGAGAAGATTCCTCATGGAAACTGGGAACTAGTTATTTCAGGGCACAGCAGAAATGAAGATGTTCTACTCATAATTCAGTCTCCAGCATGCAAAGCTAGTGTGACAAGAGAGTTGAGCCATTCTCTGGGAAAATTCCTCATGGAAACTGGGAACTAGTTATTACAGGGCACAGGAGAAATGAATTTCTCTACTCATAATTCAGCCTCCAGCAAGCAAAGCTAGTGTGGCAGGAGAGTTGAGCCATTCTCTGAGAAGATTCCTCATGGAAACTGGGAACTAGATATTTCAGGGCACAGGAGAAATGCAGATTTTCTACTCATAATTCAGCCTCCAGCAAGCAAAGCTAGTGTGGCAGGAGAGTTGAGCCATTCTCTGAGAAGATTCCTCATGGAAACTGGGAACTAGTTATTTCAGGGCACAGGAGAAATGAATTTTTCTACTCATAATTCAGCCTCCAGCAAGCAAAGCTATTGTGGCAGGGGAGTTGAGCCATTCTCTGAGAAGATTCCTCATGGATACTGGGTACTAGATATTTCAGGGCACAGGAGAAATGCAGATTTTCTACTCATAATTCAGCCTCCAGCAAGCAAAGCTAGTGTGGCAGGAGAGTTGAGCCATTCTCTGAGAAGATTCCTCATGGAAACTGGGAACTAGTTATTTCGGGGCACAGGAGAAATGAATTTTTGTACTCATAATTCAGCCTCCAGCATGCAAAGCTAGTGTGGCAGGAGAGTTGAGCCATTCTCTGAGAAGATTCCTCATGGAAACTGGGAACTAGTTATTTCAGGGCACAGGAGAAATGAATTTTTTTACACATAATTCATCCTCCAGCAAGAAAGCTAGTGTGGCAGGAGAGTTGAGCCTTTCTCTGGGAAGATTTCTCATGGAATCTGGGAACTAGTTATTTCAGGGCACAGGAGAAATGAATTTTTCTACTCATAATTCAGCCTCCAGCAAGCAAAGCTTGTGTGGCAGGAGGGTTGAGCCATTCTCTGAGAAGATTCCTCATGGAAACTGGGAACTAGTTATTTCAGGGCCCAGGAGAAATGAATTTTTCTACTCATAATTCAGCCTCCAGCATGCAAAGCTAGTGTGGCAGGAGAGTTGAGCCATTCTCTGAGAAGATTCCTCATGGAAACTTTGAACTATTTATTTCAAGGCACAGTAGAATTGAATTTTTCTACTCATAATTCTGCCTCCAGTAAGCAAAGCTAGTGTGGCAGGAGAGTTGAGCCATTCTCTGAGAAGATTCCTCATGGAAACTGGGAACTAGTTATTTCGGGGCACAGGAGAAATGAATTTTTGTACTCATAATTCAGCCTCCAGCATGCAAAGATAGTGTGGCAGGAGAGTTGAGCCATTCTCGGAGAAGATTCCTCATGGAAACTGGGAACTAGTTATTTCAGGGCACAGGAGAAATGAATTTTTCTACACATAATTCAGCCTCCAGCAAGAAAGCTAGTGTGGCAGGAGAGTTGAGCCATTCTCTCAGAAGATTTCTCATGCAATCTGGGAACTAGTTATTTCAGGGCACTGGAGAAATGAATTTTTCTACTCATAATTCAGCCTCCAGCAAGCAAAGCTACTGTGGCAGGAGAGTTGAGCCATTCTCTGAGAAGATTCCTCATGGAAACTGGGAACTAGTTATTTCAGGGCACAGGAGAAATGAACTTTTCTACTCATAATTCAGTCTCCAGCATGCAAAGCTATTGTGGCAGGAGAGTTGAGCCATTCTCTGGGAAGATTCCTCATGGAAACTGGGAACTAGTTATTTCAGGGCACATGAGAAATGAATTTTTCTACGCATAATTCAGCCTCCAGCAAGAAAAGCTAGTGTGGCAGGAGAGTTGAACCATTCTCTGAGATGATTCCTCATGGAAACTGGGAACTAGTTATTTCAGGGTACAAAAGAAATGAATTTTTCTACGCATAATTCAGCCTCCATCAAGCAAAGCTAGTGTGGCAAGAAAGTTGAGCCATTCTCTGAGAAGATTCCTCATGGAAACTGGGAACTAGTTATTTCATGGCACAGGAGAAATGAATTTTTCTACTCATAATTCAGCCTCCAGCAAGCAAAGCTAGTGTGGCAGGAGTGTTGAGCCATTCTCTGAGAAGATTCCTCATGTTAACTGGGAACTAGTTATTTCAGGGCACAGGAGAAATGAATTTTTCTACTCATAATTCAGCCTCCACAAGCAAAGCTAGTGTGGCAGGAGAGTTGAACCTTTCTCTGAGAAGGTTCCTCATGGAAACTGGGAACTAGTTATTTCAGGGCATAGGAGAAATGAATTTTTCTACTCATAATTCAGCATCCAGCAAGCAAAGCTAGTGTGGCAGGAGAGTTGAGCCATTCTCTGAGAAGATTCCTCATGGAAACTGGGAACTAGTTATTTCAGGGCACAGGAGAAATGAATTTTTCTACTCATAATTCAGCCTCCAGCAAGCAAAGCTAGTGTGGCAGGAGAGTTGAGCCATTCTGTGAGAAGATTCCTCATGGAAACTGGGAACTAGTTATTTCAGGGCACAGGAGAAATGAATTTTTCTACTCATAATTCAGCCTCCAGCAAGCAAAGCTAGTTTGGCAGGAGAGTTGAGCCATTCTCTGAGAAGATTCCTCATGGAAACTGGGAACTAGTTATTTCAGGGCACAGCAGAAATGAACTTTTCTACTCATAATTCAGTCTCCAGCATGCAAAGCTAGTGTGGCAAGAGAGTTGAGCCATTCTCTGGGAAGATTCCTCATGGAACCTGGGAACTAGTTATTACAGGGCACAGGAGAAATGAATTTTTCTACTCATAATTCAGCCTCCAGCAAGCAAACTAGTGTGGCAGGAGAGTTGAGCCATTCGCTGAGAAGAATCCTCATGGAAACTGGGAACTAGTTATTTCAGAGCACAGGAGAAATGATTTTTTCTACGCATAATTCAGCCTCCAGCAAGCAAAGCTAGTGTGGCAGGACAGTTGAGCCATTCTCCGAGATGATTCCTCATGGAAACTGGGAACTAGTTATTTCAGGGTACAAAAGAAATGAATTTTTCTACTCATAATTCAGCCTCCATCAAGCAATGCTAGTGTAGCAGGAAAGTTGAGCCATTCTCTGAGAAGATTCCTCATGGAAACTGGGAACTAGTTATTTCAGGGCACAGGAGAAATGAATTTTTCTACTCATAATTCAGCCTCCAGCAAGCAAAGCTAGTGTGGCAGGAGAGTGGAGCCATTCTCTGAGAACATTCCTCATGTTAACTGGGAACTAGTTATTTCAGGGCACAGGAGAAATGAATTTTTCTACTCATAATTCAGCATCCACAAGCAAAGCTAGTGTGGCAGGAGAGTTGAACCTTTCTCTGAGAAGGTTCATCATGGAAACTAAGAACTAGTTATTTCAGGGCACAGGAGAAATGAATTTTTCTACTCATAATTCAGCCTCCAGCAAGGAAAGCTAGTTTGGCAGGAGAGTTGAGCCATTCTCTGAGAAGATTCCTCATGGAAACTGGGAACTAGTTATTTCAGGGCACAGGAGAAATGTAATTTTCTACTCATAATTCAGCCTCCAGCAAGCAAAGCTCGTGTTGCAGGAGACTTGAACCATTCTCTGAGAAGATTCCTCATGGAAATTGGGAATTAGATATTTCAGGGCACAGGAGATATGAATATTTTCTACTTATAATTCAGCCTCCAGCCAGCAAAGCTAGTGTGGCAGGAGAGTTGAGCCATTCTCTGAGAAGATTCCTCATGGAATCTGGGAACTAGTTATTTCAGGGCACAGGAGAAATGAATTTTTCTACTCATAATTCAGGCTTCAGCAAGCAAAGCTAGTGTGGCAGGAGAGTTGAGCCATTCTCTGAGAAGATTCCTCATGGAAACTGGGAACTAGTTATTTCGGGGCACAGGAGAAATGAATTTTTGTACTCATAATTCAGCCTCCAGCATGCAAAGCTAGTGTGGCAGGAGAGTTGAGCCATTCTCTGAGAAGATTCCTCATGGAAACTGGGAACTAGTTATTTCAGGACACAGGAGAAATGAATTTTTCTACTCATAATTAAGCCTCTAGCAAGAAAGCTAGTGTGGCAGGAGAGTTGAGCCATTCTCTGAGAAGATTTCTCATGGAAACTGGGAACTAGTTATTTCAGGGCACAGGAGAAATGAATTTTTCTACTCATAATTCAGCTTCCAGCAAGCAAAGCTTGTGTGGCAGGAGAGTTGAGCCATTCTCTAAGAAGATTCCTCATGGAAACTGGGAACTTGTTATTTCAGGGCCCAGGAGAATTGAATTTTTCTACTCATAATTCAGCCTCCAGCAAGAAAGCTAGTGTGGCAGGAGAGTTGAGCCATTCTGTGAGAAGATTCCTCATGGAAACTGGGAACTAGTTATTTCAGGGCACAGGAGAAATGAATTTTTCTACTCATAATTCAGCCTCCAGCAAGCAAAGCTAGTGTGGCAGGAGAGTTGAGCCATTCTCTGAGATGATTCCTCATGGAAACTGGGAACTAGTTATTTCGGGGCACAGGAGAAATGAATTTTTCTACTCATAGTTCAGCCTCCAGCAAGCAAAGCTAGTGTGGCAGGAGAGTTGAGCCATTCTCTGAGAATATTCCTCATGGAAACTGGGAACTAGTTATTTCAGGGTACAGAAGAAATGAATTTTTCTACTCATAATTCAGCCTCCAGCAAGCAAAGCTAGTGTGGCAGGAAAGTTGAGCCATTCTCTGAGAAGATTCCTCATGGAAACTGGGAACTAGTTATTTCAGGGCACAGGAGAAATGAATTTTTCTACTCATAATTCAGCCTCCAGCAAGCAAAGCTAGTGTGGCAGGAGAGTTGAGCCATTCTCTGAGAAGATTCCTCATGGAAACTGGGAACTAGTTATTTCAGGGCACATGAGAAATGAATTTTTCTACTCATAATTCAGCCTCCAACAAGAAAGCTAGTGTGGCAGGAGAGTTGAGCCATTCTCTGAGAAGATTCCTCATGGAAACTGGGAACTAGTTATTTCAGGGCACAGGAGAAATGAATTTTTCTACTCATAATTCAGCCTCCAGCAAGAAATGCTAGTGTGGCAGGAGAGTTGAGCCATTCTCTGAGAAGATTCCTCATGTTAACTGGGAACTAGTTATTTCAGGGCACAGGAGAAATGAATTTTTCTATTCATAATTCAGCCTCCAGCAAGCAAAGCTAGTGTGGCAGGAGAGTTGAGCCATTCTCTGAGAAGATTCCTCATGGAAACTGGGAACTAGTTATTTCAGGGTACAGGAGAAATGAACTTTTCTACTCATAATTCAGTCTCCAGCATGCAAAGCTAGTGTGGCAAGAGAGTTGAGCCATTCTCTGGGAAGATTCCTCATGGAAACTGGGAACTAATTATTTCAGGGCACAGGAGAAATGAATTTTTCTACTCATAATTCAGCCTCCAGCAAGCAAAGCTAGTGTGGCAGGAGAGTTGAGCCATTCTCTGAGAAGATTCCTCATGGAAACTGGGAACTAGTTATTTCAGGGCACAGGAGAAATGAATTTTTCTACGCATAATTCAGCCTCCAGCAAGCAAAGCTAGTGTGGCAGGAGAGTTGATCCATTCTCTGAGATGATTGCTCATTGAAACTGGGAACTAGTTATTTCAGGGTACAAAAGAAATGAATTTTTCTACTCATAATTCAGCCTCAATCAAGCAAATCTACTGTGGCAGGAAAGTTGAGCCATTCTCTGAGAAGATTCCTCATGGAAACTGGGAACTAGTTATTTCAGGGCACAGGAGAAATGAATTTTTCTACTCATAATTCAGCCTCCAGCAAGCAAAGCTAGTGTGGAAGGAGATTGAGCCATTCTCTGAGAAGATTCCTCATGTTAACTGGGAGCTAGTTATTTCAGGGCACAGGAGAAATGAATTTTTCTACTCATAATTCAGCCTCCACAAGCCAAGCTAGTGTGGCAGGAGAGTTGAGCCATTCTCTGAGAAGATTCCTCATGGAAACTGGGAACTAGTTATTTCAGGGCACAGGAGAAATATATTTTTCTAATCATAATTCAGCCTCCAGCAAGCAAAGCTAGTGTGGCCGGAGAGTTGAGCCATTCTCTGAGAAGTTTCCTCATGGAAATTGGGAATTAGATATTTCAGGGCACAGGAGATATGAAGATTTTCTACTTATAATTCAGCCTCCATCCAGCAAAGCTAGTGTGGCAGGAGAGTTGAGCCATTCTCTGAGAAGATTCCTCATGGAATCTGGGAACTAGTTATTTCAGGGAACAGGAGAAATGAATTTTTGTACTCATAATTCAGCCTCCAGAATGCAAAGCTAGTGTGGCAGGAGAGTTGAGCCATTCTCTGAGAAGATTCCTCATGTTAACTGGGAGCTAGTTATTTCAGGGCCCAGGAGAAATTAATTTTCTACTCATAATTCAGCCTCCAGCATGCAAAGCTTGTGTGGCAGGAGAGTTGAGCCATTCTCTGAGAAGATTCCTCATGGAAACTGGGAACTAGTTATTTCTGGGCACAGGAGAAATGAATTTTTCTACTCATAATTCAGCCTCCAGCAAGCAAAGCCAGTGTGGTTGGAGAGTTGAGCCATTCTCTGAGAAGATTCCTCATGGAAACTGGGAACTAGTTATTTCACAGCACAGGATAAATGAATTTTTCTACTCATAATTCAGCCTCCAGCATGCAGAGCTAGTGTGGCAGGAGAGTTGAGCCATTCTCTGAGAAGATTCCTCATGTTAACTGGGAACTAGTTATTTCAGGGCACAGGAGAAATGAATTTTTCTACGCATAATTCAGCCTCCAGCAAGCAAAGCTAGTATGGCAGTAGAGTTGAACATTTCTCTGAGAAGGTTCCTCATGGAATCTGAGAACTAGTTATTTCAGGGCACAGGAGAAATGAATTTTTCTACTCATAATTCAGCCTCCAGCAAGCAAAGCTAGTTTGGCAGGAGAGATGAGCCATTCTCTGAGAAGATTCCTCATGGAAACTGGGAACTAGTTATTTCAGGGCACAGGAGAAATGTATTTTTCTACTCATAATTCAGCCTCCAGCAAGCAAAGCTAGTGTGGCAGGAGAGTTGAGCCATTCTCTGAGAAGATTCCTCATGGTATCTGGGAACAAGTTATTTCAGGGCACAGGACAAATGAATTTTTCTACTCATAATTCAGGCTTCAGCAAGCAAAGCTATTGTGGCAGGAGAGTTGAGCCATTCTCTGAGAAGATTCCTCATGGAAACTGGTAACTAGATATTTCAGGGCACAGGAGAAATGCAGATTTTCTACTCATAAATCAGCCTCCAGCAAGCAAAGCTAGTATGGCAGGAGAGTTGAGCCATTCTCTGAGAAGATTCCTCATGGAAACTGGGAACTAGTTATTTCGGGGCACAGGAGAAATGAATATTTGTACTCATAATTCAGCCTCCAGCATGCAAAGCTAGTGTGGCAGGAGAGGTGAGCCTTTCTCTGAGAAGATTCCTCATGGAAACTGGGAACTAGTTATTTCAGGGCCCAGGAGAAATGAATTTTTCTACTCATAATTCAGCCTCCAGCATGCAAAGCTAGTGTGGCAGGAGAGTTGAGCCATTCTCTGAGAAGATTCCTCATGGAAACTGGGAACTAGTTATTTCAGGGCACAGGAGAAATATATGTTTCTACTCATAATTCAGCCTCCAGCAAGGAAAGCTAGTGTGGCCGGAGAGTTGAGCCATTCTCTGAGAAGATTACTCATGGAAATTGGGAATTAGATATTTCAGGGCACAGGAGATATGAAGATTTTCTACTTATAATTCAGCCTCCATCCAGCAAAGCTAGTGTGGCAGGAGAGTTGAGCCATTCTCTGAGAAGATTCCTCATGGAATCTGGGAACTAGTTATTTCAGGGAACAGGAGAAATGAATTTTTGTACTCATAATTCAGCCTCCAGAATGGAAAGCTAGTGTGGCAGGAGAGTTGAGCCATTCTCTGAGAAGATTCCTCATGTTAACTGGGAGCTAGTTATTTCAGGGCCCAGGAGAAATTAATTTTCTACTCATAATTCAGCCTCCAGCATGCAAAGCTTGTGTGGCAGGAGAGTTGAGCCATTCTCTGAGAAGATTCCTCATGGAAACTGGGAACTAGTTATTTCTGGGCACAGGAGAAATGGATTTTTCTACTCATAATTCAGCCTCCAGCAAGCAAAGCCAGTGTGGTAGGAGAGTTGAGCCATTCTCTGAGAAGATTCCTCATGGAAACTGGGAACTAGTTATTTCACAGCACAGGATAAATGAATTTTTCTACTCATAATTCAGCCTCCAGCATGCAGAGCTAGTGTGGCAGGAGAGTTGAGCCATTCTCTGAGAAGATTCCTCATGTTAACTGGGAACTAGTTATTTCAGGGCACAGGAGAAATGAATTTTTCTACGCATAATTCAGCCTCCAGCAAGCAAAGCTAGTGTGGCAGTAGAGTTGAACCTTTCTCTGAGAAGGTTCCTCATGGAATCTGAGAACTAGTTATTTCAGGGCACAGGAGAAATGAATTTTTCTACTCATAATTCAGCCTCCAGCAAGCAAAGCTAGTTTGGCAGGAGAGATGAGCCATTCTCTGAGAAGATTCCTCATGTAAACTGGGAACTAGTTATTTCAGGGCCCAGGAGAAATGTATTTTTCTACTCATAATTCAGCCTCCAGCAAGCAAAGCTAGTGTGGCAGGAGAGTTGAGCCATTCTCTGAGAAGATTCCTCATGGAAATTGGGAATTAGATATTTCAGGGCACAGGAGATATGAAGATTTTCTACTTATAATTCAGCCTCCAGCCAGCAAAGCTAGTGTGGCAGGAGAGTTGAGCCTTTCTCTGAGAAGATTCCTCATGGAATCTGGGAACTAGTTATTTCAGGGCACAGGAGAAATGAATTTTTCTACTCATAATTCAGGCTTCTGCAAGCAAAGCTAGTGTGGCAGGAGAGTTGAGCCATTCTCTGAGAAGATTGCTCATGGAAACTGGGAACTGGATATTTCAGGGCACAGGAGAAATGCAGATTTTCTACTCATAATTTAGCCTCCAGCAAGCAAAGCTAGTGTGTCAGGAGAGTTGAGCCATTCTCTGAGAAGATTCCTCATGGAAACTGGGAACTAGTTATTTCAGGGCACAGGAAAAATGAATTTTTCTACTCATAATTCAGCCTCCAGAAAGCAAAGCTACTGTGGCAGGAGAGTTGAGCCATTCTCTGAGATGATTCCTCATTTAAACTGGGAACTAGTTATTTCAGGGCACAGGAGAAATGAATTTTTCTACTCATAATACAGACTCCACAAGCAAAGTTAGTGTGGCAGGAGAGTTGAGCCATTCTCTCAGAAGGTTCTTCATGGAAACTGGGAACTAGTTATTTCAGGGCACACTAGAAATGAATTTTTCTACTCATAATTCAGCGTCCAGCAAGCAAAGCTGGTGTGGCAGGAGAGTATAGCCATTTTCTGAGAAGATTCCTCATGGAAACTGGGAACTAGATATTTCAGTTCACAGGAGAAATGAAGATTTTCTACTCATAATTCCGCCTCCAGCCAGCAAAGCTAGTGTGGCAGGAGAGTTGAACCATTCTCTGAGAGGATTCCTCATGGAAACTGGGAACTAGATATTTCAGGGCACAGGAGAAATGAAGATGTTCTACTCATAATTCAGCCTCCAGCAAGCAAAGCTAGTGTGGCAGGAGAGTTGACACATTCTCTGAGAAGATTCCTCATGGAAACTGGGAACTAGATATTTCACTGCACCGGAGAAATTAATTTTTCTACGCATAATTCAGCCTCCAGCAAGAAAAGCTAGTGTGGCAGGAGAGTTGAGCCATTCTCTGAGAAGATTCCTCATGTTAACTGGGAACTAGTTATTTCAGGGCACAGGAGAAATGAATTTTTCTACTCATAATTTAGCCTCCACAAGCAAAGCTAGTGTGGCAGGAGAGTTGAACCTTTCTCTGAGAAGGTTGCTCATGGAAACTGAGAACTAGTTATTTCAGGGCATAGGAGAAATGAATTTTTCTACTCATAATTCAGCCTCCAGGAAGCAAAGCTAGTGTGGCAGGAGAGTTGAGCCATTCTCTGAGAAGATTCCTCATGGAAACTGGGAACTAGTTATTTAAGGGCACAGGAGAAATATATTTTTTTACTCATAATTCATCCTCCAGCAAGCAAAGCTAGTGTGGCAGGAGAGTTGAGCCATTCTCTGAGAAGATTCCTCATGGAAATTGGGAATTAGATATTTCAGGGCACAGGAGATATGAAGATTTTCTACTCATAATTCAGCCTCCAGCCAGCAAAGCTAGTGAGGCAGGAGAGTTGAGCCATTCTCTGAGAAGATTCCTCATGGAATCTGGGAACAAGTTATTTCAGGGCACAGGACAAATGAATTTTCTACTCATAATTCAGGCTTCAGCAAGCAAAGCTATTGTGGCAGGAGAGTTGAGCCATTCTCTGAGAAGATTCCTCATGGAAACTGGTGACTAGATATTTCAGGGCACAGGAGAAATGCAGATTTTCTACTCATAATTCAGCCTCCAGCAAGCAAAGCTAGTATGGCAGGAGAGTTGAGCCATTCTCTGAGAAGATTCCTCATGGAAACTGGGAACTAGTTATTTTGGGGCACAGGAGAAATGAATATTTGTACTCATAATTCAGCCTCCAGCATGCAAAGCTAGTGTGGCAGGAGAGGTGAGCCTTTCTCTGAGAAGATTCCTCATGGAAACTGGGAACTAGTTATTTCAGGGCCCAGGAGAAATGAATTTTTCTACTCATAATTCAGCCTCCAGCATGCAAAGCTAGTGTGGCAGGAGAGTTGAGCCATTCTCTGAGAAGATTCCTCATGGAAACTGGGAACTAGTTATTTCAGGGCACAGGAGAAATGAATTTTTGTACTCATAATTCAGCCTCCAGCAAGCAAAGCTAGTGTCGCAGGATAGTTGAGCCATTCTCTGAGAAGATTCCTCATGGAACCTGGGAACTAGTTATTTCACGGCACAGGAGAAATGAATTTTTCTACTCATAATTCAGCCTCCAACATGCAAAGCTAGTGTGGCAGGAGAGTTGAGCCATTCTCTGAGAAGATTCCTCATGGAAACTGGGAACTAGTTATTTCACGGCACAGGAGAAATGAATTTTTGTACTCATAATTCAGCCTCCAGCATGCAAAGCTAGTGTGGCAGGAGAGTTGAGCCATTCTCTGAGAAGATTCTTCATGGAAACTGGGAACTAGTTATTTCAGGGCACAGGAGAAATGAATTTTTCTACTCATAATTCATCCTCCAGCAAGCAAAGCTAGTGTGGCAGGAGAGTTGAGCTATTCTCTGAGAAGATTCCTCATGGAAACTGGGAACTAGTTATTTCAGGGCACAGGAGAAATGAATTTTTCTACTCATAATTCAGCCTACAGCAAGCAAAGCTAGTGTGGCAAAAGAGTTGTGCCATTCTCTGAGAAAATTCCTCATGGAAAGTGGGAACTAGTTTTTTCAGGGAACAGGAGAAATGAACGTTTCTACTCATAATTAAGCCTCCAGCAAGCAAAGCTAGTGTGGCAGGAGAGTTGAGCCATTCTCTGAGAAGATTCCTCATGGAAACTGGGAACTAGTTATTTCAGGGCACAGGAGAAATGAATTTTTCTACTCATAATTCAGCCTCCAGCAAGCAAAGCTAGTGTGGCAGGAGAGTTGAGACATTCTCTGAGAAGATTCCTCATGGAAACTGGAAACTAGTTATTTGAGGGCACAGGAGAAATTAATTTTTCTACTCATAATTCAGCCTCCAGCAATCAAAGCTACTGTGGCAGGAGAGTTGAGCCATTCTCTGAGATGATTCCTCATGGAGACCGGGAACTAGTTATTTCAGGGCATAGGAGAAATGAATATTTCTACTCATAATTCAGCCTCCACAAGCAAAGCTAGTGTGGCAGGAGAGTTGAGCCATTCTCTCAGAAGTTTCTTCATGGAAACTGGGAACTAGTTATTTCAGGGCACAGGAGAAATGAATATTTCCACTCATAATTCAGTCTCCAGCAAGCAAAGCTAGTGTGGCAGGAGAGTTGAGCCATTCTCTGAGAAGATTCCTCATGGAAACTGGGAACTAGTTATTTCAGGGCACAGGAGAAATGAATTTTTCTACTCATAATTCAGCGTCCATCAAGCAAAGCTAGTGTGGCAGGAGAGTTGAGCCATTCTCTGAGAAGATTCCTCATGGAAACTGGGAACTAGACATTTCAGTTCACAGGAGAAATGAAGATTTTCTACACATAATTGCGCCTCCAGCCAGCAAAGCTAGTGTGGCAGAAGAGATGAACCATTCTCTGAGAGGATTCCTCATGGAAACTGGGAACTAGATATTTCAGGGCACAGGAGAAATGAAGATGTTCTACTCATAATTCAGCCTCCAGCAAGCAGAGCTAGTGTTGCAGGAGAGTTGAACCATTCTCTGAGAAGATTCCTCATGGAAACTGGGAACTAGATATTTCAGGGCACTGGAGAAATGAAGATTTTCTACTCATAATTCAGCCTCCAGCATGCAAAGCTAGTGTGGCAGGAAAGTTGAGCCATTCTCTGAGAAGATTCCTCATGGAAACTGGGAACTAGTTATTTCGGGGCACAGGAGAAATGAATTTTTGTACTCATAATTCAGCCTCCAGCATGCAAAGCTAGTGTGGCAGGAGAGTTGAGCCATTCTCTGAGAAGATTCCTCATGTTAACTGGGAACTAGTTATTTCAGGGCACAGGAGAAATGTATTTTTCTACTCATAATTCAGCCTCCAGCAAGCAAAGCTAGTGTGGCAGGAGAGTTGAGCCATTCTCTGAGAAGATTCCTCATGGAAATTGGGAATTAGATATTTCAGGGCACAGGAGATATGAAGATTTTCTACTTATAATTCAGCCTACAGCCAGCAAAGATAGTGTGGCAGGAGAGTTGAGCCTTTCTCTGAGAAGATTCCTCATGGAATCTGGGAACTAGTTATTTCAGGGCACAGGAGAAATGAATTTTTCTACTCATAATTCAGGCTTCAGCAAGCAAAGCTAGTGTGGCAGGAGAGTTGAGCCATTCTCTGAGAAAATTCCTCATGGAAAGTGGGAACTAGTTTTTTCAGGGCACAGGAGAAATGAATTTTCTACTCATAATTCAGCCTCCAGCAAGCAAAGCTAGTGTGGCAGGAGAGTTGAGCCATTCTCTGAGAAGATTCCTCATGGAAACTGGGAACTAGTTATTTCAGGGCACAGGAGAAATGAATTTTTCTACTCATAATTCAGCGTCCAGCAAGCAAAGCTAGTGTGGCAGGAGAGTTTAGCCATTCTCTGAGAAGATTCCTCATGGAAACTGGGAACTAGATATTTCAGTTCACAGGAGAAATGAAGATTTTCTACTCATAATTCCGCCTCCAGCCAGCAAAGCTAGTGTGGCAGGAGAGTTGAACCATTCTCTGAGAGGATTCCTCATGGAAACTGGGAACTAGATATTTCAGGGCACAGGAGAAATGAAGATGTTCTGCTCATAATTCAGCCTCCAGCAAGCAAAGCCAGTGTGGCAGAAGAGTTGTGCCATTTTCTGAGAAAATTCCTCATGGAAAGTGGAACTAGTTTTTTCAGGGCACAGGATAAATCAACTTTTCTACTCATAATTCAGCGTCCAGCAAGCAAAGCTAGTGTGGCAGGAGAGTTGAGCCATTCTCTGAGAAGATTCCTCATGGAAACTGGGAACTAGTTATTTCAGGGCACAGGAGAAATGAATTTTTCTACTCATAATTCGGCCTCCAGCAAGCAAAGCTAGTGTGGCAGGAGAGTTGAGACATTCTCTGAGAAGATTCCTCATGGAAACTGGGAACTAGTTATTTCAGGGCACAGGAGAAATGAATTTTTCTACTCATAATTCAGCCTACAGCAAGCAAAGCTAGTGTGGCAGAAGAGTTGTGCCATTCTCTGAGAAAATTCCTCATGGAAAGTGAGAACTAGTTTTTTCAGGGCACAGGAGAAATGAACTTTTCTACTCATAATTCAGCCTCCAGCAAGCAAAGCTATTGTGGCAGGAGAGTTGAGCCATTCTCTGAGAAGATTCCTCATGGAAACTGGGAACTAGTTATTTCAGGGCACAGGAGAAATGAATTTTTCTACTCATAATTCAGCCTCCAGCAAGCAAAGCTAGTGTGGCATGAGAGTTGTGACATTCTCTGAGAAGATTCCTCATGGAAACTGGGAACTAGTTATTTCAGGGCACAGGAGAAATTAATTTTTCTACTCACAATTCAGCCTCCAGCAATCAAAGCTACTGTGGCAGGAGATTTGAGCCATTCTCTGAGATGATTCCTCATGGAAACCGGGAACTAGTTATTTCAGGGCATAGGAGAAATGAATTTTTCTACTCATAATTCAGCCTCCACAAGCAAAGCTAGTGTGGCAGGAGAGTTGAGCCATTCTCTCAGAAGGTGATTCATGGAAACTGGGAACTAGTTATTTCAGGGCACAGGAGAAATGAAAATTTCCACTCATAATTCAGTCTCCAGCAAGGAAAGCTAGTGTGGCAGGAGAGTTGAGCCATTCTCTGAGAAGATTCCTCATGGAAACTGGGAACTAGTTATTTCAGGCCACAGGAGAAATGAATTTTTCTACTCATAATTCAGCGTCCATCAAGCAAAGCTAGTGTGGCAGGAGAGTTGAGCCATTCTCTGAGAAGATTCCTCATGGAAACTGGGAACTAGACATTTCAGTTCACAGGAGAAATGAAGATTTTCTACTCATAATTCCGCCTCCAGCCAGCAAAGCTAGTGTGGCAGAAGAGATGAACCATTCTCTGAGAGGATTCCTCATGGAAACTGGGAACTAGATATTTCAGGGCACAGGAGAAATGAAGATGTTCTACTCATAATTCAGCCTCCAGCAAGCAGAGCTAGTGTGGCAGGAGAGTTGAACCATTCTCTGAGAAGATTCCTCATGGAAACTGGGAACTAGTTATTTCAGGGCAAAGAAGAAATGAATTTTTCTACTCATAATTCAGCCTCCAGCAAGCAAAGCTAGTTTGGCAGGAGAGTTGAGCCATTCTCTGAGAAGATTCCTCATGGAAATTGGTAATTAGATATTTCAGGGCACAGGAGATATGAAGATTTTCTACTTATAATTCAGCCTCCAGCCAGCAAAGCTAGTGTGGCAGGAGAGTTGAGCCATTCTCTGAGAAGATTCCTCATGGAATCTGGGAACTAGTTATTTCATGGCACAGGAGAAATGAATTTTTCTACTCATAATTCAGGCTTCAGCAAGCAAAGCTAGTGTTGCAGGAGAGTTGAGCCATTCTCTGAGAAGATTCCTCATGGAAACTGGGAACTAATTATTTCAGGGCTCAGGAGAAATGAATTTTTCTACTCATAATTCAGCCTCCAGCATGCAAAGCTAGTGTCGCAGGAGAGTTGAGCCATTCTCTGAGAAGATTCCTCATGGAAACTGGGAACTAGTTATTTCAGGGCCCAGGAGAAATTAATTTTTCTACTCATAATTCATCCTCCAGCAAGCAAAGCTAGTGTGGCAGGAGAGTTGAGCTATTCTCTGAGAAGATTCCTCATGGAAACTGGGAACTAGTTATTTCAGGGCACAGGAGAAAAGAATTTTTCTACTCATAATTCAGCCTCCAGCAAGCAAAGCTAGTGTGGCAGAAGAGTTGTGCCATTCTCTGAGAAAATTCCTCATGGAAAGTGGGAACTAGTTGTTTCAGGGCACAGGATAAATGAACTTTTCTACTCATAATTCAGCCTCCAGCAAGCAAAGCTAGTGTGGCAGGAGAGTTGAGCCATTCTCGGAGAAGATTCCTCATGGAAACTGGAAACTAGTTATTTCAGGGCACAGGAGAAATGACTTTTTCTACTCATAATTCGGCCTCCAGCAAGCAAAGCTAGTGTGGCAGAAGAGTTGTGCCATTCTCTGAGAAAATTCCTCATGGAAAGTGGGAACTAGTTTTTTCAGGGCACAGGAGAAATGAACTTTTCTACTCATAATTCAGCCTCCAGGAAGCAAAGCTAGTGTGGCAGGAGAGGTGAGCCATTCTCGGAGAAGATTCCTCATGGAAACTGGGAACTAGTTATTTCAGGGCACAGGCGAAATGAATTTTTCTACTCATAATTCAGCCTCCAGCAAGCAAAGCTAGTGTGGCAGGAGAGTTGAGACATTCTCTGAGAAGATTCCTCATGGAAACTGGGAACTAGTTATTTCAAGGCACAGGAGAAATGAATTTTTCTACTCTTAATTCAGCCTACAGCAAGCAAAGCTAGTGTGGCAGAAGAGTTGTGCCATTCTCTGAGAAAATTCCTCATGGAAAGTGGGAACTAGTTTTTTCAGGGCACAGGAGAAATGAACTTTTCTACTCATAATTCAGCCTCCAGCAAGCAAAGCTAGTGTGGCAGGAGAGTTGAGCCATTCTCTGAGAAGATTCCTCATGGAAACTGGGAACTAGTTATTTCAGGGCACAGGAGAAATGAATTTTTCTACTCATAATTCAGCCTCCAGCAAGCAAAGCTAGTGTGGCAGGAGAGTTGAAACATTCTCTGAGAAGATTCCTCATGGAAACTGGGAACTAGTTATTTCAGGGCACAGGAGAAATTAATTTTTCTACTCATAATTCAGCCTCCAGCAATCACAGCTACTATGGCAGGAGAGTTGAGCCATTCTCTGAGATGATTCCTCATGGAAACCGGGAACTAGTTATTTCAGGGCATAGGAGAAATGAATTTTTCTACTCATAATTCAGCCTCCACAATCAAAGCTAGTGTGGCAGGAGAGTTGAGCCATTCTCTCAGAAGGTTCTTCATGGAAACTGGGAACTAGTTATTTCAGGGCACAGGAGAAATGAATATTTCCACTCATAATTCAGTCTCCAGCAAGCAAAGCTAGTGTGGCAGGAGAGTTGAGCCATTCTCTGAGAAGATTCCTCATGGAAACTGGTAACTAGTTATTTCAGGGCACAGGAGAAATGAATTTTTCTACTCATAATTCACCGTCCATCAAGCAAAGCTAGTGTGGCAGGAGAGTTGAGCCATTCTCTGAGAAGATTCCTCATGGAAACTGGGAACTAGACATTTCAGTTCACAGGAGAAATGAAGATTTTCTACTCATAATTCCGCCTCCAGCCAGCAAAGCTAGTGTGGCAGAATAGATGAACCATTCTCTGAGAGGATTCCTCATGGAAACTGGGAACTAGATATTTCAGGGCACAGGAGAAATGAAGATGTTCTACTCATAATTCAGCCTCCAGCAAGCAGAGCTAGTGTGGCAGGAGAGATGAACCATTCTCTGAGAAGATTCCTCATGGAAACTGGGAACTAGATATTTCAGGGCACAGGAGAAATGAAGATTTTCTACTCATAATTCAGCCTCCAGCATGCAAAGCTAGTGTGGCAGGAAAGTTGAGCCATTCTCTGAGAAGATTCCTCATGGAAACTGGGAACTAGTTATTTCGGGGAACAGGAGAAATGAATTTTTGTACTCATAATTCAGCCTCCAGCATGCAAAGCTAGTGTGGCAGGAGAGTTGAGCCGTTCTCTGAGAAGATTCCTCATGTTAACTGGGAACTAGTTATTTCAGGGCACAGGAGAAATGAATTTTTCTACTCATAATTCAGCCTCCAGAATGCAAAGCTTGTGTGGCAGGAGAGTTGAGCCTTTCTCTGAGAAGATTCCTCATGGAAACTGGGAACTAGTTATTTCTGGGCACAGGAGAAATGAATTTTTCTACTCATAATTCAACCTCCAGCAAGCAAAGCCAGTGTGGTAGGAGAGTTGAGCCATTCTCTGAGAAGATTCCTCATGGAAACTGGGAACTAGTTATTTCACAGCACAGGAGAAATGAATTTATCTACTCATAATTCAGCCTCCAGCATGCAGAGCTAGTGTGGAAGGAGAGTTGAGCCATTCTCTGAGAAGATTCCTCATGGAAACTTTGAACTAGTTATTTCAGGGTACAAAAGAAATGAATTTTTCTACTCATAATTCAGCCTCCATCAAGCAAAGCTAGTGTGGCAGGAAAGTTGAGCCATTCTCTGAGAAGATTCCTCATGGAAACTGGGAACTAGTTATTTCAGGGCAAAGGAGAAATGAATTTTTCTACTCATAATTCAGCCTCCAGCAAGCAAAGCTAGTGTGGCAGGAGAGTTGAGCCATTCTCTGAGAAGATTCCTCATGGAAACTGGGAACTAGTTATTTCAGGGCACAGGAGAAATGAATTTTTCTACTCATAATTCAGTCTCCACAAGCAAAGCTAGTGTGGCAGGAGAGTTGAACCTTTCTCTGAGAAGGTTCCTCATGGAAACTGAGGACTAGTTATTTCAGGGCACAGGAGAAATGAATTTTTCTACTCATAATTCAGCCTCCAGCAAGCAAAGCTAGTTTGGCAGGAGAGTTGAGCCATTCTCTGAGAAGATTCCTCATGGAAACTGGGAACTAGTTATTTCAGGGCACAGGAGAAATGTATTTTTCTACTCATAATTCAGCCTCCAGCAAGCAAAGCTAGTGTGGCAGGAGAGTTGAGCCATTCTCTGAGAAGATTCCTCATGGAAATTGGTAATTAGATATTTCAGGGCACAGGAGATATGAAGATTTTCTACTTATAATTCAGCCTCCAGCCAGCAAAGCTAGTGTGGCAGGAGAGTTGAGCCATTCTCTGAGAAGATTCCTCATGGAATCTGGGAACTAGTTATTTCATGGCACAGGAGAAATGAATTTTTCTACTCATAATTCAGGCTTCAGCAAGCAAAGCTAGTGTGGCAGGAGAGTTGAGCCATTCTCTGAGAAGATTCCTCATGGAAACTGGGAACTAGATATTTCAGTGCACAGGAGAAATGCAGATTTTCTACTCATAATTCAGCCTCCAGCAAGCAAAGCTAGTGTGGCAGGAGAGTTGAGCCATTCTCTGAGAAGATTCCTCATAGAAACTGGGAACTAGTTATTTCGGGACACAGGAGAAATGAATTTTTGTACTCATAATTCAGCCTCCAGCATGCAAAGCTAGTGTGGCAGGAGAGTTGAGCCATTCTCTGAGAAGATTCCTCATGGAAACTGGGAACTAGTTATTTCTGGGCACAGGAGAAATGAATTTTTCTACTCATAATTCAGCCTCCAGCAAGCAAAGCCAGTGTGGTAGGAGAGTTGAGCCATTCTCTGAGAAGATTCCTCATGGAAACTGGGAACTAGTTATTTCACAGCACAGGAGAAATGAATTTTTCTACTCATAATTCAGCCTCCAGCATGCAGAGCTAGTGTGGAAGGAGAGTTGAGCCATTCTCTGAGAAGATTCCTCATGGAAACTGGGAACTAGTTATTTCACGGCACAGGAGAAATGAATTTTTGTACTCATAATTCAGCTTCCAGCATGCGAAGCTAGTGTGGCAGGAGAGTTGAGCCATTCTCTGAGAAGATTCCTCATGGAAACTGGGAAGTAGTTATTTCAGGGCACAGGAGAAATGAACTTTTCTACTCATAATTCAGTCTCCAGCATGCAAAGCTAGTGTGGCAGGAGAGTTGAGCCATTCTCTGAGAAGATTCCTCATGGAAACTGGGAACTAGTTATTTCAGGGCCCAGGAGAAATGAATTTTTCTACTCATAATTCAGCCTCCAGCATGCAAAGCTAGTGTGGCAGGAGAGTTGAGCCATTCTCTGAGAAGATTCCTCAGGTTAACTGGGACCTAGTTATTTCAGGGCACAGGAGAAATGAATTTTTCTACTCATAATTCAGCCTCCACAACAGAGCTAGTGTGGCAGGAGAGTTGAGCCTTTCTCTGAGAAGGTTCCTCATGGAAAATGATAACTAGTTATTTCAGGGCACAGGAGAAATGAATTTTTCTACTCATAATTCAGCCTCCAGCAAGCAAAGCTAGTGTGGCAGGAGAATTGAGCCATTCTCTGAGAAGATTCCTCATGGAAACTGGGAACTAGTTATTTCAGGGCACAGGAGAAATGAATTTTTCTACGCATAATTCAGCCTCCAGCAAGCAAAGCTAGTGTGGCAGGAGAGTTGAACCTTTCTCTGAGAAGGTTCCTCATGGAAACTGAGAACTATTTATTTCAGGGCACAGGAGAAATGAATTTTTCAACTCATAATTCAGCCTCCAGCAAGCAAAGCTAGTTTGTCAGGAGAGTTGAGCCATTCTCTGAGAAGATTCCTCATGGAAACTGGGAACTAGTTATTTCAGGGCACAGGAGAAATGTATTTTTCTACTCATAAATCAGCCTCCAGTAAGCAAAGCTAGTGTGGCAGGAGAGTTGAGCCATTCTCTGAGAAGATTTCTCATGGAAACTGGGAACTAGTTATTTCAAGGCACAGGAGAAATGAATTTTTCTACTCTTAATTCAGCCTACAGCAAGCAAAGCTAGTGTGGCAGAAGAGTTGTGCCATTCTCTGAGAAAATTCCTCATGGAAAGTGGGAACTAGTTTTTTCAGGGCACAGGAGAAATGAACTTTTCTACTCATAATTCAGCCTCCAGCAAGCAAAGCTAGTGTGGCAGGAGAGTTGAGCCATTCTCTGAGAAGATTCCTCATGGAAACTGGGAACTAGTTATTTCAGGGCACAGGAGAAATGAATTTTTCTACTCATAATTCAGCCTCCAGCAAGCAAAGCTAGTGTGGCAGGAGAGTTGATACATTCTCTGAGAAGATTCCTCATGGAAACTGGGAACTAGTTATTTCAGGGCACAGGAGAAATTAATTTTTCTACTCATAATTCAGCCTCCAGCAATCACAGCTACTATGGCAGGAGAGTTGAGCCATTCTCTGAGATGATTCCTCATGGAAACCGGGAACTAGTTATTTCAGGGCATAGGAGAAATGAATTATTCTACTCATAATTCAGCCTCCACAATCAAAGCTAGTGTGGCAGGAGAGTTGAGCCATTCTCTCAGAAGGTTCTTCATGGAAACTGGGAACTAGTTATTTCAGGGCACAGGAGAAATGAATATTTCCACTCATAATTCAGTCTCCAGCAAGCAAAGCTAGTGTGGCAGGAGAGTTGAGCCATTCTCTGAGAAGATTCCTCATGGAAACTGGGAACTAGACATTTCAGTTCAGAGGAGAAATGAAGATTTTCTACTCATAATTCCGCCTCCAGCCAGCAAAGCTAGTGTGGCAGAATAGATGAACCATTCTCTGAGAGGATTCCTCATTGAAACTGGGAACTAGATATTTCAGGGCACAGGAGAAATGAAGATTTTCTACTCATAATTCAGCCTCCAGCAAGCAGAGCTAGTGTGGCAGGAGAGATGAACCATTCTCTGAGAAGATTCCTCATGGAAACTGGGAACTAGATATTTCAGGGCACAGGAGAAATGAAGATTTTCTACTCATAATTCAGCCTCCAGCATGCAAAGCTAGTGTGGCAGGAAAGTTGAGCCATTCTCTGAGAAGATTCCTCATGGAAACTGGGAACTAGTTATTTCGGGGCACAGGAGAAATGAATTTTTGTACTCATAATTCAGCCTCCAGCATGCAAAGCTAGTGTGGCAGGAGAGTTGAGCCGTTCTCTGAGAAGATTCCTCATGTTAACTGGGAACTAGTTATTTCAGGGCACAGGAGAAATGAATTTTTCTACTCATAATTCAGCCTCCAGCAAGCAAAGCCAGTGTGGTAGGAGAGTTGAGCCATTCTCTGAGAAGATTCCTCATGGAAACTGGGAACTAGTTATTTCACAGCACAGGAGAAATGAATTTATCTACTCATAATTCAGCCTCCAGCATGCAGAGCTAGTGTGGAAGGAGAGTTGAGCCATTCTCTGAGAAGATTCCGCATGGAAACTTTGAACTAGTTATTTCAGGGTACAAAAGAAATGAATTTTTCTACTCATAATTCAGCCTCCATCAAGCAAAGCTAGTGTGGCAGGAAAGTTGAGCCATTCTCTGAGAAGATTCCTCATGGAAACTGGGAACTAGTTATTTCAGGGCAAAGGAGAAATGAATTTTTCTACTCATAATTCAGCCTCCAGCAAGCAAAGCTAGTGTGGCAGGAGAGTTGAGCCATTCTCTGAGAAGATTCCTCATGGAAACTGGGAACTAGTTATTTCAGGGCACAGGAGAAATGAATTTTTCTACTCATAATTCAGTCTCCACAAGCAAAGCTAGTGTGGCAGGAGAGTTGAACCTTTCTCTGAGAAGGTTCCTCATGGAAACTGAGGACTAGTTATTTCAGGGCACAGGAGAAATGAATTTTTCTACTCATAATTCAGCCTCCAGCAAGCAAAGCTAGTTTGGCAGGAGAGTTGAGCCATTCTCTGAGAAGATTCCTCATGGAAACTGGGAACTAGTTATTTCAGGGCACAGGAGAAATGTATTTTTCTACTCATAATTCAGCCTCCAGCAAGCAAAGCTAGTGTGGCAGGAGAGTTGAGCCATTCTCTGAGAAGATTCCTCATGGAAATTGGTAATTAGATATTTCAGGGCACAGGAGATATGAAGATTTTCTACTTATAATTCAGCCTCCAGCCAGCAAAGCTAGTGTGGCAGGAGAGTTGAGCCATTCTCTGAGAAGATTCCTCATGGAATCTGGGAACTAGTTATTTCATGGCACAGGAGAAATGAATTTTTCTACTCATAATTCAGGCTTCAGCAAGCAAAGCTAGTGTGGCAGGAGAGCTGAGCCATTCTCTGAGAAGATTCCTCATGGAAACTGGGAACTAGATATTTCAGGGCACAGGAGAAATGCAGATTTTCTACTCATAATTCAGCCTCCAGCAAGCAAAGCTAGTGTGGCAGGAGAGTTGAGCCATTCTCTGAGAAGATTCCTCATAGAAACTGGGAACTAGTTATTTCGGGGCACAGGAGAAATGAATTTTTGTACTCATAATTCAGCCTCCAGCATGCAAAGCTAGTGTGGCAGGAGAGTTGAGCCATTCTCTGAGAAGATTCCTCATGGAAACTGGGAACTAGTTATTTCTGGGCACAGGAGAAATGAATTTTTCTACTCATAATTCAGCCTCCAGCAAGCAAAGCCAGTGTGGTAGGAGAGTTGAGCCATTCTCTGAGAAGATTCCTCATGGAAACTGGGAACTAGTTATTTCACAGCACAGGAGAAATGAATTTTTCTACTCATAATTCAGCCTCCAGCATGCAGAGCTAGTGTGGAAGGAGAGTTGAGCCATTCTCTGAGAAGATTCCTCATGGAAACTGGGAACTAGTTATTTCACGGCACAGGAGAAATGAATTTTTGTACTCATAATTCAGCTTCCAGCATGCGAAGCTAGTGTGGCAGGAGAGTTGAGCCATTCTCTGAGAAGATTCCTCATGGAAACTGGGAAGTAGTTATTTCAGGGCACAGGAGAAATGAACTTTTCTACTCATAATTCAGTCTCCAGCATGCAAAGCTAGTGTGGCAGGAGAGTTGAGCCATTCTCTGAGAAGATTCCTCATGGAAACTGGGAACTAGTTATTTCAGGGCACAGGAGAAATGAATTTTTCTACTCATAATTTAGCCTCCACAAGCAAAGCTAGTGTGGCAGGAGAGTTGAACCTTTCTCTGAGAAGGTTGCTCATGGAAACTGAGAACTAGTTATTTCAGGGCATAGGAGAAATGAATTTTTCTACTCATAATTCAGCCTCCAGGAAGCAAAGCTAGTGTGGCAGGAGAGTTGAGCCATTCTCTGAGAAGATTCCTCATGGAAACTGGGAACTAGTTATTTAAGGGCACAGGAGAAATATATTTTTTTACTCATAATTCATCCTCCAGCAAGCAAAGCTAGTGTGGCAGGAGAGTTGAGCCATTCTCTGAGAAGATTCCTCATGGAAATTGGGAATTAGATATTTCAGGGCACAGGAGATATGAAGATTTTCTACTCATAATTCAGCCTCCAGCCAGCAAAGCTAGTGAGGCAGGAGAGTTGAGCCATTCTCTGAGAAGATTCCTCATGGAATCTGGGAACAAGTTATTTCAGGGCACAGGACAAATGAATTTTCTACTCATAATTCAGGCTTCAGCAAGCAAAGCTATTGTGGCAGGAGAGTTGAGCCATTCTCTGAGAAGATTCCTCATGGAAACTGGTGACTAGATATTTCAGGGCACAGGAGAAATGCAGATTTTCTACTCATAATTCAGCCTCCAGCAAGCAAAGCTAGTATGGCAGGAGAGTTGAGCCATTCTCTGAGAAGATTCCTCATGGAAACTGGGAACTAGTTATTTTGGGGCACAGGAGAAATGAATATTTGTACTCATAATTCAGCCTCCAGCATGCAAAGCTAGTGTGGCAGGAGAGGTGAGCCTTTCTCTGAGAAGATTCCTCATGGAAACTGGGAACTAGTTATTTCAGGGCCCAGGAGAAATGAATTTTTCTACTCATAATTCAGCCTCCAGCATGCAAAGCTAGTGTGGCAGGAGAGTTGAGCCATTCTCTGAGAAGATTCCTCATGGAAACTGGGAACTAGTTATTTCAGGGCACAGGAGAAATGAATTTTTGTACTCATAATTCAGCCTCCAGCAAGCAAAGCTAGTGTCGCAGGATAGTTGAGCCATTCTCTGAGAAGATTCCTCATGGAACCTGGGAACTAGTTATTTCACGGCACAGGAGAAATGAATTTTTCTACTCATAATTCAGCCTCCAACATGCAAAGCTAGTGTGGCAGGAGAGTTGAGCCATTCTCTGAGAAGATTCCTCATGGAAACTGGGAACTAGTTATTTCACGGCACAGGAGAAATGAATTTTTGTACTCATAATTCAGCCTCCAGCATGCAAAGCTAGTGTGGCAGGAGAGTTGAGCCATTCTCTGAGAAGATTCTTCATGGAAACTGGGAACTAGTTATTTCAGGGCACAGGAGAAATGAATTTTTCTACTCATAATTCATCCTCCAGCAAGCAAAGCTAGTGTGGCAGGAGAGTTGAGCTATTCTCTGAGAAGATTCCTCATGGAAACTGGGAACTAGTTATTTCAGGGCACAGGAGAAATGAATTTTTCTACTCATAATTCAGCCTACAGCAAGCAAAGCTAGTGTGGCAAAAGAGTTGTGCCATTCTCTGAGAAAATTCCTCATGGAAAGTGGGAACTAGTTTTTTCAGGGAACAGGAGAAATGAACGTTTCTACTCATAATTAAGCCTCCAGCAAGCAAAGCTAGTGTGGCAGGAGAGTTGAGCCATTCTCTGAGAAGATTCCTCATGGAAACTGGGAACTAGTTATTTCAGGGCACAGGAGAAATGAATTTTTCTACTCATAATTCAGCCTCCAGCAAGCAAAGCTAGTGTGGCAGGAGAGTTGAGACATTCTCTGAGAAGATTCCTCATGGAAACTGGAAACTAGTTATTTGAGGGCACAGGAGAAATTAATTTTTCTACTCATAATTCAGCCTCCAGCAATCAAAGCTACTGTGGCAGGAGAGTTGAGCCATTCTCTGAGATGATTCCTCATGGAGACCGGGAACTAGTTATTTCAGGGCATAGGAGAAATGAATATTTCTACTCATAATTCAGCCTCCACAAGCAAAGCTAGTGTGGCAGGAGAGTTGAGCCATTCTCTCAGAAGTTTCTTCATGGAAACTGGGAACTAGTTATTTCAGGGCACAGGAGAAATGAATATTTCCACTCATAATTCAGTCTCCAGCAAGCAAAGCTAGTGTGGCAGGAGAGTTGAGCCATTCTCTGAGAAGATTCCTCATGGAAACTGGGAACTAGTTATTTCAGGGCACAGGAGAAATGAATTTTTCTACTCATAATTCAGCGTCCATCAAGCAAAGCTAGTGTGGCAGGAGAGTTGAGCCATTCTCTGAGAAGATTCCTCATGGAAACTGGGAACTAGACATTTCAGTTCACAGGAGAAATGAAGATTTTCTACACATAATTGCGCCTCCAGCCAGCAAAGCTAGTGTGGCAGAAGAGATGAACCATTCTCTGAGAGGATTCCTCATGGAAACTGGGAACTAGATATTTCAGGGCACAGGAGAAATGAAGATGTTCTACTCATAATTCAGCCTCCAGCAAGCAGAGCTAGTGTTGCAGGAGAGTTGAACCATTCTCTGAGAAGATTCCTCATGGAAACTGGGAACTAGATATTTCAGGGCACTGGAGAAATGAAGATTTTCTACTCATAATTCAGCCTCCAGCATGCAAAGCTAGTGTGGCAGGAAAGTTGAGCCATTCTCTGAGAAGATTCCTCATGGAAACTGGGAACTAGTTATTTCGGGGCACAGGAGAAATGAATTTTTGTACTCATAATTCAGCCTCCAGCATGCAAAGCTAGTGTGGCAGGAGAGTTGAGCCATTCTCTGAGAAGATTCCTCATGTTAACTGGGAACTAGTTATTTCAGGGCACAGGAGAAATGTATTTTTCTACTCATAATTCAGCCTCCAGCAAGCAAAGCTAGTGTGGCAGGAGAGTTGAGCCATTCTCTGAGAAGATTCCTCATGGAAATTGGGAATTAGATATTTCAGGGCACAGGAGATATGAAGATTTTCTACTTATAATTCAGCCTACAGCCAGCAAAGATAGTGTGGCAGGAGAGTTGAGCCTTTCTCTGAGAAGATTCCTCATGGAATCTGGGAACTAGTTATTTCAGGGCACAGGAGAAATGAATTTTTCTACTCATAATTCAGGCTTCAGCAAGCAAAGCTAGTGTGGCAGGAGAGTTGAGCCATTCTCTGAGAAGATTGCTCATGGAAACTGGGAACTGGATATTTCAGGGCACAGGAGAAATGCAGATTTTCTACTCATAATTTAGCCTCCAGCAAGCAAAGCTAGTGTGTCAGGAGAGTTGAGCCATTCTCTGAGAAGATTCCTCATGGAAACTGGGAACTAGTTATTTCAGGGCACAGGAGAAATGAATTTTTCTACTCATAATTTAGCCTCCAGAAAGCAAAGCTACTGTGGCAGGAGAGTTGAGCCATTCTCTGAGATGATTCCTCATTTAAACCGGGAACTAGTTATTTCAGGGCACAGGAGAAATGAATTTTTCTACTCATAATTCAGACTCCACAAGCAAAGTTAGTGTGGCAGGAGAGTTGAGCCATTCTCTCAGAAGGTTCTTCATGGAAACTGGGAACTAGTTATTTCAGGGCACAGGAGAAATGAATTTTTCTACTCATAATTCAGCGTCCAGCAAGCAAAGCTAGTGTGGCAGGAGAGTTTAGCCATTCTCTGAGAAGATTCCTCATGGAAACTGGGAACTAGATATTTCAGTTCACAGGAGAAATGAAGATTTTCTACTCATAATTCCGCCTCCAGCCAGCAAAGCTAGTGTGGCAGGAGAGTTGAACCATTCTCTGAGAGGATTCCTCATGGAAACTGGGAACTAGATATTTCAGGGCACAGGAGAAATGAAGATGTTCTACTCATAATTCAGCCTCCAGCAAGCAAAGCTAGTGTGGCAGAAGAGTTGTGCCATTCTCTGAGAAAATTCCTCATGGAAAGTGGGAACTAGTTTTTTCAGGGCACAGGATAAATCAACTTTTCTACTCATAATTCAGCCTCCAGCAAGCAAAGCTAGTGTGGCAGGAGAGTTGAGCCATTCTCGGAGAAGATTCCTCATGGAAACTGGGAACTAGTTATTTCAGGGCACAGGAGAAATGAATTTTTCTACTCATAATTCGGCCTCCAGCAAGCAAAGCTAGTGTGGCAGGAGAGTTGAGACATTCTCTGAGAAGATTCCTCATGGAAACTGGGAACTAGTTATTTCAGGGCACAGGAGAAATGAATTTTTCTACTCATAATTCAGCCTACAGCAAGCAAAGCTAGTGTGGCAGAAGAGTTTTGCCATTCTCTGAGAAAATTCCTCATGGAAAGTGGGAACTAGTTTTTTCAGGGCACAGGAGAAATGAATTTTCTACTCATAATTCAGCCTCCAGCAAGCAAAGCTAGTGTGGCAGGAGAGTTGAGCCATTCTCTGAGAAGATTCCTCATGGAAACTGGGAACTAGTTATTTCAGGGCACAGGAGAAATGAATTTTTCTACTCATAATTCAGCGTCCAGCAAGCAAAGCTAGTGTGGCAGGAGAGTTTAGCCATTCTCTGAGAAGATTCCTCATGGAAACTGGGAACTAGATATTTCAGTTCACAGGAGAAATGAAGATTTTCTACTCATAATTCCGCCTCCAGCCAGCAAAGCTAGTGTGGCAGGAGAGTTGAACCATTCTCTGAGAGGATTCCTCATGGAAACTGGGAACTAGATATTTCAGGGCACAGGAGAAATGAAGATGTTCTACTCATAATTCAGCCTCCAGCAAGCAAAGCCAGTGTGGCAGAAGAGTTGTGCCATTTTCTGAGAAAATTCCTCATGGAAAGTGGAACTAGTTTTTTCAGGGCACAGGATAAATCAACTTTTCTACTCATAATTCAGCGTCCAGCAAGCAAAGCTAGTGTGGCAGGAGAGTTGAGCCATTCTCTGAGAAGATTCCTCATGGAAACTGGGAACTAGTTATTTCAGGGCACAGGAGAAATGAATTTTTCTACTCATAATTCGGCCTCCAGCAAGCAAAGCTAGTGTGGCAGGAGAGTTGAGACATTCTCTGAGAAGATTCCTCATGGAAACTGGGAACTAGTTATTTCAGGGCACAGGAGAAATGAATTTTTCTACTCATAATTCAGCCTACAGCAAGCAAAGCTAGTGTGGCAGAAGAGTTGTGCCATTCTCTGAGAAAATTCCTCATGGAAAGTGAGAACTAGTTTTTTCAGGGCACAGGAGAAATGAACTTTTCTACTCATAATTCAGCCTCCAGCAAGCAAAGCTATTGTGGCAGGAGAGTTGAGCCATTCTCTGAGAAGATTCCTCATGGAAACTGGGAACTAGTTATTTCAGGGCACAGGAGAAATGAATTTTTCTACTCATAATTCAGCCTCCAGCAAGCAAAGCTAGTGTGGCATGAGAGTTGTGACATTCTCTGAGAAGATTCCTCATGGAAACTGGGAACTAGTTATTTCAGGGCACAGGAGAAATTAATTTTTCTACTCACAATTCAGCCTCCAGCAATCAAAGCTACTGTGGCAGGAGATTTGAGCCATTCTCTGAGATGATTCCTCATGGAAACCGGGAACTAGTTATGTCAGGGCATAGGAGAAATGAATTTTTCTACTCATAATTCAGCCTCCACAAGCAAAGCTAGTGTGGCAGGAGAGTTGAGCCATTCTCTCAGAAGGTGATTCATGGAAACTGGGAACTAGTTATTTCAGGGCACAGGAGAAATGAAAATTTCCACTCATAATTCAGTCTCCAGCAAGGAAAGCTAGTGTGGCAGGAGAGTTGAGCCATTCTCTGAGAAGATTCCTCATGGAAACTGGGAACTAGTTATTTCAGGCCACAGGAGAAATGAATTTTTCTACTCATAATTCAGCGTCCATCAAGCAAAGCTAGTGTGGCAGGAGAGTTGAGCCATTCTCTGAGAAGATTCCTCATGGAAACTGGGAACTAGACATTTCAGTTCACAGGAGAAATGAAGATTTTCTACTCATAATTCCGCCTCCAGCCAGCAAAGCTAGTGTGGCAGAAGAGATGAACCATTCTCTGAGAGGATTCCTCATGGAAACTGGGAACTAGATATTTCAGGGCACAGGAGAAATGAAGATGTTCTACTCATAATTCAGCCTCCAGCAAGAAGAGCTAGTGTGGCAGGAGAGTTGAACCATTCTCTGAGAAGATTCCTCATGGAAACTGGGAACTAGTTATTTCAGGGCAAAGAAGAAATGAATTTTTCTACTCATAATTCAGCCTCCAGCAAGCAAAGCTAGTTTGGCAGGAGAGTTGAGCCATTCTCTGAGAAGATTCCTCATGGAAATTGGTAATTAGATATTTCAGGGCACAGGAGATATGAAGATTTTCTACTTATAATTCAGCCTCCAGCCAGCAAAGCTAGTGTGGCAGGAGAGTTGAGCCATTCTCTGAGAAGATTCCTCATGGAATCTGGGAACTAGTTATTTCATGGCACAGGAGAAATGAATTTTTCTACTCATAATTCAGGCTTCAGCAAGCAAAGCTAGTGTTGCAGGAGAGTTGAGCCATTCTCTGAGAAGATTCCTCATGGAAACTGGGAACTAATTATTTCAGGGCCCAGGAGAAATGAATTTTTCTACTCATAATTCAGCCTCCAGCATGCAAAGCTAGTGTCGCAGGAGAGTTGAGCCATTCTCTGAGAAGATTCCTCATGGAAACTGGGAACTAGTTATTTCAGGGCCCAGGAGAAATTAATTTTTCTACTCATAATTCATCCTCCAGCAAGCAAAGCTAGTGTGGCAGGAGAGTTGAGCTATTCTCTGAGAAGATTCCTCATGGAAACTGGGAACTAGTTATTTCAGGGCACAGGAGAAAAGAATTTTTCTACTCATAATTCAGCCTCCAGCAAGCAAAGCTAGTGTGGCAGAAGAGTTGTGCCATTCTCTGAGAAAATTCCTCATGGAAAGTGGGAACTAGTTGTTTCAGGGCACAGGATAAATGAACTTTTCTACTCATAATTCAGCCTCCAGCAAGCAAAGCTAGTGTGGCAGGAGAGTTGAGCCATTCTCGGAGAAGATTCCTCATGGAAACTGGAAACTAGTTATTTCAGGGCACAGGAGAAATGACTTTTTCTACTCATAATTCGGCCTCCAGCAAGCAAAGCTAGTGTGGCAGAAGAGTTGTGCCATTCTCTGAGAAAATTCCTCATGGAAAGTGGGAACTAGTTTTTTCAGGGCACAGGAGAAATGAACTTTTCTACTCATAATTCAGCCTCCAGCAAGCAAAGCTAGTGTGGCAGGAGAGGTGAGCCATTCTCGGAGAAGATTCCTCATGGAAACTGGGAACTAGTTATTTCAGGGCACAGGCGAAATGAATTTTTCTACTCATAATTCAGCCTCCAGCAAGCAAAGCTAGTGTGGCAGGAGAGTTGAGACATTCTCTGAGAAGATTCCTCATGGAAACTGGGAACTAGTTATTTCAAGGCACAGGAGAAATGAATTTTTCTACTCTTAATTCAGCCTACAGCAAGCAAAGCTAGTGTGGCAGAAGAGTTGTGCCATTCTCTGAGAAAATTCCTCATGGAAAGTGGGAACTAGTTTTTTCAGGGCACAGGAGAAATGAACTTTTCTACTCATAATTCAGCCTCCAGCAAGCAAAGCTAGTGTGGCAGGAGAGTTGAGCCATTCTCTGAGAAGATTCCTCATGGAAACTGGGAACTAGTTATTTCAGGGCACAGGAGAAATGAATTTTTCTACTCATAATTCAGCCTCCAGCAAGCAAAGCTAGTGTGGCAGGAGAGTTGAAACATTCTCTGAGAAGATTCCTCATGGAAACTGGGAACTAGTTATTTCAGGGCACAGGAGAAATTAATTTTTCTACTCACAATTCAGCCTCCAGCAATCAAAGCTACTGTGGCAGGAGATTTGAGCCATTCTCTGAGATGATTCCTCATGGAAACCGGGAACTAGTTATGTCAGGGCATAGGAGAAATGAATTTTTCTACTCATAATTCAGCCTCCACAAGCAAAGCTAGTGTGGCAGGAGAGTTGAGCCATTCTCTCAGAAGGTGATTCATGGAAACTGGGAACTAGTTATTTCAGGGCACAGGAGAAATGAAAATTTCCACTCATAATTCAGTCTCCAGCAAGGAAAGCTAGTGTGGCAGGAGAGTTGAGCCATTCTCTGAGAAGATTCCTCATGGAAACTGGGAACTAGTTATTTCAGGCCACAGGAGAAATGAATTTTTCTACTCATAATTCAGCGTCCATCAAGCAAAGCTAGTGTGGCAGGAGAGTTGAGCCATTCTCTGAGAAGATTCCTCATGGAAACTGGGAACTAGACATTTCAGTTCACAGGAGAAATGAAGATTTTCTACTCATAATTCCGCCTCCAGCCAGCAAAGCTAGTGTGGCAGAAGAGATGAACCATTCTCTGAGAGGATTCCTCATGGAAACTGGGAACTAGATATTTCAGGGCACAGGAGAAATGAAGATGTTCTACTCATAATTCAGCCTCCAGCAAGCAGAGCTAGTGTGGCAGGAGAGTTGAACCATTCTCTGAGAAGATTCCTCATGGAAACTGGGAACTAGTTATTTCAGGGCAAAGAAGAAATGAATTTTTCTACTCATAATTCAGCCTCCAGCAAGCAAAGCTAGTTTGGCAGGAGAGTTGAGCCATTCTCTGAGAAGATTCCTCATGGAAATTGGTAATTAGATATTTCAGGGCACAGGAGATATGAAGATTTTCTACTTATAATTCAGCCTCCAGCCAGCAAAGCTAGTGTGGCAGGAGAGTTGAGCCATTCTCTGAGAAGATTCCTCATGGAATCTGGGAACTAGTTATTTCATGGCACAGGAGAAATGAATTTTTCTACTCATAATTCAGGCTTCAGCAAGCAAAGCTAGTGTTGCAGGAGAGTTGAGCCATTCTCTGAGAAGATTCCTCATGGAAACTGGGAACTAATTATTTCAGGGCCCAGGAGAAATGAATTTTTCTACTCATAATTCAGCCTCCAGCATGCAAAGCTAGTGTCGCAGGAGAGTTGAGCCATTCTCTGAGAAGATTCCTCATGGAAACTGGGAACTAGTTATTTCAGGGCCCAGGAGAAATTAATTTTTCTACTCATAATTCATCCTCCAGCAAGCAAAGCTAGTGTGGCAGGAGAGTTGAGCTATTCTCTGAGAAGATTCCTCATGGAAACTGGGAACTAGTTATTTCAGGGCACAGGAGAAAAGAATTTTTCTACTCATAATTCAGCCTCCAGCAAGCAAAGCTAGTGTGGCAGAAGAGTTGTGCCATTCTCTGAGAAAATTCCTCATGGAAAGTGGGAACTAGTTGTTTCAGGGCACAGGATAAATGAACTTTTCTACTCATAATTCAGCCTCCAGCAAGCAAAGCTAGTGTGGCAGGAGAGTTGAGCCATTCTCGGAGAAGATTCCTCATGGAAACTGGAAACTAGTTATTTCAGGGCACAGGAGAAATGACTTTTTCTACTCATAATTCGGCCTCCAGCAAGCAAAGCTAGTGTGGCAGAAGAGTTGTGCCATTCTCTGAGAAAATTCCTCATGGAAAGTGGGAACTAGTTTTTTCAGGGCACAGGAGAAATGAACTTTTCTACTCATAATTCAGCCTCCAGCAAGCAAAGCTAGTGTGGCAGGAGAGGTGAGCCATTCTCGGAGAAGATTCCTCATGGAAACTGGGAACTAGTTATTTCAGGGCACAGGCGAAATGAATTTTTCTACTCATAATTCAGCCTCCAGCAAGCAAAGCTAGTGTGGCAGGAGAGTTGAGACATTCTCTGAGAAGATTCCTCATGGAAACTGGGAACTAGTTATTTCAAGGCACAGGAGAAATGAATTTTTCTACTCTTAATTCAGCCTACAGCAAGCAAAGCTAGTGTGGCAGAAGAGTTGTGCCATTCTCTGAGAAAATTCCTCATGGAAAGTGGGAACTAGTTTTTTCAGGGCACAGGAGAAATGAACTTTTCTACTCATAATTCAGCCTCCAGCAAGCAAAGCTAGTGTGGCAGGAGAGTTGAGCCATTCTCTGAGAAGATTCCTCATGGAAACTGGGAACTAGTTATTTCAGGGCACAGGAGAAATGAATTTTTCTACTCATAATTCAGCCTCCAGCAAGCAAAGCTAGTGTGGCAGGAGAGTTGAAACATTCTCTGAGAAGATTCCTCATGGAAACTGGGAACTAGTTATTTCAGGGCACAGGAGAAATTAATTTTTCTACTCATAATTCAGCCTCCAGCAATCACAGCTACTATGGCAGGAGAGTTGAGCCATTCTCTGAGATGATTCCTCATGGAAACCGGGAACTAGTTATTTCAGGGCATAGGAGAAATGAATTTTTCTACTCATAATTCAGCCTCCACAATCAAAGCTAGTGTGGCAGGAGAGTTGAGCCATTCTCTCAGAAGGTTCTTCATGGAAACTGGGAACTAGTTATTTCAGGGCACAGGAGAAATGAATATTTCCACTCATAATTCAGTCTCCAGCAAGCAAAGCTAGTGTGGCAGGAGAGTTGAGCCATTCTCTGAGAAGATTCCTCATGGAAACTGGTAACTAGTTATTTCAGGGCACAGGAGAAATGAATTTTTCTACTCATAATTCACCGTCCATCAAGCAAAGCTAGTGTGGCAGGAGAGTTGAGCCATTCTCTGAGAAGATTCCTCATGGAAACTGGGAACTAGACATTTCAGTTCACAGGAGAAATGAAGATTTTCTACTCATAATTCCGCCTCCAGCCAGCAAAGCTAGTGTGGCAGAATAGATGAACCATTCTCTGAGAGGATTCCTCATGGAAACTGGGAACTAGATATTTCAGGGCACAGGAGAAATGAAGATGTTCTACTCATAATTCAGCCTCCAGCAAGCAGAGCTAGTGTGGCAGGAGAGATGAACCATTCTCTGAGAAGATTCCTCATGGAAACTGGGAACTAGATATTTCAGGGCACAGGAGAAATGAAGATTTTCTACTCATAATTCAGCCTCCAGCATGCAAAGCTAGTGTGGCAGGAAAGTTGAGCCATTCTCTGAGAAGATTCCTCATGGAAACTGGGAACTAGTTATTTCGGGGAACAGGAGAAATGAATTTTTGTACTCATAATTCAGCCTCCAGCATGCAAAGCTAGTGTGGCAGGAGAGTTGAGCCGTTCTCTGAGAAGATTCCTCATGTTAACTGGGAACTAGTTATTTCAGGGCACAGGAGAAATGAATTTTTCTACTCATAATTCAGCCTCCAGAATGCAAAGCTTGTGTGGCAGGAGAGTTGAGCATTTCTCTGAGAAGATTCCTCATGGAAACTGGGAACTAGTTATTTCTGGGCACAGGAGAAATGAATTTTTCTACTCATAATTCAACCTCCAGCAAGCAAAGCCAGTGTGGTAGGAGAGTTGAGCCATTCTCTGAGAAGATTCCTCATGGAAACTGGGAACTAGTTATTTCACAGCACAGGAGAAATGAATTTATCTACTCATAATTCAGCCTCCAGCATGCAGAGCTAGTGTGGAAGGAGAGTTGAGCCATTCTCTGAGAAGATTCCTCATGGAAACTTTGAACTAGTTATTTCAGGGTACAAAAGAAATGAATTTTTCTACTCATAATTCAGCCTCCATCAAGCAAAGCTAGTGTGGCAGGAAAGTTGAGCCATTCTCTGAGAAGATTCCTCATGGAAACTGGGAACTAGTTATTTCAGGGCAAAGGAGAAATGAATTTTTCTACTCATAATTCAGCCTCCAGCAAGCAAAGCTAGTGTGGCAGGAGAGTTGAGCCATTCTCTGAGAAGATTCCTCATGGAAACTGGGAACTAGTTATTTCAGGGCACAGGAGAAATGAATTTTTCTACTCATAATTCAGTCTCCACAAGCAAAGCTAGTGTGGCAGGAGAGTTGAACCTTTCTCTGAGAAGGTTCCTCATGGAAACTGAGGACTAGTTATTTCAGGGCACAGGAGAAATGAATTTTTCTACTCATAATTCAGCCTCCAGCAAGCAAAGCTAGTTTGGCAGGAGAGTTGAGCCATTCTCTGAGAAGATTCCTCATGGAAACTGGGAACTAGTTATTTCAGGGCACAGGAGAAATGTATTTTTCTACTCATAATTCAGCCTCCAGCAAGCAAAGCTAGTGTGGCAGGAGAGTTGAGCCATTCTCTGAGAAGATTCCTCATGGAAATTGGTAATTAGATATTTCAGGGCACAGGAGATATGAAGATTTTCTACTTATAATTCAGCCTCCAGCCAGCAAAGCTAGTGTGGCAGGAGAGTTGAGCCATTCTCTGAGAAGATTCCTCATGGAATCTGGGAACTAGTTATTTCATGGCACAGGAGAAATGAATTTTTCTACTCATAATTCAGGCTTCAGCAAGCAAAGCTAGTGTGGCAGGAGAGTTGAGCCATTCTCTGAGAAGATTCCTCATGGAAACTGGGAACTAGATATTTCAGGGCACAGGAGAAATGCAGATTTTCTACTCATAATTCAGCCTCCAGCAAGCAAAGCTAGTGTGGCAGGAGAGTTGAGCCATTCTCTGAGAAGATTCCTCATAGAAACTGGGAACTAGTTATTTCGGGGCACAGGAGAAATGAATTTTTGTACTCATAATTCAGCCTCCAGCATGCAAAGCTAGTGTGGCAGGAGAGTTGAGCCATTCTCTGAGAAGATTCCTCATGGAAACTGGGAACTAGTTATTTCTGGGCACAGGAGAAATGAATTTTTCTACTCATAATTCAGCCTCCAGCAAGCAAAGCCAGTGTGGTAGGAGAGTTGAGCCATTCTCTGAGAAGATTCCTCATGGAAACTGGGAACTAGTTATTTCACAGCACAGGAGAAATGAATTTTTCTACTCATAATTCAGCCTCCAGCATGCAGAGCTAGTGTGGAAGGAGAGTTGAGCCATTCTCTGAGAAGATTCCTCATGGAAACTGGGAACTAGTTATTTCACGGCACAGGAGAAATGAATTTTTGTACTCATAATTCAGCTTCCAGCATGCGAAGCTAGTGTGGCAGGAGAGTTGAGCCATTCTCTGAGAAGATTCCTCATGGAAACTGGGAAGTAGTTATTTCAGGGCACAGGAGAAATGAACTTTTCTACTCATAATTCAGTCTCCAGCATGCAAAGCTAGTGTGGCAGGAGAGTTGAGCCATTCTCTGAGAAGATTCCTCATGGAAACTGGGAACTAGTTATTTCAGGGCCCAGGAGAAATGAATTTTTCTACTCATAATTCAGCCTCCAGCATGCAAAGCTAGTGTGGCAGGAGAGTTGAGCCATTCTCTGAGAAGATTCCTCAGGTTAACTGGGACCTAGTTATTTCAGGGCACAGGAGAAATGAATTTTTCTACTCATAATTCAGCCTCCACAACAGAGCTAGTGTGGCAGGAGAGTTGAGCCTTTCTCTGAGAAGGTTCCTCATGGAAAATGATAACTAGTTATTTCAGGGCACAGGAGAAATGAATTTTTCTACTCATAATTCAGCCTCCAGCAAGCAAAGCTAGTGTGGCAGGAGAATTGAGCCATTCTCTGAGAAGATTCCTCATGGAAACTGGGAACTAGTTATTTCAGGGCACAGGAGAAATGAATTTTTCTACGCATAATTCAGCCTCCAGCAAGCAAAGCTAGTGTGGCAGGAGAGTTGAACCTTTCTCTGAGAAGGTTCCTCATGGAAACTGAGAACTATTTATTTCAGGGCACAGGAGAAATGAATTTTTCAACTCATAATTCAGCCTCCAGCAAGCAAAGCTAGTTTGTCAGGAGAGTTGAGCCATTCTCTGAGAAGATTCCTCATGGAAACTGGGAACTAGTTATTTCAGGGCACAGGAGAAATGTATTTTTCTACTCATAAATCAGCCTCCAGTAAGCAAAGCTAGTGTGGCAGGAGAGTTGAGCCATTCTCTGAGAAGATTTCTCATGGAAACTGGGAACTAGTTATTTCAAGGCACAGGAGAAATGAATTTTTCTACTCTTAATTCAGCCTACAGCAAGCAAAGCTAGTGTGGCAGAAGAGTTGTGCCATTCTCTGAGAAAATTCCTCATGGAAAGTGGGAACTAGTTTTTTCAGGGCACAGGAGAAATGAACTTTTCTACTCATAATTCAGCCTCCAGCAAGCAAAGCTAGTGTGGCAGGAGAGTTGAGCCATTCTCTGAGAAGATTCCTCATGGAAACTGGGAACTAGTTATTTCAGGGCACAGGAGAAATGAATTTTTCTACTCATAATTCAGCCTCCAGCAAGCAAAGCTAGTGTGGCAGGAGAGTTGATACATTCTCTGAGAAGATTCCTCATGGAAACTGGGAACTAGTTATTTCAGGGCACAGGAGAAATTAATTTTTCTACTCATAATTCAGCCTCCAGCAATCACAGCTACTATGGCAGGAGAGTTGAGCCATTCTCTGAGATGATTCCTCATGGAAACCGGGAACTAGTTATTTCAGGGCATAGGAGAAATGAATTTTTCTACTCATAATTCAGCCTCCACAATCAAAGCTAGTGTGGCAGGAGAGTTGAGCCATTCTCTCAGAAGGTTCTTCATGGAAACTGGGAACTAGTTATTTCAGGGCACAGGAGAAATGAATATTTCCACTCATAATTCAGTCTCCAGCAAGCAAAGCTAGTGTGGCAGGAGAGTTGAGCCATTCTCTGAGAAGATTCCTCATGGAAACTGGGAACTAGACATTTCAGTTCAGAGGAGAAATGAAGATTTTCTACTCATAATTCCGCCTCCAGCCAGCAAAGCTAGTGTGGCAGAATAGATGAACCATTCTCTGAGAGGATTCCTCATTGAAACTGGGAACTAGATATTTCAGGGCACAGGAGAAATGAAGATTTTCTACTCATAATTCAGCCTCCAGCAAGCAGAGCTAGTGTGGCAGGAGAGATGAACCATTCTCTGAGAAGATTCCTCATGGAAACTGGGAACTAGATATTTCAGGGCACAGGAGAAATGAAGATTTTCTACTCATAATTCAGCCTCCAGCATGCAAAGCTAGTGTGGCAGGAAAGTTGAGCCATTCTCTGAGAAGATTCCTCATGGAAACTGGGAACTAGTTATTTCGGGGCACAGGAGAAATGAATTTTTGTACTCATAATTCAGCCTCCAGCATGCAAAGCTAGTGTGGCAGGAGAGTTGAGCCGTTCTCTGAGAAGATTCCTCATGTTAACTGGGAACTAGTTATTTCAGGGCACAGGAGAAATGAATTTTTCTACTCATAATTCAGCCTCCAGCAAGCAAAGCCAGTGTGGTAGGAGAGTTGAGCCATTCTCTGAGAAGATTCCTCATGGAAACTGGGAACTAGTTATTTCACAGCACAGGAGAAATGAATTTATCTACTCATAATTCAGCCTCCAGCATGCAGAGCTAGTGTGGAAGGAGAGTTGAGCCATTCTCTGAGAAGATTCCTCATGGAAACTTTGAACTAGTTATTTCAGGGTACAAAAGAAATGAATTTTTCTACTCATAATTCAGCCTCCATCAAGCAAAGCTAGTGTGGCAGGAAAGTTGAGCCATTCTCTGAGAAGATTCCTCATGGAAACTGGGAACTAGTTATTTCAGGGCAAAGGAGAAATGAATTTTTCTACTCATAATTCAGCCTCCAGCAAGCAAAGCTAGTGTGGCAGGAGAGTTGAGCCATTCTCTGAGAAGATTCCTCATGGAAATTGGTAATTAGATATTTCAGGGCACAGGAGATATGAAGATTTTCTACTTATAATTCAGCCTCCAGCCAGCAAAGCTAGTGTGGCAGGAGAGTTGAGCCATTCTCTGAGAAGATTCCTCATGGAATCTGGGAACTAGTTATTTCATGGCACAGGAGAAATGAATTTTTCTACTCATAATTCAGGCTTCAGCAAGCAAAGCTAGTGTGGCAGGAGAGCTGAGCCATTCTCTGAGAAGATTCCTCATGGAAACTGGGAACTAGATATTTCAGGGCACAGGAGAAATGCAGATTTTCTACTCATAATTCAGCCTCCAGCAAGCAAAGCTAGTGTGGCAGGAGAGTTGAGCCATTCTCTGAGAAGATTCCTCATAGAAACTGGGAACTAGTTATTTCGGGGCACAGGAGAAATGAATTTTTGTACTCATAATTCAGCCTCCAGCATGCAAAGCTAGTGTGGCAGGAGAGTTGAGCCATTCTCTGAGAAGATTCCTCATGGAAACTGGGAACTAGTTATTTCTGGGCACAGGAGAAATGAATTTTTCTACTCATAATTCAGCCTCCAGCAAGCAAAGCCAGTGTGGTAGGAGAGTTGAGCCATTCTCTGAGAAGATTCCTCATGGAAACTGGGAACTAGTTATTTCACAGCACAGGAGAAATGAATTTTTCTACTCATAATTCAGCCTCCAGCATGCAGAGCTAGTGTGGAAGGAGAGTTGAGCCATTCTCTGAGAAGATTCCTCATGGAAACTGGGAACTAGTTATTTCACGGCACAGGAGAAATGAATTTTTGTACTCATAATTCAGCTTCCAGCATGCGAAGCTAGTGTGGCAGGAGAGTTGAGCCATTCTCTGAGAAGATTCCTCATGGAAACTGGGAAGTAGTTATTTCAGGGCACAGGAGAAATGAACTTTTCTACTCATAATTCAGTCTCCAGCATGCAAAGCTAGTGTGGCAGGAGAGTTGAGCCATTCTCTGAGAAGATTCCTCATGGAAACTGGGAACTAGTTATTGCAGGGCCCAGGAGAAATGAATTTTTCTACTCATAATTCAGCCTCCAGCATGCAAAGCTAGTGTGGCAGGAGAGTTGAGCCATTCTCTGAGAAGATTCCTCAGGTTAACTGGGACCTAGTTATTTCAGGGCACAGGAGAAATGAATTTTTCTACTCATAATTCAGCCTCCACAACAAAGCTAGTGTGGCAGGAGAGTTGAGCCTTTCTCTGAGAAGGTTCCTCATGGAAAATGAGAACTAGTTATTTCAGGGCACAGGAGAAATGAATTTTTCTACTCATAATTCAGCCTCCAGCAAGCAAAGCTAGTGTGGCAGGAGAATTGAGCCATTCTCTGAGAAGATTCCTCATGGAAACTGGGAACTAGTTATTTCAGGGCACAGGAGAAATGAATTTTTCTACGCATAATTCAGCCTCCAGCAAGCAAAGCTAGTGTGGCAAGAGAGTTGAACCTTTCTCTGAGAAGGTTCCTCATGGAAACTGAGAACTATTTATTTCAGGGCACAGGAGAAATGAATTTTTCTACTCATAATTCAGCCTCCAGCAAGCAAAGCTAGTTTGGCAGGAGAGTTGAGCCATTCTCTGAGAAGATTCCTCATGGAAACTGGGAACTAGTTATTTCAGGGCACAGGAGAAATGTATTTTTCTACTCATAAATCAGCCTCCAGTAAGCAAAGCTAGTGTGGCAGGAGAGTTGAGCCATTCTCTGAGAAGATTCCTCATGGAAATTGGGAATTAGATATTTCAGGGCACAGGAGATATGAAGATTTTCTACTTATAATTCAGCCTCCAGCCAGCAAAGCTAGTGTGGCAGGAGAGTTGAGCCTTTCTCTGAGAAGGTTCCTCATGGAAAATGAGAACTAGTTATTTCAGGGCACAGGAGAAATGAATTTTTCTACTCATAATTCAGGCTTCAGCAAGCAAAGCTAGTGTGGCAGGAGAGCTGAGCCATTCTCTGAGAAGATTCCTCATGGAAACTGGGAACTAGATATTTCAGGGCACAGGAGAAATGCAGATTTTCTACTCATAATTCAGCCTCCAGCAAGCAAAGCTAGTGTGGCAGGAGAGTTGAGCCATTCTCTGAGAAGATTCCTCATAGAAACTGGGAACTAGTTATTTCGGGGCACAGGAGAAATGAATTTTTGTACTCATAATTCAGCCTCCAGCATGCAAAGCTAGTGTGGCAGGAGAGTTGAGCCATTCTCTGAGAAGATTCCTCATGGAAACTGGGAACTAGTTATTTCTGGGCACAGGAGAAATGAATTTTTCTACTCATAATTCAGCCTCCAGCAAGCAAAGCCAGTGTGGTAGGAGAGTTGAGCCATTCTCTGAGAAGATTCCTCATGGAAACTGGGAACTAGTTATTTCACAGCACAGGAGAAATGAATTTTTCTACTCATAATTCAGCCTCCAGCATGCAGAGCTAGTGTGGAAGGAGAGTTGAGCCATTCTCTGAGAAGATTCCTCATGGAAACTGGGAACTAGTTATTTCACGGCACAGGAGAAATGAATTTTTGTACTCATAATTCAGCTTCCAGCATGCGAAGCTAGTGTGGCAGGAGAGTTGAGCCATTCTCTGAGAAGATTCCTCATGGAAACTGGGAAGTAGTTATTTCAGGGCACAGGAGAAATGAACTTTTCTACTCATAATTCAGTCTCCAGCATGCAAAGCTAGTGTGGCAGGAGAGTTGAGCCATTCTCTGAGAAGATTCCTCATGGAAACTGGGAACTAGTTATTTCAGGGCCCAGGAGAAATGAATTTTTCTACTCATAATTCAGCCTCCAGCATGCAAAGCTAGTGTGGCAGGAGAGTTGAGCCATTCTCTGAGAAGATTCCTCAGGTTAACTGGGACCTAGTTATTTCAGGGCACAGGAGAAATGAATTTTTCTACTCATAATTCAGCCTCCACAACAAAGCTAGTGTGGCAGGAGAGTTGAGCCTTTCTCTGAGAAGATTCCTCATGGAAACTGGGAACTAGTTATTTCAGGGCACAGGAGAAATGAATTTTTCTACGCATAATTCAGCCTCCAGCAAGCAAAGCTAGTGTGGCAAGAGAGTTGAACCTTTCTCTGAGAAGGTTCCTCATGGAAACTGAGAACTATTTATTTCAGGGCACAGGAGAAATGAATTTTTCTACTCATAATTCAGCCTCCAGCAAGCAAAGCTAGTTTGGCAGGAGAGTTGAGCCATTCTCTGAGAAGATTCCTCATGGAAACTGGGAACTAGTTATTTCAGGGCACAGGAGAAATGTATTTTTCTACTCATAAATCAGCCTCCAGTAAGCAAAGCTAGTGTGGCAGGAGAGTTGAGCCATTCTCTGAGAAGATTCCTCATGGAAATTGGGAATTAGATATTTCAGGGCACAGGAGATATGAAGATTTTCTACTTATAATTCAGCCTCCAGCCAGCAAAGCTAGTGTGGCAGGAGAGTTGAGCCTTTCTCTGAGAAGATTCCTCATGGAATCTGGGAACTAGTTATTTCATGGCACAGGAGAAATGAATTTTTCTACTCATAATTCAGGCATCAGCAAGCAAAGCTAGTGTGGCAGGAGAGTTGAGCCATTCTCTGAGAAGATTGCTCATGGAAACTGGGAACTAGATATTTCAGGACACAGGAGAAATGCAGATTTTCTACTCATAATTCAGCATCCAGCAAGCAAAGCTAGTGTGGCAGGAGAGTTGAGCCATTCTCTGAGAAGATTCCTCATGGAAACTGGGAACTAGTTATTTCAGGGCAAAGGAGAAATGAATTTTTCTACTCATAATTCAGCCTCCAGCAAGCAAAGCTAGTGTGGCAGGAGAGTTGAGTCATTCTCTGAGAAGATTCCTCATGGAAACTGGGAACTAGTTATTTCAGGGCACAGGAGAAATGAATTTTTCTACTCATAATTCAGTGTCCACAAGCAAAGCTAGTGTGGCAGGAGAGTTGAACCTTTCTCTGAGAAGGTTCCTCATGGAAACTGAGAACTAGTTATTTCAGGGCACAGGAGAAATGAATTTTTCTACTCATAATTCAGCCTCGAGCAAGCGAAGCTAGTTTGGCAGGAGAGTTGAGCCATTCTCTGAGAAGATTCCTCATGGAAACTGGGAACTAGTTATTTCAGGGCACAGGAGAAATGTATTTTTCTACTCATAATTCAGCCTCCAGCAAGCAAAGCTAGTGTGGCAGGAGAGTTGAGCCATTCTCTGAGAAGATTCCTCATGGAAATTGGGAATTAGATATTTCAGGGCACAGGAGATATGAAGATTTTCTACTTATAATTCAGCCTCCAGCCAGCAAAGCTAGTGTGGCAGGAAAGTTGAGCCATTCTCTGAGAAGATTCCTCATGGAATCTGGGAACTAGTTATTTCATGGCACAGGAGAAATGAATTTTTCTACTCATAATTCAGGCTTCAGCAAGCAAAGCTAGTGTGGCAGGAGAGTTGAGCCATTCTCTGAGAAGATTCCTCATGGAAACTGGGAACTAGATATTTCAGGGCACAGGAGAAATGCAGATTTTCTACTCATAATTCAGCCTCCAGCAAGCAAAGCTAGTGTGGCAGGAGAGTTGAGCCATTCTCTGAGAAGATTCCTCATAGAAACTGGGAACTAGTTATTTCGGGGCACAGGAGAAATGAATTTTTGTACTCATAATTCAGCCTCCAGCATGCAAAGCTAGTGTGGCAGGAGAGTTGAGCCATTCTCTGAGAAGATTCCTCATGGAAACTGGGAACTAGTTATTTCTGGGCACAGGAGAAATGAATTTTTCTACTCATAATTCAGCCTCCAGCAAGCAAAGCCAGTGTGGTAGGAGAGTTGAGCCATTCTCTGAGAAGATTCCTCATGGAAACTGGGAACTAGTTATTTCACAGCACAGGAGAAATGAATTTTTCTACTCATAATTCAGCCTCCAGCATGCAGAGCTAGTGTGGAAGGAGAGTTGAGCCATTCTCTGAGAAGATTCCTCATGGAAACTGGGAACTAGGTATTTCACGGCACAGGAGAAATGAATTTTTGTACTCATAATTCAGCTTCCAGCATGCGAAGCTAGTGTGGCAGGAGAGTTGAGCCATTCTCTGAGAAGATTCCTCATGGAAACTGGGAAGTAGTTATTTCAGGGCACAGGAGAAATGAACTTTTCTACTCATAATTCAGTCTCCAGCATGCAAAGCTAGTGTGGCAGGAGAGTTGAGCCATTCTCTGAGAAGATTCCTCATGGAAACTGGGAACTAGTTATTTCAGGGCCCAGGAGAAATGAATTTTTCTACTCATAATTCAGCCTCCAGCATGCAAAGCTAGTGTGGCAGGAGAGTTGAGCCATTCTCTGAGAAGATTCCTCAGGTTAACTGGGACCTAGTTATTTCAGGGCACAGGAGAAATGAATTTTTCTACTCATAATTCAGCCTCCACAACAAAGCTAGTGTGGCAGGAGAGTTGAGCCTTTCTCTGAGAAGGTTCCTCATGGAAAATGAGAACTAGTTATTTCAGGGCACAGGAGAAATGAATTTTTCTACGCATAATTCAGCCTCCAGCAAGCAAAGCTAGTGTGGCAGGAGAGTTGAACCTTTCTCTGAGAAGGTTCCTCATGGAAACTTAGAACTATTTATTTCAGGGCACAGGAGAAATGAATTTTTCTACTCATAATTCAGCCTCCAGCAAGCAAAGCTAGTGTGGCAGGAGAGTTGAGCCATTCTCTGAGAAGATTCCTCATGGAAACTGGGAACTAGTTATTTCAGGGCACAGGAGAAATGTATTTTTCTACTCATAAATCAGCCTCCAGTAAGCAAAGCTAGTGTGGCAGGAGAGTTGAGCCATTCTCTGAGAAGATTTCTCATGGAAACTGGGAACTAGTTATTTCAAGGCACAGGAGAAATGAATTTTTCTACTCTTAATTCAGCCTACAGCAAGCAAAGCTAGTGTGGCAGAAGAGTTGTGCCATTCTCTGAGAAAATTCCTCATGGAAAGTGGGAACTAGTTTTTTCAGGGCACAGGAGAAATGAACTTTTCTACTCATAATTCAGCCTCCAGCAAGCAAAGCTAGTGTGGCAGGAGAGTTGAGCCATTCTCTGAGAAGATTCCTCATGGAAACTGGGAACTAGTTATTTCAGGGCACAGGAGAAATGAATTTTTCTACTCATAATTCAGCCTCCATCAAGCAAAGCTAGTGTGGCAGGAGAGTTGAGACATTCTCTGAGAAGATTCCTCATGGAAACTGGGAACTAGTTATTTCAGGGCACAGGAGAAATTAATTTTTCTACTCATAATTCAGCCTCCAGCAATCACAGCTACTATGGCAGGGAGTTGAGCCATTCTCTGAGATGATTCCTCATGGAAACCGGGAACTAGTTATTTCAGGGCATAGGAGAAATGAATTTTTCTACTCATAATTCAGCCTCCACAATCAAAGCTAGTGTGGCAGGAGAGTTGAGCCATTCTCTCAGAAGGTTCTTCATGGAAACTGGGAACTAGTTATTTCAGGGCACAGGAGAAATGAATATTTCCACTCATAATTCAGTCTCCAGCAAGCAAAGCTAGTGTGGCAGGAGAGTTGAGCCATTCTCTGAGAAGATTCCTCATGGAAACTGGGAACTAGACATTTCAGTTCAGAGGAGAAATGAAGATTTTCTACTCATAATTCCGCCTCCAGCCAGCAAAGCTAGTGTAGCAGAATAGATGAACCATTCTCTGAGAGGATTCCTCATGGAAACTGGGAACTAGATATTTCAGGGCACAGGAGAAATGAAGATGTTCTACTCATAATTCAGCCTCCAGCAAGCAGAGCTAGTGTGGCAGGAGAGATGAACCATTCTCTGAGAAGATTCCTCATGGAAACTGGGAACTAGATATTTCAGGGCACAGGAGAAATGAAGATTTTCTACTCATAATTCAGCCTCCAGCATGCAAAGCTAGTGTGGCAGGAAAGTTGAGCCATTCTCTGAGAAGATTCCTCATGGAAACTGGGAACTAGTTATTTCGGGGCACAGGAGAAATGAATTTTTGTACTCATAATTCAGCCTCCAGCATGCAAAGCTAGTGTGGCAGGAGAGTTGAGCCGTTGTCTGAGAAGATTCCTCATGTTAACTGGGAACTAGTTATTTCAGGGCACAGGAGAAATGAATTTTTCTACTCATAATTCAGCCTCCAGAATGCAAAGCTTGTGTGGCAGGAGAGTTGAGCCTTTCTCTGAGAAGATTCCTCATGGAAACTGGGAACTAGTTATTTCAGGGCACAGGAGAAATGAATTTTTCTACTCATAATTCAGCCTCCAGCAAGCAAAGCCAGTGTGGTAGGAGAGTTGAGCCATTCTCTGAGAAGATTCCTCATGGAAACTGGGAACTAGTTATTTCACAGCACAGGAGAAATGAATTTATGTACTCATAATTCAGCCTCCAGCATGCAGAGCTAGTGTGGAAGGAGAGTTGAGCCATTCTCTGAGAAGATTCCTCATGGAAACTTTGAACTAGTTATTTCAGGGTACAAAAGAAATGAATTTTTCTACTCATAATTCAGCCTCCATCAAGCAAAGCTAGTGTGGCAGGAAAGTTGAGCCATTCTCTGAGAAGATTCCTCATGGAAACTGGGAACTAGTTATTTCAGGGCAAAGGAGAAATGAATTTTTCTACTCATAATTCAGCCTCCAGCAAGCAAAGCTAGTGTGGCAGGAGAGTTGAGCCATTCTCTGAGAAGATTCCTCATGGAAACTGGGAACTAGTTATTTCAGGGCACAGGAGAAATGAATTTTTCTACTCATAATTCAGTCTCCACAAGCAAAGCTAGTGTGGCAGGAGAGTTGAACCTTTCTCTGAGAAGGTTCCTCATGGAAACTGAGGACTAGTTATTTCAGGGCACAGGAGAAATGAATTTTTCTACTCATAATTCAGCCTCCAGCAAGCAAAGCTAGTTTGGCAGGAGAGTTGAGCCATTCTCTGAGAAGATTCCTCATGGAAACTGGGAACTAGTTATTTCAGGGCACAGGAGAAATGTATTTTTCTACTCATAATTCAGCCTCCAGCAAGCAAAGCTAGTGTGGCAGGAGAGTTGAGCCATTCTCTGAGAAGATTCCTCATGGAAATTGGGAATTAGATATTTCAGGGCACAGGAGATATGAAGATTTTCTACTTATAATTCAGCCTCCAGCCAGCAAAGCTAGAGTGGCAGGAGAGTTGAGCCATTCTCTGAGAAGATTCCTCATGGAATCTGGGAACTAGTTATTTCATGGCACAGGAGAAATGAATTTTTCTACTCATAATTCAGGCTTCAGCAAGCAAAGCTAGTGTGGCAGGAGAGTTGAGCCATTCTCTGAGAAGTTTCCTCATGGAAACTGGGAACTAGATATTTCAGGGCACAGGAGAAATGCAGATTTTCTACTCATAATTCAGCCTCCAGCAAGCAAAGCTAGTGTGGCAGGAGAGTTGAGCCATTCTCTGAGAAGATTCCTCATAGAAACTGGGAACTAGTTATTTCGGGGCACAGGAGAAATGAATTTTTGTACTCATAATTCAGCCTGCAGCATGCAAAGCTAGTGTGGCAGGAGAGTTGAGCCATTCTCTGAGAAGATTCCTCATGGAAACTGGGAACTAGTTATTTCTGGGCACAGGAGAAATGAATTTTTCTACTCATAATTCAGCCTCCAGCAAGCAAAGCCAGTGTGGTAGGAGAGTTGAGCCATTCTCTGAGAAGATTCCTCATGGAAACTGGGAACTAGTTATTTCACAGCACAGGAGAAATGAATTTTTCTACTCATAATTCAGCCTCCAGCATGCAGAGCTAGTGTGGAAGGAGAGTTGAGCCATTCTCTGAGAAGATTCCTCATGGAAACTGGGAACTAGGTATTTCACGGCACAGGAGAAATGAATTTTTGTACTCATAATTCAGCTTCCAGCATGTGAAGCTAGTGTGGCAGGAGAGTTGAGCCATTCTCTGAGAAGATTCCTCATGGAAACTGGGAAGTAGTTATTTCAGGGCACAGGAGAAATGAACTTTTCTACTCATAATTCAGTCTCCAGCATGCAAAGCTAGTGTGGCAGGAGAGTTGAGCCATTCTCTGAGAAGATTCCTCATGGAAACTGGGAACTAGTTATTTCAGGGCCCAGGAGAAATGAATTTTTCTACTCATAATTCAGCCTCCAGCATGCAAAGCTAGTGTGGCAGGAGAGTTGAGCCATTCTCTGAGAAGATTCCTCAGGTTAACTGGGACCTAGTTATTTCAGGGCACAGGAGAAATGAATTTTTCTACTCATAATTCAGCCTCCACAACAAAGCTAGTGTGGCAGGAGAGTTGAGCCTTTCTCTGAGAAGGTTCCTCATGGAAAATGAGAACTAGTTATTTCAGGGCACAGGAGAAATGAATTTTTCTACTCATAATTCAGCCTCCAGCAAGCAAAGCTAGTGTGGCAGGAGAATTGAGCCATTCTCTGAGAAGATTCCTCATGGAAACTGGGAACTAGTTATTTCAGGGCACAGGAGAAATGAATTTTTCTACGCATAATTCAGCCTCCAGCAAGCAAAGCTAGTGTGGCAGGAGAGTTGAACCTTTCTCTGAGAAGGTTCCTCATGGAAACTGAGAACTATTTATTTCAGGGCACAGGAGAAATGAATTTTTCTACTCATAATTCAGCCTCCAGCAAGCAAAGCTAGTTCGGCAGGAGAGTTGAGCCATTCTCTGAGAAGATTCCTCATGGAAACTGGGAACTAGTTATTTCAGGGCACAGGAGAAATGTATTTTTCTACTCATAAATCAGCCTCCAGTAAGCAAAGCTAGTGTGGCAGGAGAGCTGAGCCATTCTCTGAGAAGATTCCTCATGGAAATTGGGAATTAGATATTTCAGGGACCAGGAGATATGAAGATTTTCTACTTATAATTCAGCCTCCAGCCAGCAAAGCTAGTGTGGCAGGAGAGTTGAGCCTTTCTCTGAGAAGATTCCTCATGGAATCTGGGAACTAGTTATTTCAGGGCACAGGAGAAATGAATTTTTCTACTCATAATTCAGGCTTCAGCAAGCAAAGCTAGTGTGGCAGGAGAGTTGAGCCATTCTCTGAGAAGATTGCTCATGGAAACTGGGAACTAGATATTTCAGGACACAGGAGAAATGCAGATTTTCTACTCATAATTCAGCGTCCATCAAGCAAAGCTAGTGTGGCAGGAGAGTTGAGCCATTCTCTGAGAAGATTCCTCATGGAAACTGGGAACTAGTTATTTCAGGGCAAAGGAGAAATGAATTTTTCTACTCATAATTCAGCCTCCAGCAAGCAAAGCTAGTGTGGCAGGAGAGTTGAGCCATTCTCTGAGAAGATTCCTCATGGAAACTGGGAACTAGTTATTTCAGGGCACAGGAGAAATGAATTTTTCTACTCATAATTCAGTGTCCACAAGCAAAGCTAGTGTGGCAGGAGAGTTGAACCTTTCTCTGAGAAGGTTCCTCATGGAAACTGAGAACTAGTTATTTCAGGGCACAGGAGAAATGAATTTTTCTACTCATAATTCAGCCTCGAGCAAGCAAAGCTAGTTTGGCAGGAGAGTTGAGCCATTCTCTGAGAAGATTCCTCATGGAAACTGGGAACTAGTTATTTCATGGCACAGGAGAAATGAATTTTTCTACTCATATTTCAGGCTTCAGCAAGCAAAGCTAGTGTGGCAGGAGAGTTGAGCCATTCTCTGAGAAGATTCCTCATGGAAACTGGGAACTAGATATTTCAGGGCACAGGAGAAATGCAGATTTTCTACTCATAATTCAGCCTCCAGCAAGCAAAGCTAGTGTGGCAGGAGAGTTGAGCCATTCTCTGAGAAGATTCCTCATAGAAACTGGGAACTAGTTATTTCGGGGCACAGGAGAAATGAATTTTTGTACTCATAATTCAGCCTCCAGCATGCAACGCTAGTGTGGCAGGAGAGTTGAGCCATTCTCTGAGAAGATTCCTCATGGAAACTGGGAACTAGTTATTTCAGGGCACAGGAGAAATTAATTTTTCTACTCATAATTAAGCCTCCAGCAAGAAAGCTAGTGTGGCAGGAGAGTTGAGCCATTCTCTGAGAAGATTTCTCATGGAAACTGGGAACTAGTTATTTCAGGACCCAGGAGAAATGAATTTTTCTACTCATAATTCAGCCTCCAGCATGCAAAGCTAGTGTGGCAGGAGAGTTGAGCCATTCTCTGAGAAGATTCCTCATGGAAACTGGGAACTAGTTATTTCTGGGCACAGGAGAAATGAATTTTTCTACTCATAATTCAGCGTCCATCAAGCAAAGCTAGTGTGGCAGGAGAGTTGAGCCATTCTCTGAGAAGATTCCTCATGGAAACTGGGAACTAGACATTTCAGTTCACAGGAGAAATGAAGATTTTCTACTCATAATTCCGCCTCCAGCCAGCAAAGCTAGTGTGGCAGAAGAGATGAACCATTCTCTGAGAGGATTCCTCATGGAAACTGGGAACTAGATATTTCAGGGCACAGGAGAAATGAAGATGTTCTACTCATAATTCAGCCTCCAGCAAGCAGAGCTAGTGTGGCAGGAGAGTTGAACCATTCTCTGAGAAGATTCCTCATGGAAACTGTGAACTAGATATTTCAGGGCACAGGAGAAATGAAGATATTCTACTCATAATTCAGCCTCCAGCATGCAAAGCTAGTGTGGCAGGAAAGTTGAGCCATTCTCTGAGAAGATTCCTCATGGAAACTGGGAACTAGTTATTTCGGGGCACAGGAGAAATGAATTTTTGTACTCATAATTCAGCCTCCAGCATGCAAAGCTAGTGTGGCAGGAGAGTTGAGCCATTCTCTGAGAAGATTCCTCATGTTAACTGGGAACTAGTTATTTCAGGGCACAGGAGAAATGAATTTTTCTACTCATAATTCAGCCTCCAGAATGCAAAGCTTGTGTGGCAGGAGAGTTGAGCCTTTCTCTGAGAAGATTCCTCATGGAAACTGGGAACTAGTTATTTCTGGGCACAGGAGAAATGAATTTTTCTACTCATAATTCAGCCTCCAGCAAGCAAAGCCAGTGTGGCAGGAAAGTTGAGCCATTCTCTGAGAAGATTCCTCATGGAAACTGGGAACTAGTTATTTCAGGGCAAAGGAGAAATGAATTTTTCTACTCATAATTCAGCCTCCAGCAAGCAAAGCTAGTGTGGCAGGAGAGTTGAGCCATTCTCTGAGAAGATTCCTCATGGAAACTGGGAACTAGTTATTTCAGGGCACAGGAGAAATGAATTTTTCTACTCATAATTCAGTCTCCACAAGCAAAGCTAGTGTGGCAGGAGAGTTGAACCTTTCTCTGAGAAGGTTCCTCATGGAAACTGAGAACTAGTTATTTCAGGGCACAGGAGAAATGAATTTTTCTACTCATAATTCAGCCTCCAGCAAGCAAAGCTAGTTTGGCAGGAGAGTTGAGCCATTCTCTGAGAAGATTCCTCATGGAAACTGGGAACTAGTTATTTCAGGGCACAGGAGAAATGTATTTTTCTACTCATAATTCAGCCTCCAGCAAGCAAAGCTAGTGTGGCAGGAGAGTTGAGCCATTCTCTGAGAAGATTCCTCATGGAAATAGGTAATTAGATATTTCAGGGCACAGGAGATATGAAGATTTTCTACATATAATTCAGCCTCCAGCCAGCAAAGCTAGTGTGGCAGGAGAGTTGAGCCATTCTCTGAGAAGATTCCTCATGGAATCTGGGAACTAGTTATTTCATGGCACAGGAGAAATGAATTTTTCTACTCATAATTCAGGCTTCAGCAAGCAAAGGTAGTGTGGCAGGAGAGATGAGCCATTCTCTGAGAAGATTCCTCATGGAAACTGGGAACTAGAAATTTCAGGGCACAGGAGAAATGCAGATTTTCTACTCATAATTCAGCCTCCAGCAAGCAAAGCTAGTGTGGCAGGAGAGTTGAGCCATTCTCTGAGAAGATTCCTCATAGAAACTGGGAACTAGTTATTTCGGGGCACAGGAGAAATGAATTTTTGTACTCATAATTCAGCCTCCAGCATGCAAAGCTAGTGTGGCAGGAGAGTTGAGCCATTCTCTGAGAAGATTCCTCATGGAAACTGGGAACTAGTTATTTCTGGGCACAGGAGAAATGAATTTTTCTACTCATAATTCAGCCTCCAGCAAGCAAAGCCAGTGTGGTAGGAGAGTTGAGCCATTCTCTGAGAAGATTCCTCATGGAAACTGGGAACTAGTTATTTCACAGCACAGGAGAAATGAATTTTTCTACTCATAATTCAGCCTCCAGCATGCAGAGCTAGTGTGGCAGGAGAGTTGAGCCATTCTCTGAGAAGATTCCTCATGGAAACTGGGAACTAGTTATTTCACGGCACAGGAGAAATGAATTTTTGTACTCATAATTCAGCTTCCAGCATGCGAAGCTAGTGTGGCAGGAGAGTTGAGCCATTCTCTGAGAAGATTCCTCATGGAAACTGGGAAGTAGTTATTTCAGGGCACAGGAGAAATGAACTTTTCTACTCATAATTCAGTCTCCAGCATGCAAAGCTAGTGTGGCAGGAGAGTTGAGCCATTCTCTGAGAAGATTCCTCATGGAAACTGGGAACTAGTTATTTCAGGGCCCAGGAGAAATGAATTTTTCTACTCATAATTCAGCCTACAGCATGCAAAGCTAGTGTGGCAGGAGAGTTGAGCCATTCTCTGAGAAGATTCCTCAGGTTAACTGGGACCTAGTTATTTCAGGGCACAGGAGAAATGAATTTTTCTACTCATAATTCAGCCTCCACAACAAAGCTAGTGTGGCAGGAGAATTGAGCCATTCTCTGAGAAGATTGCTCATGGAACCTGGGAACTAGATATTTCAGGACACAGGAGAAATGCAGATTTTCTACTCATAATTCAGCCTCCAGCAAGCTAAGCTAGTGTGGCAGGAGAGTTGAGCCATTCTCTGAGAAGATTCCTCATGGAAACTGGGAACTAGTTATTTCAGGGCAAAGGAGAAATGAATTTTTCTACTCATAATTCAGCCTCCAGCAAGCAAAGCTAGTGTGGCAGGAGAGTTGAGCCATTCTCTGAGAAGATTCCTCATGGAAACTGGGAACTAGTTATTTCAGGGCACAGGAGAAATGAATTTTTCTACTCATAATTCAGTGTCCACAAGCAAAGCTAGTGTGGCAGGAGAGTTGAACCTTTCTCTGAGAAGGTTCCTCATGGAAACTGAGAACTAGTTATTTCAGGGCACAGGAGAAATGAATTTTTCTACTCATAATTCAGCCTCCAGCAAGCAAAGCTAGTTTGGCAGGAGAGTTGAGCCATTCTCTGAGAAGATTCCTCATGGAAACTGGGAACTAGTTATTTCAGGGCCCAGGAGAAATGTATTTTTCTACTCATAATTCAGCCTCCAGCAAGCAAAGCTAGTGTGGCAGGAGAGTTGAGCCATTCTCTGAGAAGATTCCTCATGGAAATTGGTAATTAGATATTTCAGGGCACAGGAGATATGAAGATTTTCTACTTATAATTCAGCCTCCAGCCAGCAAAGCTAGTGTGGCAGGAGAGTTGAGCCATTCTCTGAGAAGATTCCTCATGGAATCTGGGAACTAGTTATTTCATGGCACAGGAGAAATGAATTTTTCTACTCATAATTCAGGCTTCAGCAAGCAAAGCTAGTGTGGCAGGAGAGTTGAGCCATTCTCTGAGAAGATTCCTCATGGAAACTGGGAACTAGATATTTCAGGGCACAGGAGAAATGCAGATTTTCTACTCATAATTCAGCCTCCAGCAAGCAAAGCTAGTGTGGCAGGAGAGTTGAGCCATTCTCTGAGAAGATTCCTCATAGAAACTGGGAACTAGTTATTTCGGGGCACAGGAGAAATGAATTTTTGTACTCATAATTCAGCCTCCAGCATGCAAAGCTAGTGTGGCAGGAGAGATGAGCCATTCTCTGAGAAGATTCCTCATGGAAACTGGGAACTAGTTATTTCAGGGCACAGGAGAAATGAATTTTTCTACTCATAATTAAGCCTCCAGCAAGAAAGCTAGTGTGGCAGGAGAGGTGAGCCATTCTCTGAGAAGATTTCTCATGGAAACTGGGAACTAGTTATTTCAGGGCCCAGGAGAAATGAATTTTTCTACTCATAATTCAGCCTCCAGCATGCAAAGCTAGTGTGGCAGGAGAGTTGAGCCATTCTCTGAGAAGATTCCTCATGGAAACTGGGAACTAGTTATTTCTGGGCACAGGAGAAATGAATTTTTCTACTCATAATTCAGCCTCCAGCAAGCAAAGCCAGTGTGGTAGGAGAGTTGAGCCATTCTCTGAGAAGATTCCTCATGGAAACTGGGAACTAGTTATTTCACAGCACAGGAGAAATGAATTTTTCTACTCATAATTCAGCCTCCAGCATGCAGAGCTAGTGTGGCAGGAGAGTTGAGCCATTCTCTGAGAAGACTCCTCATGGAAACTGGGAACTAGTTACTTCACGGCACAGGAGAAATGAATTTTTGTACTCATAATTCAGCTTCCAGCATGCGAAGCTAGTGTGGCAGGAGAGTTGAGCCATTCTCTGAGAAGATTCCTCATGGAAACTGGGAAGTAGTTATTTCAGGGCACAGGAGAAATGAACTTTTCTACTCATAATTCAGTCTCCAGCATGCAAAGCTAGTGTGGCAGGAGAGTTGAGCCATTCTCTGAGAAGATTCCTCATGGAAACTGGGAACTAGTTATTTCAGGGCCCAGGAGAAATGAATTTTTCTACTCATAATTCAGCCTCCAGCATGCAAAGCTAGTGTGGCAGGAGAGTTGAGCCATTCTCTGAGAAGATTCCTCAGGTTAACTGGGACCTAGTTATTTCAGGGCACAGGAGAAATGAATTTTTCTACTCATAATTCAGCCTCCACAACAAAGCTAGTGTGGCAGGAGAGTTGAGCCTTTCTCTGAGAAGGTTCCTCATGGAAAATGAGAACTAGTTATTTCAGGGCACAGGAGAAATGAATTTTTCTACACATAATTCAGCCTCCAGCAAGCAAAGCTAGTGTGGAAGGAGAATTGAGCCATTCTCTGAGAAGATTCCTCATGGAAACTGGGAACTAGTTATTTCAGGGCACAGGAGAAATGAATTTTTCTACGCATAATTCAGCCTCCAGCAAGCAAAGCTAGTGTGGCAGGAGAGTTGAACCTTTCTCTGAGAAGGTTCTTCATGGAAACTGAGAACTATTTATTTCAGGGCACAGGAGAAATGAATTTTTCTACTCATAATTCAGCCTCCAGCAAGCTAAGCTAGTTTGGCAGGAGAGTTGAGCCATTCTCTGAGAAGATTCCTCATGGAAACTGGGAACTAGTTATTTCAGGGCACAGGAGAAATGTATTTTTCTACTCATAAATCAGTCTCCAGTAAGCAAAGCTAGTGTGGCAGGAGAGTTGAGCCATTCTCTGAGAAGTTTCCTCATGGAAATTGGGAATTAGATATTTCAGGGCACAGGAGATATGAAGATTTTCTACTTATAATTCAGCCTCCAGCCAGCAAAGCTAGTGTGGCAGGAGAGTTGAGCCTTTCTCTGAGAAGATTCCTCATGGAATCTGGGAACTAGTTATTTCAGGGCACAGGAGAAATGAATTTTTCTACTCAAAATTCAGGCTTCAGCAAGCAAAGCTAGTGTGGCAGGAGAGTTGAGCCATTCTCTGAGAAGATTGCTCATGGAAACTGGGAACTAGATATTTCAGGACACAGGAGAAATGCAGATTTTCTACTCATAATTCAGCCTCCAGCAAGCAAAGCTAGTGTGGCAGGAGAGTTGAGCCATTCTCTGAGAAGATTCCTCATGGAAACTGGGAACTAGTTATTTCAGGGCCCAGGAGAAATGTATTTTTCTACTCATAATTCAGCCTCCAGCAAGCAAAGCTAGTGTGGCAGGAGAGTTGAGCCATTCTCTGAGAAGATTCCTCATGGAAATTGGTAATTAGATATTTCAGGGCACAGGAGATATGAAGATTTTCTACTTATAATTCATCCTCCAGCCAGCAAAGCTTGTGGCAGGAGAGTTGAGCCATTCTCTGAGAAGATTCCTCATGGAATCTGGGAACTAGTTATTTCATGGCACAGGAGAAATGAATTTTTCTACTCATAATTCAGGCTTCAGCAAGCAAAGCTAGTGTGGCAGGAGAGTTGAGCCATTCTCTGAGAAGATTCCTCATGGAAACTGGGAACTAGATATTTCAGGGCACAGGAGAAATGCAGATTTTCTTCTCATAATTCAGCCTCCAGCAAGCAAAGCTAGTGTGGCAGGAGAGTTGAGCCATTCTCTGAGAAGATTCCTCATAGAAACTGGGAACTAGTTATTTCGGGGCACAGGAGAAATGAATTTTTGTACTCATAATTCAGCCTCCAGCATGCAAAGCTAGTGTGGCAGGAGAGTTGAGCCATTCTCTGAGAAGATTCCTCATGGAAACTGGGAACTAGTTATTTCAGGGCACAGGAGAAATGAATTTTTCTACTCATAATTAAGCCTCCAGCAAGAAAGCTAGTGTGGCAGGAGAGTTGAGCCATTCTCTGAGAAGATTTCTCATGGAAACTGTGAACTAGTTATTTCAGGGCCCAGGAGAAATGAATTTTTCTACTCATAATTCAGCCTCCAGCATGCAAAGCTAGTGTGGCAGGAGAGTTGAGCCATTCTCTGAGAAGATTCCTCATGGAAACTGGGAACTAGTTATTTCTGGGCACAGGAGAAATGAATTTTTCTACTCATAATTCAGCCTCCAGCAAGCAAAGCCAGTGTGGTAGGAGAGTTGAGCCATTCTCTGAGAAGATTCCTCATGGAAACTGGGAACTAGTTATTTCACAGCACAGGAGAAATGAATTTTTCTACTCATAATTCAGCCTCCAGCATGCAGAGCTAGTGTGGCAGGAGAGTTGAGCCATTCTCTGAGAAGACTCCTCATGGAAACTGGGAACTAGTTACTTCACGGCACAGGAGAAATGAATTTTTGTACTCATAATTCAGCTTCCAGCATGCGAAGCTAGTGTGGCAGGAGAGTTGAGCCATTCTCTGAGAAGATTCCTCATGGAAACTGGGAAGTAGTTATTTCAGGGCACAGGAGAAATGAACTTTTCTACTCATAATTCAGTCTCCAGCATGCAAAGCTAGTGTGGCAGGAGAGTTGAGCCATTCTCTGAGAAGATTCCTCATGGAAACTGGGAACTAGTTATTTCACGGCACAGGAGAAATGAATTTTTCTACTCATAATTCAGCCTCCAGCATGCAAAGCTAGTGTGGCAGGAGAGTTGAGCCATTCTCTGAGAAGATTCCTCAGGTTAACTTGGACCTAGTTATTTCAGGGCACAGGAGAAATGAATTTTTCTACTCATAATTCAGCCTCCACAACAAAGCTAGTGTGGCAGGAGAGTTGAGCCTTTCTCTGAGAAGGTTCCTCATGGAAAATGAGAACTAGTTATTTCAGGGCACAGGAGAAATGAATTTTTCTACTCATAATTCAGCCTCCAGCAAGCAAAGCTAGTGTGGCAGGAGAATTGAGCCATTCTCTGAGAAGATTCCTCATGGAAACTGGGAACTAGTTATTTCAGGGCACAGGAGAAATGAATTTTTCTACGCATAATTCAGCCTCCAGCAAGCAAAGCTAGTGTGGCAGGAGAGTTGAACCTTTCTCTGAGAAGGTTCTTCATGGAAACTGAGAACTATTTATTTCAGGGCACAGGAGAAATGAATTTTTCTACTCATAATTCAGCCTCCAGCAAGCAAAGCTAGTTTGGCAGGAGAGTTGAGCCATTCTCTGAGAAGATTCCTCATGGAAACTGGGAACTAGTTATTTCAGGGCACAGGAGAAATGTATTTTTCTACTCATAAATCAGTCTCCAGTAAGCAAAGCTAGTGTGGCAGGAGAGTTGAGCCATTCTCTGAGAAGTTTCCTCATGGAAATTGGGAATTAGATATTTCAGGGCACAGGAGATATGAAGATTTTCTACTTATAATTCAGCCTCCAGCCAGCAAAGCTAGTGTGGCAGGAGAGTTGAGCCTTTCTCTGAGAAGATTCCTCATGGAATCTGGGAACTAGTTATTTCAGGGCACAGGAGAAATGAATTTTTCTACTCATAATTCAGGCTTCAGCAAGCAAAGCTAGTGTGGCAGGAGAGTTGAGCCATTCTCTGAGAAGATTGCTCATGGAAACTGGGAACTAGATATTTCAGGACACAGGAGAAATGCAGATTTTCTACTCATAATTCAGCCTCCAGCAAGCAAAGCTAGTGTGGCAGGAGAGTTGAGCCATTCTCTGAGAAGATTCCTCATGGAAACTGGGAACTAGTTATTTCAGGGCAAAGGAGAAATGAATTTTTCTACTCATAATTCAGCCTCCAGCAAGCAAAGCTAGTGTGGCAGGAGAGTTGAGCCATTCTCTGAGAAGATTCCTCATGGAAACTGGGAACAAGTTATTTCAGGGCACAGGAGAAATGAATTTTTCTACTCATAATTCAGTCTCCACAAGCAAAGCTAGTGTGGCAGGAGAGTTGAAACTTTCTCTGAGAAGGTTCCTCATGGAAACTGAGAACTAGTTATTTCAGGGCACAGGAGAAATGAATTTTTCTACTCATAATTCAGCCTCCAGCAAGCAAAGCTAGTTTGGCAGGAGAGTTGAGCCATTCTCTGAGAAGATTCCTCATGGAAACTGGGAACTAGTTATTTCAGGGCACAGGAGAAATGTATTTTTCTACTCATAATTCAGCCTCCAGCAAGCAAAGCTAGTGTGGCAGGAGAGTTGAGCCATTCTCTGAGAAGATTCCTCATGGAAATTGGTAATTAGATATTTCAGGGCACAGGAGATATGAAGATTTTCTACTTATAATTCAGCCTCCAGCCAGCAAAGCTAGTGTGGCAGGAGAGTTGAGCCATTCTCTGAGAAGATTCCTCATGGAATCTGGGAACTAGTTATTTCATGGCACAGGAGAAATGTATTTTTCTACTCATAATTCAGGCTTCAGCAAGCAAAGCTAGTGTGGCAGGAGAGTTGAGCCATTCTCTGAGAAGATTCCTCATGGAAACTGGGAACTAGATATTTCAGGGCACAGGAGAAATGCAGATTTTCTACTCATAATTCAGCCTCCAGCAAGCAAAGCTAGTGTGGCAGGAGAGTTGAGCCATTCTCTGAGAAGATTCCTCATAGAAACTGGGAACTAGTTATTTCGGGGCACAGGAGAAATGAATTTTTGTACTCATAATTCAGCCTCCAGCATGCAAAGCTAGTGTGGCAGGAGAGTTGAGCCATTCTCTGAGAAGATTCCTCATGGAAACTGGGAACTAGTTATTTCAGGGCACAGGAGAAATGAATTTTTCTACTCATAATTCAGCCTCCAGCAAGAAAGCTAGTGTGGCAGGAGAGTTGAGCCATTCTCTGAGAAGCTTTCTCATGGAAACTGGGAACTAGTTATTTCAGGGCACAGGAGAAACGAATTTGTCTACTCATAATTCAGCCTCCAGAAAGCAAAGATACTGTGGCAGGAGAGTTGAGCCATTCTCTGAGATGATTCCTCATTTAAACCGGGAACTAGTTATTTCAGGGCACAGGAGAAATGAATTTTTCTACTCATAATTCAGACTCCACAATCAAAGCTAGTGTGGCAGGAGAGTTGAGCCATTCTCTCAGAAGGTTCTTCATGGAAACTGGGAACTAGTTATTTCAGGGCACAGGAGAAATGAATTTTTCTACTCATAATTCAGCGTCCAGCAAGCAAAGCTAGTGTGGCAGGAGAGTTTAGCCATTCTCTGAGAAGATTCCTCATGGAAACTGGGAACTAGATATTTCAGTTCACAGGAGAAATGAAGATTTTCTACTCATAATTCCGCCTCCAGCCAGCAAAGCTAGTGTGGCAGGAGAGTTGAAGCATTCTCTGAGAGGATTCCTCATGGAAACTGGGAACTAGATATTTCAGGGCACAGGAGAAATGAAGATGTTCTACTCATAATTCAGCCTCCAGCAAGCAAAGCTAGTGTGGCAGGAGAGTTGAGCCATTCTCTGAGAAGATTCCTCATGGAAACTGGGAACTAGATATTTCACTCCACCGGAGAAATTAATTTTTCTACGCATAATTCAGCCTCCAGCAAGCAAAGCTAGTGTGGCAGGAGAGTTGAGCCATTCTCTGAGAAGATTCCTCATGTTAACTGGGAACTAGTTATTTCAGGGCACAGGAGAAATGAATTTTTCTACTCATAACTCAGCCTCCACAAGTAAAGCTAGTGTGGCAGGAGAGTTGAACCTTTCTCTGAGAAGGTTGCTCATGGAAACTGAGAACTAGTTATTTAAGGGCATAGGAGAAATGAATTTTTCTACTCATAATTCAGCCTCCAGCAAGCAAAGCTAGTGTGGCAGGAGAGTTGAGCCATTCTCTGAGAAGATTCCTCATAGAAACTGGGAACTAGTTATTTCGGGGCACAGGAGAAATGAATTTTTGTACTCATAATTCAGCCTCCAGCGTGCAAAGCTAGTGTGGCAGGAGAGTTGAGCCATTCTCTGAGAAGATTCCTCATGGAAACTGGGAACTAGTTATTTCAGGGCACAGGAGAAATGAATTTTTCTACTCATAATTAAGCCTCCAGCAAGAAAGCTAGTGTGGCTGGAGAGTTGAGCCATTCTCTGAGAAGATTTCTCATGGAAACTGGGAACTAGTTATTTCAGGGCCCAGGAGAAATGAATTTTTCTACTCATAATTCAGCCTCCAGCATGCAAAGCTAGTGTGGCAGGAGAGTTGAGCCATTCTCTGAGAAGATTCCTCATGGAAACTGGGAACTAGTTATTTCTGGGCACAGGAGAAATGAATTTTTCTACTCATAATTCAGCCTCCAGCAAGCAAAGCCAGTGTGGTAGGAGAGGTGAGCCATTATCTGAGAAGATTCCTCATGGAAACTGGGAACTAGTTATTTCAGGGCCCAGGAGAAATGAATTTTTCTACTCATAATTCAGCCTCCAGCATGCAAAGCTAGTGTGGCAGGAGAGTTGAGCCATTCTCTGAGAAGATTCCTCAGGTTAACTGGGACCTAGTTATTTCAGGGCACAGGAGAAATGAATTTTTCTACTCATAATTCAGCCTCCACAACAAAGCTAGTGTGGCAGGAGAGTTGAGCCTTTCTCTGAGAAGGTTCCTCATGGAAAATGAGAACTAGTTATTTCAGGGCACAGGAGAAATGAATTTCTCTACTCATAATTCAGCCTCCAGCAAGCAAAGCTAGTGTGGCAGGAGAATTGAGCCATTCTCTGAGAAGATTCCTCATGGAATCTGGGAACTAGTTATTTCAGGGCACAGGAGAAATGAATTTTTCTACGCATAATTCAGCCTCCAGCAAGCAAAGCTAGTGTGGCAGGAGAGTTGAACCTTTCTCTGAGAAGGTTCCTCATGGAAACTGAGAACTATTTATTTCAGGGCACAGGAGAAATGAATTTTTCTACTCATAATTCAGCCTCCAGCAAGCAAAGCTAGTTTGGCAGGAGAGTTGAGCCATTCTTTGAGAAGATTCCTCATGGAAACTGGGAACTAGTTATTTCAGGGCACAGGAGAAATGTATTTTTCTACTCATAAATCAGCCTCCAGTAAGCAAAGCTAGTGTGGCAGGAGAGTTGAGCCATTCTCTGAGAAGATTCCTCATGGAAATTGGGAATTAGATATTTCAGGGCACAGGAGATATGAAGATTTTCTACTTATAATTCAGCCTCCAGCCAGCAAAGCTAGTGTGGCAGGAGAGTTGAGCCTTTCTCTGAGAAGATTCCTCATGGAATCTGGGAACTATTTATTTCAGGGCACAGGAGAAATGAATTTTTCTACTCATAATTCAGGCTTCAGCAAGCAAAGCTAGTGTGGCAGGAGAGTTGAGCCATTCTCTGAGAAGATTGCTCATGGAAACTGGGAACTAGATATTTCAGGACACAGGAGAAATGCAGATTTTCTACTCATAATTCAGCCTCCAGCAAGCAAAGCTAGTGTGGCAGGAGAGTTGAGCCATTCTCTGAGAAGATTCCTCATGGAAACTGGGAACTAGTTATTTCTGGGCACAGGAGAAATGAATTTTTCTACACATAATTCCGCCTCCAGCAAGCAAAGCTAGTGTGGTAGGAGAGTTGAGCCATTCTCTGAGAAGATTCCTCATGGAAACTGGGAACTAGTTATTTCAGGGCACAGGAGAAATGAATTTTTCTACTCATAATTCAGCCTCCAGCAAGCAAAGCTAGTGTGGCAGGAGAGTTGAGCCATTCTCTGAGAAGATTCCTCATGGAAATTGGTAATTAGATATTTCAGGGCACAGGAGATATGAAGATTTTCTACTTATAATTCATCCTCCAGCCAGCAAAGCTTGTGGCAGGAGAGTTGAGCCATTCTCTGAGAAGATTCCTCATGGAATCTGGGAACTAGTTATTTCATGGCACAGGAGAAATGAATTTTTCTACTCATAATTCAGGCTTCAGCAAGCAAAGCTAGTGTGGCAGGAGAGTTGAGCCATTCTCTGAGAAGATTCCTCATGGAAACTGGGAACTAGATATTTCAGGGCACAGGAGAAATGCAGATTTTCTACTCATAATTCAGCCTCCAGCAAGCAAAGCTAGTGTGGCAGGAGAGTTGAGCCATTCTCTGAGAAGATTCCTCATAGAAACTGGGAACTAGTTATTTCGGGGCACAGGAGAAATGAATTTTTGTACTCATAATTCAGCCTCCAGCATGCAAAGCTAGTGTGGCAGGAGAGTTGAGCCATTCTCTGAGAAGATTCCTCATGGAAACTGGGAACTAGTTATTTCAGGGCACAGGAGAAATGAATTTTTCTACTCATAATTAAGCCTCCAGCAAGAAAGCTAGTGTGGCAGGAGAGTTGAGCCATTCTCTGAGAAGATTTCTCATGGAAACTGTGAACTAGTTATTTCAGGGCCCAGGAGAAATGAATTTTTCTACTCATAATTCAGCCTCCAGCATGCAAAGCTAGTGTGGCAGGAGAGTTGAGCCATTCTCTGAGAAGATTCCTCATGGAAACTGGGAACTAGTTATTTCTGGGCACAGGAGAAATGAATTTTTCTACTCATAATTCAGCCTCCAGCAAGCAAAGCCAGTGTGGTAGGAGAGTTGAGCCATTCTCTGAGAAGATTCCTCATGGAAACTGGGAACTAGTTATTTCACAGCACAGGAGAAATGAATTTTTCTACTCATAATTCAGCCTCCAGCATGCAGAGCTAGTGTGGCAGGAGAGTTGAGCCATTCTCTGAGAAGACTCCTCATGGAAACTGGGAACTAGTTACTTCACGGCACAGGAGAAATGAATTTTTGTACTCATAATTCAGCTTCCAGCATGCGAAGCTAGTGTGGCAGGAGAGTTGAGCCATTCTCTGAGAAGATTCCTCATGGAAACTGGGAAGTAGTTATTTCAGGGCACAGGAGAAATGAACTTTTCTACTCATAATTCAGTCTCCAGCATGCAAAGCTAGTGTGGCAGGAGAGTTGAGCCATTCTCTGAGAAGATTCCTCATGGAAACTGGGAACTAGTTATTTCACGGCACAGGAGAAATGAATTTTTCTACTCATAATTCAGCCTCCAGCATGCAAAGCTAGTGTGGCAGGAGAGTTGAGCCATTCTCTGAGAAGATTCCTCAGGTTAACTTGGACCTAGTTATTTCAGGGCACAGGAGAAATGAATTTTTCTACTCATAATTCAGCCTCCACAACAAAGCTAGTGTGGCAGGAGAGTTGAGCCTTTCTCTGAGAAGGTTCCTCATGGAAAATGAGAACTAGTTATTTCAGGGCACAGGAGAAATGAATTTTTCTACTCATAATTCAGCCTCCAGCAAGCAAAGCTAGTGTGGCAGGAGAATTGAGCCATTCTCTGAGAAGATTCCTCATGGAAACTGGGAACTAGTTATTTCAGGGCACAGGAGAAATGAATTTTTCTACGCATAATTCAGCCTCCAGCAAGCAAAGCTAGTGTGGCAGGAGAGTTGAACCTTTCTCTGAGAAGGTTCTTCATGGAAACTGAGAACTATTTATTTCAGGGCACAGGAGAAATGAATTTTTCTACTCATAATTCAGCCTCCAGCAAGCAAAGCTAGTTTGGCAGGAGAGTTGAGCCATTCTCTGAGAAGATTCCTCATGGAAACTGGGAACTAGTTATTTCAGGGCACAGGAGAAATGTATTTTTCTACTCATAAATCAGTCTCCAGTAAGCAAAGCTAGTGTGGCAGGAGAGTTGAGCCATTCTCTGAGAAGTTTCCTCATGGAAATTGGGAATTAGATATTTCAGGGCACAGGAGATATGAAGATTTTCTACTTATAATTCAGCCTCCAGCCAGCAAAGCTAGTGTGGCAGGAGAGTTGAGCCTTTCTCTGAGAAGATTCCTCATGGAATCTGGGAACTAGTTATTTCAGGGCACAGGAGAAATGAATTTTTCTACTCATAATTCAGGCTTCAGCAAGCAAAGCTAGTGTGGCAGGAGAGTTGAGCCATTCTCTGAGAAGATTGCTCATGGAAACTGGGAACTAGATATTTCAGGACACAGGAGAAATGCAGATTTTCTACTCATAATTCAGCCTCCAGCAAGCAAAGCTAGTGTGGCAGGAGAGTTGAGCCATTCTCTGAGAAGATTCCTCATGGAAACTGGGAACTAGTTATTTCAGGGCAAAGGAGAAATGAATTTTTCTACTCATAATTCAGCCTCCAGCAAGCAAAGCTAGTGTGGCAGGAGAGTTGAGCCATTCTCTGAGAAGATTCCTCATGGAAACTGGGAACAAGTTATTTCAGGGCACAGGAGAAATGAATTTTTCTACTCATAATTCAGTCTCCACAAGCAAAGCTAGTGTGGCAGGAGAGTTGAAACTTTCTCTGAGAAGGTTCCTCATGGAAACTGAGAACTAGTTATTTCAGGGCACAGGAGAAATGAATTTTTCTACTCATAATTCAGCCTCCAGCAAGCAAAGCTAGTTTGGCAGGAGAGTTGAGCCATTCTCTGAGAAGATTCCTCATGGAAACTGGGAACTAGTTATTTCAGGGCACAGGAGAAATGTATTTTTCTACTCATAATTCAGCCTCCAGCAAGCAAAGCTAGTGTGGCAGGAGAGTTGAGCCATTCTCTGAGAAGATTCCTCATGGAAATTGGTAATTAGATATTTCAGGGCACAGGAGATATGAAGATTTTCTACTTATAATTCAGCCTCCAGCCAGCAAAGCTAGTGTGGCAGGAGAGTTGAGCCATTCTCTGAGAAGATTCCTCATGGAATCTGGGAACTAGTTATTTCATGGCACAGGAGAAATGTATTTTTCTACTCATAATTCAGGCTTCAGCAAGCAAAGCTAGTGTGGCAGGAGAGTTGAGCCATTCTCTGAGAAGATTCCTCATGGAAACTGGGAACTAGATATTTCAGGGCACAGGAGAAATGCAGATTTTCTACTCATAATTCAGCCTCCAGCAAGCAAAGCTAGTGTGGCAGGAGAGTTGAGCCATTCTCTGAGAAGATTCCTCATAGAAACTGGGAACTAGTTATTTCGGGGCACAGGAGAAATGAATTTTTGTACTCATAATTCAGCCTCCAGCATGCAAAGCTAGTGTGGCAGGAGAGTTGAGCCATTCTCTGAGAAGATTCCTCATGGAAACTGGGAACTAGTTATTTCAGGGCACAGGAGAAATGAATTTTTCTACTCATAATTCAGCCTCCAGCAAGAAAGCTAGTGTGGCAGGAGAGTTGAGCCATTCTCTGAGAAGCTTTCTCATGGAAACTGGGAACTAGTTATTTCAGGGCACAGGAGAAACGAATTTGTCTACTCATAATTCAGCCTCCAGAAAGCAAAGATACTGTGGCAGGAGAGTTGAGCCATTCTCTGAGATGATTCCTCATTTAAACCGGGAACTAGTTATTTCAGGGCACAGGAGAAATGAATTTTTCTACTCATAATTCAGACTCCACAATCAAAGCTAGTGTGGCAGGAGAGTTGAGCCATTCTCTCAGAAGGTTCTTCATGGAAACTGGGAACTAGTTATTTCAGGGCACAGGAGAAATGAATTTTTCTACTCATAATTCAGCGTCCAGCAAGCAAAGCTAGTGTGGCAGGAGAGTTTAGCCATTCTCTGAGAAGATTCCTCATGGAAACTGGGAACTAGATATTTCAGTTCACAGGAGAAATGAAGATTTTCTACTCATAATTCCGCCTCCAGCCAGCAAAGCTAGTGTGGCAGGAGAGTTGAAGCATTCTCTGAGAGGATTCCTCATGGAAACTGGGAACTAGATATTTCAGGGCACAGGAGAAATGAAGATGTTCTACTCATAATTCAGCCTCCAGCAAGCAAAGCTAGTGTGGCAGGAGAGTTGAGCCATTCTCTGAGAAGATTCCTCATGGAAACTGGGAACTAGATATTTCACTCCACCGGAGAAATTAATTTTTCTACGCATAATTCAGCCTCCAGCAAGCAAAGCTAGTGTGGCAGGAGAGTTGAGCCATTCTCTGAGAAGATTCCTCATGTTAACTGGGAACTAGTTATTTCAGGGCACAGGAGAAATGAATTTTTCTACTCATAACTCAGCCTCCACAAGTAAAGCTAGTGTGGCAGGAGAGTTGAACCTTTCTCTGAGAAGGTTGCTCATGGAAACTGAGAACTAGTTATTTAAGGGCATAGGAGAAATGAATTTTTCTACTCATAATTCAGCCTCCAGCAAGCAAAGCTAGTGTGGCAGGAGAGTTGAGCCATTCTCTGAGAAGATTCCTCATAGAAACTGGGAACTAGTTATTTCGGGGCACAGGAGAAATGAATTTTTGTACTCATAATTCAGCCTCCAGCGTGCAAAGCTAGTGTGGCAGGAGAGTTGAGCCATTCTCTGAGAAGATTCCTCATGGAAACTGGGAACTAGTTATTTCAGGGCACAGGAGAAATGAATTTTTCTACTCATAATTAAGCCTCCAGCAAGAAAGCTAGTGTGGCTGGAGAGTTGAGCCATTCTCTGAGAAGATTTCTCATGGAATCTGGGAACTAGTTATTTCAGGGCCCAGGAGAAATGAATTTTTCTACTCATAATTCAGCCTCCAGCATGCAAAGCTAGTGTGGCAGGAGAGTTGAGCCATTCTCTGAGAAGATTCCTCATGGAAACTGGGAACTAGTTATTTCTGGGCACAGGAGAAATGAATTTTTCTACTCATAATTCAGCCTCCAGCAAGCAAAGCCAGTGTGGTAGGAGAGGTGAGCCATTATCTGAGAAGATTCCTCATGGAAACTGGGAACTAGTTATTTCAGGGCCCAGGAGAAATGAATTTTTCTACTCATAATTCAGCCTCCAGCATGCAAAGCTAGTGTGGCAGGAGAGTTGAGCCATTCTCTGAGAAGATTCCTCAGGTTAACTGGGACCTAGTTATTTCAGGGCACAGGAGAAATGAATTTTTCTACTCATAATTCAGCCTCCACAACAAAGCTAGTGTGGCAGGAGAGTTGAGCCTTTCTCTGAGAAGGTTCCTCATGGAAAATGAGAACTAGTTATTTCAGGGCACAGGAGAAATGAATTTCTCTACTCATAATTCAGCCTCCAGCAAGCAAAGCTAGTGTGGCAGGAGAATTGAGCCATTCTCTGAGAAGATTCCTCATGGAATCTGGGAACTAGTTATTTCAGGGCACAGGAGAAATGAATTTTTCTACGCATAATTCAGCCTCCAGCAAGCAAAGCTAGTGTGGCAGGAGAGTTGAACCTTTCTCTGAGAAGGTTCCTCATGGAAACTGAGAACTATTTATTTCAGGGCACAGGAGAAATGAATTTTTCTACTCATAATTCAGCCTCCAGCAAGCAAAGCTAGTTTGGCAGGAGAGTTGAGCCATTCTTTGAGAAGATTCCTCATGGAAACTGGGAACTAGTTATTTCAGGGCACAGGAGAAATGTATTTTTCTACTCATAAATCAGCCTCCAGTAAGCAAAGCTAGTGTGGCAGGAGAGTTGAGCCATTCTCTGAGAAGATTCCTCATGGAAATTGGGAATTAGATATTTCAGGGCACAGGAGATATGAAGATTTTCTACTTATAATTCAGCCTCCAGCCAGCAAAGCTAGTGTGGCAGGAGAGTTGAGCCTTTCTCTGAGAAGATTCCTCATGGAATCTGGGAACTATTTATTTCAGGGCACAGGAGAAATGAATTTTTCTACTCATAATTCAGGCTTCAGCAAGCAAAGCTAGTGTGGCAGGAGAGTTGAGCCATTCTCTGAGAAGATTGCTCATGGAAACTGGGAACTAGATATTTCAGGACACAGGAGAAATGCAGATTTTCTACTCATAATTCAGCCTCCAGCAAGCAAAGCTAGTGTGGCAGGAGAGTTGAGCCATTCTCTGAGAAGATTCCTCATGGAAACTGGGAACTAGTTATTTCTGGGCACAGGAGAAATGAATTTTTCTACACATAATTCCGCCTCCAGCAAGCAAAGCTAGTGTGGTAGGAGAGTTGAGCCATTCTCTGAGAAGATTCCTCATGGAAACTGGGAACTAGTTATTTCAGGGCACAGGAGAAATGAATTTTTCTACTCATAATTCAGCCTCCAGCAAGCAAATCTAGTGTGGCAGGAGAGTTGAGACATTCTCTGAGAAGATTTCTCATGGAAACTGGGAACTAGTTATTTCAGGGCACAGGAGAAATGAATTTGTCTACTCATAATTCAGCCTCCAGAAAGCAAAGCTACTGTGGCAGGAGAGTTGAGCCATTCTCTGAGATGATTCCTCATTTAAACCGGGAACTAGTTATTTCAGGGCACAGGAGAAATGAATTTTTCTACTCATAATTCAGACTCCACAAGCAAAGCTAGTGTGGCAGGAGAGTTGAGCCATTCTCTCAGAAGGTTCTTCATGGAAACTGGGAACTAGTTATTTCAGGGCACAGGAGAAATGAATTTTTCTACTCATAATTCAGCCTCCAGCAAGCAAAGCTAGTGTGGCAGGAGAGTTTAGCCATTCTCTGAGAAGATTCCTCATGGAAACTGGGAACTAGATATTTCAGTTCACAGGAGAAATGAAGATTTTCTACTCATAATTCCGCCTCCAGCCAGCAAAGCTAGTGTGGCAGGAGAGTTGAACCATTCTCTGAGAGGATTCCTCATGGAAACTGGGAACTAGATATTTCAGGGCACAGGAGAAATGAAGATGTTCTACTCATAATTCAGCCTCCAGCAAGCAAAGCTAGTGTGGCAGGAGAGTTGAGCCATTCTCTGAGAAGATTCCTCATGGAAACTGGGAACTAGATATTTCACTGCACCGGAGAAATTAATTTTTCTACGCATAATTCAGCCACCAGCAAGCAAAGCTAGTGTGGCAGGAGAGTTGAGCCATTCTCTGAGAAGATTCCTCATGTTAACTGGGAACTAGTTATTTCAGGGCACAGGAGAAATGAATTTTTCTACTCATAACTCAGCCTCCACAAGTAAAGCTAGTGTGGCAGGAGAGTTGAACCTTTCTCTGAGAAGGTTGCTCATGGAAACTGAGAACTAGTTATTTCAGGGCATAGGAGAAATGAATTTTTCTACTCATAATTCAGCCTCCAGCAAGCAAAGATAGTGTGGCAGGAGAGTTGAGCCATTCTTTGAGAAGATTCCTCATGGACATTGGGAATTAGATATTTCAGGGCACAGGAGATATGAAGATTTTCTACTCATAATTCAGCCTCCAGCCAGCAAAGCTAGTGTGGCAGGAGAGTTGAGCCATTCTCTGAGAAGATTCCTCATGGAATCTGGGAACAAGTTATTTCAGGGCACAGGACAAATGAATTTTTCTACTCATAATTCAGGCTTCAGCAAGCAAAGCTATTGTGGCAGGACAGTTGAGCCATTCTCTGAGAAGATTCCTCATGGAAACTGGGAACTAGATATTTCAGGGCACAGGAGAAATGCAGATTTTCTACTCATAATTCAGCCTCCAGCAAGCAAAGCTAGTGTGGCAGGAGAGTTGAGCCATTCTCTGAGAAGATTCCTCATGGAAACTGGGAACTAGTTATTTCGGGGCACAGGAGAAATGAATTTTTGTACTCATAATTCAGCCTCCAGCATGCAAAGCTAGTGTGGCAGGAGAGTTGAGCCATTCTCTGAGAAGATTCCTCATGGAAACTGGGAACTAGTTATTTCAGGGCCCAGGAGAAATGAATTTTTCTACTCATAATTCAGCCTCCAGCATGCAAAGCTAGTGTGGCAGGAGAGTTGAGCCATTCTCTGAGAAGATTCCTCATGGAAACTGGGAACTAGTTATTTCACGGCACAGGAGAAATGAATTTTTCTACTCATAATTCAGCGTCCAGCAAGCAAAGCTAGTGTGGCAGAAGAGTTGTGCCATTCTCTGAGAAAATTCCTCATGGAAAGTGGGAACTAGTCTTTTCAGGGCACAGGAGAAATGAACTTTTCTACTCATAATTCAGCCTCCAGCAAGCAAAGCTAGTGTGGCAGGAGAGGTGAGCCATTCTCGGAGAAGATTCCTCATGGAAACTGGGAACTAGTTATTTCAGGGCACAGGAGAAATGAAATTTCTACTCATAATTCAGCCTCCAGCAAGCAAATCTAGTGTGGCAGGAGAGTTGAGACATTCTCTGAGAAGATTTCTCATGGAAACTGGGAACTAGTTATTTCAGGGCACAGGAGAAACGAATTTGTCTACTCATAATTCAGCCTCCAGAAAGCAAAGATACTGTGGCAGGAGAGTTGAGCCATTCTCTGAGATGATTCCTCATTTAAACCGGGAACTAGTTATTTCAGGGCACAGGAGAAATGAATTTTTCTACTCATAATTCAGACTCCACAATCAAAGCTAGTGTGGCAGGAGAGTTGAGCCATTCTCTCAGAAGGTTCTTCATGGAAACTGGGAACTAGTTATTTCAGGGCACAGGAGAAATGAATTTTTCTACTCATAATTCAGCCTCCAGCAAGCAAAGCTAGTGTGGCAGGAGAGTTTAGCCATTCTCTGAGAAGATTCCTCATGGAAACTGGGAACTAGATATTTCAGTTCACAGGAGAAATGAAGATTTTCTACTCATAATTCCGCCTCCAGCCAGCAAAGCTAGTGTGGCAGGAGAGTTGAAGCATTCTCTGAGAGGATTCCTCATGGAAACTGGGAACTAGATATTTCAGGGCACAGGAGAAATGAAGATGTTCTACTCATAATTCAGCCTCCAGCAAGCAAAGCTAGTGTGGCAGGAGAGTTGAGCCATTCTCTGAGAAGATTCCTCATGGAAACTGGGAACTAGATATTTCACTCCACCGGAGAAATTAATTTTTCTACGCATAATTCAGCCTCCAGCAAGCAAAGCTAGTGTGGCAGGAGAGTTGAGCCATTGTCTGAGAAGATTCCTCATGTTAACTGGGAACTAGTTATTTCAGGGCACAGGAGAAATGAATTTTTCTACTCATAACTCAGCCTCCACAAGTAAAGCTAGTGTGGCAGGAGAGTTGAACCTTTCTCTGAGAAGGTTGCTCATGGAAACTGAGAACTAGTTATTTCAGGGCATAGGAGAAATGAATTTTTCTACTCATAATTCAGCCTCCAGCAAGCAAAGCTAGTGTGGCAGGAGAGTTGAGCCATTCTCTGAGAAGATTCCTCATAGAAACTGGGAACTAGTTATTTCGGGGCACAGGAGAAATGAATTTTTGTACTCATAATTCAGCCTGCAGCGTGCAAAGCTAGTGTGGCAGGAGAGTTGAGCCATTCTCTGAGAAGATTCCTCATGGAAACTGGGAACTAGTTATTTCAGGGCACAGGAGAAATGAATTTTTCTACTCATAATTAAGCCTCCAGCAAGAAAGCTAGTGTGGCTGGAGAGTTGAGCCATTCTCTGAGAAGATTTCTCATGGAAACTGGGAACTAGTTATTTCAGGGCCCAGGAGAAATGAATTTTTCTACTCATAATTCAGCCTCCAGCATGCAAAGCTAGTGTGGCAGGAGAGTTGAGCCATTCTCTGAGAAGATTCCTCATGGAAACTGGGAACTAGTTATTTCTGGGCACAGGAGAAATGAATTTTTCTACTCATAATTCAGCCTCCAGCAAGCAAAGCCAGTGTGGTAGGAGAGGTGAGCCATTCTCTGAGAAGATTCCTCATGGAAACTGGGAACTAGTTATTTCAGGGCCCAGGAGAAATGAATTTTTCTACTCATAATTCAGCCTCCAGCATGCAAAGCTAGTGTGGCAGGAGAGTTGAGCCATTCTCTGAGAAGATTCCTCAGGATAACTGGGACCTAGTTATTTCAGGGCACAGGAGAAATGAATTTTTCTACTCATAATTCAGCCTCCACAACAAAGCTAGTGTGGCAGGAGAGTTGAGCCTTTCTCTGAGAAGGTTCCTCATGGAAAATGAGAACTAGTTATTTCAGGGCACAGGAGAAATGAATTTCTCTACTCATAATTCAGCCTCCAGCAAGCAAAGCTAGTGTGGCAGGAGAATTGAGCCATTCTCTGAGAAGATTCCTCATGGAATCTGGGAACTAGTTATTTCAGGGCACAGGAGAAATGAATTTTTCTACGCATAATTCAGCCTCCAGCAAGCAAAGCTAGTGTGGCAGGAGAGTTGAACCTTTCTCTGAGAAGGTTCCTCATGGAAACTGAGAACTATTTATTTCAGGGCACAGGAGAAATGAATTTTTCTACTCATAAATCAGCCTCCAGCAAGCAAAGCTAGTTTGGCAGGAGAGTTGAGCCATTCTCTGAGAAGATTCCTCATGGAAACTGGGAACTAGTTATTTCAGGGCACAGGAGAAATGTATTTTTCTACTCATAAATCAGCCTCCAGTAAGCAAAGCTAGTGTGGCAGGAGAGTTGAGCCATTCTCTGAGAAGATTCCTCATGGAAATTGGGAATTAGATATTTCAGGGCACAGGAGATATGAAGATTTTCTACTTATAATTCAGCCTCCAGCCAGCAAAGCTAGTGTGGCAGGAGAGTTGATCCTTTCTCTGAGAAGATTCCTCATGGAATCTGGGAACTATTTATTTCAGGGCACAGGAGAAATGAATTTTTCTACTCATAATTCAGCCTCCAGCATGCAAAGCTAGTGTGGCAGGAGAGTTGAGCCATTCTCTGAGAAGATTCCTCATGGAAACTGGGAACTAGTTATTTCAGGGCCCAGGAGAAATGAATTTTTCTACTCATAATTCAGCCTCCAGCATGCAAAGCTAGTGTGGCAGGAGAGTTGAGCCATTCTCTGAGAAGATTCCTCATGGAAACTGGGAACTAGTTATTTCACGGCACAGGAGAAATGAATTTTTCTACTCATAATTCAGCCTCCAGCAAGCAAAGCTAGTGTGGCAGAAGAGTTGTGCCATTCTCTGAGAAAATTCCTCATGGAAAGTGGGAACTAGTCTTTTCAGGGCACAGGAGAAATGAACTTTTCTACTCATAATTCAGCCTCCAGCAAGCAAAGCTAGTGTGGCAGGAGACTTGAGCCATTCTCGGAGAAGATTCCTCATGGAAACTGGGAACTAGTTATTTCAGGGCACAGGAGAAATGAATTTTTCTACTCATAATTCAGCCTCCAGCAAGCAAAGCTAGTGTGGCAGGAGAGTTGAGACATTCTCTGAGAAGATTCCTCATGGAAACTGGGAACTAGTTATTTCAGGGCACAGGAGAAATGAATTTTTCTGCTCATAATTCAGCCTCCAGCAAGCAAAGCTAGTGTGGCAGAAGAGTTGTGCCATTCTCTGAGAAAATTCCTCATGGAAAGTGGGAACTAGATTTTTCAGGGCACAGGAGAAATGAACTTTTCTACTCATAATTCAGCCTCCAGCAAGCAAAGCTAGTGTGGCAGGAGAGTTGAGCCATTCTCTGAGAAGATTCCTCATGGAAACTGGGAACTAGTTATTTCAGGGCACAGGAGAAATGAATTTTTCTACTCATAATTCAGCCTCCAGCAAGCAAAGCTAGTGTGGCAGGAGAGTTGAGACATTCTCTGAGAAGATTCCTCATGGAAACTGGGAACTAGTTATTTTAGGGCACAGGAGAAATTAATTTTTCTACTCATAATTCAGCCTCCAGCAAGCAAAGCTACTGTGGCAGGAGAGTTGAGCCATTCTCTGAGATGATTCCTCATGGAAACCGGGAACTAGTTATTTCAGGGCATAGGAGAAATGAATTTTTCTACTCATAATTCAGCCTCCACAAGCAAAGCTAGTGTGGCAGGAGAGTTGAGCCATTCTCTCAGAAGGTTCTTCATGGAAACTGGGAACTAGTTATTTCAGGGCACAGGAGAAATGAATATTTCCACTCATAATTCAGTCTCCAGCAAGCAAAGCTAGTGTGGCAGGAGAGTTGAGCCATTCTCGGAGAAGATTCCTCATGGAAACTGGGAACTAGTTATTTCAGGGCACAGGAGAAATGAATTTTTCTACTCATAATTCAGCGTCCATCAAGCAAAGCTAGTGTGGCAGGAGAGTTGAGCCATTATCTGAGAAGATTCCTCATGGAAACTGGGAACTAGATATTTCAGTTCACAGGAAAAATGAAGATTTTCTACTCATAATTCCGCCTAGAGCCAGTAAAGCTAGTGTGGCAGAAGAGATGAACCATTCTCTGAGAGGATTCCTCATGGAAACTGGGAACTAGATATTTCAGGCACAGGAGAAATGAAGATGTTCTACTCATAATTCAGCCTCCAGCAAGCAGAGCTTGTGTGGCAGGAGAGTTGCACCATTCTCTGAGAAGATTCCTCATGGAAACTGGGAACTAGATATTTCAGGGCACAGGAGAAATGAAGATTTTCTACTCATAATTCAGCCTCCAGCAAGCAAAGCTAGTGTGGCAGGAGAGTTGAGCCATTCTCTGAGAAGATTCCTCATGGAAACTGGGAACTAGTTATTTCAGGGCACAGGAGAAATGAATTTTTCTTCTCATAATTCAGCCTCCACAAGCAAAGCGAGTGTGGCAGGAGAGTTCAGCCTTTCTCTGAGAAGGTTCCTCATGGAAACTGTGAACTAGTTATTTCAGGGCACAGGAGAAATGAATTTTTCTACTCATAATTCAGCCTCCAACAAGAAAGCTAGTGTGGCAGGAGAGTTGAGCCATTCTCTGAGACAATTCCTCATGGAAACTGGGAACTAGTTATTTTAGGGCCCAGGAGAAATGAATTTTTCTACTCATAATTCAGCCTCCAGCAAGCAAAGCTAGTGTGGCAGGAGAGTTGAGCCATTCTCTGAGAAGATTCCTCATGGAAACTGGGAACTAGTCTTTTCAGGGCACAGGAGAAATGAACTTTTCTACTCATAATTCAGCCTCCAGCAAGCAAAGCTAGTGTGGCAGGAGAGGTGAGCCATTCTCGGAGAAGATTCCTCATGGAAACTGGGAACTAGTTATTTCAGGGCACAGGAGAAATGAATTTTTCTACTCATAATTCAGCCTCCAGCAAGCAAAGCTAGTGTGGCAGGAGAGTTGAGACATTCTCTGAGAAGATTCCTCATGGAAACTGGGAACTAGTTATTTCAGGGCACAGGAGAAATGAATTTTTCTGCTCATAATTCAGCCTCCATCAAGCAAAGCTAGTGTGGCAGAAGAGTTGTGCCATTCTCTGAGAAAATTCCTCATGGAAAGTGGGAACTAGATTTTTCAGGGCACAGGAGAAATGAACTTTTCTACTCATAATTCAGCCTCCAGCAAGCAAAGCTACTGTGGCAGGAGAGTTGAGCCATTCTCTGAGATGATTCCTCATGGAAACCGGGAACTAGTTATTTCAGGGCATAGGAGAAATGAATTTTTCTACTCATAATTCAGCCTCCACAAGCAAAGCTAGTGTGGCAGGAGAGTTGAGCCATTCTCTCAGAAGGTTCTTCATGGAAACTGGGAACTAGTTATTTCAGGGCACAGGAGAAATGAATATTTCCACTCATAATTCAGTCTCCAGCAAGCAAAGCTAGTGTGGCAGGAGAGTTGAGCCATTCTCGGAGAAGATTCCTCATGGAAACTGGGAACTAGTTATTTCAGTGCACAGGAGAAATGAATTTTTCTACTCATAATTCAGCGTCCATCAAGCAAAGCTAGTGTGGCAGGAGAGTTGAGCCATTATCTGAGAAGATTCCTCATGGAAACTGGGAACTAGATATTTCAGTTCACAGGAAAAATGAAGATTTTCTACTCATAATTCCGCCTAGAGCCAGTAAAGCTAGTGTGGCAGAAGAGATGAACCATTCTCTGAGAGGATTCCTCATGGAAACTGGGAACTAGATATTTCAGGCACAGGAGAAATGAAGATGTTCTACTCATAATTCAGCCTCCAGCAAGCAGAGCTTGTGTGGCAGGAGAGTTGCACCATTCTCTGAGAAGATTCCTCATGGAAACTGGGAACTAGATATTTCAGGGCACAGGAGAAATGAAGATTTTCTACTCATAATTCAGCCTCCAGCAAGCAAAGCTAGTGTGGCAGGAGAGTTGAGCCATTCTCTGAGAAGATTCCTCATGGAAACTGGGAACTAGTTATTTCAGGGCACAGGAGAAATGAATTTTTCTTCTCATAATTCAGCCTCCAGCAAGCAAAGCTAGTGTGGCAGGATAGTTGAGCCATTCTCTGAGAAGATTCCTCATGGAAACTGGGAACTAGTTATTTCAGGGCACAGAGAAATGAATTTTTCTACTCATAATTCAGCCTCAAGCAAGCAAAGCTAGTATGGCAGGAGAGTTGAGCCATTCTCTGAAAAGATTCCTCATGGAAACTGGGAACTAGTTATTTCAGGGCACAGGAGAAATGTATTTTTCTACTCATAATTCAGCCTCCAGCAAGCAAAGCTAGTGTGGCAGGAGAGTTGAGCCATTCTCTGAGAAGATTCCTCATGGAAACTGGGAACTACTTATTTCAGGGCACAGGAGAAATGAATTTTTCTACTCATAATTTAGCCTCCAGCAAGCAAAGCTAGTGTGGCAGGAGAGTTGAGCCATTCTGTGAGAAGATTCCTCATGGAAACTGTTAACTAGTTATTTCAGGGTACAGAAGAAATGAATTTTTCTACTCATAATTCAGCCTCCAGCAAGCAAAGCTAGTGTGGCAGGAAAGTTGAGCCATTCTCTGAGAAGATTCCTCATGGAAACTGGGAACTAGTTATTTCAGGGCACAGGAGAAATGAATTTTTCTACTCATAATTCAGCCTCCAGCAAGCAAAGCTAGTGTGGCAGGAGTGTTGAGCCATTCTCTGAGAAGATTCCTCAGGTTAACTGGGACCTAGTTATTTCAGGGCACAGGAGAAATGAATTTTTCTACTCATAATTCAGCCTCCACAACAAAGCTAGTGTGGCAGGAGAGTTGAGCCTTTCTCTGAGAAAGTTCCTCATGGAAAATGAGAACTAGATATTTCAGGGCACAGGAGAAATGAATTTTTCTACTCATAATTCAGCCTCCAGCAAGCAAAGCTAGTGTGGCAGGAGAATTGAGCCACTCTCTGAGAAGATTCCTCATGGAAACTGGGAACTAGTTATTTCAGGGCACAGGAGAAATGTATTTTTCTACTCATAATTCAGTATCCAGCAAGCAAAGCTAGTGTGGCAGGAGAGTTGAGCCATTCTCTGAGATGATTCCTCATGGAAACTGGGAACTAGTTAATTCGGGGCACAGGAGAAATGAATTTTCCTACTCATAATTCAGCCTCCAGCATGCAGAGCTAGTGTGGCAGGAGAGTTGAACCTTTCTCTGAGAAGATTCCTCATGGAAACTGGGAACTAGTTATTTCAGGGCACAGGAGAAATGAATTTTTCTACTCATAATTAAGCCTCCAGGAAGAAAGCTAGTGTGGCAGGAGAGTTGAGCCATTCTCTGAGAAGATTTCTCATGGAAACTGGGAACTAGTTATTTCAGGCACAGGAGAAAGGAATTTTTCTACTAATAATACAGCCTCCAGCAAGCAAAGCTTGTGTGGCAGGAGAGTTGAGCCATTCTCTGAGAAGATTCCTCATGGAAACTGGGAACTAGTTATTTCTTGGCACAGGAGAAATGAATTTTTCTACTCATAATTCCGCCTCCAGCAAACAAAGCTAGTGTGGTAGGAGAGTTGAGCCATTCTCTGAGAAGATTCCTCATGGAAACTGGGAACTAGTTATTTCACGGCACAGGAGAAATGAATTTTTCTACTCATAATTCAGCCTCCAGCAAGAAAGCTCGTGTGGCAAGAGAGTTGAGCCATTCTCTGAGAAGATTCCTCATGAAAACTGGGAACTAGTTTTTTCAGGGCACAGGAGAAATTAATTTTTCTACTCATAATTCAGCCTCCAGCAAGCAAAGCTAGTGTGGCAGGAGAGTTGAGCCATTCTCTGAGAACATTCCTCATGGAAACTGGGAACTAGTTATTTCAGGGCACAGGACAAATGAATTTTTCTACTCATAATTCAGCCTCCAGCAAGCAAAGCTAGTGTGGCAGGAGAGTTGAGACATTCTCTGAGAAGATTCCTCATGGAAACTGGAAACTAGTTATTTCAGGGCACAGGAGAAATGAATTTTTCTACTCATAATTCAGCCTCCACAAGCAAAGCTAGTGTGGCAGGAGAGTTGAACCTTTCTCTGAGAAGATTCCTCATGGAAACTGAGAACTAGTTATTTCAGGGCATAGGAGAAATGAATTTTTCTACTCATAATTCAGCCCCCAGCAAGCAAAGCTAGTGTGGCAGTAGAGTTGAGTCATTCTCTGAGAAGATTCCTCATGGGAACTGGGAACTAGTTATTTCAGGGCACAGGAGAAATGTATTTTTCTACTCATAATTCAGCCTCCAGCAAGCAAAGCTAGTGTGGCAGGAGAGTTGAGCCATTCTCTGAGAAGATTCCTCATGGAAATTGGGAATTAGATATTTCAGGGCACAGGAGATATGAAGATTTTCTACTCATAATTCAGCCTCCAGCCAGCAAAGCTAATGTGGCAGGAGAGTTGAGGCATTCTCTGAGAAGATTCCTCATGGAATCTGGGAACTAGTTATTTCAGGGCACAGGACAAATGAATTTTTCTACTCATAATTCAGGCTTCAGCAAGTAAAGCTATTGTGGCAGGAGAGTTGAGCCATTCTCTGAGAAGATTCCTCATGGAAACTGGTAACTAGATATTTCAGGGCACAGGAGAAATGCAGATTTTCTACTCATAATTCAGCCTCCAGCAAGCAAAGCTAGTGTGGCAGGAGAGTTGAGCCATTCTCTGAGAAGATTCCTTATGGAAACTGGGAACAAGTTATTTCGGGGCACAGGAGAAATGAATTTTTCTACTCATAATTCAGCCTCCAGCACGCAAAGCTAGTGTGGCAGGAGAGTTGAGCCATTCTCTGAGAAGATTCCTCAAGGAAACTGGGAACTAGTTATTTCAGGGCACAGGAGAAATGAATTTTTCTACTCATAATTAAGCCTCCAGCAAGAAAGTTAGTGTGCCAGGAGAGTTGAGCCATTCTCTGAGAAGATTTCTCATGGAAACTGGGAACTAGTTATTTCAGGGCACAGGAGAAATGAATTTTTCTACTCATAATTCAGCCTACAGCAATCAAAGCTAGTGTGGCAGGAGAGTTGAGCCATTCTCTGAGAAGATTCCTCATGGAAACTGGGAACTAGTTATTTCAGGGCCCAGGAGAAATGAATTTTTCTACTCATAATTCAGCCTCCAGCATGCAAAGCTAGTGTGGCAGGAGAGTTGAGCCATTCTCTGAGAAGATTCCTCATGGAAACTGGAAACTAGTTATTTCAGGGCACAGGAGAAATGAATTTTTCTACTCATAATTCAGCCTCCAGCAAGCAAAGCTAGTGTGGCAGGAGAGTTGAGCCATTCTCTGAGAAGATTCCTCATGGAAACTGGGAACTAGTTATTTCACGGCCCAGGAGAAATGAATTTTTCTACTCATAATTCAGCCTCCAACATGCAAAGCTAGTGTGGCAGGAGAGTTGAGCCATTCTCTGAGAAGATTCCTCATGGAAACTGGGAACTAGTTATTTCACGGCACAGGAGAAATGAATTTTTGTACTCATAATTCAGCCTCCAGCATGCAAAGCTAGTGTGGCAGGAGAGTTGAGCCATTCTCTGAGAAGATTCTTCACGGAAACTGGGAACTAGTTATTTCAGGGCACAGGAGAAATGAATTTTTCTACTCATAATTCAGCCTCCAGCAAGAAAGCTAGTGTGGCAAGAGAGTTGAGCCATTCTCTGAGAAGATTCCTCATGAAAACTGGGAACTAGTTTTTTCAGGGCACAGGAGAAATTAATTTTTCTACTCACAATTCAGCCTCCAGCAAGCAAAGCTAGTGTGGCAGGATAGTTGAGCCATTCTCTGAGAAGATTCCTCATGGAAACTGGGAAATAGTTATTTCAGGGCACAGAGAAATGAATTTTTCTACTCATAATTCAGCCTCAAGCAAGCAAAGCTAGTGTGGCAGGAGAGTTGAGCCATTCTCTGAAAAGATTCCTCATGGAAACTGGGAACTAGTTATTTCAGGGCACAGGAGAAATGTATTTTTCTACTCATAATTCAGCCTCCAGCAAGCAAAGCTAGTGTGGAAGGAGAGTTGAGCCATTCTCTGAGAAGATTCCTCATGGAAACTGGGAACTACTTATTTCAGGGCACAGGAGAAATGAATTTTTCTACTCATAATTTAGCCTCCAGCAAGCAAAGCTAGTGTGGCAGGAGAGTTGAGCCATTCTGTGAGAAGATTCCTCATGGAAACTGTTAACTAGTTATTTCAGGGTACAGAAGAAATGAATTTTTCTACTCATAATTCAGCCTCCAGCAAGCAAAGCTAGTGTGGCAGGAAAGTTGAGCCATTCTCTGAGAAGATTCCTCATGGAAACTGGGAACTAGTTATTTCAGGGCACAGGAGAAATGAATTTTTCTACTCATAATTCAGCCTCCAGCAAGCAAAGCTAGTGTGGCAGGAGAGTTGAGCCATTCTCTGAGAAGATTCCTCAGGTTAACTGGGACCTAGTTATTTCAGGGCACAGGAGAAATGAATTTTTCTACTCATAATTCAGCCTCCACAACAAAGCTAGTGTGGCAGGAGAGTTGAGCCTTTCTCTGAGAAAGTTCCTCATGGAAAATGAGAACTAGATATTTCAGGGCACAGGAGAAATGAATTTTTCTACTCATAATTCAGCCTCCAGCAAGCAAAGCTAGTGTGGCAGGAGAATTGAGCCACTCTCTGAGAAGATTCCTCATGGAAACTGGGAACTAGTTATTTCAGGGCACAGGAGAAATGAATTTTTCTACACATAATTCAGCCTCCAGCAAGCAAAGCTAGTGTGGCAGGAGAGTTGAGCCATTCTCTGAGATGATTCCTCATGGAAACTGGGAACTAGTTATTTCAGGGCACAGGAGAAATGAATTTTCCTACTCATAATTCAGCCTCCAGCATACAGAGCTAGTGTGGCAGGAGAGTTGAACCTTTCTCTGAGAAGATTCCTCATGGAAACTGGGAACTAGTTATTTCAGGGCACAGGAGAAATGAATTTTTCTACTCATAATTAAGCCTCCAGGAAGAAAGCTAGTGTGGCAGGAGCGTTGAGCCATTCTCTGAGAAGATTTCTCATGGAAACTGGGAACTAGTTATTTCAGGCACAGGAGAAAGGAATTTTTCTACTAATAATTCAGCCTCCAGCAAGCAAAGCTTGTGTGGCAGGAGAGTTGAGCCATTCTGTGAGAAGTTTCCTCAGGTTAACTGGGACCTAGTTATTTCAGGGCACAGGAGAAATGAATTTTTCTACTCATAATTCAGCCTCCACAACAAAGCTAGTGTGGCAGGAGAGTTGAGCCTTTCTCTGAGAAGGTTCCTCATGGAAAATGAGAACTAGTTATTTCAGGGCACAGGAGAAATGAATTTCTCTACTCATAATTCAGCCTCCAGCAAGCAAAGCTAGTGTGGCAGGAGAATTGAGCCATTCTCTGAGAAGATTCCTCATGGAATCTGGGAACTAGTTATTTCAGGGCACAGGAGAAATGATTTTTTCTACGCATAATTCAGCCTCCAGCAAGCAAAGCTAGTGTGGCAGGAGAGTTGAACCTTTCTCTGAGAAGGTTCCTCATGGAAACTGAGAACTATTTATTTCAGGGCACAGGAGAAATGAATTTTTCTACTCATAATTCAGCCTCCAGCAAGCAAAGCTAGTTTGGCAGGAGAGTTGAGCCATTCTCTAAGAAGATTCCTCATGGAAACTGGGAACTAGTTATTTCAGGGCACAGGAGAAATGTATTTTTCTACTCATAAATCAGCCTCCAGTAAGCAAAGCTAGTGTGGCAGGAGAGTTGAGCCATTCTCTGAGAAGATTCCTCATGGAAATTGGGAATTAGATATTTCAGGGCACAGGAGATATGAAGATTTTCTACTTATAATTCAGCCTCCAGCCAGCAAAGCTAGTGTGGCAGGAGAGTTGAGCCTTTCTCTGAGAAGATTCCTCATGGAATCTGGGAACTAGTTATTTCAGGGCACAGGAGAAATGAATTTTTCTACTCATAATTCAGGCTTCAGCAAGCAAAGCTAGTGTGGCAGGAGAGTTGAGCCATTCTCTGAGAAGATTGCTCATGGAAACTGGGAACTAGATATTTCAGGACACAGGAGAAATGCAGATTTTCTACTCATAATTCAGCCTCCAGCAAGCAAAGCTAGTGTGGCAGGAGAGTTGAGCCATTCTCTGAGAAGATTCCTCATGGAAACTGGGAACTAGTTATTTCTGGGCACAGGAGAAATGAATTTTTCTACTCATAATTCAGACTCCACAAGCAAAGCTAGTGTGGCAGGAGAGTTGAGCCATTCTCTCAGAAGGTTCTTCATGGAAACTGGGAACTAGTTATTTCAGGGCACAGGAGAAATGAATTTTTCTACTCATAATTCAGCCTCCAGCAAGCAAAGCTAGTGTGGCAGGAGAGTTTAGCCATTCTCTGAGAAGATTCCTCATGGAAACTGGGAACTAGATATTTCTGTTCACAGGAGAAATGAAGATTTTCTACTCATAATTCCGCCTCAAGCCAGCAAAGCTAGTGTGGCAGGAGAGTTGAACCATTCTCTGAGAGGATTCCTCATGGAAACTGGGAACTAGATATTTCAGGGCACAGGAGAAATGAAGATGTTCTACTCATAATTCAGCCTCCAGCAAGCAAACCTAGTGTGGCAGGAGAGTTGAGCCATTCTCTGAGAAGATTCCTCATGGAAACTGGGAACTAGATATTTCACTGCACCGGAGAAATTAATTTTTCTACGCATAATTCAGCCTCCAGCAAGCAAAGCTAGTGTGGCAGGAGAGTTGAGCCATTCTCTGAGAAGATTCCTCATGTTAACTGGGAACTAGTTATTTCAGGGCACAGGAGAAATGAATTTTTCTACTCATAACTCAGCCTCCACAAGTAAAGCTAGTGTGGCAGGAGAGTTGAACCTTTCTCTGAGAAGGTTGCTCATGGAAACTGAGAACTAGTTATTTCAGGGCATAGGAGAAATGAATTTTTCTACTCATAATTCAGCCTCCAGCAAGCAAAGCTAGTGTGGCAGGAGAGTTGAGCCATTCTCTGAGAAGATTCCTCATGGACATTTGGAATTAGATATTTCAGGGCACAGGAGATATGAAGATTTTCTACTCATAATTCAGCCTCCAGCCAGCAAAGCTAGTGTGGCAGGAGAGTTGAGCCATTCTCTGAGAAGATTCCTCATGGAATCTGGGAACAAGTTATTTCAGGGCACAGGACAAATGAATTTTTCTACTCATAATTCAGGCTTCAGCAAGCAAAGCTATTGTGGCAGGACAGTTGAGCCATTCTCTGAGAAGATTCCTCATGGAAACTGGGAACTAGATATTTTAGGGCACAGGAGAAATGCAGATTTTCTACTCATAATTCAGCCTCCAGCAAGCAAAGCTAGTGTGGCAGGAGAGTTGAGCCATTCTCTGAGAAGATTCCTAATGGAAACTGGGAACTAGTTATTTCGGGGCACAGGAGAAATGAATTTTTCTACTCATAATTCAGCCTCCAGCATGCAAAGCTAGTGTGGCAGGAGAGTTGAGCCATTCTCTGAGAAGATTCCTCATGGAAACTGGGAACTAGTTATTTCAGGGCCCAGGAGAAATGAATTTTTCTACTCATAATTCAGCCTCCAGCATGCAAATCTAGTGTGGCAGGAGAGTTGAGCCATTCTCTGAGAAGATTCCTCATGGAAACTGGGAACTAGTTATTTCAGGGCACAGGAGAAATGAATTTTTCTACTCATAATTCAGCCTCCAGCAAGCAAAGCTAGTGTGGCAGGAGAGTTGAGCCATTCTCTGAGAAGATTCCTCATGGAAACTGGGAACTAGTTATTTCACGGCACAGGAGAAATGAATTTTTCTACTCATAATTCAGCCTCCAGCAAGCAAAGCTAGTGTGGCAGAAGAGTTGTGCCATTCTCTGAGAAAATTCCTCATGGAAAGTGGGAACTAGTTTTTTCAGGGCACAGGAGAAATGAACTTTTCTACTCATAATTCAGCCTCCAGCAAGCAAAGCTAGTGTGGCAGGAGAGGTGAGCCATTCTCGGAGAAGATTCCTCATGGAAACTGGGAACTAGTTATTTCAGGGCACAGGAGAAATGAATTTTTCTACTCATAATTCAGCCTCCAGCAAGCAAAGCTAGTGTGGCAGGAGAGTTGAGACATTCTCTGAGAAGATTCCTCATGGAAACTGGGAACTAGTTATTTCAGGGCACAGGAGAAATGAATTTTTCTGCTCATAATTCAGCCTCCAGCAAGCAAAGCTAGTGTGGCAGAAGAGTTGTGCCATTCTGTGAGAAAATTCCTCATGGAAAGTGGGAACTAGATTTTTCAGGGCACAGGAGAAATGAACTTTTCTACTCATAATTCAGCCTCCAGCAAGCAAAGCTAGTGTGGCAGGAGAGTTGAGCCATTCTCTGAGAAGATTCCTCATGGAAACTGGGAACTAGTTATTTCAGGGCACAGGAGAAATGAATTTTTCTACTCATAATTCAGCCTCCAGCAAGCAAAGCTAGTGTGGCAGGAGAGTTGAGACATTCTCTGAGAAGATTCCTCATGGAAACTGGGAACTAGTTATTTCAGGGCACAGGAGAAATTAATTTTTCTACTCATAATTCAGCCTCCAGCAAGCAAAGCTACTGTGGCAGGAGAGTTGAGCCATTCTCTGAGATGATTCCTCATGGAAACCGGGAACTAGTTATTTCAGGGCATAGGAGAAATGAATTTTTCTACTCATAATTCAGCCTCCACAAGCAAAGCTAGTGTGGCAGGAGAGTTGAGCCATTCTCTCAGAAGGTTCTTCATGGAAACTGGGAACTAGTTATTTCAGGGCACAGGAGAAATGAATATTTCCACTCATAATTCAGTCTCCAGCAAGCAAAACTAGTGTGGCAGGAGAGTTGAGCCATTCTCGGAGAAGATTCCTCATGGAAACTGGGAACTAGTTATTTCAGGGCACAGGAGAAATGAATTTTTCTACTCATAATTCAGCGTCCATCAAGCAAAGCTAGTGTGGCAGGAGAGTTGAGCCATTATCTGAGAAGATTCCTCATGGAAACTGGGAACTAGATATTTCAGTTCACAGGAAAAATGAAGATTTTCTACTCATAATTCCGCCTAGAGCCAGTAAAGCTAGTGTGGCAGAAGAGATGAACCATTCTCTGAGAGGATTCCTCATGGAAACTGGGAACTAGATATTTCAGGCACAGGAGAAATGAAGATGTTCTACTCATAATTCAGCCTCCAGCAAGCAGAGCTAGTGTGGCAGGAGAGTTGAACCATTCTCTGAGAAGATTCCTCATGGAAACTGGGAACTAGATATTTCAGGGCACAGGAGAAATGAAGATTTTCTACTCATAATTCAGCCTCCAGCAAGCAAAGCTAGTGTGGCAGGAGAGTTGAGCCATTCTCTGAGAAGATTCCTCATGGAAACTGGGAACTAGTTATTTCAGGGCACAGGGGAAATGAATTTTTCTTCTCATAATTCAGCCTCCACAAGCAAAGCGAGTGTGGCAGGAGAGTTCAGCCTTTCTCTGAGAAGGTTCCTCATGGAAACTGTGAACTAGTTATTTCAGGGCACAGGAGAAATGAATTTTTCTACTCATAATTCAGCCTCCAACAAGAAAGCTAGTGTGGCAGGAGAGTTGAGCCATTCTCTGAGACAATTCCTCATGGAAACTGGGAACTAGTTATTTTAGGGCCCAGGAGAAATGAATTTTTCTACTCATAATTCAGCCTCCAGCAAGCAAAGCTAGTGTGGCAGGAGAGTTGAGCCATTCTCTGAGAAGATTCCTCATGGAAACTGGGAACTAGTTATTTCAGGGCACAGGAGAAATGAATTTTTCTACTCATAATTCAGCCTCCAGCATGCAGAGCTAGTGTGGGAGGAGAGTTGAGCCATTCTCTGAGAAGATTCCTCATGGAAACTGGGAACTAGTTATTTCACGGCACAGGAGATATGAATTTTTGTACTCATAATTCAGCCTCCAGCATGCAAAGCTAGTGTGGCAGGAGAGTTGAGTCATTCTCTGAGAAGATTCTTCATGGAAACTGGGAACTAGTTATTTCAGGGCACAGGAGAAATGAATTTTTCTACTCATAATTCAGCCTCCAGCAAGAAAGCTAGTGTGGCAAGAGAGTTGAGCCATTCTCTGAGAAGATTCCTCATGAAAACTGGGAACTAGTTTTTTCAGGGCACAGGAGAAATTAATTTTTCTACTCATAATTCAGCCTCCAGCAAGCAAAGCTAGTGTGGCAGGATAGTTGAGCCATTCTCTGAGAAGATTCCTCATGGAAACTGGGAACTAGTTATTTCAGGGCACAGAGAAATGAATTTTTCTACTCATAATTCAGCCTCAAGCAAGCAAAGCTAGTGTGGCAGGAGAGTTGAGCCATTCTCTGAAAAGATTCCTCATGGAAACTGGGAACTAGTTATTTCAGAGCACAGGAGAAATGTATTTTTCTACTCATAATTCAGCCTCCAGCAAGCAAAGCTAGTGTGGCAGGAGAGTTGAGCCATTCTCTGAGAAGATTCCTCATGGAAACTGGGAACTACTTATTTCAGGGCACAGGAGAAATGAATTTTTCTACTCATAATTTAGCCTCCAGCAAGCAAAGCTAGTGTGGCAGGAGAGTTGAGCCATTCTGTGAGAAGAGTCCTCAAGGAAACTGTTAACTAGTTATTTCAGGGTACAGAAGAAATGAATTTTTCTACTCATAATTCAGCCTCCAGCAAGCAAAGCTAGTGTGGCAGGAAAGTTGAGCCATTCTCTGAGAAGATTCCTCATGGAAACTGGGAACTAGTTATTTCAGGGCACAGGAGAAATGAATTTTTCTACTCATAATTCAGCCTCCAGCAAGCAAAGCTAGTGTGGCAGGAGAGTTGAGCCATTCTCTGAGAAGATTCCTCAGGTTAACTGGGACCTAGTTATTTCAGGGCACAGGAGAAATGAATTTTTCTACTCATAATTCAGCCTCCACAACAAAGCTAGTGTGGCAGGAGAGTTGAGCCTTTCTCTGAGAAAGTTCCTCATGGAAAATGAGAACTAGATATTTCAGGGCACAGGAGAAATGAATTTTTCTACTCATAATTCAGCCTCCAGCAAACAAAGCTAGTGTGGCAGGAGAATTGAGCCACTCTCTGAGAAGATTCCTCATGGAAACTGGGAACTAGTTATTTCAGGGCACAGGAGAAATGAATTTTTCTACACATAATTCAGCCTCCAGCAAGCAAAGATAGTGTGGCAGGAGAGTTGAGCCATTCTCTGAGATGATTCCTCATGGAAACTGGGAACTAGTTATTTCGGGGCACAGAAGAAATGAATTTTCCTACTCATAATTCAGCCTCCAGCATGCAGAGCTAGTGTGGCAGGAGAGTTGAACCTTTCTCTGAGAAGATTCCTCATGGAAACTGGGAACTAGTTATTTCAGGGCACTGGAGTAATGAATTTTTCTACTCATAATTAAGCCTCCAGGAAGAAAGCTAGTGTGGCAGGAGAGTTGAGCCATTCTCTGAGAAGATTTCTCATGGAAACTGGGAACTAGTTATTTCAGGCACAGGAGAAAGGAATTTTTCTACTAATAATTCAGCCTCCAGCAAGCAAAGCTTGTGTGGCAGGAGAGTTGAGCCATTCTCTGAGAAGATTCCTCATGGAAACTGGGAACTAGTTATTTCAGGGCACAGGAGAAATGAATTTTTCTACTCATAATTCAGCCTCCAGAATGCAAAGCTAGTGTGGCAGGAGAGTTGAGCCATTCTCTGAGAAGATTCCTCATGGAAACTGGGAACTAGTTATTTCTGGGCACAGGAGAAATGAATTTTTCTACTCATAATTCCGCCTCCAGCAAGCAAAGCTAGTGTGGTAGGAGAGTTGAGCCATTCTCTGAGAAGATTCCTCATGGAAACTGGGAACTAGTTATTTCACGGCACAGGAGAAATGAATTTTTCTACTCATAATTCAGCCTCCAGCAAGAAAGCTCGTGTGGCAAGAGAGTTGAGCCATTCTCTGAGAAGATTCCTCATGAAAACTGGGAACTAGTTTTTTCAGGGCACAGGAGAAATTAATTTTTCTACTCATAATTCAGCCTCCAGCAAGCAAAGCTAGTGTGGCAGGAGAGTTGAGCCATTCTCTGAGAACATTCCTCATGGAAACTGGGAACTAGTTATTTCAGGGTACAGGACAAATTAATTTTTCTACTCATAATTCAGCCTCCAGCAAGCAAAGCTAGTGTGGCAGGAGAGTTGAGACATTCTCTGAGAAGATTCCTCATGGAAACTGGAAACTAGTTATTTCAGGGCACAGGAGAAATGAATTTTTCTACTCATAATTCAGCCTCCACAAGCAAAGCTAGTGTGGCAGGAGAGTTGAACCTTTCTCTGAGAAGGGTCCTCATGGAAACTGAGAACTAGTTATTTCAGGGCATAGGAGAAATGAATTTTTCTACTCATAATTCAGCCCCCAGCAAGCAAAGCTAGTGTGGCAGTAGAGTTGAGTCATTCTCTGAGAAGATTCCTCATGGGAACTGGGAACTAGTTATTTCAGGGCACAGGAGAAATGTATTTTTCTACTCATAATTCAGCCTCCAGCAAGCAAAGCTAGTGTGGCAGGAGAGTTGAGCCATTCTCTGAGAAGATTCCTCATGGAAATTGGGAATTAGATATTTCAGGGCACAGGAGATATGAAGATTTTCTACTCATAATTCAGCCTCCAGCCAGCAAAGCTAATGTGGCAGGAGAGTTGAGCCATTCTCTGAGAAGATTCCTCATGGAAACTGGGAACTAGTTATTTCAGGGCACAGGAGAAATGAATTTTTCTACTCATAATTCAGCCTCCAGCATGCAAAGCTATTGTGGCAGGAGAGTTGAGCCATTCTCTGAGAAGATTCCTCATGGAAACTGGGAACTATTTATTTCAGGGCACAGTAGAATTGAATTTTTCTACTCATAATTCAGCCTCCAGCAAGCAAAGCTAGTGTGGCAGGAGAGTTGAGCCATTCTCTGAGAAGATTCCTCATGGAAACTGGGAACTAGTTATTTCAGGGCACAGGAGAAATGAATTTTTCTACTCATAATTCAGCCTCCAGCACGCAAAGCTAGTGTGGCAGAAGAGTTGAGCCATTCTCTGTGAAGGTTCCTCATGGAAACTGGGAACTAGATATTTCAGGGTACAGGAGAAATGCAGACTTTCTACTCATAACTCAGCCTCCAGCAAGCAAAGCTAGTGTGGCAGGAGAGTTGAGCCATTCTCTGAGAAGTTTCCTCATGGAAACTGGTAACTAGTTATTTCGGGGCACATGAGAAATGAATTTTTCTACTCATAATTCAGCCTCCAGCATGCAAAGCTAGTGTGGCAGGAGAGTTGAGCCATTCTCTGAGAAGATTCCTCATGGAAACTGGGAACTAGTTATTTCAGGGCACAGGAGAAATGAATTTTTCTACACATAATTCGCCCTCCAGCAAGAAAGCTAGTGTGGCAGGAGATTTGAGACATTCTCTGAGATGATTTCTCATGGAAACTGGGAACTAGTTATTTCAGGGCACAGGAGAAATGAATTTTTGTACTCATAATTCATCCTCCAGCAAGCAAAGCTTGTGTGGAAGGAGAGTTGAGCCATTCTCTGAGAAGATTCCTCATGGAAACTGGGAACTAGTTATTTCAGGGCACAGGAGAAATGAAATTTTCTATTCATAATTCAGCCTCCAGCATGCAAAGCTAGTGTGGCAGGAGAGTTGAGCCATTCTCTGAGAAGATTCCTCATGGAAACTGGGAACTATGTATTTCAGGGTACAATAGAATTGAATTTTTCTACTCATAATTCAGCCTCCAGCAAGCAAAGCTAGTGTGGCAGGAGAGTTGAGCCATTCTCTGAGAAGATTCCTCATGGAAACTGGGAACTAGTTATTTCAGGGCACAGTAGAAATGAATTTTTCTACTCATAATTCAGCCTCCAGCATGCAAAGCTAGTGTGGCAGGAGAGTTGAGCCATTCTCTGAGAAGATTCCTCATGGAAACTGGGAACTAGTTATTTCAGGGCACAGGAGAAATGAATTTTTCTACACATAATTCACCCTCCAGCAAGAAAGCTAGTGTGGCAGGAGAGCTTATCCATTCTCTGAGAAGATTCCTCATGGAAACTGGGAACTAGTTATTTCAGGGCACAGGAGAAATGAATTTTTCTACTCATAATTGAGCCTCCAGCAAGCAAAGCTTGTGTGGCAGGAGAGTTGAGCCATTCTCTGAGAAGATTCCTCATGGAAACTGGGAACTAGTTATTTCAGGGCACAGGAGAAATAAAGATTTTCTACTCATAATTCAGCCTCCAGCATGCAAAGCTAGTGTGGCAGGAGAGTTGAGCCATTCTCTGAGAAGATTCCTCATGGAAACTGGGAACTAGTTATTTCAGGGCACAGGAGAAATGAATTTTTCTTCTCATAATTCAGCCTCCAGCAAGCAAAGCTAGTGTGGCAGCAGAGTTGAGCCATTCTCTGAGAAGATTCCTAATGGAAACTGAGAACTAGTTATTTCAGGGCACAGAGGAAATGAATTTTTCTTCTCATAATTCGGCCTCCAGTAAGTAAAGCTAGTGTGGCAGGAGAGGTGAGCCATTCTCTGAGAAGATTCCTCATGGAAACTGGGAACTAGTTATTTCAGGGCAGAGGAGAAATGAATTTTTCTACTCATAATTCAGCCTCTACAAGCAAAGATAGTGTGGCAGGAGAGTTGAGCCTTTCTCTGAGAAGGTTCCTCATTGAAACTGGGAACTAGTTATTTCAGGGCAGAGGAGAAATGAATTTTTCTACTCATAATTCAGCCTCCAGCAAGCAAAGCTAGTGTGGCAGGAGAGTTGAGCAATTCTCTGAGAATATTCCGCATGGAAACTGGGAACTAGTTATTTCAGGTCACAGGAGAAATGAATTTTTCTACACATAATTCAGCCTCCAGCAAGCAAAGCTAGTGTGGCAGGAGAGTTGAGCCGTTCTCTGAGAAGATTCCTCATGGAAACTGGGAACTAGATATTTCAGGGAACAGGAGAAATGAAGATTTTCTACTCATAATTCAGCCTCCAGCAAGCAAAGCTAGTGTGGCAGGAGAGTTGAGCTATTCTCTGGAAGATTCCTCATGGAAACTGGGAACTAGTTATTTCAGGGCACAGGAGAAATGAATTTTTCTACTCATAAATCAGCCTCCAGCAAGCAAAGCTAGTGTGGCACGAGAGTTGAGCCATTCTCTGAGAAGATTCCTCATGGAAACTGGGAACTAGTTATTTCAGGGCACAGGAGAAATGAATTTTCTATTCATAATTCAGCCTCCAACAATAAAGCTAGTGTGGCAGGAGAGTTGAGCATTCTCTGAGAAGATTCCTCATGGAAACTGGGAACTAGTTATTTCAGGTCACAGGAGAAATGAATTTTTCTACTCATAATTCAGCCTCCAGCAAACAAAGCTACTGTGGCAGGAGAGTTGAGCCATTCTCTGAGAAGATTCCTCATGGAAACTGGGAACCAGTTATTTCAGGGCACAGGAGAAATCAATTTTTCTACTCATAATTCAGCCTCCAGCAAGCAAAGCTAGTGTGGCAGGAAAGTTGAGCCATTCTTTGAGAAGATTACTCATGGAAACAGGGAACTAGTTATTTCAGGGCACAGGAGAAATGAATTTTCCTACTCATAATTCAGCCTCCAACAAGCAAAGCTAGTGTGGCAGGAGAGTTGAGCCATTCTCTGAGAAGATTCCTCATGTTAACTGGGAACTAGTTATTTCAGGGCACAGGAGAAATGAATTTTTCTACTCATAATTCAGCCTCCACAAGCAAAGCTAGTGTGGCAGGAGAGTTGAGCCATTCTCTGAGAAGATTCCTCATGGAAACTGGGAACTAGTTATTTCAGGGCACAGGAGAAATGAACTTTTCTACTCATAATTCCGCCTCCAGCATGCAAAGCTAGTGTGGCAGGAGAGTTGAGCCATTCTTTGAGAAGATTCCTCATGGAAACTGGGAACTAGATATTTCAGGGCACAGGAGAAATGAAGATGTTCTTCTCATAATTCCGCCTCCAGCAAGCAAAGCTAGTGTGGCAGGAGAGTTGAGCCATTCTCTGAGAAGATTCCTAATGGAAACTGAGAACTAGTTATTTCAGGGCACAGGAGAAATGAATTTTTCTTCTCATAATTCGGCCTCCAGTAAGTAAAGCTAGTGTGGCAGGAGAGGTGAGCCATTCTCTGAGAAGATTCCTCATGGAAACTGGGAACTAGTTATTTCAGGGCAGAGGAGAAATGAATTTTTCTACTCATAATTCAGCCTCCAGCAAGCAAAGCTAGTGTGGCAGGAGAGTTGAGCCATTCTCTGAGAAGATTCCTCATGGAAACTGGGAACTAGATAATTCAGGGCACAGGAGAAATGTACATATTCTTCTCATAATTCCGCCTCCAACCAGCAAAGCTAGTGTGGCAGGAGAGTTGAACCATTCTCTGAGAGGATATTTCATGGAAACTGGGAACTAGGTATTTCAGGGCACAGGAGAAATGAAGATGTTCTACTCATAATTCAGCCTACAGCAAGCAAAACTAGTGTGGCAGGAGTGTTGAGCCATTCTCTGAGAAGATTCCTCATGGAAACTGGGAACTAGATATTTCAGGGCACAGGAGAAATAAAGATTTTCTACTCATAATTCAGCCTCCAGCAAACAAAGCTAGTGTGGCAGGAGAGTTGAGCCATTCTCTGAGAAGATTCCTCATGGAAACTGGGAACTAGTTATTTCAGGGCACAGGAGAAATGAATTTTTCTTCTCATAATTCAGCCTCCAGCAAGCAAAGCTAGTGTGGCAGCAGAGTTGAGCCATTCTCTGAGAAGATTCCTCATATTAACTGGGAACTAGTTATTTCAGGGCACAGGAGAAATGAATTTTTCTACTCATAATTCAGCCTCCACAAGAAAAGCTAGTGTGGCAGGAGAGTTGAGCCTTTCTCTGAGAAAGTTCCTCATGGAAACTGGGAACTAGTTATTTCAGGGCACAGGAGAAATGAATTTTTCTACTCATAATTCAGCCTCCAGCAAGCAAAGCTAGTGTGGCAGGAGAGTTGAGCCATTCTCTGAGAAGCTTCCTCATGGAAACTGGGAACTAGTTATTTCAGGGCACAGGAGAAATGAATTTTTCTACTCATAATTCAGCCTCCAGCAAGCAAAGCTAGTGTGGCAGGAGAGTTGAGCCGTTTTCTGAGAAGATTCCTCATGGAAACTGGGAACTAGATATTTCAGGGCACAGGACAAATGACGATTTTCTACTCATAATTCAGCCTCCAGCAAGCAAAGCTAGTGTGGCAGGAGAGTTGAGCCATTCTCTGAGAAGATTCCTCATGGAAACTGGGAACTAGTTATTTCAGGGCACAGGAGAAATGAATTTTTCTACTCATAATTCAGCCTCCAGCAAACAAAGCTAGTGTGGCAGGAGAGTTGAGCCATTCTCTGAGAAGATTCCTCATGGAAACTGGGAACCAGTTATTTCAGGGCACAGGAGAAATCAATTTTTCTACTCATAATTCAGCCTCCAGCAAGCAAAGCTAGTGTGGCAGGAAAGTTGAGCCATTCTCTGAGAAGATTACTCATGGAAACAGGGAACTAGTTATTTCAGGGCACCGGAGAAATGAATTTTCATACTCATAATTCAGCCTCCAACAAGCAAAGCTAGTGTGGCAGGAGAGTTGAGCCATTCTCTGAGAAGATTCCTCATGTTAACTGGGAACTAGTTATTTCAGGGCACAGGAGAAATGAATTTTTCTACTCATAATTCAGCCTCCACAAGCAAAGCTAGTGTGGCAGGAGAGTTGAGTCTTTCTCTGAGAAGGTTCCTCATGGAACCTGAGAACTAGTTATTTCAGGGCACAGGAGAAATGAATTTTTCTACTCATAATTCAGCCTCCAGCAAGCAAAGCTAGTGTGGCAGGAGAGTTGAGCCATTCTCTGAGAAGATTCCTCATGGAAACTGGGAACAAGTTATTTCAGTGTACAGGAGAAATGAATTTTTCTTCTCATAATTCAGCCTCCAGCAAGCAAAGCTAGTGTGGCAGGAGAGTTGAGCCATTCTCTGAGAAGATTCCTCATGGAAACTGGGAACTAGATATTTCAGGGCAGAGGAGAAATGTAGATATTCTTCTCATAATTCTGCCTCCAGCCAGCAAAGCTAGTGTGGCAGGAGAGTTGAACCATTCTCTGAGAGGATACTTCATGGAAACTGGGAACTAGGTATTTCAGGGCACAGGAGAAATGAAGATGTTCTACTCATAATTCAGCCTACAGCAAGCAAAACTAGTGTGGCAGGAGAGTTGAGCCATTCTCTGAGAAGATTCCTCATGTAAACTGGGAACTAGATATTTCAGGGCACAGGAGAAATAAAGATTTTCTACTCATAATTCAGCCTCCAGCAAACAAAGCTAGTGTGTTAGGAGAGTTGAGCCATTCTCTGAGAAGATTCCTCATGGAAACTGGGAACTAGTTATTTCAGGGCACAGGAGAAATGAATTTTTCTTCTCATAATTCAGCCTCCAGCAAGCAAAGCTAGTGTGGCAGCAGAGTTGAGCCATTCTCTGAGAAGATTCCTCATATTAACTGGGAACTAGTTATTTCAGGGCACAGGAGAAATGAATTTTTCTACTCATAATTCAGCCTCCAGCAAGCAAAGCTAGTGTGGCAGGAGAGTTGAGCCGTTCTCTGAGAAGATTCCTCATGGAAACTGGGAACTAGATATTTCAGGGCACAGGACAAATGACGATTTTCTACTCATAATTCAGCCTCCAGTAAGCAAAGCTAGTGTGGCAGGAGAGTTGAGCCATTCTCTGAGAAGATTCCTCATGGAAACTGGGAACTAGTTATTTCAGGGCACAGGAGAAATGAATTTTTCTACTCATAATTCAGCCTCCAGCAAGCAAAGCTAGTGTGGCAGGAGAGTTGAGCCGTTCTCTGAGAAGATTCCTCATGGAAACTGGGAACTAGATATTTCAGGGCACAGGACAAATGACGATTTTCTACTCATAATTCAGCCTCCAGTAAGCAAAGCTAGTGTGGCAGGAGAGTTGAGCCATTCTCTGAGAAGATTCCTCATGGAAACTGGGAACTAGTTATTTCAGGGCACAGGAGACATGAATTTTTCTACTCATAATTCAGCCTCCAGCAAGCAAAGATAGTGTGGCAGGAGAGTTGAGCCATTCTCTGAGAAGATTCCTCATGGAAACTGGGAACTAGTTATTTCAGGGTACAGGAGAAATGAATTTTTCTACTCATAATTCAGCCTCCAGCAAGCAAAGCTAGTGTGGCAGGAGAGTTGAGCCATTCTCTGAGAAGATTCCTCATAGAAACTGGGAACTAGTTATTTCAGGGCACAGGAGAAATGAATTTTTCTACGCATAATTCAGCCTCCAGCAAGCAAAGCTAGTGTGGCAGGAGAGTTGAGCCATTCTCTGAGATGATTCCTCATGGAAACTGGGAACTAGTTATTTCAGGGCACAGGAGAAATGAATTTTTCTACTCATAATTCAGCCTCCAGCAAGCAAAGCTAGTGTGGCAGGAGAGTTGAGCCGTTCTCTGAGAAGATTCCTCATGGAAACTGGGAACTAGATATTTCAGGGCACAGGACAAATGACGATTTTCTACTCATAATTCAGCCTCCAGCAAGCAAAGCTAGTGTGGCAGGAGAGTTGAGCCATTCTCTGAGAAGATTCCTCATGGAAACTGGGAACTAGTTATTTCAGGGCACAGGAGAAATGAATTTTTCTACTCATAATTCAGCCTCCAGCATGCAAAGCTAGTGTGGCAGGAGAGTTGAGCCATTCTCTGAGAAGATTCCTCATGGAAACTGGGAACTAGATATTTCAGGGCACAGGAGAAATGAAGATATTCTTCTCATAATTCCGCCTCCAGCCAGCAAAGCTAGTGTGGCAGGAGAGTTGAATCATTCTCTGAGAGGATACTTCATGGAAACTGGGAACTAGGTATTTCAGGGCACAGGAGAAATGAAGATGTTCTACTCATAATTCAGCCTACAGCAAGCAAAACTAGTGTGGCAGGAGAGTTGAGCCATTCTCTGAGAAGATTCCTCATGGAAACTGGGAACTAGTTATTTCAGGGCACAGGAGAAATGAATTTTCTATTCATAATTCAGCCTCCAACAATAAAGCTAGTGTGGCAGGAGAGTTGAGCCATTCTCTGAGAAGATTCCTCATGGAAACTGGGAACTAGTTATTTCAGGTCACAGGAGAAATGAATTTTTCTACTCATAATTCAGCCTCCAGCAAACAAAGCTAGTGTGGCAGGAGAGTTGAGCCATTCTCTGAGAAGATTCCTCATGGAAACTGGGAACCAGTTATTTCACGACACAGGAGAAATCAATTTTTCTACTCATAATTCAGCCTCCAGCATGCAAAGCTAATGTGGCAGGAAAGTTGAGCCATTCTTTGAGAAGATTACTCATGGAAACAGGGAACTAGTTATTTCAGGGTACAGGAGAAATGAATTTTCCTACTCATAATTCAGCCTCCAACAAGCAAAGCTAGTGTGGCAGGAGAGTTGAGCCATTCTCTGAGAAGATTCCTCATGTTAACTGGGAACTAGTTATTTCAGGGCACAGGAGAAATGAATTTTTCTACTCATAATTCAGCCTCCACAAGCAAAGCTAGTGTGGCAGCAGAGTTGAGCCATTCTCTGAGAAGATTCCTCATGGAAACTGGGAACTAGTTATTTCAGTGTACAGGAGAAATGAATTTTTCTACTCATAATTCAGCCTCCAGCAAGCAAAGCTAGTGTGGCAGGAGAGTTGAGCCATTCTCTTGAAGATTCCTCATGGAAACTGGGAACTAGATAATTCAGGGCACAGGAGAAATGTACATATTCTTCTCATAATTCCGCCTCCAACCAGCAAAGCTAGTGTGGCAGGAGAGTTGAACCATTCTCTGAGAGGATACTTCATGGAAACTGGGAACTAGGTATTTCAGGGCACAGGAGAAATGAAGATGTTCTACTCATAATTCAGCCTACAGCAAGCAAAACTAGTGTGGCAGGAGAGTTGAGCCATTCTCTGAGAAGATTCCTCATGGAAACTGGGAACTAGATATTTCAGGGCACAGGAGAAATAAAGATTTTCTACTCATAATTCATCCTCCAGCAAACAAAGCTAGTGTGGCAGGAGAGTTGAGCCATTCTCTGAGAAGATTCCTCATGGAAACTGGGAACTAGTTATTTCAGGGCACAGGAGAAATGAATTTTTCTTCTCATAATTCAGCCTCCAGCAAGCAAAGCTAGTGTGGCAGCAGAGTTGAGCCATTCTCTGAGAAGATTCCTCATATTAACTGGGAACTAGTTATTTCAGGGCACAGGAGAAATGAATTTTTCTACTCATAATTCAGCCTCCACAAGAAAAGCTAGTGTGGCAGGAGAGTTGAGCCTTTCTCTGAGAAAGTTCCTCATGGAAACTGGGAACTAGTTATTTCAGGGCACAGGAGAAATGAATTTTTCTACTCATAATTCAGCCTCCAGCAAGCAAAGCTAGTGTGGCAGGAGAGTTGAGCCATTCTCTGAGAAGCTTCCTCATGGAAACTGGGAACTAGTTATTTCAGGGCACAGGAGAAATGAATTTTTCTACTCATAATTCAGCCTCCAGTAAGCAAAGCTAGTGTGGCAGGAGAGTTGAGCCGTTTTCTGAGAAGATTCCTCATGGAAACTGGGAACTAGATATTTCAGGGCACAGGACAAATGACGATTTTCTACTCATAATTCAGCCTCCAGCAAGCAAAGCTAGTGTGGCAGGAGAGTTGAGCCATTCTCTGAGAAGATTCCTCATGGAAACTGGGAACTAGTTATTTCAGGGCACAGGAGAAATGAATTTTTCTACTCATAATTCAGCCTCCAGCAAACAAAGCTAGTGTGGCAGGAGAGTTGAGCCATTCTCTGAGAAGATTCCTCATGGAAACTGGGAACCAGTTATTTCAGGGCACAGGAGAAATCAATTTTTCTACTCATAATTCAGCCTCCAGCAAGCAAAGCTAGTGTGGCAGGAAAGTTGAGCCATTCTCTGAGAAGATTACTCATGGAAACAGGGAACTAGTTATTTCAGGGCACCGGAGAAATGAATTTTCATACTCATAATTCAGCCTCCAACAAGCAAAGCTAGTGTGGCAGGAGAGTTGAGCCATTCTCTGAGAAGATTCCTCATGTTAACTGGGAACTAGTTATTTCAGGGCACAGGAGAAATGAATTTTTCTACTCATAATTCAGCCTCCACAAGCAAAGCTAGTGTGGCAGGAGAGTTGAGTCTTTCTCTGAGAAGGTTCCTCATGGAACCTGAGAACTAGTTATTTCAGGGCACAGGAGAAATGAATTTTTCTACTCATAATTCAGCCTCCAGCAAGCAAAGCTAGTGTGGCAGGAGAGTTGAGCCATTCTCTGAGAAGATTCCTCATGGAAACTGGGAACTAGTTATTTCAGTGTACAGGAGAAATGAATTTTTCTTCTCATAATTCAGCCTCCAGCAAGCAAAGCTAGTGTGGCAGGAGAGTTGAGCCATTCTCTGAGAAGATTCCTCATGGAAACTGGGAACTAGATATTTCAGGGCAGAGGAGATATGTAGATATTCTTCTCATAATTCTGCCTCCAGCCAGCAAGGCTAGTGTGGCAGGAGAGTTGAACCATTCTCTGAGAGGATACTTCATGGAAACTGGGAACTAGGTATTTCAGGGCACAGGAGAAATGAAGATGTTCTACTCATAATTCAGCCTACAGCAAGCAAAACTAGTGTGGCAGGAGAGTTGAGCCATTCTCTGAGAAGATTCCTCATGTAAACTGGGAACTAGATATTTCAGGGCACAGGAGAAATAAAGATTTTCTACTCATAATTCAGCCTCCAGCAAACAAAGCTAGTGTGGCAGGAGAGTTGAGCCATTCTCTGAGAAGATTCCTCATGGAAACTGGGAACTAGTTATTTCAGGGCACAGGAGAAATGAATTTTTCTTCTCATAATTCAGCCTCCAGCAAGCAAAGCTAGTGTGGCAGCAGAGTTGAGCCATTCTCTGAGAAGATTCCTCATATTAACTGGGAACTAGTTATTTCAGGGCACAGGAGAAATGAATTTTTCTACTCATAATTCAGCCTCCAGCAAGCAAAGCTAGTGTGGCAGGAGAGTTGAGCCGTTCTCTGAGAAGATTCCTCATGGAAACTGGGAACTAGATATTTCAGGGCACAGGACAAATGACGATTTTCTACTCATAATTCAGCCTCCAGTAAGCAAAGCTAGTGTGGCAGGAGAGTTGAGCCATTCTCTGAGAAGATTCCTCATGGAAACTGGGAACTAGTTATTTCAGGGCACAGGAGAAATGAATTTTTCTACTCATAATTCAGCCTCCAGCAAGCAAAGCTAGTGTGGCAGGAGAGTTGAGCCGTTCTCTGAGAAGATTCCTCATGGAAACTGGGAACTAGATATTTCAGGGCACAGTACAAATGACGATTTTCTACTCATAATTCAGCCTCCAGTAAGCAAAGCTAGTGTGGCAGGAGAGTTGAGCCATTCTCTGAGAAGATTCCTCATGGAAACTGGGAACTAGTTATTTCAGGGCACAGGAGAAATGAATTTTTCTACTCATAATTCAGCCTCCAGCAAGCAAAGCTAGTGTGGCAGGAGAGTTGAGCCATTCTCTGAGAAGATTCCTCATGGAAACTGGGAACTAGTTATTTCAGGGTACAGGAGAAATGAATTTTTCTACTCATAATTCAGCCTCCAGCAAGCAAAGCTAGTGTGGCAGGAGAGTTGAGCCATTCTCTGAGAAGATTCCTCATAGAAACTGGGAACTAGTTATTTCAGGGCACAGGAGAAATGAATTTTTCTACGCATAATTCAGCCTCCAGCAAGCAAAGCTAGTGTGGCAGGAGAGTTGAGCCATTCTCTGAGATGATTCCTCATGGAAACTGGGAACTAGTTATTTCAGGGCACAGGAGAAATGAATTTTTCTACTCATAATTCAGCCTCCAGCAAGCAAAGCTAGTGTGGCAGGAGAGTTGAGCCATTCTCTGAGAAGATTCCTCATGGAAACTGGGAACTAGTTATTTCAGGGCACAGGAGAAATGAACTTTTCTACTCATAATTCAGCCTCCAGCATGCAAAGCTAGTGTGGCAGGAGAGTTGAGCCATTCTCTGAGAAGATTCCTCATGGAAACTGGGAACTAGATATTTCAGGGCACAGGAGAAATGAAGATATTCTTCTCATAATTCCGCCTCCAGCCAGCAAAGCTAGTGTGGCAGGAGAGTTGAATCATTCTCTGAGAGGATACTTCATGGAAACTGGGAACTAGGTATTTCAGGGCACAGGAGAAATGAAGATGTTCTACTCATAATTCAGCCTACAGCAAGCAAAACTAGTGTGGCAGGAGAGTTGAGCCATTCTCTGAGAAGATTCCTCATGGAAACTGGGAACTAGATATTTCAGGGCACAGGAGAAATAAAGATTTTCTACTCATAATTCAGCCTCAAGCAAACAAAGCTAATGTGGCAGGAGAGTTGAGCCATTCTCTAAGAAGATTTCTCATGGAAACTGGGAACTAGATATTTCAGGGCACAGGAGAAATGAAGATTTTCTTCTCATAATTCAGCCTCCAGCAAGCAAAGCTAGTGTGGCAGGAGAGTTGAGCCATTCTCTGAGAAGATTCCTAATGGAAACTGAGAACTAGTTATTTCAGGGCACAGAGGAAATGAATTTTTCTTCTCATAATTCGGCCTCCAGTAAGTAAAGATAGTGTGGCAGGAGAGGTGAGCCATTCTCTGAGAAGATTCCTCATGGAAACTGGGAACTAGTTATTTCAGCGCAGAGGAGAAATGAATTTTTCTACTCATAATTCAGCCTCTACAAGCAAAGATAGTGTGGCAGGAGAGTTGAGCCTTTCTCTGAGAAGGTTCCTCATTGAAACTGGGAACTAGTTATTTCAGGGCAGAGGACAAATGAATTTTTCTACTCATAATTCAGCCTCCAGCAAGCAAAGCTAGTGTGGCAGGAGAGTTGAGCAATTCTCTGAGAATATTCCTCATGGAAACTGGGAACTAGTTATTTCAGGTCACAGGAGAAATGAATTTTTCTACACATAATTCAGCCTCCAGCAAGGAAAGCTAGTGTGGCAGGAGAGTTGAGCCGTTCTCTGAGAAGATTCCTCATGGAAACTGGGAACTAGATATTTCAGGGCACAGGAGAAATGAAGATTTTCTACTCATAATTCAGCCTCCAGCAAGCAAAGCTAGTGTGGCAGGAGAGTTGAGCCATTCTCTGGAAGATTCCTCATGGAAACTGGGAACTAGTTATTTCAGGGCACAGGAGAAATGAATTTTTCTATTCATAATTCAGCCTCCAGCAAGCAAAGCTAGTGTGGCACGAGAGTTGAGCCATTCTCTGAGAAGATTCCTCATGGAAACTGGGAACTAGTTATTTCAGGGCACAGGAGAAATGAATTTTTCTACTCATAATTCAGCGTCCAGCAAGCAAATCTAGTGTGTCAGGAGAGTTGAGCCATTCTCTGAGAAGATTCCTCATGGAAACTGGGAACTAGATATTTCAGGGCACAGGAGAAATGAAGATATTCTTCTCATAATTCCGCCTCCAGCCAGCAAAGCTAGTGTGGCAGGAGAGTTGAACCATTCTCTGAGAGGATACTTCATGGAAACTGGGAACTAGGTATTTCAGGGCACAGGAGAAATGAAGATGTTCTACTCATAATTCAGCCTACAGCAAGCAAAACTAGTGTGGCAGGAGAGTTGAGCCATTCTCTGAGAAGATTCCTCATGGAAACTGGGAACTAGATATTTCAGGGCACAGGAGAAATAAAGATTTTCTACTCATAATTCAGCCTCCAGCAAACAAAGCTAGTGTGGCAGGAGAGTTGAGCCATTCTCTGAGAAGATTCCTCATGGAAACTGGGAACTAGTTATTTCAGGGCACAGGAGAAATGAATTTTTCTACTCATAATTCAGCCTCCAGCAAGAAAGCTAGTGTGGCAGCAGAGTTGAGCCATTCTCTGAGAAGATTCCTCATGGAACCTGGGAACTAGTTATTTCAGGGCACAGGAGAAATGAATTTTTCTACGCATAATTCAGCCTCCAGCAAGCAAAGCTAGTGTGGCAGGAGAGTTGAGCCATTCTCTGAGAAGATTCCTCATGGAAACTGGGAACTAGATATTTCAGGGCACAGGAGAAATGAAGATTTTATACTCATAATTCCGCCAAGAGCCAGCAAAGCTAGTGTGGCAGGAGAGTTGAACCATTCTCTGAGAAGATTCCTCATGGAAACGGGGAAGTAGATATTTCAGGGCACAGGAGAAATGAAGATGTTCTACTCATAATACAGCCTCCAGCAAGCAAAGCTAATGTGGCAGGAGAGTTGAGCCATTCTCTAAGAAGATTTCTAATGGAAACTGGGAACTAGATATTTCAGGGCACAGGAGAAATGAAGATTTTCTTCTCATAATTCAGCCTCCAGCAAGCAAAGCTAGTGTGGCAGGAGAGTTGAGCCATTCTCTGAGAAGATTCCTAATGGAAACTGAGAACTAGTTATTTCAGGGCACAGGAGAAATGAATTTTTCTTCTCATAATTCGGCCTCCAGTAAGTAAAGCTAGTGTGGCAGGAGAGGTGAGCCATTCTCTGAGAAGATTCCTCATGGAAACTGGGAACTAGTTATTTCAGGGCAGAGGAGAAATGAATTTTTCTACTCATAATTCAGCCTCTACAAGCAAAGATAGTGTGGCAGGAGAGTTGAGCCTTTCTCTGAGAAGGTTCCTCATTGAAACTGGGAACTAGTTATTTCAGGGCAGAGGAGAAATGAATTTTTCTACTCATAATTCAGCCTCCAGCAAGCAAAGCTAGTGTGGCAGGAGAGTTGATCCATTCTCTGGAAGATTCCTCATGGAAACTGGGAACTAGTTATTTCAGGGCACAGGAGAAATGAATTTTTCTACTCATAATTCAGCCTCCAGCAAGCAAAGCTAGTGTGGCACGAGAGTTGAGCCATTCTCTGAGAAGATTCCTCATGGAAACTGGGAACTAGTTATTTCAGGGCACAGGAGAAATGAATTTTCTATTCATAATTCAGCCTTCAACAATAAAGCTAGTGTGGCAGGAGAGTTGAGCCATTCTCTGAGAAGATTCCTCATGGAAACTGGGAACTAGTTATTTCAGGTCACAGGAGAAATGAATTTTTCTACTCATAATTCAGCCTCCAGCAAACAAAGCTAGTGTGGCAGGAGAGTTGAGCCATTCTCTGAGAAGATTCCTCATGGAAACTGGGAACTAGTTATTTCAGGGCACAGGAGAAATGAAGATTTTCTACTCATAATTCAGCCTCCAGCAAGCAAAGCTAGTGTGGCAGGAGAGTTGATCCATTCTCTGGAAGATTCCTCATGGAAACTGGGAACTAGTTATTTCAGGGCACAGGAGAAATGAATTTTTCTACTCATAATTCAGCCTCCAGCAAGCAAAGCTAGTGTGGCACGAGAGTTGAGCCATTCTCTGAGAAGATTCCTCATGGAAACTGGGAACTAGTTATTTCAGGGCACAGGAGAAATGAATTTTCTATTCATAATTCAGCCTTCAACAATAAAGCTAGTGTGGCAGGAGAGTTGAGCCATTCTCTGAGAAGATTCCTCATGGAAACTGGGAACTAGTTATTTCAGGTCACAGGAGAAATGAATTTTTCTACTCATAATTCAGCCTCCAGCAAGCAAAGCTAGTGTGGCAGGAGAGTTGAGCCATTCTCTGAGAAGATTCCTCATGGCAACTGGGAACTAGTTATTTCAGGGCACAGGAGAAATGAACTTTTCTACTCATAATTCAGCCTCCAGCATGCAAAGCTAGTGTGGCAGGAGAGTTGAGCCATTCTCTGAGAAGATTCCTCATGGCAACTGGGAACTAGTTATTTCAGGGCACAGGAGAAATGAATTTTTCTACTCATAATTCAGCCTCCAGCAAGCAAAGCTAATGTGGCAGGAGAGTTGAGCCATTCTCTGAGATGATTCCTCATGGAAACTGGGAAATAGTTATTTCAGGGCACAGGAGAAATGAATTTTTCTACTCATAATTCAGCCTCAAATGAATTTTTCTACTCGTAATTCAGCCTCCAGCAAGCAAAGCTGGTGTGGCAGGAGAGTAGAGCCATTCTCTGAGAAGATTCCTCATGGAAACTGGGAACTAGTTATTTCAGGGCACAGGAGAAATGAATTTTTCTACTCATAATTCAATCTCCAGCAAGCAAAGCTAATGTGGCTGGAGAGTTGAGCCATTCTCTGAGAAGATTCCTCATGGAAACTGGGAACTAGTTATTTCAGGTCACAGGAGAAATGAATTTTTCTACTCATAATTCAGCCTCCAGCAAACAAAGCTAGTGTGGCAGGAGAGTTGAGCCATTCTCTGAGAAGATTCCTCATGGAAACTGGGAACTAGTTATTTCAGGGCACAGGAGAAATGAATTTTTCTATTCATAATTCAGCCTCCAGCAAGCAAAGCTAGTGTGGCAGGAGAGTTGAGCCATTCTCTGAGAAGATTCCTCATGGCAACTGGGAACTAGTTATTTCAGGGCACAGGAGAAATGAACTTTTCTACTCATAATTCAGCCTCCAGCATGCAAAGCTAGTGTGGCAGGAGAGTTGAGCCATTCTCTGAGAAGATTCCTCATGGCAACTGGGAACTAGTTATTTCAGGGCACAGGAGAAATGAATTTTTCTACTCATAATTCAGCCTCCAGCAAGCAAAGCTAATGTGGCAGGAGAGTTGAGCCATTCTCTGAGATGATTCCTCATGGAAACTGGGAAATAGTTATTTCAGGGCACAGGAGAAATGAATTTTTCTACTCATAATTCAGCCTCAAATGAATTTTTCTACTCGTAATTCAGCCTCCAGCAAGCAAAGCTGGTGTGGCAGGAGAGTAGAGCCATTGTCTGAGAAGATTCCTCATGGAAACTGGGAACTTGTTATTTCAGGGCACAGGAGAAATGAATTTTTCTACTCATAATTCAATCTCCAGCAAGCAAAGCTAATGTGGCTGGAGAGTTGAGCCATTCTCTGAGAAGATTCCTCATGGAAACTGGGAACTAGTTATTTCAGGGCACAGGAGAAATGAATTTTTCTACTCACAATTCAGCCTTCAGCAAGCAAAGCTAGTGTGGAGGAGAGTTGAGCCATTCTCTGAGAAGATTCATCATGGAAACTGGGAACTAGTTATTTCAGGGCACAGGAGAAATGAATTTTTCTATTCATAATTCAGCCTCCAACAAGAAAGCTAGTGTGGCAGGAGAGTTGAGCCATTCTCTGAGAAGATTCCTCATGGAAACTGGGAACTAGTTTTTTCAGGGCACAGGAGAAATGAATTTTTCTACTCATAATTCAGCCTCCAGCAAACAAAGCTAGTGTGGCAGGAGAGTTGAGCCATTCTCTGAGAAGATTCCTCATGGAAACTGGGAACCAGTTATTTCAGGGCACAGGAGAAATCAATTTTTCTACTCAAATTTCAGCCTCCAGCAAGCAAAGCTAGTGTGGCAGGAGAGTGGAGCCTTTCTCTGAGAAGATTCCTCATGGAAACTGGGAACTAGTTATTTCAGGGCACAGGAGAAATGAACTTTTCTACTCATAATTCAGCCCCAAGCAAGCAAAGCTAGTGTGGCAGGAGAGTTGAGCCATTCTCTGAGAAGATTCCTCATGGAAACTGGGAACTAGTTATTTCAGGGCACAGGAGAAATGAATTTTTCAACTCATAATTCAGCCTCCACAAGCAAAGCTAGTGTGGCAGGAGATTTGAGCCTTTCTGTGAGAAGGTTCCTCATGGAAACTGAGAACTAGTTATTTCAGGGCACAGGAGAAATGAATTTTTCTACTCATAATTCAGCCTCCAGCAAGCAAAGCTAGTGTGGCAGGAGAGTTGAGCCATTCTCTGAGAAGATTCCTCATGGAAACTGGGAACTAGTTATTTCAGTGTACAGGAGAAATGAATTTTTCTACTCATAATTCAGCCTCCAGCAAGCAACGCTAGTGTGGCAGGAGAGTTGAGCCATTCTCTGAGAAGATTCCTCATGGAAACTGGGAACTAGATATTTCAGGGCACAGGAGAAATGAAGATATTCTTCTCATAATTCCGCCTCCAGCCAGCAAAGCTAGTGTGGCAGGAGAGTTGAACCATTCTCTGAGAGGATACTTCATGGAAACTGGGAACTAGGTATTTCAGGACACAGGAGAAATGAAGATGTTCTACTCATAATTCAGCCTACAGCAAGCAAAACTAGTGTGGCAGGAGAGTTGAGCCATTCTCTGAGAAGATTCCTCATGGAAACTGGGAACTAGATATTTCAGGGCACAGGAGAAATAAAGATTTTCTACTCATAATTCAGCCTCCAGCAAACAAAGCTAGTGTGGCAGGAGAGTTGAGCCATTCTCTGAGAAGATTCCTCATGGAAACTGGGAACTAGTTATTTCAGGGCACAGGAGAAATGAATTTTTCTTCTCATAATTCAGCCTCCAGCAAGGAAAGCTATTGTGGCAGCAGAGTTGAGCCATTCTCTGAGAAGATTCCTCATATTAACTGGGAACTAGTTATTTCAGGACACAGGAGAAATGAATTTTTCTACTCATAATTCAGCCTCCAGCAAGCAAAGCTAGTGTGGCAGGAGAGTTGAGCCTTTCTCTGAGAAATTTCCTCATGGAAACTTGGAACTAGTTATTTCAGGGCACAGGAGAAATGAATTTTTCTACTCATAATTCAGCCTCCAGCAAGCAAAGCTAGTGTGGCAGGAGAGTTGAGCCATTCTCTGAGAAGCTTCCCATGGAAACTGGGAAATAGTTATTTCAGGGCACAGGAGAAATGAATTTTTCTACTCATAATTCAGCCTCCAGCAAGCAAAGCTAGTGTGGCAGGAGAGTTGAGCCGTTCTCTGAGAAGATTCCTCATGGAAACTGGGAACTAGATATTTCAGGGCACAGGACAAATGACTATTTTCTACTCATAATTCAGCCTCCAGCAAGCAAAGCTAGTGTGGCAGGAGAGTTGAGCCATTCTCTGAGAAGATTCCTCATGGAAACTGGGAACTAGTTATTTCAGGGCACAGGAGAAATGAATTATTCTACTCATAATTCAGCCTCCAGCAAGCAAAGCTAGTGTGGCAGGAGAGTTGAGCCATTTTTTGAGAAGATTCCTCATGGAAACTGGGAACTTGTTATTTCAGGGTACAGGAGCAATGAATTTTTGTACTCATAATTCAGCCTCCAGCAAGCAAAGCTAGTGTGGCAGGAGAGTTGAGCCATTCTCTGAGAAGATTCCTCACGGAAACTGGGAACTAGTTATTTCAGGGCACAGGAGAAATGAACTTTTCTACTCATAATTCAGCCTCCAGCATGCAAATCTAGTGTGGCAGGAGAGTTGAGCCATTCTCTGAGAAGATTCCTCATGGAAACTGGGAACTAGTTATTTCAGGGCACAGGAGATATGAATTTTTCTAATCATAATTCAGCCTCCAGCAAGCAAAGCTAGTGTGGCAGGAGAGTTGAGCCATTCTCTGAGAAGATTCCTCATGGAAACTGGGAACTAGTTATTTCAGGGCACAGGAGAAATGAATTTTTCTACGCATAATTCAGCCTCCAGCAAGCAAAGCTAGTGTGGCAGGAGAGTTGAGCCATTCTCTGAGATGATTCCTCATGGAAACTGGGAACTAGTTATTTCAGGGCACAGGAGAAATGAATTTTTCTACTCATAATTCAGCCTCCAGCAAGCAAAGCTAGTGTGGCAGGAGAGTTGAGCCATTCTCTGAGAAGATTCCTCATGTTAACTGGGAACTAGTTATTTCAGGGCACAGGAGAAATGAATTTTTCTACTCATAATTCAGCCTCCACAAGCAAAGCTAGTTTGGCAGGAGAGTTGAGCCTTTCTCTGCGAAGGTTCCTCATGGAAACTGAGAACTAGTTATTTCAGGGCACAGGAGAAATGAATTTTTCTACTCATAATTCAGCCTCAAGCAAGCAAACCTAGTGTGGCAGGAGAGTTGATCCATTCTCTGAGAAGATTCCTCATGGAAACTGGGAACTAGTTATTTCAGGGCACAGGAGAAATGAATTTTTCTACTCATAATTCAGCGTCCAGCAAGCAAAGCTAGTGTGGCAGGAGAGTTCAGCCATTCTCTGAAAAGATTCCTCATGCAACCTGGGAAATAGTTATTTCAGGGCACAGGAGAAATGAATTTTTCTACTCACAATTCAGCCTCCAGCAAGCAAAGCTAGTGTGGAGGAGAATTGAGCCATTCTCTGAAAAGATTCCTCATGGAAACTGGGAACTAGATATTTCAGGGCACAGGAGAAATGAAGATATTCTTCTCATAATTCCGCCTCCAGCCAGCAAAGCTAGTGTGGCAGGAGAGTTGAACCATTCTCTGAGAGGATAATTCATGGAAACTGGGAATTAGGTATTTCAGGGCACAGGAGAAATGAAGATGTTCTACTCATAATTCAGCCTACAGCAAGCAAAACTAGTGTGGCAGGAGAGTTGAGCCATTCTCTGAGAAGATTCCTCATGGAAACTGGGAACTAGATATTTCAGGGCACAGGAGAAATAAAGATTTTCTACTCATAATTCAGCCTCCAGCAAACAAAGCTAGTGTGGCAGGAGAGTTGAGCCATTCTCTGAGAAGATTCCTCATGGAAACTGGGAACTAGTTATTACAGGGCACAGGAGAAATGAATTTTTCTTCTCATAATTCAGCCTCCAGCAAGCAAAGCTAGTGTGGCAGCAGAGTTGAGCCATTCTCTGAGAAGATTCCTCATATTAACTGGGAACTAGTTATTTCAGGGCACAGGAGAAATGAATTTTTCTACTGATAATTCAGCCTCCACAAGCAAAGCTAGTGTGGCAGGAGAGTTGAGCCTTTCTCTGAGAAATTTCCTCATGGAAACTGGGAACTAGTTATTTCAGGGCACAGGAGAAATGAATTTTTCTACTCATAATTCAGCCTCCAGCCAGCAAAGCTAGTGTGGCAGGAGAGTTGAGCCATTCTCGGAGAAGCTTCCTCATGGAAACTGGGAACTAGTTATTTCAGGGCACAGGAGAAATGAATTTTTCTACTCATAATACAGCCTCCAGCAAGCAAAGCTAGTGTGGCAGGAGAGTTGAGCCATTCTCTGAGAAGATTCCTCATGGAAACTGGGAACTAGATATTTCAGGGCACAGGGAAATGAAGATATTCTTCTCATAATTCCGCCTCCAGCCAGCAAAGCTAGTGTGGCAGGAGAGTTGAACCATTCTCTGAGAGGATACTTCATGGAAACTGGGAACTAGGTATTTCAGGGCACAGGAGAAATGAAGATGTTCTACTCATAATTCAGCCTACAGCAAGCAAAACTAGTGTGGCAGGAGAGTTGAGCCATTCTCTGAGAAGATTCCTCATGGAAACTGGGAACTAGTTATTTCAGGGCACAGGAGAAATGAACTTTTCTACTCATAATTCAGCCTCCAGCATGCAAAGCTAGTGTGGCAGGAGAGTTGAGCCATTCTCTGAGAAGATTCCTCATGGAAACTGGGAACTAGATATTTCAGGGCACAGGAGAAATGAAGATATTCTTCTCATAATTCCGCCTCCAGCCAGCAAAGCTAGTGTGGCAGGAGAGTTGAATCATTCTCTGAGAGGATACTTCATGGAAACTGGGAACTAGGTATTTCAGGGCACAGGAGAAATGAAGATGTTCTACTCATAATTCAGCCTACAGCAAGCAAAACTAGTGTGGCAGGAGAGTTGAGCCATTCTCTGAGAAGATTCCTCATGGAAACTGGGAACTAGTTATTTCAGGGCACAGGAGAAATGAATTTTCTATTCATAATTCAGCCTCCAACAATAAAGCTAGTGTGGCAGGAGAGTTGAGCCATTCTCTGAGAAGATTCCTCATGGAAACTGGGAACTAGTTATTTCAGGTCACAGGAGAAATGAATTTTTCTACTCATAATTCAGCCTCCAGCAAACAAAGCTAGTGTGGCAGGAGAGTTGAGCCATTCTCTGAGAAGATTCCTCATGGAAACTGGGAACCAGTTATTTCACGACACAGGAGAAATCAATTTTTCTACTCATAATTCAGCCTCCAGCATGCAAAGCTAATGTGGCAGGAAAGTTGAGCCATTCTTTGAGAAGATTACTCATGGAAACAGGGAACTAGTTATTTCAGGGTACAGGAGAAATGAATTTTCCTACTCATAATTCAGCCTCCAACAAGCAAAGCTAGTGTGGCAGGAGAGTTGAGCCATTCTCTGAGAAGATTCCTCATGGAAACTGGGAACTAGTTATTTCAGGGCACAGGAGAAATGAATTTTTCTACTCATAATTCAGCCTCCACAAGCAAAGCTAGTGTGGCAGCAGAGTTGAGCCATTCTCTGAGAAGATTCCTCATGGAAACTGGGAACTAGTTATTTCAGTGTACAGGAGAAATGAATTTTTCTACTCATAATTCAGCCTCCAGCAAGCAAAGCTAGTGTGGCAGGAGAGTTGAGCCATTCTCTTGAAGATTCCTCATGGAAACTGGGAACTAGATAATTCAGGGCACAGGAGAAATGTACATATTCTTCTCATAATTCCGCCTCCAACCAGCAAAGCTAGTGTGGCAGGAGAGTTGAACCATTCTCTGAGAGGATACTTCATGGAAACTGGGAACTAGGTATTTCAGGGCACAGGAGAAATGAAGATGTTCTACTCATAATTCAGCCTACAGCAAGCAAAACTAGTGTGGCAGGAGAGTTGAGCCATTCTCTGAGAAGATTCCTCATGGAAACTGGGAACTAGATATTTCAGGGCACAGGAGAAATAAAGATTTTCTACTCATAATTCAGCCTCCAGCAAACAAAGCTAGTGTGGCAGGAGAGTTGAGCCATTCTCTGAGAAGATTCCTCATGGAAACTGGGAACTAGTTATTTCAGGGCACAGGAGAAATGAATTTTTCTTCTCATAATTCAGCCTCCAGCAAGCAAAGCTAGTGTGGCAGCAGAGTTGAGCCATTCTCTGAGAAGATTCCTCATATTAACTGGGAACTAGTTATTTCAGGGCACAGGAGAAATGAATTTTTCTACTCATAATTCAGCCTCCACAAGAAAAGCTAGTGTGGCAGGAGAGTTGAGCCTTTCTCTGAGAAAGTTCCTCATGGAAACTGGGAACTAGTTATTTCAGGGCACAGGAGAAATGAATTTTTCTACTCATAATTCAGCCTCCAGCAAGCAAAGCTAGTGTGGCAGGAGAGTTGAGCCATTCTCTGAGAAGCTTCCTCATGGAAACTGGGAACTAGTTATTTCAGGGCACAGGAGAAATGAATTTTTCTACTCATAATTCAGCCTCCAGTAAGCAAAGCTAGTGTGGCAGGAGAGTTGAGCCGTTTTCTGAGAAGATTCCTCATGGAAACTGGGAACTAGATATTTCAGGGCACAGGACAAATGACGATTTTCTACTCATAATTCAGCCTCCAGCAAGCAAAGCTAGTGTGGCAGGAGAGTTGAGCCATTCTCTGAGAAGATTCCTCATGGAAACTGGGAACTAGTTATTTCAGGGCACAGGAGAAATGAATTTTTCTACTCATAATTCAGCCTCCAGCAAACAAAGCTAGTGTGGCAGGAGAGTTGAGCCATTCTCTGAGAAGATTCCTCATGGAAACTGGGAACCAGTTATTTCAGGGCACAGGAGAAATCAATTTTTCTACTCATAATTCAGCCTCCAGCAAGCAAAGCTAGTGTGGCAGGAAAGTTGAGCCATTCTCTGAGAAGATTACTCATGGAAACAGGGAACTAGTTATTTCAGGGCACCGGAGAAATGAATTTTCATACTCATAATTCAGCCTCCAACAAGCAAAGCTAGTGTGGCAGGAGAGTTGAGCCATTCTCTGAGAAGATTCCTCATGTTAACTGGGAACTAGTTATTTCAGGGCACAGGAGAAATGAATTTTTCTACTTATAATTCAGCCTCCACAAGCAAAGCTAGTGTGGCAGGAGAGTTGAGTCTTTCTCTGAGAAGGTTCCTCATGGAACCTGAGAACTAGTTATTTCAGGGCACAGGAGAAATGAATTTTTCTACTCATAATTCAGCCTCCAGCAAGCAAAGCTAGTGTGGCAGGAGAGTTGAGCCATTCTCTGAGAAGATTCCTCATGGAAACTGGGAACTAGTTATTTCAGTGTACAGGAGAAATGAATTTTTCTTCTCATAATTCAGCCTCCAGCAAGCAAAGCTAGTGTGGCAGGAGAGTTGAGCCATTCTCTGAGAAGATTCCTCATGGAAACTGGGAACTAGATATTTCAGGGCAGAGGAGATATGTAGATATTCTTCTCATAATTCTGCCTCCAGCCAGCAAGGCTAGTGTGGCAGGAGAGTTGAACCATTCTCTGAGAGGATACTTCATGGAAACTGGGAACTAGGTATTTCAGGGTACAGGAGAAATGAAGATGTTCTACTCATAATTCAGCCTACAGCAAGCAAAACTAGTGTGGCAGGAGAGTTGAGCCATTCTCTGAGAAGATTCCTCATGTAAACTGGGAACTAGATATTTCAGGGCACAGGAGAAATAAAGATTTTCTACTCATAATTCAGCCTCCAGCAAACAAAGCTAGTGTGGCAGGAGAGTTGAGCCATTCTCTGAGAAGATTCCTCATGGAAACTGGGAACTAGTTATTTCAGGGCACAGGAGAAATGAATTTTTCTTCTCATAATTCAGCCTCCAGCAAGCAAAGCTAGTGTGGCAGCAGAGTTGAGCCATTCTCTGAGAAGATTCCTCATATTAACTGGGAACTAGTTATTTCAGGGCACAGGAGAAATGAATTTTTCTACTCATAATTCAGCCTCCAGCAAGCAAAGCTAGTGTGGCAGGAGAGTTGAGCCGTTCTCTGAGAAGATTCCTCATGGAAACTGGGAACTAGATATTTCAGGGCACAGGACAAATGACGATTTTCTACTCATAATTCAGCCTCCAGTAAGCAAAGCTAGTGTGGCAGGAGAGTTGAGCCATTCTCTGAGAAGATTCCTCATGGAAACTGGGAACTAGTTTTTTCAGGGCACAGGAGAAATGAATTTTTCTACTCATAATTCAGCCTCCAGCAAGCAAAGCTAGTGTGGCAGGAGAGTTGAGCCGTTCTCTGAGAAGATTCCTCATGGAAACTGGGAACTAGATATTTCAGGGCACAGGACAAATGACGATTTTCTACTCATAATTCAGCCTCCAGTAAGCAAAGCTAGTGTGGCAGGAGAGTTGAGCCATTCTCTGAGAAGATTCCTCATGGAAACTGGGAACTAGTTATTTCAGGGCACAGGAGAAATGAATTTTTCTACTCATAATTCAGCCTCCAGCAAGCAAAGCTAGTGTGGCAGGAGAGTTGAGCCATTCTCTGAGAAGATTCCTCATGGAAACTGGGAACTAGTTATTTCAGGGTACAGGAGAAATGAATTTTTCTACTCATAATTCAGCCTCCAGCAAGCAAAGCTAGTGTGGCAGGAGAGTTGAGCCATTCTCTGAGAAGATTCCTCATAGAAACTGGGAACTAGTTATTTCAGGGCACAGGAGAAATGAATTTTTCTACGCATAATTCAGCCTCCAGCAAGCAAAGCTAGTGTGGCAGGAGAGTTGAGCCATTCTCTGAGATGATTCCTCATGGAAACTGGGAACTAGTTATTTCAGGGCACAGGAGAAATGAATTTTTCTACTCATAATTCAGCCTCCAGCAAGCAAAGCTAGTGTGGCAGGAGAGTTGAGCCATTCTCTGAGAAGATTCCTCATGGAAACTGGGAACTAGTTATTTCAGGGCACAGGAGAAATGAACTTTTCTACTCATAATTCAGCCTCCAGCATGCAAAGCTAGTGTGGCAGGAGAGTTGAGCCATTCTCTGAGAAGATTCCTCATGGAAACTGGGAACTAGATATTTCAGGGCACAGGAGAAATGAAGATATTCTTCTCATAATTCCGCCTCCAGCCAGCAAAGCTAGTGTGGCAGGAGAGTTGAATCATTCTCTGAGAGGATACTTCATGGAAACTGGGAACTAGGTATTTCAGGGCACAGGAGAAATGAAGATGTTCTACTCATAATTCAGCCTACAGCAAGCAAAACTAGTGTGGCAGGAGAGTTGAGCCATTCTCTGAGAAGATTCCTCATGGAAACTGGGAACTAGATATTTCAGGGCACAGGAGAAATAAAGATTTTCTACTCATAATTCAGCCTCAAGCAAACAAAGCTAATGTGGCAGGAGAGTTGAGCCATTCTCTAAGAAGATTTCTCATGGAAACTGGGAACTAGATATTTCAGGGCACAGGAGAAATGAAGATTTTCTTCTCATAATTCAGCCTCCAGCAAGCAAAGCTAGTGTGGCAGGAGAGTTGAGCCATTCTCTGAGAAGATTCCTAATGGAAACTGAGAACTAGTTATTTCAGGGCACAGAGGAAATGAATTTTTCTTCTCATAATTCGGCCTCCAGTAAGTAAAGCTAGTGTGGCAGGAGAGGTGAGCCATTCTCTGAGAAGATTCCTCATGGAAACTGGGAACTAGTTATTTCAGCGCAGAGGAGAAATGAATTTTTCTACTCATAATTCAGCCTCTACAAGCAAAGATAGTGTGGCAGGAGAGTTGAGCCTTTCTCTGAGAAGGTTCCTCATTGAAACTGGGAACTAGTTATTTCAGGGCAGAGGACAAATGAATTTTTCTACTCATAATTCAGCCTCCAGCAAGCAAAGCTAGTGTGGCAGGAGAGTTGAGCAATTCTCTGAGAATATTCCTCATGGAAACTGGGAACTAGTTATTTCAGGTCACAGGAGAAATGAATTTTTCTACACATAATTCAGCCTCCAGCAAGCAAAGCTAGTGTGGCAGGAGAGTTGAGCCGTTCTCTGAGAAGATTCCTCATGGAAACTGGGAACTAGATATTTCAGGGCACAGGAGAAATGAAGATTTTCTACTCATAATTCAGCCTCCAGCAAGCAAAGCTAGTGTGGCAGGAGAGTTGAGCCATTCTCTGGAAGATTCCTCATGGAAACTGGGAACTAGTTATTTCAGGGCACAGGAGAAATGAATTTTTCTATTCATAATTCAGCCTCCAGCAAGCAAAGCTAGTGTGGCACGAGAGTTGAGCCATTCTCTGAGAAGATTCCTCATGGAAACTGGGAACTAGTTATTTCAGGGCACAGGAGAAATGAATTTTTCTACTCATAATTCAGCGTCCAGCAAGCAAATCTAGTGTGTCAGGAGAGTTGAGCCATTCTCTGAGAAGATTCCTCATGGAAACTGGGAACTAGATATTTCAGGGCACAGGAGAAATGAAGATATTATTCTCATAATTCCGCCTCCAGCCAGCAAAGCTAGTGTGGCAGGAGAGTTGAACCATTCTCTGAGAGGATACTTCATGGAAACTGGGAACTAGGTATTTCAGGGCACAGGAGAAATGAAGATGTTCTACTCATAATTCAGCCTACAGCAAGCAAAACTAGTGTGGCAGGAGAGTTGAGCCATTCTCTGAGAAGATTCCTCATGGAAACTGGGAACTAGATATTTCAGGGCACAGGAGAAATAAAGATTTTCTACTCATAATTCAGCCTCCAGCAAACAAAGCTAGTGTGGCAGGAGAGTTGAGCCATTCTCTGAGAAGATTCCTCATGGAAACTGGGAACTAGTTATTTCAGGGCACAGGAGAAATGAATTTTTTCTACGCATAATTCAGCCTCCAGCAAGCAAAGCTAGTGTGGCAGGAGAGTTGAGCCATTCTCTGAGAAGATTCCTCATGGAAACTGGGAACTAGATATTTCAGGGCACAGGAGAAATGAAGATTTTATACTCATAATTCCGCCAAGAGCCAGCAAAGCTAGTGTGGCAGGAGAGTTGAACCATTCTCTGAGAAGATTCCTCATGGAAACGGGGAAGTAGATATTTCAGGGCACAGGAGAAATGAAGATGTTCTACTCATAATACAGCCTCCAGCAAGCAAAGCTAATGTGGCAGGAGAGTTGAGCCATTCTCTAAGAAGATTTCTAATGGAAACTGGGAACTAGATATTTCAGGGCACAGGAGAAATGAAGATTTTCTTCTCATAATTCAGCCTCCAGCAAGCAAAGCTAGTGTGGCAGGAGAGTTGAGCCATTCTCTGAGAAGATTCCTAATGGAAACTGAGAACTAGTTATTTCAGGGCACAGGAGAAATGAATTTTTCTTCTCATAATTCGGCCTCCAGTAAGTAAAGCTAGTGTGGCAGGAGAGGTGAGCCATTCTCTGAGAAGATTCCTCATGGAAACTGGGAACTAGTTATTTCAGGGCAGAGGAGAAATGAATTTTTCTACTCATAATTCAGCCTCTACAAGCAAAGATAGTGTGGCAGGAGAGTTGAGCCTTTCTCTGAGAAGGTTCCTCATTGAAACTGGGAACTAGTTATTTCAGGGCAGAGGAGAAATGAATTTTTCTACTCATAATTCAGCCTCCAGCAAGCAAAGGTAGTGTGGCAGGAGAGTTGAGCAATTCTCTGAGAATATTCCTCATGGAAACTGGGAACTAGTTATTTCAGGTCACAGGAGAAATGAATTTTTCTACACATAATTCAGCCTCCTGCAAGCAAAGTTAGTGTGGCAGGAGAGTTGAGCCGTTCTCTGAGAAGATTCCTCATGTAAACTGGGAACTAGATATTTCAGGGCACAGGAGAAATGAAGATTTTCTACTCATAATTCAGCCTCCAGCAAGCAAAGCTAGTGTGGCAGGAGAGTTGATCCATTCTCTGGAAGATTCCTCATGGAAACTGGGAACTAGTTATTTCAGGGCACAGGAGAAATGAATTTTTCTACTCATAATTCAGCCTCCAGCAAGCAAAGCTAGTGTGGCACGAGAGTTGAGCCATTCTCTGAGAAGATTCCTCATGGAAACTGGGAACTAGTTATTTCAGGGCACAGGAGAAATGAATTTTCTATTCATAATTCAGCCTTCAACAATAAAGCTAGTGTGGCAGGAGAGTTGAGCCATTCTCTGAGAAGATTCCTCATGGAAACTGGGAACTAGTTATTTCAGGTCACAGGAGAAATGAATTTTTCTACTCATAATTCAGCCTCCAGCAAACAAAGCTAGTGTGGCAGGAGAGTTGAGCCATTCTCTGAGAAGATTCCTCATGGAAACTGGGAACTAGTTATTTCAGGGCACAGGAGAAATGAAGATGTTCTACTCATAATTCAGCCTCCAGCAAGCAAAGCTAGTGTGGCAGGAGAGTTGAGCCATTCTCTGAGAAGATTCCTCATGGCAACTGGGAACTAGTTATTTCAGGGCACAGGAGAAATGAACTTTTCTACTCATAATTCAGCCTCCAGCATGCAAAGCTAGTGTGGCAGGAGAGTTGAGCCATTCTCTGAGAAGATTCCTCATGGCAACTGGGAACTAGTTATTTCAGGGCACAGGAGAAATGAATTTTTCTACTCATAATTCAGCCTCCAGCAAGCAAAGCTAATGTGGCAGGAGAGTTGAGCCATTCTCTGAGATGATTCCTCATGGAAACTGGGAAATAGTTATTTCAGGGCACAGGAGAAATGAATTTTTCTACTCATAATTCAGCCTCAAATGAATTTTTCTACTCGTAATTCAGCCTCCAGCAAGCAAAGCTGGTGTGGCAGGAGAGTAGAGCCATTCTCTGAGAAGATTCCTCATGGAAACTGGGAACTAGTTATTTCAGGGCACAGGAGAAATGAATTTTTCTACTCATAATTCAATCTCCAGCAAGCAAAGCTAATGTGGCTGGAGAGTTGAGCCATTCTCTGAGAAGATTCCTCATGGAAACTGGGAACTAGTTATTTCAGGTCACAGGAGAAATGAATTTTTCTACTCATAATTCAGCCTCCAGCAAACAAAGCTAGTGTGGCAGGAGAGTTGAGCCATTCTCTGAGAAGATTCCTCATGGAAACTGGGAACTAGTTATTTCAGGGCACAGGAGAAATGAATTTTTCTATTCATAATTCAGCCTCCAGCAAGCAAAGCTAGTGTGGCAGGAGAGTTGAGCCATTCTCTGAGAAGATTCCTCATGGCAACTGGGAACTAGTTATTTCAGGGCACAGGAGAAATGAACTTTTCTACTCATAATTCAGCCTCCAGCATGCAAAGCTAGTGTGGCAGGAGAGTTGAGCCATTCTCTGAGAAGATTCCTCATGGCAACTGGGAACTAGTTATTTCAGGGCACAGGAGAAATGAATTTTTCTACTCATAATTCAGCCTCCAGCAAGCAAAGCTAATGTGGCAGGAGAGTTGAGCCATTCTCTGAGATGATTCCTCATGGAAACTGGGAAATAGTTATTTCAGGGCACAGGAGAAATGAATTTTTCTACTCATAATTCAGCCTCAAATGAATTTTTCTACTCGTAATTCAGCCTCCAGCAAGCAAAGCTGGTGTGGCAGGAGAGTAGAGCCATTGTCTGAGAAGATTCCTCATGGAAACTGGGAACTAGTTATTTCAGGGCACAGGAGAAATGAATTTTTCTACTCATAATTCAATCTCCAGCAAGCAAAGCTAATGTGGCTGGAGAGTTGAGCCATTCTCTGAGAAGATTCCTCATGGAAACTGGGAACTAGTTATTTCAGGGCACAGGAGAAATGAATTTTTCTACTCACAATTCAGCCTTCAGCAAGCAAAGCTAGTGTGGAGGAGAGTTGAGCCATTCTCTGAGAAGATTCATCATGGAAACTGGGAACTAGTTATTTCAGGGCACAGGAGAAATGAATTTTTCTATTCATAATTCAGCCTCCAACAAGAAAGCTAGTGTGGCAGGAGAGTTGAGCCATTCTCTGAGAAGATTCCTCATGGAAACTGGGAACTAGTTTTTTCAGGGCACAGGAGAAATGAATTTTTCTACTCATAATTCAGCCTCCAGCAAACAAAGCTAGTGTGGCAGGAGAGTTGAGCCATTCTCTGAGAAGATTCCTCATGGAAACTGGGAACCAGTTATTTCAGGGCACAGGAGAAATCAATTTTTCTACTCAAATTTCAGCCTCCAGCAAGCAAAGCTAGTGTGGCAGGAGAGTTGAGCCTTTCTCTGAGAAGATTCCTCATGGAAACTGGGAACTAGTTATTTCAGGGCACAGGAGAAATGAACTTTTCTACTCATAATTCAGCCCCAAGCAAGCAAAGCTAGTGTGGCAGGAGAGTTGAGCCATTCTCTGAGAAGATTCCTCATGGAAACTGGGAACTAGTTATTTCAGGGCACAGGAGAAATGAATTTTTCAACTCATAATTCAGCCTCCACAAGCAAAGCTAGTGTGGCAGGAGATTTGAGCCTTTCTGTGAGAAGGTTCCTCATGGAAACTGAGAACTAGTTATTTCAGGGCACAGGAGAAATGAATTTTTCTACTCATAATTCAGCCTCCAGCAAGCAAAGCTAGTGTGGCAGGAGAGTTGAGCCATTCTCTGAGAAGATTCCTCATGGAAACTGGGAACTAGTTATTTCAGTGTACAGGAGAAATGAATTTTTCTACTCATAATTCAGCCTCCAGCAAGCAACGCTAGTGTGGCAGGAGAGTTGAGCCATTCTCTGAGAAGATTCCTCATGGAAACTGGGAACTAGATATTTCAGGGCACAGGAGAAATGAAGATATTCTTCTCATAATTCCGCCTCCAGCCAGCAAAGCTAGTGTGGCAGGACAGTTGAACCATTCTCTGAGAGGATACTTCATGGAAACTGGGAACTAGGTATTTCAGGACACAGGAGAAATGAAGATGTTCTACTCATAATTCAGCCTCCAGCAAGCAAAACTAGTGTGGCAGGAGAGTTGAGCCATTCTCTGAGAAGATTCCTCATGGAAACTGGGAACTAGATATTTCAGGGCACAGGAGAAATAAAGATTTTCTACTCATAATTCAGCCTCCAGCAAACAAAGCTAGTGTGGCAGGAGAGTTGAGCCATTCTCTGAGAAGATTCCTCATGGAAACTGGGAACTAGTTATTTCAGGGCACAGGAGAAATGAATTTTTCTTCTCATAATTCAGCCTCCAGCAAGGAAAGCTATTGTGGCAGCAGAGTTGAGCCATTCTCTGAGAAGATTCCTCATATTAACTGGGAACTAGTTATTTCAGGACACAGGAGAAATGAATTTTTCTACTCATAATTCAGCCTCCAGCAAGCAAAGCTAGTGTGGCAGGAGAGTTGAGCCTTTCTCTGAGAAATTTCCTCATGGAAACTTGGAACTAGTTATTTCAGGGCACAGGAGAAATGAATTTTTCTACTCATAATTCAGCCTCCAGCAAGCAAAGCTAGTGTGGCAGGAGAGTTGAGCCATTCTCTGAGAAGCTTCCCATGGAAACTGGGAAATAGTTATTTTCAGGGCACAGGAGAAATGAATTTTTCTACTCATAATTCAGCCTCCAGCAAGCAAAGCTAGTGTGGCAGGAGAGTTGAGCCGTTCTCTGAGAAGATTCTCATGGAAACTGGGAACTAGATATTTCAGGGCACAGGACAAATGACTATTTTCTACTCATAATTCAGCCTCCAGCAAGCAAAGCTAGTGTGGCAGGAGAGTTGAGCCATTCTCTGAGAAGATTCCTCATGGAAACTGGGAACTAGTTATTTCAGGGCACAGGAGAAATGAATTATTCTACTCATAATTCAGCCTCCAGCAAGCAAAGCTAGTGTGGCAGGAGAGTTGAGCCATTTTTTGAGAAGATTCCTCATGGAAACTGGGAACTTGTTATTTCAGGGTACAGGAGCAATGAATTTTTGTACTCATAATTCAGCCTCCAGCAAGCAAAGCTAGTGTGGCAGGAGAGTTGAGCCATTCTCTGAGAAGATTCCTCACGGAAACTGGGAACTAGTTATTTCAGGGCACAGGAGAAATGAACTTTTCTACTCATAATTCAGCCTCCAGCATGCAAATCTACTGTGGCAGGAGAGTTGAGCCATTCTCTGAGAAGATTCCTCATGGAAACTGGGAACTAGTTATTTCAGGGCACAGGAGAAATGAATTTTTCTAATCATAATTCAGCCTCCAGCAAGCAAAGCTAGTGTGGCAGGAGAGTTGAGCCATTCTCTGAGAAGATTCCTCATGGAAACTGGGAACTAGTTATTTCAGGGCACAGGAGAAATGAATTTTTCTACGCATAATTCAGCCTCCAGCAAGCAAAGCTAGTGTGGCAGGAGAGTTGAGCCATTCTCTGAGATGATTCCTCATGGAAACTGGGAACTAGTTATTTCAGGGCACAGGAGAAATGAATTTTTCTACTCATAATTCAGCCTCCAGCAAGCAAAGCTAGTGTGGCAGGAGAGTTGAGCCATTCTCTGAGAAGATTCCTCATGTTAACTGGGAACTAGTTATTTCAGGGCACAGGAGAAATGAATTTTTCTACTCATAATTCAGCCTCCACAAGCAAAGCTAGTTTGGCAGGAGAGTTGAGCCTTTCTCTGCGAAGGTTCCTCATGGAAACTGAGAACTAGTTATTTCAGGGCACAGGAGAAATGAATTTTTCTACTCATAATTCAGCCTCAAGCAAGCAAACCTAGTGTGGCAGGAGAGTTGATCCATTCTCTGAGAAGATTCCTCATGGAAACTGGGAACTAGTTATTTCAGGGCACAGGAGAAATGAATTTTTCTACTCATAATTCAGCGTCCAGCAAGCAAAGCTAGTGTGGCAGGAGAGTTCAGCCATTCTCTGAAAAGATTCCTCATGCAACCTGGGAAATAGTTATTTCAGGGCACAGGAGAAATGAATTTTTCTACTCACAATTCAGCCTCCAGCAAGCAAAGCTAGTGTGGAGGAGAATTGAGCCATTCTCTGAAAAGATTCCTCATGGAAACTGGGAACTAGATATTTCAGGGCACAGGAGAAATGAAGATATTCTTCTCATAATTCCGCCTCCAGCCAGCAAAGCTAGTGTGGCAGGAGAGTTGAACCATTCTCTGAGAGGATAATTCATGGAAACTGGGAATTAGGTATTTCAGGGCACAGGAGAAATGAAGATGTTCTACTCATAATTCAGCCTACAGCAAGCAAAACTAGTGTGGCAGGAGAGTTGAGCCATTCTCTGAGAAGATTCCTCATGGAAACTGGGAACTAGATATTTCAGGGCACAGGAGAAATAAAGATTTTCTACTCATAATTCAGCCTCCAGCAAACAAAGCTAGTGTGGCAGGAGAGTTGAGCCATTCTCTGAGAAGATTCCTCATGGAAACTGGGAACTAGTTATTTCAGGGCACAGGAGAAATGAATTTTTCTTCTCATAATTCAGCCTCCAGCAAGCAAAGCTAGTGTGGCAGCAGAGTTGAGCCATTCTCTGAGAAGATTCCTCATATTAACTGGGAACTAGTTATTTCAGGGCACAGGAGAAATGAATTTTTCTACTGATAATTCAGCCTCCACAAGCAAAGCTAGTGTGGCAGGAGAGTTGAGCCTTTCTCTGAGAAATTTCCTCATGGAAACTGGGAACTAGTTATTTCAGGGCACAGGAGAAATGAATTTTTCTACTCATAATTCAGCCTCCAGCCAGCAAAGCTAGTGTGGCAGGAGAGTTGAGCCATTCTCGGAGAAGCTTCCTCATGGAAACTGGGAACTAGTTATTTCAGGGCACAGGAGAAATGAATTTTTCTACTCATAATACAGCCTCCAGCAAGCAAAGCTAGTGTGGCAGGAGAGTTGAGCCATTCTCTGAGAAGATTCCTCATGGAAACTGGGAACTAGATATTTCAGGGCACAGGGAAATGAAGATATTCTTCTCATAATTCCGCCTCCAGCCAGCAAAGCTAGTGTGGCAGGAGAGTTGAACCATTCTCTGAGAGGATACTTCATGGAAACTGGGAACTAGGTATTTCAGGGCACAGGAGAAATGAAGATGTTCTACTCATAATTCAGCCTACAGCAAGCAAAACTAGTGTGGCAGGAGAGTTGAGCCATTCTCTGAGAAGATTCCTCATGGAAACTGGGAACTAGATATTTCAGGGCACAGGAGAAATAAAGATTTTCTACTCATAATTCAGCCTCCAGCAAACAAAGCTAGTGTGGCAGGAGAGTTGAGCCATTCTCTGAGAAGATTCCTCATGGAAACTGGGAACTAGTTATTTCAGGGCACAGGAGAAATGAATTTTTCTTCTCATAATTCAGCCTCCAGCAAGCAAAGCTAGTGTGGCAGCAGAGTTGAGCCATTCTCTGAGAAGATTCCTCATATTAACTGGGAACTAGGTATTTCAGGGGCACAGGAGAAATGAAGATGTTCTACTCATAATTCAGCCTACAGCAAGCAAAACTAGTGTGGCAGGAGAGTTGAGCCATTCTCTGAGAAGATTCCTCATGGAAACTGGAACTAGTTATTTCAGGGCACAGGAAGAAATGAATTTTCTATTCATAATTCAGCCTCCAACAATAAAGCTAGTGTGGCAGGAGAGTTGAGCCATTCTCTGAGAAGATTCCTCATGGAAACTGGGAACTAGTTATTTCGGTCACAGGAGAAATGAATTTTTCTACTCATAATTCAGCCTCCAGCAAACAAAGCTAGTGTGGCAGGAGAGTTGAGCCATTCTCTGAGAAGATTCCTCATGGAAACTGGGAACCAGTTATTTCACGACACAGGAGAAATCAATTTTTCTACTCATAATTCAGCCTCCAGCATGCAAAGCTAATGTGGCAGGAAAGTTGAGCCATTCTTTGAGAAGATTACTCATGGAAACAGGGAACTAGTTATTTCAGGGTACAGGAGAAATGAATTTCCTACTCATAATTCAGCCTCCAACAAGCAAAGCTAGTGTGGCAGGAGAGTTGAGCCATTCTCTGAGAAGATTCCTCATGGAAACTGGGAACTAGTTATTTCAGGGCACAGGAGAAATGAATTTTTTCTACTCATAATTCAGCCTCCACAAGCAAAGCTAGTGTGGCAGCAGAGTTGAGCCATTCTCTGAGAAGATTCCTCATGGAAACTGGGAACTAGTTATTTCAGTGTACAGGAGAAATGAATTTTTCTACTCATAATTCAGCCTCCAGCAAGCAAAGCTAGTGTGGCAGGAGAGTTGAGCCATTCTCTTGAAGATTCCTCATGGAAACTGGGAACTAGATAATTCAGGGCACAGGAGAAATGTACATATTCTTCTCATAATTCCGCCTCCAACCAGCAAAGCTAGTGTGGCAGGAGAGTTGAACCATTCTCTGAGAGGATACTTCATGGAAACTGGAACTAGGTATTTCAGGGCACAGAGAAGATGAAGATGTTCTACTCATAATTCAGCCTACAGCAAGCAAAACTAGTGTGGCAGGAGAGTTGAGCCATTCTCTGAGAAGATTCCTCATGGAAACTGGGAACTAGATATTTCAGGAGCACAGGAGAAAAAAGATTTTCTACTCATAATTCAGCCTCCAGCAAACAAAGCTAGTGTGGCAGGAGAGTTGAGCCATTCTCTGAGAAGATTCCTCATGGAAACTGGGAACTAGTTATTTCAGGGCACAGGAGAAATGAAATTTTTCTTCTCATAATTCAGCCTCCAGCAAGCAAGCTAGTGTGGCAGCAGAGTTGAGCCATTCTCTGAGAAGATTTTCCTCATATTAACTGGGAACTAGTTATTTCAGGGCACAGGAAGGAAATGAATTTTCTACTCATAATTCAGCCTCCACAAGAAAAGCTAGTGTGGCAGGAGAGTTGAGCCTTTCTCTGAGAAAGTTCCCTCATGGAAACTGGGAACTAGTTATTTCAGGGCACAGGAGAAATGAATTTTTCTACTCATAATTCAGCCTCCTGCAAGCAAAGCTAGTGTGGCAGGAGAGTTGAGCCATTCTCTGAGAAGCTTCCTCATGGAAACTGGGAACTAGTTATTTCAGGGCACAGGAGAAATGAATTTTTCTACTCATAATTCAGCCTCCAGTAAGCAAAGCTAGTGTGGCAGGAGAGTTGAGCCGTTTTCTGAGAAGATTCCTCATGGAAACTGGGAACTAGATATTTCAGGGCACAGGACAAAAGTGACGATTTTCTACTCATAATTCAGCCTCCAGCAAGCAAAGCTAGTGTGGAGGAGAGTTGAGCCATTCTCTGAGAAGATTCCTCATGGAAACTGGGAACTAGTTATTTCAGGGCACAGGAGAATGAATTTTTCTACTCATAATTCAGCCTCCAGCAAACAAAGCTAGTGTGGCAGGAGAGTTGAGCCATTCTCTGAGAAGATTCCTCATGGAAACTGGGAACCAGTTATTTCAGGGCACAGGAGAAATCAATTTTTTCTACTCATAATTCAGCCTCCAGCAAGCAAAGCTAGTGTGGCAGGAAAGTTGAGCCATTCTCTGAGAAGATTACTCATGGAAACAGGGAACTAGTTATTTCAGGGCACCGGAGAAATGAATTTTCATACTCATAATTCAGCCTCCACAAGCAAAGCTAGTGTGGCAGGAGAGTTGAGCCATTCTCTGAGAAGATTCCCTCATGTTAACTGGGAACTAGTTATTTCAGGGCACAGGAGAGAATGAATTTTTCTACTTATAATTCAGCCTCCACAAGCAAAGCTAGTGTGGCAGGAGAGTTGAGTCTTTCTCTGAGAAGGTTCCTCATGGAACCTGAGAACTAGTTATTTCAGGGCACAGGAGAAATGAATTTTTCTACTCATAATTCAGCCTCCAGCAAGCAAAGCTAGTGTGGCAAGGAGAGTTGAGCCATTCTCTGAGAAGATTCCTCATGGAAACTGGGAACTAGTTATTTCAGTGTACAGGAGAAATGAATTTTTCTTCTCCATAATTCAGCCTCCAGCAAGCAAAGCTAGTGTGGCAGGAGAGTTGAGCCATTCTCTGAGAAGATTCCTCATGGAAACTGGGGAACTAGATATTTCAGGGCAGAGGAGATATGTAGATATTCTTCTCATAATTCTGCCTCCAGCCAGCAAGGCTAGTGTGGCAGGAGAGTTGAACCATTCTCTGAGAGGATACTTCATGGAAACTGGGAACTAGGTATTTCAGGGTACAGGAGAAATGAAGATGTTCTACTCATAATTCAGCCTACAGCAAGCAAAACTAGTGTGGCAGGAGAGTTGAGCCATTCTCTGAGAAGATTCCTCATGTAAACTGGGAACTAGATATTTCAGGGCACAGGAGAAATAAAGATTTTTTCTACTCATAATTCAGCCTCCAAGCAAACAAAGCTAGTGTGGCAGGAGAGTTGAGCCATCTCTGAGAAGATTCCTCATGGAAACTGGGAACTAGTTATTTCAGGGCACAGGAGAAATGAATTTTTCTTCTCATAATTCAGCCTCCAGCAAGCAAAGCTAGTGTGGCAGCAGAGTTGAGCCATTCTCTGAGAAGATTCCTCATATTAACTGGGAACTAGTTATTTCAGGGCACAGGAGAAATGAATTTTTCTACTCATAATTCAGCCTCCAGCAAGCAAAGCTAGTGTGGCAGGAGAGTTGAGCCGTTCTCTGAGAAGATTCCTCATGGAAACTGGGAACTAGATATTTCAGGGCACAGGACAAATGACGATTTTCTACTCATAATTCAGCCTCCAGTAAGCAAAGCTAGTGTGGCAGGAGAGTTGAGCCATTCTCTGAGAAGATTCCTCATGGAAACTGGGAACTAGTTTTTTCAGGGCACAGGAGAAATGAATTTTTCTACTCATAATTCAGCCTCCAGCAAGCAAAGCTAGTGTGGCAGGAGAGTTGAGCCGTTCTCTGAGAAGATTCCTCATGGAAACTGGGAACTAGATATTTCAGGGCACAGGACAAATGACGATTTTCTACTCATAATTCAGCCTCCAGTAAGCAAAGCTAGTGTGGCAGGAGAGTTGAGCCATTCTCTGAGAAGATTCCTCATGGAAACTGGGAACTAGTTATTTCAGGGCACAGGAGAAATGAATTTTTCTACTCATAATTCAGCCTCCAGCAAGCAAAGCTAGTGTGGCAGGAGAGTTGAGCCATTCTCTGAGAAGATTCCTCATGGAAACTGGGAACTAGTTATTTCAGGGTACAGGAGAAATGAATTTTTCTACTCATAATTCAGCCTCCAGCAAGCAAAGCTAGTGTGGCAGGAGAGTTGAGCCATTCTCTGAGAAGATTCCTCATAGAAACTGGGAACTAGTTATTTCAGGGCACAGGAGAAATGAATTTTTCTACGCATAATTCAGCCTCCAGCAAGCAAAGCTAGTGTGGCAGGAGAGTTGAGCCATTCTCTGAGATGATTCCTCATGGAAACTGGGAACTAGTTATTTCAGGGCACAGGAGAAATGAATTTTTCTACTCATAATTCAGCCTCCAGCAAGCAAAGCTAGTGTGGCAGGAGAGTTGAGCCATTCTCTGAGAAGATTCCTCATGGAAACTGGGAACTAGTTATTTCAGGGCACAGGAGAAATGAACTTTTCTACTCATAATTCAGCCTCCAGCATGCAAAGCTAGTGTGGCAGGAGAGTTGAGCCATTCTCTGAGAAGATTCCTCATGGAAACTGGGAACTAGATATTTCAGGGCACAGGAGAAATGAAGATATTCTTCTCATAATTCCGCCTCCAGCCAGCAAAGCTAGTGTGGCAGGAGAGTTGAATCATTCTCTGAGAGGATACTTCATGGAAACTGGGAACTAGGTATTTCAGGGCACAGGAGAAATGAAGATGTTCTACTCATAATTCAGCCTACAGCAAGCAAAACTAGTGTGGCAGGAGAGTTGAGCCATTCTCTGAGAAGATTCCTCATGGAAACTGGGAACTAGATATTTCAGGGCACAGGAGAAATAAAGATTTTCTACTCATAATTCAGCCTCAAGCAAACAAAGCTAATGTGGCAGGAGAGTTGAGCCATTCTCTAAGAAGATTTCTCATGGAAACTGGGAACTAGATATTTCAGGGCACAGGAGAAATGAAGATTTTCTTCTCATAATTCAGCCTCCAGCAAGCAAAGCTAGTGTGGCAGGAGAGTTGAGCCATTCTCTGAGAAGATTCCTAATGGAAACTGAGAACTAGTTATTTCAGGGCACAGAGGAAATGAATTTTTCTTCTCATAATTCGGCCTCCAGTAAGTAAAGCTAGTGTGGCAGGAGAGGTGAGCCATTCTCTGAGAAGATTCCTCATGGAAACTGGGAACTAGTTATTTCAGCGCAGAGGGAGAAATGAATTTTTCTACTCATAATTCAGCCTCTACAAGCAAAGATAGTGTGGCAGGAGAGTTGAGCCTTTCTCTGAGAAGGTTCCTCATTGAAACTGGGAACTAGTTATTTCAGGGCAGAGGACAAATGAATTTTTCTACTCATAATTCAGCCTCCAGCAAGCAAAGCTAGTGTGGCAGGAGAGTTGAGCAATTCTCTGAGAATATTCCTCATGGAAACTGGGAACTAGTTATTTCAGGTCACAGGAGAAATGAATTTTTCTACACATAATTCAGCCTCCAGCAAGCAAAGCTAGTGTGGCAGGAGAGTTGAGCCGTTCTCTGAGAAGATTCCTCATGGAAACTGGGAACTAGATATTTCAGGGCACAGGAGAAATGAAGATTTTCTACTCATAATTCAGCCTCCAGCAAGCAAAGCTAGTGTGGCAGGAGAGTTGAGCCATTCTCTGGAAGATTCCTCATGGAAACTGGGAACTAGTTATTTCAGGGCACAGGAGAAATGAATTTTTCTATTCATAATTCAGCCTCCAGCAAGCAAAGCTAGTGTGGCACGAGAGTTGAGCCATTCTCTGAGAAGATTCCTCATGGAAACTGGGAACTAGTTATTTCAGGGCACAGGAGAAATGAATTTTTCTACTCATAATTCAGCGTCCAGCAAGCAAATCTAGTGTGTCAGGAGAGTTGAGCCATTCTCTGAGAAGATTCCTCATGGAAACTGGGAACTAGATATTTCAGGGCACAGGAGAAATGAAGATATTATTCTCATAATTCCGCCTCCAGCCAGCAAAGCTAGTGTGGCAGGAGAGTTGAACCATTCTCTGAGAGGATACTTCATGGAAACTGGGAACTAGGTATTTCAGGGCACAGGAGAAATGAAGATGTTCTACTCATAATTCAGCCTACAGCAAGCAAAACTAGTGTGGCAGGAGAGTTGAGCCATTCTCTGAGAAGATTCCTCATGGAAACTGGGAACTAGATATTTCAGGGCACAGGAGAAATAAAGATTTTCTACTCATAATTCAGCCTCCAGCAAACAAAGCTAGTGTGGCAGGAGAGTTGAGCCATTCTCTGAGAAGATTCCTCATGGAAACTGGGAACTAGTTATTTCAGGGCACAGGAGAAATGAATTTTTCTACGCATAATTCAGCCTCCAGCAAGCAAAGCTAGTGTGGCAGGAGAGTTGAGCCATTCTCTGAGAAGATTCCTCATGGAAACTGGGAACTAGATATTTCAGGGCACAGGAGAAATGAAGATTTTATACTCATAATTCCGCCAAGAGCCAGCAAAGCTAGTGTGGCAGGAGAGTTGAACCATTCTCTGAGAAGATTCCTCATGGAAACGGGGAAGTAGATATTTCAGGGCACAGGAGAAATGAAGATGTTCTACTCATAATACAGCCTCCAGCAAGCAAAGCTAATGTGGCAGGAGAGTTGAGCCATTCTCTAAGAAGATTTCTAATGGAAACTGGGAACTAGATATTTCAGGGCACAGGAGAAATGAAGATTTTCTTCTCATAATTCAGCCTCCAGCAAGCAAAGCTAGTGTGGCAGGAGAGTTGAGCCATTCTCTGAGAAGATTCCTAATGGAAACTGAGAACTAGTTATTTCAGGGCACAGGAGAAATGAATTTTTCTTCTCATAATTCGGCCTCCAGTAAGTAAAGCTAGTGTGGCAGGAGAGGTGAGCCATTCTCTGAGAAGATTCCTCATGGAAACTGGGAACTAGTTATTTCAGGGCAGAGGAGAAATGAATTTTTCTACTCATAATTCAGCCTCTACAAGCAAAGATAGTGTGGCAGGAGAGTTGAGCCTTTCTCTGAGAAGGTTCCTCATTGAAACTGGGAACTAGTTATTTCAGGGCAGAGGAGAAATGAATTTTTCTACTCATAATTCAGCCTCCAGCAAGCAAAGGTAGTGTGGCAGGAGAGTTGAGCAATTCTCTGAGAATATTCCTCATGGAAACTGGGAACTAGTTATTTCAGGTCACAGGAGAAATGAATTTTTCTACACATAATTCAGCCTCCTGCAAGCAAAGTTAGTGTGGCAGGAGAGTTGAGCCGTTCTCTGAGAAGATTCCTCATGTAAACTGGGAACTAGATATTTCAGGGCACAGGAGAAATGAAGATTTTCTACTCATAATTCAGCCTCCAGCAAGCAAAGCTAGTGTGGCAGGAGAGTTGATCCATTCTCTGGAAGATTCCTCATGGAAACTGGGAACTAGTTATTTCAGGGCACAGGAGAAATGAATTTTTCTACTCATAATTCAGCCTCCAGCAAGCAAAGCTAGTGTGGCACGAGAGTTGAGCCATTCTCTGAGAAGATTCCTCATGGAAACTGGGAACTAGTTATTTCAGGGCACAGGAGAAATGAATTTTCTATTCATAATTCAGCCTTCAACAATAAAGCTAGTGTGGCAGGAGAGTTGAGCCATTCTCTGAGAAGATTCCTCATGGAAACTGGGAACTAGTTATTTCAGGTCACAGGAGAAATGAATTTTTCTACTCATAATTCAGCCTCCAGCAAACAAAGCTAGTGTGGCAGGAGAGTTGAGCCATTCTCTGAGAAGATTCCTCATGGAAACTGGGAACTAGTTATTTCAGGGCACAGGAGAAATGAAGATGTTCTACTCATAATTCAGCCTCCAGCAAGCAAAGCTAGTGTGGCAGGAGAGTTGAGCCATTCTCTGAGAAGATTCCTCATGGCAACTGGGAACTAGTTATTTCAGGGCACAGGAGAAATGAACTTTTCTACTCATAATTCAGCCTCCAGCATGCAAAGCTAGTGTGGCAGGAGAGTTGAGCCATTCTCTGAGAAGATTCCTCATGGCAACTGGGAACTAGTTATTTCAGGGCACAGGAGAAATGAATTTTTCTACTCATAATTCAGCCTCCAGCAAGCAAAGCTAATGTGGCAGGAGAGTTGAGCCATTCTCTGAGATGATTCCTCATGGAAACTGGGAAATAGTTATTTCAGGGCACAGGAGAAATGAATTTTTCTACTCATAATTCAGCCTCAAATGAATTTTTCTACTCGTAATTCAGCCTCCAGCAAGCAAAGCTGGTGTGGCAGGAGAGTAGAGCCATTCTCTGAGAAGATTCCTCATGGAAACTGGGAACTAGTTATTTCAGGGCACAGGAGAAATGAATTTTTCTACTCATAATTCAATCTCCAGCAAGCAAAGCTAATGTGGCTGGAGAGTTGAGCCATTCTCTGAGAAGATTCCTCATGGAAACTGGGAACTAGTTATTTCAGGTCACAGGAGAAATGAATTTTTCTACTCATAATTCAGCCTCCAGCAAACAAAGCTAGTGTGGCAGGAGAGTTGAGCCATTCTCTGAGAAGATTCCTCATGGAAACTGGGAACTAGTTATTTCAGGGCACAGGAGAAATGAATTTTTCTATTCATAATTCAGCCTCCAGCAAGCAAAGCTAGTGTGGCAGGAGAGTTGAGCCATTCTCTGAGAAGATTCCTCATGGCAACTGGGAACTAGTTATTTCAGGGCACAGGAGAAATGAACTTTTCTACTCATAATTCAGCCTCCAGCATGCAAAGCTAGTGTGGCAGGAGAGTTGAGCCATTCTCTGAGAAGATTCCTCATGGCAACTGGGAACTAGTTATTTCAGGGCACAGGAGAAATGAATTTTTCTACTCATAATTCAGCCTCCAGCAAGCAAAGCTAATGTGGCAGGAGAGTTGAGCCATTCTCTGAGATGATTCCTCATGGAAACTGGGAAATAGTTATTTCAGGGCACAGGAGAAATGAATTTTTCTACTCATAATTCAGCCTCAAATGAATTTTTCTACTCGTAATTCAGCCTCCAGCAAGCAAAGCTGGTGTGGCAGGAGAGTAGAGCCATTGTCTGAGAAGATTCCTCATGGAAACTGGGAACTAGTTATTTCAGGGCACAGGAGAAATGAATTTTTCTACTCATAATTCAATCTCCAGCAAGCAAAGCTAATGTGGCTGGAGAGTTGAGCCATTCTCTGAGAAGATTCCTCATGGAAACTGGGAACTAGTTATTTCAGGGCACAGGAGAAATGAATTTTTCTACTCACAATTCAGCCTTCAGCAAGCAAAGCTAGTGTGGAGGAGAGTTGAGCCATTCTCTGAGAAGATTCATCATGGAAACTGGGAACTAGTTATTTCAGGGCACAGGAGAAATGAATTTTTCTATTCATAATTCAGCCTCCAACAAGAAAGCTAGTGTGGCAGGAGAGTTGAGCCATTCTCTGAGAAGATTCCTCATGGAAACTGGGAACTAGTTTTTTCAGGGCACAGGAGAAATGAATTTTTCTACTCATAATTCAGCCTCCAGCAAACAAAGCTAGTGTGGCAGGAGAGTTGAGCCATTCTCTGAGAAGATTCCTCATGGAAACTGGGAACCAGTTATTTCAGGGCACAGGAGAAATCAATTTTTCTACTCAAATTTCAGCCTCCAGCAAGCAAAGCTAGTGTGGCAGGAGAGTTGAGCCTTTCTCTGAGAAGATTCCTCATGGAAACTGGGAACTAGTTATTTCAGGGCACAGGAGAAATGAACTTTTCTACTCATAATTCAGCCCCAAGCAAGCAAAGCTAGTGTGGCAGGAGAGTTGAGCCATTCTCTGAGAAGATTCCTCATGGAAACTGGGAACTAGTTATTTCAGGGCACAGGAGAAATGAATTTTTCAACTCATAATTCAGCCTCCACAAGCAAAGCTAGTGTGGCAGGAGATTTGAGCCTTTCTGTGAGAAGGTTCCTCATGGAAACTGAGAACTAGTTATTTCAGGGCACAGGAGAAATGAATTTTTCTACTCATAATTCAGCCTCCAGCAAGCAAAGCTAGTGTGGCAGGAGAGTTGAGCCATTCTCTGAGAAGATTCCTCATGGAAACTGGGAACTAGTTATTTCAGTGTACAGGAGAAATGAATTTTTCTACTCATAATTCAGCCTCCAGCAAGCAACGCTAGTGTGGCAGGAGAGTTGAGCCATTCTCTGAGAAGATTCCTCATGGAAACTGGGAACTAGATATTTCAGGGCACAGGAGAAATGAAGATATTCTTCTCATAATTCCGCCTCCAGCCAGCAAAGCTAGTGTGGCAGGACAGTTGAACCATTCTCTGAGAGGATACTTCATGGAAACTGGGAACTAGGTATTTCAGGACACAGGAGAAATGAAGATGTTCTACTCATAATTCAGCCTCCAGCAAGCAAAACTAGTGTGGCAGGAGAGTTGAGCCATTCTCTGAGAAGATTCCTCATGGAAACTGGGAACTAGATATTTCAGGGCACAGGAGAAATAAAGATTTTCTACTCATAATTCAGCCTCCAGCAAACAAAGCTAGTGTGGCAGGAGAGTTGAGCCATTCTCTGAGAAGATTCCTCATGGAAACTGGGAACTAGTTATTTCAGGGCACAGGAGAAATGAATTTTTCTTCTCATAATTCAGCCTCCAGCAAGGAAAGCTATTGTGGCAGCAGAGTTGAGCCATTCTCTGAGAAGATTCCTCATATTAACTGGGAACTAGTTATTTCAGGACACAGGAGAAATGAATTTTTCTACTCATAATTCAGCCTCCAGCAAGCAAAGCTAGTGTGGCAGGAGAGTTGAGCCTTTCTCTGAGAAATTTCCTCATGGAAACTTGGAACTAGTTATTTCAGGGCACAGGAGAAATGAATTTTTCTACTCATAATTCAGCCTCCAGCAAGCAAAGCTAGTGTGGCAGGAGAGTTGAGCCATTCTCTGAGAAGCTTCCCATGGAAACTGGGAAATAGTTATTTCAGGGCACAGGAGAAATGAATTTTTCTACTCATAATTCAGCCTCCAGCAAGCAAAGCTAGTGTGGCAGGAGAGTTGAGCCGTTCTCTGAGAAGATTCCTCATGGAAACTGGGAACTAGATATTTCAGGGCACAGGACAAATGACTATTTTCTACTCATAATTCAGCCTCCAGCAAGCAAAGCTAGTGTGGCAGGAGAGTTGAGCCATTCTCTGAGAAGATTCCTCATGGAAACTGGGAACTAGTTATTTCAGGGCACAGGAGAAATGAATTATTCTACTCATAATTCAGCCTCCAGCAAGCAAAGCTAGTGTGGCAGGAGAGTTGAGCCATTTTTTGAGAAGATTCCTCATGGAAACTGGGAACTTGTTATTTCAGGGTACAGGAGCAATGAATTTTTGTACTCATAATTCAGCCTCCAGCAAGCAAAGCTAGTGTGGCAGGAGAGTTGAGCCATTCTCTGAGAAGATTCCTCACGGAAACTGGGAACTAGTTATTTCAGGGCACAGGAGAAATGAACTTTTCTACTCATAATTCAGCCTCCAGCATGCAAATCTACTGTGGCAGGAGAGTTGAGCCATTCTCTGAGAAGATTCCTCATGGAAACTGGGAACTAGTTATTTCAGGGCACAGGAGAAATGAATTTTTCTAATCATAATTCAGCCTCCAGCAAGCAAAGCTAGTGTGGCAGGAGAGTTGAGCCATTCTCTGAGAAGATTCCTCATGGAAACTGGGAACTAGTTATTTCAGGGCACAGGAGAAATGAATTTTTCTACGCATAATTCAGCCTCCAGCAAGCAAAGCTAGTGTGGCAGGAGAGTTGAGCCATTCTCTGAGATGATTCCTCATGGAAACTGGGAACTAGTTATTTCAGGGCACAGGAGAAATGAATTTTTCTACTCATAATTCAGCCTCCAGCAAGCAAAGCTAGTGTGGCAGGAGAGTTGAGCCATTCTCTGAGAAGATTCCTCATGTTAACTGGGAACTAGTTATTTCAGGGCACAGGAGAAATGAATTTTTCTACTCATAATTCAGCCTCCACAAGCAAAGCTAGTTTGGCAGGAGAGTTGAGCCTTTCTCTGCGAAGGTTCCTCATGGAAACTGAGAACTAGTTATTTCAGGGCACAGGAGAAATGAATTTTTCTACTCATAATTCAGCCTCAAGCAAGCAAACCTAGTGTGGCAGGAGAGTTGATCCATTCTCTGAGAAGATTCCTCATGGAAACTGGGAACTAGTTATTTCAGGGCACAGGAGAAATGAATTTTTCTACTCATAATTCAGCGTCCAGCAAGCAAAGCTAGTGTGGCAGGAGAGTTCAGCCATTCTCTGAAAAGATTCCTCATGCAACCTGGGAAATAGTTATTTCAGGGCACAGGAGAAATGAATTTTTCTACTCACAATTCAGCCTCCAGCAAGCAAAGCTAGTGTGGAGGAGAATTGAGCCATTCTCTGAAAAGATTCCTCATGGAAACTGGGAACTAGATATTTCAGGGCACAGGAGAAATGAAGATATTCTTCTCATAATTCCGCCTCCAGCCAGCAAAGCTAGTGTGGCAGGAGAGTTGAACCATTCTCTGAGAGGATAATTCATGGAAACTGGGAATTAGGTATTTCAGGGCACAGGAGAAATGAAGATGTTCTACTCATAATTCAGCCTACAGCAAGCAAAACTAGTGTGGCAGGAGAGTTGAGCCATTCTCTGAGAAGATTCCTCATGGAAACTGGGAACTAGATATTTCAGGGCACAGGAGAAATAAAGATTTTCTACTCATAATTCAGCCTCCAGCAAACAAAGCTAGTGTGGCAGGAGAGTTGAGCCATTCTCTGAGAAGATTCCTCATGGAAACTGGGAACTAGTTATTTCAGGGCACAGGAGAAATGAATTTTTCTTCTCATAATTCAGCCTCCAGCAAGCAAAGCTAGTGTGGCAGCAGAGTTGAGCCATTCTCTGAGAAGATTCCTCATATTAACTGGGAACTAGTTATTTCAGGGCACAGGAGAAATGAATTTTTCTACTGATAATTCAGCCTCCACAAGCAAAGCTAGTGTGGCAGGAGAGTTGAGCCTTTCTCTGAGAAATTTCCTCATGGAAACTGGGAACTAGTTATTTCAGGGCACAGGAGAAATGAATTTTTCTACTCATAATTCAGCCTCCAGCCAGCAAAGCTAGTGTGGCAGGAGAGTTGAGCCATTCTCGGAGAAGCTTCCTCATGGAAACTGGGAACTAGTTATTTCAGGGCACAGGAGAAATGAATTTTTCTACTCATAATACAGCCTCCAGCAAGCAAAGCTAGTGTGGCAGGAGAGTTGAGCCATTCTCTGAGAAGATTCCTCATGGAAACTGGGAACTAGATATTTCAGGGCACAGGGAAATGAAGATATTCTTCTCATAATTCCGCCTCCAGCCAGCAAAGCTAGTGTGGCAGGAGAGTTGAACCATTCTCTGAGAGGATACTTCATGGAAACTGGGAACTAGGTATTTCAGGGCACAGGAGAAATGAAGATGTTCTACTCATAATTCAGCCTACAGCAAGCAAAACTAGTGTGGCAGGAGAGTTGAGCCATTCTCTGAGAAGATTCCTCATGGAAACTGGGAACTAGATATTTCAGGGCACAGGAGAAATAAAGATTTTCTACTCATAATTCAGCCTCCAGCAAACAAAGCTAGTGTGGCAGGAGAGTTGAGCCATTCTCTGAGAAGATTCCTCATGGAAACTGGGAACTAGTTATTTCAGGGCACAGGAGAAATGAATTTTTCTTCTCATAATTCAGCCTCCAGCAAGCAAAGCTAGTGTGGCAGCAGAGTTGAGCCATTCTCTGAGAAGATTCCTCATATTAACTGGGAACTAGTTATTTCAGGGCACAGGAGAAATGAATTTTTCTACTCATAATTCAGCCTCCACAAGCAAAGCTAGTGTGGCAGGAGAGTTGAGCCTTTCTCTGAGAAATTTCCTCATGGAAACTGGGAACTAGTTATTTCAGGGCACAGGAGAAATGAATTTTTCTACTCATAATTCAGCCTCCAGCAAGCAAAGCTAGTGTGGCAGGAGAGTTGAGCCATTCTCTGAGAAGCTTCCTCATGGAAACTGGGAACTAGTTATTTCAGGGCACAGGAGAAATGAATTTTTCTACTCATAATGCAGCCTCCAGCAAGCAAAGCTAGTGTGGCAGGAGAGTTGAGCCGTTCTCTGAGAAGATTCCTCATGGAAACTGGGAACTAGATATTTCAGGGCACAGGAGAAATGACGATTTTCTACTCATAATTCAGCCTCCAGCAAGCAAAGCTAATGTGGCAGGAGAGTTGAGCCATTCTCTGAGAAGATTCCTCATGGAAACTGGGAACTAGTTATTTCAGGGCACAGGAGAAATGAATTTTTCTACTCATAATTCAGCCTCCAGCAAGCAAAGCTAGTGTGGCAAGAGAGTTGAGCCATTCTCTGAGAATGTTCCTCATGGAAACTGGGAACTAGTTATTTCAGGGTACAGGAGAAATGTATTTTTCTACTCATAATTCAGCCTCCAGCAAGCAAAGCTAGTGTGGCAGGAGAGTTGAGCCATTCTCTGAGAAGATTCCTCATGGAAACTGGGAACTAGTTATTTCAGGGCACAGGAGAAATGAATTTTTCTATGCATAATTCAGCCTCCAGCAAGCAAAGCTAGTGTGGCAGGAGAGTTGAGCCATTCTCTGAGAAGATTCCTCATGGAAACTGGGAACTAGTTATTTCAGGGCACAGGAGAAATGAATTTTTCTACGCATAATTCAGACTCCAGCAAGCAAAGCTAGTGTGGCAGGAGAGTTGAGCCATTCTCTTAGAAGATTCCGAATGGAAACTGGGAACTAGTTATTTAAGGTCACAAGAGAAATGAACTTTTCTACTCATAATTCAGCCTCCAGCAAGCAAAGCTAGTGTCGCAGGACATTTTAGCCATTCTCTGAGAAGATTCCTCATGGACACTGGGAACTAGTTATTTCAGGGCTCAGGAGAAATGAATTTTTCTACTCATAATTCAGCCTCCAGCCAGCAAAGCTAGTGTGGCAGGAGAGTTGAGCCATTCTCTGAGAAGATTCCTCATGGATACTGGGAACTAGTTATTTCAGGGCACAGGAGAAATGAATTTTTCTACTCATAATTCAGCCTCCAGCAAGCAAAGCTAGTGTGGCAGGAGAGTTGAGCCATTCTCTGAGAAGATTCCTCATGGAGATTGGGAACTAGATATTTCAGGTCACAGGAGAAATGAACTTTTCTACTCATAATTCAGCCTCCAGCAAGCAAAGCTAGTGTGGCAGGAGAGTTGAGCCATTCCCTAAGAAAATTCCTCGTGGAAACTGGGAACTAGTTATTTCAGGGCACAGGAGAAATGAATTTTTCTACTCATAATTCAGCCTCCAGCAAGCAAAGCTAGTGTGGCAGGAGAGTTGAGCCATTCTCTGAGCAGATTCCTCATGGAAACTGGGAACTAGTTATTTCAGGGCACAGGAGAAATGAATTTTTCTACTCATAATTCAGCCTCAAAGAAGCAAAGCTAGTGTGGCAGGAGAGTGGAGCCATTCTCTGAGAAGATTCCTCATGGAAACTGGGAACTAGTTATTTCAGGGCACAGGAGAAATGAATTTTTCTACTCATAATTCAGCCTCCAGCAAGCAAAGCTTGTGTGGCAGGAGAGTTGAGCCATTCTCTGAGAAGATTCCTCATGGAAACTGGGAACTAGTTATTTCAGGGCACAGGAGAAATGAATTTTTCTACTCATAATTCAGCCTCCAGCAAGCAAAGCTAGTGTGGCAGGAGAGTTGAGCCATTCTCTGAGAAGATTCCTCATGGAAACTGGGAACTAGTTATTTCAGGGCACAGGAGAAATGAATTTTTCTAATCATAATTCAGCCTCCAGCAAGCAAAGCTAGTGTTGCAGGAGAGTTGAGCCATTCTCTGAGAAGATTCCTCATGGAAACTGGGAACTAGTTATTTCAGGGCACAGGAGAAATGAATTTTTCTACTCATAATTCAGCCTCCAGCAAGCAAAGCTTGTGTGGCAGGAGAGTTGAGCCATTCTCTGAGAAGATTCCTCATGGAAACTGGGAACTAGTTATTTCAGGGCACAGGAGAAATGAATTTTTCTACTAATAATTCAGCCTCCAGCAACCCAAGCTAGTGTGGCAGGAGAGTTGAGCAATTCTCTGAGAAGATTCCTCATGGAAACTGGGAACTGGTTATTTCAAGGCACAGGAGAAATGAATTTTTCTACTCATAATTCAGTCTCCAGCAAGCAAAGCTAGTGTGGCAGGAGAGTTGAGCCATTCTCTAAGAAGATTCCTCATGGAAACTGGGAACTAGTTATTTCATGGCACAGGAGAAATGAATTTTTCTACTCATAATTCAGCCTCCAGCAAGCCAAGCTAGTGAGGCCCTAGAGTTGAGCCATTCTCTGAGAAGATTCCTCATGGATACTGGGAACTAGTTATTTCAGTGCACAGGAGAAATGAATCTTTCTACTCATAATTCAGCCTCCAGCAAGCAAAGATAGTGTGGCAGGAGAGTTCAGCCTTTCTCTGAGAAGATTCCTCATGGAAACTGGGAACTAGTTATTTCAGGGCTCAGGAGAAATGAATTTTTCTACTCATAATTCAGCCTCCAGCAAGCAAAGCTAGTGTGGCAGGAGAGTTGAGCCATTCTCTGAGAAGATTCCTCATGGAGACTGGGAACTAGTTATTTCAGGTCACAGGAGAAATGAACTTTTCTACTTATAATTCAGCCTCCAGCAAGCAAAGCTAGTGTGGCAGGAGAGTTGAGCCATTCTCTGAGAAGATTCCTCATGGAAACTGGGAACTAGTTATTTCAGGGCACAGGAGAAATGAATTTTTCTATGCATAATTCAGCCTCCAGCAAGCAAATCTAGTGTTGCAGGAGAGTTGAGCCATTCTCTTAGAAGATTCCGAATGGAAACTGGGAACTAGTTATTTAAGGTCACAAGAGAAATGAACTTTTCTACTCAATTCAGCCTCCAGCAAGCAAAGGTAGTGTGGCAGGAGATTTTAGCCATCCTCTGAGAAGATTCCTCATGGAAACTGGGAACTAGTTATTTCAGGGCACAGGAGAAATGAATTTTTCTACTCATAATTCAGCCTGCAGCCAGCAAAGCTAGTGTGGCAGGAGAGTTGAGCCATTCTCTGAGAAGATTCCTCATGGAAACTGGGAACTAGTTATTTCAGGGCACAGGAGAAATGAATTTTTCTACTCATAATTCAGCCCCCAGCAAGCAAAGCTAGTGTGGCAGGAGAGTTGAGCCATTCTCTGAGATGATTCCTCATGGAAACTGGGAACTAGTTATTTCATGGCACAGGAGAAATGAATTTTTCTACTCATAATTCAGTCTCCAGCAAGCAAAGCTAGTGTGGCAGGAGAGTTGAGCCATTCTCTGAGAAGATTCCTCATGGAAACTGGGAACTAGTTATTTCAGGTCACAGGAGAATGAACTTTTCTACTCATAATTCAGCCTCCTGCAAGCAAAGCTAGTGTGGCAGGAGAGTTGAGCCATTCTCTGAGAAGATTCCTCATGGAAACTGGGAACTAGTTTTTTGAGGGCACAGGAGAAATGAATTTTTCTACTCATAATTCAGCCTCCAGCACGCAAAGCTAGTGTGGCAGGAGAGTTGAGCCATTCTCTGATAAGATTCCTCATGTTAACTGGGAACTAGTTATTTCAGGGCACAGGAGAAATGAATTTTTCTACTCATAATTCAGCCTCCACAAGCAAAGCTAGTTTGGCAGGAGAGTTGAGCCTTTCTCTGCGAAGGTTCCTCATGGAAACTGAGAACTAGTTATTTCAGGGCACAGGAGAAATGAATTTTTCTACTCATAATTCAGCCTCAAGCAAGCAAACCTAGTGTGGCAGGAGATTTGATCCATTCTCTGAGAAGATTCCTCATGGAAACAGGGAACTAGTTATTTCAGGGCACAGGAGTAATGAATTTTTCTACTCATAATTCAGCCTCCAGCAAGCAAAGCTAGTGTGGCAGGAGAGTTCAGCCATTCTCTGAAAAGATTCCTCATGGAACCTGGGAAATAGTTATTTCAGGGCACAGGAGAAATGAATTTTTCTACTCACAATTCAGCCTCCAGCAAGCAAAGTTAGTGTGGAGGAGAATTGAGCCATTCTCTGAGAAGATTCCTCATGGAAACTGGGAACTAGATATTTCAGGGCACAGGAGAAATGAAGATATTCTTCTCATAATTCCGCCTCCAGCCAGCAAAGCTAGTGTGGCAGGAGAGTTGAACCATTCTCTGAGAGGATAATTCATGGAAACTGGGAATTAGGTATTTCAGGGCACAGGAGAAATGAAGATGTTCTACTCATAATTCAGCCTACAGCAAGCAAAACTAGTGTGGCAGGAGAGTTGAGCCATTCTCTGAGAAGATTCCTCATGGAAACTGGGAACTAGATATTTCAGGGCACAGGAGAAATAAAGATTTTCTACTCATAATTCAGCCTCCAGCAAACAAAGCTAGTGTGGCAGGAGAGTTGAGCCATTCTCTGAGAAGATTCCTCATGGAAACTGGGAACTAGTTATTTCAGGGCACAGGAGAAATGAATTTTTCTTCTCATAATTCAGCCTCCAGCAAGCAAAGCTAGTGTGGCAGCAGAGTTGAGCCATTCTCTGAGAAGATTCCTCATATTAACTGGGAACTAGTTATTTCAGGGCACAGGAGAAATGAATTTTTCTACTGATAATTCAGCCTCCACAAGCAAAGCTAGTGTGGCAGGAGAGTTGAGCCTTTCTCTGAGAAATTTCCTCATGGAAACTGGGAACTAGTTATTTCAGGGCACAGGAGAAATGAATTTTTCTACTCATAATTCAGCCTCCAGCAAGCAAAGCTAGTGTGGCAGGAGAGTTGAGCCATTCTCTGAGAAGCTTCCTCATGGAAACTGGGAACTAGTTATTTCAGGGCACAGGAGAAATGAATTTTTCTACTCATAATACAGCCTCCAGCAAGCAAAGCTAGTGTGGCAGGAGAGTTGAGCCATTCTCTGAGAAGATTCCTCATGGAAACTGGGAACTAGATATTTCAGGGCACAGGAGAAATGAAGATATTCTTCTCATAATTCCGCCTCCAGCCAGCAAAGCTAGTGTGGCAGGAGAGTTGAACCATTCTCTGAGAGGATACTTCATGGAAACTGGGAACTAGGTATTTCAGGGCACAGGAGAAATGAAGATGTTCTACTCATAATTCAGCCTACAGCAAGCAAAACTAGTGTGGCAGGAGAGTTGAGCCATTCTCTGAGAAGATTCCTCATGGAAACTGGGAACTAGATATTTCAGGGCACAGGAGAAATAAAGATTTTCTACTCATAATTCAGCCTCCAGCAAACAAAGCTAGTGTGGCAGGAGAGTTGAGCCATTCTCTGAGAAGATTCCTCATGGAAACTGGGAACTAGTTATTTCAGGGCACAGGAGAAATGAATTTTTCTTCTCATAATTCAGCCTCCAGCAAGCAAAGCTAGTGTGGCAGCAGAGTTGAGCCATTCTCTGAGAAGATTCCTCATATTAACTGGGAACTAGTTATTTCAGGGCACAGGAGAAATGAATTTTTCTACTCATAATTCAGCCTCCACAAGCAAAGCTAGTGTGGCAGGAGAGTTGAGCCTTTCTCTGAGAAATTTCCTCATGGAAACTGGGAACTAGTTATTTCAGGGCACAGGAGAAATGAATTTTTCTACTCATAATTCAGCCTCCAGCAAGCAAAGCTAGTGTGGCAGGAGAGTTGAGCCATTCTCTGAGAAGCTTCCTCATGGAAACTGGGAACTAGTTATTTCAGGGCACAGGAGAAATGAATTTTTCTACTCATAATGCTGCCTCCAGCAAGCAAAGCTAGTGTGGCAGGAGAGTTGAGCCGTTCTCTGAGAAGATTCCTCATGGAAACTGGGAACTAGATATTTCAGGGCACAGGAGAAATGACGATTTTCTACTCATAATTCAGCCTCCAGCAAGCAAAGCTAATGTGGCAGGAGAGTTGAGCCATTCTCTGAGAAGATTCCTCATGTAAACTGGGAACTAGTTATTTCAGGGCACAGGAGAAATGAATTTTTCTACTCATAATTCAGCCTCCAGCAAGCAAAGCTAGTGTGGCAAGAGAGTTGAGCCATTCTCTGAGAATGTTCCTCATGGAAACTGGGAACTAGTTATTTCAGGGTACAGGAGAAATGTATTTTTCTACTGATAATTCAGCCTCCAGCAAGCAAAGCTAGTGTGGCAGGAGAGTTGAGCCATTCTCTGAGAAGATTCCTCATGGAAACTGGGAACTAGTTATTTCAGGGCACAGGAGAAATGAATTTTTCTATGCATAATTCAGCCTCCAGCAAGCAAAGCTAGTGTGGCAGGAGAGTTGAGCCATTCTCTGAGAAGATTCCTCATGGAAACTGGGAACTAGTTATTTCAGGGCACAGGAGAAATGAATTTTTCTACGCATAATTCAGACTCCAGCAAGCAAAGCTAGTGTGGCAGGAGAGTTGAGCCATTCTCTTAGAAGTTTCCGAATGGAAACTGGGAACTAGTTATTTAAGGTCACAAGAGAAATGAACTTTTCTACTCATAATTCAGCCTCCAGCAAGCAAAGCTAGTGTGGCAGGAGAGTTGAGCCATTCTCTGAGAAGATTCCTCACGGAAACTGGGAACTAGTTGTTTCAGGGCACAGGAGAAATGAACTTTTCTACTCATAATTCAGCCTCCAGCATGCAAATCTAGTGTGGCAGGAGAGTTGAGCCATTCTCTGAGAAGATTCCTCATGGAAACTGGGAACTAGTTATTTCAGGGCACAGGAGAAATGAATTTTTCTAATCATAATTCAGCCTCCAGCAAGCAAAGCTAGTGTGGCAGGAGAGTTGAGCCATTCTCTGAGAAGATTCCTCATGGAAACTGGGAACTAGTTATTTCAGGGCACAGGAGAAATGAATTTTTCTACGCATAATTCAGCCTCCAGCAAGCAAAGCTAGTGTGGCAGGAGAGTTGAGCCATTCTCTGAGATGATTCCTCATGGAAACTGGGAACTAGTTATTTCAGGGCACAGGAGAAATGAATTTTTCTACTCATAATTCAGCCTCCAGCAAGCAAAGCTAGTGTGGCAGGAGAGTTGAGCCATTCTCTGAGAAGATTCCTCATGTTAACTGGGAACTAGTTATTTCAGGGCACAGGAGAAATGAATTTTTCTACTCATAATTCAGCCTCCACAAGCAAAGCTAGTTTGGCAGGAGAGTTGAGCCTTTCTCTGCGAAGGTTCCTCATGGAAACTGAGAACTAGTTATTTCAGGGCACAGGAGAAATGAATTTTTCTACTCATAATTCAGCCTCAAGCAAGCAAACCTAGTGTGGCAGGAGAGTTGATCCATTCTCTGAGAAGATTCCTCATGGAAACTGGGAACTAGTTATTTCAGGGCACAGGAGAAATGAATTTTTCTACTCATAATTCAGCGTCCAGCAAGCAAAGCTAGTGTGGCAGGAGAGTTCAGCCATTCTCTGAAAAGATTCCTCATGCAACCTGGGAAATAGTTATTTCAGGGCACAGGAGAAATGAATTTTTCTACTCACAATTCAGCCTCCAGCAAGCAAAGCTAGTGTGGAGGAGAATTGAGCCATTCTCTGAAAAGATTCCTCATGGAAACTGGGAACTAGATATTTCAGGGCACAGGAGAAATGAAGATATTCTTCTCATAATTCCGCCTCCAGCCAGCAAAGCTAGTGTGGCAGGAGAGTTGAACCATTCTCTGAGAGGATAATTCATGGAAACTGGGAATTAGGTATTTCAGGGCACAGGAGAAATGAAGATGTTCTACTCATAATTCAGCCTACAGCAAGCAAAACTAGTGTGGCAGGAGAGTTGAGCCATTCTCTGAGAAGATTCCTCATGGAAACTGGGAACTAGATATTTCAGGGCACAGGAGAAATAAAGATTTTCTACTCATAATTCAGCCTCCAGCAAACAAAGCTAGTGTGGCAGGAGAGTTGAGCCATTCTCTGAGAAGATTCCTCATGGAAACTGGGAACTAGTTATTTCAGGGCACAGGAGAAATGAATTTTTCTTCTCATAATTCAGCCTCCAGCAAGCAAAGCTAGTGTGGCAGCAGAGTTGAGCCATTCTCTGAGAAGATTCCTCATATTAACTGGGAACTAGTTATTTCAGGGCACAGGAGAAATGAATTTTTCTACTGATAATTCAGCCTCCACAAGCAAAGCTAGTGTGGCAGGAGAGTTGAGCCTTTCTCTGAGAAATTTCCTCATGGAAACTGGGAACTAGTTATTTCAGGGCACAGGAGAAATGAATTTTTCTACTCATAATTCAGCCTCCAGCAAGCAAAGCTAGTGTGGCAGGAGAGTTGAGCCATTCTCGGAGAAGCTTCCTCATGGAAACTGGGAACTAGTTATTTCAGGGCACAGGAGAAATGAATTTTTCTACTCATAATACAGCCTCCAGCAAGCAAAGCTAGTATGGCAGGAGAGTTGAGCCATTCTCTGAGAAGATTCCTCATGGAAACTGGGAACTAGATATTTCAGGGCACAGGGAAATGAAGATATTCTTCTCATAATTCCGCCTCCAGCCAGCAAAGCTAGTGTGGCAGGAGAGTTGAACCATTCTCTGAGAGGATACTTCATGGAAACTGGGAACTAGGTATTTCAGGGCACAGGAGAAATGAAGATGTTCTACTCATAATTCAGCCTACAGCAAGCAAAACTAGTGTGGCAGGAGAGTTGAGCCATTCTCTGAGAAGATTCCTCATGGAAACTGGGAACTAGATATTTCAGGGCACAGGAGAAATAAAGATTTTCTACTCATAATTCAGCCTCCAGCAAACAAAGCTAGTGTGGCAGGAGAGTTGAGCCATTCTCTGAGAAGATTCCTCATGGAAACTGGGAACTAGTTATTTCAGGGCACAGGAGAAATGAATTTTTCTTCTCATAATTCAGCCTCCAGCAAGCAAAGCTAGTGTGGCAGCAGAGTTGAGCCATTCTCTGAGAAGATTCCTCATATTAACTGGGAACTAGTTATTTCAGGGCACAGGAGAAATGAATTTTTCTACTCATAATTCAGCCTCCACAAGCAAAGCTAGTGTGGCAGGAGAGTTGAGCCTTTCTCTGAGAAATTTCCTCATGGAAACTGGGAACTAGTTATTTCAGGGCACAGGAGAAATGAATTTTTCTACTCATAATTCAGCCTCCAGCAAGCAAAGCTAGTGTGGCAGGAGAGTTGAGCCATTCTCTGAGAAGCTTCCTCATGGAAACTGGGAACTAGTTATTTCAGGGCACAGGAGAAATGAATTTTTCTACTCATAATGCAGCCTCCAGCAAGCAAAGCTAGTGTGGCAGGAGAGTTGAGCCGTTCTCTGAGAAGATTCCTCATGGAAACTGGGAACTAGATATTTCAGGGCACAGGAGAAATGACGATTTTCTACTCATAATTCAGCCTCCAGCAAGCAAAGCTAATGTGGCAGGAGAGTTGAGCCATTCTCTGAGAAGATTCCTCATGGAAACTGGGAAGTAGTTATTTCAGGGCACAGGAGAAATGAATTTTTCTACTCATAATTCAGCCTCCAGCAAGCAAAGCTAGTGTGGCAAGAGAGTTGAGCCATTCTCTGAGAATGTTCCTCATGGAAACTGGGAACTAGTTATTTCAGGGTACAGGAGAAATGTATTTTTCTACTCATAATTCAGCCTCCAGCAAGCAAAGCTAGTGTGGCAGGAGAGTTGAGCCATTCTCTGAGAAGATTCCTCATGGAAACTGGGAACTAGTTATTTCAGGGCACAGGAGAAATGAATTTTTCTATGCATAATTCAGCCTCCAGCAAGCAAAGCTAGTGTGGCAGGAGAGTTGAGCCATTCTCTGAGAAGATTCCTCATGGAAACTGGGAACTAGTTATTTCAGGGCACAGGAGAAATGAATTTTTCTACGCATAATTCAGACTCCAGCAAGCAAAGCTAGTGTGGCAGGAGAGTTGAGCCATTCTCTTAGAAGATTCCGAATGGAAACTGGGAACTAGTTATTTAAGGTCACAAGAGAAATGAACTTTTCTACTCATAATTCAGCCTCAAGCAAGCAAAGCTAGTGTCGCAGGACATTTTAGCCATTCTCTGAGAAGATTCCTCATGGACACTGGGAACTAGTTATTTCAGGGCTCAGGAGAAATGAATTTTTCTACTCATAATTCAGCCTCCAGCCAGCAAAGCTAGTGTGGCAGGAGAGTTGAGCCATTCTCTGAGAAGATTCCTCATGGAAACTGGGAACTAGTTATTTCAGGGCACAGGAGAAATGAATTTTTCTACTCATAATTCAGCCTCCAGCAAGCAAAGCTTGTGTGGCAGGAGAGTTGAGCCATTCTCTGAGAAGATTCCTCATGGAAACTGGGAACTAGTTATTTCAGGGCACAGGAGAAATGAATTTTTCTACTCATAATTCAGCCTCCAGCAAGCAAAGGTAGTGTGGCAGGAGATTTTAGCCATCCTCTGAGAAGATTCCTCATGGAAACTGGGAACTAGTTATTTCAGGGCACAGGAGAAATGAATTTTTCTACTCATAATTCAGCCTGCAGCCAGCAAAGCTAGTGTTGCAGGAGAGTTGAGCCATTCTCTGAGAAGATTCCTCATGGAAACTGGGAACTAGTTATTTCAGGGCACAGGAGAAATGAATTTTTCTACTCATAATTCAGCCTCCAGCAAGCAAAGCTTGTGTGGCAGGAGAGTTGAGCCATTCTCTGAGAAGATTCCTCATGGAAACTGGGAACTAGTTATTTCAGGGCACAGGAGAAATGAATTTTTCTACTAATAATTCAGCCTCCAGCAACCCAAGCTAGTGTGGCAGGAGAGTTGAGCAATTCTCTGAGAAGATTCCTCATGGAAACTGGGAACTGGTTATTTCAAGGCACAGGAGAAATGAATTTTTCTACTCATAATTCAGTCTCCAGCAAGCAAAGCTAGTGTGGCAGGAGAGTTGAGCCATTCTCTAAGAAGATTCCTCATGGAAACTGGGAACTAGTTATTTCATGGCACAGGAGAAATGAATTTTTCTACTCATAATTCAGCCTCCAGCAAGCCAAGCTAGTGAGGTCCTAGAGTTGAGCCATTCTCTGAGAAGATTCCTCATGGATACTGGGAACTAGTTATTTCAGTGCACAGGAGAAATGAATCTTTCTACTCATAATTCAGCCTCCAGCAAGCAAAGATAGTGTGGCTGGAGAGTTGAGCCATTCTCTGAGAAGATTCCTCATGGAAACTGGGAACTAGTTATTTCAGGGCTCAGGAGAAATGAATTTTTCTACTCATAATTCAGCCTCCAGCAAGCAAAGCTAGTGTGGCAGGAGAGTTGAGCCATTCTCTGAGAAGATTCCTCATGGAGACTGGGAACTAGTTATTTCAGGTCACAGGAGAAATGAACTTTTCTACTTATAATTCAGCCTCCAGCAAGCAAAGCTAGTGTGGCAGGAGAGTTGAGCCATTCTCTGAGAAGATTCCTCATGGAAACTGGGAACTAGTTATTTCAGGGCACAGGAGAAATGAATTTTTCTATGCATAATTCAGCCTCCAGCACGCAAATCTAGTGTTGCAGGAGAGTTGAGCCATTCTCTTAGAAGATTCCGAATGGAAACTGGGAACTAGTTATTTAAGGTCACAAGAGAAATGAACTTTTCTACTCAATTCAGCTTCCAGCAAGCAAAGGTAGTGTGGCAGGAGATTTTAGCCATCCTCTGAGAAGATTCCTCATGGAAACTGGGAACTAGTTATTTCAGGGCACAGGAGAAATGAATTTTTCTACTCATAATTCAGCCTGCAGCCAGCAAAGCTAGTGTGGCAGGAGAGTTGAGCCATTCTCTGAGAAGATTCCTCATGGAAACTGGGAACTAGTTATTTCAGGGCACAGGAGAAATGAATTTTTCTACTCATAATTCAGCCCCCAGCAAGCAAAGCTAGTGTAGCAGGAGAGTTGAGCCATTCTCTGAGATGATTCCTCATGGAAACTGGGAACTAGTTATTTCATGGCACAGGAGAAATGAATTTTTCTACTCATAATTCAGTCTCCAGCAAGCAAAGCTAGTGTGGCAGGAGAGTTGAGCCATTCTCTGAGAAGATTCCTCATGGAAACTGGGAACTAGTTATTTCAGGTCACAGGAGAAATGAACTTTTCTACTCATAATTCAGCCTCCTGCAAGCAAAGCTAGTGTGGCAGGAGAGTTGAGCCATTCTCTGAGAAGATTCCTCATGGAAACTGGGAACTAGTTTTTTGAGGGCACAGGAGAAATGAATTTTTCTACTCATAATTCAGCCTCCAGCACGCAAAGCTAGTGTGGCAGGAGAGTTGAGCCATTCTCTGATAAGATTCCTCATGGAAACTGGGAACTAGTTATTTCAGGGCACAGGAGAAATGAATTTTTCTACTCATAATTCAGCCTCCAGCAAGCCAAGCTAGTGAGGCCCGAGAGCTGAGCCATTCTCTTAGAAGATGCCTCATGGATACTGGGAACTAGTTATTTCAGGGCACAGGAGAAATGAATCTTTCTACTCATAATTCAGCCTCCAGCAAGCAAAGCTAGTGTGACAGGAGAGTTGAGCCATTCTCTGAGAAGATTCCTCATGGAAACTGGGAACTAGTTATTTCAGGGCACAGGAGAAATGAATTTTTCTACGCATAATTCAGCCTCCAGCAAGCAAAGCTAGTGTGGCAGGAGAGTTGAGCCATTCTCTGAGATGATTCCTCATGGAAACTGGGAACTAGTTATTTCAGGGCACAGGAGAAATGAATTTTTCTACTCATAATTCAGCCTCCAGCAAGCAAAGCTAGTGTGGCAGGAGAGTTGAGCCATTCTCTGAGAAGATTCCTCATGTTAACTGGGAACTAGTTATTTCAGGGCACAGGAGAAATGAATTTTTCTACTCATAATTCAGCCTCCACAAGCAAAGCTAGTTTGGCAGGAGAGTTGAGCCTTTCTCTGCGAAGGTTCCTCATGGAAACTGAGAACTAGTTATTTCAGGGCACAGGAGTAATGAATTTTTCTACTCATAATTCAGCCTCAAGCAAGCAAACCTAGTGTGGCAGGAGAGTTGATCCATTCTCTGAGAAGATTCCTCATGGAAACTGGGAACTAGTTATTTCAGGGCACAGGAGTAATGAATTTTTCTACTCATAATTCAGCCTCCAGCAAGCAAAGATAGTGTGGCAGGAGAGTTCAGCCATTCTCTGAAAAGATTCCTCATGGAACCTGGGAAATAGTTATTTCAGGGCACAGGAGAAATGAATTTTTCTACTCACAATTCAGCCTCCAGCAAGCAAAGCTAGTGTGGAGGAGAATTGAGCCATTCTCTGAGAAGATTCCTCATGGAAACTGGGAACTAGATATTTCAGGGCACAGGAGAAATGAAGATATTCTTCTCATAATTCCGCCTCCAGCCAGCAAAGCTAGTGTGGCAGGAGAGTTGAACCATTCTCTGAGAGGATAATTCATGGAAACTGGGAATTAGGTATTTCAGGGCACAGGAGAAATGAAGATGTTCTACTCATAATTCAGCCTACAGCAAGCAAAACTAGTGTGGCAGGAGAGTTGAGCCATTCTCTGAGAAGATTCCTCATGGAAACTGGGAACTAGATATTTCAGGGCACAGGAGAAATAAAGATTTTCTACTCATAATTCAGCCTCCAGCAAACAAAGCTAGTGTGGCAGGAGAGTTGAGCCATTCTCTGAGAAGATTCCTCATGGAAACTGGGAACTAGTTATTTCAGGGCACAGGAGAAATGAATTTTTCTTCTCATAATTCAGCCTCCAGCAAGCAAAGCTAGTGTGGCAGCAGAGTTGAGCCATTCTCTGAGAAGATTCCTCATATTAACTGGGAACTAGTTATTTCAGGGCACAGGAGAAATGAATTTTTCTACTGATAATTCAGCCTCCACAAGCAAAGCTAGTGTGGCAGGAGAGTTGAGCCTTTCTCTGAGAAATTTCCTCATGGAAACTGGGAACTAGTTATTTCAGGGCACAGGAGAAATGAATTTTTCTACTCATAATTCAGCCTCCAGCAAGCAAAGCTAGTGTGGCAGGAGAGTTGAGCCATTCTCTGAGAAGCTTCCTCATGGAAACTGGGAACTAGTTATTTCAGGGCACAGGAGAAATGAATTTTTCTACTCATAATACAGCCTCCAGCAAGCAAAGCTAGTGTGGCAGGAGAGTTGAGCCATTCTCTGAGAAGATTCCTCATGGAAACTGGGAACTAGATATTTCAGGGCACAGGAGAAATGAAGAAATTCTTCTCATAATTCCGCCTCCAGCCAGCAAAGCTAGTGTGGCAGGAGAGTTGAACCATTCTCTGAGAGGATACTTCATGGAAACTGGGAACTAGGTATTTCAGGGCACAGGAGAAATGAAGATGTTCTACTCATAATTCAGCCTACAGCAAGCAAAACTAGTGTGGCAGGAGAGTTGAGCCATTCTCTGAGAAGATTCCTCATGGAAACTGGGAACTAGATATTTCAGGGCACAGGAGAAATAAAGATTTTCTACTCATAATTCAGCCTCCAGCAAACAAAGCTAGTGTGGCAGGAGAGTTGAGCCATTCTCTGAGAAGATTCCTCATGGAAACTGGGAACTAGTTATTTCAGGGCACAGGAGAAATGAATTTTTCTTCTCATAATTCAGCCTCCAGCAAGCAAAGCTAGTGTGGCAGCAGAGTTGAGCCATTCTCTGAGAAGATTCCTCATATTAACTGGGAACTAGTTATTTCAGGGCACAGGAGAAATGAATTTTTCTACTCATAATTCAGCCTCCACAAGCAAAGCTAGTGTGGCAGGAGAGTTGAGCCTTTCTCTGAGAAATTTCCTCATGGAAACTGGGAACTAGTTATTTCAGGGCACAGGAGAAATGAATTTTTCTACTCATAATTCAGCCTCCAGCAAGCAAAGCTAGTGTGGCAGGAGAGTTGAGCCATTCTCTGAGAAGCTTCCTCATGGAAACTGGGAACTAGTTATTTCAGGGCACAGGAGAAATGAATTTTTCTACTCATAATGCTGCCTCCAGCAAGCAAAGCTAGTGTGGCAGGAGAGTTGAGCCGTTCTCTGAGAAGATTCCTCATGGAAACTGGGAACTAGATATTTCAGGGCACAGGAGAAATGACGATTTTCTACTCATAATTCAGCCTCCAGCAAGCAAAGCTAATGTGGCAGGAGAGTTGAGCCATTCTCTGAGAAGATTCCTCATGGAAACTGGGAACTAGTTATTTCAGGGCACAGGAGAAATGAATTTTTCTACTCATAATTCAGCCTCCAGCAAGCAAAGCTAGTGTGGCAAGAGAGTTGAGCCATTCTCTGAGAATGTTCCTCATGGAAACTGGGAACTAGTTATTTCAGGGTACAGGAGAAATGTATTTTTCTACTCATAATTCAGCCTCCAGCAAGCAAAGCTAGTGTGGCAGGAGAGTTGAGCCATTCTCTGAGAAGATTCCTCATGGAAACTGGGAACTAGTTATTTCAGGGCACAGGAGAAATGAATTTTTCTATGCATAATTCAGCCTCCAGCAAGCAAAGCTAGTGTGGCAGGAGAGTTGAGCCATTCTCTGAGAAGATTCCTCATGGAAACTGGGAACTAGTTATTTCAGGGCACAGGAGAAATGAATTTTTCTACGCATAATTCAGACTCCAGCAAGCAAAGCTAGTGTGGCAGGAGAGTTGAGCCATTCTCTTAGAAGATTCCGAATGGAAACTGGGAACTAGTTATTTAAGGTCACAAGAGAAATGAACTTTTCTACTCATAATTCAGCCTCCAGCAAGCAAAGCTAGTGTCGCAGGACATTTTAGCCATTCTGTGAGAAGATTCCTCATGGAAACTGGGAACTAGTTATTTCAGGGCACAGGAGAAATGAATTTTTCTACTCATAATTCAGCCTCCAGCCAGCAAAGCTAGTGTGGCAGGAGAGTTGAGCCATTCTCTGAGAAGATTCCTCATGGAAACTGGGAACTAGTTATTTCAGGGCACAGGAGAAATGAATTTTTCTACTCATAATTCAGCCTCCAGCAAGCAAAGCTAGTGTGGCAGGAGAGTTGAGCCATTCTCTGAGAAAATTCCTCATGGAGATTGGGAACTAGTTATTTCAGGTCACAGGAGAAATGAACTTTTCTACTCATAATTCAGCCTCCAGCAAGCAAAGCTAGTGTGGCAGGAGAGTTGAGCCATTCCCTAAGAAAATTCCTCGTGGAAACTGGGAACTAGTTATTTCAGGGCACAGGAGAAATGAATTTTTCTACTCATAATTCAGCCTCCAGCAAGCAAAGCTAGTGTGGCAGGAGAGTTGAGACATTCTCTGAGAAGATTCCTCATGGAAACTGGGAACTAGTTATTTCAGGGCACAGGAGAAATGAATTTTTCTACTCATAATTCAGCCTCAAAGAAGCAAAGCTAGTGTGGCAGGAGAGTTGAGCCATTCTCTGAGAAGATTCCTCATGGAAACTGGGAACTAGTTATTTCAGGGCACAGGAGAAATGAATTTTTCTACTCATAATTCAGCCTCCAGCAAGCAAAGCTTGTGTGGCAGGAGAGTTGAGCCATTCTCTGAGAAGATTCCTCATGGAAACTGGGAACTAGTTATTTCAGGGCACAGGAGAAATGAATTTTTCTACTCATAATTCAGCCTCCAGCAAGCAAAGCTAGTGTGGCAGGAGAGTTGAGCCATTCTCTAAGAAGATTCCTCATGGATACTGGGAACTAGTTATTTCAGTGCACAGGAGAAATGAATCTTTCTACTCATAATTCAGCCTCCAGCAAGCAAAGATAGTGTGGCAGGAGAGTTGAGCCATTCTCTGAGAAGATTCCTCATGGAAACTGGGAACTAGTTATTTCAGGGCTCAGGAGAAATGAATTTTTCTACTCATAATTCAGCCTCCAGCCAGCAAAGCTAGTGTGGCAGGAGCGTTGAGCCATTCTCTGAGAAGATTCCTCATGGAAACTGGGAACTAGTTATTTCAGGGCACAGGAGAAATGAATTTTTCTACTCATAATTCAGCCTCCAGCCAGCAAAACTAGTGTGGCAGGAGAGTTGAGCCATTCTCTGAGAAGATTCCTCATGGAAACTGGGAACTAGTTATTTCAGGGCACAGGAGAAATGAATTTTTCTACTCATAATTCAGCCTCCAGCAAGCAAAGCTAGTGTGGCAGGAGAGTTGAGACATTCTCTGAGAAGATTCCTCATGGAAACTGGGAACTAGTTATTTCAGGGCACAGGAGAAATGAATTTTTCTACTCATAATTCAGCCTCGAGCAAGCAAAGCTAGTGTGGCAGGAGAGTTGTGCCATTCTCTGAGAAGATTCCTCATGGAAACTGGGAACTAGTTATTTCAGTGCACAGGAGAAATGAATTTTTCTAACCATAATTCAGCCTCCAGCAAGCAAAGCTAGTGTTGCAGGAGAGTTGAGCCATTCTCTGAGAAGATTCCTCATGGAAACTGGGAACTAGTTATTTCAGGGCACAGGAGAAATGAATTTTTCTACTCATAATTCAGCCTCCAGCAAGCAAAGCTAGTGTGTCAGGAGAGTTGAGCCATTCTCTGAGAAGATTCCTCATGGAGATTGGGAACTAGTTATTTCAGGTCACAGGAGAAATGAACTTTTCTACTCATAATTCAGCCTCCAGCAAGCAAAGCTAGTGTGGCAGGAGAGTTGAGCCATTCTCTGAGAAGATTCCTCATGGAAACTGGGAACTAGTTATTTCAGGGCACAGGAGAAATGAATTTTTCTACTCATAATTCAGCCTCCAGCAAACAAAGCTAGTGTGGCAGGAGAGTTGAGCCATTCTCTGAGAAGATTCCTCATGGAAACTGGGAACTAGTTATTTCAGGGCACAGGAGAAATGAATTTTTCTACTCATAATTCAGCCTCCAGCAAGCAAAGCTAGTGTGGCAGGAGAGTTGAGACATTCTCTGAGAAGATTCCTCATGGAAACTGGGAACTAGTTATTTCAGGGCACAGGAGTAATGAATTTTTCTACTCATAATTCAGCCTCCAGCAAGCAAAGCTAGTGTGGCAGGAGAGTTGAGCCATTCTCTGAGAAGATTCCTCATGGAAACTGGGAACTAGTTATTTCAGTGCACAGAAGAAATGAATTTTTCTAATCATAATTCAGCCTCCAGCAAGCAAAGCTAGTGTGGCAGGAGAGTTGAGCCATTCTCTGAGAAGATTCCTCATGGAAACTGGGAACTAGTTATTTCAGGGCACAGGAGAAATGAATCTTTCTACTCATAACTCAGCCTCCAGCAAGCAAAGCTAGTTTGGCAGGAGAGTTGAGCTATTCTCTGAGAAGATTCCTCATGGTAACTGGGAACTAGTTATTTCAGGGCACAGGAGAAATGAATTTTTCTACTCATAATTCAGCCTCCAGCAAGCAAAGCTAGTGTGTCAGGAGAGTTGAGCCATTCTCTGAGATGATTCCTCATGAAAACTGGGAACTAGTTATTTCAGGGCACAGGAGAAATGAATTTTTCTTCTCATAATTCAGCCTCCAGCAAGCAAAGCTAGTGTGGCAGGAGAGTTGAGCCATTCTCTGAGAGGATTCCTCATGGAAACTGGGAACTAGTTATTTCAGGGCACAGGAGAAATGAATTTTTCTTCTCATAATTCAGCCTCCAGCAAGCAAAGCTAGTGTGGCAGGAGAGTGGAGCCATTCTCTGAGAGGATTCCTCATGGAAACTGGGAACTAGTTATTTCAGGGCACAGGAGAAATGAACTTTTCTACTTATAATTCAGCCTCCAGCAAGCAAAGCTAGTGTGGCAGGAGATTTTAGCCATTCTCTGAGAAGATTCCTCATGGAAAATGGGAACTAGTTATTTCAGGGCACAGGAGAAATGAATTTTTCTACTCATAATTCAGCCTCCAACAAGCAAAGCTAGTGTGGCAGGAGAGTTGAGCCATTCTCTAAGAAGATTCCTCATGGAAACTGGGAACTAGGTATATCAGGGCACAGGAGAAATGAATTTTTCTACGCATAATTCAGCCTCCAGCAAGCAAAGCTAGTGTGGCAGGAGAGTTGAGCCATTCTCTGAGAAGATTCCTAATGGAAACTGGGAACTAGTTATTTAAGGTCACAAGAGAAATGAACTTTTCTACTCATAATTCAGCCTCCAGCAAGCAAAGCTAGTGTGGCAGGAGATTTTAGCCATTCTCTGAGAAGATTCCTCATGGAAACGGGGAACTAGTTATTTCAGGGCACAGGAGAAATGAATTTTTCTACTCATAATTCAGCCTCCAGCCAGCAATGCTAGTGTGGCAGGAGAGTTGAGCCATTCTCTGAGAAGATTCCTCATGGAAACTGGGAACTAGTTATTTCAGGGCACAGGAGAAATGAATTTTTCTACTCATAATTCAGCCTCCAGCAAGCAAAGCTAGTGTGGCAGGAGAGTTTTGCCATTCTCTGAGAAGATTCCTCATGGAGACTGGGAACTAGTTATTTCAGGTCACAGGAGAAATGAACTTTTCTACTCATAATTCAGCCTCCAGCAAGCAAAGCTATTGTGGCAGGAGATTTTAGCCATTCTCTGAGAAGATTCCTCATGGAAACTGGGAACTAGTTATTTCAGGTCACAAGAGAAATGAACTTTTCTACTCATAATTCAGCCTCCTGCAAGCAAAGCTAGTGTGGCAGGAGAGTTGAGCCATTCTCAGAGAAGATTCCTCATGGAAACTGGGAACTAGTTATTTCAGGGCACAGGAGAAATGAATTTTTCTACTCATAATTCAGCCTCCAGCAAGCAAAGCTAGTGTGGCAGGAGATTTTAGCCATTCTCTGAGAAGATTCCTCATGGAAACTGGGAACTAGTTATTTCAGGGCACAGGAGAAATGAATTTTTCTACTCATAATTCAGCCTCCAGCCAGCAAAACTAGTGTGGCAGGAGAGTTGAGCCATTCTCTGAGAAGATTCCTCATGGAAACTGGGAACTAGTTATTTCAGGGCACAGGAGAAATGAATTTTTCTACTCATAATTCAGCCTCCAGCAAGCAAAGCTAGTGTGGCAGGAGAGTTGAGACATTCTCTGAGAAGATTCCTCATGGAAACTGGGAACTAGTTATTTCAGGGCACAGGAGAAATGAATTTTTCTACTCATAATTCAGCCTCGAGCAAGCAAAGCTAGTGTGGCAGGAGAGTTGTGCCATTCTCTGAGAAGATTCCTCATGGAAACTGGGAACTAGTTATTTCAGTGCACAGGAGAAATGAATTTTTCTAATCATAATTCAGCCTCCAGCAAGCAAAGCTAGTGTTGCAGGAGAGTTGAGCCATTCTCTGAGAAGATTCCTCATGGAAACTGGGAACTAGTTATTTCAGGGCACAGTAGAAATGAATTTTTCTACTCATAATTCAGCCTCCAGCAAGCAAAGCTTGTGTGGCAGGAGAGTTGAGCCATTCTCTGAGAAGATTCCTCATGGAAACTGGGAACTAGTTATTTCAGGGCACAGGATAAATGAATTTTTCTACTCATAATTCAGCCTCCAGCAAGCCAAGCTAGTGTGGCAGGAGAGTTGAGCCATTCTCTGAGAAGATTCCTCATGGAAACTGGGAACTAGTTATTTCAGGGCACAGGAGAAATGAATTTTTCTACTCATAATTCAGCCTCCAGCAAGAAAGCTAGTGTGGCAGGAGAGTTGAGCCATTCACTCAGAAGATTCCTCATGGATACTGGGAACTAGTTATTTCAGGGCACAGGAGAAATGAATCTTTCTACTCATAATTCAGCCTCCAGCAAGCAAAGATAGTGTGGCAGGAGAGTTGAGCCATTCTCTGAGAAGATTCCTCATGGTAACTGAGAACTAGTTATTTCAGGGCACAGGAGAAATGAATTTTTTTACTCATAATTCAGCCTCCAGCAAGCAAAGCTTGTGTGGCAGGAGAGTTGAGCCATTCTCTGAGAAGATTCCTCACGGAAAGTAGGGACTAGTTATTTCAGGGCACAGGAGAAATGAATTTTTATACTCATAATTCAGCCTCCAGCAAGCAAAGCTGGTGTGGCAGGAGAGTTGAGACATTCTCTGAGAAGATTCCTCATGGAAACTGGGAACTAGTTATTTCAGGGCACAGGAGAAATGAATTTTTCTACTCATAATTCAGTCTCCAGCAAGCAAAGCTAGTATGGCAGGAGAGTTGAGCCATCCTCTGAGAAGATTCCTCATGGAAACTGGGAACTAGTTTTTTCAGGGCACAGGAGAAATGAATTTTTCTACTCATAATTCAGTCTCCAACAAGCAAAGTTAGTGTGGCAGGAGAGTTGAGCCATTCCCTGAGAAGATTCCTCATGGAAACTGGGAACTAGTTATTACAGGGCCCAGGAGAAATGAATTTTTCTACTCATAATTCAGCCTCCAGCAAGCAAAGCTGGTGTGGCAGGAGAGTAGAGCCATTCTCTGAGAAGATTCCTCATGGAGACTGGGAACTAGTTATTTCAGGTCACAGGAGAAATGAACTTTTCTACTTATAATTCAGCCTCCAGCAAGCAAAGCTAGTGTGGCAGGAGATTTTAGCCATTCTCTGAGAAGATTCCTCATGGAAACTGGGAACTAGTTATTTCAGGGTACAGGAGAAATGAATTTTTCTACTCATAATTCAGCCTCCAGCAAGCAGAGCTAGTGTGGCAGGAGAGTTGAGCCATTCTCTGAGAAGATTCCTCATGGAAACTGGGAACTAGTTATTTCAGGGCACAGGAGAAATGAATTTTTCTACGCATAATTCAGCCTCCAGCAAGCAAATCTAGTGTTGCAGGAGAGTTGAGCCATTCTCTTAGAAGATTCCGAATGGAAACTGGGAACTAGTTATTTAAGGTCACAAGAGAAATGAACTTTTCTACTCATAATTCAGCCTCCAGCAAGCAAAGCTAGTGTGGCAGGACATTTTAGCCATTCTCTGAGAAGATTCCTCATGGAAACTGGGAACTAGTTATTTCAGGGCAAAGGAGAAATGAATTTTTCTACTCATAATTCAGCCTCCAGCCAGCAAAGCTAGTGTGGCAGGAGAGTTGAGCCATTCTCTGAGAAGATTCCTCATGGAAACTGGGAACTAGTTATTTCAGGGCACAGGAGAAATGAATTTTTCTACTCATAATTCAGCCTCCAGCAAGCAAAGCTAGTGTGGCAGGAGAGTTGAGCCATTCTCTGAGAAGATTCCTCATGGAGATTGGGAACTAGTTATTTCAGGTCACAGGAGAAATGAACTTTTCTACTCATAATTCAGCCTCCAGCAAGCAAAGCTAGTGTGGCAGGAGAGTTGAGCCATTCTCTGAGAAGATTCCTCATGGAAACTGGGAACTAGTTATTTCAGGGCACAGGAGAAATGAATTTTTCTACTCATAATTCAGCCTCCAGCAAGCAAAGCTAGTGTGGCAGGAGAGTTGAGCCATTCTGTGAGAAGATTCCTCATGGAAACTGGGAACTAGTTATTTCAGGGCACAGGGGAAATGAATTTTTCTACGCATAATTCAGCCTCCAGCAAGCAAAGCTAGTGTGGCAGGAGAGTTGAGCCATTCTCTTAGAAGATTCCGAATGGAAACTGGGAACTAGTTATTTAAGGTCACAAGAGAAATGACCTTTTCTACTCATAATTCAGCCTCCAGCAAGCAAAGCTAGTGTGGCAGGAGAGTTGAGACATTCTCTGAGAAGATTCCTCATGGAAACTGGGAACTAGTTATTTCAGGGCACAGGAGTAATGAATTTTTCTACTCATAATTCAGCCTCCAGCAAGCAAAGCTAGTGTGGCAGGAGAGTTGAGCCATTCTCTGAGAAGATTCCTCATGGAAACTGGGAACTAGTTATTTCAGTGCACAGGAGAAATGAATTTTTCTAATCATAATTCAGCCTCCAGCAAGCAAAGCTAGTGTGGCAGGAGAGTTGAGCCATTCTCTGAGAAGATTCCTCATGGAAACTGGGAACTAGTTATTTCAGGGCCCAGGAGAAATGAATTTTTCTACTCATAATTCAGCCTCCAGCAAGCAAAGCTGGTGTGGCAGGAGAGTAGAGCCATTCTCTGAGAAGATTCCTCATGGAGACTGGGAACTAGTTATTTCAGGTCACAGGAGAAATGAACTTTTCTACTTATAATTCAGCCTCCAGCAAGCAAAGCTAGTGTGGCAGGAGATTTTAGCCATTCTCTGAGAAGATTCCTCATGGAAACTGGGAACTAGTTATTTCAGGGTACAGGAGAAATGAATTTTTCTACTCATAATTCAGCCTCCAGCAAGCAGAGCTAGTGTGGCAGGAGAGTTGAGCCATTCTCTGAGAAGATTCCTCATGGAAACTGGGAACTAGTTATTTCAGGGCACAGGAGAAATGAATTTTTCTACGCATAATTCAGCCTCCAGCAAGCAAATCTAGTGTTGCAGGAGAGTTGAGCCATTCTCTTAGAAGATTCCGAATGGAAACTGGGAACTAGTTATTTAAGGTCACAAGAGAAATGAACTTTTCTACTCATAATTCAGCCTCCAGCAAGCAAAGCTAGTGTGGCAGGACATTTTAGCCATTCTCTGAGAAGATTCCTCATGGAAACTGGGAACTAGTTATTTCAGGGCAAAGGAGAAATGAATTTTTCTACTCATAATTCAGCCTCCAGCCAGCAAAGCTAGTGTGGCAGGAGAGTTGAGCCATTCTCTGAGAAGATTCCTCATGGAAACTGGGAACTAGTTATTTCAGGGCACAGGAGAAATGAATTTTTCTACTCATAATTCAGCCTCCAGCAAGCAAAGCTAGTGTGGCAGGAGAGTTGAGCCATTCTCTGAGAAGATTCCTCATGGAGATTGGGAACTAGTTATTTCAGGTCACAGGAGAAATGAACTTTTCTACTCATAATTCAGCCTCCAGCAAGCAAAGCTAGTGTGGCAGGAGAGTTGAGCCATTCTCTGAGAAGATTCCTCATGGAAACTGGTAACTAGTTATTTCAGGGCACAGGAGAAATGAATTTTTCTACTCATAATTCAGCCTCCAGCAAGCAAAGCTAGTGTGGCAGGAGAGTTGAGCCATTCTGTGAGAAGATTCCTCATGGAAACTGGGAACTAGTTATTTCAGGGCACAGGGGAAATGAATTTTTCTACGCATAATTCAGCCTCCAGCAAGCAAAGCTAGTGTGGCAGGAGAGTTGAGCCATTCTCTTAGAAGATTCCGAATGGAAACTGGGAACTAGTTATTTAAGGTCACAAGAGAAATGACCTTTTCTACTCATAATTCAGCCTCCAGCAAGCAAAGCTAGTGTGGCAGGAGAGTTGAGACATTCTCTGAGAAGATTCCTCATGGAAACTGGGAACTAGTTATTTCAGGGCACAGGAGTAATGAATTTTTCTACTCATAATTCAGCCTCCAGCAAGCAAAGCTAGTGTGGCAGGAGAGTTGAGCCATTCTCTGAGAAGATTCCTCATGGAAACTGGGAACTAGTTATTTCAGTGCACAGGAGAAATGAATTTTTCTAATCATAATTCAGCCTCCAGCAAGCAAAGCTAGTGTGGCAGGAGAGTTGAGCCATTCTCTGAGAAGATTCCTCATGGAAACTGGGAACTAGTTATTTCAGGGCACAGGAGAAATGAATCTTTCTACTCATAACTCAGCCTCCAGCAAGCAAAGCTAGTGTGGCAGGTGATTTTAGCCATTCTCTGAGAAGATTCCTCATGGAAACTGGGAACTAGTTATTTCAGGGCACAGGAGAAATGAATTTTTCTACTCATAATTCAGCCCCCAGCAAGCAAAGCTAGTGTGGCAGGAGAGTTGAGCCATTCTCTGAGATGATTCCTCATGGAAACTGGGAACTAGTTATTTCAGGGCACAGGAGAAATGAATTTTTCTACTCATAATTCAGTCTCCAGCAAGCAAAGCTAGTGTGGCAGGAGACTTGAGCCATTCTCTGAGAAGAATCCTCAAGGAAACTGGAAACTAGTTTTTTCAGGTCACAGGAGAAATCAAATTTTCTACTCATAATTCAGCCTCCAGCAAGCAAATCTAGTGTGGCAGGAGAGTTGAGCCATTCTCTGAGATGATTCCTCATGGAAACTGGGAACTAGTTATTTCAGGGCACAGGAGAAATGAATTTTTCTACTCATAATTCAGCCTCCAGCATGCAAAGCTAGTGTGGCAGGAGAGTTGAGCCATTCTCTGAGAAGATTCCTCATGGAAACTGGGAACTAGTTATTCCAGGACACAGGAGAAATTAATTTTTCTACTCATAATTCAGCCTCCAGCAAGCAAAGCTAGTGTGGCAGGAGAGTTGAGACATTCTCTGAGAAGATTCCTCATGGAAACTGGGAACTAGTTATTTCAGGGCACAGGAGAAATGAATTTTTCTACTCATAATTCAGCCTCGAGGAAGCAAAGCTAGTGTGGCAGGAGAGTTGAGCCATTCTCTGAGAAGATTCCTCATGGAAACTGGGAACAAGTTATTTCAGTGCACAGGAGAAATTAATTTTTCTAATCATAATTCAGCCTCCAGCAAGCAAAGCTAGTGTGGCAGTAGAGTTCAGCCATTCTCTGAGAAGATTCCTCATGGAAACTGGGAACTAGTTATTTCAGGGCACAGGAGCAATGAATTTTTCTACTCATAATTCAGCCTCCAGCAAGCAAAGCTTGTGTGGCAGGAGAGTTGAGCCATTCTCTGAGAAGATTCCTCATGGAAACTGGGAACTAGTTATTTCAGGGCACAGGATAAATGAATTTTTCTACTCATAATTCAGCCTCCAGCAAGCCAAGCTAGTGTGGCAGGAGAGTTGAGCCATTCTCTGAGAAAATTCCTCATGGAAACTGGGAACTAGTTATTTCAGGTCACAGGAGAAATGAACTTTTCTACTTATAATTCAGCCTCCAGCAAGCAAAGCTAGTGTGGCAGGAGATTTTAGCCATTCTCTGAGAAGATTCCTCATGGAAACTGGGAACTAGTTATTTCAGGGTACAGGAGAAATGAATTTTTCTACTCATAATTCAGCCTCCAGCAAGCAAAGCTAGTGTGGCAGGAGAGTTGAGCCATTTTCTGAGAAGATTCCTCATGGAAACTGGGAACTAGTTATTTCAGAGCACAGGGGAAATGAATTTTTCTACGCATAATTCAGCCTCCAGCAAGCAAAGCTAGTGTGGCAGGAGAGTTGAGCCATTCTCTTAGAAGATTCCGAATGGAAACTGGGAACTAGTTATTTAAGGTCACAAGAGAAATGAACTTTTCTACTCATAATTCAGCCTCCAGCAAGCAAAGCTAGTGTGGCAGGACATTTTAGCCATTCTCTGAGAAGATTCCTCATGGAAACTGGGAACTAGTTATTTCAGGGCACAGGAGAAATGAATTTTTCTACTCATAATTCAGCCTCCAGCCAGCAAAGCTAGTGTGGCAGGAGAGTTAAGCCATTCTCTGAGAAGATTCCTCATGGAAACTGGGAACTAGTTATTTCCGGGCACAGGAGAAATGAATTTTTCTACTCATAATTCAGCCTCCAGCAAGCAAAGCTAGTGTGGCAGGAGAGTTGAGCCATTCTCTGAGAAGATTCCTCATGGAAACTGGGAACTAGTTATTTCAGGGCACAGGAGAAATGAATTTTTCTACTCATAATTCAGCCTCCAGCAAGCAAAGCTAGTGTGGCAGGAGAGTTGAGACATTCTCTGAGAAGATTCCTCATGGAAACTGGGAACTAGTTATTTCAGGGCACAGGAGTAATGAATTTTTCTACTCATAATTCAGCCTCCAGCAAGCAAAGCTAGTGTGGCAGGAGAGTTGAGCCATTCTCTGAGAAGATTCCTCATGGAAACTGGGAACTAGTTATTTCAGTGCACAGGAGAAATGAATTTTTCTAATCATAATTCAGCCTCCAGCAAGCAAAGCTGGTGTGGCAGGAGAGTTGAGCCATTCTCTGAGAAGATTCCTCATGGAAACTGGGAACTAGTTATTTCAGGGCACAGGAGAAATGAATTTTTCTACTCATAATTCAGCCTCCAGCAAGCAAAGCTTGTGTGGCAGAAGAGTTGAGCCATTCTCTGAGAAGTTTCCTCATGGAACCTGGGAACTAGTTATTTCAGGGCACAGGAGAAATGAATTTTTCTACTCATAATTCGGCCTCCAGCAAGCCAAGCTAGTGTGGCAGGAGAGTTGAGCCATTCTCTGAGAAGATTCCTCATGGAAACTGGGAACTAGTTATTTCAAGGCACAGGAGAAATGAATTTTTCTACTCATAATTCAGTCTCCAGCAAGCAAACTACTGTGGCAGGAGAGTTGAGCCATTCTCTAAGAAGATTCCTCATGGAAACTGGGAACTAGTTCTTTCAGGGCACAGGAGAAATGAATTTTTCTACTCATAATTCAGTCTCCAACAAGCAAAGTTAGTGTGGCAGGAGAGTTGAGCCATTCCCTGAGAAGATTCCTCATGGAAACTGGAAACTAGTTATTACAGGGCCCAGGAGAAATGAATTTTTCTACTCATAATTCAGCCTCCAGCAAGCAAAGCTGGTGTGGCAGGAGAGTTGAGCCATTCTCTGAGAAGATTCCTCATGGAAACTGGGAACTAGTTATTTCAGGGCACAGGAGAATTGAATTTTTCTACGCATAATTCAGCCTCCAGCAAGCAAAGCTAGTGTGGCAGGAGAGTTGAGCCATTCTCTGAGAAGATTCCTCATGGAAACTGGGAACTAGTTATTTCAGGGCACAGGAGAAATGAATTTTTCTACGCATAATTCAGCCCCCAGCAAGCAAAGCTAGTGTGGCAGGAGAGTTGAGCCATTCTCTTAGAAGATTCCGAATGGAAACTGGGAACTAGTTATTTAAGGTCACAAGAGAAATGAACTTTTCTACTCATAATTCAGCCCCCAGCAAGCAAAGCTAGTGTGGCAGGACATTTTAGCTATTCTCTGAGAAGATTCCTCATGGAAACTGGGAACTAGTTATTTCAGGGCACAGGAGAAATGAATTTTTCTACGCATAATTCAGCCTCCAGCAAGCAAAGCTAGTGTGGCAGGAGAGTTGAACCATTCTCTGAGAACATTCCTCATGGAAACTGGGAACTAGTTATTTCAGGGCACAGGAGAAATGAATTTTTCTACGCATAATTCAGCCCCCAGCAAGCAAAGCTAGTGTGGCAGGAGAGTTGAGCCATTCTCTTAGAAGATTCCGAATGGAAACTGGGAACTAGTTATTTAAGGTCACAAGAGAAATGAACTTTTCTACTCATAATTCAGCCTCCAGCAAGCAAAGCTAGTGTGGCAGGACATTTTAGCTATTCTCTGAGAAGATTCCTCATGGAAACTGGGAACTAGTTATTTCAGGGCACAGGAGAAATGAATTTTTCTACTCATAATTCAGCCTCCAGCCAGCAAAGCTAGTGTGGCAGGAGAGTTGATCCATTCTCTGAGACGATTCCTCATGGAAACTGGGAACTAGTTATTTCAGGGCACAGGAGAAATGAATTTTTCTACTCATAATTCAGCCTCCAGCAAGCAAAGCTAGTGTGGCAGGAGAGTTGAGCCATTCTCTGAGAAGATTCCTCATGGAGATTGGGAACTAGTTATTTCAGGTCACAGGAGAAATGAACTTTTCTATTCATAATTCAGTCTCCAACAAGCAAAGTTAGTGTGGCAGGAGAGTTGAGCCATTCCCTGAGAAGATTCCTCATGGAAACTGGGAACTAGTTATTACAGGGCCTAGGAGAAATGAATTTTTCTACTCATAATTCAGCCTCCAGCAATCAAAGCTGGTGTGGCAGGAGAGTTGAGCCATTCTCTGAGAAGATTAGTCATGGAAACTGGGAACTAGTTATTTCAGGGCACAGGAGAAATGAATTTTTCTACGCATAATTCAGCCTCCATCCAGCAAAGCTAGTGTGGCAGGAGAGTTGAGCCATTCTCTGAGAAGATTCCTCATGGAAACTGGGAACTAGTTATTAAAGTCACAAGAGAAATGAACTTTTCTACACATAATTCAGCCTCCAGCAAGCAAAGCTAGTGTGGCAGGAGATTTTAGCCATTCTCTGAGAAGATTCCTCATGGAAACTGGGAACTAGTTATTTCAGGGCACAGGATAAATGAATTTTTCTACTCATAATTCAGCCTCCAGCCAGCAAAGCTAGTGTGGCAGGAGAGTTGAGCCATTCTCTGAGAAGGTTCCTCATGGAAACTGGGAACTAGTTATTTCAGGGCACAGGAGAAATGAATTTTTCTACTCATAATTCAGCCCCCAGCAAGCAAAGCTAGTGTGGTAGGAGAGTTGAGCCATTCTCTGAGAAGATTCCTCATGGAAACTGGGAACTAGTTATTTCAGGGCACAGGAGTAATGAATTTTTCTACTCATAATTCAGCCTCCAGCAAGCAAAGCTAGTGTGGCAGGAGAGTTGAGCCATTCTCTGAGAAGATTCCTCATGGAAACTGGGAACTAGTTATTTCAGGGCACAGGAGAAATGAATTTTTCTACTCATAATTCAGCCTCCAGCAAGCAAAGCTAGTGTGGCAGGAGAGTTGAGCCATTCTCTGAGAAGATTCCTCATGGAAACTGGGAACTAGTTATTTCAGGGCACAGGAGAAATGAATTTTTCTACTCATAATTCAGTCTCCAGCAAGCAAAGCTAGTGTGGCAGGAGAGTTGAGCCATTCTCTAAGAAGATTCCTCGTGGAAACTGGGAACTAGTTATTTCAGGGCACAGGAGAAATGAATTTTTCTACTCATAATTCAGTCTCCAGCAAGCAAAGCTAGTGTGGCAATAGAGTTGAGCCATTCTCTAAGAAGATTCCTCGTGGAAACTGGGAACTAGTTATTTCAGGGCACAGGAGAAGTGAAATTTTCTACTCATAATTCAGCCTCCAGCAAGCAAAGCTAGTGTGGCAGAAGAGTTGAGCCATTCTCTGAGAAGATTCCTCATGGAAACTGGGAACTAGTTATTTCAGGGCACAGGAGAAATGATTTTTTCTACTCATAATTCAGTCTCCATCAAGCAAAGCTAGTGTGGCAGGAGAGTTGAGCCATTCTCTAAGAAGATTCCTCGTGGAAACTGGGAACTAGTTATTTCAGGGCACAGGAGAAATGAATTTTTTTACTCATAATTCAGTCTCCAGCAGGAAAAGCTAGTGTGGCAGGAGAGTTGAGCCATTCTCTAAGAAGATTCCTCGTGGAAATTGGAACTAGTTATTTCAGGGCACAGGAGAAATGAATTTTTCTACTCATAATTCAGCCTCCAGCAAGCAAAGCTGGTGTGGCAGGAGAGTTGAGCCATTCTCTGAGAAGATTAGTCATGGAAACTGGGAACTAGTTATTTCAGGGCACAGGAGAAATGAATTTTTCTACGCATAATTCAGCCTCCAGCAAGCAAAGCTAGTGTGGCAGGAGAGTTGAGCCATTCTCTGAGAAGATTCCTCATGGAAACTGGGAACTAGTTATTAAAGGTCACAAGAGAAATGAACTTTTCTACACATAATTCAGCCTCCAGTAAGCAAAGCTAGTGTGGCAGGAGATTTTAGCCATTCTCTGAGAAGAGTCCTCATGGAAACTGGGAACTAGTTATTTCATTGCACAGAAGAAATGAATTTTTCTACTCATAATTCGGCCTCCAGCCAGCAAAGCTAGTGTGGCAGGAGAGTTGAGCCATTCTCTGAGAAGATTCCTCATGGAAACTGGGAACTAGTTATTTCATGGTACAGGAGAAATGAATTTTTCTACTCATAATTCAGCCTCCAGCCAGCAAAGCTAGTGTGGCAGGAGAGTTGAGCCATTCTCTGAGAAGATTCCTCATGGAAACTGGGAACTAGTTATTTCAGGGCACAGGAAAAATGAATTTTTCTACTCATAATTCAGCCCCCAGCAAGCAAAGCTAGTGTGGCAGGAGAGTTGAGCCATTCTCTGAGAAGATTCCTCATGGAAACTGGGAACTAGTTATTTCAGGGCACAGGAAAAATGAATTTTACTACTCATAATTCAGCCCCCAGCAAGCAAAGCTTGTGTGGCAGGAGAGTTGAGCCATTCTCTGAGATGATTCCTCATGGAAACTGGGAACTAGTTATTAAAGGCACAGGAGAAATGAATTTTTCTACTCATAATTCAGTCTCCAGCAAGCAAAGCTAGTGTGGCAGGAGACTTGCGCCATTCTCTGAGAAGATTCCTCAAGGAAACTGGAAACCAGTTATTTCAGGTCACAGGAGAAATGAAATTTTCTACTCATAATTCAGCCTCCAGCAAGCAAAGCTAGTGTGGCAGGAGAGTTGAGCCATTCTCAGAGAAGATTCCTCATGGAAACTGGGAACTAGTTATTTCAGGGCACAGGAGAAATGAATTTTTCTACTGATAATTCAGCCTCCAGTAAGCAAAGCTAGTGTGGCAGGAGAGTTGCGCCATTCTCTAAGAAGATTCCTCATGGAAACTGGGAACTAGTTATTTCAGGGCACAGGAGAAATGAATTTTTCTACTCATAATTCAGCCTCAAAGAAGCAAAGCTAGTGTGGCAGGAGAGTTGAGCCATTCTCTGAGAAGATTCCTCATGGAAACTGGGAACTAGTTATTTCAGGGCACAGGAGAAATGAATTCTTCTACTCATAATTCAGCGTCCAGCAAGCAAAGCTAGTGTGGCAGGAGAGTTGAGCCACTCTCTGAGAAGATTCCTCATGGAAACTGGGAAATAGTTATTTCAGGGCACAGGAGAAATGAATTTTTCTACTCATAATTCAGTCTCCAGCAAGCAAAGCTAGTGTGGCAGGAGAGTTGAGCCATTCTCTGAGAAGATTCCTCATGGAAACTGGGAACTAGTTATTTCAGGGCACAGGAGAAATGAATTTTTCTACTCATAATTCAGCCTCCAGCAAGCCAAGCTAGTGAGGCCCGAGAGTTGAGCCATTCTCTGAGAAGATGCCTCATGGATACTGGGAACGAGTTATTTCAGGGCACAGGAGAAATGAATCTTTCTACTCATAATTCAGCCTCCAGCAAGCAAAGCTAGTGTGGCAGGAGAGTTGAGCCATTCTCTGATAAGATTCCTCATGGTAACTGGGAACTAGTTATTTCAGGGCACAGGAGAAATGAATTTTTCTACTCATAATTCAGCCTCCAGAAAGCAAAGCTAGTGTGGCAGGAGAGTGGAGCCATTCTCTAAGAAGATTACTCATGGAAACTGGGAACAAGTTATTTCAGTGCACAGGAGAAATGAATTTTTCTAATCATAATTCAGCCTCCAGCAAGCAAAGCTAGTGTGGCAGGAGAGTTGAGCCATTCTCTGAGAAGATTCCTCATGGAAACTGGGAACTAGTTATTTCAGGGCACAGGAGCAATGAATTTTTCTACTCATAATTCAGCCTCCAGCAAGCAAAGCTTGTGTGGCAGGAGAGTTGAGCCATTCTCTGAGAAGATTCCTCATGGATACTGGGAACTAGTTATTTCAGGGCACAGGAAAAATGAATTTTTCTACTCATAATTCAGCCTCCAGCAAGCCAAGCTAGTGTGGCAGGAGAGTTGAGCCATTCTCTGAGAAGATTCCTCATGGAAACTGGGAACTAGTTATTTCAGGTCACAGGAGAAATGAACTTTTCTACTTATAATTCAGCCTCCAGCAAGCAAAGCTAGTGTGGCAGGAGATTTTAGCCATTCTCTGAGAAGATTCCTCATGGAAACTGGGAACTAGTTATTTCAGGGTACAGGAGAAATGAATTTTTCTACTCATAATTCAGCCTCCAGCAAGCAAAGCTAGTGTGACAGGAGAGTTGAGCCATTCTCTGAGAAGATTCCTCATGGAAACTGGGAACTAGTTATTTCAGGGCACAGGGGAAATGAATATTTCTACGCATAATTCAGCCTCCAGCAAGCAAAGCTAGTGTGGCAGGAGAGTTGAGCCATTCTCTTAGAAGATTCCGAATGGAAACTGGGAACTAATTATTTAAGGTCACAAGAGAAATGAACTTTTCTACTCATAATTCAGCCTCCAGGAAGCAAAGCTAGTGTGGCAGGACATTTTAGCCATTCTCTGAGAAGATTCCTCATGGAAACTGGGAACTAGTTATTTCAGGGCACAGGAGAAATGAATTTTTCTACTCATAATTCAGCCTCCAGCCAGCAAAGCTAGTGTGGCAGGAGAGTTGAGCCATTCTCTGAGAAGAATCCTCATGGAAACTGGGAACTAGTTATTTCAGGGCACAGGAGAAATGAATTTTTCTACTCATAATTCAGCCTCCAGCAAGCAAAGCTAGTGTGGCAGGAGAGTTGAGCCATTCTCTGAGAAGATTCCTCATGGAAACTGGGAACTAGTTATTTCAGGGCACAGGAGAAATGAATTTTTCTACTCATAATTCAGCCTCCAGCAAGCAAAGCTAGTGTGGCAGGAGAGTTGAGACATTCTCTGAGAAGATTCCTCATGGAAACTGGGAACTAGTTATTTCAGGGCACAGGAGTAATGAATTTTTCTACTCATAATTCAGCCTCCAGCAAGCAAAGCTAGTGTGGCAGGAGAGTTGAGCCATTCTCTGAGAAGATTCCTCATGGAAACTGGGAACTAGTTATTTCAGTGCACAGGAGAAATGAATTTTTCTAATCATAATTCAGCCTCCAGCAAGCAAAGCTGGTGTGGCAGGAGAGTTGAGCCATTCTCTGAGAATATTCCTCATGGAAACTGGGAACTAGTTATTTCAGGGCACAGGAGAAATGAATTTTTCTACACATAATTCAGCCTCCAGCAAGCAAAGCTTGTGTGGCAGAAGAGTTGAGCCATTCTCTGAGAAGTTTCCTCATGGAAACTGGGAACTAGTTATTTCAGGGCACAGGAGAAATGAATTTTTCTACTCATAATTCGGCCTCCAGCAAGCCAAGCTAGTGTGGCAGGAGAGTTGAGCCATTCTCTGAGAAGATTCCTCATGGAAACTGGGAACTAGTTATTTCAAGGCACAGGAGAAATGAATTTTTCTACTCATAATTCAGTCTCCAGCAAGCAAATTAGTGTGGCAGGAGAGTTGAGCCATTCTCTAAGAAGATTCCTCATGGAAACTGGGAACTAGTTCTTTCAGGGCACAGGAGAAATGAATTTTTCTACTCATAATTCAGTCTCCAACAAGCAAAGTTAGTGTGGCAGGAGAGTTGAGCCATTCCCTGAGAAGATTCCTCATGGAAACTGGAAACTAGTTATTACAGGGCCCAGGAGAAATGAATTTTTCTACTCATAATTCAGCCTCCAGCAAGCAAAGCTGGTGTGGCAGGAGAGTTGAGCCATTCTCTGAGAAGATTCCTCATGGAAACTGGGAACTAGTTATTTCAGGGCACAGGAGAAATGAATTTTTCTACGCATAATTCAGCCCCCAGCAAGCAAAGCTAGTGTGGCAGGAGAGTTGAGCCATTCTCTTAGAAGATTCCGAATGGAAACTGGGAACTAGTGATTTAAGGTCACAAGAGAAATGAACTTTTCTACTCATAATTCAGCCTCCAGCAAGCAAAGCTAGTGTGGCAGGACATTTTAGCCATTCTCTGAGAAGATTCCTCATGGAAACTGGGAACTAGTTATTTCAGGGCACAGGAGAAATGAATTTTTCTACTCATAATTCAGCCTCCAGCCAGCAAAGCTAGTGTGGCAGGAGAGTTGAGCCATTCTCTGAGACGATTCCTCATGGAAACTGGGAACTAGTTATTTCAGGGCACAGGAGAAATGAATTTTTCTACTCATAATTCAGCCTCCAGCAAGAAAAGCTAGTGTGGCAGGAGAGTTGAGCCATTCTCTGAGAAGATTCCTCATGGAGATTGGGAACTAGTTATTTCAGGTCACAGGAGAAATGAACTTTTCTACTCATAATTCAGCCTCCAGCAAGCAAAGCTAGTGTGGCAGGAGAGTTGAGCCATTCTCAGAGAAGATTCCTCATGGTAACTGGGAACTAGTTATTTCAGTGCACATGAGAAATGAATTTTTCTAATCATAATTCAGCCTCCAGCAAGCAAAGCTAGTGTTGCAGGAGAGTTGAGCCATTCTCTGAGAAGATTCCTCATGGAAACTGGGAACTAGTTATTCCAGGGCACAGGAGAAATGAATTTTTATACTCATAATTCAGCCTCCAGCAAGCAAAGCTTGTGTGGCAGGAGAGTTGAGTCATTCTCTGAGAAGATTGCTCATGGAAACTGGGAACTAGTTATTTCAGGGCACAGGATAAATGAATTTTTCTACTCATAATTCAGCCTCCAGCAAGCCAAGCTAGTGAGGCCCGAGAGTTGAGCCATTCTCTGAGAAGATTCCTCATGGATACTGGGAACTAGTTATTTCAGGGCACAGGAGAAATGAATCTTTCTACTCATAATTCAGCCTCCAGCAAGCAAAGATAGTGTGGCAGGAGAGTTGAGCCATTCTCTGAGAAGATTCCTCATGGTAACTGGGAAGTAGTTATTTCAGGGCACAGGAGAAATGAATTTTTCTACTCATAATTCAGCCTCCAGCAAGCAAAGCTTGTGTGGCAGGAGAGTTGAACCATACTCTGAGAAGATTCCTCATGGAAACTGGGAACTAGTTATTTCAGGGCTCAGGAGAAATGAATTTTTCTACTCATAATTCAGCCTCCAGCAAGCAAAGCTAGTGTGGCAGGAGAGTTGAGCCATTCTCTCAGAAGATTCCTCATGGAAACTGGGAACTAGTTATTTCAGGGCACAGGAGAAATGATTTTTTCTACTCATAATTCAGCCTCCAGCAAGCAAAGCTAGTGTGGCAGGAGAGTTGAGCCATTCTCTGAGACGGTTCCTCATGGAAACTGGGAACTATTTATTTCAGGGCACAGGAGAAATGAAATTTTCTACTCATAATTCAGCCTCCAGCAAGCAAAGCTAGTGTGGCAGGAGAGTTGATCCACTCTCTGAGAAGATTCCTCATGGAAACTGGGAACTAGTTATTTCAGGGCACAGGAGAAATGAATTTTTCTACTCATAATTCAGTCTCCAGCAAGCAAAGCTAGTGTGGCAGGAGAGTTGAGCCATTCTCTGAGAAGATTCCTCATGGAAACTGGGAACTAGTTATTTCAGGGCACAGGAGAAATGAATTTTTCTACTCATAATTCAGCCTCCAGCAAGCCAAGCTAGTGAGGCCCGAGAGTTGACCCATTCTCTGAGAAGATTCCTCATGGATACTGGGAACTAGTTATTTCAGGGCGCAGGAGAAATGAATCTTTCTACTCATAACTCAGCCTCCAGCAAGCAAAGCTAGTGTGGCAGGAGAGTTGAGCCATTCTCTGAGAAGATTCCTCATGGTAACTGCGAACTAGTTATTTCAGGGCACAGGAGAAATGAATTTTTCTACTCATAATTCAGCCTCCAGCAAGCAAAGCTAGTGTGTCAGGAGAGTTGAGCCATTCTGTGAGATGATTCCTCATGAAAACTGGGAACTAGTTATTTCAGGGCACAGGAGAAATGAATTTTTCTACTCATAATTCAGCCTCCAGCAAGCAAAGCTAGTGTGGCAGGAGAGTTGAGCCATTCTCTGAGATGATTCCTCATGGAAACTGGGAACTAGTTATTTCAGGGCACAGCAGAAATGAATTTTTCTACTCATAATTCAGCCTCCAGCAAGCAAAGCTAGTGTGACAGGAGAGTTGAGCCATTCTCTGAGAAGATTCCTCATGGAGACTGGGAACTAGTTATTTCAGGTCACAGGAGAAATGAACTTTTCTACTTATAATTCAGCCTCCAGCCAGCAAAGCTAGTGTGGCAGGAGAGTTGAGCCATTCTCTGAGAAGATTCCTCATGGAAACTGGGAACTAGTTATTTCAGGGCACAGGAGAAATGAATTTTTCTACTCATAATTCAGCCTCCAGCAAGCAAAGCTAGTGTGGCAGGAGAGTTTTACCATTCTCTGAGAAGATTCCTCATGGAGACTGGGAACTAGTTATTTCAGGTCACAGGAGAAATGAACTTTTCTACTCATTATTCAGCCTCCAGCAAGCAAAGCTAGTGTGGCAGGAGATTTTAGCCATTCTCTGAGAAGATTCCTCATGGAAACTGGGAACTAGTTATTTCAGGTCACAAGAGAAATGAACTTTTCTACTCATAATTCAGCCTCCAGCAAGCAAAGCTAGTGTGGCAGGAGAGTTGAGCCATTCTCAGAGAAGATTCCTCATGGAAACTGGGAACTAGTTATTTCAGGGCACAGGAGAAATTAATTTTTCTACTCATAATTCAGCCTCCAGCAAGTAAATCTAGTGTGGCAGGAGATTTTAGCCATTCTCTGAGAAGATTCCTCATGGAAAATGGGAACTAGTTATTTCAGGGCACAGGAGAAATGAATTTTTCTACTCATAATTCAGCCTCCAGCCAGCAAAGCTAGTGTGGCAGGAGAGTTGAGCCATTCTCTGAGAAGATTCCTCATGGAAACTGGGAACTAGTTATTTCAGGGCAAAGAAGAAATGAATTTTTCTACTCATAATTCAGCCTCCAGCAAGCAAAGCTAGTGTGGCAGGAGAGTTGAGACATTCTCTGAGAAGATTCCTCATGGAAACTGGGAACTAGTTATTTCAGGGCACAGGAGAAATGAATTTTTCTACTCATAATTCAGCCTCGAGCAAGCAAAGCTAGTGTGGCAGGAGAGTTGAGCCATTCTCTGAGAAGATTCCTCATGGAAACTGGGAACAAGTTATTTCAGTGCACAGGAGAAATGAATTTTTCTAATCATAATTCAGCCTCCAGCAAGCAAAGCTAGTGTTGCAGGAGAGTTGAGCCATTGTCTGAGAAGATTCCTCATGGAAACTGGGAACTAGTTATTTCAGGGCACAGGAGAAATGAATTTTTCTACTCATAATTCAGCCTCCAGCAAGCCAAGCTAGTGAGGCCCGAGAGTTGAGCCATTCTCTGAGAAGATGCCTCATGGATACTGGGAACGAGTTATTTCAGGGCACAGGAGAAATGAATCTTTCTACTCATAATTCAGCCTCCAGCAAGCAAAGCTAGTGTGGCAGGAGAGTTGAGCCATTCTCTGATAAGATTCCTCATGTTAACTGGGAACTAGTTATTTCAGGGCACAGGAGAAATGAATTTTTCTACTCATAATTCAGCCTCCAGAAAGCAAAGCTAGTGTGGCAGGAGAGTGGAGCCATTCTCTGAGAAGATTCCTCATGGAAACTGGGAACAAGTTATTTCAGTGCACAGGAGAAATGAATTTTTCTAATCATAATTCAGCCTCCAGCAAGCAAAGCTAGTGTGGCAGGAGAGTTGAGCCATTCTCTGAGATTCCTCATGGAAACTGGGAACTAGTTATTTCAGGGCACAGGAGCAATGAATTTTTCTACTCATAATTCAGCCTCCAGCAAGCAAATCTTGTGTGGCAGGAGAGTTGAGCCATTCTCTGAGAAGATTCCTCATGGATACTGGGAACTAGTTATTTCAGGGCACAGGAAAAATGAATTTTTCTACTCATAATTCAGCCTCCAGCAAGCCAAGCTAGTGAGGCAGGAGAGTTGAGCCATTCTCTGAGAAGATTCCTCATGGAAACTGGGAACTAGTTATTTCAGGGCACAGGAGAAATGAACTTTTCTACTTATAATTCAGCCTCCAGCAAGCAAAGCTAGTGTGGCAGGAGATTTTAGCCATTCTCTGAGAAGATTCCTCATGGAAACTGGGAACTAGTTATTTCAGGGTACAGGAGAATTGAATTTTTCTACTCATAATTCAGCCTCCAGCAAGCAAAGCTAGTGTGGCAGGAGAGTTGAGCCATTCTCTGAGAAGATTCCTCATGGAAACTGGGAACTAGTTATTTCAGGGCACAGGGGAAATGAATTTTTCTACGCATAATTCAGCCTCCAGCAAGCAAAGCTAGTGTGGCAGGAGAGTTGAGCCATTCTCTTAGAAGATTCCGAATGGAAACTGGGAACTAGTTATTTAAGGTCACAAGAGAAATGAACTTTTCTACTCATAATTCAGCCTCCAGCAAGCAAAGCTAGTGTGGCAGGACATTTTAGCCATTCTCTGAGAAGATTCCTCATGGAAACTGGGAACTAGTTATTTCAGGGCACAGGAGAAATGAATTTTTCTACTCATAATTCAGCCTCCAGCCAGCAAAGCTAGTGTGGCAGGAGAGTTGAGCCATTCTCTGAGAAGAATCCTCATGGAAACTGGGAACTAGTTATTTCAGGGCACAGGAGAAATGAATTTTTCTACTCATAATTCAGCCTCTAGCAAGCAAAGCTAGTGTGGCAGGAGAGTTGAGCCATTCTCTGAGAAGATTCCTCATGGAAACTGGGAACTAGTTATTTCAGGGCACAGGAGAAATGAATTTTTCTACTCATAATTCAGCCTCCAGCAAGCAAAGCTAGTGTGGCAGGAGAGTTGAGACATTCTCTGAGAAGATTCCTCATGGAAACTGGGAACTAGTTATTTCAGGGCACAGGAGTAATGAATTTTTCTACTCATAATTCAGCCTCCAGCAAGCAAAGCTAGTGTGGCAGGAGAGTTGAGCCATTCTCTGAGAAGATTCCTCATGGAAACTGGGAACTAGTTATTTCAGTGCACAGGAGAAATGAATTTTTCTAATCATAATTCAGCCTCCAGCAAGCAAAGCTGGTGCGGCAGGAGAGTTGAGCCATTCTCTGAGAAGATTCCTCATGGAAACTGGGAACTAGTTATTTCAGGGCACAGGAAAAATGAATTTTTCTACTCATAATTCAGCCTCCAGCAAGCAAAGCTAGTGTGGCAGGAGAGTTGAGACATTCTCTGAGAAGATTCCTCATGGAAACTGGGAACTAGTTATTTCAGGGCACAGGAGTAATGAATTTTTCTACTCATAATTCAGCCTCCAGCAAGCAAAGCTAGTGTGGCAGGAGAGTTGAGCCATTCTCTGAGAAGATTCCTCATGGAAACTGGGAACTAGTTATTTCAGTGCACAGGAGAAATGAATTTTTCTAATCATAATTCAGCCTCCAGCAAGCAAAGCTGGTGTGGCAGGAGAGTTGAGCCATTCTCTGAGAATATTCCTCATGGAAACTGGGAACTAGTTATTTCAGGGCACAGGAGAAATGAATTTTTCTACACATAATTCAGCCTCCAGCAAGCAAAGCTTGTGTGGCAGAAGAGTTGAGCCATTCTCTGAGAAGTTTCCTCATGGAAACTGGGAACTAGTTATTTCAGGGCACAGGAGAAATGAATTTTTCTACTCATAATTCGGCCTCCAGCAAGCCAAGCTAGTGTGGCAGGAGAGTTGAGCCATTCTCTGAGAAGATTCCTCATGGAAACTGGGAACTAGTTATTTCAAGGCACAGGAGAAATGAATTTTTCTACTCATAATTCAGTCTCCAGCAAGCAAATTAGTGTGGCAGGAGAGTTGAGCCATTCTCTAAGAAGATTCCTCATGGAAACTGGGAACTAGTTCTTTCAGGGCACAGGAGAAATGAATTTTTCTACTCATAATTCAGTCTCCAACAAGCAAAGTTAGTGTGGCAGGAGAGTTGAGCCATTCCCTGAGAAGATTCCTCATGGAAACTGGAAACTAGTTATTACAGGGCCCAGGAGAAATGAATTTTTCTACTCATAATTCAGCCTCCAGCAAGCAAAGCTGGTGTGGCAGGAGAGTTGAGCCATTCTCTGAGAAGATTCCTCATGGAAACTGGGAACTAGTTATTTCAGGGCACAGGAGAAATGAATTTTTCTACGCATAATTCAGCCCCCAGCAAGCAAAGCTAGTGTGGCAGGAGAGTTGAGCCATTCTCTTAGAAGATTCCGAATGGAAACTGGGAACTAGTGATTTAAGGTCACAAGAGAAATGAACTTTTCTACTCATAATTCAGCCTCCAGCAAGCAAAGCTAGTGTGGCAGGACATTTTAGCCATTCTCTGAGAAGATTCCTCATGGAAACTGGGAACTAGTTATTTCAGGGCACAGGAGAAATGAATTTTTCTACTCATAATTCAGCCTCCAGCCAGCAAAGCTAGTGTGGCAGGAGAGTTGAGCCATTCTCTGAGACGATTCCTCATGGAAACTGGGAACTAGTTATTTCAGGGCACAGGAGAAATGAATTTTTCTACTCATAATTCAGCCTCCAGCAAGAAAAGCTAGTGTGGCAGGAGAGTTGAGCCATTCTCTGAGAAGATTCCTCATGGAGATTGGGAACTAGTTATTTCAGGTCACAGGAGAAATGAACTTTTCTACTCATAATTCAGCCTCCAGCAAGCAAAGCTAGTGTGGCAGGAGAGTTGAGCCATTCTCAGAGAAGATTCCTCTTGGAAACTGGGAACTAGTTATTTCAGGGCACAGGAGAAATGAATTTTTCTACTCATACTTCAGCCTCCAGCAATCAAAGCTAGTGTGGCAGGAGTGTTGAGCCATTCTCTGAGAAGATTCCTCATGGAAACTGGGAACTAGTTATTTCAGGGCACAGGAGAAATGAATTTTTCTACTCATAATTCAGCCCCCAGCAAGCAAAGCTAGTGTGGTAGGAGAGTTGAGCCATTCTCTGAGAAGATTCCTCATGGAAACTGGGAACTAGTTATTTCAGGGCACAGGAGTAATGAATTTTTCTACTCATAATTCAGCCTCCAGCAAGCAAAGCTAGTGTGGCAGGAGAGTTGAGCCATTCTCTGAGAAGATTCCTCATGGAAACTGGGAACTAGTTATTTCAGGGCACAGGAGAAATGAAATTTTCTACTCATAATTCAGCCTCCAGCAAGCAAAGCTAGTGTGGCAGCAGAGTTGAGCCATTCTCTGAGAAGATTCCTCATGGAAACTGGGAACTAGTTATTTCAGGGCACAGGAGAAATGAATTTTTCTACTCATAATTCAGTCTCCAGCAAGCAAAGCTAGTGTGGCAGGAGAGTTGAGCCATTCTCTAAGAAGATTCCTCGTGGAAACTGGGAACTAGTTATTTCAGGGCACAGGAGAAATGAATTTTTCTACTCATAATTCAGTCTCCAGCAAGCAAAGCTAGTGTGGCAATAGAGTTGAGCCATTCTCTAAGAAGATTCCTCGTGGAAACTGGGAACTAGTTATTTCAGGGCACAGGAGAAATGAAATTTTCTACTCATAATTCAGCCTCCAGCAAGCAAAGCTAGTGTGGCAGAAGAGTTGAGCCATTCTCTGAGAAGATTCCTCATGGAAACTGGGAACTAGTTATTTCAGGGCACAGGAGAAATGAATTTTTCTACTCATAATTCAGTCTCCAGCAAGCAAAGCTAGTGTGGCAGGAGAGTTGAGCCATTCTCTAAGAAGATTCCTCGTGGAAACTGGGAACTAGTTATTTCAGGGCACAGGAGAAATGAATTTTTTTACTCATAATTCAGTCTCCAGCAAGAAAAGCTAGTGTGGCAGGAGAGTTGAGCCATTCTCTAAGAAGATTCCTCGTGGAAACTGGGAACTAGTTATTTCAGGGCACAGGAGAAATGAATTTTTCTACTCATAATTCAGCCTCCAGCAAGCAAAGCTAGTGTGGCAGGAGAGTTGAGCCATTCTCTGAGAAGATTCCTCATGGTAACTGGGAACTAGTTATTTCAGTGCACAGGAGAAATGAATTTTTCTAATCATAATTCAGCCTCCAGCAAGCAAAGCTAGTGTTGCAGGAGAGTTGAGCCATTCTCTGAGAAGATTCCTCATGGAAACTGGGAACTAGTTATTCCAGGGCACAGGAGAAATGAATTTTCATACTCATAATTCAGCCTCCAGCAAGCAAAGCTTGTGTGGCAGGAGAGTTGAGTCATTCTCTGAGAAGATTGCTCATGGAAACTGGGAACTAGTTATTTCAGGGCACAGGATAAATGAATTTTTCTACTCATAATTCAGCCTCCAGCAAGCCAAGCTAGTGAGGCCCGAGAGTTGAGCCATTCTCTGAGAAGATTCCTCATGGATACTGGGAACTAGTTATTTCAGGGCACAGGAGAAATGAATCTTTCTACTCATAATTCAGCCTCCAGCAAGCAAAGATAGTGTGGCAGGAGAGTTGAGCCATTCTCTGAGAAGATTCCTCATGGTAACTGGGAAGTAGTTATTTCAGGGCACAGGAGAAATGAATTTTTCTACTCATAATTCAGCCTCCAGCAAGCAAAGCTTGTGTGGCAGGAGAGTTGAACCATACTCTGAGAAGATTCCTCATGGAAACTGGGAACTAGTTATTTCAGGGCTCAGGAGAAATGAATTTTTCTACTCATAATTCAGCCTCCAGCAAGCAAAGCTAGTGTGGCAGGAGAGTTGAGCCATTCTCTCAGAAGATTCCTCATGGAAACTGGGAACTAGTTATTTCAGGGCACAGGAGAAATGATTTTTTCTACTCATAATTCAGCCTCCAGCAAGCAAAGCTAGTGTGGCAGGAGAGTTGAGCCATTCTCTGAGACGGTTCCTCATGGAAACTGGGAACTATTTATTTCAGGGCACAGGAGAAATGAATTTTTCTACTCATAATTCAGCCTCCAGCAAGCAAAGCTAGTGTGGCAGGAGAGTTGATCCACTCTCTGAGAAGATTCCTCATGGAAACTGGGAACTAGTTATTTCAGGGCACAGGAGAAATGAATTTTTCTACTCATAATTCAGTCTCCAGCAAGCAAAGCTAGTGTGGCAGGAGAGTTGAGCCATTCTCTGAGAAGATTCCTCATGGAAACTGGGAACTAGTTATTTCAGGGCACAGGAGAAATGAATTTTTCTACTCATAATTCAGCCTCCAGCAAGCCAAGCTAGTGAGGCCCGAGAGTTGACCCATTCTCTGAGAAGATTCCTCATGGATACTGGGAACTAGTTATTTCAGGGCGCAGGAGAAATGAATCTTTCTACTCATAACTCAGCCTCCAGCAAGCAAAGCTAGTGTGGCAGGAGAGTTGAGCCATTCTCTGAGAAGATTCCTCATGGTAACTGCGAACTAGTTATTTCAGGGCACAGGAGAAATGAATTTTTCTACTCATAATTCAGCCTCCAGCAAGCAAAGCTAGTGTGTCAGGAGAGTTGAGCCATTCTGTGAGATGATTCCTCATGAAAACTGGGAACTAGTTATTTCAGGGCACAGGAGAAATGAATTTTTCTACTCATAATTCAGCCTCCAGCAAGCAAAGCTAGTGTGGCAGGAGAGTTGAGCCATTCTCTGAGATGATTCCTCATGGAAACTGGGAACTAGTTATTTCAGGGCACAGCAGAAATGAATTTTTCTACTCATAATTCAGCCTCCAGCAAGCAAAGCTAGTGTGACAGGAGAGTTGAGCCATTCTCTGAGAAGATTCCTCATGGAGACTGGGAACTAGTTATTTCAGGTCACAGGAGAAATGAACTTTTCTACTTATAATTCAGCCTCCAGCCAGCAAAGCTAGTGTGGCAGGAGAGTTGAGCCATTCTCTGAGAAGATTCCTCATGGAAACTGGGAACTAGTTATTTCAGGGCACAGGAGAAATGAATTTTTCTACTCATAATTCAGCCTCCAGCAAGCAAAGCTAGTGTGGCAGGAGAGTTTTACCATTCTCTGAGAAGATTCCTCATGGAGACTGGGAACTAGTTATTTCAGGTCACAGGAGAAATGAACTTTTCTACTCATTATTCAGCCTCCAGCAAGCAAAGCTAGTGTGGCAGGAGATTTTAGCCATTCTCTGAGAAGATTCCTCATGGAAACTGGGAACTAGTTATTTCAGGTCACAAGAGAAATGAACTTTTCTACTCATAATTCAGCCTCCAGCAAGCAAAGCTAGTGTGGCAGGAGAGTTGAGCCATTCTCAGAGAAGATTCCTCATGGAAACTGGGAACTAGTTATTTCAGGGCACAGGAGAAATTAATTTTTCTACTCATAATTCAGCCTCCAGCAAGTAAATCTAGTGTGGCAGGAGATTTTAGCCATTCTCTGAGAAGATTCCTCATGGAAAATGGGAACTAGTTATTTCAGGGCACAGGAGAAATGAATTTTTCTACTCATAATTCAGCCTCCAGCCAGCAAAGCTAGTGTGGCAGGAGAGTTGAGCCATTCTCTGAGAAGATTCCTCATGGAAACTGGGAACTAGTTATTTCAGGGCAAAGAAGAAATGAATTTTTCTACTCATAATTCAGCCTCCAGCAAGCAAAGCTAGTGTGGCAGGAGAGTTGAGACATTCTCTGAGAAGATTCCTCATGGAAACTGGGAACTAGTTATTTCAGGGCACAGGAGAAATGAATTTTTCTACTCATAATTCAGCCTCGAGCAAGCAAAGCTAGTGTGGCAGGAGAGTTGAGCCATTCTCTGAGAAGATTCCTCATGGAAACTGGGAACAAGTTATTTCAGTGCACAGGAGAAATGAATTTTTCTAATCATAATTCAGCCTCCAGCAAGCAAAGCTAGTGTTGCAGGAGAGTTGAGCCATTGTCTGAGAAGATTCCTCATGGAAACTGGGAACTAGTTATTTCAGGGCACAGGAGAAATGAATTTTTCTACTCATAATTCAGCCTCCAGCAAGCCAAGCTAGTGAGGCCCGAGAGTTGAGCCATTCTCTGAGAAGATGCCTCATGGATACTGGGAACGAGTTATTTCAGGGCACAGGAGAAATGAATCTTTCTACTCATAATTCAGCCTCCAGCAAGCAAAGCTAGTGTGGCAGGAGAGTTGAGCCATTCTCTGATAAGATTCCTCATGTTAACTGGGAACTAGTTATTTCAGGGCACAGGAGAAATGAATTTTTCTACTCATAATTCAGCCTCCAGAAAGCAAAGCTAGTGTGGCAGGAGAGTGGAGCCATTCTCTGAGAAGATTCCTCATGGAAACTGGGAACAAGTTATTTCAGTGCACAGGAGAAATGAATTTTTCTAATCATAATTCAGCCTCCAGCAAGCAAAGCTAGTGTGGCAGGAGAGTTGAGCCATTCTCTGAGATTCCTCATGGAAACTGGGAACTAGTTATTTCAGGGCACAGGAGCAATGAATTTTTCTACTCATAATTCAGCCTCCAGCAAGCAAATCTTGTGTGGCAGGAGAGTTGAGCCATTCTCTGAGAAGATTCCTCATGGATACTGGGAACTAGTTATTTCAGGGCACAGGAAAAATGAATTTTTCTACTCATAATTCAGCCTCCAGCAAGCCAAGCTAGTGAGGCAGGAGAGTTGAGCCATTCTCTGAGAAGATTCCTCATGGAAACTGGGAACTAGTTATTTCAGGGCACAGGAGAAATGAACTTTTCTACTTATAATTCAGCCTCCAGCAAGCAAAGCTAGTGTGGCAGGAGATTTTAGCCATTCTCTGAGAAGATTCCTCATGGAAACTGGGAACTAGTTATTTCAGGGTACAGGAGAATTGAATTTTTCTACTCATAATTCAGCCTCCAGCAAGCAAAGCTAGTGTGGCAGGAGAGTTGAGCCATTCTCTGAGAAGATTCCTCATGGAAACTGGGAACTAGTTATTTCAGGGCACAGGGGAAATGAATTTTTCTACGCATAATTCAGCCTCCAGCAAGCAAAGCTAGTGTGGCAGGAGAGTTGAGCCATTCTCTTAGAAGATTCCGAATGGAAACTGGGAACTAGTTATTTAAGGTCACAAGAGAAATGAACTTTTCTACTCATAATTCAGCCTCCAGCAAGCAAAGCTAGTGTGGCAGGACATTTTAGCCATTCTCTGGGAAGATTCCTCATGGAAACTGGGAACTAGTTATTTCAGGGCACAGGAGAAATGAATTTTTCTACTCATAATTCAGCCTCCAGCCAGCAAAGCTAGTGTGGCAGGAGAGTTGAGCCATTCTCTGAGAAGAATCCTCATGGAAACTGGGAACTAGTTATTTCAGGGCACAGGAGAAATGAATTTTTCTACTCATAATTCAGCCTCTAGCAAGCAAAGCTAGTGTGGCAGGAGAGTTGAGCCATTCTCTGAGAAGATTCCTCATGGAAACTGGGAACTAGTTATTTCAGGGCACAGGAGAAATGAATTTTTCTACTCATAATTCAGCCTCCAGCAAGCAAAGCTAGTGTGGCAGGAGAGTTGAGACATTCTCTAAGAAGATTCCTCATGGAAACTGGGAACTAGTTATTTCAGGGCACAGGAGTAATGAATTTTTCTACTCATAATTCAGCCTCCAGCAAGCAAAGCTAGTGTGGCAGGAGAGTTGAGCCATTCTCTGAGAAGATTCCTCATGGAAACTGGGAACTAGTTATTTCAGTGCACAGGAGAAATGAATTTTTCTAATCATAATTCAGCCTCCAGCAAGCAAAGCTGGTGCGGCAGGAGAGTTGAGCCATTCTCTGAGAAGATTCCTCATGGAAACTGGGAACTAGTTATTTCAGGGCACAGGAGAAATGAATTTTTCTACACATAATTCAGCCTCCAGCAAGCAAAGCTTGTGTGGCAGAAGAGTTGAGCCATTCTCTGAGAAGTTTCCTCATGGAAACTGGGAACTAGTTATTTCAGGGCACAGGAGAAATGAATTTTTCTACTCATAATTCGGCCTCCAGCAAGCCAAGCTAGTGTGGCAGGAGAGTTGAGCCATTCTCTGAGAAGATTCCTCATGGAAACTGGGAACTAGTTATTTCAAGGCACAGGAGAAATGAATTTTTCTACTCATAATTCAGTCTCCAGCAAGCAAACTAGTGTGGCAGGAGAGTTGAACCATTCTCTAAGAAGATTCCTCATGGAAACTGGGAACTAGTTCTTTCAGGGCACAGGAGAAATGAATTTTTCTACTCATAATTCAGTCTCCAACAAGCAAAGTTAGTGTGGCAGGAGAGTTGAGCCATTCCCTGAGAAGATTCCTCATGGAAACTGGAAACTAGTTATTACAGGGCCCAGGAGAAATGAATTTTTCTACTCATAATTCAGCCTCCAGCCAGCAAAGCTAGTGTGGCAGGAGAGTTGAGCCATTCTCTGAGACGATTCCTCATGGAACCTGGGAACTAGTTATTTCAGGGCACAGGAGAAATGAATTTTTCTACTCATAATTCAGCCTCCAGCAAGCAAAGCTAGTGTGGCAGGAGAGTTGAGCCATTCTCTGAGAAGATTCCTCATGGAGATTGGGAACTAGTTATTTCAGGTCACAGGAGAAATGAACTTTTCTACTCATAATTCAGCCTCCAGCAAGCAAAGCTAGTGTGGCAGGAGAGTTGAGCCATTCTCAGAGAAGATTCCTCTTGGAAACTGGGAACTAGTTATTTCAGGGCACAGGAGAAATGAATTTTTCTACTCATACTTCAGCCTCCAGCAATCAAAGCTAGTGTGGCAGGAGTGTTGAGCCATTCTCTGAGAAGATTCCTCATGGAAACTGGGAACTAGTTATTTCAGGGCACAGGAGAAATGAATTTTTCTACTCATAATTCAGCCCCCAGCAAGCAAAGCTAGTGTGGTAGGAGAGTTGAGCCATTCTCTGAGAAGATTCCTCATGGAAACTGGGAACTAGTTATTTCAGGGCACAGGAGTAATGAATTTTTCTACTCATAATTCAGCCTCCAGCAAGCAAAGCTAGTGTGGCAGGAGAGTTGAGCCATTCTCTGAGAAGATTCCTCATGGAAACTGGGAACTAGTTATTTCAGGGCACAGGAGAAATGAAATTTTCTACTCATAATTCAGCCTCCAGCAAGCAAAGCTAGTGTGGCAGGAGAGTTGAGCCATTCTCTGAGAAGATTCCTCATGGAAACTGGGAACTAGTTATTTCAGGGCACAGGAGAAATGAATTTTTCTACACATAATTCAGTCTCCAGCAAGCAAAGCTAGTGTGGCAGGAGAGTTGAGCCATTCTCTAAGAAGATTCCTCGTGGAAACTGGGAACTAGTTATTTCAGGGCACAGGAGAAATGAATTTTTCTACTCATAATTCAGTCTCCAGCAAGCAAAGCTAGTGTGGCAATAGAGTTGAGCCATTCTCTAAGAAGATTCCTCGTGGAAACTGGGAACTAGTTATTTCAGGGCACAGGAGAAATGAAATTTTCTACTGATAATTCAGCCTCCAGCAAGCAAAGCTAGTGTGGCAGAAGAGTTGAGCCATTCTCTGAGAAGATTCCTCATGGAAACTGGGAACTAGTTATTTCAGGGCACAGGAGAAATGAATTTTTCTACTCATAATTCAGTCTCCAGCAAGCAAAGCTAGTGTGGCAGGAGAGTTGAGCCATTCTCTAAGAAGATTCCTCGTGGAAACTGGGAACTAGTTATTTCAGGGCACAGGAGAAATGAATTTTTTTACTCATAATTCAGTCTCCAGCAAGAAAAGCTAGTGTGGCAGGAGAGTTGAGCCATTCTCTAAGAAGATTCCTCGTGGAAACTGGGAACTAGTTATTTCAGGGCACAGGAGAAATGAATTTTTCTACTCATAATTCAGCCTCCAGCAAGCAAAGCTGGTGTGGCAGGAGAGTTGAGCAATTCTCTGAGAAGATTAGTCATGGAAACTGGGAACTAGTTATTTCAGGGCACAGGAGAAATGAATTTTTCTACGCATAATTCAGCCTCCAGCAAGCAAAGCTAGTGTGGCAGGAGAGTTGAGCCATTCTCTGAGAAGATTCCTCATGGAAACTGGGAACTAGTTATTAAAGGTCACAAGAGAAATGAACTTTTCTACACATAATTCAGCCTCCAGTAAGCAAAGATAGTGTGGCAGGAGATTTTAGCCATTCTCTGAGAAGATTCCTCATGGAAACTGGGAACTAGTTATTTCAGGGCACAGGAGAAATGAATTTTTCTACTCATAATTCAGCCTCCAGCCAGCAAAGCTAGTGTGGCAGGAGAGTTGAGCCATTCTCTGAGAAGATTCCTCATGGAAACTGGGAACTAGTTATTTCAGGGTACAGGAGAAATGAATTTTTCTACTCATAATTCAGCCTCCAGCCAGCAAAGCTAGTGTGGCAGGAGAGTTGAGCCATTCTCTGAGAAGATTCCTCAAGGAAACTGGAAACCAGTTATTTCAGGTCACAGGAGAAATGAACTTTTCTACTCATAATTCAGCCTCCAGCAAGCAAAGCTAGTGTGGCAGGAGAGTTGAGCCATTCTCTGAGAAGATTCCTCATGGAAACTGGGAACTAGTTATTTCAGGGCACAGGAGAAATGAAATTTTCTACTGATAATTCAGCCTCCAGCAAGCAAAGCTAGTGTGGCAGGAGAGTTGCGCCATTCTCTGAGAAGATTCCTCATGGAAACTGGGAACTAGTTATTTCAGGGCACAGGAGAAATGAATATTTCTACTCATAATTCAGCCTCAAAGAAGCAAAGCTAGTGTGGCAGGAGAGTTGAGCCATTCTCTGAGAAGATTCCTCATGGAAACTGGGAACTAGTTATTTCAGGGCACAGGAGAAAGGAATTTTTCTACTCATAATTCAGCCTCCAGCAAGCAAAGCAAGTGTGGCAGGAGAGTTGAGACATTCTCTGAGAAGATTCCTCATGGAAACTGGGAACTAGTTATTTCAGGGCACAGGATAAATGAATTTTTCTACTCATAATTCAGCCTCCAGCAAGCCAAGCTAGTGAGGCCCGAGAGTTGAGCCATTCTCTGAGAAGATTCCTCATAGATACTGGGAACTAGTTATTTCAGGGCACAGGAGAAATGAATGTTTCTACTCATAATTCAGCCTCCAGCAAGCAAAGATAGTGTGGCAGGAGAGTTGAGCCATTCTCTGAGAAAATTACTCATGGTAACTGGGAACTAGTTATTTCAGGGCACAGGAGAAATGAATTTTTCTACTCATAATTCAGCCTCCAGCAAGCAAAGCTTGTGTGGCAGGAGAGTTGAACCATACTCTGAGAAGATTCCTCATGGAAACTGGGAACTAGTTATTTCAGGGCTCAGGAGAAATGAATTTTTCTACTCATAATTCAGCCGCCAGCAAGCAAAGCTAGTGTGGCAGGAGAGTTGAGCCATTCTCTCAGAAGATTCCTCATGGAAACTGGGAACTAGTTATTTCAGGGCACAGGAGAAATGATTTTTTCTACTCATAATTCAGCCTCCAGCAAGCAAAGCTGGTGTGGCAGGAGAGTTGAGCCATTCTCTGAGACGGTTCCTCATGGAAACTGGGAACTATTTATTTCAGGGCACAGGAGAAATGAATTTTTCTACTCATAATTCAGCCTCCAGCAAGCAAAGCTAATGTGGCAGGAGAGTTGATCCACTCTCTGAGAAGATTCCTCATGGAAACTGGGAACTAGTTATTTCAGGGCACAGGAGAAATGAATTTTTCTACTCATAATTCAGTCTCCAGCAAGCAAAGCTAGTGTGGCAGGAGAGTTGAGCCATTCTCTGAGAAGATTCCTCATGGAAACTGGGAACTAGTTATTTCAGGGCACAGGAGAAATGAATTTTTCTACTCATAATTCAGCCTCCAGCAAGCCAAGCTAGTGAGGCCCGAGAGTTGAGCCATTGTCTGAGAAGATTCCTCATGGAAACTGGGAACTAGTTATTTCAGTGCACAGGAGAAATGAATTTTTCTAATCATAATTCAGCCTCCAGCAAGCAAAGCTAGTGTTGCAGGAGAGTTGAGCCATTCTCTGAGAAGATTCCTCATGGAAACTGGGAACTAGTTATTTCAGGGCACAGGAGAAATGAATTTTTCTACTCATAATTCAGCCTCCAGCAAGCAAAGCTTGTGTGGCAGGAGAGTTGAGCCATTCTCTGAGAAGATTCCTCATGGAAACTGGGAACTAGTTATTTCAGGGCACAGGAGAAATGAATTTTTCTACTCATAATTCAGCCTCCAGCAAGAAAGCTAGTGTGGCAGGAGAGTTGAGCCATTCACTCAGAAGATTCCTCATGGATACTGGGAACTAGTTATTTCAGGGCACAGGAGAAATGAATCTTTCTACACATAATTCAGCCTCCAGCAAGCAAAGATAGTGTGGCAGGAGAGTTGAGCCATTCTCTGAGAAGATTCCTCATGGTACCTGAGAACTAGTTATTTCAGGGCACAGGAGAAATGAATTTTTTTACTCATAATTCAGCCTCCAGCAAGCAAAGCTTGTGTGGCAGGAGAGTTGAGCCATTCTCTGAGAAGATTCCTCACGGAAAGTAGGGACTAGTTATTTCAGGGCACAGGAGAAATGAATTTTTATACTCATAATTCAGCCTCCAGCAAGCAAAGCTGGTGTGGCAGGAGAGTTGAGTCATTCACTCAGAAGATTCCTCATGGAAACTGGGAACTATTTATTTCAGGGCACAGGAGAAATGAATCTTTCTACTCATAATTCAGCCTCCAGCAAGCAAAGCTAGTGTGGCAGGAGAGTTTTGCCATTCTCTGAGAAGATTCCTCATGGAGACTGGGAACTATTTATTTCAGTGCACAGGAGAAATGAATTTTTCTACTCATAATTCAGTCTCCAACAAGCAAAGTTAGTGTGGCAGGAGAGTTGAGCCATTCCCTGAGAAGATTCCTCATGGAAACTGGGAACTAGTTATTTCAGGGCACAGGAGAAATGAATCTTTCTACTCATAATTCAGCCTCCAGCAAGCAAAGCTAGTGTGGCAGGAGAGTTTTGCCATTCTCTGAGAAGATTCCTCATGGAGACTGGGAACTAGTTATTTCAGGTCACAGGAGAAATGAACTTTTCTACTCATAATTCAGCCTCCAGCAAGCAAACCTAGTGTGGCAGGAGATTTTAGCCATTCTCTGAGAAGATTCCTCATGGAAACTGGGAACTAGTTATTTCAGGTCACAGGAGAAATGAACTTTTCTACTCATAATTCAGCCTCCAGAAAGCAAAGCTAGTGTGGCAGGAGAGTTGAGCCATTCTCTGAGAAGATTCCTCATGGAAACTGGGAACTAGTTATTTCAGGGCACAGGAGAAATGAATTTTTCTACTCATAATTCAGCCTCCAGCAAGAAAGCTAGTGTGGCAGGAGAGTTGAGCCATTCACTCAGAAGATTCCTCATGGAAACTGGGAACTAGTTATTTCAGGGCACAGGAGAAATGAATCTTTCTACTCATAATTCAGCCTCCAGCAAGCAAAGATAGTGTGGCAGGAGAGTTGAGCCATTCTCTGAGAAGATTCCTCATGGTAACTGAGAACCAGTTATTTCAGGGCACAGGAGAAATGAATTTTTTTACTCATAATTCAGCCTCCAGCAAGCAAAGCTTGTGTGGCAGGAGAGTTGAGCCATTCTCTGAGAAGATTCCTCACGGAAAGTGGGGACTAGTTATTTCAGGGTACAGGAGAAATGAATTTTTATACTCATAATTCAGCCTCCAGCAAGCAAAGCTAGTGTGACAGGAGAGTTGAGACATTCTCTGAGAAGATTCCTCATGGAAACTGGGAACTAGTTATTTCAGGGCACAGGAGAAATGAATTTTTCTACTCATAATTCAGTCTCGAGCAAGCAAAGCTAGTATCGCAGGAGAGTTGAGCCATCCTCTGAGAAGATTCCTCATGGAAACTGGGAACTAGTTTTTTCGGGGCACAGGAGAAATGAATTTTTCTACTCATAATTCAGTCTCCAACATGCAAAGTTAGTGTGGCAGGAGAGCTGAGCCATTCCCTGAGAAGATTCCTCATGGAAACTGGGAACTAGTTATTACAGGGCCCAGGAGAAATGAATTTTTCTACTCATAATTCAGCCTCCAGCAAGCAAAGCTGGTGTGGCAGGAGAGTTGAGCCATTCTCTGAGAAGATTCCGCATGGAAACTGGGAACTAGTTATTTCAGGCACAGGAGAAATGAATTTTTCTACTCATAATTCAGCCCCCAGCAAGCAAAGCTCCTGTGGCAGGAGAGTTGAGCCATTCTCTGAGATGATTCCTCATGGAAACTGGGAACTAGTTATTTCAGGGCACAGGAGAAATGAATTTTTCTACTCATAATTCTTCCTCCAGCAAGCCAAGCTAGTGAGGCCCGAGAGTTGAGCCATTCTCTGAGAAGATTCCTCCTGGATACTGGGAACTAGTTATTTCAGGGCACAGGAGAAATGAATCTTTCTACTCATAATTCAGCCTCCAGCAAGCAAAGATATTGTGGCAGGAGAGTTGAGCCACTCTCTGAGAAGATTCCTCATGGTAACTGGGAACTAGTTATTTCAGGGCACAGGAGAAATGAATTTTTTTACTCATAATTCAGCCTCCAGCAAGCAAAGCTTGTGTGGCAGGAGAGTTGAGCCTTTCTCTGAGAAGATTCCTCATGGAAACTGGGAAATAGTTATTTCAGGGCTTAGGAGAAATGAATTTTTCTACCCATAATTCAGCCTCCAGCAAGCAAAGCTAGTGTGGCAGGAGAGTTGAGCCATTCTCTGAGATGATTCCTCATGGAAACTGGGAACTAGTTATTTCAGGCCCAGGAGAAATGAATTTTTCTACTCAAAATTCAGCCTCCAGCAAGCAAAGCTAGTGTGGCAGGAGAGTTGAGCCATTCTCTGAGAAGATTCCTCATAGAGACTGGGAACTAGTTATTTCAGGTCACAGGAGAAATGAACTTTTCTACTTATAATTCAGCCTCCAGCAAGCAAAGCTAGTGTGGCAGGAGATTTTAGCCATTCTCTGAAAAGATTCCTCATGGAAACTGGGAACTAGTTATTTCAGGGCACAGGAGAAATGAATTTTTCTACTCATAATTCAGTCTTCAGCAAGCAAAGCTAGTGTGGCAGGAGAGTTGAGCCATTCCCTGAGAAGATTCCTCATGGAAACTGGGGACTAGTTATTTCAGGGCACAGGAGAAATGAATTTTTATACTCATAATTCAGCCTCCAGCAAGCAAAGCTAGTGTGGCAGGAGAGTTGAGACATTCTCTGAGAAGATTCCTCATGGAAACTGGGAACTAGTTATTTCAGGGCACAGGAGAAATGAATTTTTCTACTCATAATTCAGTCTCCAGCAAGCAAAGCTAGTGTGGCAGGAGAGTTGAGCCATCCTCTGAGAAGATTCCTCATGGAAACTGGGAACTAGTTATTTCAGGGCACAGGAGAAATGAAGTTTTCTACTCATAATTCAGTCTCCAACAAGCAAAGTTAGTGTGGCAGGAGAGTTGAGCCATTCCCTGAGAAGATTCCTCATGGAAACTGGGAACTAGTTATTACAGGGCCCAGGAGAAATGAATTTTTCTACTCATAATTCAGCCTCCAGCAAGCAAAGCTGGTGTGGCAGGAGAGTAGAGCCATTCTCTGAGAAGATTCCTCATGGAAACTGGGAACTAGTTATTTCAGGGCACAGGAGAAATGAATTTTTCTACTCATAATTCAGTCTCCAGCAAGCAAAGCTAGTGTGGCTGGAGAGTTGAGCCATTCTCTGAGAAGATTCCTCATGGAAACTGGGAACTAGTTATTTCAGGGCACAGGAGAAATGAATTTTTCTGCTCATAATTCTGCCTCCAGCAAGAAAATCTAGTGTGGCAGGAGAGTTGAGCCATTCTCTGAGAAGATTCCTCATGGAAACTGGGAACTATTTATTTCAGGACACAGGAGAAATGAATTGTTCTACTCATAATTCAGTCTCCAGCAAGCAAAGCTAGTGTGGCAGGAGAGTTGAGCCATTGTCTGAGAACATTCCTCATGGAAACTGGGAACAAGTTATTTCAGGGCTCAGGAGAAATGAATTTTTCTACTCATAATTCAGCCTCCAGCAAGCAAAGCTAGTGTGGCAGGAGAGTTGAGCCATTCTCTGAGAAGATTCCTCATGGAAACTGGGAACTAGTTATTTCAGGGCACAGGAGAAATGAATTTTTCTACTCATAATTCAGTCTCCAGCAAGCAAAGCTAGTGTGGCAGGAGAGTTGAGCCATTCTCTGAGAAGATTCCTCATGGAAACTGGGAACTAGTTATTTCAGGGCACTGGAGAAATGAATTTTTCTACTCATAATTCAGCCTCCAGCTAGCAAAGCTAGTGTGGCAGGAGAGTTGAGCCATTCTCTGAGAAGATTCCTCATGGAAACTGGGGACTAGTTATTTCAGGGCACAGGAGAAATGAATTTTTCTACTCATAATTCAGTCTCCAGCAAGCAAAGCTAGTGTGGCAGGAGAGTTGAGCCATTCCCTGAGAAGATTCCTCATGGAAACTGGGGACTAGTTATTTCAGGGCACAGGAGAAATGAATTTTTCTACTCATAATTCAGCCTCCAGCAAGCAAAGCTAGTGTGGCAGGAGAGTTGAGCCATTCTCTGAGAAGATTCCTCATGGAAACTGGGAACTAGTTATTTTGCGCGGGGCCCAAGCGCCCCGCACAGTTTTCTATTTTGTGATTTTTTTTCTTTTAAAAAAAAAAAGAAAAGCAATTATAATTTTTTATTTTTTGTCTTTTTTCTCTCTTTTTGTTGTTGTTTCTCTCTCTCTTTTTCATTTTCCTCTTTCTTGTCTCTCCATCCAATATCTACTGAATCTGCTGCACCAGCAATCACAACAGAGCGGCAATCAGATTCTAGAACACCTCTTTCCGCTTGCTCCTGAACATTGAGGCTTAATTTCAAGAATTTGAAAGAAACACGCCATTCATCAGATGACAAGAAATCACCGTCGGATCACGAGAAATATGCGAAAACAAGAAAATACCTCTCCTCCAATGGAAAAGAGTAACTCTCCTTCATCCACAAGCAGTTCGGTGAAAGTCATGGAAATGTCTGATAAGGAATTTAGAACATTCGTAATGTTGAAGCTAACAGAGATGGAAGAAAAGAGAGATAATGAACTGCTAAAGAGAAAGGAGAAAGAAGTTGCTGAGTTGCAGGAGATGAGGAAATTCTTGCAAGATCTAAAAGAGGAATTACACACTTTACAAAAGACTCAAACGGAACTGCTAGAGATCAAGTCTATAATACAAGAAGTCAAAATCTCCCTTGAAAGTATTAAAAGCAGAGTAGATCATTCAGAAAATAGAATCTCAGATGTAGAAGAGAAAATGGCTGGCTTAGAAAAGTCCACCACGAAGACTGAGAAAATGGCTCAAAAATTTGAGAATGATATGCGAGAAGTACTGGATACCATCAAACGTCCAAATATCCGGATAATTGGCATTCCAGAAGGTGAAGAGACCCATAAGGGCATTGATAATCTATTCCATGAAATCCTGCAAGAAAACTTTCCAAACCTAGAGAGCCATTCGAAGATCCAGTCCCAGGAAATACAAAGGACCCCTAATAGAATCAACCCTAGGAGATCTTCTCCAAGACACATTATAGCCATGTTGACCAAAACCGCAGACAAAGACAAGATACTAAGATTGGCAAGAGAGAAACATTAAGTTACGTACAAAGGACATCTCATCAGGCTAACAGCAGATCTCTCATCGGAAACAATGTGAGCGAGGAGAGAATGGGAAAATATATTCAAAGTGTTACGAGAGAAGCAATTTCAGCCAAGAATACTGTACCCGGCAAGATTATCTTTCAGGTGGGAAGAAAAGACAAGAACATTCTCAGATAAACAAAACCTGAAAGAATTTACCAGCACCAGACCAGATCTCCAAGAAGTTCTCAAGGGTGTGCTGTATCAAGAAAATTAAACACAGACACACGGAAATAAGAGTCAAAAAACTATGAAAGTGGCCAACTTAATCAGAGGGACAAGTCTGGAGTTGAATACTATATCCCAGAATTTAATCCGGAAAATTGAACCAGAACAGAAGATAAAAGTACATGAGACTGATAGGTTCATGCACCTTCCATTTGAACAGAATCCTAACTTGTTTCCTGGCTTTAAGAAAAGTTCCTTGGCATTTCATTGAGTTAAGTTAAAACTCGTTTTCTTAGTAGTAATGAGTGAACTCACCATTGAAAGTAGTTAGATTATGTAGGAAATCGTGTGATCAATGCAACGTGGGTGGGAAGGGAATGAAGGACAATTGTAGACACCAGAGGTGGTGTGAGAGGAGGGTGGGAAGGGACAGAGGGTCAGAAAGAGGGGTGGAAGTAATTCTAGGAACTAGTAATGGAAAATTTTTTGTAATGTGCATGATTGTACCACTATGCAGTGTGTACTGGATGGGAGATTGCATTTTGTATGCTGTGATGAAGCTTAGGGAAGGAATGTAAATTGAGTTACAAAAAAAAATGTTTCAGAAAAAAAAATATATATCTATTCAATGACTGCAGTAGGATATGTAGCCACAGTTAGGTACTACTTTATAGGATGCGTAAAGTAAGACTTGTGTTCATGGAAATGTGGGTATCACCTGTGTTTGCTATGAGGGTATTTGGATTGATTAGGGTCTTTGGAGTTACAATAAAATGTGAGGAGAAAACAGTATAGAAAGCAAACATAGTTACCAGAGACTGTGGGAGGTGAGTGGGAGATGGCAGAGGGTAAAAGATAGAGAATCTAGGATGGGGGGAAAAAAGCAAAACATACAGAAGACAAGAAATGGAAAATCATTTGCTGACAATAACATGTTTGTTGATGTGCTTGATTGAGACATTATATAGTGTAATTTGGATGGAAAATCTCATTTTGTATGCTGTAATGATGTTCAGAGAATGAATGCAAATAAATAAATTGAAAAAAAAAGCCAATTTCACTTTAAAGTGTCCTTGGTAAAGCATTAAAATTATTAATTGCATTAAAAAAATCATAGAAGTGAGGAAAAAATGAAAGATTTAAAAAAGAATAAGAGGAATGAAAAGAAAATAGTCACTAATGTGAGAAACATTAATCCAACTATATTAGTAATCTTTACAGATGAATGATTTAAAGACATCAATTAAAAGGCAGGGATTGTCAGTGTGGAGAATAAAACAAGATCCAACTCTATGTTGTTTACGAGAAAATTACTAAGGACATACCTGAGCTGAACAACACCATCATTCCATTGGATCCAATTGACATTTCTAGAATACTACATACAACAACAGCAGAATACACTTTTTTCTCAAGTTTATATGGAACATTTTTCAAGATAGATCACATTTTAAGTCATAAGACATATCTTAATGATTTTGAAAGAATGTAAGTCATAAAGTATGTGCTCAGACAAAATGAAATTAAACTAGAAATCAATAACAGAAAGAAAGCTGTGAAGTCTCTCTATATCTATCTATCTATCTATCTATCTATCTATAGATTTTTTTTTTGCAACCAAATGATTTTAGTTTCCAGGTGTATGCAGAAAGGACAAAGGTATATAATTTTGTGTGCTTCCAGGAACAATCTGAGCAAGCTCAGAAAGCAATTTCTTCTTTTCGTATGTTTTCCTTTGAGAGTTGTTTATTCAACTCATTTTCCCATCTTTTAATTGGGTTCATCTTTTTCTTCTGGGCACGCCGCTTGAGTTCCCCGTGTTTTCTGGTTATCAGTGCCTTATCTGAGGCATAGTTTACAAAAGTTTTCTCCCATTCCGAGGGTTGCTGATTCACACTAATTACTGGGTCTTTGCTGTGCAGAAACTTCTTAATCTGACATTATCCCACTTGTCTATTTTGGGGATTATCGCCTGTGCGATAATATCGTCTTTGCCTATCCCAATGTCTTCCAGAGTTTTCCCAGTCTTTTTCAAGTCATTGGGTCCAGGACTTAAACCACATAGTCAGCAATATGGGACTGCCTTAACCACCATGCCACCAGTTGTCACCATAGGTATATTTAATTCATCCCTCAAGTCTTATTTCTCACTTCTTCTAGGAGGCTTTCTGTGCGTCCTCCCCTAGATTGAGTTTGGTTTCCAACTCTGTTCGCATAACCCACTCCTATCCCCTCCACTATGTAGAAATCATATGTTTACTTGTATGTATCCCTGACTTAGACTATGAGCTCTTTGTGGGCAAGGACCTTTGCTGAATCATCTATGCATTCCCAGTTCCTGGCACATATTAGGTGGTTAGTACATATTTTCTGAACAAATGAATCAATGAGCAAAAAAGGATCTCATGACACCACAGTAGATGCACACATAAGCATGGTCACACCAAAGACACAGGATCACACACACACACAGAAAGACAGTGATGAGGACAGAGACATAGATGGGAAAATAGAGGGATAGACTTGGGACACGAGACACAAGCATTTCAAAGCAAAGTAGCATGAACATAGGAACACTTAGACATGCAAAGATAGGGACAGGGAGCCAGAGTGACAACATCAGGTACATCAGCTCAGAGAAGCAGACACATGCCCTCTTGCTGGGTCTCTGTGTCTTCAAGATTTTGAGTTACAGTCCTTGTCACAAAGAGCCAAGGAGACAAAAACGAGGTGACCATAACAACATATAAACTAAGAGATAGACATACACGGAGATTCAGAAACAGGAGCAGAAGGCTCAAGACACACGGGGACACAGAGACAAACAGAAAGACATTGGTCAGGACCACAGCTCAAGACATCAAGGACAGCGAGGTAGAAACTAAAATACACAGACATGCTGACTTGCAGTCATTGGGGGGCGGGAGAATGGGAGGAGAACACAGAGACACATGGCCAGAAACATACAAAGACATAGAAACAGAGACATTATACAACCTCACACTTGGTGGCAAATCCCAGGGACATAGACGCATGCAGAGGAACACACTAAGAATGAGGTAGGACCACAGACTCACATTCAGATACCCAGTGACAAAGACATGGGGGGCTCAGATACCTAAACAATGGAAAATATCAGCAAAAAATAGAAATCAGGCCAGTTAACAGACGTAAACATAGGCAAGGAGCATACCCAGGTACAATGGGCACATTGTGACGCAATGACAGGGACACAGGAATTCAGAAAACAGTGACCTATAACAAGTAGGCTCAAACATAGCTACATAGAAACAGGCTAGACACAGGACAGAAACACAGAAATATGTCTAGAAAGACAGAGACAAGGATAAAGAAATCTAGGCACATAGAAACAGACACACAGAATATAAGCAAGTGGACAGAAATCCAGTGACAAGAAAGACTATCCAGAGAGGCAGGGATGCAAAGACTCAGAATCAAGATACACCTAAGCACATCAGAAATGCTAATACATATAACAGGCAACCGAGGCCACAAACAAAGGGATGGGGTCAGTGGATCTGGTCCATGGACCTAGATAGGAGCTCAAAGATAAAAAGACATAGATCCAAAGAGTCCCTGACTCAAAGAGACAGGGACAGACAGGTGATGAGTCAGATCAAAACAACTCCTCTCCCTTAAATGATGTCCAGAATGACCCCTTTTATCTTTTACTTGATTTCAGAGACATTGGTCTCTAGATTAAATATATAAATCAAACAAGATACTTTTGTTTCATTTCATTGACTGTACAGGGAGAATGGAACCACTGTTTGTGCGAAAAGGTTTTACCATTACTAGACTACTTTTTATGATCCTCTAAGAGCAAAAGCACACCAAGTTGAAAATTTCATCTGGCTTTCTCTTTTATTCTTGCAAAGACAAATTGAATGGTTTATTGCATTACAGATCTAATATACCTTTTTATTATAAAGGACTAACCACCCTAGAAAAAGGAAATGATGTCATAGGAATTTCTCAGTAAGCTCTCATTACCTCATGATTTTATGTTTTGCATCTGTGTTGAATTTGATATCTTCTTTTACGTTGATCTGCTGTACTACAGTATATTATAGTTAACGCAATAAAAATTATTTTAAAAAATGAACAAACCCAGGGACAGACTGAGAAAGAGAAAGAGATGCAGAGAGACATCCTGACAAAAAAGACCCAAAACAGGAACACATTAATGGAGATCTAGAAGAAAAGACCCAAAGACGGAAAAAGAGGCATTGATTCACTGAAGACACAGCCACAATAACATAAAGAAACAATAATACAGAGACATTGAGAAAAGCTGGGGAAAACAGATGGAGAAGAGAATAAATACCAAAACACAGAGACACAGACACTGAGAGCAAAGTTCCAGAGATGCACAGGTTCAAGGACACACCTACTCACGGCACACAGAAGAAGCGATATGCAGATTCATGAACGTGCAGACATTGGAACACAGGGGCTCAGAGTCACTAGACACAAGAATACAGAGACTCAGGGATACACTTACATTGGATTACAAAGGTTCAGGGATGCTCAAAGACATGGGGGTGCACAGACATACAGACACTAGAGCACAGAGGCTCATGATGTGCCCAGACAGAGATATTCAGAGATTAGATCACATGGCAATACTTAAGGACTTGTAATGGCTCAGGGACACACAGACTCGGGGATGTGCAAACATTCAAGGACACACAAAGATTAAGAAAAATGAAAAAATTCAGGAATATGTAAAGCATAGGGAACACAGAAAAACCCCGGGGTGCACAGAAAAAAAGGACACACAATCACTCAAGCACAGAGGATCGCTGGAGACCCAGACTGTGAGACACAGATCCATGGGCACACAGAGACACAGAGACACAGGCACTAGAACAGAGGCTCAGCATATACAAAAACTCAAAGGCATTCAAGGACAAGGATATACAGACCCTAAAACAGAGAGATCAGAGACACAGAAGCAAGGGAATACAGGAACTCAGGGACACCCAGAGATGGGGTTATACCAGCACTGAAATATTGATACTAATAGGATGTATGACACAGGGAAACATAAAATAATGGGACACAGAAACAGACTTACAGAGAAACAAGGACATACAGATACTGGACCACAATACACTAAAGGAACCATAGATACCAGAACGCAGAGACATTGGGACACGTAAACTCTGGGAAACTGGAAGATGTAGGTATTGAAAAATAGTGCGCCACTTGCTATAGAGGCGATAAAGTGCACTCAGACACTAGAAAACATAAGCAACCATTTAAACACACAGAGAAACTACTGGCACGTAGAAATTCCTAACACAGAAACACCAGAACAGATGTTAGAACAAATATGGGGACACTGACATGTAGAGGCAACAGGAGAAGACACTGATATACACAGACACTGGGATATGCAGACAAACAGACATAGAAAACCTGGGATACACACATTAGGACACATATACCCCTGGGATACAAAGAAACTAGGATATGGAGACAGAAAGCATGCAGAAACTGATGATAGAAGACATGGCAACATGTTGACGTGCTGACACACAGAAAATGAGGCACATGGGTATTAAAAAAATAAGAACAGACACGTGAACACTGGGACTCACAACAGTGGAGAAACAAACGAGTCTCTCCCTCTCTCTCTCTCTCTCCACACACACACACACACACACACACACACACAATGAGGTTTATTGGCACCAGGACTCACAGACCCTGGGACACACACACTGGGACATGCAGACTGGGAAAACAGACATTGTGACACACAGACGCTAGAATACAACACTGAGGTACACAGAGACACCGAAACTGTGAGACAGAATGCAATATGCACATAGTCACAGGCATATATAAATACTAGAGCATTACAGAAATTGAGGAACACAGATATTAGGACATACACAAACACCAAGAGAGACAGATACTGAAACATACGATCATTAGTACATAGAAAGTGGACGAATATGGGAGATTTACTGCTGAGTGAAGCAAGCCAGGCTATGAAAGGGAGACAGTGTACATGTCTCCACTTAATATATACTGACTGTCTGCACTCTATGTTGGAAACTGAAAGATTAGAGGATATAGAAGCATGAGAAATCGTTGTGGATACTGGAGACAGTGTGGAAAGAGGTTTGGAGAAGAGGGGAAAATGTGAGCAAATAAATTGAGAAGAAAACTAAAGAGGCAAGACATTTATGGGACACAGAAATGGATTATTATCTGCTGATGATAATGTGTACAGTATCTTCAACTGGACTGGTGTGAAGTGTACTTCATTTTGGATAAATTCTCTTTACAAAATGAGGGATATATTGTGATTGAATGTATAAAAGAAAAGAAAAAAAAACAGCTATTGGGACACCCAGGCATTAGAGTACATCATTAGATGTACATTAGAGACTGTCATTACAGACACTGGAAAATATATGTGACTCTCAGTCTTTTTAATACATAGACATCGAGAGCAGACACTGAGACTTGTAGAGACAGGGGCATACAGACATTGGGGCATAGTCAAGGGTCAAGACAGAATTGGGAACCTATAGACATTGGGGTACACAAACACTGGGATACTCAAACATTGAGGCACACACACTCTTGGGTGTACAGACATGGAGACACAGTTTCTGAGACCTGCAGACTTTGATATATGGAGATACTGGAGGACTCATAGTCTCTGTGACACCCAGACTCTGGAAAATAAAGACATTGGTGTACAAATAATGATGTTCCAACCACTAGGACATATAGACACTGAGATGCATAGACTGACCCAGACATTGTGGCACACAGATACACACAAACACACAGAAACTGGGATATACTGATACTGCAAAATATTCAGACACTGGGATACATAGCCACTGGAACACACATTCACTGAGACATATAGACACGGGTATATGCATACACAGTCACAGATCTCAAGGCATGCAAAAACACTGAAACACATAAGCACATTACAATATGCTTACTCTGGGACACAGAGTTACTGAAACACACAAACGCTGGGATCTATAGAAACTACAGTAAACAGAAAATGGGATATGCAGAACCTGAGAAACACAAATATGAGACCATATGCAGACACTGAGATATCCAGACACTCAGACATGCAGATGCTGAGGCAAAACCACTGGGATACACAGACACTGGGACATGCAGTTTTCAAAGGCATTGACATAAAAAGACACTAGTATAAAAACACTATGGCACAGACAGGGTTAGACACTGAGACACACAGAAACACTGATATTCAGATATACAACCAACATGCTGACACTGAGACATGCAGACACTAGGGCCATGCAAACATGAATGCACTTATTTACACATATAAGAAAAGTTTGTATGCATGCTCTGGTACATAGACACTGGGATGAACAGCCCTTGAGACATATAGACATTGGATATACAGAGACACAGGGACATACAGTCACCGAGACACTCAAACACTCGGACACATAGACAGTGGGGCACAGATACTGGGATATATAGGTACTGGGACACACAGATACTGGTGCATACACATGGGGCACACAGACATCGGGATAAACCAACACTGGGACTTTCACAGGCTGACACAGACACTAGGAAACAAGCAATACGATGCACGAACACTGGGAGATACAGACACTGGGATACACAGACATGGGATTCAGAAAGTGAGACACACATGCACTTGAACTTAGAGACCAAAACACACAGACACTGAGATATAGTCAATGGAAAATATACAACATTGGGACATACAGACAATGGGATGAAGAGACATTGGGAAACAGGCAGTAGGATATACAGACAATGGGATATGTTGATTGAGAAACACAAACCCAAGCACATGTAATCAACGGACACACAAAGACACTGGAATAGACAGGCACTGGGATACACAGATACTGAAAATCACAGACTGGGGCAAAAATTCATTGGAATATACACAGATACTAGGAAACACAGACTTTGAGATATGTAGCCACTGGAACACACTGAAACTTGAAAAACAGAGAGACTGAGGTCTAACCAGACATTGAGACACACAAACACTGCCAATACAGTCACTGAGACAGACATACACAGACGTTAGAGTGCAGAAAAACTGGCACTTACATATAGAGGTAAAGGCCAGCACTGGGAAATACAGGTGTTGGGCTATATCGATACATACACTCACACTAAGTTACATAGCCACTTGAGCATAGAGAAAAGTCAAGACATACTGGGACATTGAGACATTGGGGAAAAAAAAAAAGACACTAGGACATAAAGAACCTAGGACACCCAGAAGCTGAAACATACCAACACTAGCACACAGAATCACTGAGACATACTTAAAACACTGCAACATTCAGACAGCGGAACACAAAGATGCTGGGATATACAAACAATGGAACATACAGACAACATGAAACACAAAGAGTCTGAGAAACAAAGCTTCTGAAGTGCTCTTGATGCCCGACTTTACAGAAGCATAGCATTCTACCACTGGCAAAGGGAAGGAAAAAAAAAAGAGAGAGAAAGGAAAGCAAGGGTCTCATTCTGAGTCCTGAGACAGGGGAGGGCCCAAGAGTGCTCTTTGTGGGGGAAAGTATTGTCTAGAGAAGGTGCATGGTGGGAGCAAACAAGTAAAGTGGAAGGAAGGAGTGTGGATGAGAAATGTGATCTTTCTCTTGAGGCCAGTAACCCCAGTGCAGTTTGGGGCAGGAGGTGGAGATGTTTGGATAGAGACTTGAAGGAAAGAACGGAGGAGGGAGGACAGGCCTTGCTGGGTTGTTAATAGGAATGAACAAATGCAGATGCTCCACTTCGGCTCTCACACACACATCCTTCATTCACTCATTTAACAAACTTTTATCACAGGCTTTCTCTGTGCCCAACCCAGTGCTGGGCCCTATTTTATTCCTAAATCATAAAGTATATATGCCCACTTGGGAATACAGGTGCTGAAGCAGAAAATAAAGACACAATGTAACCAATGCTAGGACAGAAGAGAGCACAGGAGTCTGTGTAGAAGTGGGAGCCCCAGATGCTCAGAGAATCCAGCCTGGGGATCAGGGCAAGCGTTCTAGAAAAACAATACCCAGGCCTAGTCTAAATGGACAAAGTAGTCAAAGAGGAGACAATGACAGGAAGGAACATAGCAGACATAGGGGTTACCTTAAACAAAGGTTGAAAAATTTGTTCTTTATCTATTCATTAATCCACTAACACTAGTGAGCACCTAGTAAGCACAAGCAGTATGCTAGATGTTGAGAATTCAAAAGTGAGTAACTGCATACGGGCCATGCACACATAGAGCTTACTTTCTATGTGGGAACAGAGGAAAATACCAAATTCTGTACAGGGAACAGTTCAGCATAGCAGAAACAGAGGGATCAAGGGTGGGAAAAGAGGATGAGTTGAGGGACCAGCAATTAGCGTAATGGCTATGTCGCTGGACTCCCATGTAGTTGCCCGCGGTTCGCGTCCCGGACCCGGTGGCTTAAAACTCATGCAAGGCGTGTGTGTGTGTGCATGCCCAAGATCCCAAGAGGAGAACAGAAGAGAAGGGATTGCAGCGTGGTCATCCCCCCGGGGGGTGATTTCTCACTTTCTGTCTCTCTGTCTCTCTCTGTCTTGCGAGCACACAGACAGAGCAAAAACCTCTCAAAAAAAAAAAAAAAAAAAAAAAAAAAAAAAAAAAAAAAAAAAAAAAAAAAAGGATGAGATGAGATGAGATGTGAATGGGACAGGAGCCAGATCATGGAGGTTCCTATGGACCATGGTATTTGGAGTAGGACACTGGCAGTAGGTTAGAGAGATGGGGACAGATTGGAGATATAATAAAGATGTAAAAGTGGGACGTTATGATGACTGATTTGATTGGAAGTAAGGGAGAGAAAGGAGTCTAGCATTACTTCCATGTTTATTTCCAGCTTGGGAAACTGGGTCAATATTGGAGCCATTTTCCGAGATGATGAATCACTGGAGAAGAAGCAGGTTTGGTTGGGAAACATACATTAGTTTAAGGTATCTGTGGGTCTCCCAAAACATGTATTCATTAGTAAATCTCACCTCTGTCTCTAAACATCTTGAGATTTCATCAGTCTCTTTGTTAGAATGTTTTTGGTTGTAAATAACAAAAAATTCAACTCATGTTACTTTAACATAAGGAATTAATTGGTTCACGGAATTGAGAAAGAATCCAGAAGTACAGTGAGCTTCAGATGAATGCTCAACCAATCTAGATACTTAATTATGTCACCAGGAATCCAGCTTCTTTTTATCTCCTCATTCTGTCTTCTACAGAGAGCTACTCTGTCCTAAGCTTAGCTCCCCTGATAGATAACAGGATGATACCATCAACAACATTGAACAAAAATCCTGAGCCAAACTCTTAAGTTGGATACATACCTTCCTCTGAGCCAATCACGATGTCCTGATGGGATTGTGCTAACTGGCTTAGGCTAAATCTGGGCCTATTCTTGGATATAGGGCTTGTGTCAATCCCACACAACTACATGACTACAATATACTGGATGAGGGGTGAAATGGATGCTGGATAGGCCACCAAGCATGTCACTACATTAGAATAAATGATTTAGTCATAATAAGCATTGTAAACTAGGTCAAAGAATAAGAACCCAGCTGAGAAACAGTAATTGTGTTAGACAAACTGGGCAAGGTAAAGCTAGTTCAATGCAGCCAAAATGCTCGAGCTTCCTAGAAGCCATGACATAAAACAACACAGTGATGAGCTTTGAAGGCAATCCTCCTCTAGCTGCTTCTTCATAGTAACCGCTATGATAACAGTCACTGCATCCCCTGCCTTTTCTCATGTAAGTCAGATAGAATCTGCAGTTTGTAAATGCCTCTACTAACAGAGGATAAAAGTAATGCCACCAGACAGTGCACAATTTACTTTGAAGGGCAAAGGAAGTCAATGGCTCATAGAGCCAAGACTAGAAACCCCAATGTGTCAGTTCTTAGCTGTAAACAATAGAAAAAAGAAAAATAAATAACCTCTGGCTGATTTAAGCAGAAAGGAGTTTGCTAAACAGGTATTAAATTGCTCAGAAAGGGCCAGCTCAGTGGTGCAACAGTAACTACTAAAAAGAAGCTGGATTCCACGTGGCAATGAGGTTCAAATCTCTGGCCGGGTTGACCTGAAATACACCAGGCATGCATACAAGCCCATGGAATGATGGGCTACATGACTAAAGGAAGGATGTTTCAGTGTGAGCAGATCTTGTGGAGAGTGCTCCTCTCTTTCCCTCTCTCTCTCTTGCACATATGTACACTAACATGAATAAAAACAATTAAAAAGAAATAGAGCATTCAGGAATTCTCTTCCCACAACAAAAGGGAATCAAAAGAACTCAGAAGTGCAGAAATCTTCTCCAAAGAGTTATCCAATAATGAAAACACCACCAAATGACTAAAAGTTGCAGAGGAGCCTCGAGTGTGAGAAAACCAGGAAACCCTTCTCCAATCAAGAGAGCATAAACTCACCTCCAACTTTTGAAAAAGCAGAAGTTACTAAAATGTCAGAAAAAGAATTCAGAACATCTGTGGTGACAAAACTCTATGAGATGTATACGAAGTGATGCACAGTGATTGATTGTATCAAATAAATTTAAAAAGAAAATAAAACTCTATGAGATGTAACAGAAAAGAGACAGCAAACTCCAGAAGATGAGGAAGTCCATCCACTACTCAAAAAAGAATTGGACACCATTAAAAATAATCATATGAAACTGTTAGAGATGAAGACTGTAATACAGAAAATCAAAACCTCTCTGAAAAGTATTAAAAGCTAATTAGACCAGGCAGAAGAGGACCTAATCTCAGATCTAGGATGCAAAACTTCTGACCTAGAAAAATCAGCAAAGGACTGAAAAAATAATCAAAATAAAATGAGGACAATATACAAGAAATACTAGATACCATTAAACACTGAAACATCTGAATAATTGGTATCCCAGAAGGTGAAGAAATTAATGAGGGCATTAATAATCTATTCCACATAATCCTAGAAGAAAACTTTGCAAATGTAGAGAAGCACTCAAAAATCCAGACCCAAGAAATATAAAGGACCCCAAAAGAATCAACCCCAAAAGATCCTCTCCATATCACACCATGGTCAGATTGGGCAAAAGCACAAATAAAAACAAGATACTAAAGGTGACAAGAAAGAAGTGTCAAGTTACTTCCAAAGGTTATCCCATTAGGTTAATGTCATCTCTCTCACCAGAAACAATGCCACCAAGAAAAGAATGGGAAGATAGAAAAACAATTTCAACCAAGATTCCTATACCGGGCAAGAGTATTATTCATATGGGAAGAGAACATAAAAACCATCTCAGATAAACAAACCTTAAAGAATTTACGAACACCAGACCAGCTTTACACAAAATTCTGAGGAGAGAGCTATATCAGGAAAACAAAAAAACTGACAGAGATAAAAGAATACTAAAATTAAAAAATCTCAGGAAAATGGCCAAATAATGGTAGGGACATGTCCAGAAATATTAATAAGGTTGAATATTAATGGATTAAATTATTCAAATAAGAGATACAGATTGGCTGAATGGAAGAAGAAAGAAAGAGAAAGAAAGAAAGAAAGAAGAAAGAAAGAAAGAAAGAAAGAAAGAAAGAAAGAAAGAAAGAAGCCCTCTATTTTTTAACAGTTATTTTATTTGACTTTATTTATTAATTTATTTTAATTTGACCAGAGAGGGACAGAGTGAGAGAGAGAAAAGTGAGAAAGCAAGCCACCAGGTCTGAGACTCAAGCCAGGGTCGGTCATGTGGGAGTCCAGCACCCTTAAATGTAGACTAAAAGTGAAGGACTGGAAAAACGTATTCCATGTGAACAGAAACCAAAAAAGACCTGGAGTTGCGATGCTAATTTCAGACAAAATAGGCTTTAAAACAAAACTGTAAGAAGAGACAAAGAAGGGAATTGGGTAGCAGAAAACGGGCTAATTCATCAAGAAGATATAATGCATGTAAATATCTACGCATTCAACTCAGGAGCACCCAAACACGTGAAGAAAAGATCGCTAGATCTAAAAGGAGAGATGAACTGCAACACACTAATTGTTGGGGATCTCAACACCCCACTATATCCTTTGGACAGATCATCTAGACAAAAAATAAGCAAAGAAATACTGTATCTAAAGGATACCATGAATCAAATGGACTTAAATACATCTATGGAAACTTCCACCCTAAAACCATGAAATATACTTTTTTCTCAACTCCACATGGAAACTTTTGGAAGATTGACCACACGATAGGGCACAAATCAAGCCATCACAGATTCAAAGGCATAGAATCTATACGTAGCATTTTCTGTGAGAATGATGGAATTAAACTTGATACTAATTTCAGAAAAAAAAAAGAAAATACACAATCATCTGGAAACGAAATAGCTTATTCCTGAATGACTTCACACCTACTGAAGAAATTAAAACTGATATCAAAATATTCATGGAAACCAATTATAATGAGTACATGAGTTCCCATACTCTATGGCCATATCAAAACCAGTCATAAAAGGGAAGCTCATAGCAATTAGTGCACATAAGAAAAAGGTGTAAAGGTGGCAAGTGGACAACCTGACATTTTGCCTCAGAGAATTGAAAAAATTATAACAAAAATTCCAAAAAATGCAAAGAGAAAATAATAAATATTTGAGCAGAAATAAATGAAATAGAAAATAAATGAATTATATAGAAAATGAATGATAGCAAAAGTTCGTTCTTTGAAAAGAGAAACAAGATTAACACACCATGAAGTAGACTAATTAAGAAGAAGAGAGAAAGGAACCAGATAAAACAAATTTGCAATAAATCAGGAAATATTACAACAGATAGAAATAATGAACATCATTAGAGGATAGTACAAATGACTATAATGCCAACAAACAAGAAAACCTGGATGAGATGCACAAATTCCTGGGCACACATAATATACCAAGATTGACTCAGGAGGACACAGAAAGCCTGAATAGACCCACAACAAGGAATGAGAGTGAATCAGTAATAAATAACTTTTCACCCAAGAAAAGCCCTGGTCTTGATGGCTTATCTTCTGAATTCTACAAAACGTTTAAAGAGAGTTAACCACCATTCTATTAAAGTTATTTTTAAAGATTCCAAAGGAAGGAACCTTCCAAATTCATTTTATGAAGCCTTCATCACCCACATCCCCAAAACAGACAAGGGCATGACAAGGAAGGGAAACTACAGAACAATATCTCTGATTAATGTAGATGCAAAGATTCTCAACAAGATACTAGCAAATCATATCCAAGAACATATAAAAAAGATTATGTATCACAACCAGGTAGGCTTTATTCCAGGGATGCAGGGGTGGTTCGACATACCCCAAACCATAATATATCCTATTAACAGTAAGAAACATAAAAACCATATGATCATATCAATTGATGCAGGAAAAGCATTTGATAAAATATAACATCCCTTGATGATCAAGACTCTCAACAAAATTGGCATAGTGGGGTTATTGCTCAACACAATAAAAGATATCTATGGAAAACTCATAGCTAATATCATTCTGAATGGTGAAAAGCTGAAAGCTTTTCCAGTAAAAAGTGGTACAAGACAAGGATATTCACTTTCTACACTCCTTTTCAATATAGTACTAGAATTCCTCTCCAATGCAATAAGAAAAGAGAATAAAATAAAAGGCATTCAAATTGGAAAAGAAGGGGTGAAATTATATCTATTTGCAGGTGACAAGATTGTATACATAGAAGACCCCATGGTATCCATGCAAAAATTCCTGTAAGTAATAAATGAATATGGTAAAATTGCAGAATACAGAATCAACATACAGAAATCTATTGTATTTCTATATATGTACAGCAAGCAGACTGAGATAGAACTGAAGAAAGTAATTCCATTTACCATAGCCACAAAAAGTATAAGACACCTAGGAATAAATCTAACAAAAGAAGTCAAAGACCTCTGCAAGAAGAACTATGACAAGCTAAAAAAAGAAATTGAAAATAACAAAAAAGTGGAGGGACATCCCATGTTCCTGGATCAGAAGAATTAATATAATCAAAATTAAAATTCTACCCAAATTAATCTACATATTTAATGCAATTCCAATCAAAGTACCAGAGACTTTCTTCACAGATCTAGAAAAGGCAATTATAGAACTTATCTGGAATCATAAAAGACCTCATATTACCAAAGCAATCCTGTGCAAGAGGAGTGGAGTGGGCAGCATTTCACTCCCTGACTCCAATATAAAGCTGTGACAATCAAAACAGCATGGTACTGACAAAAAAACAGATATGTGGATCAATGTAACAGAATATAGAGCTCAGAAATAGACACCAAAACATACAGCCAACTGATTTTTGACAAAGGTTACCAGTTAATCCAGTGGGATAAGGAAAATCTTTTTAACAAATAGTGCTTGAAAAACTAGGTATCCACCTGCAGAAAGATGAATCTGAACCCCTATCGGTCACCATTGACAAAAATCAACTCAAAGTCTATCAAAGATCTCAACCTAAGACCTCAAACTATAATGCTGCTACTGAAATACTCTGAAGAAACTCTGGGAGACATTGGGGTAGGCAAAGATTTTTTAAATAAGACCCCCCAAAGCACAGTCAATAATCCCAAAAATAGACAAACGGGTTTACATCAGATTAGGAAACTTATGCACAGTAAAAGACACAATAATTAGTGTGAACCAACAGCCTTCGTAATGGGAGAATATTTTTGTAAACTATGCCTCAGATTAGGGACTAATAACCAGAATACATAGGGAACTCAAGCAGCTTACTCGAAAAAAAAAATGATCAGGCCAATTAATAGATGATAAAATGAACTGAACAACAATCAATCCTCTAAGGAAGACATATGAAGAGCCAAAAAGCATATGAAAAAATGCTCAACATCCCTCATCACAAAGTTTATTCAGACCAAAACCAAATTAGATGCCACCTAACCCCAGTCAGAATAGCAAAGATAACAGAAAACAATAAGTGGTAATTGCTGGTGCGAATGTGGTGAAAGAGGAACTCTCCTACACTGTTGGTGGGAATGTAATTGGTCCAGCCACTGTGGACAATAACTTGGAGGTTCCTCCAAGATATACACATAGGACTTCAATATAATCCAGAAATTCCACAACTGGGTATCTACCCAAAGGTAGGAGAACACTCAGTTGGAAAAGTGCTTGCACATATACATTTATTGTGGCATTATTCAAAATTGTGAAGACATGGAACCAGCCCAACTGTCCACGAACATATAATGGATTGATAAAGTGTGACACATATTCTCCATGGAATACTACTCAGCCATAAAAAAGACCCTGGCTTTTGATACAAAGTGGTAGAATATGGAAGATTTACTGCTGAGTGAAGGAAGTCAGGCCATGAAAGGGAGACATTGTATGTTTCCACTTTATATGTACCAAGTGTCTTTACTCTATGGTAGAAAATGAAATATGAGAGGATATTGAAGCATGAAAAATGGTTATGGATACTGGATACAGTGTGGGAAGAGGTTAAGAGAAGGGGGGAAATGTGAGGAAAGACATTAAGGAGAAAAATAGAGAGGCAAGACATTTATGGGATACAGAAATGGATTACTATCTGTTGATGGTAACATGTGTAGTATCCTCAAGTGAACTGATGTGAAATGTATTCATGCTGGGAAAATTCACTTTACAAGCTAATTGATATATAGTGATTGAATGTATGAAAGAAATTACAGTACACTAATTTTTTAAAAGAAATAGATCATTCAGTCTGGAAGAGCTGGAGAACCAGGTACAAAGGGAATATAGTTAAGAATGATGTCCAAGGGACCAGCAGTTAGCATAATGGCTATGTTGCTGGACTCCCATGTGGTAGACCACAGTTCGAGTCTCAGACCCAATGGCTTAAACTCATGCCAGGCGCGTGCACATGCATACCCAAGATCCTGAGAGGAGAATGGAGGAGAAGGGATTGTGGTGTCGCCGTTCCCCCCCCCCGGGGGGGTGATTTCTCACTTTCTGTCTCTCTGTCTCTCTCTGTCTTTCTGGTGAGCACATGCACCCTATAGCAAAAACCTCTCCAAAAAAAAAATGGCATCCAAAATCCCACTTCAGAGGAAAAATTTCTTAACACCACAGGAAACTGAATGCCACCATTCGCAGTGCCCACACCACCAATACCGCACATTTTCATTGCCTCTAGAAACAAGATAAAGCTTTTGTAGCTGGATCCCCCTATCATCTGAATAGATACCATGCAGTTTCTACTTCCTTAACATTAGCTCCCCCTTCCAAGGGATAAATCAATCTGATTGATGGAATCTATCCTGGTGCCCAAGCCCACATTTCAAAGGAGGTTGTGCAAGTGAATAGGTGGCCTTTTCAGCTTCTGTGGTGGCAACTATGCTCTGCCTCATAAGATAGCAGATTACTAAGCATGGTAGAAGATTAGGTAACCAAAAGTAGTGATTAATACCCATTGTATCTGGCCTACCTCCAGCCAGGGCTTCTACACTGCAGCAACCTACTCTGGAATGAGTTACTCAATAAACTCAATAGCAGCAACACAAGGGGGGAAATGTGAAGGTTTGGAGAGAAACATACTCCTTGTCTTCTTCATAGGCTAGTTGGGGTGCTTCACAAACATAGATTAGTTTTGAAAAATAGCACCAGAGACTCTGGAACAAGGTTTAATACAGGAGGGGTTTCCAGAGGAAATGAGACTTGATCTAAACCTTTGAACGGAGGGTAAAGATAAAAAAATAATAGTCGATTTGTAGATTTTTGAGGAATCTCCAAATGGTTCTCCACAGTGGCTGGACTAGTTTACATCCCCACCAGCAGTGTAAAAAAGTTCACGTTTCACCCACCAACACTTATCATTTTTTTGTTGTTGTTGTTAACCTTAGACATTCTGAAAGAGATTAGGTGATATCTCATTGTTGTTCTGATCTGCATTTCCCTTACAATGAGCGATGTTGAGCATTTTTTCATATGCCCTTTGGCTATTCGTATGTCATCTTTAGAGAGTGGTTTTTTCAACTCATTCTCCCATCTTTTAATAGGGCTGATCATCTTTTTTCCAAACAACTGCCTGAGTTCCTCATGTATTCTGGTTATCAGTCCCTTATCTGATGTGTAATTTACAAAAATAATTTCCCATTCTGAGGGCTGTCAATTCACACTGATTACTGTGTCTTTTGCCATGCAGAAACTTCTTAGTCTGATGTAATCCCACTTGTCTATTTAGGGGATTATCTAGTGTGCTTTGGGGGTCTTATTTAAGAAGTCTTTGTCTACCCCAGTGTCTCCCAGTGTTTCCCCAGTGTTTTCTAGGAGCAGCTTTATAGTTTGAGGTAATAGATTGAGATATTTGATCCACCTTGACTTAATTTTTGTCAAAGGTGATGGGTAAGGGTTCAGATTCATCTTTCTATAGGTGGAAATCCAGTTTTTCTAGCACCATTTGCTAAAGAGGTTTTCCTTTTCCCACTGGGTTGACTGGTACCCCTTGTTAAAAATCAGTTGACTGTATGTTTTGGAATTTATTTCTGGGGACTCTATTCTGTTCCATTGGTTTGCATGTCTGTTTCTGTGCCAGTACCATGCTGTTTTGATTATGACAGATTTGTAGTATATTTTTGGGTCAGGGAGTGATATGCTACCCACTCCACTCCTCTGGTGTAGAATTGCTTTGACAATACGGGGTCTTTTATGATTCCAGATGAATTTTATGATTGTCTTTTGTAGATTTGTGAAGAATGTGTCTGGTACTTTGATTGGCATTTCAATAAATATGTAGATTAATTTGGGTAGAATTGCCATTTTGATTATATTAATTCTTCTAATCTAGGAACATGGGATGTCCTTCCACTTTTTTGTGTCATTTTCCACTTCCTTTTTAGCTTCTCATAGTTCTCCTTGTGGAAGTCTTTAACTTTTTTGGCTAGATTTATTCCTAAGTATCTTATACTTTTTGTGGCTATGGTAAATGGAATAACTTTTTTCAGTTCTATCTCAGTCTGCCCATTGTTTGTATATAGAAATGCTATAGATTTCTGTATATTGGTTTTGTATCCTGCAACTTTATTGTATTCATGTATTACTATATGATCCAGCAATACCACTCCTTGGTATCTACCCAAAGGACAGAAGAATTCTTCATCGGAAAAGTGCTTGCACATCGATGTTTATTGTGGCAGTATTCACAGTTGATAAGACATGGAACCAACCCAAATGCACCCGAACATATGAATGGATTGGAAAACTGTGGCACATATACTGTATGGAATACTATTCAGCCATAAAAAAACAACAAAACCCTGACTTTTGACATAAAGTGGAAGAATATGGAAGATTTACTGCTGAGTGAAGCAAGGCAGGCTATGAAAGAGAGACATTGTATGTCCCCACTTAATATATACCAAGTGTCCTCACTCTATGACTGAAACTGATTGACTACAGGATATACAAACACAATAAATGGGTGTAAATACCAGATATAGTGTGAGTGGAAGAGGAGGGCCTGAGGAAGAACATTTAGAAGATAAACACAGAGGCAAAGCATTAATGGGACAAAGAAATGTGCTATTATCTATTGAAGATATTTTATAGTTTAATCAACTGGACTAAGGAGAAATATTCACATATTGATATATTCACTTTGTAAGCTAAATAAGGTGATTGAATGTATAAAAATGTAATAAAAATGTAATAAAAATAAATATATAAAAATACACTTATATTTCAATCAACGGGTCTGGGGAGAAATGTTCACATATCGAAATGGTCTCATTGTAAGCCAAACAATATGATTGAAAGTATATACAAAAATAAATAAAGCAATTAATAAAAAAAAAAAGACATTATGGTTCTTTTGCCCATTGCCCATTTTACTGTTACATTTTTATCTTTTACTTGGAAATTTGTTGAAATGTGATTTTTGTGCTGTTTTGTTTACATATTAGGAAATATATTAAACTGATTGTCTTAGAAATGAAAAAAAAATACACTTAAGAATAAACTAAAAAAGAGAAAATAATAGTCGAAGAAAGCATTGCATTCTTGTCTCTACCTTTAACCCTCTTCTTTCTTATCTGTTCACTGTATAGTCACTGGCCACCTTAGTACTTGTGAACATTGGAGACCAAAAAACTCTTAGGATACCTAGAGAGTGGTTAGACTAGTGCCTCTGGGCTTCCATGAATAGAGCTCAAGGGTCGCAGTAAACACCCTGGGGCCATCAGCATATAGACACAGGTACAAAAGGCTGGATGATTGGAAGCAGTGTCTAACAATGGTCTCCTCCAGTGTTGGCCACTCAAGTAGGTATGCACACACAATATTTCCTACCCTCCTGCTATGTGACCTCAGGTCAGTCAGCTTCCCCTATAAGTCTTAGTCCATGCTTTTTCAATAAGAGAGAGAATCTATTGTATTTTGTAGGCTTACGGTACTAAAATATATTAATCTAAATGCACATTTACATACTTAGGGTATCTATGTCAAGGTCTGGTACATTAATAGTATTTCATGTTATTATTATTCCTTATAGAAAATCAAAGGTAGGAGTAACCTTAAAGACTATCTGCTCCAACACTCTCCTTACTCAGATGGAGTTGAGGTCTAGAGAGGAAAAATAATTTGCCTGGAATCACATAGCAAGTTAGTGACAGAGAAAGAACTAAAAAATGTTCTTGCCACATTCTTCTCCAAGGCTATTTTTCACCCAGTCTGGCTGAGTCATGTTGGGAAAAATTCACACTGTGAAGGTAAAGTCAGAGTATCTTACCTCCAATGGGCATTGCCCTGTCTTCTCCAGTTGGTGGGTACATCCCTCTAACATTTTTTTTGGAGAGGTTTTGCTACAGGGCACGTGTGCTCGCCAGAGAGACAGAGAGAAACAGAGAGACAGAAAGCAAGAAATCACCCCCCAGGGGGGATGGCCACGCCACAATCCCTTCTCCTCCATTCTCCTCTCAGGATCTTGGGCATGCACACACATGCGCCCAGCATGAGTGTAAGCCACCGGGTCCAGGACTCGAACCGCGGTCGACTACATGGGAGTTCAGTGACATAGCCATTATGGTAACTGCTGGTCCCCATCCCTCTAACATTTCTGAAAAAAAAACTTTCTCTGCCAGGCTATTTCTACACAACTGTAGGAACCAGTGAGCACTAGAACTGATTAAAGGCCTTAAAATATTTCAAGACCTATGCTCACTTTGTTAGCACATATACTAAAATTGGAGCAATAAAGAGAAGACTTGCATGGATCCTGAGCAAAGATGACATGAAAATTCATAAAGTGTTCCATATTTTTCAGCTTACATAGCTTGTGCTCTCTCCTGGAAGAGGTGGGCTGTTTCCAGGAACACTTCTGGGATACAAGGCTGACCTCCTCCCTTCTGTCATTACAAAATCTACTTCAATTAACAGGTAGACATGAATACTTCATCAGATGATGAGAACCAATATAGAAACACAAGAAACATGAAAAAACAAAAAACAAGGAAATTTCTCTCCCCCAAGGGAACACGATAATGCCTCTCTAACAATAGTCAGCACAAAAGACTTCACAAAGATGTCCAAAAGAGATTTTCAAATATTCATTATGATAAAACTCAATGAGATGCAAGACAAAACTAACAATCAATTCCAGAAGATGTGATTATTCCATGACATGAAGGAATAATTTAATAAAGAGACAGACATCTTAAAAAAATCAAACAGAACTCCTAGAAATGAAGAAATATAAGATCAAAACATCCCTTGAAAACATTAATAGGAGATTGGATCATGCAGAAGAAAGAATTTCTGATCTTGAAGATAAAGTCTCCAACAGACCAAACCATCAAAAAGAATGAACAAAATAACCCCACAAATAAAGAAGATAAGATAACATATAGGAAATTCTAAACACCATTAAACACACACACACACACACACACACACACACACACATACACACACACACACACACACATATATATATATATATATAATCTAAAGACTATACGCTCTAACACTCTCTTTACTCAGATGGAGTTGAGGTCTAGAGAGGAAAAACAATTTGCCTGGAATCACATAACAAGTTAGTGACAGAGAAAGAACTAAAATTGAAGGTTATATATATATATATATATATATATATATATACACATATTATATAAATATATATATATATATATAATCTCGGATGTTCCAGAAGGCAAAGAAGATGATAAACAGATAGAAATTGCTTCTATAAAATATTATCTGAAAACTTTCCAGAAAATTCAGATGCAGGAAACAAATAGAACTCCAAATAGAATCAATGCAATAAGATCCTCTCCATGGCACATCATAGCCAGATTGGTCAGAATCAAGACAAAGGTAAGATTCTAAAAATGACAAGGGAGAAACATCAAGGGTTATCCTATAAGGCTAACGTAAGACCTCTCAACTGAAACAGTACAGAAAAGGAAAGAATGGGAACACATATTTAAAGCACTGAAAGAAAAATAATTTCACAGTAGAATGCTATAGTCAGCAAGATAGTCCTTCAAATGGGAAGAGAAACTAAAATCATTCTGAGATAAGTAAAAACTGAGAGAATTTACTAACACTAGTCCAGTTCTTCAAGAATTACTGAATGGAATATTTTATCAGGAAAACTAAGGAGAGACAAACAGAAATAAGACAACATATAACCAAGAAGATGACTAACACAATGGCAGGAATAAGTCCACAAATATCAGTGATAATGTTAACAGATTAAATTCTCCAATTTATTTTTTTATTCAATTTATGAAATCTTTTAAAATTCTTTATTTTTTATTCACATTTAATCACATATATCTTCACAGTTTACATTTCTTTTTCCTGAACGAATACCATGCATATCAGTCAAGACAAAGATATTACTATATACATTATCATCAGCAAATAGCTTCTCTTTTTTTGCCAATGAACATATTTTCAGTATTTTTTCTTCCCCTTTCCCTCTCTCCTTCCCAGAGTAAACTTTTTCTTTTCACATCTTGTTTCACAAAAGATCTTCATTAAACTAAAAATACGGACAAAGCTAAAACCTAGTGACAAATGCACTGTAATTTTCTTATGAAACCTTTTTTAACCTCTCCATCCCCCCTTTTACTAAAGAGAGGTATAAACTAACTTATTTGCAAAAAAAAACCAAAAAACAAAAAGTTAGTCTCTAATTGGTCTGTTCTTTGCAAAAAGCTGCATAAGAATTCAGTTTCTGATGCAAGGCAACAGACACTATTGTATTATTGAAATTATGTAAATAACGAATCTGTCACAAAATAAGAATATTCACAAATATTTTCCAATTGCAGAGGGGCCAGGAAAGGAGGAAAGCTTATGTTTATATATTTTTTACAAAAATAATTGGGAACCAGCAGTTAGCGTAATGGCTATGTTGCTGGACTCCCACGTAGTCGACTGCGGTTCGCGTCCCGGACCCAGTGGCTTAAAACTCACGCTGGGCGCGTGTGCGTGCGTGCCCAAGATCCCGAGAGGAGAATGGAGGAGAAGGGATTGCGGCGTGACCATCCCCCCTGGGGGGTGATTTCTCGCTTTCTGTCTCTCTGTCTCTCTCTGTCTGTCTGGCGAGCGCACGCGCCCTATAGCGAAAATCTCTCTACAAAAAAATAAATAAATAAAATAATTGAACAAATTTCTGAACCTATCAACAACTCAAAAGAAAACAAAAATCCTTAAATCTGGAAGACAAAGCATAGAAGGAAATCAGTACTGTTTTTAGTAAAAAGTCAGAATTCTATTTCACCAGTTCAGTCTCATGTAATCTCTCTTGTAGAATTTGCAGCATTACTAAGTTTGATCTTTCCATTTAAATCCTGGAAGTTAACATTTAACATTATTATTGGTATTTCTGGACTTGTCCTTATCATTATGCTGGCCATTTCCTTGGCTGTTTTTTATGCTCTTATTTCTGGGCGTCTGACTGTAGTTTTCCTGGAATGTCACTCCTTCAGCACTTCTTGGAGAGCTGACTTGGTGTTGGTAAATTCTTTCAGGTTTTGTTTATTTGAGAATGTTTTTGTATTTTGTTCCCACATGAAGGATAATCTTGCCGAGTATAGTATTCTTGGTTGAAATTGTTTTTCACTTAACACTTTGAATATAGTTTCCCATTCTTTCCTTGCTCCCATTGTTTCTGATGAGAGGTCCAATGTTAGCCAGATGGGATATCCTTTGAAAGTAACTTGATGTTTCACTCTTGCCAATTTTAATACATTGTCTTTGTCTGTGGTTTTGGTCAATCTGGCTATGATGTGCATTGGAGAAGATCTTGGGTCAATTCTATGTGGGGTCCTTTGTATTTCTTGGGTCTGGATATTTAAATTGCTCTCTACGTTTGGAAGGTTTTCTTCCAGTATTTCATGGAATAGATTATCAATGCCCTTATTAGTTTCTTCACCTTCTGGGATAGTGATTATCCGGATTTTAGGTGTCTAGTGGTATCTGGTATTACTCGTATATTATTCTCTCTCTTTTTTTTTTTCAGTTATTTTCTCAGTCTTTTTGGTAAATTTTTCTAGGCCAGAGATTCTGTCTTCTACATCTGAGATTCAATCTTCTGCATGATCTAATCTGCCTTTAAAACTTTTGAGAAAGGTTTTGATTTCCTGTATTACAGCCTTCATCATCTCTAACAGTCCTGTTTGATTCTTTTTTTTTATGGTGTATATTTCCTCTTTTGGATAGTTCAAGAATTTTCTCACCTCCTGGAACTCCTTCCTCTCTTTTCTCCTGTGTCTTCTGGAGACATTGTCTCTCTTCTTTACATCTCTGTTAGCTTTGTCACTATGAATATTCTAAATTCTTTATCAGACATTTCAAGGACTTCCATTGTATTGTCTGTGGATGATGAGTTGTTCTTTTCCCTTGGTGGAGAGATATTTTTTTTGGTTTCTAATAATTCTTGTGCCTTTGCAGTGGTTTTATCTAATGGATTATATGTTTCTTCCTAATTTCTCGAAATTCAATCTGAGCATTCAGAGGTGTATAGGAGGAGGTGATCTGTAATCTCTCTGCAAAAATTTCATTTTGCTCCCTTTGTGTAGTAACTTCATTGGGAACTGATTAATCTGACCCTAATAGTATTCAGATGTTTGGCTACTGTTCACCTAGCCCTGTCTCAGTGTGTGGAGGCTGAGCAGTAAAGTAATAAAAGGTAAAAAGAAAAAGGAAAAGGGAAAGAAAACAAAGAAAAAAAATGAAAGAAAAAAGTCAGAGAGAAGAATGAAGAGGGTGCTCTACCCACTATAGATTAGGGTCTGGAGGGTGAAGTCTAAGCAGAAAACCTTCAGTAGTACTGGGCCCTGAAACAGATTGATCACAGCTCAGATGCAGATGTCTTCACAGAGGGCCTGCACTTTGCCTCTGATTTATTATATTTATAACATTTTCTCATTCTACAATTTTTATATTCCTGTATACATAATATATTTCATAATATGCTTTTTATATTTGTATTTTATTTATTTAATATATTCATAATATTTCTCATATCACAATTGTATTACACAGTCTTATACTCTTTTCTCACTTCTTTCTTTCCTAGTCTTTTCTTTTTCATATTTTATTGATTCACAAAAGACCTTAATTAAATTACATTTTTCAGTAGTAAATATAGTTGATGTTGTCATAACTATGAACTCAAGTCTGCCTTTAGGCATAAAACTCAGTGAGTAGAATGAACATACTATAAAGTGGCACCCAGCAGGGGCTATGTAGCTTACTGTGGTCATTAAGTAGGTATAGTTTATTTATTTATTTATTTATTTTTCTTTTAAAATTTTGTATTATCATCATTTATACATTCAATAGCTATACATCATTTAGATCATAAAGGGACTTTACCCAGCATGATACACACCTCTATGTATTATTTTTTTTAAATTTCAAGACATATATAGACTCAAGGTTTTAGCTTTAATAAGTCAAAATAAAAAAATTGTTAAGAAAGATTTGCTCAACAATTAAGGACAGGAAAAAGCTGAGGGTTTTGTTCAAGCAGTAGATAGATACTAAAATGTGAAGTAACAGATATGGACAAAGCTAAAATCTAGTAACAAGTGCACTTTAATTTTCTTCTGAAACATTTTTTTCTCTTTCCATTCTCCCTCTTAATAGAGAGGAATAAACTAACTTATTTAAAAAAAAAATTAGGTTAATCTCAATTTGTTTTGTTATTTGCCCAAGACCCGTAAGAATACAATTTCTTATGCAAGACAACAGATAGTATCATATTATTGAACTTATGAAAATAACCATTTGGCTGCAAAATAAGGGAATTTGGTTGCCTCTATATTTTCCTCCTTAATTTCCTTCCTTACATTCTCCCTCTTCTCCCACCATCCTCCCATATTGTCTCTAGAATTTACAACCATTTTCAATACTTCTATTTCCTCCAACCTCTTAGTTCCTACAATTCAGTGAAGACAGTTGATATATGTTAAGTGGAGACATACAACATTTCTCTTTCATAGCCTGACTTGATTCACTCAGTAGCAAATTTTCCATATCCATCCACTTTCTATCAAATGCCAGGTCTTGTTGTTTTTTATAGTTGAGTAGTATTCCATAGAGTATATGCCACACTTTCCCAATCCATTCATTTGTTCATGAACATTTGGGTTGGTTCCATGTGAATAATGCTGCAATTAATATAGAAGAGCAAGCACATTTCTTTTTTTTTTTTTGGAGAGGATTTTGCTATAGGGGGCACGTGTGCTTGCCAGAAAGACAGAGAGAGACAGAGAGATAGAAAGCGAGAAATCACCCCCCCAGGGGGGATGGCCATGCCACAATCGCTTCTCCTCCTTTCTCTTCTCGGGATCTTGGGCACGCACACACACGCACCCAGCGTGAGTTTAAGCCACTGGGTACAGGACTCGAACTGCAGTTGGCTACATGGGAGTTCAGAAACATAGCCATTATGCTAACTGCTGGTCCCAGCAAGCACATTTCTTACTGAGCATTCCCCTATCCTTAGGGTAGATATCCAGGAATGAAAGTGTTTGATCATGTGGTAGTTCTATTTGTACGTCTTTGAGGAACCTCCATGTTGTTCTCCACAATCGCTGGACCAATTTACATTCCCACTAGCAGTGTAGGAGAGTTCCCCTTTCACCACATCCACAACACCACTCGTTGTTTATTGCTTTTATTTTCTTTGTTTGTTTGTTTGTTTGTTTGTTTGTTTTTGGAGAGGTTTTTGCTATAGGGCACGTGCGCTTGCCAGACAGACAGAGAGAGACAAAAAGTGAGAAATCACCCCCCAGGGGAAATGGCCAGGCTGCAATCCCTTCTCCTCCATTCTCCTCTCAGGATCTTGGGCACGCACGCACACGCACCCGGCGTGAGTTTAAGCTACTGGGTCCGGGACTTGAACTGTAGTCAACTACATGGGAGTCCAGTGACATAGCCATTACACTAATTGCTGGTCCTGTTTATTGCTTTTTAATCTTCACAGTTCTGACTGGAGTTAGGTGGTATTTCACTGTGGTTTTGATCTGAATCTTCCTTATGATGAGGGATGTTGAGCATTTTTTCATATGCTTTTTGTCTGTTAGAGAGTTGTTTATTCAACTCCTTTTCCCATGTTGTAATTGGGTTAGTCTTTGTTTGTTTGTTTATTTATTTATTTTCGGGTAAGCCGCTTGAGTTCCCTGTTTATTTTGGTTATCAGTATTAACTGAAGCATAGTTTACAAATATTTTCTCCCATTATGAAGGCTGACAATTCACCCTCATTTCTGTGTCTTTTGCTGTACAGAAACTTCTTAATCTGATGTAATTCAACTTGTCTATTTTGGGGATTATTGCCTGAACTTTGGTGGTCTTATTTAAGAAGTCTTTGCCTACCCCAATGTCTCCAAGAGTTTCTCTAGTGTTTTCCACCAGTAATTTTATAGTTTGAGGTTTTAGGTTTAGATCTTTGATTCACTTTGAGTTGATTTTTGATAATGGTGAGAGATATGAGTTTAGATTCATCTTTCTGCAGGTGGATACCCAGTTTTTCCACCACCATTTGCTAAAGAGATTTTCCTTTTTTCCAGTGGAATGACAGATAACCTTCATCAAAAAATCAGTTGACTGTATGCTTGGGGTTTATTTCTGAGGTCTCTATTCTGTTTCATTGGTCAATATGGGGTCTTTTGTGATTCCTGATAAAATCTATGATTATCTTTTCTAGAACTATGAAGAGGGTCTCTTGTATCTTTTCTAGAACTATGAAGAGGGTCTCTTGTAATTTGCTGCATATTGGATTAAATATGTAGATTAATTTGGGTAGAATGATCATGTTGATAATGATAAATCTCCCAATTCAGGAGCAAGGGATGTCCTTCTAATTTTTGAATCATTTTTACTTTCTTTTTAAGATTTTCATAGTTTTCCATGAAGGGGTCTTTGACTTTCTTGGTTAGATTTATTCCTAGGTATCTTATATTTTTGTGGCTATGGTTAATGAAATTTCTTCTTTTCAGTTGTGCTTCTGTCTGCTCATTGTTTGTAAATAGAGATACTATAGATTTTTATAGGTTGATTTTGTATGCTGCCACTTTACTGTATTCAATTATCACTTCCAGAAAGTTTTTCATGGATACCTTGGATCTTCTATGTATATGATCATATTGCAAATAGAGATAATTTCAACTCTTCTTTTCTTAGAATGGAATGCCTTTTATTTCATTCTCTTGTCTGATTGCATTGGATAGGACTTCCAGCACTATACTGAAAAGGAGTGGAGAGAGTGAGCAGCCTTGTTTTGTACCAGTTTTTAGTGGTAAAGTTTTCAGCTTTTCCCCACTCAGTATAATGTCAGCTATAGGTTTTTCATAGATGGCTTTTATTATGCTGTGAAATGATCCTTCTGTGCCTCTTTTGCTGAGAGTCTTGATCATGATGGAATATTGTACATTGTCAAATGCTTTCTCTGCATCAATGGAAATGATCATATATATTTTTTTATCTTTCTTTCTGTTAATATGATGTGTTACATTTATGGCTTGGCATATGTTGAACCACCCTTGTATTCCTGGAATAAAGCCTACCTGGTTGTGATGTATACAAGTTTTTTATTCATTGTTAAATACGATTTGTTACTATCTTGTTCAGAATTTTTACATCTATATCCATCAGAGATATTGGTCTGTAGTTTTCCTTCCTTGTCATACCCTTGTCTGTTTTGGAAATGAGGATGATGGAAACTTCATAAAATGAATTTGAAAAGGTTCCTTTCTTTTGGATATTTAAAAATAACATGAGTAGAATGTGCATTAACCCTCCTTTAAAAGCCTGTAGAATTCAGAAGTGAAGCCATCGGGACCAGGGCATTTCTTTGTTGGGAGGTTATGGATTACTTATTCAGTCTTGTTCCTTGTTATGGGTCTATTCAAGTTTTTTGTGTCCTCCTTAATCAATCTTGGTAGATTATGCGTGTTCAGGAATTTGTCTAGCTCATCCAGGTTTTCTTGTTTGTTGGCATATAGTTGCTCATAGTATCCTCTATTTTTTTTTTGAGAGATTTTCTCTATAGGGCACGTGCGCTCACCAGACAGACAGAGAGAGACATTAGAGACAGAAAGCAAGAAATCACCCCCCAGGGGGGATGGTCACACCGCAATCCCTTCTCCTCCACTCTCCTCTCGGGATCTTGGGCATGCACGCACACGCGCCCGGCGTGACTTTTAAGCCACCAGGTCCGGGACGCGAACCGCGGTCGACTACGTGGGAGTCCAGCGACATAGCCATTACGCTAACTGCTGGTTCCCATAGTATCCTCTATTGATATTTTGTATTTCTACTATGTCTGTTGTGATGTTTCCTGCTTCATTGCTAATTTGATTTATCTGACTCTTTTCTCTCTTCTTCTTAATTAGTCCAGCTAATTGTGTGTTGATTTTGTTCATCTTTTCAAAGAACCAGCTTTGGCTTTCATTCATTTTCTGTGTAGTGCATTTATTTTCTATTTTATTTCTGCTTGGATGTTTATTAGTTCATTTCTCCTGGTATTTTTAATTTTGTTCGTTGTTGTTGTTTTTCTAATTCTCTGAAGCATGATGTTAGGTTTTCCATTTGTCATCTTTCCATCTTTTTCTTATGTTCTCTAATTGCTGTGAACTTCCTTATGGCTGCTTTTGCAGGGTCCCATAGATTAAGGAAACTCGTGTAGTCATTATTATTGGTTCTCATAAATCTCTATCTTAGTCTTAATTTCTTCAGTCATTTCGAAGTCACTCAGGATTTGGTTATTTACTTTCCATGTGATTGTGTATTTTCATGGTTTTTTTTCCTGAAATTAATATCAGGTTTAATTCCATCATGGTCAGAAAAAATACTGGATATCGTTTCTATGCTTTTGGATTTTTAAAAATTTAATTTAATTTATTATCATAGTCTTTTTGAATTACATTAAATCACATATATCTTCACAGTGTATTACATTTCTCTTTCCAGCATAATTACCAGGTTTGTTTTGTGCCCTTTCATGTGCTCAGTCTTCAAAAAGTTTTCATGTGGGGGGGGAATCACCGCAGCCGGGCCCAGGTGCTTACCTTGTGTCCCTCAGGGCCACCGTCACCGGACCGTCCTGTGCTCCTGGCTGCCGCCACTCCTGCCACTCTGAGAAGTCCACCACAGCAGTGGCCACCACTGCTCTAGTCAATCGTGGGCACGACCTGGCCTCCCCACGTCCTGGGGTGTCTCTGCTGCCCCCGAGGCCCGAGGTGGCTGGGTGTACCTGGACTCCATTTTGCGCCATGGCGACCTGTGAGGAGAGACAAGCCTCCTGAGTGAAATCCCTCAGAGCGGGGATTGAGAGGAACAGCAGGAGGTACAGATGGGTGAAGAAGAGCCATAATTGAGACCAAAGAGGTCACAATAGAGAACAATAAAGGGAAGAAATATGATTTATTAAAATGTGTCACGTGAGAACAGGTCTTCTTCCAGAGACAGCTCCATGGCTCCTGCGATCTAGCCATTTTGGGGGAAACGGAGAAATGAAGAGATTCCACTGATATTTTGGCCTCCAGCATAGAAAACTCACATGGTAGGACGACTCCTTTCAGGTCTCCTCTCTCTGTATCTGTTTGTCTCTCTCTACCTCTGTCTCTGTCTCTGTCTTCTCTCTCAATTTTTTTTTAATTTTTGTTTTTTGAATTTTTTTTTAAGGTGAGGCATCTTTCTGGGCCTGTTGGCCCCTCCTAGCCCTTTATCTTGTTAATAATTCCCTCTCCCCCTCCCAACCCAGGAGAGGTGGAAGGGAACAGAACAGGCCTTCTTCCAGAGACAGCTCCATGGCTCCTGTGATCTAGCCATTTCTAATTTTGGGGTTTTATTGACATTTTTTGAATATTAATTTTTTTTTAGTTTTATTTAAAAGTTTTTATCTTTTTTTTTTTTTTTTGCTGTTGTTGCTATTGTTTCCCTCTCTCTCTTTTCTTTTCTACACACTCCTCGACCCTCAGATTGAACTTCCAAGTTTGGGAAGAAACTGACTATCCACCAGATGACTAGAAATCACTGCAGGACCACAAGAAATATGGGGAAGCAGGAAAATACCTCTCCTCCAAGGGAGAAGGATAGCTCCTCTTCATCCACACACAGTTCAATGGAAATCATGGAAATGTCTGATAAAGAATTCAGAACATTCATAATGGCAAAGCATACAGAGATGGAAGAGAAGAGAGACAAGGAACTGCTGAAGAGGAAGGAGAAAGGAGTTGAAGAGTTCCAGGAGGTGAGGAAATTCTTGCAAGATCTAAAAGAGGAATTTCACACACACTTTACAAAAGAATCAGATGGAACTGTTAGAGATGAAGGCTATAATACAAGAAGTCAAAATTTCCCTTGAAAGTATTAAAAGAAGACTAGATCATACAGAAAATAGAATCTCAGATGTAGGAGAGAAAATTGCTGGCTTAGAAAAATCCACCACGAAGACTGAGAAAATGGCCCCAAAATCTGAGAATAAGATACAAGAAATACTAGGTACAATTAAACGTCTGAACATCCGGATAATAGGCATCCCAGAAGGCGAAGAAACTCATAAGGGCATTAATAATGTATTCCATGAAATCCTGCAAGAAAACTTGCCAAACCTGGAGAGGCACTCAAAGATTCAGTCCCAAGAAGTACAGAGGACCCCAAATAGAATCAACCCAAGAAGATCTTCTCCAAGACACATTATAGCCAGATTGACCAAAACCACAGACAAAGACAAGATACTAACACTGGCAAGAGAAAAACGGCAAGTTACCTACAAAGGTTATCCCATCAGACTAACAGCAGACCTCTCATCGGAAACAATGTGAGTGAGGACAGAATGGGAAAATATATTCAAAGTATTAATGGAAAAGCAATTTCAACCGAGAATCTGTCCCCAGCAAGATTATCGTTTATTTGGGAAGAAAAGACACAAACATTCCTAAATAAACAAAACCTGAAAGAATTTACCAGCACCAGACCAGATCTCCAAGAAGTTCTTAAGGGAGTGCTATGTCAGTAAAATTAAATGCAGACACACAGAAACAAGAGTTCAGAAACTTAGAAAATGGGCAACTTAATTGTAGGGACAAAGTCTGGAGTTGAGTATTATATCCCAGAGTTCAATCTGGAAGATCGAACCTCAACGAAACAGAAGAAAGATTAAGTACATGAGACTGAACTGATGAAACAACATTCTATGACTTGACTAAAATATTGCTGCTTTTCTTCTAAGCTTTGTTGTCCGGTTTTAAGGATTTTTGTCCAGTCTTTTTTTTTTTTTCTTTTTTTTTTATTAATTACTTTATTTATTTTTGTATATACTTTCAATCATATTGTTTGGCTTACAATGAGACCATTTCGATATGTGAACATTTCTCCCCAGACCCGTTGATCGAAATATCTTCAACAGATAACACCACACCTCCCCATCCCGTCAATGCTCTACCTCTGTATCCCTTCTCCAAATGTCTTTCGTTGGGCCCCACTCCTCCACATACACCTCATCTGACATTCACACCCATCTCTTGTGTTTGTTCAACTGTTAGTCAATCAGTTTCAGACATAGAATGCAGACAAACGGTATATGTTAAGTGGGGACATACAATGTCTCTCCTTCATAGCCTGGCTTGCCTCACTCAGCAGTACATCTTCCATATTCTTCCACTTTCTGTCAAAAGCCAGGGCTCTGTTGGTTTTTATGGCTGAGTAGTATTCCATAGAGTATATGTGCCACAGTTTTTCAATCCATTCCTCCATACGGGGGCATCTGGGTTGGTTCCATGACTTAGCAATTGTGAATAGTGCCGCAATAAACATCGATGTGCAAGCACTTTTCCAATGAAGGATTCTTCTGTCCTTTGGGTAGATACCGAGGAATGGGATCTCTGGATCATATGGCAGATCTATCTGTAGATTTTTGAGGAATCTCCAAATTATTCTCCGCAGTGGTTGGACCAATCTACATTCCCACCAGCAGTGTAAAAGAGTTCCCCTTTCACCACACCCCCGCCAACACTTATCATTTTTTGTTTTTTTAATATTAGACAATCTGACTGGGGTTAGGTGGTACCTCATTGTTGTTTTTATCTGCATTTCCCTTACGATGAGGGAGGTTGAACATTTTTTCATATGCCTTTTGGCCATTCGTATGTCATCTTTAGAGAGTGTTTTCTTCATCTCCTTCTCCCATCTTTTAATAGGGTTGCTCATCTTTTTTCCAAACACCTTTTTTAGTTCCTTGTGTATTCTGGTTATCAGTCCCTTATCTGATGCAATATTTACAAAAATATTTTCCCATTCTGAGGGCTGTCGATTCACACTAACTACTGTGTCTTTGGCCATGCAGAAACTTCTTAGTCTGATGTAATCCCACTTGTCTATTTTGTGGACGATGGACTCTGCTTTGAGGGTCTTCTTTAGGAAGACTTTCCCTACACCAATGTCTCCCAGAAATATCCTTACCAGTTCAAAATTGCTTTTCTTGAAACCATCAGCTGAACTTGCTATTGAAAGTAGTCAGATTATTTTTGATATTGTGTGATCAACAGAATGATGGGGGAAAAGGAATTGAAGACAACTGTAGACAGCAGAAATAGTGTAATAAGAGAGTGGAATAGGGCAGAGGATCAGATATGGGGTAAAAAACATATATATATATATATATATATATATATATATGAAAGTAGAAATGGAATATTATGGATGATAACATGCATTATTAAGCCACTAGGCAGTATATTCTAGATGGGAAACCACATTTAGTATGTTGAGATGATGGTCAGGGAATGAATGTTAATTAATAAAAAAAAATTTCAGAAGAAAAAAAAAGGCATTAAAAATACCTATTTGATGACTGCTGTAAACTATATAGCCCTAGCTAGGTGCTACTTTATAGTATGTTCATTCTATTCACTGAGGTTCATGCCTAAAGTCAGACTTGTGTTCATGGATATGAATTTATCAGCTGTGCTTGCTATTGAAAATATTTAGATTTATTAAGATACTTAGTGAAACAATAAAATGGGGGAGGCATAGAAAGCAACAATAGATACCAGACACAGTGTGGGAGGAAGGTGGGAGATGGCAGAGGGTGAGATAGGGAATCAAGGATGGGAAAAAAGGCAAAATATACAGAAAACAAGAAATGGAAAATTATTAGTTGACAATAACACATATGTTGATATGCTTGATTGAGCCAATATGCAGTGTATTCTGAATGGAAAAATCTCATTTTGTATGCTATAATGATGTACAGTGAATGAATGTAAATAAATAAAGAAAAAACAAAAACAAAAAAAAGTTTTCATGTGAAAGTGAGAAAGAATATATTTTGTGGTTTTTGGGTGAAAGGTTCTAGAGATGTCTGTTAAGCCCATTTGATTTATGGTATCATTTAGAACCTGTATCTGTTTGTTTACTTTTTGTCTAGTTGTTCTGTCCAAAGGGGTGTTGAGATCCCCAACAGTTAGCTTATTGCAGTTTATCTCTCCTTTTAGTTATAGCAATCTTTCCTTCAAGTATTTAGGTGCTCTTGAGTTGGGTGCATAGATATTTATAAGTATTATATCTTCTTGATGAATTAACTCTTCTAGTACTATACAATGCCTTTCTTTGTCTCTTCTTACAGTTTTTGTTTTAATGCCTATTTTGTCTGAAATTAACATTGCAACTCCAATTCTTTTTTAGTTTCCATCATCATGGAATATCTGTTTCCAGCCCTTCACTTTTAGTCTATTTATATCTTTACCCATGAAGTGTGTTTCTTTAGGCAACAGACTGAGGACTTCTCTTTTTTAATTCAAATAGTCAGTCTGTGTCTCTTGATTAGAGAATTAAATCCATTAACATTCAATGTTATTATCCATATTTCCAGACTTTTCCTCCATTGAGTTGGCCATTTTCTTTGTTCTTCTTTGTTCTCTTCTGTCTGTCTCTTTTTTGTTTTTGTGGTATAATATTCTCTTCAGAATTTCTTGAAGAGCTGGTCTGGTGTTGGTAAATTCTTGTAGGTTTTGATTATCTGAGCATTATTTTTATCCTTTCTTCCCATATGAAGGATCATCTTGCTGGGTATAATAGTCTTGGTCTAAATTGTTTCTCTCTTAACATTTGAATATATCTCCCCATCCCATTGTTTCATGTGAGAGGTTGGATGGGATAACCTTTGTAAGTAGCTTGCTGTTTCTCCCTTGCCAATTTTAGTATCTTGTCTTTATCAGTGATTTTGGCCATTCTGGCTATGATGTGCTATGGAGAGGATATTCTTGAGTTGATTCTATTTGAGGTCCTTTTATTTCTTGGGTCTGGATGTTTGAGTGCTTCTCTACACTTGGAAAATTTTCTCCTAGGATGTCTCGAAGTAGATTATCAATGCCCTTATTAATTTATTTGCCTTTGTGATACCAATTATTTATATGTTCAGGCATTTCATAGTATTTATCATAATGTTTTCCTCATTTTCTTTCGGTTACTTTTTTCATTTTTCTTGGTGATTTTTTCGAGGTCAGAGATTTTTATTCTACGTCTGAGATTTTTTTTTGCATGGTTTAATTGGCTTTTAATATTTTCAAGAGATGTTCTGATTACCTTTATTACAGTCTTTATCTCTAGCAGTTCTGTTTGATTCTTTTTTTATGGTGTCTATTTCCTCTTTCAAATTGTGGAAAGACTTCTTCATCTCCTTGAGTTCATTGCCTCTTTTCTGTTCCATCTCATATAGTTTTGTCTCCATGAGTGTTTTAAATTATTTTTCTGACATTTTGGTTACTTCTGTTTTTTCAAAAGTAGGAGGTGAATTACTGTGTTCTCTTCATGGAAACATAGTTCCTGGTTTTGTCCTACTTGAAGCTCTTGTGCAACTTTTAGTCATTTGGTGGTGGATTCACGTTTGGATAGCTCTTTGGATAACATTTCTGCTCCTCTGAACTCATTCGCTTCCCTTTTGCCATGATTAGTTTCTGTGCCAATGTCTCTCTTTTGCTGTGATTAGCAATGTGGTCCCCACAGGAAGAGTTTTCTGTTCAGGTTTCTGAAGAGGAGTTTCTCCTTGTTGTTGGTGTTTCAGTGTGTGTGGGGGGAGTTAGGATTTCTCTGAGCCTTGCAGCATTTAGATATCTGAAAGCTATAAATGTATACTTGTCTAGTCTCTCTTGGGGGTGGAAGCTGAGCAGAAAATGACAAAGTAGGTGGAAGAAACAAAAAATAAAAGAGGAAGAAAGAAACATAGTGTTGTGCTTGCAGTGGTCACAAATTTAGCAGGGGGCTGCATATGAAGCTGAAGTTAGCATGGGAAGTCCACAAGTGCCCTTTCCTATGTGAAAAAAGAGAAGGAATAAATTAGCAAAAGAAAGAAGAAAAAAAAAGGTACCTTCTAGCTCAGAGGAGTGGGCTGGAGCTGGAGCTGGGGTTAAAATTCAGCCCTGCCTCAGATTCCCTGTCTGGGCAGGAGGCTGTAGATGGAAATGGAGTCTGCTTGAGAATCCTCTGTAGTTTTCTTTTTTTGACATGTCCTTGTCTTCTTTGCAGAAGAGGGTATGGATATGTCATAAAGTGAATTTACGAGGGTTCCTTTCTTTTAAATATTTAGAAATAATTTGAGTAGGTTGGGGACTAGTTCTTCTTTAAAAGTTTAAGGGAGATTCTTTCAAGCTCCTGCTGGCAGAATTGAGTGTGCAGACCCAGGCTAGAGACAGCCTTAAAACCTATGCATTCTAATTATCCGCCCCAGGAGCAAGTCCCTCTTACATTCATCTCTCACTCCACCATTCTTCCAGGCTCCTGCATGGCAGAAGCACATGTGCAGACTGAGGCCAGAGAAACCCTTGGAGTCTGCGCACTCTTATTATCCACTCCAAGATTAGGTCCCTTTTGGTTCATACTTCTGCCCCCACCATTCTTCCTGGCTCCTATGCAGTGGAAACTAGTTTGCATGAACCCAAAGACAGTCTTGGAAACTGTGCACTCTAATCGTCTGCTTCAGGTTAGAGATCCTCTCATTTCCAACTTCTGTCCCACTATTCTTCCCAGCTCTTGTACAGCAGAAGCATGTATGTAGAATGAAGTCAGAGACAATCTTGGAAACTGTGCACTCTAATCATGCACTCCAGGTGTGAGTCCCTCTTGCTTCCAACCTCCACTCCACCATTCTCATCAGCTCCTGTGTGGCAGAAGTGAATGTGTGGACTGAGGCCAGAGACTGCCTTGGAATCTGTGTACTGTAATCATCTGCTTCAGGTGTGAGTTTCTTTTGCTTCCAATTTCTGCCTCACAATTATTCCAGGCTCTTGTGCAACAGAAGCAAGTGTGCAGACCAAGGAAAGAGACTGCCTTGGAACATTCACTATCTCTGCTTGTCAGAGACCTTATAGTTTTCTTAAGCACGTGGCATGCAAAGTATGCTGTGTGACCCATTTCTTTTTTCATTTGGAACCCTGCAGCTCAGCCCTAGTGCATCTGTTCTCTAGAATCTGTGATGTATCTAGAACACCCAGACCCGGAAACAACAGTGCCAGTTACAACATGAAAATCAGGGAGATGGGGCTACATATAGACTATGAATCACATCCTCCTGCAAGTCTTCAAAAGCTCAAAATGAACTCTAAGAAATTAGGAAGAAACATATGATTCATCAGATGAGAATAAACCATCACATAGACACATGAAATATGGGAAACTAAAAAAAATCCCTCCTCCAAGGTAAAATAACAATTCCTCCACCCAGAGATAGTACAATAAAACTCCTGGAAATGTCAGATAAAAAACTATCAGTATTCATAGCAGAAAAATATAACAAGATGCAAAAAAAGAATAAAACAACAGAGAGACAATGAACTCCAGAATATGAAAAAAAAGAAAAGAAAGAGAAAAGAAGAGACAAGGAGCTACAGGAGATTAACTCCTTTTATGATTTCAAAGAAGAAATATACACCATAAAAAAGAATCAAATGGAGCTTTTAGAGATGAAGAATGTATTACAGGAAATAAAAACCACCCTTGATAATATTAACAGTTGATTAGAGGACCAGCACTTGGCGTAATGGCTATGTTGCTGGACTCCCATGTAGTCGACCATGGTTCGAGTCCCAGACCTGGTGACTTAAACTCACTCCAGGTGTGTGTGTGTGCATGCCCAAAATCCTGAGAGGAGAATAGAGGAGAACGGATTGTGGCATGGCCATCCTCCGTGGGGGGTGATTTCTCGCTTTCTGTCTTTTCTGGCAAGTGCACGTGCCCTACAGCAAAAACCTCTCAAAAGAAAAAAGTAGATTAGAACCCCCAGTCCCACCTCCTGCCCTGTGGCCAGCAAGGTATTCTGAGGCAGGGTCACCACTGGCCCTAGCCAAACCCAGCTCCAGCAAGCTTCCCCCATACCATTGCCCAGTGCTTAAGCCCTGTAGTTAGTTTTTTGTTTTCTTTGTTTTGCTAATTTCCTACCCCTCCCTGCCTCACAGACTGGCATCTTGTTACTTGCCAGAAGCCTCCCTATTCCATCTACTGCCTGGTGGTGAGACACATGACATCCTTTATTCTCTTTCATACTTTCTTTGCTCTTATATTTTCTTCTCCTCTTCATCTTTCACCCTCCTGGAGGGAATAGACAGGTCTGGATTCACAGTTTTGAAATCCTAGTATTGTAAGTTTCCCTGGTACCCTTTCTTTTACTGAACCACCTGCGTAAAAGAAGATACTGCTCTTCAGACACCTGAATAAAATACTACTCCTGAGACCACATTGCTAAACACAACAGAAGAGAGACTTAAGCACACATCAGTTCACATCAAAATGGAAACACACTTGCTCCTAGTTGAAGAAACATTCTCCTAAAAGTTGTTCAAAAGTAAATACATCACCCAGTGGCTAGAAGTAGAAGAGCCTCCAGTCTGAATAAAGTAGGAACTATGTCTCCATCAAAAGAACCCAATAACTTCTTTCCATCTCTTGAAGAAACAGACAATGTTACCAAAATGTCACAGAAAAAATTTAAAATATTCATGGTGGCAAAATTCTATGAGTTGGAACAGAAAAGAGACAATGAACTACAGGAAATTAGGAAGTCCTTCCACGATATGAAAGAAGAAATGGACACTCTAAGAAAGAATCACATGGAACTAGTAGAGATGAAGTCTGTAATACAGAAAATCAAAAAACTCTCTTGAAAGAATTAAAAATGGATTAGATCATGCTGAAAATCGAATCTCTGATGTAGAAGATAAAACCTCTGACCAAGAAAAAGACACTGAAAAGATAAAGAAAATGACATAAAAAATGAGAATAAGATATGAGAAATACCAGATTTCATTAGACGCCCAAACATTCATATAATTGGTATCCCAGAAGGTGAAGAAACCAATAAGTGCATGGAAAAATCTATACCATAAAATCCTGGCAGAATATTTCCCAAGTCAAGAGAGGCACTCAAACATCCAGACCCAAGAAATACAAAAGACCCCAAATAGAATCAATCCCAGAAGATCTTCCCCAAGGCACATCTTAGCCAGACTGGCAAAGACCACAAGTAAAGACAAGATTCTAAAACTGGAAAGAGAGAACCGACAAGTGAAATACAAAGGTCATCCCATCAGGCTCACTCCAGACTTCTCAATGGAAACAATGCAAGCAAGGAAAGAATAGGAAGATATATTGAAAGTATTAAGAGAGAAACAATTTCAACCAAGAATATTATATCCTGTAAGATTATCCTTCATATCAGAAGAAAAGATTAAGACCTTCTCAGACAAACAAAAACTGAAAGAATTTGCCAACACCAGACCAGTTTTCCATGAAACCCTGAAGAGAGTAAAGGAAAACTAAAGAATGAACAGCCAGAAATAAAGAAATAAAAGGTAGCCAAGACAATGGCCAACTTAAACGTTGGGACTACTCGAGTAATATCGATAATAACACTGAATGTGAATGGATTAAATTCTCCAATCAAGAGACACAGACTGGCTGAATGGGGTAAAAACAGAGCCCCTCAATCTGTTGCTTACAGAAAACCCACTTCAGGGATAAAAGCATACATTGACTCAAAGTGAAGTGTTGGAAAAAGCTTTTCCATGCAGAGGGGAACCAAAAAAGAGCTGGAGTTGCAATACTAACTTCTGACAAAATAGGCTTTAAAACAAAAACTGTTCTAAGAGACAAAGAAGTGCACTATATTGTAGTAAAAGGGTCATTCAATCAAGAAGATATAATGCTTATAAATATCTATGCACCAAACACAGTAGCACCAAATAAGTTAAAGAAAGACTGTTAGATTTGAAAGGAGTGATAGACTGCAACACACTAAATGTTAGAGACTTCAACACTCTAGTATCCCCTCTGGACACATCATCCAGACAAAAAATAGGTAAACAGATAAAAGATCAAAACAATACCATAAATCAAATGGACTTAACAGACATCTATAGAACTTTCCACCCAACAACCACGAGGTACACTTTTTTGTCACCCCCACATGGAACTTTCTTGAAGATTGACTGCATGATAGGGCACAAGGCAATCCTCGATAGATTCAAGGGCACATAAACTATACCCAGCATCTTCTCTGACCATGATGGAATTAAACTTGATGTTAATTTCAAGAAAAATCCTCAAAATACTAAAACACATGAAAACTAAATAACACACTCTTCAATGACTACAGAACTACTGAACAAATAAAGTCTGAGATCAAAAGATTCATGGAAGTCAATGACAATGAGGATGCAGGATTCCATAATCTTTGGAATACTGCTAAAGCTGTCATAAGAGGAAAGTTCATAGCAATTAGCACATATAAGGAAAGATGGAAAGGAGGCAAATTGGTCACATAACATTTTACCTCAGAGAACTGGAAAAGCAATAGAAAACAACAACAACAACAACAAAAACTCCAAGAGAAAGGAAATAATATAAAAGCAGAAATAAATAAAATAGAAAATAAAGTTTACAGAAAATAAATAAAAGTAAAAGCTGGTTCTTTGAAAAGATCAACAAAGTTGATACACCACTAGCGAGACTTATTACGAAGAAGAGAGAAAAGAACCAGGTGAATCAAACCTGCAATGAAGGAGAAAATATGACAACAGAGGTAGTAGAAACATAAAACATCATTGTAGTATACTAAAAACAACTATATGCCAAGAAACAAGACAATCTGGATGAGATGGACAAATTCCTGGACATATATAATCTACCAAGATTGAGCCAGGAAGATACACAAAGTCTGAATAGGCCCATAACAAGCCAGGAGATTGAATCAGTAATAAATTATCTCCCACCAAATAAAGCCCTGGCCCTGGTGTCCTCGCCTCTAAATTCTACAAAACTTTCAAAGAAGAGTTAATCTTCATTCTGCTCAACTTATTTCTAATGATCCAAAAGGGTGAATCTCTCCCTAATTCATTCTTTCTTAAAAATTTTTTACAGATAAATGTGTGTATATTTGCACACCTGCACAAATTTATTTGAAGGTAAATGCCAAAAATTGTTGGATCAACAGATAAACATAGACAGTTTTTTTTCAGTCATTCACATTTTTTTCATTTCATTTTCTTTTATACATTCAATCACATTATTATTTGTCTTACAAAATGGATATTTCAACAGGTGAACATTTCTCCCTGGTACAGTTGATAAAACTACAAAATATCTTCAAGAGATAATACCACATTTCTTTGTGCCATTAATGCTTTGCCTCCCTATTTTTCTTCTAAATGTACTTCCTCAGACCCTCCTCTTTCACACACACTATATCTGGTATTTATATCCATATACTGTGTTTCTATATCCTTTGTCAATTAGTTTCAGTCATAGAGTGCCGACACTCCATATATATTAAGTGAGGACATACAATGCCTCTCCTTCATAGCATGGCTTGCTTCACTCAGCAGTAAATCTTCCGTATTCATCCACTTCCTGTCAAAAGCCAGGGTTTTGTTGTTTTTGTATGGCTGAATAGTATTCCATTGAGTATATGTGCCACAGTTTTTCTATCCATTCATCTGTTCGTGGGCATTTGGGTTGTTACCATGACTTAGCAATTGTGAATAGTGCCACAATAAACATCTATGTGAAAGCACTTTTCCGATTAAGTATACTCCTGTCCTTTGGGTAGATACGAAGGAGTGGGATTGGTGGATCATATGGTAGTTCTATTTGTAGATTTTTAAGGAATCTCCAAATGGTTCTCCACAGTGGCTGGGCCAATTTACATTCCCACCTGCAGTGTAAGGGAGTTCCCTTTTCACCACACCCCCACCAGCACTTATTATTACTATTATTATTTTAATCTTAGTCATTCTGACTGGGGTTAGGTGGTATCTCATTGTTGTGTTGATCTGCATTTCCCTTACAATGAGGGATGTTGAGTTTTTTTTTTTTTTTTTTTTTTTTTTTGGAGAGGTTTTTCGCTATAGGGCATGTGCGCTCACCAGACAGAGAGAGAGAGAGACATAGAGACAGAAAGCGAGAAATCACCCCCCAGGGGGGATGGTCATGCCACAATCCCTTCTCCTCCATTCTGCTCTCAGGATCTTGGGCATGCACGCACACGTGCCCGGCGTGAGTTTTAAGCCACCGGGTCTGAGACATGAACCGCGGTCGACTACATGGGAGTCCAGCGACATAGCCATTACGCTAACTGCTGGTTCCCGAGCATTTTTTTCATATGCCTTTTGACTATTCTAATGTCACCTTTAGGGAGTGTTTTTTTGTTTTTGTTTTTGTTTTTTCTACTCATTATCCCATCTTTTAATAGAATTGATTGTCTTTTTTCGGAATAGCTGCTTGAGTTCCTTGTGAATTCTGGTTATCAGTCCCTTATCTGACGCATAGTTTACAAAAATATGTTCCCATTCTAAGGGCTGTTGATTCACACTAATTATTTTGTCTTTTGCCACGCCAAAACTTCTAAGTCTGATGTAATTCCACTCTGGGAGATATTGGGGTAGGAAAAGACTTCTTAAACAAGACCCCCAACGCACAGTCTATAATCCCCAAAATAGACAAGTGGGATTACATCAGACTAAGTAGTTTCTGCATGGCAAAAGGCACAGTAATTAGTGTGAATAGACAGGTCACAAAACTGAAAAGTAATTTTGTAAACTATGCATCAGATAAGGCACTGATAACCAGAATTCTACAAGGAACTCAAGTAACTGTTCTGAAAAAAGACAATCAATCCTATTAAAAGATGGGAGAATGAGTTGAAAAAAAAAAACACTCTCTATAGATGACACACGAATAACTAAAAGGCATATGAAAAAATGTTCCACATTCCTCATTGTAAGGGAAATGCAGATCAAAACAGCAATTAGGTACCACCTAATGCCAGTCAGGATGACTAAGATTAAAAAAAAATGATAAGTGCTGGCAGGGGTGTGGTGAAAGTGGGACTCTCTTGCACTGCTGGTGAGATTGCAAATTGGTGCAGCCACTGTGGAGAACAATTTGGAGAGTCTTCAAAAATCTACAAATAGAACTACCATATGATCCAGCAATCCCACTCCTTGGTATCTACCTAAAGGACAGAAGAACTCTTTATTGGAAAAGTGCTTGCACATCGAAACTTATTGCAGCACTATTCACAATTGCTAAGTCATGGAAACAACCCAAATGCCCACAAACTGATGAATGGATAGAAAAACTGTGGCAAATATACTCAATGGAATACTATTCAGCCCTAAAAACAACAAAACCCTGGTTTTTGACAGTAAGTGGATGAATATGGAAGACTTATTGCTTGAGTGAAACAATCCAGGCTATGAAGGAGAGGCATTATATGTTCCCCTTTAATATATATGGAGTGTCGGCACTCTATGACTGAAACAAATTCACTAAATGATATAGAAACACAGTATATAGATTTAAATACCAGATATTGTATGTGTGCAAGAGGAGGGTCTGAGTATGGACATTTAGAAGAAAAATAAGGAGGCAAAGTATTGTCACAGGGAGGTGTGGTATGTTTTGTGGTTTTGTCAACTGTGTTGGGGAGAGATCTTCACCTGTTTAAATATCCATTTTGTACGACAAATAATAATGTGATTGAATGTATAAAAGAAAATGAAATGAAAAATAAATTAATCTTAAAAAGATACCATCTGTCATATATACATCTTTTTATGAAATCTTTCTAATTCTTTACAATTTCCTCTCAGATCTTCTTCAGCATAACTCAAACTTTTTGTGACATACTTTATTCCTTGATTATTTGTTCCCTTTTACTTTTTTCACTCTGGAAAATCCAGCCATCTTACTTTAGGACAAAAATTTTTACCATACAAAATTCCTTCAATATTGAAATTTTCTCTTTCCTTTTAACCTTTTTTTTTTTTTACCACAAATACAAATTCATATCCATATCTTTCTTTCCACATCTCTTTCCTACTCACTGTTTCCTTTCTACCTTGTTTTTCTTTCTTTATACTTTATATTTGCCTTTAGAGATAGCAGTTTCCTCTGATTAATTAGATAAGGAATGTATTTTCTTTGTTATTTTTAAGGATTATTTTGGGCTTGTCAAAGCCTGTCTCTTATTCTTTTGCCTAGCGTGGGAAATCTAACTTCATATGTAGGACTTTACATATTTATCAGAATTTTTGACTCATTGTAAATTTAGCTTTTTATTAATAACACTTTAAGATTTTAATCATTTGAAAATACTTTTTAGAAGGCATGAAGCAAAGCAATTGACCATGAACAAAAAGTTCCAAGCACTCTAGGAATGAGAAAGGGATAATTCAGTAAGCACAAAGTTGTTAGGTTGTTAGGCTGTTATCAGAGCTACAAGATCAGTAAGGGTTGTTAAGTTTCTATGGGAATGGGGCTGCATGGTCACCACAGGCTGTCTTGTGTTTTTAAGTTTTTAAGTTTTAATTTTTAAGCATGTCTGGTATTTAGACATCCTGATATCTGACTACTTACAAGCCTGAAGGATTTCAATAGAAGCACGAGGCTCTTTATGCAGGGAAATGCCGATTTTGTCCCCGTCTTCAATTTAGAGGGAGCCTTTTTCAGGGTACCAAGGGCATAATAAGTTAATTTCTCTTAACATTTAAGGTGTAGCTCTAGAGGAAACCATATACTGTGCTTGTGCAAGCAAAAAACTAACTTCATTTTTGTGAGCTACTCGCTCAGGAGAAAGCCGATTCCCCATATTGAGATCCCGGAATAGAAATTATGGTGCAACTTATAGCCCTATCCACGAGCGTGGGTCTCAATATGTCAGCATTCTGTATGCTAGCCAGGTAGTTTTTTCACCTGTTTAAAATCATAATTATTTTATCTTTAACCTTTGGGATCAAGTGCCAACAAAGCTGCCACAAGGCGATTTCAAATAGTGTCTGAACTCCCAGTTTAGGGATGGACTGAAAACTACGTATGACTCTCCAAAAGTCTCTGCCTTCAAATTGGCAGCTGAAAGGCAATTAATGTAAAACAAGTATGAGATGTCTTATCAGCTCTATGGCAAAGTCTTCTCTATGAAGAAGAGAACTTCTGTCTGGCAAACTTCTCTATAATTAAATTGAAGTTCATGTAATAAGCACTGTTTGAGAACCTCTACAGCCTAGTTGGAGGCAAAGTATCCTTATCTTAAATTAACTCCTTGTTGCTCCAAGCAGAGGGAACATGTTTCCTTTCTCCTTTAAGAATTCTTTTTAAGAATTTTGAGCTCAACTGAAGTGAAAGTGAAAGTAGCAATAGTACAAGGATCTGGGTCAAGCCACCTGGGTCAGAGAGGCTGCCCAGTCATTTACTTACTGCTTGAAGTGGTGATGGAACTTGTGTTAACTTCACTGTGTGAAGGACTCAGGCAGAAACAAACAAAAGGGATCTCTCCAGGGAGAGAAGTAATTGAGCATCTGCCTGGCCGAGTCCCTGGAGGAACTTTAAGGATCTCTTGGCTCTGGTAATTGACTATAAATCCACGACTGGATCAAACGTGCAGGGAGTGTATGAGATCCCCAACTTCTGATTTTACCGTAAGGCCACATGAGAATCTCCATGAAACTGCAGGTGAGGACTCAATTAGACTCTATAGCAAGACCACTGTGGAGCCACAAACACGTTCATTCACTCACACAAAAATAAGCATAACAGAGTTTAGAAGCCCACGAGTCATAAAATCTAGGAGCTCTGAGAATCGATCTCAGGTTTCAGCACCAGTCTGTCAGCGTCTGCCAACAAGTTTAAGAGTAAGATCTCTCTGGATGGTAATACTGTCAGGGTCTGTTCTCGGGGCTTGGTTCTGTGAAAAAAGAAAGTTAGAGAAAGGAAGAAAGAAAGATGCAGAAGCAGAGAATGCAGGTGAACACAGACAAGCTGTGCTGCTCAGTCATGCTGAACTTCTTTATTTATTCATTTTACCAGGCACAGTGAACTGTTTGGAAGCTTTCAAGGATGTGGTCGAAGTTCTACAGTTAGAGATAAGGACTTTAGTGTAGACGTTTTTTGACCTTGTTACTATCATGTGTGATCCTATTATGCATCATAGGTCAAGCCAGTTTACTTATGTTATTCCTCTGCAACTTCGACGAAGGCTGTTTGAATATGCATAAAAGAGGATAATGTGTAAGCCATAAACATTATATAGAACAGGCATCGCATGACCTAGCCAGGGTCAGGATGTTTCCTGTGCCCCACAGATCAGATAAGCTCCACGGAGCCCCTGGCATTAAGGTATGTGTCAGACTATTTTAGTGAATAATTAATGAGGTGCACCAATAACTGCCTCCTGTATCTAGGCTGCATGCCCTCACAAGTAATGCCATTCTTTCTCTACATGTAGATAAAAGTCTGTTTAGCCTATTCATATCTTTACAAACCTTAATTTCCCTTCGACAAAATCCTTTCTTTATTTATCTTATATTTGTAATCATACAAAAATCCCTGGTCTCCTTTCTGAGGAAAACCATAAAGCAGATACTTCACTTCTTAATGCTGTGTGCCCTCTTTTTACAGATCCTATCATCTCTTATAAATTTTTTCATCAGAATCCTAAAAAATTACCTCATCAATTTCACCTTCCTTTGGTGCAAGGACATTGTTAAATCTTGTAATCATTGCCACTGATACATTCCATTCTCCGAGATGGTCAACCCCCAAGGAGCTATGGCCAATGAGCTTTGGCTGATGGATATTACTAATTTTCCGTCATTAACATTTCATCACTATCTTCATGTCATAGTTGACACCTTTCTTAATTTGTATGGGTGACCGCTGACACTTCTGAAAACTCTGTTGCTATATCTGTTATGGGCAAACCTCAATCTTTAAGACAGATAATGTCTCTGCTTACGCTTCCCCCAAATTTTGTAATTTCAGTGCAGATTGGGATATTCAGCACGTTACTGGTACTGGTATCCCATACAACCTCATAGGCCATGCAATTGTTAAATGTATGCATCAACATGTAAAACAAACACTCAACATTTTTTAAAACAAAAAGGGGGATTTGGGCTCCCCCTCTACTGATGCTGTCAAATTGCTAAATCTGACTTTTGATTCAAAATCAATAAATGGAGTACAGCCTGGAAGCACATGTCATCTACACAAAAAAATTCCTCAAGCTAAGGTTATATATTAAGTGAGGACTTACAATCTCTCTCCTTCATAGCCTGTCTTGCTTCACTCAGCAGCAAATCTTCCATATTCTTCCACTTTCTGTCAAAAGCCAGGGTTTTGTTGTTTTTTTATGGCTGAATAGTATTCCATAGAGTATATGTGCCAGTTTTTTAATTCATTCATCCGTATGGGGGCATTTGGGTTGGTTCCATGTCTTAGCAATCGTGAATAGTGCCACAATAAACACCGATGTGCAAGCTCTTTTCCAATGAAGAATTCTTCTGTCCTTTGGGTAGGTTCCAAGGAACAGGATTGCTGGATCATATGGTAGTTCTATTTGTAGACCTTTGAGGAATCTCTGAATTGTTCTCCACAGTGGTTGGACTAATTATATTCCCACCAGCAGTGTAAGAGAGTTACCCTTTCACCACACCCCCACCAACACTTATCATTTTTTGTTCTTTTTTAATCTTAGACATTCTGACTGGGGTCAGGTGGTATCTTATTGATGTTTTGATCTGCATTTCCCTTACAATGAGGGATGTTGAGTATTTTTTCATATGCCTTTTGGCTATTCATATGTCATCTTTAGTGAGTGTTTTTTTTTTTTTTTTACTCCTTCTCCTATCTTTTAATAGGGTTTATCATCTTTTTTCCAGACAGCTTCTTTAGTTTCTTGTGTATTCTGGTTATCAGTCCCTTGTCTGATGCATAATTTACAAAAATGTTTTCCCATTCTGAGGGCTGTTGATTCACACTAATTACTGTGTCTTTTGCCATGCAGAAACTTCTTAGTCTGATGTAATCCCACTTGTCTATTTTGGGGATTATCGACTGTGCTTTGGGGGTCTTATGTAAGAAGTCTTTCCCTACCCAAATGTCTCCCAGAGTTTCCACAGTGTTTTCTAGAAGCAGTTTTATAGACTGAAACTGATGGGCTAAAGGATATACAAACACAAGAGATGGGTGTGAATGCCAAATGTGGTGTGTGTCGAGGAGTGGAGCCTGAGGAAGGACATTTGGAGGAGGGATACAGAGACAGAGCATTGTCAGGACAGGGAGGTAGTGTTGTTCTATTTTGATCAACTGGACCGGAGAGAAATGTTCACATACTGAAATGTTCACCTTGTAAGCTAAATAATGTGATTAAATGCATAAAACATGTAAATTAATAGATAAAATTAAATTAAAAAAATAAAAAGAAAAAGAAAGAAAAGAAAGAAAACCATCAGCCTATTCTGTTTTCCTGAGTTCACATCTTTTAGATTCATATTTAGCCAAAATTATTTGTCTTTCTCTGCCTGATTTATTTTGCTTAGCATAATGCTCTTCTATTTTATCCATGTTATAATAAATCAAATGGCAAGAAAAATAAAACACACTAGCACAAGAAAACCAAACTACATACTCTGAATCACTTCACAACCAGTGAAGAAATTATAACTGAAATAAAAAGATTCACTGAAACCAACAATGAGTGCATAAGTTGCCATAATCTATGGAACACTGTGAAAGCATTCATAAGAGGAAAGTTCATAGCAGTTAGTGCACATAAAAAAGATGGAAAGGTAACAAATAGACAATCTGTAAACACACTTCAGGTAACTGGAAAAACAGCAATAGAAAAATATGGAAAAACCTCAGGAGAAAAAACTGATAAATATTCAAGCAAAAATGAATGAAATAGTGAATAAATGAACTACATACAAATAAATGAACCCAAAAGCTAATTCTTTGAGAAATTAAACAAAGCCGATAACTGTTAGTTAGACTAATTAAGAAGAATTGAGAAAAGAGCCAGGTAAATCAAATTCACAGTGAAACAGGCAATATTGCAACAGATGTAACAGAAAGATAAAACATCATTAGAGAATATTATAAACAACTATACACCAACAAACAAGAAAACCTGGATGAGATGGACAAATTTCTGGACTCATCTAAACTATCAAGACTGATTCACAAAGATAGCCTGAATGAATCAGCAATAAGCAATGAAATTGAATCAATAATATATAACCTATCAACAAAGAAAAGCTCAGGGCTCAATGGTTTCACTTGCAAATTCTATAAAACTTTTGTTTTTAATTTTATGCATTCAATCAATGTACATATCTGCAGCCTGTAAGATGAACTTTACCATCACGAATACAGTGCACACCAGTCTAGTAAAAGATATTATCAAACACGTTATCATCAACAGGCAATCTTCCATTTCTCTGTCCCTTAAACTTATTTTTATTATTTTTTATTTTATGCATTTAATTACTATGCATCACTTTGCTTGGAAGCTGAATTTACTCAACATGAATACACTTCACACCAGTCCAGTTCAGGATGCTAAACACATTATCATCAACTGATAATAACCCACTTCTGTGACCCATAAATGTCCTGTCTCTATTTCCTACATTAATTTTCTTCCTTTCACTCTCCCCCTTCTCTCATCCACCTCCCATATTTTCACCAGAATCTATAACTATTTTCTATGCTTCTATGTCCTCTAACCTCTCAGTTTCCACCACAGACTATGTTAAGTGGAGACAGAAAACGTCTCTTATAGCTTGGCTTACTTCACTCAACAGCAAAATTTCCATAATCATCCACTTTCTATCAAATGCCAGAGTCTTGTTGTTTTTTTATGGTTGAGTAGTATTCCATAGAGTATGTGTGGCATACTTTTCCAATCCATTTATCTTTTTGTGGACATTTGGGTTGGTTCAATGTCTTAGCAATTGTGAATAATGCCACAATAAACATAGGTGTGTATGCACTTTTCCAACTAAGTGTTCTCTTATCCTTTGGATAGATACACAAGACTGGAATTGTCGGATCATATAGTAGTTCTATTTGTAGGACTTTGGGGAACTTCCATATTATTCTCCATAGTGGCTGGACTAATTTACATTCCCACCTGCAGTGTAAGAGAGTTCCCCATTCACCACATCCCCACCAGCACTTATCATTTATTTATTTTTTTAATCTTTGCCACTCTGACAGGGGTTAAGTGGTATCTTATTTTGGCTTTGATCTGCATCTCCCTTATGATGAGGGATGTTGAACATTTCTTTCATATGCTTTTTGGCTGCTCATATGTTTTCCTTAGAGAGTTGTTTATTTGTAATTGGGCTAGTAATTTTTTTTTGGGGGGGGGATAAGCTGCTTGAGTTCCCTGTGTATTCTGGCTATCAATCCCTTGTCTGAAGCATAGTTTACAAAATTTTTCTCCCATTCCAAGGGTTGTCAAGTCACACACATTATTGTGTCTTTTGCTGTGTAAAAACTTCTTAATCTGATGTAATCCCACTTGTCTAATTTTGGGATCATTGCCTGTGCTTCAGTAGTCTTACTTCAGAAATCTTTGCATACCCTAATGTCTCCCAGTTTCACAGTGTTTTACAACAGTAGTTTTACAGTTTAAAGTCTACAGTATAGATCTTTGATTTACTTTGGGTTAATTTTTGTTAATGGTGAGAGATAGGGGTACAGATTCATCTTTCTGCATACGGATGCCAAGGTGGCTTTCCAACACCATTTGTTAAAGAAGTTTTCTATTTCCCAGTGTATTAACTGGCACCTTTTGTCAAAACTAAGTTGGCTGTATGTTTTGGGGCTTATGTCTGGGATCTCCATTGGCCCATATACCTGTTTTTGTGCCAATACCATATTGTTTTCATTATCACAGCTTTGTAATATATTTTAGAGTCATGGAGTGAGATGCCACCCACTCCACCCTTCGTGCTCAGCATTGATTTAGAAATACAAGGTCTTTTATAATTAAAGATAAATTCTATTATTATATTTTCTATATCTTTGAAGAATGTCTCTTTTAATTTTACAGGGATTTATTAAATATGTATATTAATTTGAGTAGAACTGCCACTTTGACTGTATTAATTCTCCCAACCCAGAAGCAAGGTATTCTTTTCACTTTTGTGACATTTTCTATTTCTTCTTTTTTTTTAACCTTTCATAGTATCCTTTGTAGAGGTTTTTGATTGCCATGGTTAGATTTATTTCTAGGTATCTTACACTTTTTGTGGCTATGGTAAAGGGAGATTTCTATCTTTAGTTCTGCCTCTGTCTGCTTGCTGTTTGTATATAGAAATGTTATAGATTTATGTCAGTTGATTTTGTACCCTGCCAATTTACTGTACTCACTTATTTGAGAAGTTTTTTCATAGATACCTTTGGGTCTTCTATGTATATGATCATCTGCAAATAGATATAACTTCAATTCCTCTTTCCCTATTTGAATGCCTTTTATTTCATTCTCTTGTCTGATTGTGTTGGTTAGGACTTCCAGCACTATACTGAAAATGAGGGGAGAAAGTGGGCAGTCTTGTCTTGTACCAATTTTTAGTGAAAAATCTTTCAGCTTTTCCCCATTCAGTATAATGTTAGCTATAGGTTTTTCATAGAAAGCTTTTATTATGCTGAGAAATGATCCTTCCATGTCAATTTTTTCTGAGAGTCTTAATCATGATGGGATGTTGTATTTTGTCAAATGCTTTTCCTGCATCAATCAAAATGATCATATACTTTTTATATTTCTTTCTGTTGATATGATGTGTTATGTTTGTTGTTTTGCATATGTTGAAATACCCTTGCATCTCTGGAATAAAGCCTACTTGGTTGTGATGAATAATCTCTTTAATTTTTTGTGAGATTTGGGTCTCAGTGGAGTATGCTGAGGGTCACAGTTTTGTGCTTTGGGTTACAGAGTTGTGTGTTGTGGTCTCAATGAGGTGTGCTGTGCGTTTTCAAGGCATTATTCTGGCTTAAAGTGGGGTGTGCACAGGATACGAGTTCAGCCAATGGTGGGTGTCAATGAATATTTCTCAGTGTCCCTTTGAGGTGTGAGTCTCAGTGGGGTGTGTTGAGTGTCACAGTTTTGTGCAGAGGGATTGCAGTGTTGTGTGGTTTGGTCACAGTTTGGTGTGCTGTGCATCATAGAGGCTGCTTTTGGGCTTAAAGTGGGGTGTGCACTGGATATCATTACATCCAATCATGGGTGTCTATGAATTTTTTTCAGGGTCCCTTTGTGTTGTGAATCTCAGTAAGGCATGCTGAGTGTCACAGTTTTTTCTATTTATTTATTTATTTATTTATTTATTTATTTATTTTTGTATATACATTCAATCACATTGTTTAGCTTACAATGTGAGCATTTTAATATGTGAACATTTCTCCCCAGTCCCGTTGATCAAAATATCTTCAACTGATAACATCACACCTCCCCATTCTGTCAATGCTCTACCTCCATATCCCTTCTCCAAATGTCCTTCATTAGGCCCCACTCCTCCACATACACCTCATCTGACATTGACACCCATCACTTGTGTTTGTTCAACCGTTAGTAAATCAGTTTCAATCATGGAGTGCAGACATTCGGTATATGTTTTTAATGTTGTTGGATACAATTTGCAAGTATCTTGCTGAGAATTGTTGTGTCTATATTCATCAGAGATATTGGTGTGTAGTTTTCTTGTCATATCCTCATCTGGGAATGAGTGTGATGGAGGCTTCATACCATGAATTTGGGAGGGTTCTTTCCTTTTGGATCTCTAGAAACAGTTTGAATAGAATGGGGATTACCTCTTTAAAAATTTTGTAGACTTCTGAAGTGAACCTGTCAATACCTGGGCTTTTCTTTTATAGGAGGTTATTTATTACTGATTCAATCTCAATCTCATTGCTTGTTATGGGTCTATTCAGGCTTTCTGTACCCTCCTGAGTCAGTATTTGTAGATTATATGTGTCCAAGAATTTGTCAATCTCATCCAGGTTTTCTTGTATGTTCGCATATAGACAATCATAGTATCTCCTAATAATGTTTGGTATTTCTATTACACTCATTGTCATATTGCATGCTTCATTACAAACTTGGTTTATCTGGTTCATCTGGTTCTTTTCTCTCTTCTTCTTCATCATTACTTGAGCTAATTGGGTTTCAATCTTGTTTATCTTTTCAAAGAATGAGCTTTTACTTTCATTTATTTTCTGTTTAATTCATTTATTTTTTTATTTCATTTATTTCTGCTTGACTCTTTATTATTTCCTTTTTTCCTTACTTTTTTTTTTTGACTTTTGTTGTGGTGGTTTATCCAATTCCCTGAGGTGTGATGTCCACTTGCCACCTTTACATCTTTTGCTTAAGCACACTAATTGCTACGGTTTTCCTTTTTATGACAGCTTTTTCTGTATCCCATAGATTATGAAAACTCGTGCACTCATTATCATTTGTTTCCATGAATCTTTTGGTTCAGTCTTAATCTCTTCAGCAGTTGTGAGGTAATTTGGGAATAGGTTATTTGGTTTCCATGTATTTGCATATTTTGGGGGGGTTGTTCTGAAACTGACATCAAGTTTAATTCTGTCATGGTCAGAGAAGATGCTGGATATAGTTACTATGCCTTTGAATCTGTAAAGACTTGTTTTGTGCCCTATCTTGTGGTCAGTCTTTTAGAAGGTACCATGTGAGGGTGAGAAAAATGTGTATTCTGTGTTTTTGTGTGAAAATTTCTACAGTATTGTTTGGTCCTGAAACTATTTGCTTATTTTTTGTCTCGTTGATCTATCTAAAGAAGATAATTCGGTGTGGAGGTCTCCAAAAAATAGTGTGTTGCAGTCTATCTCTCCATTTAGATCTAGCAATCTCTCCTTTACTTATTGGGAGCTCCTGAATTTGGTGCTTACATATTAATAAGCATTATATATTCTTAACAAATTAGCCCTTTTGCTATTATATAAGGCCCTTCTTTGTCTCTTTTTACAGTTCTTGCCTTAATCCATATTTTGTCTGAAATCCATATTTTGATTCCTGTTCTTTTTTGGCTTTTATTTGTGTAAATACCTTTTTCCAGACCTTCGTTTTTAGTCTATGTATGTCTTTATTCATGACGTTGGTTTCTTGTAAGCAACAGAGAGAGGATTTCTGTGTTTTAATCCATTCATCCTGTTTGTGTCTCTTGATTTGAGAAATTAAACCATTAACATTCAATGTTATTATTGATATTTCTGGATTTATCCCTTCTGTTATGTTGGCCATTTTCTTGATTGAGTTTTTGTTCTATTATTTCTTTCTGACTGTTTTAATTTTCTTGGTATAACACTCCCTTCAGAACTTCTTGAAGAACTGCTCTGGAATTTGCAAATTCTTTTAAAGATTTTTTAAATCTGAGAATGTTTTTTTATCTTTTCTTCCCATATGAAGGACAATCATGCCAGGCATAGTAATTTTGGTTGAAACTGTTTTTCATTTAACACTTTGAATATATCTTTCCATTTTTTCCTTGCTTGCATTGTTTTTGAAGAGAGATTCATTGTTAGCTGATGGGATAAATTTTGTAAGTAACTTGATGTTTCTCTCTTGCTAATTTTTGTATTTTGTCTTTCTCTGTGGTTTTGGCTCTTATGGCTGTGATGTGACATGAAGAAGATCTTCTTGGGTTGATTCGTTTTGAGGTCCTTTGTATTTCTTTGATCTGGGGGTTTGATTGTTTCTCTAGGCTTGGAAAGTTTTCTTCTAGAATTTCATGGAACAGATTTTCGATGCCATTATTAGTTTCTTCACCTTCCAGGATACCAATTATCTGGTAATTTGGATGTTTAATAAAACCTAGTATTTGTCATATATTACCATCATTTTGGGGACTTATTTTCTCTATATTTTTGGTCTTTTTTTCCTAGGTCAGAGGTTTTGTCTTCTATGTCTAAGATTCAATCTTCTGCCAGATCTAATCTACGTTAAATACTTTCAAGGGTGGTTTTTATTTCCTGTAATACATCCTTCATCTCTAAAAGCTCTCAGAATGCCTAAGATTAAAAAAATGATAAGTGCTGTCAGGGGTGTGGTGAAAGGGGAACTCTCTTACACTGCTGGTGAAAATGTAAACTGGGACCAGCAGTTAGCGTAATGCCTATGTCACTGGACTCCCATGTAGTCAACTACAGTTCGAGTCCTGGACCTGTTGGCTTAAACTCATGCCGGGCACGTGTACATGCATGCCAAAGATCCTGAGAGGAGAATGGAGAAGAAGGGATTGCGGGGTGGCCAGCCCCCCTGGAGGGTGATTTCTCACTTTCTGTCTCTCTGTCTCCCTCTATCTTTCTGGCGATTGCACACACCCTATAGCAAAAACCTCTCCAAAAAAATAAAAAAGAAAAAATAATGTAAACTGGTCCAGTCACTGAGAAGAACAATTTGGAAATTTCTCAAAAGTCTACAAATAGAACTAGGAGATGATCTGACAATCTCACTCCTTGTTATCTACCTAAAAGACAGAAGAATTCTTAATCAGAAAAGTGCTTGCACATTAATGTTTATTGCGGCACTATTCACAATTGTTAACTCATGGAACCAATCAAAATGCCCACAAACAGATGAATGGATTGAAAAAATGTGGTAAATATACTTTATGGACTATTATTTAGCCATACAAAAATAAAATAAAATAAAATAAAATCCTGGCTTTTGACAGAAAGTCCAAGAATATGGAAGGCTTGCTGGTGAGTGAAGCAAGCCAGCCAATGAAGGAGAGACATTGTATATCCCCACGTAATATATACCAAGTGTCTCTATGACTGAAACTGATTGACTAAAGGATATAGAAACACAGTAAATGGATGTAAATACCAGATACAGTGTGTATGAAAGAGCAGAGTGTGAGGAAGGACATCTAGAAGAAAAATAGAGAGGCAAAGCATTAATGAGACAAAGAAATGTGCTAATATGCATTGAAGTTTTATCAACTGAACTAGGAAGAAATGTTCACATGATGAAATATTCACTTTGTAAGCTAAATAATGTGATTGAATGTATATAAGAAAATTAAATTTTAAAATGTTAAAATAAAAAAGAATTATTCTGTCCTTTCCGTAGATAACAAGGAGTAGGATTGGTGGATCAGATGGTAGTTTTATTTGTTGATATTGGAGGAACCTCCAAATTGTTCTCTATAGTGACTGGACCAGTTTACATTCCCACCAGTAGTGTAAAAGAGGTCCCCTTTCACCATACCCTGCCAGCATTTATCATTTTTAGTTTATTTTAATCTTAGTCAATGGTCTTAGGTGATATCTCTTTCTGTTGATCTGCATTTCCCTCACAATGAGGGATGTTGAGCATTTTTTCATATGCCTTTTGGCTATTCGAATGCCATTTTTAGAGAGTGGATTTTTGAACTCATTCTGCCATCTTTTAATAGGGTTGATCATCTTTTTTCAGAACAGCTGCTTGTGTTCCTTGTGTATTCTGGTTATAGTCCCTTATCTGACACACACTTTACAAAAATATTTTCCCATTCTGAGGACTGTAGATTCACACAAATTGCTGAGGCCTCTGGCCAGCCAGAGATCCTGAGGCAGGGACATTCCTGCTCCCTCACCTCACCTGCAGACCCCCAGCCCAAGCACCCACCCCCTAGGTAGGTGGCTAGTACTTTCTTCAATTGATTTTTCAGCTTCTTATTCTCTTGTTAATTTCCTGGTCTTCCTCCTCCAACAGACATTCTTGTCCCCAGCAGCAAGCCACAGACCCAGCAGCAGGCCTCTGGCTAAATCGCCCACCACGCTAACATGCAGCGCGTGACTTTTTCTTTATTCTTGTGTGTGTTTTTTATTTATTTTTTTTTCTTGTGTTATTTCACCTAATGCCCACTCCTCTTCATCTTCCACCCTGCCAGAAGGACTAGGCAGGTCTATAATCAGATATCTAAAATCCCCTAGTAATATAACTTTCTCTGGGATCTTCCCTTGTACTGAGCTACCTGAGAAAAATGAGATATTGCTTTTCAGACACCTCAGTAGATAACCCCTTTTGATACCACGTTGGCAAAAACAATAGAAGAGAGACTTCTGCAAACAGTAATTTGCAGCAAAAGGGAAAGTCCCTTACTCCTAGTCGGAGAAACGTTCGCACAAGAGGTATTCAAAGTGAATACATCTTCCAATGGCTAGAAGTAGAAGAGCCTCAGATATGAATAAACAAGGAAATACAACCCCATCAAAGGTACAGAATAACTCCCCTGCATCTTTTGTGCGATGGACGATGTCACCAAAATGTCAGACAAAGAATTTCGAACATTTATGGTGAACAAATTGTTTGAGAAGGCACAGAAAAGAGACAACGAACTACAGGAGATGAGGAAGTCATTCAAAGATATGAAAGAAGAAATGGACACTCTGAGTAAGAACCAGATGGAACTATTAGAGATAAAGTCTGGAATAGAAGAAATCAAAAACTACCTTTAAAGTATTAAAAGTCGATTAGACCATGCTGAAAATCGAATCTCTGATGTAGAAGATAAAACTTCTGACCTAGAAAGAACCACCAACAAGATAGAGAAAATAACAAAAAAACACGAAGATAATATACGAGAAATAATAGAGTCCACAAGATGCCCAAATATCAGAATAATAGGCATCCCAGAAGGTGAAGAAACTAATAACGGCATGGAAAATCTATTCCATGAAATCCTGGAAGAAAATTTCCCGTCCAGAGAGGCACTCAAGCATCAAGACACAAGAAATACAAAGGACCCCAGTTAGAATCAACCCCAGAAGATCTTCCCCAAGGCACATCTTAGCCAGACTATCCAAGACCACAGATAAGGACATGATTCTAAAACTGGCAAGAGAGAAACGAGAAGTGACATACAAAGGTCATCCCATCAGGCTAACTCCGAACCTTTCAACGGAAACAATGCAAGCAAGGAAAAAATGAGAAGATGTATTGAAAGTGCTAAGAGAAAAACAATTTCAACCATCATTATTGTATCCTATAAGATTATCCTTCATATGGTAAAAAAAGATTAACATCTTCTCAGACAAACAAGGCCTGAAACAATTTGCCAGCACCAGATCAGCTTTTCAAGAAACCCTGAAGAAAGTACTGTTCCTGGAAAATTAAAGAGCTAACTGACAGGTAAAAGGTATAAAAGATTGCTGTGACAATGGCCAACTTAAATGTTGGGTCAGATCCAGTTACATTGATAATAACATTGAATGTGAATGGATTAAATTCCCCAATCAAGAGACACAGACTGGCAACATGGATTCAAAAACAGAGACCCTCTATCTGTTGCCTACAGGAAAACCACCTCATTGATAAAGACATACATAGACTGAAAGTGAAGGATTAGAAAAAGGTTTTCCATGCAAATAAGAACCAAAAAAGAGCTGGAGTCATGATACTAATTTCTGACAAAATAGCCTTTAAAACAAAAACTCTTTGAAGAGACAAAGAAGGGCACTATATTGTAGTAAAAGGGTCAATCAATCAAGAAGATATAACCCTTATAAATATCTATGCGCCCAACACAGGAGCACCCAAATATGTGAAGGAAAGACTGTTAGATCTAAAAGGGGAGATAGACTGCAATACACTAATTGTTAGAGACCTCAACACTGCACTATCCCCTCGGGACAGATCATCTAGCCAAAAAATAGAAAAGAGATAAAGTATCTGAATGATACCATAAATGAAATGGACTTAACAGACATCTATAGAACTTTCCATCCAAAAACCATGAGATACACTTTTTTCTCACCCCCACATGGAACCTTTTCGAAAATTGACCACATCATAGGGCACAAAGCAAGCCTCTACAGATTCAGAGGCATAGAAACTATTGCCCGCATCTTCTCTAACCATGATGGAATTAAACGTGAGTTTAATTTCAAGAGAAATCCTCAAAAATACTCACATACATGGAAAGTAAATAACCTACTACTGAATGACTCCACAAATACTGATGAAATAAAGTCTGAAATCAAAAGATTCATGGAAGCTAATGACAATGAGGACATGAGTTTTCATAATCATTGGGACACTGCAAAAACAGTCATAAGAGGGAAGTTTATAGCAATTAGTGCTCATAAGAAGAAGATGGAAAGAAGGCAAATGGATCACTTAACATCATGCCTCTGAGAATTGGAGAAGCAACAGCAAAATAATCCAAAAAACACCAGGAGAAAGGAAATAGAGCAGAAATAAATGAAATAGAAAATAAGCGAACTATACAGAAAATAAATGAATGTAAAAGCTGGTTCTTTGAAAAGATAAACAAAATCAATACATCACTAGCGAGACTTATTAAGAAGAAGAGAGAAAGTAACCAAGTGAATCAAATCTGCAATGAAGCAGGAAATATAACAACAGACAAAGCAGAAATACAGAACATAATAAGAGGATATTATGAACAACTATATTCCAAGAAACAAGACAATCCGGATGAGATGGACAAATTCCTGGTCATGTATAATCTACCTAAGATTGAGCCAGGAGGGTATAGAAAGTCTAAATAGGCCCATAACAAGCCAGGAGATTGAATCAGTAATAAATAGCCTTCCAACAAAGAAAATCCCTGGCCCTGATGGTTTCAGCTCTGATTTCTATAAAACTTTCAAAAAAGAGTTAACCCCCATTCTGCTCAAGTCATTTCTTAAGATCCCAAAGGGTGAATCTCTCCCTAATTCACTATATGAAGCCTCTATCACCCTTATCCTCAAAACAGATAAGGACAGGACAAGGAAGGAAAACTATAGACCAATATATCTGATGAATATAGACACAAAGATACTCAACAAGATAGTAGCAAACTGTATACAACAACTTATAAAAAAGATTATACATCATGATCAGGTAGGCTTTATTCCAGGAATGCAAGGTTGGTTCAACATACGCAAAACCATAAATGTAATATACCATTTATTAACAGGAAAAAAAGACAAAAAACATATGGTCATATCTATTGATGCAGAAAAAAGTATTTGATAAGATACAGCATCACTTTACGATCAAGACACTCAGCAAAATAGGCATAGAAGGGCCATTTCTCAACACAATAAAAACTATCTATGAAAAACCCATAATGAACATCATCCTGAATGGAGAAAAGCTGAAAGCTTTCCCACTAAAAACGGGTATAAGACAAGTATGCCCACTTTCTCCACTCCTTTTCAATATAGTAATGGAAGTCCTCGCCAATGCAACCAGAAAAGGGGAAAAAATTAAAGGCATCCAAATAGGAAAAGAAGAGGTGAAACTCTCTCTATTCACAGATGACATGATTGTGTACATAGAATACCCAATGATTTCCATGAAAAAATTTCTGGAAGTAATGCACGAATACAGTAAAGTTGCAGAATACAAAATTAATATACAGAAGTCTATAGTGTTTCTATAAACAAACAACAGGCAGACGGAGATAGAACTGAAAAAAACTTATTCCATTTACCATAGCCACTAAAAGTATAAGATACTTAGGGATAAATCTAACCAAAGAAGTTAAAGAACTCCACAAGGAAAACTATGAGAAGATAAAAAAAAGAAATTGAAAATGACACAAAAAAGTGGAAAGACATCCCATGTTCCTGGATTGGAAGAATTAATATAATCAAAATGGCAATTCTACCCAAATTAATCTACCTACTTAACACAATGCCAATCAAAGTGCCAGACACATTCTTCCCAGATTTAGAAAAGACAATCATAAAATTCGTCTGGAATAATAAAAGATGCCGCATTGCCAAAGCAATTCTACAAAAGAAGAGTGGAGTGGGCAGCATCTCACTCCCTGATCCAAAAATATACTACAAAGCTGTGGTAATCAAAACAGCATGGTATTAGCACAGGAACAGAAATGTGGACCAATGGAACAGAATTGAGTCCACAGGGGGAACCAGCAGTTAGCGTAATGGCTATGTCATTGGACTCTCACGTAGTCGATCGTGGTTCGTGTCCCAGACCCGGTGGCTTAAAAGTCACGCCGGGCGCATGTGCGTGCGTGCCCAAGATCCTGAGAGGAGAATGGAGGAGAAGGGATTGCAGCGTGACCATCCTCCCTGGGGGGTGATTTCTCGCTTTCTGTCTCTATGTTTCTCTCTGTCTGTCTGGTGAGTGCACGCGCCCTATAGTGAAAACCTCTCCAAAAAATAAAGAAAAAGAAAAAAAAAAGTATTGACTCCACAGGAATGAATCCCCAATCATTTAGTCAACTGATATTTGACAAGGGGGTACCAGTCAATCCAGTGGGAAAAGAAAAACCTCGTCAGCAAATGGTGCTGGAAAAACTGGATTTCCACCTGTAGAAAAATGAATCTGAACCCCTACCTCTCACCTTTGACAAAAATCAAGTCAAGGTCGATCAAGGATCTAAATCTAAGACCCCAAACTATTAAAGTGCTTCTAGAAAACACTGAGGAAACTCTGGGAGACATTTGGGTAGGGAAAGACTTCTTACATAAGACCCACAAAACACAGTCGATAATCCCCAAAATAGACAAGTGGGATTACATCAGACTAAGAAATTGCTGCATGGCAAAAGACACAGTAATTAGTGTGAATCGACAGCCCTCAGAATGGGAAAATATTTTTGTAAACTATGCATCAGATAAGGGATTGGTAACCAGATTGCATAAGGAACTAAAGAAGCTGTTTGGAAAATAAGATGATGGACCCTATTAAAAGATGGGAGAAGGAGTTGAAAAGAACATTCAGTAAAGATGACATATGAATAGCCAGAAGGCATATGAAAAAATGCTCAACATCCCTCATCGTAAGGGGAATGCAGATCAAAACAACAACGAGATACCACCTAACCCCAGTCAGAATGGCAAAGATTAAAAAATGATAAGTGTTGGCGGGCGTGTGGTGAAAGGGGAACTCTCTTACACTGCTGGTGGGAATGTAAGTTAGTCCATCCACTGTGGAGAACCATTTGGAGATTCCTCAAAAATCTACAAACAACTGCCAAATGATCCAGTAATCCCATTTCTTGGCATATACCCAAAGGACAGAAGAATTTCTCATTAGAAAAGTGCTTGCACATTGATGTTTATTGCGGCGCTTTTCACGATTGCTAAGACATGGAACCAACCCAAATGCTCCCATACGGCTGAATGGATTGAAAAACTGTGGCACATATACTCTATGAAATACTATTCAGCTATTAAGAACAACAAAACCCTGGCTTTTGACAGGAAGTGGAAGAATATGGAAGATTTACTGCTGAGTGAAGCATGCCAGGCTATGAATGAGAGTCACTGTATGTCCCCACTTTATATATACCGAATGTCTGCACTCTATAACTGAAACTGACAGGCTAAAGGATGTACAAACAGAAGAGGTGGATGTATAAGTGATACGAAGACAGCATTGTTGAGACAGGGAGGTAGTGTTATATTTTGATCAACTCGACTGGGAAGAAATGTTCATATACGGAAATGATCACCTTGTAAGCTAAATAATGTGATTGAATGTATTAAAATTGTAAATAAAAATAAATAAATAAATAAATAAGATACAAAAGAAAAAAGAAAAAAAGAGGTGGATGTGAATGCCTGATGTGGTGTGTGTGGAGGAGTGGGGCCTGGGGAAAAACATTTGAAGGAGGGATACAAAGACACCATTGTTGAGACAAGGAGGTAGTGTTTTGATATTTTGATCAACTCAACTGGGCAGAAATGTTCACATATTGAAATGATCACCTTGTAAGCTAAATAATGTGATTGAATGTATTTAAAAATGTAAATAAAAAAAGATTCATGCTAATTGCTGTGTCTTTTGCTGTGTAGAAACATTTTAGTCTAATGTAATCCCACTTGTCTATTTTGGGGATTATTGGTTGTGCTTTGGGGACTTATTTATAGAAGTCTTAGCCTATCCCAATATCCCCCAGAGTTTCCCCAGTGTTTTCCAGGAGCAGTTTTATAATTTGAGGTTTTAGGTTTAGAACTTTGATACTCCTTGATTTGTTTTTTGTTTGTTTGTTTGTTTGTTTTATGTCAAACATGAGAGGTAGTGGTTCAGATTCATCTTTCTGCAGGTAGAAACCCATTTTTTCCAGCACCATTTGTTGAAGAGGTTACTCTTTTTAACTGCATTGACTGGTACTCATTGTCAAAAATAAGTTCACTGAATGTTTGGAAATTTATTTCTGGGTACTCAAGTCTGTTCCATTGGTCCACCTGTCTGTTTCTGTGCCAGTACCATGCTGTTTTGATTACCACAACTTTGTAGTATATTTTTTGGTCTGGTAGTGAGATGCTACCCACTCCACTCTTCTTAAGCAAGATTGCTTTTTCAATATATGGTCTTTTATGATTCCAGACAACTTTTATGATTCCCTTTCCTAGATCTATGAAGAATGTGTCTTGTACTTTGATTGGCATTGCATTAAATATGTAGATTAATTTGGGTAAAATTGCCATTTTGATTATATTAATTCTTCCAATCAAGGAAAATGGGATATCCTGCCACTTTTTTGAGTGATATTCAATTTCTTTTTTATTTTCTCGTAGTTTTCCTTGTGGAGATCTTTAACTTCTTTGATTAGATTTATCCCTAAGTACCTTATACTTTTTGTGGCTATGGTAAATGGAACAACATTTGTCATTTCTATCTCAGTCTGCCTGTTGTTCATATATAGAAATGCTGTAGATTTCTGGATATTAATTTTGTATCCTACAACTTTACTGTATTCATGTATTACTTCCAGGAAATTTTTCATGGAAACCATTGGGTCGTCTATGTATACATTCATGGCATCTGCAAATATACACAATTTCACTTCTTCTTTTCCTATTGGAATGCCTTATATTTTTTCCTCTTTTCTGATTGCATTGACCAGGACTTCCAGTAGGATATTGAAGAGGAGTAGAGAAAGTTGGCAATCTTTGCTTGTTCTCGTTTTTAGTGGAAAACCTTTCAGCTTTTCTCCATTGAGGATGATGTTCACTATAGGTTTTTCATAGATACCTTTTATTGTGTTGAGAAATTACCCTTCTATGCCTATTTCACTGAGAGTCTTGATCATGAAGGGATGATGTATCTTATCAAATGCTTTTTCTGCATCAATTGATATGACCATATGGTTTTTACCCTTCTTCCTATTAATATGGTGTATTACATTTATGTTTTTGCATATGTTGGACCACTCTTGCATTCCTGGAATAAAGCTTACCTGATCATTATGTATAATCTTTTTTATAAGTTGTTGGATATGGTTTGCTAGTATCTTGTTGAGAATCTTTGCATCTATATTCATCAGGGATATTGGTCTACAGTTTTCCTTCCTTGTCCTGTCCTTATCTGTTTTAAGGATGAGGGTGATAGAGGCTTCATAGAAAGAATTAGGGAGAGATTCACCCTTTTGGATCTTTAGAAATAACTTGAGCAGAATGGTGGTTAACTCTTCTTTGAAAATTTTGTAGAATTCAGAGGTGAATCCATCAGGGCCAGGGCTTTTCTTTGTTGGAAGGCTACTTATTACTGATTCAATCTCCTGGCTTGTTATGGGCCTATTTAGACTTTCTATATCCTCCTGGCTCAATCTTGGTAGATTATACGTGTCCAGGAATTTGCCCATCTCATCCAGATTGTCTGGTTTCTTGGCATATAGTTGTTCATAGTATCCTCTGATGATGTTCTGTATTTCTATTTTGTCTGTTGTTATATTTCCTGCTTCATTGTAGATTTGATTCACCTGGTTCATTTCTCTCTTCTTCTTAATAAGTCTTGCTAGTGGTGTGTCAATTTTGTTTATCTTTTCAAAGAACCAGCTTTTACTTTCATTTATTTTCTGTATGGTTCGCTTATTTTCTATTTCATTTATTTCTGCTCTGATCTTTATTATTTCCTTTCTCCTGGAGTTTTTTGGATCACTTTGCTGTTGCTTCTCCAATTCTCAGAGACAGGATGTTAAGTGATCCATTTGCCTTCTTTCCGTCTTCCTCTTATGAGCACTAATGGCTATAAACTTCCCGCTTATGACTACTTTTGTGGTGTCCCGAAGATTATGGAAACTCGTGTCCTCTTTGTCATTAGCTTCCATGAATCTTTTGATTTCAGACTTTATTTCATCAGTAGTTGTGGAGTCATTCAGTAGTAGGTTATTTACTTTCCATGTATATGAGTATTTTTGAGGATTTCTCTTGAAATTAAACTCAAGTTTAATTCGATCATGGTCAGAGAAGATGTTGGGAATAGTTTCTATGCCTTTGAATCTGTAAAAGCTTGCTTTGTGTCCTATGATGTGATCAATCTTCGAGAAGGTTCCATGTGGGGGTGAGAAAAAAGTGTATCTCGTGTTTTTTGGATGGAAAGTTCTATAGATGTCTGTTAAGTCCATTTCATTTACGGTATCATTCAGATCCTTTATCTCTTTATCTATTTTTTGTCTAGATGACCTGTCCCGAGGGGATAGTGCAGTGTTGAGGTCTCCAACAATTAGTGTATTGTAGTCTATCTCCCCTTTTAAATCTAACAGTCTTTCCTTCACATATTTGGGTGCTCCTGTGTTGGGCGCATAGATATTTATAAGGGTTATATCTTCTTGATCGATTGACCCTTTTACTACAATATAGTGCCCTTCTTTGTCTCTTCTAACAGTTTTTGTTTTAAAACTTATTGTCAGAAATTAGTATCGCTACTCCAGCTTTTTTTTTTTTTTTGGTTCCCTATTGCATGGTAAACCTTTTTCCAACCCTTTACTTTCAATCTATGTATGTCTTTATTGATGAGGTGGGTTTCTTGTAGGCAACAGATAGAGGGTCTCTGTTTTTTTATCCATTCGGACATTCTGTTTCTCTTGATTGGGGAATTTAATCTGTTCACAGTCAATGTTATTATTGTTGTAACTGGATTTGTCCCGACGTTTAATTTAGCCATTTTCACAGCAGCCTTTTATTCCTTTGTTTCTGTCTGTTAGCTCTTTAGTTTTCCTGGAACAGTACTTTCTTCAGGGTTTCTTGAAGAGCTGGTCTGGTGCTGGCGAATTCTTTCTGGTCTTGTTTGTCTGAGATTTTAATCTTCTTTTCCCATATGAAGGATAATCTTGCAGGATACAGTAATCTTGGTTGAAATTGTTTCTCTCTTAGCACTTTCAATACATCTTCCCATTCTTTCCTTGCTTGCATTGTTTCCATTGAGAGGGCCGGAGTTAGCCTGATGGGATGACCTTTGTATGTCACTTCTCGTTTCTCTCTTGCCAGTTATAGTATCATGTCTTTGTCTGTGGTCTTGGATAGTCTGGCTATGATGTGCCTTGGGGAAGATCTTCTGGGGTTGATTCTAACTGAGGTCCTTTGTATTTCTTGGGTCTTGATACTTGAGTGCTTCTCTAGACTCGGGAAATTTTCTTCCAGGATTTGATGGAATAGATTTTCCATGCTATTATTGGTTTCTTCACCTTCTGGGATACCAATTATTCTGATATTAGGGCGTCTTATGGAATCTTGTATTTCTTGTATATTATCCTCGTGTTTTATTGTTATTTTCTCTATCTTCTTCGTGGTTCTTTCTAGGTCAGAGGTTTTATCTTCTACATCAGAGATTTGATCTTCAGCATGATCTAATCTACTTTTAATATTTTCAGTGGAGTTTTTGATTTCCTCTATTCCAGACTTTATCTCTAATAACTCCATCCGGTTCTTTCTCAGAGTGTCCATTTCTTCTTTCATTTCTTGGAATGACTTTCTCATCTCCTGTAGTTTGTTGTCTCTTTTCTGTTCCAATTCTAAGAATTTGTTCACCATAAATGTTCGAAATTCTTTGTCTGACATCTTGGTAACATCGTCCATTAGCCCTGAAGATGGAGGGGAGTTACTCTGTACCTTTGATGGAGATGTATTTCCTTGTTTATTCATACCGGAGGCTCTTCTTTTACTTCTAGCCATTTGGAAGATGTACTGACTTTTAAGTACCTGTCAGGCCAGTGCTTTCACTGGCTAGGAGTGTCTTTCCCTTTTGTTGGGAATTGACCTCTGCCGAATTCTCTGTTCTGTTGTTTTTAGTAATGTGGTCTCGTAAAAGATACTATAGTCAGGTGTCTGAAGAGCAGAATCTCCTTTATCACAGTTGGTTCCATATAAAGGAGGAACCAATATAACTTTATATGACTAGAAAAGTTCAGATCTCCAATTCTAGGTCGACCTAGTCCCTCTGGCAAAATGGAAGAAGAAGGAGAGGAGATAATATAAGAGAAAAGAAGGGAGAAGACAGGGAAATAAAGAAAAAGTCGCACGCCATGCGTTTGCGCTGCGTGCGATTTCACCAGGTGCCTTGAGATGTGCCAGGCAACTGCTGCCAAAGGCGCAAGAGAGACAGACAGGGAAGAATTTACAAAAGAATAGGGGACAGTAAAGAAGAAAAAAATGAAGGAACTTTCTACCTGCCTAGGGGTCTGGGTGGGTCCTGGGCTGGGGGTCTGGAAGGGAAGCAGTGGACACAGCGTGCCCCCTTGCTTGCCAGGTGCCTTGAGATGTCCCTTTTCCATTTTTTTTACCCTACTTTCTTGCTCTGTTGTTCAACCTCCACACACCTAGTGTTTAGTCAGGCCTAGGTGCACAGTAGCCAAGCATCTGAATACTTTTCGGGTCATAAAAATCCTCAGCCCTGACTGAACCTGCTTCCTGAAGAAAGAAACTCTTTATAAATCTGAACTCAAAATCTCTTTCTGTGGAAACCACATTGCAAAACATAGTAGAGGAGAGAAATTGTCTTAGAAGTACCTTACAGTAAAGGAATGCACATATTCCCTAGAAACTGTGAGACATGAACTCCAGAAAGAGAGGAAATTCTTTCACAATTTGAAAGAAGAAATTCATGCCATAAAAAGGAATCATGGAACTGTTGGAGATGAAGGCTTTACTACAGGAAATCAAAATATCCCTCAAAAGTATCAAAAGCAGATTAGACCATGCAGAAGAATGAATCTTGGATGTTCAAGACAGAAACTCTGACCTAGAAAAAAATCAGAAAAAAAACTGAGAAAAAAAGAGAATGATATACAATAAATACTAGATACCATTACATGCCCAAACATATGAATAATCAGTATTCCAGAAAGTGAAGAAACTAGTAAGGGCATTTATAATCTATTCCATGAAATCATGGAAGAAAACTTTCTAAACCTAGAGAGGCATTCAAATATCCAGACCCCAAAAATACAAAAGACCCCTAATAGAATCAACTCACGAAGATCTTCTCCAAGGCACATCATAGTCATATTGGCCAAGACAAGATACTTAAATTGCCAAGAGAAAAATGTCAGGTTACTTACAAAGGTTATCTCATCAGGTTAACAACAAACCTCTCATCAGAAACAATGTAAATAAGGAAAGAATGGGAAATATATTCAGTGTTAAATGAAAAACAATTTCAACAAAGAAAATGATACTTGGCAAGATTATCCTTCATATGGGAAGACAAGATAAAAACAGTCTCAGATAAAGAAAACCTGAAAGAATTTACCAACACCAGACCAGCTCTCCAAGAAGTTCTGAAGGGAGTGCTTTACAAGGAAAATTAAAGACACACAGACAGAAATAACAGAACAAAATGCAACCAAGAAAATGCTAGGAACAAGTCTGTAAATATCAGTTTTAATGTTGGATGTTAAATTCCAGGATTTAAAGAGAAAGATCGGAACACAGTAACACTACAAATTCAAAAGAGTAGTGATTAATTACAGGAGACTGAACTGGTGAAAAAGAATTTTATGACTTTTCACTAAAACTTAACTTTTTTTTTACTATGGTTTTCCATATTTAATCATTTTGCTTTCTTTTGAGCTATTGATAGGTTCACCAACTTGTTAACATTTTTTTGCTTGATTGTTTTTGGAAATTGAAACATAAACTTTTCTCCCTTCCTGACCTTTTGGAATTGGAAAATATTTGTGAGTATTCTTATTTTGTGGCAGAAGGGTTATTTGCCTAAGTTCAATAAAACCTGTTGCCTTGCATCAGAAATTGGAAATATTCATTATTGACAGGACTTTTTTCTGGATTTTTTTTATTTTTTCTTTTTTGAGAGGTTTTTTTCTATAGGGTGTGTGCACTTACCAGACAGACAGAGACAGAGAGACAGAAAGCTAGAAATCACCCCCCATGGGGGATGGCCATGCCATAATCTCTTCTCCTCCATTCTCCTCTCGGGATCTTAGGCACGCACACACATGTGCCTGGTGTGAGTTTTAAGCCACCAGGTCTGGGCACTCACAAAACTCGGTCGACTACATGGGAGTCCAGCGACATAGCCATTACACTAACTGCTGGTCCCTGGAATTTCATATCTGAAGATATGACTAGAAAACTATGACACTAAAGTAGATCTCAAGAAAGCCAACAGAAACTCTTGGAAAGATTGTCAGGCACCATAAACATATCTGCCTGACAGAGAGGATTAGAAAAGCCATGTGAAAGAATTCATACCATAAAATAACCTGGACTTTTCCATACCAGTATTGTAATCAGAGCTTGCAAAAGAGCAGGGGAAACTAGAGGATTACCTTGAGGAAACCTTTGAAGGAAGAAAAAGAGACTGATCTTTGTTAGACGGTGGTAAACCACAGAATACTTGTGTGAATTGTATGCTTGGTGTTTGCTTCTCAAGATTTTGAGTAGATTACATTTATATATTTTCTCAAAAATATTTAAAACCATACTCTCTCTGTCATAGAGTCACAAACAAAATTATAGCAAATATTTTGAAAGTTATCTTTAAAATTCATTTTTTTGAAAAATTTTAAAGGTTTTTTTATTAACTCCCAAGAACTATCGAGTATGAGCAAATTTTTTTTTTTGATATATAAAGTAAATGTTTGTGGAAAAATGTAAGTAAATAAAAAAAGAAAGAGAAATATTCTACGAAGGAAGCTATTTCCACTGCTAAAAAAGCTTATAAAGAGAGGTTAAAGAAGTTGCAGAAATCTGTAGATTTGTATAAAGATTGACTTAAATTAGAAATTTTGAAAATTTATTGTGATAAATTTACATTTGAAACCGAGCTGTGATCCTCTAAAAGGAGTGAACCCTCAGTTTCTTTATTATTATTATTATTTTTAAAAAGAAAGTGTAAGTTCCCAAAATGAAAACTGATTAGAACTAAAAGTATCTATCCAGATTGACTGACAAGAGAGGTCCATTTAAATGTAGATGTTACATTTAAGTCTCTTGACCCTGACGACATCCACTCCCTCCCTGAGATAATTATTTGAATGTATACCCTAGCTTACAGTAAACCACACCTTCCTGCAGTAATAGATGACTATCTTTCTCTAGCAATGTTTATATAAAAACTATCTGTCACTTTAATGTACTAAAAAGAAGCTTGTAACTTTCCTCTTTGTCAAAGAAATTAGTTTCTTAACTGTAGGGATTAAGATGTAAAAGTTTTGTATAACACATATCTTAAGATGTTTTGTAGGACAATGATCATTGACTACATCATCTCCAGGCTGAAATACACCAAAGATCTGATGATCGCCCCCTCCCAGAACAGAAAATTAATTATCTAAGGTCTCACTGAATGTGGAAGAGATTATCACACCCTCTTAAATCAATCACTAAACTAATCACGCATCTGGAACCGCTACCCCTAATTTTGCCCTTAAAAACACTTGTGGGGAACATCTTGGGAAGACCGGTTATTTTCAGTGTGAGCTGTCCACTCTCTTTGCTTTGCACAATGCAATAAAGCTGTACTTTCCTTCATCACCCCATGTGCCAATAGTTTGGTTTTATAGTGTGTGGGCAAGTGAACCTGATTTGAGTTCAGTTACAGTTTCTTGGTGACCCAGATGGGACCAAGTCCTGCTTGGACTTTTGCCCAAGGTACATGGGCCCTTGGCTTGTGACCACCCTCTGAACCTGTCCTGCAGCTGCCTGAGCCTCATTGCCTCAGGGACAGGCTTGAGTGATCAGTTGCTAGCCAGGTACCATTGACCCACAGCGTTTTAAATTTTGTGGTGAAGGAAACAAGGCACTGAAGTTGGAAGACATCTCTGGTAGGTTTGGGACTCATGTGTAATGACACCAAGGTGTATTTTTCCCTTTTACTATTTGGTTTCTGCTTTGACAGAATGTTTGTTTGATAAAAGGGATAGAAAAAGCCTTGAGAGACCCTTTGGGAATGTTATAATCTTTAAATTTGCTTTTATCTCATTTATAGGACCGGCCAGGAATAGGACATCATTATGGGTAATCAAGAGAGCTCTATTCCACCTTGCAGTCCCCTAGGGTGTATTACGCAGAACTGGGAACTTTTTAGTTATGAACCTATAAAAGAGAAAAAGATGATAATTTATTGTAATACTGCCTGGCCACAGTACTCCCTAGGATCCAGGGAACAGTGGCCAGTAAATGGGTCTTTAAATTATGCCACCATCTTTCAATTAGAATTGGCATGTGAGAAAGAAGGGAGATGGGAAGAGATTCTGTATGTACAGGTCTTTATACTGTTATATCAAAATGAATCCATTCAGAGAAAATGTAACCTGTATAAAATTCTAGTTCAAAAGGTAACCTACAAAGGAGAGGAGAAAAAGAAGATTTTTTCTGACCCTCAGGAGTTGGGAAATGAAGAAATATTAACACAGTTGGACATTGCAACTGCACCACCACCTCCATATGGGGGTTAAATTGATGGTGATAGGGAGATGGGTGCAGATACAGGGGTCGGGGGCTCCGGTGATGCTCCTCTTGATCATCCAAACATAGGAGCAGAGGGCAGGGATTTTAGGGAGAGAGAAACAGTCTCCTGCTCAAGTACCCAAAAAGGTACCCAATTTGGTCAGGGAGCCTCTCTTGTTCAGGCAGGACAATTCTCTCTCAGACAAATGCCTGTTGGAAGGACAGCCAGCGGATTTTATTTGGATACAGTCTCCTTTCTCATCTTCAGATTTACTGAACTGGAAAGGCCATAATGCCTCCTATAGGGATGATCCTAAGAGTATGGAAGATCTGTTTTCCTCTATTTTTGCCACTCACAACCCAAATGGGGCGGATATGCAGAATATGTTAACAACCTTGCTGACTGCAGAAGAGAGACACATTGTTGTGGAAAAAGCTAGAGAAGAGGCAGAAAGGTTGCACACTGCCCATCCAGGTGATGCGGCACATGCAGACAAGGATGCTGCAGTCCCTACTCGTAACCCAGGTTGGGATATGAATACTCCAGAGGGAAAAACTAGAATTGAACATTATAGAGAATATATTTTAACAGGGTTTAAAAAAAGGAACACTGAAACAACGTAGTTTTAATAAGGTACAGGACTTGTATCAAAAACCTCAGGAGGACCCCTCAGAATTTTTAGAAAGAATTTATAAAGCCTATCATCAGTATACAGATGTAGATTCAGAGGACCCTGAAAATTTTAAGCTGATTAACCAAACATTTGTTACTCAGAGTGCTCTAGATATTCGGAAAAAGCTACAAAAGGTAGAAGGAGTTTTTGGTCTGCCTATTTCTCACTTGGTAGAGATTGCCTTTAAGGTTTCCAATGGCAGAAAGGAGGCACAGGATTGGAAGGAAGCATGGAAGCTGAAACAGCAGGCAACTTTCCTGGCTGCAGCACTGACAAATAGAGGAAAGAAACAGATATCGCTAAGGTCTGAGGGAGCCCAAAGGAGTAAAAGACACTCTCCAAAAAGGGGGCATTGGAAAAGGACATGCCAAGATAGAACCCTGGCAGTGTGCCTATTGTTTGAAAGAAGAGCACTGGAAGAGAGACTGTCCAAAGCTGAAACAAAAATTAGAAAGGAAGAAAGAGCAGGCTCTGCTTATGCCTGGGATAGTAGGAAGTGATGAGGATTGAGGAGGTCTGGGGAACCTACTAGGGGAGGAAGAGTCCATCCCCATTTCCCACCAGGAACCCTGAGTGACCCTTTCAGTGGGAAATAGACAAATTGACTTTTTATTTTATTTTTTTATTTTTAAAAATTTATTCATTTTATTTATTTTTTTTCATTTCATTTTCTTTCATACATTCAATCACATTATTATTTGTCTTACAAAATGGATATTTCAACAGGTGAACATTTCTCCCTAGTACTGTTGATAAAACTACAAAATATCTTCAACAGATAATACCACACCTCTTTGTGCCATTAACGCTTTTTTAATTGATATTGAAGCCATGTATTTCATCTTAAACACTAGACTGGCCAAATTGACTCAAGAGGGAATCGTGGTGACTGGAGTGTTGTCCTGGCCTGTGAGACGATTGAGCAGGGTGCCTGAGTGAGAGAGCAGAGGTCTGGAACCGGCGCAGCATCACAACACGGGGGCGACACAGTGTCACAGCTCAAGATGCAATGCAGTCACTCGTTTATTGAGGGCCAGAGAACATTCTTATATACAAGGTAGGAAAAGGGGGCAGGAATTGTCGCGGACCTGACTGAGGACCTGCCTGAATGAGGAAGTCTCAGGGTGAATTGTCTACTCCCGGAACAAGGATACTTGAAGGTCCTTGTATGAAGGTCATGTCAGCCATTTTGGTGCATGTGGCTTCCTACAGAGTGTCTGGGAAACCAATGCAGAAGCAGCTTCTACAGCCATTGGACTGCCAATTAGGAACAGCTAACCTGAAGCTTAGCTTCCTATACATGCCAGAATATCCAATTCCATTACTGGGGAGAGACCTACTATCTAAATTAAATGCTCAAGTTACTTTTGTCCCAGGACAATTAGAAATTGAAGTACTGCCTGAGCAAGCCTGCACTCTCCAAACTGCACTCCTTAATCAGTTGGAAGGAAAACAAAGAGATGATATTCTTGAGAACATCCTGAAGCAGGTAAGAGTGGATGCCTGGGCAGATGGGAGACCTGGAAGAGCCAGAACTGCCATTCCAGTTCATGTTAAACTAAAACCAGGAGCAAAGGTCCCTAATTTGCACCAATATCCTCTTAAGGAGCATGCTAAACAGGGCATACAATATATTCTGACAGCCTTTTTGGAATTTGGACTAATAAGGCCCTGTAATTCACCCTCTAATACGTCGATACTTTCAGTCCTAAAACCTGGCACTCAAGAATATTGGTTTGTACAGGACCTAAGAGTGATAAATCAGATAGAACATATCCACCCAGTGGTTCCTAATCCATATATCATATTAATTACACTATCAGGTGAATTTGGTTGGTCCAGTGTCTTGGATTTAAAAGACGCATTTTTTTTTCAGTCCTCTGGATTCTGAATCCCAGGAGATATTTGCTTTTGAGTGGGGAGATTTAAAAACAAGAAATAAAAAGTAGTACTGTTGGATTGTCCTCCCTCAGGGCTACAAGAACTCCCCTACTTTATTTGGGGAGGCGTTGGAAAGAGATTTGAGAGATTTGCAGCTGAAGGAAGCAGCATTGCTCCAATATGTGGATGATATTCTAATTGCTAGCAGGTCCAAAGAGGGACCTGATAAAAATACTATAAGTACCTTGAACTTTCTAGCTGACCAGGGCTATAAAGTTTCTCAAAAAAAAGGCACAAATTTCCCAGCATTCAGTAAAAACCTAGGATTTGAGATATCAAAAGGTCAGAGAGATCTGCTCCCTGACCGCCAGGAAGCAGTGGCCCATGTGGCAGTGCCCACCACAAGAAGACAATTGCGAGGGTTTCTACAAGTGGCTGGGTTCTGCTGGATTTGGATTTCAAAGTTTGGACTTATAGCTAAACGATTGTATGAAGCCTTAAAAGGGACTGACAATGAGCCCTTGTTATGGACTGGGGATTGTCAGAAAGCTTTTCTGACCATCAAGGAAAAACTATTGACAGCTTTCACTTTAGAGTTACTGGACTTGAAAAAGCTTTTTGATCTTTTCATCCATGGGAGACAACAAGTGGGACTGGGGGAGTTGACCCAGAACTTGGGAAACACCAGGAGGCAGGTTGCCTATTTCTCAAAAACTTTAGACATTATCACTCAAGGATGGCCAACTTGTCTGAGAGCAGCAGCAGCTACTTGTGATTTGTTACAGGAAGCAGAGAAGTTTACTTTGGGACAGCCAATAACTGTACACACTTCACATTGTGTACTACCATTACTGGAACAGAAAGATGGTTACTGGTTGACTTCTGGCCGCCTGGGAGAGTATAAAGCAATCTTGCTTGACAACCCCAATGTAACACTCAAAGCAGTATCCTCCTTAAATCTGGCTACTCTACTTCCCTCCATTCTAGAGCAACCTGTACATGACTGCTTGCAGATTATTGAACAGGTGTATTCCAGCTGCCCGGACTTGACTGATGTCCCCTTGGAGGATCCAGACTTGGAAATGTTTACTGATGGAAGCAGTTTTATGGACCAAGGAAACCGGAAGGCTGGATATGCTGTGGTAACCCTACAAAAAAGTCTTGGAAGCAGGAGCACTGCCACCAGATACCTCAGCTCAGAAGGCTGAAATAATTGCCCTCACCTGTGCCCTTGATCTCAGTAAAGGTAAGAAAGTAAATATTGTTACTGATTCAAAATATGCCTTCTCAATAGTGCATGCTCATGGGGCTATTCGGAAAGAAAGGGGACTGTTGGGACCAGCAGTTAGCATAATGGCTATGTCGCTGGACCCCCCTGTAGTCGACTGTGGTTCATATCCCGGACCCAGTGGCTTAAAACTCATGCCAGGCGCGTGTGTGTGCATGCCCAAGATCCCGAGATGAGAATGGAGGAGAAGGGATTGCGGCATGGCCATCCCCCCTGGGGGGTGATTTCTCACTTTCTATCTCTCTGTCTCTCTTTGTCTGTCTGGCAAGCACAAGTGCCCTATAGCAAAAAAAAAAATAAAATAAAAAAGAAGGAAAGAGAAAGAAAGAAAGAAAGAAAGAAAGAAAGAAAGAAAGAAAGAAAGAATAAAGAAAGAAAGAAAGAAAGAAAGAAAGAAAGAAAGAAAGAAAGAGAGGGAGGGAGGGAGGGAGGGAGGGAGGGAGGGAGGGAGGGAGGGAACTATTAACATCCGAAGGGAAGGAAATTAAACATGCCCAGGAGATACTAAAACTCCTAGAGGCTGTGATAAAACCAGCCCAAGTAGCTATTATGCATTGCCCAAGGCATCAGAAAAGTGATTACATACTTGCACAAGGAAATAACAAGGCAGATCAGACAAGAAAAAGAGCTGGACTAAGCGTCCCAAAGTGATGATCTTGGTTCCTTCAATTGGCCTCACTCAGTTCAGTCCAAGTTATTCCTCTGAGGATCTTAAAAGATCATAAGAATGGGGTTTTGATTCTTACCATTTGGAACCCAGAATGTGGTTAGTTAATGATCAAGGAATAATCCTTATCCCAGAACACTTAATAGAAGAAGTAATTGGACTGATACATCAGAGCACCCACTATGGATGAGGTGCTACTCTCCAGTAGATACAGAATTTCATTACAGGACCCAATCTGCAAAGAACAATCCAGAGGGTTATTCATAAATGTATGATATATGCAAAAAACAACCCCAAATCAGAGCTGGTCCCCCTTGGATGGGTATACAGCATAGGGGGGGAAGGCCCTGGAGAAGATTGGCAAATAGATTTTACAGTGATGCCTAAGGTTCTGGGGAACTTTTGATATCTGCTGGTGATGGTAGATAACTTTACTGGATGGGTAGAAGCATTTCTATGCCATACAGAAAAGGCGTCAAAGTAGTGAAGGCCTTACTTAAAGAAGTAATACCTAGGTTTGGTTTACCAATTTCCCTCCAGAGTGACAATGGAAGTGATTTGTTGCCAGTATAAATCAAGAAGTATCAAATCAACTAGGATTTAAATGGAATTTAAATTCATCTTGGAGGCCCCAGTCTACTGGAAAGACAGAAAAAAATTAATCATATTTTGAAAAGAACTTTAGTTAAAATTTGTCAAGAAACTAACCTAACATGGGATAAAATTTTGCCCATTGCCCTGCTTAGAATTAGAGTGGCCCCTAGAAACAGGCTCCAGTTGAGCCCTTATGAAATACTATATGGGAGACAATTTGTCTACTCTGAATGTCTAACCAGCTATGCTAATGATATTAAGATAAAAGAATTGGATACTGTAAGATATGTACAATCTCTAGGTCTAATATTGAAAGTAATTTATAACTTTGCTTCAAGCAAGCTGACGTACCCAACAGATGTCCCATTACACCGTATAAAACCAGGAAATTGGGTGCTTCTAAAATCTTGGAAAGAGTGCCTTCCTGAAAATCGGCTCCAGCCCTGGTGGGTGGGACCATACCAAGTGTTATTGGTAACTCATTCTTCTGTTAAATTAGCAGGGGTAAGGCTGTGAATTTATCACACCTGAGTTAAAGTAATCAGTGACCCAGCTACCTTGGCAACATCTGTCAGCAAGAACCAGTATATTGGGAACCAACAGTTAGCTAATGGCTATGTCACTGGACTCCCACGAAGTCGACCACGGTTTGTGTCCTGGACCCGGTGGCTTAAAACTCACGCCGGGCATGTGTGCGTGCGTGCCCAAGATCCCGAGAGGAGAATGGAGGAGAAGGGATTGTGGCGTGACCATCCCCCCTGGGGGGTGATTTCTCGCTTTCTGTCTCTATGTCTCTCTCTGTGTCTGGCGAGCGCATGTGCCCTATAGTGAAAACCTCTCAAAAAAAAAAAAAAGAAGAAGAACCAGTGTATCTGTCAGCCTGGACTAGGACTCAAAGTTAGATTCAATAAATTTTCTTAGATAAGTGATGCCACCTTCTGGACTTTTCTGTATTTTTTTTTCTTAGAAAAAGGAAAATACATCACCTCCAGGCTGAAATGCACCAAAGACCTGATGACTGCCCCCTCCCAGAACAGAAAATTGATTATCTAAGGCCTCACTGATCAAGAATGCGAAAGAGATGACCTCATCCTCTTAAACCAATCACTGAACTAATCCCGTACCTGGAACCTCTACCCCTAATTTTGTCCTTAAAAATACTTGTGGGGGGGAACCAGCAGTTAGCGTAATGGCTATGTCGCTGGACTCCCACGTAGTCGACCGCGGTTCGTGTCCTGGACCCGGTGGCTTAAAACTCACGCCAGGCACGTGTGTGTGCATGCCCAAGATCCCGAGAGGAGACTGGAGAAGAAGGGGTTGCGGCATGACCATCCCCCCGGGGGGTGATTTCTCGCTTTCTGTCTCTATGTCTCTCTTTGTCTGTCTGGCGAGCGCACACGCTCTATAGCGAAAAACCTCTCCCAAAAACAAACAATCAAACAAATAAAATACTTGTGGGGAAACATCTCAGGGAGACCAGGTTTTTTCAGTGTGAGCTGCCCGCTCTCCTTGCTTTGTGCATTGCAATAGAGCTGTACTTTCCTTCACCACAACATGTGCCTATAGTTTGGTTTTATAGTGTGTGGGCAAGTGAACCTGATTTGGGTTCAGTTACACATTTACTAATATTGACCTTAAGGATCCTGAGAGGCCATTTATGTTTTCCCTGCATCTAAATAAAGTAAGGGACTATGACATATTAGATTGTGCTTCTCATCTTTAGTGCCTAGTAGAATTTCAAGAGAATGTAAGGAAGAGCAATTTCTAAGTTTTTCTTCCAAATGTTTGAAAAATTTCTACTGCTATGGTGTAAATGCTGATGTAAATGCTATGCCATCTGCTGGCCCCTGTATTTCTCTTTTTAAAAGAATTCTCATTTTCTATTGTCTGCCTATACTTTTGTGTTTTGTAACATTTCTGTGATGTGTATTTCTTTAAATTATTTGAATTAAAACCTTAGAAAAAAGTTTACAAGTAAAACGTGTTCTTAAAAAATGAAAACTAATACACTAACAAACAAACAGTAAAACGAGATCCTAGCATTTGATAGAAAGTGGACCAATATGGAAAATTTAATGCTAAGCGAAGAAAAGCATTACATCTGTTCTTTCAAAGCAGATTTTGAAAGAGAGGCATTGTGTGTTCCCACTTAATAAATACTGAATGTCTGCACTCTATTGCAGAAACTGAAATATTAGAAGGTATAAATGCTCAGAGGGTGTATGTGGATACTAGGAGTAGTGTGGGCAATAGGGGGTGGGGAGGGATATAATACAGACTAAATAAAAAACAAAGCATTTAATGGCCATAAAAATGGAAAATTATCTGTTAATGAATTGTCAGCATCTACCCCAGGGCTTGGGTCTAGCTGAATCATGATCAGAGGGCTGCTGGTGAGGAAGAGAAAGAGGATGAGAAAAAGAAAGCCCTCCATCTTGAGAGGACCTGTGAATTGGAAAGAATGAGACAAAGAGACAGAGTAGAAGTGGACAAAGGTAGCCTGAGCCTAGGTAGCCCAAGCAACTCGTGCTGCGCTTGAGCCACTGCTTGAGCCCCTCAGGCAAATTGGGCATCTTTATTTATAATACAAGGAGACACTACACATGCATATTTCACAACATTTCATAGATTCATTGCTAGATTACAGACAATAAGAAGCAGGTAACAAATCTATAAGGATTTAGTTATACTGGGCCAGGTGTATCCCTTGGTGATAATCCCATCAAGAGAAAGTCCCATAGTCTTCTAATGCAGAGAAGTCTAGCTGTAGGTGTGGGGAAGAAGGCTAAAGAACTTCTCTATAAAGAGCGCACCACCATACCCAGAGAAGGCTAAAGAACCTTTCAAATGCAGAGCAGGGGTTGGACTTTGCTAATTGGGCTCAAGATGTCTCTTAAAGTTTATCAGATGTGTCTGTTGGAATGCCCCTAGCAATTTCCACCATTCCCTCTGTCTGCAGCAAGGATCAAGTAAAGGACAAATTACAAGGTTCTGCCAAAGCGCAAAAGGATAGGTGGTGTTTGCTCAGAGCATGTCCCTATACCTCAGGTTCTCTCTCTAAACGTGTCCCCACAGAAAATGTAAATAGTAATATCTTTTTTATTATCTTATTTTTTACATTCAATCACTGTACATTTTAACAGAATACAAAATGAATTTTCCCAGAATGAATACACTGTATATTAGTTCAAAGTTATTATCATATACATGATCATAACTACATAATTTTCCAATTTTGTGTCCATTAAATGTTTTGCTTCTTTTTACACTTGATTCTCTCCTCCCTCCCCCACCAATTTCCCACTCTCTTCCCATGCTGTCTCTAGTATACATGGTTGCTCTCCATGTTTTCAGACCTTCCAACCTTTCAGTTTCTGACCTAGATTATAAATCTTCAGAATATGGAGTATAGATTTTGGTATATATTAAGTAGACATAAAATGTCTCATACTCTATCTTGCTCTGCTTAGCATTAAATCTTCCATATTCATCCACATTATATATGTAAAAAAAAAACAGAGTCTCATTGTTTGTAAGCACTGAATAGTATTCCATAGTGTATAAATGCCACATTTTTTCAACCCATTTATCTGTTCTTGAACTATTGGGTTGATTCTATATCTTAGCAATTGTGAATAATGTTGCAATAAATATGGATGTGCAAATGTTTTTTAAACTGAGTGTATCTATATCCTTTTTGTGGATAAGCAGTAGTGACATTACTGGATGGTATGGCAGCTCTGTTTGTATTTCTTGGATGGATCTTCATATTGTTCAAAGTGGTTGTAATAATTTACATCATCGCCAAAATTGAAGTGTTCCCTTGTTACCACAGTCTCACCAGCACTTAAAATTCTTTATTTCTTTAATCTTAGCCATTCTGACTAGGGCTAGGTGGTATCTCATTGTGATATTGATTTGCATCTTGTTATGATAAGAGATATTGAGCATTTTTTTCATGCTGTTTTTGGCTATTTATATGTCTCCCTCATAAAGTTGTTTGTTCAGCTCAAAGCTGTGGTAATCAAAACAACATGGTACTGGCACAGAAACAGACATGTGGACCAATGGAACAGAATAGGGTCCCCAGAAATAAATTCCCAAACATGCAGTCAACTGATTTTTGAAAAGGGGTACCAGTCAATCCAGTGGAAAAAGGAAAACGTCTTCAGCAAATGGTGCTGAAAAAACTGAATTCCCACCTGCAAAAAGATGAATCAGAAACCCTACCTCTCACCTTGGACAAAAATCAAGTCAAGGTGGAGCAAAGATTTAAATATAAGACCTCAAACTGTAAAACGGCTCCTGGAAAACACTGGGTAAACTCTGGGAGACATTGGGGTAGGGAAACACTTCTTACATAAGACCCCCAAAGCACACTCGATAATCCCCAAAATAGACAAGTGGGATTACATCAGACTAAGAAGTTTCTGCATGCCAAAAGACACAGTAATTGGTGTGAATCAACAGTCCTCAGAATGGCAAAATATTTTTGTAAATTATGCATCAGATAAGGGACTGATAACCAGAATACACAAGAAACTCAAACAGCTGTTTGGGAAAAAGATGATCAACCCCATTAAAACATGGGAGAATGAGTTGAAAAAACCACTCTCTAAAGATGACATTCGAATAGCCAAAACGTATATGAAAAAATGCTCAACATCCCTCATTGTAAGAGAAATGCAGATCAAAACAACAATGAGAAACCACCTAACCGCAGTCATAATGTCTAAGATTGAAAAACCAAAAAATGATAAATGTTGGCAGGGGTGTAGTGAAAGGGGAACTCTGTTACACGGCTGGTGGGAATGTCAATTAGTCCAGTCACTGTGGAGAACTATTTAGAGATTCCTCAAAAATCTACAAATAGAACTACCATATGATCCAGCAATCCCACTTCTTGGTATCTGCCAAAAGGACAGAAGAATTCTTCATCAGAAAAGTGCTTGCACATCAATGTTTATTGTGGCACTATTCACGATTGCTATGACATGGAACCAACCCAAATGCCCCCAAACAGATAAATGGATTGAAAAACTGTGGCACATATACTCTATAGAATACTATTCAGCCATTAAAAAAAGACCCTGGCTTTTGACAGAACGTGGAGGAATATGAAAGATTTACTACTGAGTGAAGCAAGCCAGGCTATGAAGGAGAGACATTGTGTGTCACCCCTTAATATATACCGTGTGTCCACACTCTATAACTGAAACTGATTGACTGAAGGATATAGAAACACAGTAATGGGTGTAAATACCAGATATAGTGTGTGTGGAAGAGTAGGGCCTGAGGAAGAACATTTAGAAGAAAAGTACGAAGGCAAAGCATTAATGGGACAAAGAAATGTGGTATTATCTGTTGAATATATTTTATAATTTTATCAACTGGCCTAGGGAAAAATGTTCACATACTGAAATATTCACTTTGTAAGTTAAATAATATGATTGAACGTATAAAAAAATAAAATTTTAACAAAATAAAAAAGAGTTATTTATTCTATGTTATTATTATTTTTTTTAATTTTTAATTTGACCAGAAATAGAGAAAGGGAAAGCAAAAAAATCAAGCCACCAAGTTTATGACTTGAACCGTTGTCAGCCTCTTGGGAGTCCAGCATCCCAACCACTATGCCACCAGTCAGTCCCTTATTTATTTACTTTATTTATTTTATATTACATCTAGTCACATATATATTTACAGTGAATAACATTTTTTTTCTATATGATTACTCTGCATGTCAGTCAAGGCAAAGACATTACTATATACATCATCCTCACCAAATAGCTGTTCATTTTTTGTTCAATTAAACATAATTTTTTTTCTTTTTGTTCCCCTGTTCCCCTTCATGCTCTGTCCATTACCCACACCCATATAACCCCTATCCTTACTATCTCTAGTATATACCCCTCCCCGTTACTATACCTTCCAAACTTTCAGTTTCTGCTATAGAGCACAGAGAATCAGTATATATTGAGTGGGGACATAAAAAAATCTGTCTTTCATAGTCTGACCTGCTTCACTTAGCATTACATCTTTCATATTCATCCACTTTGTATCAAATGTCACGATCTCATTTTTTTTATTGTTTAGTAGTATTCCATAGGGTACATATGCCACATTTCTTCAATCCAATCGTCTGTTTTTGGACATTTGGGTTGATTCCATGACCTAGTGATCATAAATAATGCTGTAATAAAAAAGATGTACAAGTGTTTTACTGATTGAACATTTTAAAAAATATTTTATTATTTATACACCTAATTGCTATATATAATTTAGACTGTAAAGACAATTTACCCAGAATGGTATACACCTCAGACCAGTCCAGTTGAGAATACTATACATGTCATCATCAACACATAATAAACCATATCTGTGTTCCACAAATGTCTTACCTCTCTATTTTCCCCCCAAATTACTTTCCCTACATTCTTCCTCTCTCCAACTGAGGGTTTTTCTATCCTTTGGGTAAATACTTAAAAATGGAGTTACTGGGTTGTATGATAGTTCTAAATATGGGTTTCTAAAGAATCTCCATGTCATTTTCCAAAATGGTTGTACTGATTTACATTCCCACCAACAGTGTATGAGAGTGCTGTTTTATCACAGCCTCGAAGCACTTAGCATTATTATAATTTTTTCAAATTTTAACAATTCTGACTGGGGTTAAGTGGTATCTCATTGTGGTTTTGACTTGAATTTCTCTTATGATAAGAGATGCTGAGTATCTTTTTATATTCTTTGAGGCTGTTCATATGTCTTCTTCAGAGAATTATCTGTTCAGCTCATTATTTCATTTTTTAATTGAGTTGATTGTATTTGTGTGTGTGTGTGTGTGTGTGTGTGTGTGTGCATGTCTGTGTAAGCTGCTTGAGTTCTCTGTATATTCTGATTATTAGTCCCTTATATGAGGTATAATTTCCAAATATATTCTCCCACTCTGAGAGCTGTCTTCTCATTCTACTTCTCATCCTAGTAGAGTCCCTTTTGTCTATTTTGGGAAGTATTGCTTGTGCTTTGAAGGTCTTATTTAAGAGTCTCTGCCTATCAAAGGTATCCAAGAGTTTTTCCTGTGTTTTCCACTAATTTTAATGGTTTTATGTTGTGATCATCAATACAGTTCATGTTCATTTTTGTTAAAGGTAAGAGATAAGGGTCTACCTTCATTCTTCTGCAAGTGGATATGCAGTTATCCCAGCACCATTTGCTGAAGATATTTTATTTTTCCCACTGGATTGTCTTGTACCTATGCTGGCTGTATGTTTTGGGGTTTATTTGTCTGTTCTCATTTCTGTTCCATTGATCTGTCTGCTTTTGCATGAATACCATGCTGTTTTAATGATCATAGCTTTATAATATGTTTTGAGGATGGGAAACGAGATACTGCCTACTTTATTCTACTTGCATAGTATTGTATTGGCAACACAGGGCCTTTCATGCTTCTAGATAAATTTTAAGAGTGTTTTCTCTATTTTCTTGAGGAATATCTCTGGTAGTTTGATTGGAATTGCATTGAATTTGTAGAGTAATTTGGGGTAAGATTGTCATGTTGATTATATTACTTATTCCAATCCAGGAACATGAGATATTTTTATACTTCTTTGGTATCATTTTTTATTTCATTTTCTAGCATTTCATAGTTTTTCTCATAAAGATCTTTGATATCTTTTCTATGGTTTATTCCTAGATATCTTATTGGTTTTGTGATTATTGTAAATGGGATTTCTTTCTTCAATTATGTCTCAGTTTGCCCATTGTTGGTGTATACAAATACTATGGATTTTTGTATGTTGATTCTGTGTCCTGCCACTTTGCTATATTTTTTTTGCCACTTCCAGGAGGCTTTTTTTTTTGGTGAATTCTTTTGGATTTTCTATGTATAGCATCATGTCATCTGCAAAAAGAGATCATTTCACCTCATCTTTTCCTATATGGATGCTTTTATTTGACTCTCTTGTATAATGGAATTGGCTAGAACTTCCAATATTATGTCAAGGACTGAAGAAAGAGGGCACCCTTGCTTTTCCCCAGTTTTTAGTAGAAGGGATTTCAGCTTTTACCCATTCTGTATTATGTTAGCTATGAGTTTTTCATAGATGGTTTTTATTGTGTTAAGGAATGTCCCTGCTATGCCAATTTTGTTGAGAGTATTAATAATAAAAGGACGTTGTATTTTATAGAATGCTTTTTCTGCACTGATTGATATGATTAAATGGTTTCTATCTTGTCTTGTGAAGCATTACATTTTAATTAATTTATTTATTTTTATTTCTTGTTCTTTTATACATTTAACCACATTATTTTGCTTACAAAGTGAATACTGAAACATGTGTACAGTTCTTCCTAGTCCAGTTCATAATATTATAAAATTATCTTCAAGAGATAATACCACATTTCTTTGTCCCATTAATGCTTTGCCTCTCTATTTTTCTTCTAAATGTCCTTCCTCAGACTCTACTCTTTTGCAAACACTATATCTGATGTTCACAATAATTTACTGTGTTTCTATATTCTTTAGTAAATCAGTTTCAGTCATAGGGTGCAGACACTTGATATATATTAAGTAGGGACATAAAATGACTTTCCTTCATAACCTGGCTTCCTTCACTCAGCAGTAAATCTTCCATATACTTCCACTTTCTGTCAAAAACCAGGGTCTTGTTTTATAAAGCAGAATAGTATTTTATAGAGTATATGTGCCACAGTTTTTCAATCCATCCATCTGTTCATGGGCATTTGGGTTGGTTCAATGTCATAGCAATTGTGAATAATGCCACAATGAACATTGATGTGTGAGCACATTTACAATGAAAAATTCTTCTGTCCTTTGGGTAGATACCAAGGAGAGGGGTTGCAGGATCATATGGTAGTTCTAATTGTAGATTTCTGAGGAATCTCCAAATCGTTCTTCACAGTGACTGGACCAAATTATATTCCCACCAGCAGTGTAAGAGGGTTTTCCTCTCACGAAAGCCCCGCCAGCACTTTAAAAAAAAAAATCTTAGTCATTCTGACTGGGGTTAGGTGGTATCTTGCTGTTGTTTTGATCTGCATTTCCCTAACAATGAGGGATGCTGAGCATTTTTTCATAAACCTTTTGGCTATTCAAATGTCACCCTTAGAGAGTGGTTTTTTCAACTAATTTCCCCGTCTTTTAATAGGGTTGATCATCCTTTTTCCAAACAGGTGCTTGGGTTCTTTGTGTATTCCCGTATCTGACACCTAGGTTACAAAGATATTTTCACATTCTGAGGGCTCTTGATTCACAATAATTACTGTGTCTTTTGCCATGCAGAAACTTCTTAGTCTGATGTAATCCTACTTGTCTATTTTGGGGATTATCAACTGTGATTTTGGGGTCTTATTTAAGAAGTCTTTGCCTACTCCCATGTGTCCCAGTGTTTCCCCAGTGTTTTCCAGGAGCTGTTTTATAGTTTGAGGTCTTAGGTTTAGATCTTTGATCCACCTTGAATTGATTTTTGTCGTAGGGGTTCAGATTCATCTTTCTGCAAGGTGGAAATCCAGTTTTTCCAGGACCATTTCCCTGAAGTGATTTCCCTGTTCCCACTGGATTGACTGGTACCCCTTGTCAAAAATCAGTTGACTGTATGTTTATGAATTTATTTTTGGGGAAACTATTATGTTTCATTGGTACGCATGTCTGTTTCTGTGACAGTACCATGCTGTTTTGATTACCACAACTTAATTGTGTATTCTTGGGTGAGAGAGTGTGATGCTGCCCACTCCACTCTTCTTGTGCAGAATTGCTTTGCGATACGGGGTATTTTATAATTCCAGAAAAATTTCATGATTGTCTTTTTTAGATATGTAAGAATGTGTCTGCCACTTTGATTGGGATTGCATTAAGTATGTAGATTAGAGAGTGGCCCTTGCTCTGCAAGAGACCTCCAGTTTCATCTCTAGGCCCCTAGAAAGTGTACATAAGTAGGCTGTTCCTAACTTCACTGGAGTAGCTGGGAAAAAACAAAGAATGAAGGTCATTCTTCCCTGCATACAGGACATGTCATCACTCTAAGAGGCATTGATTCTTTCATCAAAAACCATAAATGAAGTGCCTTATATGCGCCAAACACCATCAACACAAATACGAGTGAAGGAACACCTCCGATAAGAGAGTGGGATTTCGGCCTTGGTCTGGATAAAGGTCAACGTCTGGAAGCTGTTTAAAAATGCTAACTTTTCCAAGGTATTTTAGGACACACAAGAAATGAAGATTTTTTACTGATAATTCAGCCTTCAGCAAACAAGCTAGCGTGGTAGGGAGCCCCCTTCCCAGCCTTCTATCTCTGTTTTTGTGTCTCTGTTTTTGTCTCCCCCTGCCTCTGTCTTCCCATTTTTTTTTGTAATTTTTCCTTCTTACATTTTTTTAAGGTAACGCTTTTCTCTTGCTCTCAGCTCCACCTTTTATCTTGATAATCATCACTCTGGTGCTCCCACCAGGCAGGAGAGGCCAGGTCTTCAGAAGATTCCTTATGGCTCCTGCCAACAAGGTATTACAGGGAACACGAGAAATGAAGATTTTCTACTGATAATTCAGCCTCCAGCAAACAAGCTAGCATGTCAGGGAGTCCCCCACCAGCCTTCTATCTCTGTTTCTGTGTCTCTGTCTCTGTATCTCCCTGCTTCTGCCATCCCATTTTTTTTGGTAATTGTTCTCTTTTCAATTTTTTTTAAAGGTAAAGTTTTTCTCTTGCTCCCAGCTCCAACTTTTATCTTGTTAATTATCGCTTTAGTCCTCCCACCAAGGCAGGAGAGGCCAGGTCTTCAGAAGAAGATTCCTCATGGCTCCTGTGAACTAGGAAGGAGAAGCCAGGTCTTCAGAAGATTCCTCATGGCTCCTGCAAACTAGGGATTTCAGGGCACACCAGAAATTAAGATTTCTACTGATAATTCAGACTCCAGCAAACAAGCTAGCATGGTATAGAGCCCCCCCGCACCAGTCTTCTATCTCTGTTTCAGTGTCTCTGTCTCTCCCTGCTGCTGCCTTTCCATTCTTTTTGTAATTTTTCCTTTTTACATTTTTTTAAAGGTAAAGTTTTGCTCTTGCTTCCAGCTCCACCTTGTATCTTGTTAATTATCTCTCTGTTCCTCACACGCAGGCAGGAGAGGCCAGGTCTTTAGAAGAAGATACCTCCTGGCTCTTGCGAACTGGGTATTTCAGTGCACTCGAGAAATGAATATTTTCTACTGATAATTCAGCCTACAGCAAACAAGCTAGTGTGGTAGGGAGTCCCCACCCAGCCTTCTATCTCTGTTTCTCTGTCTCTGTCTCTCCCTGCTTCTGTCTTCCCATTTTTTTTGTAATTGTTCTCTTTTACATAGTTTTTAAAGGTAAAGTTTTTCTCTTGCTCCCAGCTCCACCTTTTTCTTGTTAATTACTGCTTTTGTCCTTCCACCCAGGCAGGAGAGGCCAGGTCTTTAGAAGAAGATTCCTCATGTCTCCTGCGAACTAGGTATTTCAGGGCACACAAGAAATGAAGATTTTCTACTGATTATTCAACCTCCAGCAAAGAAGCTAGCGTGGCAGGAGAGGCCAGGTCTTCAGAAGAAGATACCTCATGGCTCCTGTGAACTAGGAAGGAGAAGCCAGGTCTTCAGAAGAAGATTCCTCAAAGCTCCTGCAAACTTGGGATTTCAGGGCAAATGGGAAATGAAGATTTTCTACTGATAATTCAGCCACCAGCAAACAAGCTAGCATGGTAGGTAGCCACCCACCCCAGCCTTCTACTCTCTGTTTCTTTGTCTAACTCTCTATCTCTCCCTTCTTCTGTCTTCCCATTTTTTTGTAATTTTTTTTCTACATTTTTCTAAAGGTAAAGTTTTTCTCTTGCTCTCAGCTCCAGCTTTTATCTTGTTAATTATCACTCTGGTGCTCCCACGCAGGCAGGAGAGGCCAGGTCCTCAGAAAAAGATTACTGATGGCTCCTGCGAACTAGGAAGGAGAAGCCAGGTCTTCAAAAGAAGATTCCTCATGGCTCCTGCAAACTTGGAATTTCAGGGCACATGAGAAATGAAGATTTTCTACTGGTAATTCAGCTACCAGCAAACAAGCTAGCATGGTAGCAAGACCCCACCCCAGCCTAATATCTCTGTTTCTTTGTCTAACTCTCTGTCTCTGCTCCTGTCTTCCCATTTTTTTTGTAATTTTATTTCTACCTTTTTTTAAAGGTAAAGTTTTTCTCTTGCTCTCAGCTCCACCTTTTATATCGTTAATTATTGCTTTGGTGCTCCCACGCAGGCAGGAGAGGCCAGGCCTTCAGAAGAAGATTCCTCATGGCTCCTGTGAACTAGATATTTCAGGGCACACGAGAAATGAAGATTTTCTACTGATAATTCAGCCTCCATCAAACAAGCTAGCGTGGTAAGGAGCCCACCCCTAGCCTTCTATCTCTGTTTCTGTGTCTCTGTCTCTGTCTCTCCGAGCTTCTGTCTTCTCATTTATTTGTAATTGTTTCTTTTTATATTTTTTTAAAGGTAAAATTTTTCTCTTGCTCCCAGTTCCACCTTGTATTTTGTTAATTATCACTCTGTTCCTCCCACCCAGGCAGGAGAAGCCAGGTCTTCAGAAGAAGATACCTCCTGGATCCTGCGAACAAGGTATTTCAGTGCACTCGAGAAATGAATATTTTCTTTTTTTTTTTCTAAGTTATTATTTTCTGTTTGTCTTTTTTTTTAATTTATTTTTGTATTTACATTAAATCACATTGTTTAGCTTACAATGTGAGCATTTCAATATGTGAACAATTCTCCCCAGTCCCGTTGATCAAAATATTTTCAACTGATAACACCACACTTCCCCATCCCGTCAATGTGAGAAATGAATATTTTCTACTGATAATTCAGCTTCCAGCAAACAAGCTAGTGTGGTAGGGAATCCCCCCAGCCTTCTATCACTGTTTCTGTGTCTCTTTCTCTGTCTCTCCCTGCTTATGTCTTCCCATTTTTTTTTTTGGTAATTTTTCCCATTTACATATTTTTTTAAAGGTAAAGTTTTTCTCTTGCTCCCAGCTCCACCTTTTTCTTGTTAATTACCACATTTTTCCTTCCACCCAGGCAGGATAGGCCAGGTCTTCAGAAGAAGAGTCCTCATGGCTCCTGCAAACTAGGAAGGAGAAGCCAGGTCTTCAGAAGAAGATTCCTCAAAGCTCCTGCAAACTTGGGATTTCAGGGCACACGAGAAATGGGGATTTTCTACTGATAATTCAGCCACCAGCAAACAAGCTAGCGGGGTAGGGAGCCCCCCACCACAACCTTCTATCTCTGTTTATTTGTCTAACTCTCTATCTCTCCCTGCTTCTGTCTTCCTATTTTTTTGTAATTTTATTTCTACCTTTTTTTAAAGGTAAAGTTTTTCTCTTGCTCTCAGCTCTACCTTTTATCTTGTTAATTATTGCTCTGGTGCTCCCACACAGGCAGGAGAGGCCAGGTCTTCAGAAGAAGATTCCTCACAGCTCCTGCAAACTAGGTATTTACTGATAATTCAGACTCCAGTGAAAAAGCTATCGTGGTATAGAGCCCCCCACACCAGTCTTCTATCTGTGTTTCAGTGTCTCTGTCTCTCCCTGCTTCTGTCTTCCAATTTTTAAAATTTTTTTCTTTTTACATTTTTTTAAAGGGAAAGTTTTTCTCTTGCTCCCTGTTCTACTTTGTATCTTTTTAATTGTCACTCTGTTCCTCCCACCCAGGCAGGAGAGGCCAGGTATTCAGAAGAAGATATCTCATGGCTTCTGTGAACAAGGTATTTCTGAGCACATGAGAAATGAAGATTTTCTACTGATAATTCAACCTCCAGCAAAGAAGCTAGCGTGGGAGGGAACCACCCCCAGTCTTCTATCTCTGTTTCTGTGTCTCAGTCTCTTACTCTCCCTGATTCTGTCTTCCTTTTTCTTTTTTTTAAATTTTTTCTTTCTAAATTTTTTTAAAGGTAGTTTGTCTCTTGCTCTCAGCTCCACCTTTTATCTTGTTAATTATTGCTCTGGTGCTCCCACCCAGGCAGGAGAGGCCAGGTCTTCAGAACAAGATGCCTCATGGCTCCTGTGAACTAGGTATTTTAGGTCACACGAGAAATTAAGATTTTCTACTGATAATTCAGCCTCCAGTAAACGAGCTAGCATGGTAGTGAACCCCTCCCTTGGGCCTTCTATCTCTGTTTCTGTGTCTCTGCCACTGTCTCTCCCTGCTTCTGTCTTCCCATTTTTTGTAATTTTTCCTTTTTAAATTTTTTTGAAGGTATCATTTTTCTCTTGCACTCATCTCCAACTTTTGTCTTGTTAATTGTCACTCTGGTCCTCTCACCCAGGCAGGAGAGGCCAGGTCTTCAGCAGGAGATTCCTCATGGCTCCTGAAAACTAAGTATTTCAGGGTACACGAGAAATGAAGATTTTTGACTGATAATTCAGCCTCCAGCAAACAAGATAGCATGGCAGGGAACACCCCTTTCCCATTCTTCTATCTCTGTCTCTCCCTGCTTCTGTCTTCCCATTCTTTTGTAATTTTTCCTTTTTATATTATTTAAAGGTGAATTTTTTCTCTTGCTCTCAGCTCCACCTTTTATCTTATTAATTATCGCTCTTCTGCTCCCACCAAGGCAGGAGAGGCAATGCCGTCAGAAGAAGATACCATCTGGCTGCTGCGAACTAGGTATTTCAGGGCACATGAGAAATGAAGATTTTGTACTGATAATTCAGCCTTCAGCAAACAAGCTAGCGTGGTAGGGAGCCCATCCCCAGCATTCTATGTCTGTTTCTGTGTCTCTGTCTTTGTCTCTCCCTGCTTCTGTCTTCCCATTTTTTTTGTAATTTTTCCTTTTTACATTTTTTTAAAAGGTAACATTTTTCTCTTGCTCTCAGCTTCACCTTTTATCTTGTTAATTATCGCTCTGGTGTGCCCACCCAGGTAGGAGAGGCCAGATCTTCAGAAGAAGATTCCTCATGGCTCTTGCAAACTAGGTATTTCAGGGCACACGAGAAATGAAGATTTTCTACTGATAATTCAGCCTCCAGCAAACAAGCTAGCATGTTAGGGAGTCAACCCCCAGCCTTCTATCTCTGTTTCTGTGTCTCTGTCTCTGTCTCTCCCTGCGTCTGTCTTCCAATTTTTTTGTTATTGTTCTCTTTTACTTTTTTTTTTTTAAAGTTAAAGTTTTTTTCTTGCTCCCAGCTCCAACTTTTATCTTTTTTATTATTACTTTGGTCCACTCACCCAGCAAAGAAGCTAGAGAGGCAGGAGAGGCCAGATATTCAGAAGAAGATTCCTCATGGCTCCTGCAAGGTTGGGATTTCATGGCACATGAGAAACAATGATTTTCTATTGATAATTCAGCCTCCAGCAAACAAGCTAGCGTGGTAGGGAACCCCACCCACAGCCTTCTATCTCTTTTTTTGTGTTTCTGTCTCTGTATCTCCCTGCTTCTCTCTTCTTATTTTTTTTGTAATTTTTCTTTTTGCATTTTTTTAAAGGTAAAGTTTTTCTCTTGCTCTCAGCTCCACCTATTGTCTTGTTAATTATCGCTCTGGTTCTCCCACCCAGGCAGGAGAGGCCAGGTCTTCAGAAGATTCTACATGGCTCCTGCAAACTAAGTATTTCAGGGAACACGAGAAATGAAGATTTTCTACTTATAATTCTGCCTCCAGCAAAAAAAACAAGTGTGGTAGGGAGCCCCCCCTCCCAGTCATTTATCTCTGTTTCTGTCTCTCCCTGCTTCTGTCTTCCTTTTTTTTGGTAATTTTTTTCTTTTTACATTTTTTAAAAGGTAATATTTTTCTCTTGCTCTCAGCTCCACCTTTTATCCTGTTAATTATTGCCCTAGTCCTCCCACCCAGGCAGGAAAGGCCAGGTCTTCAGAAGAAGATTCCTCATGGCTCCTGCGATGTAGGTATTTTTGGACACACAAGAAATGAAGATTTTCAACCGATAATTCAACCTCCAGCAAACATGCAAACCTGGTAGGGAGCCCCCCCCCCTCCATCCTTATATCTCTATTTCAGTGTCTCTTTTTTCTGTCTCTCCCTGCTTCTGTATTCCCATTTTTTAAATTTTTTTCTTTTTATACTTTGTTGAAGGTAAAGTTTTTCTCTTGCTCTCAGCTCCACTTTTTATCATGTTAATTATCGCTCTGGTCCTCCCACTGAGGGAAGAGAGGCCAGGACTTCAGAAGAAGATTCCTCATGGCTACTGCGAAGTAGGCATTTCAGGGCACACAAGTAATGAAGATTTTGTACTGATAATTCAGCCTCCAGCAAACAAGATAGCGTGTTTGGGATCCACCTCCTGCCTTGTATCTCTGTTTCTCTGTCTCTGGCTCGGTCTCTTCCTGTTTCTTTCTTCCTATTTTTTCTGTAATTATTTCTTTTTACATTTTTTTAAAGGTAAACATTTTCTCTAGCTCTCTGCTCCACCTTTATATTCTTAATTATCGCTCTGGTTCTCCCACCCAGGCAGGAGAGGCCAGGTCTTCAGTAAAAGATTCCTTATGGCTCCTGAAAACTACATATTTCAGGGCACACGAGAAATGAAGATATTCTACTGATAATTCAGCCTCCAGCAAACAAGCTAGAGTGGTTGGGAGTCCCTCCCAGTGTTCTATCTCTGTTTCAGTGTCTCTGTCTCTGTCTGACCCTGCATCAGTCTTCCCATTTTTTTTGTAATTGTTCCTTTTTATTTTTCTTAAAGGTAAAGTTTTTCTCTTGCTCTCAGCTCAACCTTTTATCTTGTTAATTTTCGCTCTCGTCCTCCCACAAAGGCAGGAGAGGCCAGGATTTCAGAAGATTCCTCATGGCTACTGAGAATTAGGTATTTGAGGATACATGAGAAATGAAGATTTTCAACTGATAATTCAGCCTCCAGCAAACAAGCTAGTGTGGTAGGTAGTCCACCCCCTCCTTTTTATCTCTTAACCACCATGCCACTTGCTGCCTCCCCTTTTTTATCTCTGTTTCTGTGTCTCTGTCTCTGTATCTTCCAGCTTCTGTCTTCCAATTTTTTTGTAACTTTCCTTTTCACATTTTTTAAGGTAATGTTTTTCTCTTTCTCTCAGCTCCACCTTTTATCTTGTTACTTATTGTTCTGCTATCCCACCCCGGCAGGAGAGGCCAGGTCTTCAGAAGAAGATCCCTCATGGCTCCTACGAACTAGGTACTTCAGGGCACATGAGAAATGAAGATTTTCTACTAATAATTCATCCTCCAGCAAACAAGCTAACATGGTATAGAGCCTCCAACCTGCCTTCTATCTCTGTTTCTTTGTCTCTGTCTCTGTCCCTACCTGTTCCTGTCTTCCCAAGTTTTTTGTAATTTTTCCTTTTTACATTTTTTTAAAGGTAAAGTTTTTCTCTTGCTCTCAGCTCCACCTTTTATCTTGTTAATTATCACTCTGGTCCTCCCACCCAGGCTTGAGAGGCCAGGTCTTCAGTAGAAGATTCCTCATGGCTCCGGCGAACTAGGTGTTTCAGGGCACACGAGAAATGAAGATTTTCTACTGATAATTCAGTCTCCAGCAAACAGGCTAGCGTGGTAGAGAATCCTCCCATAGCTTTCTATCTCTGTTTTTGTGTCTCTGTCTCTCTCTCTCTCCCTGCTTCTCTCTTCCTATTTTTTTTGGTAATTTTTCTTTTTACATATTTTTTAAAGGTAAAGTTTTCTTCTTGCTCTCAGCTCCACCTTTTATCTTGTTAAATATTACTCTGCTCATCCCACCAAGGCAGGGGAGGCCAAGTCTTCAGAAGAAGATTCTTCATGGCTCCTGCTAACTAGGTGTTTCAGGGTACACAAGAAATGAAGATTTTCTACTGGTAATTCAGCCTCCAGGAACAAGCTAGTGTGGTAGGGAACCCCCCCATCCTTCTATCTCTTTTTGTGTGTCTCTGTCTCTGTATCTCCCTGCTTCTCTCTTCCTACTTTATTTATTTATTTTTTTGCATATTTTTTAAAGGTAAAGTTTTTCTCTTGCTCTCAGCTCCACATTTTATCTTATCAATTATCGCTCTGGTCTTCCCAGCAAGGAAGGAGAGGCCAGGCCTTCACAAGAAGATTCCTCATGGCTCCTGCGATTTAGGCATTTCAATGCACACAAGAAATGAAGATTTTCTACTGATAATACATCCTCCAGGAAACATGCTAGTGTTGTAGGGAGCTAACCCCCAGCCTTCTATCTCTGTTTCTTTGTCTCTGTCTCTTTCTCCCTACATCTGTCTTCCCATTGTTTGTAATTTTTCCATTTTACATTTTTTTTAAAGGGAAAGTTTTTTTTCTTGCTCTCAGTTCAACCTTTTATCTTGTTAATTATCATTCTGGTCCTTCAACCCAGGCAGGAGAGGCCAGGTCTTCAGAAAAAGATTTCTTATGGCTCCTGCGAACTACGTATTTCAGAGCACACGAGAAATGAAGATTTTCTACTGATTATTCAGGTACCAGCAAACAAGCTAGTGTGGTAATGAGCCAACTCCCAGCCTTCTATCTCTGTTGGTTTGTCTCTGTCTCTCTCTCCCTGCTTCTGTCTTCCCATTTTTTTGTAATTTTTTATTTTTATATATTTTTTAAAGGTGAAGTTTTTCTCTTGCTCTCAGCTCCACCTTTTATCTTGCTAATTATTGCTCTGCTCATCCTACCCAGGCAAGAGAGGCCAGGTCTTCAGAAGAAGATTCCTCATGGCTCCTGTGAATTAGAAATTTCAGGGCATGTGAGAAATCAAGATTTTCTACTGATAATTCAGCCTCCAGCAAACAAGCTGTCATGGTAGGGAGCTCCCCCCACCTCCTATCTCTGTTTCTGTGTCTCTGTCTCTGAACCTCCCTGCTACTGTCTTTCCATTTTATTTGTAATTTTTCCTTTTTATATTTTTTTAAAATGTAAAGTTTTTCTCTTGCCCTCAGTTCCACCTTTTATCTTGTGAATTATTGCTCCAGTCCTCCCACCCTGGCAGGAGAGGAGAGGTCTAAAGAAGGAGATTCCTCATGGCTCCTGTGAACTAGGAATTTCCAGGCACATGAGAAATGAAGATTTTCTACTGATAATATAGCCTCCAGAAAATAAGCTAGCATGGTATGGAGCCCTCTCCCCAGCCTTCTATCTCTGTTTTGGTGTCTCTGTCTCTGTCTCTCCCAGCTTCTGTCTTTACATTTTTTTGTAATTTTCCCTTTTTACATTTTTTTTGGAGAGGTTTTTCGCTATAGGGCATGTGCGCTCACCAGAAAGACAGAGAGAGACAGAGACAGAAAGTGAGAAATCACCCCCCGGGGGGATGGCCACACCGCAATCCCTTCTCCTCCATTCTCCTCTCAGGATCTTAGGCACGCACGCACACGCGCCTGGCTTGAGTTTTAAGCCACCGGGTCTGGGACGTGAACCACGGTCAACTACGTGGGAGTCCAGTGACATAGCCATTACACTAACTGCTGGTCCCATTTTTACATTTTTTTAAAGGTAAAGTTTTTCTCTTACTCTCAGCTCCACCTTTTACCTTGTTACTAATTGCTCTGCTATCCCACCCAGGCAGGAGAGGCCAGGTCTTCAGAAGAAGATTCCTCATGGCTCCTATGAACTTGATACTTCAGGGCACATGAGAAAAGAAGTTTTTCTATGGATAATACAGCCTCCAGCAGACAAGCTGTCATGGTAGGGAGCTCCCCCCTGCCTCCTATCTCTGTTTCTGTGTCTCTGTCTCTGAGTCTCCCTGCTCTGTCTTTTCATTTTATTTTTATTTTTTCTTTTTATATTTTTCTTAAATGTAAAGTTTTTCTCTTACTCTCAGCTCCACCTTTTATTTTGTGAATTATCGCTCTGGTCCTCCCACCCTGGCAATAGAGGCGAGGTCTTCAGAAGAAGATTCCTCATGCCTCCTGTGAACTAGGGATTTTAGTGTACATGAGAAATGAAGATTTTCTACTGGTAATATAGCCTCCAGAAAACAAACTAGCATGGTATGGAGCCCCCTTCCCAGCTCTTTCTTTTTCAGTGTCTCTGTCTCTGTCTCTCCCAGCTTCTGTCTTTCCAGTTTTTTGTAGTTTTTCCTTTTTACATTTTTTTAAAAGGTAAAGTTTTTCTCTTCCTCTCAGCTCTACCTTTTATCTTGTTAATTATCACTCTGGTCCTCCCACCCAGGTAGGAGAGGCCATGTCTTCAGAAGAATATTCCTTATGGCTCCTGCAAAGTAGGTATTTCAAGGCATGCGAGAAATGAAGATTTTCTACTGATAATTCAGCCTCCATCAGACAAGCTAGCGTGGCAGGGAGCCCCCCACCAGCCTTCTATCTCTGTTTCTGTGTCTCTGTCTCTGTATCTCCCTGCTTCTGTCATCCCATTTTTTTTTGTAATTTTTCTCTTTTCAATTTTTTTTTTTTGGAGAGGTTTTTCGCTATAGGGTGCGTGCGCTCGCCAGACAGACAGAGAGAGACATAGAGACAGAAAGCGAGAAATCACCCCCCAGGGGGGATGGTCACGCTGCAATCCCTTCTCCTCCATTCTCCTCTCGGGATCTTGGGCACGCACGCACACGCGCCCGGCGTGAGTTGTAAGCCACCGGGTCCGAGACGCGAACAGCGGTCGACTACGTGGGAGTCCAGCGACATAGCCATTACGCTAACTGCTGGTTCCCTCTTTTCAATTTTTTTAAAGGTAAAGTTTTTCTCTTGCTCCCAGCTCCAACTTTTATCTTGTTAATTAACACTCTATACCTCCCAACCTGGCAGGAGAGGCCACATATTCAGAGGAAGATACCTCATGGATCCTGTGTACTAGGGATTTCAGGGCACACGAGAAATGAAGAATTTCTTCTAATAATTCAGCCTCCAGAAAATAAGTTAGCGTGGTATGGATGCTCTACGCCTGCCTTCTATCTCTGTTTTGGTGTCTCTGTCTCTTCCAGCTTCTGTCTTTCTTATTTTTGTAATTTTTCCTTTTTACATTTTTTTAAAGGTAAAGTTTTTCTCTTGCTCTCAGCTCCACCTTCTATCTTGTTACTTATTGCTCTGCTATCCCACCCAGGCTCGAGAGGCCTGGTCTTCAGAAAAAGATTCTTCATGGCTCCTGCAAACTAGGTACTTCAGAGCACAAGAGAAATGAAGATTTTCTACTGATAATTCAGCTGCCAGCAAACAAGCTAGCGTGGTAGAGACCCCCCCCCAGTCTTCTATCCTGTTTCTGTGTCTCTGTCTCTGTTGCTCGCTGTTTCTGTCTTCCATTTTTTTAATGTAATTTTTCCTTTTTACATTTTCTTTGAAGGTAAAGTTCTTCTCTTGCTCTCAGCTCCACCTTTTATCTTGTTAATTATCACTTTGTTCCTCCCACACAAGCAGGAGAGGCCAGGTCTCCAGAATAAGATTCCTCATTGCTCCTGCAAAGTAGGTATTTCTGGACACACGAGAAATGAAGATTTTCTACTGATAATTCAGCCACCAGCAAACAAGCTAGCGTGGTGGGGAGCCCCCCCAGCCTTCTATCTCTGTTTCTGTGTCTCTGTCTCTGTTTCTCCCTATTTCTGTCTTCCCATTTTTTTGTAATTTTTCCTTTTTACATATTTTTTAAAGGTAAAGCTTTTCTCTTGTTCTCAGCTCCACCTTTTATCTTGTTAATCATTGCTCTGGTCCTCCCATCCATGAAGGAGAGGCCAGGTCTTTAGAAAAAGATTCTTCATGGCTCCTGCGAACTAGGTATTTCTCATGGCATGTAAGTGGGCCATGATGTTTTCTATTTTGTGATTTTTTTTAAAAAAAAGAAAAGTAGTAATTACAATTTTTTCCTTTTGTTTGGCTATTTTTTTCGCTTTTTGTTGTTGTTTCTCTCTCTTTTACATTTTCTTTTTCCTTGTCTCTCTACTCTCCAATATCCATTTAAAGTGGTTTCAAATGAATCTAAGAGCACTGTAGCTAAACATCCAAATACTATTAGGGTTAAAATATTCCTCAGTATCTACTGAATCTGCTGCACCAGCGATCAGAACAGAATAGCAAAGAGATTCTAGATCACCTCTGTCTGCTTGCTCCTGAACATTCAATCTGAACTTCAAGAATTTGAAAGAAACACACCATCCATCATATGACAAGAAATCACCACCGGATCACAAGAAATATGGGAAATCAAGAAAATACCTCTCATCCAAGGGAAAAGAGTAACTCTTCTTCATCCACAAGCAGTTTGGTGAACATCATGGAAGTGTCTGATAAGGAATTTATAGCATTCATAATGTCGAAGCTAACAGAGATGGAAGAGAAGAGAGATAATGAACTGCTAAAGAGAAAGTAGAAAGAAGTTGACGAGTTCCAGGAGGTGAGGAAATTCTTGTAAGATCTGAAAGAGTAATTACAAACTTTACAAAAGACTCAAACGGAACTGTTAGAGATGAAGTATATAATACAGGAAGTCAAAATCTCCCTTGAAAGTATTAAAAGCAGACTAGATCATTTAGAAAATAGAATCTCAGATGTAGAAGAGAAATTGGCTGGCCTAGAAAAATCCACCATGAAGGCTGAGAAAATGGCCCCCAAATTTGAGAATAATATAAGAGAAGTACTAGATACCATCAAACATCCAAAGATCTGGATAACTGACATTCCAGAAGGTGAAGAGACCCATAAGGGCATTGATAATTTATTCCATGAAATCTTGCAAGAAAAATTTTCAAACCTAGAGAGGCATTTGAAGATCTAGTCCCAAGAAATACAAAGGACCCCAAATAGAATCAATCCAAGAAGGTCTTCTCCAAGACACATTATAGCCAGGTTAACCAAAATCGCAGACAAAGACAAGATACTAAGATTGGCAAGAGAAAAACATCAAGTTACCTACAAAGGACATCCCAAAAGGCTAACAGCAGATCTCTCATCGGAAACAATGTGACTGAGGAAAGAATGGAAAAATACATTCAAAGTGTTAAGAGAGAAGCAATTTCAACCAAGAATACTGTACTTGGCAAGATTATCTTTCATATGGGAAGAAAAGATAAGAACATTCTCAGATAAACAAAACCTGAAAGAATTTACCAGCACCAGACCAGATCTCCAAGAAGTTCTCAAGGGTGTGCTATATCAGGAAAATTAAATACGGTCACATGGAAATAAAAGTTCAAAAACTAAGAAAGTGGCCAACTTAATCGTGGGGTCAAGTCTGGAATTGAATATTATATCCCAGAATTTTATCAGGAAAATTGAACCAGAACAGAAGTTAAAAGTACATGAGACTGATAGGTTCATGCACCTACCATTTGAACAGAAACCTAACCTGTTTCCTGGCTTTAAGCAAAGTTCCTTGGCATTTCTTTGATTTAAGTTAAAACTGGTTTTCTTTTTTTTAATTAATTAATTAATTTATTTACATTAATTCACTGTACATCATTATAGCAAACAATATGAGATTTTTCCATTCACAGTGCACTGTATATTGGCTCAATCAAGCACATCAAGATGTGTGTTATTCTCAACACATAATTTTCCATTTCTTGTTTTCTGTATATTTTGCCTTTTTTCCCATTCTTGATTCCCTATCTCACCCTCTACCATCTCCCACCCACCTCCCACATTGTGTCTGGTATCTATTGTTGCTTTCTCTGCCTCCCCTATTTTATTGTTTCACTAAATATCTTAATAAATCTAAATATTTTCAATAGCAAGCACAGCTGAAATATACATATCCATGAACACAAGTCTGACTTTAGGCATAAACCTCAGTGAGTAGAATGAACATACTATAAAGTAGCATCTACCTAGGGCTATATAGCTTACTGCAGTCATCAGATAGGTATTTTTAATGCCCTTTTTTTTCTGAAAAAAATTTTTTCTATTAATTTACATTCATTCCCTGAGCATCATCACAACATACAAAATGTGGTTTCCCATCTAGAATAAACTGGATAGTGGCTTAATCAACTGGATAGTGGCTTAATCATGCATGTTATCATCTATAATATTCCATTTCTACTTTCATGTATATATATTTTTTTACCCCATATCTGACCCTCTGCCCTATTCCACTCTCTTATTACACTATCTCTGCTGTCTACAGTTATCTTCAATTCCTTTTCTCCCGACATTTCATTGATCACACAATATCATAAGTAATCTAACTATTTACAATAGCAAGTTCAGCTGATGGTTTCACGAAAAGCAGTTTTGAACTGGTAAGGATATTTCCTTGAAACTTAAGGTTTCAAGGTTAGTATTCTGTTCAAACATTAGGTACATGAATCCATTGACAGCTCAAGACAGGACAAAAATCCTTAAAACCGGACAACAAAGCTTAGAAGAAAAGCATCAATATTTTAGTCAAGTCATAGAATGCTGTTTCATCAGTTCAGTCTCATGTATTTAATTTTCTTCTGTTTCTGTTGAGGTTCAATTTTCCAGATTGAGCTCTGGGATATAATACTCAACTCCAGACTTTGTCCCTACAATTAAGTTGCCCATTTTCTTAATTTCTGAACTCTTGTTTCTGTGTGTCTGCATTTAATTTTACTGACATAGCACTCCCTTAAGAACTTCTTGGAGATCAGGTCTGGTGCTGGTAAATTCTTTCAGGTGTTGTTTATCTAGGAATGTTCGTGTCTTTTCTTCGCAAATGAATGATAACCTTGCTGGGTACAGAATTCTCGGTTGAAATTGCTTTTCCCTTAATGCTTTTAATATATTCTCCCATTCTCTCGCTCACATTGTTTCCAATGAGAGATCTGCCGTTAGTCTGATGAGATATCCTTTGTAGGTAACTTGCTGTTTTTCTCTTGCCAGTCTTAGTATCTTGTCTTTGTCTGTGGTTTTGGTCAATCTGGCTATAATGTGTCTTGGAGAAGATCTTCTTGGGTTGATTCTATTTGGGGTCCTCTGTACTTTTTGGGAATGGATCTTTGAGTGCCTCTCCAGGTTTGGAAAGTTTTCTTGCAGGATTTCATGGAATAGATTATCAATGCCCTTATGAGTTTCTTCGCCTTCTGGGATGCCTATTATCCGGATGTTCGGACGTTTAATTGTATCTACTATTTCACATATATTATTCTCAAATTTTTGGGCCATTTTCTCAGTCTTCATGGTGGATTTTTCTAGGCCAGCAATTTTCTCTTCTACATCTGAGATTCTATTATCTGTATGATCTAGTCTGCTTTTAATACTTTCAAGGGAAATTTTGACTTCTTGTATTATAGCCTTCATCTCTAACAGTTCCATCTGATTCTTTTGTAATGTGTGAAATTCCTCTTTTAGATCTTGCATGAATTTCCTCACCTCCTGGAACTCTTCAATTCCTTTCTCCTTCCTCTTCAGTAGTTCCTTGTCTCTCTTCTCTTCCATCTCTGTAAGCTTTGCCATTATGAATATTCTGAATTCTTTATCAGACATTTCCATGACTTCCATTGAACTGTGTGTGGATGAAGAGGAGTTATCCTTTTTTCTTGGAGGAGAGGTATTTTCCTGCTTCTCCATATTTCTTGTGGTCCTGCAGCAATTTCTAGTCATCTTGTAGATGGTCGATTTCATCCCAAACTAAACTGGTTTTCTTAATAGTAATGAGTGAACTCACCATTGAAAATAGTTAGATTATTTAAGTAATTGTGTGATCAATTCAGTGTGGGTGGGAAAGGAATGGAAGACAATTGTAGACACCAGAGATAGTGTGAGAAGAGAGTGGGAAAGGACAGAGGGTCAGACAGAGGGGTAAAAATAATTCTAGGAACTAGAAATGGAAAATTTTTGATAATATGCATGATTAAGTCACTATGCAGTATATTCTGGATGGGAAATCATATTTTGTATGCTGTGATGATGCTTAGGGAAAGAATGTAAATGAAGTTACCAAAAAAAAACATTTCAGAAAAAAAAAATATCTATTCAGTGACTGCAGTAAGATATATAGCCTCAGCTAAGTGCTACTTTATAAGATGCCTAAAGTTAGACTTGTGTTCATGGAAATGTATATATCAGCTGTGTTTTCTATGAAAATATTTAGATTAATTAAGGTCTTTAGTAATTCAATAAAATGTGGGGGAAAAACAGTATAGAAAGCAAACATAGTTACCAGAGACAGTGTGGGAGGAGAGTGGGAGATAGCAGAGAGTAAGAGATAGGGAATCAAGGATGAGGGAAAAAAAGGAAAACATACAGAAAACAAGAAATGGAAAATTATTTGCTGACAATAACATGTTTGTTGATGTGCTTGATTGAGACAATATACAGTGTACTCTGGATGGAAAATCTCATTTTGTATGCTGTAGCGATGTACAGTGAATGAATGCAAATAAATAAATTGAAATAAAAAAAGCTGACTTTTCCAAGTTTTCCCTTTTTCGCAGCATGTGACTTTTTCTTTTTTCTTCTCTATACTTTTTTCTTTTCTCTTACATTATCCTCTCGTCCTCATCTTCCACCCTGCAAGAGGGATTAGACAGATCTGGAATCACAGTTCTGAAATTCGCTAGTATTGTAAGGTTCCCTGGGATTCTCCCCTGTACTCAACCATCTGGGAAACACATTTTCTCCTAGTCGAAGAAATGTTCTCCTAAGAGTTATTCAAAAGTGAATACAGTTTTCAATGGCTAGAAGTAGAAGTGCCTCAGGTCTGAATGAACCTGGAAATATGTCTCTATCAAAGGAACAGAGTAATTACCTTCCATCTCTCCTAAAATCTGAAGATATTACCAAAATGTCAGAGAAAGAATTTAGAACATTCATGGTGAACAAAATCTATGAGTTGGAACAGAAAAGAGACAATGAAATACAGGATATTAGGAAGTTCTTCCATGATATGAAAGAAGAAATGGACACTCAGAAAGAATCAGATGGAACTGTTAGAGATGAAGGCTGTAATACAGGAAATCAAAAACTCTCTTGAAAGTATTAAAAGTCGATTAGACCATGCTGAAGAGCAAATCACCAATGGAGAGAATAAAACTTCTGACTTAGAAAAAACCACCAAGAAGATAGAGAAAATAACAAAAAAAAATGAGGATAATATACGAGAAATACTAGATTTCATACGACACCCAGACATCAGAATAATTGGCATCCCAGAAGGTGAAGAAACTAATAACTGCATAGAAAGTCTATTCCATGAAATCCTGGAAGAAAAATTTCCCAAGTCTAGAGAGGCACTCAAGCATCCAGACCCAAGAAATACAAAGGACCCCTTAATAGACTCAACCCCAGAAGATCTTCCCCAAAGCACATTTTAGCCAGACTGTCCAAGACCACAGATAAAGACATGATACTAAAGCTGGCAAGAGAGAAACAAGAACTGACTTACAAAGTTCATTCCTTCAGACTAATAACAGACCTATCAATGGAAATAATGCAAGCAAGGAAAGAATGAAAAGATGTATTGAAAGTGCTAAGAGAGAAACAATTCCAACCAAGATTAATACATCCTGCAAGATTATACTATGTATGGGAATAAAAGATAAAAATATTTCCAGACCAAAAAAAAAAAAACAAATCTGAAATAATTTGCCAACACCAGAGCAGTTCTGCAAGAAACCCTGAAGAAAGTATTGTTCCAGGAAAACTAAAGAATTAACTGACAGAAACAAACGAATAAAAGACAACTAAGACAATGGCCAACTTAAAGTTCCAGACAGATCTGGTAACATCAATAATATCATTGAATGAGAATAGATTAAAGTCTCCAATCAAGAGACTCAGACTGGCTGAAGGGATAGAAAAAACCAGAAACCCTGTATGTGTAGCCTACATGAAACTCACCTCATGGATAAAGACAAACATAAATTGAAAGTGAAGGGTTGGGAAAAGATTTTTCATAAAAATGGGAACCAAAAGCACTGGAGGTGCGATACTAATTTCTGACAAAATAGGCTTTGAAACAAAAACTGTTCAAAGACAGGGAGAAGAGCACTATATTGTAGTAAAATGGTCAATACATCAAGAAGATATAATGCGTATAAATATCTACGCGTCTAACACAGGAGCACCCAAATATGTGAAGGAAAGACTTTTAGATCTAAAAGGGGAGATAGACTGCAATACACTAATGATTTGAGACCTCAACACTGCACTATCCCCTCTGGACAGATCATCTAGAGAAAAAATAGATAAAGAGATAAAGGATCTAAATAATACCATAAATCAAATGGACTTAAGAAACATCTATAGAACTTTCCATCTAAAACCCACAAGATACACTTTTTTCTCATGCCCAAGTGGAACCTTTTCGAAGAGTGACCACATCATAGGGCACAAAGCAAGCCTCTACAGATTCAAAGGCATAGAATCCAGCACCTTCTCTGACCATGATGGAATTAAACTTGAGTTTAATTTAAAGAGTAATCCTCAAAAATACTCAAATACATGGAAACTAAATAAACTACTCCTGAATGACTCCACAGCTACTGATGAAATAAAGACTGAAATCAAAAGATTAATAGAAGCCAATGACAATAAGGACACACGTCCCCATAATGTTTGGGACACTGCTAAAGCAGTCATAAGAGGGAAGTTCATAGCAATTAGTGCACATAAGAGGAAGACAGAAAAAAGACAAAGGGATCACCTAACATCATGCCTTAGAGAATTGGAAAAGCAACAGGAAAAAAAATTCAAAAAATTCCAGGAGCAAGGAAATAATAAAGATACGAGCAGAATAAATGAAATAGAAAATAAGTGAACTATACACAAAATAAATGAAAGTAAAAGCTGGTTCTTTGAAAACATAAACTAAATCAATCCACCAGTAGCAAGACTTATTAACAAGAAGAGAGAAAGAAACCAGGGGAATCAAATCTGTCACGAAGGAGGGAATTTATCAACAGACAAAGTGGAAATACAAAACATCATTAGAGGATACTATGAACAACTATATGCCAAGAAACAAGACAATCTTGCTTAGATGGACTAATTCATGGACACATATAATCTACCAAGATTGAGACAGGAGGATATAGAAAATCTGAATAGGCCCATAACAAGTCAAGAGATGGAATCAGTAATAAATAACCTTCCAACATAGAAAAGCCCTGGCCTGATGTCTTCACCTGTGAATTCTATGAAACTTTCAAAGAAGATTTAACCCCCATTCTGCTCAAGTTATTTCTAAAGATGCAAAATGCTGAATCTCTCCCTATTTCATTCTATGAAGCCTTTATCACCCTTATACTTACTGGTGAGTGAAGTAAGCCAGGCTATGAATGAGAGGCATTGTATGTTCCCACTTAATAAATACTGCGTGTGCCCACTCTGTGAATAAAACTAATTGAACAAAGGATATAGAAACACAGTATATAGTTGTAAATACCAGATACAGTGTGTGTGAAAGAGGAGGGTCTATGGAAGGACATTTAGAAGAAAAATAGGGAAGCAAAGCATTAATGACACAAAGAAATGTGGTATTATGTGTTGAAGATATTTTGTAGTTTTATCAATTGTATGAGGGAGAAATGTTCACCTGTTGAAATATCCATTTTGTAAGACAAATAATAATGTGATTAAATGTATAAAATAAAATAAAATAAAATAAAATAAGAAAAAACATAATTTTTCATTTTTGTGTTCATTAAATATTTTGTATTTTTCCCTTCTTAATTCCTTCATTTCCACTCCCCATATTGCACCCTCCTTCAACACTTTCTTTAATGTCCACTGTTTCTTTCCCTATTTTTATGTCTTCCAATCTTTTAATTTCTTTTATAAGTTGCAGACATTCAGTACATGTTATGTGGGGCCATACAATGCCTCTCTTTTACAGTCTGGCTTGCTTCACTTGGCATTAGATCTTCCATATTTATCCACTTTCTATCAAATAGCATTGTTTTTGTGGTTTTCCACTTTCTTGAGGTGTGTCGTTAGGTTGTTTGTCTGCAGTCTTTCATTTTTAAAATCATTTCTTTCTTTATTTATTTATTATTTTTTATTGTTTTCTTTTTCATTATCATACACAGTATTATTAGCAGACAATTTTCTATTTTTTGTGTCCACTTAATGTTTTGCTTTTTCCCCTTTATTTTCTCCCCCTCTCCATTGTCCATATTTTTCCTGCATTGTCTTTATTTTTGCTATTATTATTTTTAAATTTCAAGAAAATTTCTTTTAACTTTAATGAATAAAAGTAAAAAAAAAAATGTAAGAAAAATTTGCTTAAGACTTATAGCCAGGAAGCAGGTTAGGATTCTGTCCAAGCAGTAGGTAGATACTAAAAACTCAAAAAACAAGTGTGGACAGAAATAAATCTAGTAACAATTGCACTATAGTTTTCTTCTGTAATTTTTTTTCCTTTCCCCATTTCCCCTTCTACCAAAGAGTAGCATAAACTAACTTATTTGCAAAAACTAAATTTAGTCTTAATTTGGTCTGTTATTTTTTCAAAGTCCAATAAGAATACTAATCGATTTAGTTAACATTGCCGGAACCTTTTATAAAGAACTTCAGATTAGACTCTTTAAAAAGTATTCAAGGTAAAGTATTTCTGGGGTCTCAAGCCCTTCCTTTATTGTGTTAATTTGTGCCTTCCTCCCTCCTATTTTGGAAAGGTACAAACCAAAGTCCATTCTGAGATGGCTACTGAACTTGTTTTTGTTTAAATTTTTTTCTTTCTTCTTTTGAGTTTTATTTGTTTTTCTTCTCCTTTCCTCTTCTCTAATTCTTTTCACTTTTGTTTAACTTCATTCCTTGGCTAGTCAGCTTCCACACACTGAGGGTCTAGGTAAGTCCAAGTGAATAGTATGCAAATATCTTTATATGATTAGGGTTAGAATATTTCTCAATTCCCACTGAATATACAGCACAAAGAGTGAAAAATGGAATGCAAGAGAGATTGCAGATCACTTCCTCCTGCATGCCTTTTGAAGCAGGTGCAACACCATCTTGGAAGAGTGACTCCATCTTGGAGGAGCACCTCCAAGAGAAGTGGGGAATGAAGCAGTAGTGACTCCATCTTGGAGGAGTGACTCAATTATGAACTCTTATATCCCTTTTTCGTATGATTAAAAAGTTGGTTTATCTTAATACAGTAGATGCCTTAAGGTAAGGCTCAGTTACTGAACCTTGCCCTGAGCCATGGAGACCATTAAGATTCCATTGTGGGGACCAGAAGTTGGCGTAATGGCTATGTCGCTGGACTCCCATGTAGTTGACTGCAATTTGAGTCTAGGACCTGGTGGCTTGAACTCATGCCAGGTGCCTGTGCATGCATGCCCAAGATCCTGAGAGGAGAATGGATAAGAAGGGATTATGGTGTGGCCATCCTCCCTGGGGGTGATTTCTCACTTTCTATCTCTCTGTCTTTCTCTGTCTTTCTGGCGAGCTGATGTGTCCTATATATATATATATATATATATATATATATATATATATATATATCTCCAAAAAAATAGAACCCACTGTGTTTAGGTAGAAATGGAACATACCCTTTGGGTAACCTGCTTACCTCCTTGTTCTGCCTCTGTGATGTGCTTTTGCTTACTTTTACACTGTAAAACCCTACCCTCTACCCTTTCATGTCCACTGCTCTTTGTTCTTATGATTGCCATGTTAACCCAGAAAAGAGTGTGATTTTTGCCTTTATAAGTACCACTCACCTTGCACTCGGGGCTGCAGGGGTTTTAAGAGACATAAGTTCTCCTGTATGCCACTGGCTTAATCAATAAACTCCAATAAATTTGGCTATGTCTGGATGTTCTCTTATTTCTTGCTGAGCAGACTATAACATTTGGAGGTCTTAGCCAAATCTGTACCTACCCAGTTCATGGGTGAGACATCTTAGGGAAAGTGGTCTCTCTTGTGCCAGCTGCCAACTACCTGGTGAGTGCTTTAGGGGAGGTGCCACCTAGACTTCCCAGGGCCCCAGAGCCACCTCTTGGGATTGCTGACAGCTGGCAAGGGATGCTGACTGCTTCTCCGAAAAGTTTGTGGAGTTTCTATGTAAGACCTCTGGAGACATTTCTTTGGGTGTTCCTGTTCTGTCCTGCTTCTCAAGAAAAAGACAAACCAGTGAATACAGAGTTGGCAAGTGAAGGACTCCTGAAGTCTGACCTTCTGGATCGCAGGTAGCTAGGAGTCAGGACTGTGCCCTGAAGCCTGACCTTTTAGGCTGAGGGATCAAGACCAGGGTTAAAGGTCTCTGACAGGGTTTGAATCCCTGCAAGTTTGGAAATCCCTCCACAGGTGGCTAGATTCAGGGCTGACTGGAAGTGGTTATAGAACCTCTACTGAGGTTCCACCAGATGTGCTTGGAATCCAGGGGCTAAAGTTCTGGCCCTTAGATGGTTTGTGAGAAATCAGGGGTAGAGTCCCTGGCAGGATTTGAATCCCTGGAAATTTCAGGATCTTTTATGGATTTCTTCTGCCTCTACTGTCACTTCACCAATTTTCTCCATCCCTCTTGGAAAATATTACTTGGTTCTATACTTCTTCAGGGGAGGATATTGAACAATGGATTATTGACCTTACATACCAAGGGGTTTTTCAAGAGTTGCTTTCTAGGGGACCAGCAGTTAGCGTAATGGCTATGTTGCTGGACTCCCATGCAGTCGACCGCGGTTCACGTCCAGGGCCCGGTGGCTTAAAACTCATGCCGGGCACGTGTGCGTGCATGCCCAAGATCCCAAGAGGAGAACGGAGGAGAAGGGATTGCGGCGTGGCCATCTCCCCTTGGGGGTGATTTCTCATTTTCTGTCTCTCTGTCTCTCTCTGTCTGTCTGGTGAGTGCACATGCCCTATAGCAAAAACCTCTCCAAAACAAAGGAAAAAAGAAAAAGAGTTGCATTCTGACGAAGTCAAAGTGTTTGTTTTCTTTTTTGTCTTAATTCTATGATTGGTGGAAGGGAATGTTATAGCCTCTGGTGTGCATGATGAATGAATGAATGACCATATGACTGTGTTTAAGCAATTCTTTATACATGTTGGGCAGACCATTCTGCCCCCAAAGCCTGGGCCCATTGTTCCTTGAAAGGGTCATAGAACAGGTCCATGGGAAGGAGACTCTGTGACTCCTTTTTCATCTCTTAACTCAGCCCCAAGAGTGCCTTCTCTGTGAACAAGGTGTCTGGATAGACACCCCCCCCCAATTTCTCACCAGCTTACATAGGGGACTAACCCTGATTCATTTTCTCTGCCATCTCTTGAATGACCCAGCCACAGTAATCAAGAAGTCAGGGCACTATTGGGAGAAATTGACTAGAGCCCCAACCCACCTCTTCCTAGTAAACCTACACCCAATAAGAAGTACCAACCCATCTTGTGCATTTTTGGGCCTTTGTTGGATAGCACCACTGTGCCCTTGTTTCCAGGAATTTTCTGAAGCTTCAGCCCTTTGACACATTGCCTGTTCCCTGAAGCAGGCAGTTCCAGTCACTGGAAGTTCCCCTTACACAGAGAAACCCCAGCTCTCTTTTACATCTTAGTCTTGCTAGACTTGCTATCCCTGTTACAACCTGGGCAAGCTGAGAAATTGACATTTGAGAACTGGTGATCCCTACAAGCATATCACTATCTTTGGGAATGGCCTTGTGACCATAGGAGATAAACATGGAGGCAAGACAGTCCCAGAGTGCCCAAGGGTATATCCTAACTAAAGCATACTTGTCTTTTTAGAAATCATGGAAGGCTGGAACAGCTTATTTAAAACTCCCTTGGAATGCATGCTTAATTCTTCATCCAAAAACTGAGAGGGCCTCTTAAGAATCTCACACTTAGAAGGGGTATAAATATCAGGAACATTTGTGTTGTAAAAACTCCAACAGTATAGGCAACAAAAAGTTAAATTTCCACCATCCTTAAGTGTATAATAAAAATTTCAAGAAAGGGGGTTACTTGATAGAGTATTAATGTCAAAGTAACCCCAGAGAAATTGGCTCTTGTAATCCTGATGTGTGTATGAATCCATACATGTAATATGTCATGTTATGTACTACATGTTGTATGTCTATGTGAAAAAGGGCCTTAAAAATTTTATTCAATTTGGTTTATAAAAGAGCACTCATACAAATTGGTTTGAATGCTTTTTAAGATCATATAACTTTAGTGAATGAGCTGACTTCAAATGTAATGAAAGAAAAAGATTAATAAGTGAAAAGTCTTCAGAATTCCCCAAATATATTTTGTCTAGGTTTTTATTAATCAAGTAACATCATTTTTATCTTAATATTATTGGTTTAGTAAAACAGCTACTATTTATGTGTTGTGTGTTGCATTTTACATAGTGGATATCTAACAGGGAAATAAATTTATGACTAGCTTTTTTATGGCTTTAGTTTTAGTGCTAACAGAGGATATTTGACCTCAAAGTAACTTTTGGATGTTTACAGAGGGCCCCTGAGATATCCAAAAGGGAGGTTTTTAAACCAATCAAGATTATTCTTTATATGTTGGATAAACATGGAAAGCATTGTCAAGTTGGGTAATTCTAGTTTTCTTGGTATTATATTTAAGTTATATGTATAAATAAGTTATGTACTTATATGTCTATGTATGCATTGTGTTCTAAAATAATTTGAGATCCCCAGGAATTTATGCTAGATTATTATGTTAAACTGGTATGTAAAGCCAAATTTCTTTGTCAGTTATAAATTTTTTTCAAAGCTTTAACTATGGCTATAATTCTAATTTTATGCTTTTAAGGAAATTCACAAAGAAGATAGAAAGAAAATGTACTTCTAAAAGTACAAGATTCTAAAAATCTAGTCATTTAACTGGGTAAAATCTTCATTTTCTATGTAAACTGATTGGTTTTCTAAACTTTTAAGCCAAAATTGACCCCACCAAAAAGAAAATGTTTGACAAAATTGCAAGCTAAATAGCCAATGCAATGCACCTGAGTTAAAGAAGTGTAATTGCTATAAATCCAATATTAAACATGGACTCACAGAAACATCATTGCCTAGTTCCCTCTGAGTCCTCCTTATAATTCTTGTTGTTAAGTTAGCATGCTTTAATTATTTCTATTATTGGTCTTTAAATTTTGTAAAAAATATTTAGGGGTACTATTAGTAAGATTGTTCAGTTTTATATTGAAAATGTTAAATTTGTTATAGTCTGTAAATTTTCATAAGCTCCTAGTATATGCTAAAATTTAGGGTTGCTGAAAATCAAAAAATGTGATCAATATAGATGTATGAAACTCTATCTTTATAAGCTTAATGACTCCTCTAAAAACATCAAATTTCCCAAGGTGGAAGAGGAAAAGATAAATATGGGTGGTTATTAAAAATTGGGCCTATATATCTGAGACAAAAGCTAGAAAACTAACAGCTTAATAGGGTAGGAGTCTCAAGGAATATGGTGGGGGGACAAGTTAAGGCTAAGAGCTCCAGGCTACCTTCTCCCACAATACCTTTCCTTCTGTGCTCCTTCTGTTTCTTTTAGTTAGGCCTCTTCTCCACTGGACTCTCCCCTTAGTTAAATGATTAAGAAGTCTAACTAGAAAAACAAGAATTTAGATTATTGAATTCTCCAGCTAGGGTTCTTGTATAGGCAATAAGGCAGATGGCTTGTAAAAACCTGTAAACTGGGCTTCGCCCTCCTGATGGTATTCAGCTACTCCTTGCAGAATCTATTAAAACTTAGGTTCACTTCTCAGTGTAGGGACAATTCAGAACAGATAGCAGAAAAGTTTCCAAATAACTCAGAGAAATCTTATAACAAAATTGACAAGGCACCTTAACTTTTTATTTAACTCTCACTTTAATGGCACCCAGTAGTCACCTGTGATAATCGTGAAGGCTGGGAACTTCTCTGAGGGAAAAATCTGGAAACAGCCCAAATCAGAGTCTCTGCCTCAGAAGAAACTCTGTTTCCAATGCGGGCAGCCTGGGTACTAAGCAATGCCCATGACTGGTATCCTTATGTCCCTCACTGGGACCTTGTCCCCAATGTGGAGTTGGTCACTAAAGATGAGACAGAATGCATGGAACTCTGAAGGGAGCTCAGGACTTCTGAAGTCTATGCTGGCCTTTGAAATTGAGGATTGATGGGGCCTAAGACCCAAATGGCTCCCCTTGGACATCTGACAACTTCACTGGACAAGCTTCAGGTAACCCTTAAAGTGATTAAGATTAATTTCTGTCTAAATCAGAGGTTAAGATTGTTTCCAAAAGTACACTCATAAAAAAATAAGAGAAAATAGTAGTAAACAGGTTGGCTGACCATGTGACAAAAAAAAAAAAAATTATAAGATCTAGACAGAAGAGAGACATCTCTAACAGCAACTAAAAGTTCTTATAGCCGCCCCAGGACTCTGTCCTCCTGTCCTCACCCTCCTACACTCAGGAGTAGGAAAAATTGGCCCACAAGCAGTAGGCTACTGGAGGACCCAAAGGATGGTTGCTGTTACCAGATTACAGGCCAATAGTCCCCAAGGCCCTTCAGCAAGTCATCATAGTTTAGGTACATCAGAATACCCACCTGGGAAAAGCAAAGCTTTCTAAGCTAGTTGGGAGAAAAATACTTTTTGCCTAGTCTAACTAGCCTTATCAGTGGTGGTGTCTCAGAATGTGTTGCTCACACACAGGTAAATCCTAAACCCTCAGGTAAGGCTATCTTATAAATCAAATCCCGAAGGAAAAGAAAAACTTGGGAAACACTGAGAAAATCTATGGTGTCTGATAGTTCAGTCTCTAGATAAAATGAGGCTAACTAATGTAAAACTAGCCTGGTTTTACTGTTCTTTGAAGAAAAATACCTTAAATAAATGGCCTTGTTTCTATAAATAACTTAAAACAATAGTTAGACAAAAATTAGGTAAATGTAAATGGAGTAAATGTTTGTAATTAAACTTGTCTATTAAGGTAATTTTAAAGGTTAAACTTGTAAAGATGAAAACAAAAAGAATAAGATAAAAAATGAAATAAGAGTTATGGCTGTAAAAATGTTTTTCTAGTAAAAAGGTTAAGTTTTCTTTTCTTTTCTTTCTTTTTTTTTTTTTGGAGAGGTTTTTGCTATAGGGCACATGCACTCACCAGAAAGACAGAGAGAGACAGAGACAGAAAGTGAGAAATCACTCCCCCCCCAGGGGAGATGGCCACGCCACAATCCCTTCTCCTCCATTCTCCTCTTGGGATCTTGGGCATGCACATGCCTGGCCTGAGTTTAAGCCACTGGGTCCAGGACTCGAACCACGGTCGACTACATGGGAGTCCAGTGACATAGCCATTACACTAATTGCTGGTCCCAAAAGGTTAAAAGTTTTATATAGAAGGAATTTTGTGTAGTAAAGGTTTTGTCTTAGAATAGAATGGCTATCTCAGAACAGGAAAAAAAAAAGGGACAAAAACTAAAAGGTGTAATGCATGTTGCTGAAGGTTTGAGTTATGTTACGAGAGTCTAAACAAGCGTTACAAAAATTAATTGAGCTAATGTTCTAAAGCTAATTGTACTATCTTTAAATTTTATATACAGTAAAACAATTAAAAGAGGGGAGCCCCTCCAACTAGTCTAGATGGGACCTCACATAGTTGTAAAGTTAGCCTGTGGGTCTGTCACACCAAAGCCAAGAGGACTGCTTCCACGGATTCACCAGGGCCTTGGTCCATAAGGAGAGGCCAGGAAGGTACTTTCTGCTTCAGGGACCAGAGATCGACAGCCTGGCTCTAGTCACTCCAGAGGCTGACTACTCTAAGTCAGTCATTGTCAAGCATATGGCACAGCAACTCCATGACCAGATGGTCAGAGAAAGGACAGGCTGTTTCTGACTCATGGGACAGTTAGAGTGGCCTCTGGTAGTAGGCTCCTTGGCCCTTGCCCCTGTTAAGTCCTCTATTAACCATGCTTCTAATTTTGACTTTTGGCTCTAGCTTACTCAATTTTCTTACCTGATTCATCTCCTACAGGATAAAAGCTGTTAAATATTGAAAGCTAGTTACCTCTGGACCTAGAGCCCAAATATACTAGGTACTGCACTGCCAGGGTGACTCTCCTTAACAAATATTTGAGAAGACTCAAAAAGAAAAATAATACGGTTTCTGTTTTGTGAGAAATTTTGTTTCCGTAAGCACCTAACCAAATGCTGTCATGCTTCCATAAAATTCTTGCATTGTCTTGAAAAAATGCTATATCATAATCTCCCTGTAAGTGAATGAACCATGAATATTGGCCCAAGCCAGTCCAACCAAACACTCCTGAGCATTAGCAACTGTGCCCAGCAACTGGAGACTATGCAATCAGACCAAATTGGTCCAAACTGGACTTTAAATTTGGTAAAACTTCTTACCTGCCAAAGAAGACTATCACCCCATCCTCTAGCTGATACTAAGGAATCAATTATTTGATCCCCATAAAAATGAAGTGGGGGTGACCAGCAGTTGGCATAATAGCTATGTCGCTGGACTCCCATGTAGGGCACATATGCATGCATGCCCAAGATCCCAAAAAGAGAATGAAGAAGAAGGGATTGCAGAGTGGCCATGTCCCCGGGGGGTGATTTCTCACTTTCTTTCTCTCTGCCTCTCTCTGTCTTTCTCTCGAGTACACATGTCTTATAGCAAAAACCTCTAAAAAAAAAAACACACACAAAAAAAAAACAAGAGAAGTGGGGAATGACACCAGAGAAGGTGAACAGCTGTGACATGGCGGAGAGGAAATCCACCCCACTGCACTTCTCTGCAGGTTTTGGGTGCAAAGATGTAGTTGAGTATTTGCTTCAGAATGGTGCAAATGTCCAAGCACGTGATGATGGCGGGCTTATTCATCTTCATAACGCATGCTCTTTTGGACATGCTGAAGTGGTGAATCTCCTTTTGCATCATGGTGCAGACCCAAATGCTCGAGATAATTGGAATTACACTCCTCTCCATGAAGCTGCAATTAAAGGAAAGATTGATGTTTGCATCATGCTCTTACAGCATGGAACTAAGCCTACGATCTGAAATACAGATGGAAGGACAGCATTGGATTTAGCAGGCCCATCTGCCAAAGCAGTGCTGACTGGTGAATATAAGAAAGATGAACTCTTAAAAAGTGCCAAGAGTTTCAACGAGGAAAAGATGATGGCTCTACTTACACGGCTAAATGTCAATTGCCATGCAAGTGATGGCAGGAAGTCAACTCCATTGTATTTGGCAGCAGGATACAACAGAGTTAAGATTGCACAGCTGTTATTGCAACATGGAGCCGATGTCCAGGCTAAAGATAAAGGCGATATGGTGCCATTACACAACGCCTGTTCTTATGGTCATTATGAAGTGACTGAACTTTTGGTCAAGCATGGTGCCTGTGTGAATGCAATGGACTTGGGGTAGTTTACTCCTCTTTATGAAGCAGCTTCTAAGAACAGGGTTGAAGTGTGTTCTCTTCTCCTAAGTTATGGTGTAGATCCAATAGTGCTGAACTGTCACAACAAAAGTGCTAGAGACTTGGCTCCCACAGTTAAAGGAAAAACTATGAATTTAAAGTATGAATTTAAAGGCAACTCATTGCTGCAAGCTGCACGGGAAGCTGATGTTACATGAACCAAAAAACATCTGTCTCTGAAAATGGTGAATTTAAAGCATCCTCAAACACACAAAACAACATTGGTAGCGTTTCAGATTTCAGTTTTTAAAATGCAATAACTAAAAATATGCCAAACTAATCATAATTCCTACTTTTAGTAGTTACATTGTTTTAAAAATCTAACTTTTAAAAATTGGGACCAGCAGTTGGTGTAATGTCTATGTCGCTGGATGCTCATGTAGTCAACCACAGTTCAAGTCCTGGACCTGGTGGCTTAAACTCACACCAGGCGCATGTACATGTGTGCCCAAGATCCCAAGAGGAGAATGGAGGAGAAGGGATTGTGGCGTGGCCATTCCCCCAGGGCAACAGTACAGAAAAACAAGCAATCTTAATTCCCCAAAGGTAACACTACTAGTTTTGGACTCCTTTCAGAAAAAAATTGTACTCATATACTAGCATGTATTATGTGTAATTTACTATTATTATTATGGATGTATGTATCATTTGCCTTTTTAAAGAGCTGTAAATATTACAAATACTTATAGTTGAAAATTTAGAATGCACTGAAAATAATAAAAATTACATCATCATCCAAATAAAAACCACTTGAATTTTCAAAAAAAAAAAAAAAAAAAGAAAAAAGAATAAGTGGTTTATGGTATGACAAGATCCTGTCATGGATGCCTGTTCTTTCTCTACTTATTCTTCTCAGGAAATAAAGAAAGTAAATAAATATAAAAATAAAATTCTGATGGGATCAGCAGTTGGTGTAATGGCTATGTCACTGGACTCTCATGTAGGTGATGACCATGGTACAAGTCCCAAACCCAGTGGCTTAAATTCATGCCAGGCATATGTGTATGCATGCTCCAGATCCCAAGAGGAGAATGGAGGGAAAGGGATTGTAGCATGCCCATCCCTCCAGGGGTGATTTCTCGCCTTCTGTCTCTCTCTGTCTAGAGAGTGCTCATGCCCTATAGTGAAAACCTCTCCAAAATAAATAAATAAATATGCGGGGGGCTGTGCACCAGCGAATATCGCCCTTAGGTTTCAGTTTCTCAGCAAACAATTACACAATGCCAAAGGCCATGATTGGCTCCCTTTCAAAACCTCACCTTCAAAACCATACTCTGATTGGCCACTTTCCATAGCAAATCAGTGAGCTTAGAATCCCTCAGATTTGCATATCTGGCACCTCATGATTGGTCCACAAAAGCAACCAATCATAACCCAGCTTTTACAATCCTTCATTTACATATAGAACAACCAGTCACCGCCCACCAACATGTATATAACCACGATCCATGGCCCACAATCTCCAGACAACCCTGAAGAGCTATGACACTGCATCGTCTCTGGACGTCCCATCTCTCACTCCTTCCCTCAGGAAACCTGTTTGACTGTCCTGCGGGTCAGGACATAAATAAATAAAAAATCCTGAACATATTTGTATATCTTATGTGAAGGAATATAGAACTACAACCAAATTTTAAATACATGTATTATGTTCTTTCATATTTGTATAACCATCTTCTTCTTTTTGGCACTTGATTATTCCCAAGTTTTCCTATTATTAAAATAATAAATCATGTGTTAACATACTTATGTATGGATCAGACATGTTTTCCAAAAAAATACATTTCAAAAGATAAAATGAATAGATTAAAAAAAATTCATGCATCTCTATTTTTTCTCCCTGATTCCCTTCCCTATACGCTTCCCTTTTGCCCTCCCTTCCACACTGTCTCCAGTGTCCATAATTATTTTCAATACTTTTAGGTCCTCCAATCTTTCAGTTTCTACCATATATTGGAGACAGATGGTATATGTTAAGTGAAGATATACAATGCCTCTCTTTCAGAGCCTAACTTGCTTCACTCGACAATAAATCTTCCACATTTGTCCACTTTCTATCAAATGCCAGGGTCTTTTTTTTTATGTTGAATAGCATTCCATGGAGTATATGTGCCACAGTATTTCAGTCCATTCATCTGCTCGTGAACATTTGTATTGGTTCCATGTCTTATTGATTGTGAATAATGATGCAATAAACAAAAATGTGCGAGCACTTTTCCAACTGAACATTCACCTGTCCTTTGGGTAGATACCCAGCAGTGGAATTGCTAGGTAATATGCTAGTTCTATTTGTAGGACTTGGAGGAACCTCCATATTGTTTCCCACAGTGGCTGGATTAATTATATTACTACCAACAGTGTAGGAGAGTTCCCCTTTCACCACAACCTCACCAACACTTATCATTTTTTCTATTTTTAATCTTTGCCATTCTGAGAGTGGTATCTCATTGTGGTTTAATCTGCATCTCTCTTATGATGAGGGCTGTTGAGCATTTCCTCATATGCTTTCTGGCTGTTCATATGTCTTCCTTAGAGAAATTTTCGTTCAGCTCATTTCCTCATTTTTTTATTGGGTTGATTTTTTTTCTGGAGAGCCACTGAGTTCCCTATGTATTGTGGTTATCAATCCCTTATCTGAAGCATAGTTTACAAAAATATTATCCCATTTACAATATTTACAAAAATATTATCCCAGGGCAGTTGCCAGAGACCTGCTCCAGCTGGGGTGGGTTGAAGCTCATACACAGGAAGGCGACGCAGGTGAGAAGGAATTCAGGCAGAGACCTTGATGCCCTTTAGCATGTTCTCAGCTGACTACAGTAAGAGCAAGCTCAAGACTGCAGCCTCAATGGCTAGGATATATACGTATCTATTATTGAGGGAGTTTTACAGGAGTAGGAGGGGTGCGGGGAAGTAAAAGATTTTACTCTAAAAAGTAAAGTATTCAAAGCATAGGAACAATAATCATAAAACATGATGTCTGTTTTGTTTAGGTATAAACAATCATAATCCTCAGGACAAGAGAGTCCATTTGTCTGGTGCATTCTCTTCTTAAATTTCATTACAGGGAAAGGTCTTCTGGGTGAGGGGGCTTTCAGGAATCTTGATAACCTCAGTCCCAGGCCAGCTTGGTAACTTCAGCCTCAGGCTACGGTGGCAGCGAATTGCCAGTTACAAAGGCCTATATAGAAATCCTATCTGGTTAAGTAAAGACAAGGTTACTATATACTAAAGTGGAATATTTGTATTATCTCTGGGGTAAGCAGCTTAACAACTGACCTAAAGGTTATTGTGTACTTGTGCCCCTCTATATGTTGTTCTCTACAATGGCTGTTGCTTGGGGAGCGGCAATCTTTCCTTGTCTTGAGATCAAAGGTGACCCATGGTCTTTGTTTGGGGTAACAGTACCTCGCAGATGAGTCCCTGAGTCCCTCCCAGGTACTGAGGTCATTTTACCAATTTAGTAGCTTTCCATTAACCCAAACCTTTCTAATGCTATCTATGTGATCCCCAGTAGAAGTTAATACAACATTCTTTATTGACATTTTCCAGGTGAGTGGGGTGAGTCTCACGGGAGTAATTCCCATTCGCCGCCACCTTAGGGATTCACATTCCTTCAGGATTATTGTAAAGGTTACAGTAAGGCTGTGGGTGTTATTTTACCCTTATGGGGTACCGGGGTACTATAACAACAGTAAAGCCCATGGCAGAGAGATTGAAAGCATAAAGCAGTACAACAACACAGTTGAAACCTTGAGCTCGTGGCTGCAGCCTTGTTTGCAGCTCTTCTCAGCCAAGCCTTGCTTAGACATGAGAGGCAGCTCCCAATGTTCTGCCCATGTTGGCTGCATGGCTTCTTCCAGGCAGTCAATTCACACTAATTACTGTGTCCTTTGCTGTGTAGAAACTTCTTAATCTGACATAATGCAGTTATCTATTTTAGGGATTATTGCTTGTGCTTATTAAGAAGTCTTTGCCTACCCCAATGTCTCCCAGAGTTTCCCCAGTGTTTTCCACCAGGAGTTCTATAATTTAATGTCTTAGGTTTACATCTTTGAATCATTTTGAGTTGACTTTTGTTAATGGTGAAAGATGGGGATCCAGTTTCATCTTTCTGCAGGTGGCTACCCACTTTTTCTAGCACTATTTGTTAAAGAGGTTTTCCTTTTCTCACTGGTTTGACTGGTATCCTTTGTCAAAAATCAGTTGGCTGTAAGTTTTGGGGTTTATTTCTGGGGTCTATTCTTTGGTTTATTTTAATAGACTTTTTTACTTTTTATTATTAAGATTTATATATTCAATTGTTAGACATCATTTCGAGTAAAGAGGCTTTACCCAGCATGATATATACTTCAGACCAGTCCAGTTAAGAATACTATACATGTCCTTCTCAACAGGAAATAAACCATATCTGTCTCCCACTAATGTCTTACCTCTCTTCTTTTTCCCCCAAAATTTTATTGGTCTTCTTTGTCTGTTTTTGTGCCAATATTATGCTGTCTTGATGATCACAGCTTTACAGTGTATTTTGGCATCAGGCAGTGAGATACTTCTCACTCCTCTTCTTGTGTAGGATTGCTCTGGCAATATGAGATATTTTATCATTCCAGACAAATTCTATGATTGTCTTTTCTAGATCTGTGACGAACGTCTCTGGTGTTTTGATTGGCATTGCATTAAATATGTAGATTAATTTCGGTATAATTGCCATTTTTATTATGTTAATTCTTCCAATCCAGGAACCTGGAATGTCCTTCCACTTTTTTGTGTCCTTTTCAATATTGTTTTTAAGATTTTCATAAATTTTGTCATAAAGTTATTTAACTTCCCTAGGTTTATCCCTAGGTATCTTATACATTTTGTGGCTATGATAAAAGGAATTCCTTTCTTCAGTTCTACTTCATTTAACTTGTCATTCACATATAAAATGGTGTAGATTTTTGGATGTTCATTTTGTATCCTGACACTTTACTGTATTTATTTATTACTTTGAGAATTTTTCCATGGAAACTTTTGGGTCTTCTAAGTATAGCATCATGTCATCTGAAAATAGAGATATTTTCAACTCTTCTTTGTCTATTTGAATGCCTTTTATATTATTCTCTTTACTTATTGCATTGGCTAAGACTTCCAGCACTATATTGAAAAGAGTGGAGAAACTGGGCAGCTTTGTCTAGTACCAGTCTTTAGTAGAAAAGCTTTTAGCTTTTCCCTATTTAGTATAATGTTAGCTATAGTTTTTCATATATGCCTTATATTGTGTTGAGAAATGGTGCTTCTACGCCAATCTTGCTAAGAGTCTTAATAATGAAGTGATATTTTATTGTATCAAATTTTTTCTTTGCATCAGTTGAAATGATCATATGGTTTTTATCTTTGTTTTTGTTAAAATGGTGTATTATATTTATGGTCTTGCATATGTTGAACCATCCTTGAATCCACGAAATAAAGCCTACCTGGTCATGATGAATAACCTTTTTTATATATTGTTGGATATGATTTTAAAGTATTTTTGCATCTATATTCATCAGAAATATTGGTCTGTAGTTTTCCTTTTTTGACATGTCTTTATCTGTTTGGGGAATAAGGATGATGGACACTTCATACAATAAAACTGGGACATTTCCTTACTTTTCAATCTTTAGAAATAATTTGAGTAGAATGGGGATTAACTCTTTCTTAAAAGTTTTGTAGAATTCAGAAGTGAAGCCATTAAGACCTGGGCTTTTTTTTGTCAGGAGATTATTTATTACTGATTCAATTTCATGGCATGTAATGGGTATATTGAGGTTTTCTACGTTCTGCTATTTCAATCGTGGTAGATATATATATATATATATATATATCCAGGAATTTGTCCTTCTTCTCCATGTTCTCTTGATTGGTGGCATACAGTCACTTACAGTATCTTCTAATGATGTTTTGTATTTCTATTCTGTCTGTTGTAAAGTTCGATGTTTCATTACATATTTCATTTATCTGGTATCTTTCTCTCTTCTTATCAATCTAGCTAATGGTGGGTCAATCTTGTTAATTTTTCAAAGAACCAGCTTTTGCTTTAATTTATTTTCTGTATCATTTGCATATTTTCTATTTTATTTATTTCTGCTGGAATCCCTATAATTTTTTTTTAGCCTGGCATTTTTATTGTTTTGTTTTTCCAATTCTCTGTGGCATGATGTGAGGTTGTGTATTTACCACCTTTCCATTTATTTCTTATGTGCACTAATTGCTATGAATTTCCTTCTTATGACTGCCTTTGCTTTGTCCCATAGATTATGGAAACTCATATACTCATTATCATTGGTTTCCATAATTTTTTTAATTTCAGACTTAATTTCTTCAGTAGTTAAGTCATTCAGAAGTAGGTTGTTTAGTTGCCATGTGTGTCTATATTTTTGAGTATTTTTCTCAAAATTAATATTAAGTTTAATTTCATCATGGTCAGAGAAGATGCTGGATATAATTTCTATGCCTTTGAATCTGTAAAGGCTTGATTTATGCCCTATCATATGGTCAATCTTTGAAAAGCCTCCGTGGGGGCATGGGGAGAAAATTTTATATTTTCTGGTCCTAGAGTGGAACGTTCTATAGATATCTGTCAAGTCCATTTGATTTATTGTATCATTTAGGTCCTGTATCTTTCTGCTTATTTTTTGTCTAGAAGATCTGTCTACAAGTTATAATGGAGGGTTGAGATCCCCAACAATTATAGTGTTGCAACCTATCTCTCCTTTTAGCTCTAGCAGTCTTTTCTTCATATATTTAAGTGCTCCTGAGTTGGGTGTATAGATGTTTATAAGCATTATGTCTTCTTGATGAATTAGTCCATTTACTACTGTATAATGCCATTCTTTGTCTCTTCTTACAGTCTTTGGCTTAAAGCTTATTTTGTCTGAAAACAGTATCGTGAGTCTAGACCATTTTTTAATTTCTGAGAAAATGGAATATTTTTGTCCAGCCTTTGACTTTTAGTCTATGCATTTCTTTATCCATAAGATGCATTTCTTGTAGGCAGCAGATAGAGGGTTTTCTTTTTCTTTGTCATCAATTCAACCAGTCTGTGTCCTTTTTTTTTAATTTCAAGTTCTTTTATACATTCAATCACATTATTTAGCTTGCAAAATGAATATTCCAACATGTGTGCATTTCTCCCCAGTCCAGTTGATAATACTATGAAGTTATCTTCAACAGATAATACCCCATTTCTTTGTCCCATTAAAGCTATGCCTCTCTATTTTCCTCCTTAATGTCCTTCCTCAGACTTTATTCCTTCACTCACCCTCTTTTCACCCTATATCTGATATTCACAACCATTTACTGTGATTCTATATCCTTTAGTCAATCAGTTTCAGTCATACAGTGCAGACACTCGGTATATATTAAGTGGAGACATACAGTGTTTCTCCTTTATAACCTGCCTTGCTTTATGCTGCAATAAATATCGATGTGTAAGCACTTTTCCAATTAAGAATTCTTTTGTCCTTTGGGTAGATACCAAGGAGTGGGATTGTTGGATCATATGGAAATTCTTTGTGTACATTTTTGAGGAATCTCTAAATAGTTATCCAGAGTGGCTCAACCAATTTGCATTGCCACTAGCAGTGTAGGAGAGTTTCCATTTCTCCACATCCCTGATAATACTTATCTATGTTTTTTCATTTTTTTTTAATCTTAGTCATTTTGACTGGGGTTAGTTGGTATCTCATTGTGGTTTTGATCAGCATCTCCCTTACAATGAGGGATGTTGAACATTTATTCATATGCCTTTTGACTATTTGCATGTCTTCCTTAGAGAGTGTTTTTTTTTTTTTTAACTCATTCTCCTATCTTTTAATAGGGTTGATCATCTTTTTTCTGGATAGCTGCTTGAATTCCTTATGTATTCTGGTTATCAGTCCCTTATCTGATGCATAGTTTACAAAATTGTTTTCCCATTCTGATGGCTGTCAATTCACACTAATTACTGTGTCTTTTGCCATGCAGAAACTTTTTTGGGGGGATATTTTTGCTATAGGGTGCATGCACTCGCCAAAAAGAGAGGCAGAGAGATAGAAAGCGAGAAATCGCCCGTCATGGGGGATGGCCATGCTGTAATCTCTTCTCCTCCATTCTCCTCTCAAGATCTTGGGCATGCATGCACATGTGCCTGGCATGAGTTTAAACCACCGGGTTCAGGACTCAAACCGTGGTTGACTACATGGGAGTCCAGCAACATAGCCATTACACCAACTTCTGGTCTCAGTATTCTGAGTTTTTTATCTCACATTTCCATGAATTCTACTTTGTTGTCTGTGGGTGATGCGGAATTATTTTTTCCTTTGGGAGAGAGTCATTTTATTGGTTGCTCTTATTTCTTGTACATTTGCTATGGTTTGTAGTCATCTGGTGATCTATACATTCCTTCCTAAATTCTTCGTGGTGTCTCCAAGTGTACAAAGGCATGTGGAAGCATGCAATTGGCCATCTCTCTTTTGCTCTACCTCCCTGCTGCTTACCAGCACCTTGCACTGTTGGCACTGATCCTGGATGACCCAAAGTTCTCCTCATTTCTAGAGAACAGGTGCACCTTACACTGAGCGGCTGAGCTTCAATTCAGGAATAAAGAAGATATTGTAGCACACCTAGAACGTGCTTTAGAAAATGCTGAAATACTGAGAGTTCAAAGGTGAATGGGGGAAGGGATGAACCACTGGTCCCAGCAGTAAAATCTTTCAGTGGGAGGAAGCCTTTTGCTGGAATGGGTCCATTTTTTATTTTTAAAATTTTAGCCATTCTGACTGGGATTAGGTTGTATCTTATTGTGGTTTTGGTTTGCATCTCCCTTATAATAAGGGGTGTTGAGTATTTGTTCATATGTTTTTTTACTGTTCTTCTGTTGTCTTTGGGGAGTTGTCTATTAAGCTCATATGCCCATCTATAATTGGGTTGAATATTTTTGAGAGAGTAAGCTGCATGAGTTCCCTTTAGTTCTGGTTATCAGTCTCTTATCTGAGGAAGAGTTTTCAAAGATAGTCTCTCATTCTGAGTGCTGTGCATTCACTGTAATTACGTTTTTTCTTTAGCTGTGCAAAACCTTTTTAACCTGAGGTAATCCTACTTGTCTATTTTTCAGATTATTGTCTGTGATTTGGGGTTTTATTTAAGACGTCTTTTCCTACTCCAATGTCTCCAAGAGTTTCCCCAGCATTTTCCACCAGTAGTTTTATACTTTGAGGTCTTAGGTTTAGACCTTTAATCCATTTTGCATTGATTGTTAATGGTGAGAAATCGGGGTCCAGTTTCATCTTTCTTCAGGTGGATACCCAATTTTCCCAGTACCATTTGCTAGAGAGTTTGTCTTTTCCACATTGGATTGACTGATGTCCATTTTCAAAAGTCAGTTTGTTGTATTTTTGGGAGTTTAAACCTGGGATCTTTTTTCTGTTCCAGTAGTCCGCATGCCAGTGTTTGTGCCAATACCATGCTATTTTGGGTATCACAGCTTTGTAATATATTTTGGGCTCAGGGAGTGAGATACCTCTTACTTGACTCTTCCTCTGTAGTATTGCTTTGGCAATATGGGTCTTTTATGATAGACAAATCCTATGATGGTTTATTTTTAAATCTATGAAGAATATCTCTGGTAATTTGATTTTGGTTGTGTTAAATTTGTAGATTAATTTGAGTGGGGATGACAATTTGATTATACTAATTCTTTGAATTCAGGAACACGGGATGTCTTTTCAATATTTTGTGTCATTTTTAATTTCTTTTTAAAGTTTTTCATAGTTTTTATTGTAGAGTTCTTTGACTTCTTTGGTTAGGTTCATTCCTATGCATCTTATACTTTTTGTGGTTATTTCAAATGAAATAGCTTTCATTATACCTCCATCTGTTCATTCTTGGGATACAGAAATGTTATATATTTTTGTATGTTTATTTCGCATCCTGCCACTTTACTGCATTCATTTTTCACTTCCAGAAGACTTTTGGGGATTCTTTTGCATTTTCTATATACATAATCATATCATCTGTAAATAGAGGTCATTTCACTTCTTCTTTCTCTATATGAATGCCTTTTTTTTAATTCTCTTATCAGATTGTATTGGGTAGGATTTCCAGACTTATGTTGAAAAGGAATGGAGAATGTGAGTAGTCTTGACTTGTTTCAGTTTTTAAAGGAAAATCTTTCACCTTTTCCTTTTTCAATATGATGTTAACTATGGTTTTTTCATATACAGCTTTTCTTGTGTCGAGAAATGTGCCTTTTATGCTGAATTTGCTGAGTCTTAATTATAAAAGGGTATTGTATTTTCTCAAATGCTTTTATTGCATCAATTGTTATGATCACATGGTTTTTATATTTCTTTCTGTTGATGTGTTGTATTGTATTTATGGTTGTACATATGTTGTATCACCCTTGCATCCCTATAGAAAAGCATATGTGTTTGTGATGTATAATCTTTTTACTGTGTCATTGGATACAATTTGCTAGTATATTTTTGAGTGTTTTTGTATCTAGTTATCAGAGATATTGGTCTGTAGTTTTGTGGGTGGTCTTGTTTTTTATTATTTTGTTGTTGTTTGTTTTGCTATGCCCTTTTCTGTTTGGGGAATGAAGGCAATGGAGGCTTTATAAAATAAGTTTGCTAAGCTTCCTTCCTTTTGTATCTTTAAAAATGGATATTGTATGTATCTACTTAATATATACCTACTATTCACACTTTATGGTAGAGATCAAAATATTGGAAGGTATAAAAGCAGTTGAGAGGCCTTCAGAAGAAGACACCTTCATGGATCCTGAGAAATAGTGATTTCAGGGAAATAAGAGAAATGATTTTTCCACTGATAATTTAGCCTCCAGCCCACAAACTTGAGTGGTAGGAAGCCTTTCAAGCCTTTTGTCTCTGTCTACCTCTGTCCCTATCTTCTCTTTTTGTATTTTTTTTAAATTTTTTTAAGGTAAAGCATTTTCTCAGATTTCAGCCCCTCCTTTCCCTTTATCTTGTTAATAATCCCCTCTCCCTCTCCAAACCCCAAAGAGGCAAGGGGACAGGCCTTAAGAAGAAAATATCTTTATGGATCCTGAGAACTAGAAATTTTTTTTAAAAAAATATATTTTTTTAGTTTTTTTAAATGTTTTTCTTCTCTTTTTTTTTCTGTTTCTTGGTTGTTGGTGGTGTTACTGTTGTTTCTCTCTCTCTCTCTCTCTCTCTCTCTCTCTGTTTCCTTTTGTGCATGCTCTTGGATGCCCAGATTGAGCTCAAGTTTGGGAAGAAACACACAATTCATCAGATGACTAGAAATCACCACAAGGACACAAGAAATATGGGAAAACAAGGAAATACCATTTCTCTAAGGGAAAAGAATAGCTCCTCTTCATCCACAGACAGTTCAATGGAAATCATGGAATTGTCTGATAAAGAATTTAGGACATTTATAATGGCAAAGCTAACAGAGATGGAAGAGAAGAGAGACAGTGAACTGCAGAAGACAAAGGAGAAAGGAGCTGACGAGTTCCAGTAGGTGAGAAAATTCTTGCAAGATCTGAAAGAGGAATTACTCACTTTAGAAAAAAATCAAATGGAACTCTTAGAGATGAAGGCTATAATACAGGAACTCAAAATCTCCCTTGAAAGTATTAAAAGCAGACTACATCATTCAGAAAATAGAATCTCAGATGTAGAAGAGAAATTGGCTGGCCTAGAAAAATCCACTATGAAGACTGAGAAAATGGCCCCCCAAAATGAGAATAATATATGAGAAGTACTCAATGCCATTGAATGTCCAAACATCCAGATAACTGGTATTCCAGAAGGTGAAGAGACCCATAAGGGCATTGATAATATATTCCATTAAATCCTGCAAGAAAACTTTCCAAACCTAGAGAGGCACTCAAATATCCAGTCCCAAGAAATAAATAGGACCCCAAATAGAATCAATCCAAGAAAATCTTCTCCAAGACACATTATAGCCAGATTGACCAAAACCACAGACAAAGACAAGATACTAAGATTGGCAAGAGAGAAACAACAAGTTGCCTACAAAGGATATCCCATCAGGCTAACAGCAGACCTCTCATCAGAAATGATACGAGTGAGGAAAGAATGGGAAAATATATTCAAAGTATTAAAGGAAAAGGAATTTCAACCAAGAATACGTACCCAGCAAGATTATTCTTCATATGGGAAGTAAAGAACATTCCCAGATAAACAAAACCTAGAAGAATTTACCAGCACCAGACTAGATGTCCAAGAAGTTCTCAAGGGAGTGCTATACCAGGAAAATTAAATACATACAAAGAAATAAGAGTTCAATAACTAAGAAAATGGCCAATTTAATTGTAGGGACAAGTTTGGAGTTGAATATTATATCCCAAAATTCAATTGGGAAGATCAAACCACAACAGAAGATAGATTAAGTACATGAGACTGAACTGGTGAAATAGCATTCTGTGACTTTTTTCTTTCTTTTCTTTTTTCCTGTATAATTTTTTTCCCTTTAAATTTATTTATTTTTACATTAATTCACTATACATCATTACAGCATACAAATGAATTTTCCATACAAAATACACTGTGTATTGGCTCAATAAAGCACATCAACATATATGTTTTCAGCAAATAATTTTCCAATTCCTACGTCTTGTATACTTTGTTTTTTGTTTTGCCATCCTTGATTCCTTATCCCTCACCCTCTGCCATGTCCCACCCTCCTCCTACATTGTCTCTGGTATCCATGGTTGCTTTCTATGCCTCCCCCCAATTCAATTGATTTGCTAATGAACTTAATTAGTCTAAATATATCCAATAGCTAGCACAGCTGATATATACCTATACATGAACCCAAGTCTGACTTTAGGCATAAACCCCAGTGAGTAGAATGAACATATTATAAAGTAGCACCCAGCTGGGGCTATATAGCTTACTGCAGTCATCAAATATGCGTTATTTTTTTTTTAATTGATACGAACAGTTTTACCGTTTTTTTTTTTTCCTGCAACTTTTTTTTTTAATTACTTAACATTCATTCCCTGAGCATCATCACAACGTACTAAATGTGGTTTCCCATCTAGAATAAACCGCATAGTGGCTTAATCATGCATGTTATCATCAATAATACTCCATTTCTACTTTCATACATATGTATACATATATATATGTTTTTTGCCCCATGTTTGACCCTCTGCCCTTTCCCACTCTCTTATTACACTATCTCTGCTTTATACAGTTGTCTTCCATTCCTTTTTCCCCAACATTTTGTTCATCACACAATATCATAAGTAATCTAACTACTTTCAGCAGGTAATTTCAAGAAGAGCAGTTTTGAACTGGTAATGATATTTCCTTGAAACTTAAAGCCTAGAAACAGGTTAGTATTCTGTTCAAATAGTAGGTACATGCACCTATCAACAGCTCAAGACAGGACAAAAATCCTTTAAAACCGGAAAACAAAGCTTAGGAGAAAAGCAGCAATAATTCAGTCAAGTCACAGAATGTTGTTTCATTGGTTCAGTCTCATGTACTTAATCTTTCTTCTGTTAAGGTTCGATCTTCCAGATTGAATTCTGGGATATAATATTCATCTCCAAACATTGTCCCGACAATTAAGTTGCCCATTTTCTTAGTTTTTAAACTCTTATTTCTGTGTGTCTTCATTTACTTTTACTGACATAGCACTCCCTTAAGAACTTCTTGGAGATCTGGTCTGGTGCTGGTAAATTCTTTCAGGTTTTGTTTATCTGGGAAAGTTCGTGTCTTTTCTTCCCAAATGAACAATAACCTTACTGGGTACAGAATTCTCGGTTGAAATTGCTTTTCCCTTAATACTTTGAATATATTTTCCCATTCTCTCCTTGCTCGCATTGTTTCCGATGAGAGGTCTGCTGTTAGTCTGATGGGATACCCTTTGTAGGTAACTTGCCTTTTTTCTCTTGCCAGTCTTAGTATCTTGTCTTTGTCTGTGGTTTTGGTCAATCTGGCTATAATGTGTCTTGGAGAAGATCTTCTCGGGTTGATTCTATTTGGGGTCCTCTGTATTTCTTGGGACTGATTCTTTGAGTGCCTCTCCAGGTTTGGAAAGTTTTCTTGCAGGATTTCATGGAATAGATTATCAATGCCCTTATGAGTCTCTTCACCTTCTGGGATGCCTATTATCCAGATGTTCGGATGTTTAATCGTATCTAGTACTTATCGCATATTATTCTCAAATTTTGGGGCCATTTTCTCAGTCTTGTGGTGGATTTTTCTAAGTCAGCCATTTTCTCTTCTACATTAGAGATTCTATTTTCTGTATGATCTAGTCTGCTTTTAATACTTTCAAGGGAGATTTTGACTTCTTGTATTATAGCCTTCATCTCTAACAGTTCCATCTGATTCTTTTGTAAAGTGTGAAATTCCTCTTTTAGATCTTGCATGAATTTCCTCACCTCCTAGAACTCTTCAACTCCTTTCTCCTTCCTCTTCAGCAGTTCCTTGTCTCTCTTCTCTTCCATCTCTGTTAGCTTTGCCATTATGAATGTTCTGAATTTTTTATCAGACATTTCCATGATTTCCATTGAACTGTGTGTGGATGAAGAGGAGCTATCTGTTTCCCTTGTGGGAGAGGTATTTTCCTGCTTCCCCATATATCTTGTGGTCCTGCAGCGATTTCTAGTCATCTGGTGGATGGTCGGTTTCTTCCCAAACTTGGAAGTTCAAACTGAGGGTCGAGGAGAGTGCAGAAAAGGAAGCAGAGAGAGGAAAACAATACCAACAACAGCCAAAAAACAGACAAGAAGCAGAGGAAAAGAAGAGAAAAACTTTTAAATAAATCTAAAAGAGAAAAACTAATATTTAAAATATTTTAATAAAACTCAAAAATTAGAAAACTGCGTGGTGCGCCGCGCGAAATGGCTAGATCGCAGGAGCCATGGAGCTGTCTGTGTCTTGAAGAAGGGCTGTTCTGGGAGGGAGATAGGGGATTATTAACAAGATAAAGGGCTAGCTTGGAGGGGCCAAAGGGCCCTGTGAAATGCCTCACCTTAAAAAATTCTAAAAAAGCAAAAATTTTAAAAAAAGACAGAGAGAGAGAGAGGACAGAGACAGAGAGAGACAAAGACTGATAGAGAGACAGGAGACTTGAAGGGGGTCTTCCTACCACGCAGGTTTTGTATGCTGGAGGCCCAGTGATCAGTGGGACATCTTCCTTTCTCCCATAATGGCTAGATCCTCATTCTGTGACTTTTGACTAAAATATTGTTGCCTTCTTTCTAGGCTTTGTCTGGCTTTAAGAGATTTGTCCTGTCTTGAGCCTACTATTTGAACAGAATACTAAACTGTTTCCTGGCTTTAAGTTTTAAGCAAAGTTTCTTACCATTTCAAAATTGCTTTTCTTGAAATCACCAGCTTAATGTGCTATTAAAAGTAGTTAGATTATTTAAGAAATTGTGTGATCAATAAAATGTGGGGAGAAAAAGAATGGAAGACAACTGTAGGCACCAGAGATAGTGTGAAAAGGGGGTAAGGGGTGGGAAAGGGCAGAGGGTCAGACATAGGAGTAAGTATATATATATATATATATATATATATATATATATATATACACACACACACATATATATACATATATGTATATATACATACATATATACATATATGAAACATATATGAAACTAGAAATGCAAAATTATTGATGATAACATACATGATGAAGCCACCATGCAGTATATTCTGGATGGGAAACTACATTTTGTATGCTGTGACAATGCTTAAGGGATGAATGTAAATTAATTAAATAAAAAAAAGTTTCAAGAGAAAATAAAAGCAGTGGAAATAGCAATGATAAGACAGTGTGGAATGGGGCGGGAGAAGAGAAGAGTATGGAGAAGGATAGCACAAGAACAAATAGAGAGGCATGACATTAGTGGGATTCAGATATGGCTTATTACCTGTTGATAATGACGTGTATAGTATTCTCAATTGGACAGATCTAAGAAGTATTTCATGTTGGGTAAAGTCTTTTTACAAGCAAAATGATAAATAGTGATTCAATGTTTAAAAAATAATTGAAATAATAATAATAATCTGGAAAAAACTTAAAGCTATTGGATGATGAGGAGGAGGATTTTAATGTCTTTGTATTGACTGGTATGAATGGCATTCCTTGTGGAAAAAAGAAATTAAAACACTGCAAAGTTATATGTGAGTCAATGTAATATAAACAAGATTATGGTAATAATAAAAAGTTTTAAAAAACTAAAGTTTGGAACACACAAAAATGTTTTGAGTAGAATGAGGATTAGCTTTTCTTTTTTTAATGTAGAATTCAGAAGTGAAGCCTTCAACAACTGGCTTTTTCTTTACTGGAAGGTTATTATTTCCTGATTTAAATTAATTTGTTTTTATTGGTCTATTCAGGTTTTGTATGTCTTCCTGATTCAATTTTGGTAGAGTGTCTGTGTCCAGAAATTTGTCTGTCTCATCCAGGATTTTTTGTTCATTGCCATATAGCTATTCATAGTATTTTCCAATGATCTTTTGTATTTCTGTTATATCTGTTGTAATATTGCTTGTTTCATTGTGAATTTGTTTTATCTGATTTCTTATTCTATTTTTCTTAATTAGTCTAGCTAACATTGTGTCAATTTTGTTTATCTGCTCAAAAACCAGCTCTACGTTTCTTTTTTTTTTCCTGTATAGTTTGTTTATTCTCTATTTCATTTATTTCTGCTCACATCTTTATTATTTTTTCCTGGCATTTTTTTTGTTACTGATTTTCCAGTTCCCTGAGTTGCATTGCCATGTGTCTTTTTCTCAAGCACACTAATTGCTATGAACTTCTCTCTTATGACTGCTTTTGCTGTGTTCCATGGGTTATTTCAACTCATGTAATAGTTATCCTTGGTGTCAATTAATCTTTCAACTTCATTCTTAATTTCTTCAGTGTTTCTGAAGTCATTCAGGAGTACTCTGTTTAGTTTCCATGTTTGTATATCTTAAAGATATTTTTCCTAAAATTAATGTCAAGTTTTATTCCATCATGGTCTGAAAAAATACTGAATATAGTTTTTTATTATTTTTTTATTTTTTAATTTTTTTATTTCATTTTCTTCCATACATTCAATCACATTATTATTTGTCTTACAAAATGGATATTTCAACAGGTGAACATTTCTCCCTAGTACCGTTGATAAAACTATGAAATATCTTCAACAGATAATACCACACCTCTTTGTGCCATACGAATAGCTAAAAGGCATATGAAAAAATGTTCAACATCCCTCATTGTAAAAGAAATGCTGAATATAGTTTTTATGCCTTTGAATTTGTGAAGGTTTTCTTGTGCCTTATCATGCGGTCATTCTTTGAAAATGTTTCATATAGTTGTGAGAAAGATGAATAGTTTTTGATTGTTGGGTACAAGGTCCTATAGATCTCTGTCAAGTCTATTTCATTTATAATGTCATTTAGATCCTGTATGCCTAATTTTTGTCTAGATAATCTGTCAAAAGGAGATAGTGGAGTTATTCAGATCTTTAATGATTAATGTGTTGTAGTTGATCTCTCCCTTTAGATCTATATGCCATTTATTTATGTATTTGGGTGCTCCCAAGTTGGGTGTAGATATTTATAAGTGTATATTTTCTTGGTGAATTAACTCTTTCAATATGATATAATGTCCTCCTTTGTTTCTTATTACAGTTTTTGCCTAAGAGTCTTATTTTGTCTGATATTAATATTGTGACCTCAGTTTTTTTTCAAAATTATTTGTCTGGGGGCTAGCAGGTTATGAATTGGTTAAATTGCTGGACTTTCACATGGCCCATCATGGTTTAAGTCTTGGTTCCAGTGACCTGAAACTCACACCAAGCACATGTGTGTGCATGGCCAAAGTCCTGAATGAAGAATAGAAGAGAAGGGATTGCAGCATGATCATCCCCCCGGGTGTGATTTTTACTTTCTTTCTATCTTTCTGGTGACCACACAACCCTATAGCAAAAATATCTTTAAATTTTTTTATTATTATTTTTGGTAGTTTTATCTAAGTCAGAAGTTTTATCCTCCTGGTCAGAGATTCTATCTTCTGCATAGTCCAGTCTGCTATTAATACTTTCCAAGGAGGTCTTAATTTTTCTGTATTACTGCCTTTATTTTTAAAAATTCTGATTGGTTCTTTTTATGATGTCTATCTCTTCTTTCAAATCCTGGAAAGATTTCCTCATCCTTGTCACCATAAATATTCTGAGTTTTTTTTCTGGCATTACAGTGAGTTCTTTTGTGCTGCCAATGGTTGAAGAAGAGTTATTCTGTTCCCCTTGAGGGAGAGATGTTTCCTTGTTTTCCCAAATTTCTTGTGCCTCTGTGCTGGTTTCTAGTCATCTGATGAATTGTACACTGCTTTCTATTTTTGGTGTGTTGATTCTGTCATGTCATGAGAGAAGAGCTCTACTTCTCAGACGTGTTCTTGGTAGAGGGCCTTGTCTTCCCATCAGAGAAGTGTATATGACCAGTTTTAGGTGTTGGTTCCTCTTCCAGTCTCTCAGGATGAGGTGCACTTGGACCTGAATTTGAGTTATTCAACTGGAGGAGGAAGTGGAAGTCATGTGCTATGTTGTTCAGTAAAATATAAAATCTCAAAATACTTCTGGGTAGGCAGAAGGCAGCAAGAGATCTGAGAGGCGGTCTTCCTGCCTCATTTGATCTTACTCATTCCTGCTGCTCTCTGCTCCATGATTCAGGGAAAAGATATTTATGGTGAAAAGGGATGTGGGAGGGGCCAATTTAGGTTGTACCTGGGGTAGTCAGGATGGACCTAGGTTTGAAGCAGTCTTCCTGCCCCAGTTGCTCTTACTCACTGCTGCTTTCTCTGCTTTGTGGTGCAGGCTCATGGTATTAATGATGATAAATAGATATGGGAGGGTACAATCTGAGATGTTCCTGGGGCAGTTGGAAGGCAGCTGAGATCTGAGGTAGTCTCCCTGCCTCGGTCTCGCTCACTGCTGCTGTTTCCTGCTCCATGAAGCAGGCTCAGGGATTAATGGCAGCAAAGGAAGGTAGTAGGAGTTGGTCTTGAATGTACCTGGGGCAGTTGGAAGGCAACCAAAGTCTGAGGTGATGTTCCTGCTTCCTCATTTAGTCTCCCTGCTGCTGTTTCCTGCTCTGTAGCACAGGATTGGGGGGTTAATTGTTGTGTAGGGATGTGGAAAGGGCTGTTCTGGAATATACCTGGAGCAGTTGGAAAGCAGCTGAGGTCTGAGGTGTTCTTCATACCTGAATTGGTCTCACTCACTGCTGCTGCTTACTACTTCATGGCACAAGCTTAGGGAATTAATGGCAGAAAAGGGGTGTGGGAGGGGATGGTCTGGAATATACCTGGGGCAGTCGGAAGGCAGCAGAGGTCTGAGGTGATCTTCATACCTCAGTTGCCCTCACTAACTGCTGCTGCTCACTACTCCATGGCACAGGCTCAGGGAAATAATTACAGTGAAGGGGTGTGTGTGTGTGGGGGGGGGGGGCAGGTCCAGGATGTACCTGGAGCAATCCAAAGGCAGCCAAGTTCTGAGGTGGTCTTTCTGCCTCAGTTGGTCTCACTCACTGCTGCTGTTCCCTCTATGTTAATTCTTCTAATCCAGAAACATGGTATATCTTTCCACTTTTATGTGTCATTTTCAAATACTTTTAAAGTTTTTTTTTCTCATTTTCATTGTAAAACTTTTTTACTTCCTTGGGCAGGTTTGTTCTTAATTTTTGTGACTATTGTGGATGGAATTGATTTGCTCAATTCTACCTAAGTCTGTTCATTGTTGGTGTATTAAAATGCTATCTATTTTTGTATGTTGATATTGTATCCTGCCATTTACTGCATCCATTTATAAGTTCCAGGAGGTTTTTTTTGTGAATTATTTGGGGTTATCTATCTATATAATTATGTCATCTGCAATAGAGATAATTTCCCTTTTTTCTCCCTATTTGAATGCCTATGTTGAAAAGGAGTGGAGAATGTGGGCAGCCCTAACTTGTTAGGGTTTTTAGTGTGAAAGCTTTCAGTTTTTCCCATTCAGGATGGTGTTAGCTATGAGTATTTATCATATAGCTTTTATTGTTTTGAGGAACATCTCTTCTATGCCAGTTTAGCTGGGGGTCTTAATTATGAAGGGCTGTTGCATTTTATCAAATGCTTTTTACATCACTTAATATGATTATATAATTCTTATTTTTTTATGTTAATATATGTATTGAATTTATGATTGTGCATGTGCTGAAACATTCTTGCATCCCTAGAACAAAGCATACCTGGTCATAGTGTACAATAGTTTTAATGCGTTGTTGAATATGATTTGCTAATACCTTGTTAAGAATTTTTTGCATCTGTATTTACTAGGAATATTGGTCTGCAGTTTTTTTCTTTTAGTTATGTCCTTTTCCATTTTGGTGATGAGGGTGATAGAGGCTGTATAGAATAAATTTGAGAGGGTCCTTCCTTTTGGATTTTTAGAAATAGTTTGAGGAGAATTCAAACTAGTATTTTTTTCCCCTTTAGAGATGATGGATGTATTTATTGGCTTGATTTGATTTTACACAATGTATAAATGTTTTATACATGCTTTGAAAAAACACACTGTACATCCATAGATACATACAGCTACTATATGTAAACCAGAAATTGTAAGAATACTTTTAAAAGAAAAATTTACTTTCAGAAATTCAACCAGTGTTTCAGAAGCCATTTATTGATATGCTATCAAGAAATAGTGGGAACCAGGACTGATACAAAAAAGGCATAGTGACAAAACTGAAACCTGGAGCTAAGTCACAGGTAGTAGTAGCATTTAGTTCTTTCTTGCAAGGAAGTGTAAGTTGTTAAATAAAAAGCACTCTCTTGAAGAGATATATATGTATGTATTCTAGCTGTTTGCATTCATTTTTTTAATTTTTATTTTTAAAATATTTTTATTTATTTAATATTTCATTTTACATATCCACAGGATACAAAATAAAACTTTCCAGCATGAATATGTTGCATATTAGTCAAGTCAACATTGCCATACACATTATCAAAAAGTAATTTCCCACTTTTGTGTCCATTAAATATTTAGCATTTTTCTCTTTATTTCCACCCTTCCAACACCCCCTATTTCCCACTCCTCTCTCACAATGTGCCTAGTATCCACAGTTGCCCTCCATACCTTTATATCTTACAATCTTTTAGTTTCTGCCATAGAGTACAGACATTAAGTATATATAGAGGGGGACATAGAACACCTCTCTTTCAGTGTCTAAGAAAACAAAAGTTGTTTCTTTAAGAAGTTAAACAAAACAAGGACCAAGGTGACTAAAGTTATGCTCTAAACCTCATATCCTAGATCCCCAAAACACTAAGACAAGAAGCCATTTTAAATCTGAGATATGTCCTGGAGCATTCAGGGAACAGCGCTTAATGAACCTCTTGCTTTTGGGAAGAAACTTCTTTTTATAAATCTGAATTTATAATCTCTATCTGTGGATACCACATTGCAAAACACATTAGAAGAGAGATTTTGTCACAGAATGACCAGAAACTACCACAGAGGCACAAGAAATATGAGAAACCAAAAACATATCTCTCCCCTAAGTGAAAATAACATTCCTTCATCATCCACAGACAGTACAGTGGAACTCGTGGAAATGTCTCATAGAGAATTCAGAATATTCATAATGACAAAAATAAATAAGATGCAAGATCTTAGAGACAATGAACTCCAGAAGATGCAAGAGAAAAGAGACAATGAGTTCTAGGAGGTGAGGAAGTTCTTGCACAATATGAAAGAGAAAATACACACCATAAAAAAAGAATCAAATGGAGCTGTTAGAGATGAAGGCTGCAATACAGAAAATCAAAACATCCCTTGAAAGTATTAAAAGCAGATTAGCTCACACAGAAGATCAAATATTGGAAATTTAAAGCAAAACCTTTGACCTGGAAGAAACAACAACAAAAACTGAGAAAATAACCAGAAAAAATCAGAGTAATATATCAGAAATACTAGATACCATTAAGCACCCAAACTTTCAGATAATCAGTATCCCAGAATGTGAAGAAACTAATAAGAACATTGATAATCTATTCCATAAAATTCTGGAACAAAACTTTACAAACCAAGAGAGGCATTCAAATATCCAGACCTAGGAAATACAAAGGACCTCAAATAGAATCAACCCAAGAAGATCTTCTTCAAGGTACATCATAGTGAGATTGGCCAAATGCACAGAAAAAGACAAGATACTGAAATTGGCAAGAGAGAAACATCAGGTTACTTATAAAGGTTATCTCATCAGGCTAACATCAGACCTCTCATCAGAAACAATGCAAGCAAGGAAAAAATTAGAAAATATAGTCAAAGTGTTAAGTGAAAAACAGTTTCAAGTAAGAATACTATACCCATCAAGATTATCTTTCATATGGAAAAAGATAAAAAAGATTCTCAGAATAACAAAACCTGAAAGAATTTACCAGCACCAGACCAGCTCGTCAAGAAATTCTGAAAGGAGTGGTTTACCAGGAAAATGAAAGACGCACATACAGAAATAAATAAATAAATAAATAAATAAATAAATAAAAACAAGAAAATTACCAACTTAATGCTAGAGACAAGAAATATCAATAATGAATGTTAACTTCTAGAATTTAAATGTAAATATTGGACCACAATAATGCTGCAAATTCAACAGAAGAAAGATTAATTACTGAACTGGTGAAATAGATTTTATGACTTTTCAGTAAAACATTACTGTGTTTTTCTTTACTATGCTTTGTTTTCCTAAGTTAAGAATTTTGCTTTCTTTTTTAAAATTTTATTTAACTTTATTTTTTAATTTATTTTAATTTTACCAGAGAGTGACAGAGTGAGAGAGAGAAAGTGAGAAAGCAAGCTTCCAGGTACATGTCTCAAACCACATTAAGCCATGTGGAAGGCCAGCACCCTTAACCACCATACCACCTGCCAGCCCCTAAGGATTTTGCTTTCTTTGGAGCTTTTTTAAATTTTTTATTTATTTTTATTTTTTGGAGAGGTTTTTGCTATAGGGCACATGCACTCGCTGGAAAGACAGAGACAAAAAGAGACAGAAAGTGTGGTCATGCCACAATCCCTTATCCTCCATTCTCCTCTCAGGATCTTGGGGGCGCATGCACACACGCCTGGCCTGAGTTTAAGCCATCGTGTCCAGGACTTGAACCGCGTTCAACTACATGGGAGTCCAGTGACATAGCCATTATGCAAACTGCTGGTCCCCACTTTGAAGTTATTGATAGATTCAGAAATTTGTTAAAATCTTTTTTGTTTGTTTATTTGTGGCTTTTTTGTTTGTTTGTTTCTTTAAATTAAAAAAAAAAAAACATAAACTTTTCTCCCTTCCTGACTTTTCTGGAATTGGAAAATATTTGGAGCTATCCTTATTTTGTGTCAGACTGGTTATTTGCATAAGTTCAATAATACCTGTTGCCTTGAATCAGAAATTGGAAATACTTATTATTGGACAGGCTTGTGACTGGAATGTCATATCTGAAGATTAAACCAGAAAATTATGAAACTAAATTAGATCTCAAGTAAGCCAACAGAAGCTCTTGGAAAGATGGCCTGGCACCATAAATAATTCTGCTGGCAGAGACAATTAGAAAAGTTACATGAAAGAATTCATATCGTAAGATAACCTGGATTTTTCCAGTTGAGCACTGTAATCAGTAGAGATTGCAAAAGAGCAGCCACAACCAGAGGATTATCTTGAGGAACACTTTGCAGGAAAGAAAAGAGACTGATATTTGCTAGCAGACAGTATATCACAAAATACTTGGGAAGCAGAGCTGAATTGAGAAGATTTATGTGTAAATTGTGTGTTGGGTGTTTACTTTTTTTTTTTTTTTTTTTGGAGAGGTTTTTTCGCTATAGGGCGCGTGCGCTCGCCAGACAGACAGAGAGAGACATAGAGACAGAAAGCGAGAAATCACCCCCCGGGGGGATGGTCACGCCGCAATCCCTTCTCCTCCATTCTCCTCTCAGGATCTTGGGCACGCACGCACACGCGCCCGGCGTGAATTGTAAGCCACCGGGTCCGAGACGCGAACTGCGGTTGACTACGTGGGAGTCCAGCGACATAGCCATTACGCTAACTGCTGGTTCCCTTGGGTGTTTACTTTTTAACAGTTTGTGTAGTTGACATGTAAACATTTTCTCAAAAATTATTTAAAACCATACTGTCTCTGTTGTTAAAGAGTCACAAACAAAATTATAACAAATATTTCAAACATTCTTTAATGTTTTTTTTAATTTTGAAAGTTGTTTATTATCTGTCAAGAATCATGAAGTATGAGCAAGAATTTTTTTCATATGTAAAGTAAATGTTTGTGGGAAAATGTAAAAATAAATAAGTAAATGATAAAAAAAATAATTGGTATTCCAGAAGGTGAAGATTCTAATAAGGGCATAAAAAATATATTCCATGAAATACTTGAGGAAAACTTTCCAAACCTAGAAAAACTTTCAGACATCCAGACTCAGGAAACACAAACACCAAATAGAATCAACCTAAGAAGAACCTCTCAATGGCACATCATAGCCAGATTGGTCAAAATCACAGAGAAGATGCTAAAAATAGCAAGAGGGAAATGTCAATTTACTTACAAAGATTATCTCATTAAGCTAACATCAGACCTGTTAACTATGCAAGCAGGAAATAATAAAAAAAATCAAAATGCTAAAATTAAAACAATTTTAGGGTCAGCAGGTGATTTAATGGTTGAAGCGCTGGACTCCCACATGGCCAATGTCAGTTCAAGTTCTATACTTGGTGATTGAAATTCACACTGGGTGAATGTGCATGCTTGCCCAAAATCCAGAGAGGAGAATGAAGGGGAAGGGATTCCAGCATGGTCATCCCCTCTGGGGGGATGATTATCACTTTCTTTCTCTCCCTCTGTATCTTTGGTGAGCCCACATGCTGTATAGCAAAAATCTCTCTCAAAGCAATCAAACAAGCAAAAACAAACAAGAAAACAAAACCAATTTCAACTAAGAATATTATGCCTGGTAAGGCTTTCTTTCATACAGGAAGAACAAAAGAAATTGTCTTCAGATAAACAAACACTGAAGGAATTCACCAAGACTAGACCAGCTCTTCAAGAAGTACTGAAGGGAATACTATACCAGGAAAATTAAAGAGAGACAAACAAAACAACCAAGAAAATAGCTGACAGAATGGTAGGGGCAAATCCATAAATATCAATAACAACCTTTAATGTTAATAGATTGAATTATGCAATCAAAATCACAGACTTACTGTACAGATTAAAAAAAAAACAGCTTTCTATATGCTGTCTATAAGGAAAACACACTGGGGTTGGCAGGTGTCATAGTGATTAAGGGTGCTGTATTCTCACATGGTTGACAACAATTTGAGTCCCAGACCTGCTAGCTTGCTTCTCACTCTACCTCTCTCTCTCTCATTCTGTCCATCTTTGTTCAAACATTTAAAAATAAATAAATAAATAAACAAAGAGTTCAATAAAATAATAAAAAAAGAAATACATCTTACAGATAAAAACAAATAAAGGCTGAAAGTGAAAGGCTGAAAAAGAAAATCCAAGCAAATGGAAATTAAAAAGAAAAAATAAATGGAGTTCAAAACTGCTATCAGACAAAACATACCTTAAGATAATAACTGTATGAAGAGTAAGTTGTACCTCTCCCTGACCCAATCCAGACACCCATTCCAGCAGAGAGCCTTGCCAGAAGGTGGACCGCCTGCTACTGCAGGGAAAAGGGCTGGGATTCATGGCTCATAGCTTCCCCCACTCACCTTTGGACTCTAAGGTTTGTTTCTGGGGACTTAGAGTTGAAATTGCATCCTTCCTCAATACATCCAGTCACCCATTCCAGTGGAGGGCCTTGATAGAAGGCAGGCCACCTACAGTTGGAAGGCTAAGGGCTGGGACCCTTGATTCATCCCCTCCCCAACTTGCCTTTGGATCTCAGGTTTGTTTCCTGAAAATTTGAGACAAACTTGTGCCTCTTCCCTGACCCATCCAGACACCCATCCAGGGAAAGGCCTTGCAGAAAGGTGGGCTGCCTGCAGATGCATGGTTAACAACTGAAACCTGTGACTCATCCCCTCCCCAACTTGCCTTTTGACTTTCAGTACTTCAGTGTTTAGTATACCACACCATACACATTGCAAGCTGAATGATCTTTTCTTTGTTCCTGAGTTGAAGCTCAGAAGCTCTGTTTTAGGAGCACCTGCTCTCTAGAAACAAGTAGGACTTTGGGTCACTCAGAAACAGTGATAACATGCAAGACTCTGGTGAGCCACAGGGAGGCAGAGCAGAAGAAAGATTGACAATGAAGACATTGTCATAATACACATTTTTGAACACTCAAAATACCCTGAATAATTTAGTAAGGAGTGTGTAGATCACCAGATGACTTGGAAACAGCCCAGAGGCACAAGAAATATGAGCACTCAACAAAATGTCTCTCCAAAAAATAAAAACGCCAATTTCTCATCACCCACAGGAAACACAATGGAACTCATCAAAATGTCAGATGAACAATTCAGAATATTTGTAGTGACCAAACTAAATGAGATGCAAAATTTTAAAAAAAGACGAGCTTCAGGAGATGAGGAAATCCTTTCACAATTTGAAAGGAGAAATATACACCATAAAAAAGAATTAAATGGAATTGTTAGAGAAGAAGAATGTGATACAGGAAATTAAAACCTCCCTTGAAAGTATTTAAAGTAGATTAAATCATGCAAAAGATCGAATTTTGAATGTAGAAGACAAAACCTCTGACCTAGAAAAAAGTATTAAAATGACTGAGAAAACAAAGAAAAATACGGATAATATACAAGAAATATTAGATACCATTAAGCACCCAAGTATCTGAATAATTGGTATCCTAGAAGAAGAAGAAAATAATAAGGACATTGATAATTTCTTTCATGAAATCCTGGAAGAAACTTTCCAAACCTAGAGGTCCATGCAAATATCAAGGCCCAGAAATACATAGGATCCCAAATATAATCAACCCAAGAAGATCCTCTCCAAGGGACATCATAGCCATATTGACCAAAACCACAAAGACAAGCTGCTAAAATTGGCAAGAGGGAAATGTCAAGTTACATACAAAGCCTAGCCCATCAGAAGAACATTGGACCTCTCCTCAGAAACAATGTAGGCAAGGAAAGAATGAGGAAATATAGTCAAAAAAACAATTTCAATCAAGAATACTGTACCTGGCAAGATTATCCTTCATGTGTTAAAAACAGATAAAACATTCTCGGATAAACAAAACCTGAAAGAAATGACCAACTCCAGACCAGTTCTTTGAGAAGTCCTTAAGGGAGTGCTATACCAGGAAAATGAAAAAGTCAGGTGGACGGATATAAGAGAACAAAATCAACCAAGAAAATGGCTACATAATGATAGGAACATGTCCGGAAAGATTGATAATAACATTGAACATTAATGGATTAAAAACTCAAATTAAGAGACACAGACTAGCTGAATGGATAGAAAACAAACAAACAAAAAGTAGAAACCCTTTATCTGTTGCCTACATGAAACACACCATATGGATAAAGACATACATAGGCTAAAAGTGAAGAATGGAAAAAGATACTTCTTGCAAATGGAAATCAGAAAGGCAGGAATTGCAATACTGATTGTAGAAAAATAGGTTGTAAGACAAAGACTATAAGAAGAGACAAAGAAAGGCATTATATAGTAGTAAATTAACTAATTCATAAAGAAGACATAAGACTAATAAATATCTATGCATCCAATTCAGGAGCCCCTAAATATGTGAAGGAAAGACTGCAGGAACTAAAAGGAGAGATGGGTTGCAACACTATAATTGTTCTGGATCTCAACACCCCATTATCTCTTTTGGACAGATTGTCAAGACAAAAAAATAAGCAGAGAGATATGGGACCTATACGGTAGTATAAATCAAATGGGCTTGATACACACCTATAGAACTTTGCACCCTAAGACGACAACATATACATTTTTCTCACTGGGCATGAAACCCTTTCAATTATTGACCATATGAAAGGACACAAATCAAGCCTTTACAGATCCAAATGATTAAAAACAATATACATCATCTTTGCAGACCATGCTGGAATTAAACTTGATATTAATTTCAAGAAACACCCATGAAAATACACAAAGATGTGGAAAATAAACAACATACTTCTGAATGACTTCTTAATTACTGAAAAAATTAAGTCTGAAATCAAAAAAATCATGGAAACATGATAATGGGACACAGCAAAAGCAATCATAAGAGGGAAGTTTATAGCAATTAGTGCACATAAGGAAACAGATAGACAGGTGGCAAATAGACAACCTAACATCATGCCTCAGGGAATTGAATAAACAACAACAACGAAAAATGTGAGACAAAAATAAATCATAAAGATTTGAGCAGAAATAAATGAAACAGAAAATAAATGAGTTATACAGAAAATAAATGAAAACAAAAGCTGGTTCTTTGAAAAGATTAACAAGACTGACACACCATTAGGTAGGCTGATTTTAAAAATGTAACCAGGTAAATCAAATATGTAACAAAACAGATCACAGTACAAGAGACACAGTATAAATACAAGACATCATTAGAAGATACAATGAGTGACTATATGCCAACAATCAAGAGAACATGGAGGAGAAGAACAAATTCCTGGATTCATATGTCTACCAAGATTGAATTAGGAGGACATAGAAAACCTGAATAGATCCATAACAAGCCAAGAGATTGAATCAGTAATAAATAACTTTCTGACAAAAAAAAAGCCCAGGTTGGGACAGCTTCACTTCTGAATTCTACAAAACTTTTAGGGAAGAGTTAACCCTCATTCTACTGAAATTATTTCTAAAGATCCCAAAGGAAGGAAACTTTCCAAATTCATTTCATGAAGCCTCCATCATTCTCATTCCCAAAACAAAGACATGACAAGAAAAGAAAACTATAGGCCAATATCTATGATGAATATAGATGCAAAAATTCTCCACAAGATACTCGCAAATCATATCCAACAACATATAACAAAGACTATTCATCACCAAGGTAGGTTTTATTTGAGGAATGCCAGGGTGGTTCAACATATGCAAGATCATTAATATAATACACCATATTAACAGAAAGAAAAATAAAAACCATATGACCATTTCAATTGATGCAGAGAAAGCATTAGATAGAATAGAACATCCTTTTATGATTAAAACTGTCAGCAAGATTGGTGTAGAAGGGTTATTTCTCAAAACAATAAAAGCCATTTATGAAAAACCTATAGCTAACATTATACTGAATAAGGAAAAGCTAAAAGCTTTTCCACGAATAACTGGCGCTAGACAAGGCTTCCCACTTTCTCCACTATTTTTTAATATAATGCTGGAAGTCTTAACCAATGCAATCAGAAAAAAAGAATAATATAAAAGGCATTCAAATAGGCAAAGATAAATATCCTTATTTTCAAATGACATAGTGGTGTACTTAGAAGACCCAAAGGTTTCCACAAAAAAACCTTCTTGAAGTAAGAAATAAATATAGTAAAGTGGCAGGATAAAAAATGAATATCCAAAAATCTATGGCATTTCTATATACAAACAAACTAAATGAAGTAGAACTGAAGAAAATCATTCCTTTTACCATAGCTACAAAATGAACAACATACCTAGAGATAAACCTAACTAAGGAAATCAAATAACTTTTACAAAGAAAACTAAAAAAAAAAAATCTTTAAAAATAAACAAACAAAAAAAGATATTGAAAAGGACACAAAAAAGAAGAATAATATTCAGTGTTCCTGGATTGGAAGAATTAATATAATCAAAATGGCAAATTTTTTTTGAGAAGATTTTGCTATAGGGCATGTGCACTCGCTAGAAAGACAGGGAGAGACAGAGAGACAGAAAGCGAGAAATCACTCCCCGGGGGGAATGGCCATGCCACAATCCCTTCTCATCCATTCTCCTCTCTGGATCCTGACCATGCACGCATACATGCTCCATGTGAACTATAATCCCTTCTCATCCATTCTCCTCTCTGGATCCTGACCATGCACGCATACATGCTCCATGTGAACTTTAAGTCACTAGGTCAAAGACTTGAACTGCAGTCTACTACATGGGAATTCAGCGACATGGTCATTATGCCAACTGCTGGTCCCTCAAAATGGCAATTCTACCCAAATTAATCTACATATTTTAAACAATTCTAATAAAATGTCAGAGACATTATTCCCAGATCTAGAAAAGGGAATCATAGAATTTTTCTGGAATCATAAAAGATCTGGGACCAGCAGTTAGCCTAATGGCTATGTTGCTGGACTCCCACGTAGTTGACTGTGGTTCGCGTCCTGGATCTGGTGGCTTAAAACTCATGCCAGGCATGTGTGCGTGCATGCCCAAGATCCCGAGAAGAGAAAGGAGGAGAAGGGATTGCGATGTGGTCATCCCCCCTGGGGGGGGGTGATTTCTCGCTTTCTGTCTCTCTGTCTCTCTCTATCTGTCTGGTGAACGCACGCACCCTATAGCAAAAACCTCAAAAAAAAAAAAAAAAAAAAAAAAGCCTCATATTGCCAAAGCAATCTTGTGCAATAAGTTTGGAGTTTGGAGTGGGAAGCATATCACTCCCTGACCCCAAAATATACTATAAAGCTATGATAATTAAAACAGCAAGGTATTGAAACCAGAAGTTAGCATAATGGCTATGTTGCTAGACTCCCATGTAGGCAACCGCGGTTCAAGTCCCAGACCCGGTGGCTTAAACTCACGCCGGGCACATGTGCGTGCGTACCCAAGATCCTGAGAAGAGAATGAAGGAGAAAAGATTGTGGCATGGCCATCCTCCTGGGGGGTGATTTTCTACTTTCAGTCTCTCTGTTTCTTTCTGTCTTTCTGGAGAGCACATGCTCCCTATAGCAAAAACCTTTCAAAAAAGAAAAAAAAAAAAAAAAAAAAAAAAAAACACCCAGCATGGTATTGGCATAAAAACAGGCAGGAAAACCAATGGCATAGAATAGAGACCCCATAAATAAATCCCAAAGCTTATGGACAATTGATTTTTGACTAAGGGTATCACTCAATCTGTTGGGAAAAGGAAAATCTCTTTAGCAAATGGTGCTGAAAAAACTGCTTATCCACCTACAGAAAGATAAAACTCAATCCCCACCTTTCACAATTAAGAAAAATCCACTCAAAATGGATCAAAGATCTTAATGTAAGACCTCAAACTATAAAACTACTGGTGGGAAACAGTGGAGAAACTCCAGGAGACTTGGAGTAAGCAAAAACTTCTTAAATAAGGCTCCCAAAGCATGGACAATAATCCCTAAAAATGACAAGTGGGACTATATTGGATTAAGAAGTTTCTTCTCAGCAAAGGGCACAGTAATTAGTATGACTCTACAACCCTTAGAATGGCAGAATATTTTTGCAAAATATGCCTCAGATAAAGAACTGATAACCACAATACACAGGGAACTCAAGTGGCTTACCTCAAAAAAGTTTATTAACACAATTAAATGATAGAAAAATGAGCTGAACAAAAATCTTTCTAAGAAAGACATATAAATGCCCAAGAATATGAGGAAATTCTCAACATCCCTAATTATAAGGGAAATGCAGATTAAAACCACTATGAGATACCACCAAACCCCTGTCAGAATGGTGAAGATTAAAAATACAGAAAGTGATAAGTGTTGGTGGGGTGTGGTGAATGGGGAACTCTACTACACTGTTGGTGGAAATGTAAATTGGTTCAGCCACTGTGGAGAACAATATGGAGGTTCCTCAAAGATCTACAAATAAAACTACCATTTGATCCAGCAATCCTAGTTCTGGGTATGTATCCAAAGGACAGGAGAATGCTCAGTCGGAAAAGCACTTGCACATCAATGTTTATTGCAGCATTATTCATGATTGCTAAGACATGGAACCAACTCAAATGTCCACAAACAGATGAATTGATTGAAAAAATGTGGCACATATACTCTATGGAATACTATTCAGTCACAGAAAACAACAAAACCTTGCAATTTGATAGAAATACGTCAAATATGGAAGATTTATTGCTGAATGAATCAAGCCAGGCTATGAGGAAATGATATTTTTTTATATCCACTTAATATATACTGACTATCTGCACTACATGGTAGAGATTGTAATATGAGGGCATAAAATCAGTGAAAATAATTATCAATGCTGAAGATAGTGTGAAACATGGGTGGGGAGAAGAGAAGAATATAGAGATAGATAGCAAGAGAACAAATAGAGAGGCATGACATTAGTGGGACATGGAAATGGTTTGTTACCTGTTTATGATAACCTGTATAGTATTCTCAGCTGGGCTGGCCTGAGAAATAGTTCATGTTGTATAAATTCACTTTACAAGCCAAATGATGTGTAGTGATTGAATGTTTAAAAAAATGAGAGGGACCAGCATATGTGGTAAGGGCTATGCTGCTGAACTCCCATGCAGTCGACCGTGGTTTGAGTCCTGGACCCAGTGGCTTAAACTCATGTAGAGTGGATGTGCGTGCATGCCCAAGATCCTGAGAGGAGAATGGAGGAGAAGGGATTGTGGCTTGGCCATCTCCCTGGGAGGTGATTTCTTGCTTTCTGTCTCTCTGTTTCTCTCTGTCTTTCAGGCAAGTGCATGCACTCTATAGCAAAAAACTCTCATAGATCAAAAGATGATGAGAAACAGCCATAGAAATCTAACCCAATAACCAAAAAATATATATTTTTCTCTGTCAGGGTCCAGCCTTGGCGGGGATTGAGACTCGTACACAGGAAGGCAACACGGGTGATCAGGAACAAAAATTAGACTGAGACCTCAATGCCTCTTAGCATGTTCTCAGCTGGCCACAGCCAGAGCCAGCTCCAGACTGCAGCACTAGTGGCTTTGAGGGATGTCTTACAGGAGTAGGAGGGGTGAGGGGGAAATAAAAGATTTACTCTATGAAACAGGGAATTCAAAGCACAGGAACAATGATCATAAAACATGATGTCTGTCTTGTTTGAACAGATGAAGCCAAACACAGTTCTCAGAACGAGAGTCTATTTGTCTGGTGCATTTTTTTCTTCAGTCTTGATTACCGGACAGGGTCTTTTGAAGAGGGGGCTTGAAGGAAGCTTGATAACTTCAGTCCCAGGTCAGCTTGATAACTTCAGTCACGGCCCAGGGCGGCAGCATTGCTGGTTACAAAGGCCTAGATAAAAAATCTTGTCTTGTTAAGTAAAGACACAGTTAATATATACTAAAGTGAAATATCTATATTGCTTTTGGGGTAATTTACAGCTATGTGGGTGAGTCTATTGCCTACATGGGAAAGGAATGTGGTCTTGCGAGCAGCTTAATGACTAACCTAAAGTTTACTGTGTACTTGGGACCCTCTACGTGCTGTTCTATACAATGACTGTGGCTTGGGGAACAGCAATCTTCCCTTGTCCTAAGATTAAAAAGGTGGCTCATGGTCTTTGTTTGGGGTATCAGTGCCTCACGGATGAGTCCCTAAGCCTCCCCTGGCTACTGAGGTTGTTTTTACCAATTTATTAGCTTTCCATTAACTCAAAGCTTTTCTAATGTTATCTATGTAATCCCCAGTAGGAGAGGTGACTGCAGCACTCTTTATTGACATTTTCCAGGCAGGTGGGGTGGACTTCAGGAGATAATTCCCATTTGCCAGTGTTAGGGATCCGCATTCCTTCAGGATTATTGTAAAAGTTATAGTAAGGCTGGGGGTGTTATTTTGCCTTTATGGAGTACCATCAGTAAAGCTCATGGCAGAGAAATTGAGTGCAGGCCAGTACAGCGACACAAGGGGGGGTGCTCATAAACCACGGCCTTGCCTAGCAGTTTCTCCCCAGTCCAGGCCTTGCCTTAGACATGGGAGGCAGCCTCTTTATCAGCTTGTATTGTCTGCTTCACCCCATCATTTCTCAATCCTGCATGGATCATTTTCAGAGACTGACCACATGATAGGACACAAAACAGGCTTTTACACATTCAAATGTATGGAAACTATACCCAGCAACTTCTCTGACCACAGTAAAATTAAACTTAAAATTAAATGCAGGAAAAACCCTCAAAAATACACAAAACCATGGAAACTAAACAACTTCCTCCTGAATGACTTCACAATTACCAAAGAAATTAAGACTGAAATAAAAAGATTTATTGAAACCAATGATAATGAGCTCATGAGTTTTCATAACCTATGGGATATAGCAAAAGCAGTCATAAGAGGAAGTTCATTGCAATTAGTGGTCACAATTGTAAAATGTAAAGGTGGCAAATAGACAAGCTAAAAATAGACCCAATGGAACTGGAAAAAAATCAACCAAAAAAGCACAAAAAAAAAAATGCCAGGAGAAAAGAAATACTCAAGATATAAGGAGACATAAATGAAATAGAGAATAAATGAGCTATACATAAAATAAATAAAAACAAAAGCTGTTTTTTAGAGAAGGTAAACAAAATTGAAACATGGTTACCTAGACTAATAGATGTATAGAACTAGATGAGTAGAAGAGAAAGAAACCAGATAAATCTAATCAGCAATGAAGCAGACAATGACATCAGACGCAACAGCACTATAAAAGATCATCAGAGAATACTATGAGTGACTATACACCAACAAACAAGACAATCTGGATAAAATGTACAAATTTCTGGACACATATAATCTACCAAGATTAAATCAGGAAGACATAGAAAAATAACAAGCAGTGAGATTGAATTATTAATAAACAATCTCCAAAAAAAGAAAAGCACAGGTCCTAATGGCTTCACTTCTGAATTCTACAGAACCTTAAAGAAGACCTAACCCCCATTCTACTCAAACCATTTTAAAGATACAATATGAAGGGACTCTCCCAAATTAATTTTATGAAGCCTCCATCACCTTCATTCCAAAACAGATAAAGACATCACAATAAAAAAAAATACAGACCTAGGGACCAGCAGGTGGCGTGGTGGTTAAGGTGCTGGACACTCCCACATGGCCAACCACAGTTTGAGTCCCAGACCTGGAGGCTTGCTTTCTCATTTCCACTCTCTCTGAGTGTCTCTCTCTGGTCAAATTAACAACAACAGCAACAACAACAAAAAGTGAAAATTAAAAAATAAATAAGATTAAAAAAATTAAAACTGGTTATCCACTTGCAGAAGAAAGATAGATGAATCTGAATCCCTATCTGTCACCAACAAAAATCAACCCAAAGTGGATCAAAGATCTAAACCTAAGACCGCAAACTATAAAACTGCTCATGGAAAACACTGGGAAACTCTGGGAGACATTGGGGTAGGCAAAGACTTCTTAAGCAACACACCCAAGGCACAGGCAATAATCCCCCAAATAGATAGGTGAGATTATATCAGATTAAGGAGTTTCTGCACAATAAAAGACCCTATAACTAGTGTAAATAGACAATCCTTAGAATGGGAGAGAATATTTGTTAACTGTGCCTCAGATAAGGGGCTGATAACCAGAATACACAGGGAACTCAAGCAGATTACCCAGAAGAAAATGATTAATCCAGTTAAAAGATGAGAAAATTAGCTGAATAGACAACTCTCTAAGGAAGACATACAAACAGCCAAAAAGCATATGAAAAAATTCTCACCATCCCTCATTGTAAGGGAGATGCAGATCAAAACCACAATGAGATACCACCTAACCCCAGTCAGAATGGCAAAGATTAAAAAAATAATAATAATGATAAGTGTTGGAGGGGATATAGAAAAAGGGAACACTCCCACACTGTTGGTGGGAATGTAAATTAGCCCAGTCACTGTGGAGAACAATATGGAAGTTCCTTGAATACCTTCAAACAGCACTACCATATGATCCAACAATTCTACTCCTGGATATCTACCCAAAGGACAGGAGAGCACTAAGTCGGAAAAGTGTTTGCATATCTATATTCATTTCAGCCTTATTCATGATTGCTAAGACATGGAACCAACCCTAATGTCCACAAACAGATGAATGGATTGGAAAAATTGTGGCACATATACTCCATGGAATACTATTCAGCCATAAAAAACAAGGTCCTGGAATTTGATAGAAAGTGGATGAATATGGAAGATTTGTTGCTGAGTGAAGCAAGTCAGGCTATGAAAGAGAGACATAGCATGTCTCCACTTAAAATATACCAACTGTCTGCACTCTATGGTAGAAACTGAAAGACTGGAGAACATAAAATTATCAAAAATTATAAGGGACGCTAGAGACAAAATGGAAAGACAGTGTGGGAGGGGAAAAGCATAGGAAATTTGGGGGGAAATGGAGAGGTAAGACACTTGTGGGACACAGATAAAGTTTAGTATCTATTGATAAGGATGTGTATGGTGGTCTCAAAAGGGCTGAACTGAGGTGTATATCATGCTGGGTAAAGTCTCTTCACAATCTAAATAATAGTGATTTAATGTATGAATAATAATAAAATATATAAATAAAAATAAATAAATAAAAATATAGACCAATATCCCTCATAAAAAAAAATGAAAAGCTATTGGATGATGATGATGGGGATTTTCATGTCTTTGTATTGACCAATATGAATGGTATTCCTTCTGGAAAAAGAAATGTAATACAATGTAAAGATATATGTGATTCAATGTAATATAAGCAAGATTATGATAATAATTTAAAAGTTTTTTAAAAAGATGCTGTTATGATGAAAAGGCAAGGAAGAGAGAAAACAGTAAAGCTTCATTTTCTGAATAAAAAAATACAGATGCAAAAATTCTCAAGAAGAGACTAGCATATTGAATCCAACAATACATTGACAGATTCAAAAATTCTCAACAAGATAATAACACATTAAATCCAACAATACATTAAAAAGATTATTCGGCATGACCATGTTGGCTTTATTCCAAGGATACTAGTGCCAGAAGCCCTGCTCCAGCCAGGGTGGGTACACAGGAAGGTGACATGGGTGAACAAAATCAGGCTGAAACCTCAATACCCCTTAGCATGTTCTCAGCTGGCTACAGCCAGAGTAAGCTCAGGACTGCAGCCCTGATGGCCAGGAGACATGCGTATTTATTATAGAAGGAGTTTTACAGGAGTAGGATGGGTGAGGGGAAGTAAGTGAACGATTTTACTCCAAAAGGTAAAGCATTCAAAGTATAGGAACAATAATCATAAAACATGACATCTGTTTTGTTTAGGTATAAACAGTCATAATTCTTAGAACTAGGAAGTCCATTTGTCTGGTGCATTCTCTCCTTAGATCTTGATTACTGGGAAGGATCTTTTGGATGAGGGGGCTCTCAGGAATCTTAATAACCTCAGTCCCAGGCCAGCTTGATAACTTTAATCCCAGATCGACTTGAGAACTTGAGCCCCAGGTCAGCTTGAGAACTTCAGCCTCAGGCTAGGGTGGCAGCAGATTGCTGGTTACAAGGGCCTAAAAATAAATCCTGTCTGGTTTGGTAAAGACAAGGTTAATATATGCTAAAGTGGAATACCTATGTTATCTCTGGGGTAATCCACAGCTAATTGGGTGAGTGTAATGTCCACATGGGAAAGGAATGTGGTCTTGTGAGCAGCTTAATGACTGGCCTAAAGGTTACTGTGTACTTGGGAACTTCTATGTGCTGCTCTATACAATGGCTGTGGCTTGAGGAATGGCAATCTTCCCTTGTCCTGAGATTAAAGGTGGCTCATGGTCTTTGGGGTAATAGCACCTCATGGATGAGTCCCTGAGTCCCTCCCAGCTACTGACATGGTTTTGCCAATTTAGTAGCTTTAACCTAAACCTTCCTAATGTTTAGCTATGTAATCCCCAGTAGGAGAAGTGAATGTAGCATTCTTTATTGACATTTTCCAGGAGGGTGGGGTGAATCTAATGGGAGCAATTCCCATTCGCAGCTGCCACCTTAGTGGATCTCCATTCCTTCAGGATTAATGTAAAAGTTATAGTAAGGCAGGGAGTGCCTTTATGGGGTACCAGGGTACGGCAATAAGGCCCATGGCAGAGAAATTGAGTGCAGGCCAGTACAGCAACACAATGGAGGATCAGAACTCGTAAAATTGTTGATCTTGCTAACAGTTCTCCTCAGCCAAGTCCTTGCTTTAGGCAAGAGGGGCAGTTCTTTCATACTCAGCTTGTGTTAACTGCATGGTCCCAACATACTAGGGTGGTTCAAAATGCAAAACTATAAATATAATACATCATATTAATAGAAGAAAATATTTTTAAAATGTTCGTATCAAATGATGCAGAAAAACATTTGATAAAATATATCTTTTCATGATTAAGACTCTCAGCAAAATCAGTATATATGAACTTTTCTCAACAAAGTAAAAATTCATATATGAAAAACCTTTAGCTAACATCATACTGAATAGGAAAAACCTAAAAGCTTTTCCACTAAGAACTGGAACAAGTCAAGGCTGCCCAGTTTCTCCACTCCTCTTCAATACAGTACTGGAAGTCCTAGCCAATCTAATCATACAAGAGGCTAGATTAAAAGGCATTCAAATGGGAAAAGAAGGGAAATTATATCTATTTACAGATGACATGATTTTATATATATAGAAAACCCAAAAGAATCTTCAAAATCATCTTGGAAGTGATAAATAAATACAGTAAAGTGGCAGGATAAAAAATCATCATACATTAATCTATAACATTTCTATACACCAACAGTGAAAACCTAAAGTGGAATTGAATAAAGCAATTCAATTTACAATAGCAGCAAAAGAAAAAAGATACATTAGGAATTAACTTAACCAAAGAAGCCAAAGATCTCTAAATGGGAAAGTATGAAAAATTTTGAGAATAGTACACTAAAGTGGAAGGACATCCCATGTTTATGGGATTAAAAGAATTAACACAATCAAAATGTCAATTCTACTCAAATCAATTTGCATATTGAATGCAGTTTCAATCCAATTAAGAGACATTCTTTACAAATTTAGAAAAAAACATTATAGAATTTGTCTGAATCATGAAAGACTCTATATTGGCAAAGCCATACTGTACAAAAAAAGTGGAGTAGAAGGTATTTCAGCCTCTGGCACCATAATCTTCTATATTACAGTGTTGTGATGATCAAAACAGCTTGCTACTGGCACAAAAACAGGCATGCAGACAAATGGAACATAATATAGACTCCAGACAAAAACCTCAAAACATGTAGCCAACTGATTTTTTACAAAGGGCACTAGGAAATCCAGTGGGGGACTGCATATCTCTTTAGAAAATGGTGCTTGAAAACTGGGAATCCAGCTGTGGGAAGATCAGACTGGGGACTGGCAGGTGGAATGGTGATTAAGGGCACTTAATTCCCACATGGCTGACCACAGTTCAAGTCCCGGACCTGGTGACTTGCTTTCTCACTCTCCCTTTCTCTCTCTGTCTCTCTCTGGTGAAATAATAACAAATGGAATTAAATAAATAATATTTTTGGAGAGGTTTTTGCTATAGGGCGTGTGTGCTCCCCAGAAAGACAGAAAGACAGAAAGCAAGAAATCACCCCCTGGGGGTGATGGCCATGCCACAATTCCTTCTCTATTCTTCTCTCGGGATCTTGGGCATGCACACACACGTGCCCAGCGTGAGTTTAAGCCACCAGGTCCAGGACTCAAACCGCAGTTGACTACATGGGAGTTCAGCAACATAGCCATTACGCTAACTGCCTGTCCCAATAAATAAATCTTAAAAAAAAAAGAAAGATGAAACTGGAGCCCAGTCTCTCACCACTAACAAAAATCAACTTAAAATGTATCAAAGGTCTAATTTTGAGACCTCAACTATAAAACTACTAGTGGAAAACACAAGGGAAATTTTTAGAGACATTGAAGTAGTCAAAGACTTCTTAACTAAGATTCTCAGGGACCAGCAGATGGTGTAATGGTTGCGGGACTCCCACATGTGGTTTGAGTCCTGGACCTAGCAGTTTAAAACTCACACCAGGCTCAGGTCTGTGTGTGCCCAAAATCACAAGTGGTGATTGGAGGAGAAGAGATTGTGCCATAGTTATCTCCTGGAGGGGGCGATTTCTCACTCTCTGTCTATCTCTCTGGTGAGTACACATGCCCAATAGCAAAAATCTCTAAGAAAATTCAAAATTAAAAAAGACCTCAAATCATGGGCAACTATGCCAAAAAGAGACAAGTGGGATTACATCAGATTTAAAAGGTTCTACACAGCAAAAGAAACAATAATTAGAGTGAATTAGCAGCCCTCAGAATTGAATATATTTGCAAACTATGTCTCAGATAAGGGACTGATAAAATATAAAGGGAAATCAAGCAAATAATCCCCCCAAAATAATAAACCAAATTAAAAGATGGAAAAATGAAACTAGCAGATGATGTAATCATTATGTTGCTGGACTCCTTTGCAGTTGACTATGATTCGAGTCCCAGATCTAGTGGCTAAAAACTCAAACCAAGTGTGTGTGTGTGTGTGTGTGTGTGTGTGCATAATCAAAGCCCTGAAAGGAGAATGGAGAAGGGATTGCAGCATGACCATCTCCCTTGGGGGTGATTTCTTGCTTTCTGTCTCTCTGTCTCTCTCTGGTGAGTGCATATGCCCTATAGCAAAAATCTCTTGAAAAACATAAAAGAAAAAGAAAAAAGATGTTGGGGAAATGAACTGAGCATAAAGCTCTCCAAAAAGACATATGAACAGCCAAAAAGCATATGAAAAATGCTTAACATCACTTATCAGAAGGGAGATACATGTGAAAACCACAATGAGATATCACTTAACCCCAGTCACAATGCCTAAGATTTAAAAATAAAAAATGATAAGTGCCGGCAAAACTGTTGAAAAGGGAATTCTTCTGCACCATTGCAGAATGTAAATTAGTACAGCCAGTGTGGAGGACAATATGGACGTTCCTCAAAGGCCTACAAATAGAACTACCACATGATCCAGCAATTTCACTCCCAGGTATCTACCCAAAGATAATATATATTTATATTATTTATATATATATATATATATATATATATATATATATATATACATAATATATACACACACACACACACACACACACACATATACACACACAAACACACACACACAAACACACACACACACACTAAGTAACAACAAAACTCCTTAAAGAAGTACTTCCTTTCTTAAAGAAACAATTTTTGTTTCATAGTAACCTCTAATGATGTTTTGTATTTCTTCTGTGTCTGTTTTGTGTCTGTTGTAATGTTGCCTGTTTCATTACGTATTTTATTTATCTGGTTTCTTTCTTTCTTCTATATCAGACTAGCTAATGGTGTGTCGATCTTGTTAATTTTTCAAAAAAAACAGATTTTGCTTTCATTTATTTCCTGTATAGTTTGTATATTTTTTTATTTATTTTTGTTCAAATTATTATTTCTTTTAGCCTGGAATTTTTTGTTGTTGTCGTTTTTCCAATTCCCTGTGGCATGATGTGAGGTTATGTATTTGCCACCATTCCATCTTTTTCTTATGTTCACTAATTGCTATGAATTTCCCTCATGACTGTTTTTGCTGTGTCCCATAGATTATGGAAACTCATGTACTCATTATCATTGGTTTCCATAAATTTTTTCATTTCAGACTTAATTTCTTCAGTAGTTAAGAAGTCATTCAGAAGTAGGTTGTTTAGTTACCATGTGTTTCTTTTTCTTTCTTTCTTTCTTTCTTTCTTTCTTTCTTTCTTTCTTTCTTTTTTTTTTTTTTTGGAGAGGTTTTTGCTATAGGGCGTGTGCACTTGCCAGACAGACAGAGAGAGACAGAAAGCAAGAAATCACCCCCCAGGGGGAATGGCCACACCGCAATCCCTTCTCCTCCATTCTCCTCTTCGAATCTTGGGCACGCATGCACACATGCCCAGCGTGAGTTTAAGCCACTGGGTCTGGGACTCGAACCACAGTTGACTACGTGGGAGTCCAGAGACATAGCCATTACGCTAACTGCTGGTCCCAAGTTACCATGTGTTTTTGCAATTTTTAATATTTTTCTTGAAATTAAGTTTAATTTCATCATGATCAGAGAAGATGCTGGATATAGTTTCTATGCCTTTGAATCTGTAAAGGCTTGATCTGTGCCCTACCCTATGGTCAATCTTTGAAAAGGTTCCATGTGTGGGAAGGAATTTTATATTTTGTGGCCCTAGGGTGGAAAGTTCTATAGATGTCTGTCAAGTCCATTTGATTTATTGTATAATTTAGATCCTGTATCTCTCTGCTTATGTTTTTGTCTAGAAGATCTGTCTATAAGTGATAATGGGATGTTGAGATCCCCAACAATTATAGTGTTGCAATCTATCTCTTATTTTAGCTCTCATAGTCTTTTCTTTATGTATTTAGGTGGTCCTGTGTTGGGTGTATAGATATTTATAAACATTATGTCTTCTTGATGAATTAGTCCATTTACTACTATATAATGCCATTCTTTGTCTCTTCTTACAGTCTTTGTCTTAAAGCTTATTTTGTCTGAAATCAGTATCATGAGTCTAGACCTTTTTTTAATTTCTGGGAGTATAGAATATCTTTGTTCAGCCTTTCACTTTTTGTCTGTGCATTTTTTTTTTTATCTGTAAGGTGCATTTCTGGTAGGCAGCACATAGAGGGTTTCTGTTTTTTTTTTTAATTTTTTGATTTTCTTTTTTTTTTTCTTTTTCCATTCAGCCAGTCTGTGTTTCTTTATTGGAGAGTTTGATCCTTTAATGTTCAATGTTATTATCAATATTTCCAGACATGTTTGTATCATTAAGTGAGTCATTTTCTTGGCTGATTTTTGTTATCTTATATCCATCCATCCGACTTTTTAGTTTTTTTTGGTATAGCACTCTCTTTAGAACCTCTTGAAAAACTGGCCTGGAGTTGGTAAATTCTTTCAAGTTTTGTTATCTGAGAATATTTTCATCTTTTTTTCCCATATGAAGGATAATCTTCCTGGGTATAGTTTTATTGGCTGAAATTGTTTTTCATTTAACACTTAGAATATATTTCCCCATTTTTTCCTTGCCTTCATTGTTTCTGACAAGAGGTCCGATGTTAGCCTGATTGGATAACCTTTGTAAGTAACTTGATATTTCCCTCTCGCCAATTTTTGTATCTTGTCTTTGTGGTTTTGGCCAAATTGGCTATGATGTGCCTTGGAGAGGATCTTCTTGTGTTGATTGTAATTGGGGTCCTATGTATTTCTTGGACCTTGATATTTAAATGTCTCTCTAGGTTTGGAAAGTTTTCTCCCAGGATTTCATGGAATAAATTATAAATGCCCTTATTATTTTCTTTGTCTTCTAGAATACTAATTATCCAGATGTTTGGAAGCTTGATTATATCTAGCTTTGCTCATCTATTATCCTCATTTTTACTGGTTGTTTTCTCAGTCTTTTTGATACTTCTTTCTAGGTCAGAGGTTTTGTCTTCTGCATTTGCTATTCAATCTTCCGCATGATCTAATCTACTTTTAATCCTTTCGAGGGAGGTTTTAATTTCCTGTATTGCATTCTCCATCTCTTAAAATTCCATTTGATTCTTTTTTGTGGTGTTTATTTCTTCTTTTGAATCATGATAGGACTTCCTCATCTTCTGGAGCTTGTTGTCTCTTTTCTCTTGCATCTCATTTAGTTTGGTTTCTACAAATATTCTGAATTGTTCATCTGAGATTTCGAAGAGTTCCATTGTGTTGTCTGTGGGTGATGAGGAATTGATGTTTTTCATTTTGGGAGAGACATTTTGTTGATTCTTCATATTTCTTGTGCCACTGGGATGGTCCCTAGTCATCTGGTGATCTATACATTTCTTCCAAAATTATTCAAGGTATCTTCAAGAGTTCAAAGGTGTGCAGGAGTAGGAAATTGGTGGTATCTCTTCTATTCTGCCTCTCTGTTGCTCACCATCACTGTTCTCACTCCTTGATGACCCAAAGTCCTCCCTTCGAAAGAAGGGATGTGACTGAAACTGAGCTATTGTCCTTCAACACAGTAACAAAGAAGAGATTATGTGCCATTTACTATACAGAATATTGAAGTCCTGAGAGTTCTAAGATGAGTAGGGGAGGGGGTAAGCCACAGGTTCCAGCTGTTAGCCCTCCAGCTGCAGGTAGTCTGTTATCCAGCAAGACCTTTCACTGAAACAGATGCCTGGATGGGGTAGGGAAGAGCTCAAGGTCATTTCAAAATCCCAATAAACAAACCTGAAAGTCCAAAGGTGAGTAAGGGAGATGATGAGCCACGAGTCTTAGCTGTTAGCCCTCCATCCTCAGGAAGCCTTGCATCTGGCAAGGCCCTTTGCTGGGATGGATATAACTTCATGAATTTAAAATTAAAGCACTTAACTTTAATCTCCCACAAGTGACAGTAAATAGTTTCTCTTTAACGATGATGCTTGCTGATAATATAAATAAAAAGGTACTGAAAAAATAATGGTCCCATATTAACTATAGAAAAAATAAAAGAATAATGTTTCTCTTACTAAGAAATTATGGTGTTCAGAGTTGTATTTCATTAAGTCATAAGGAGAACTATCTTTATTTTTTTAATTTTATTTTTTACTATAAGGTACATGCACTCACCAGAAAGACAGAGAGAGACAGAAAGCAAGAAATCACACCCCCCACCAGGGGGGGATGGCCATGCCGCAATCCCTTCTCCTCCATTCTCCTCTCAGGATCTTGAGCATGCACCCACATGGAACCAGCATGAGTTTAAGCCACCAGGTCTGGGACTCGAACTGCGATCAACTACATGAGAGTCCAGCGACATAGCCATTACAGTTACTGTTGGTCCTAATAAGGAGAACTATCTTTAATAATAGAAAAACTAAAACAAATCTTCCTGAAAGATGTGGGCACTACTTTTTCAACTATAATCCTACCACAATTATTACTCATTTCCCTTGGAGTTACAAAAGTATTCTAGCAGTAAGAATTTAAATCAGTTCTCAAGCTATTTCTATCACTCCAAACTGGCTGTAACTCTTGACCATCTCACTAGTCAACATAAAATTATTCACTATGAGACTAATTTATACATTTATTGAGAGAGGTATTTTATGTAAAAAGATTTTCAAATAAAAGACTTCTAAGATGGACAACTTCTCAAAATGCTTAAACAGACTTTCATGTGTGATACTTTAGCGGTACAATTTGATGTCAATTTGGAAGAACTGAGGGGGTTACACGTAGAAAGAACTTGTAAAGTCTGTATAGAAAAAGAAGTTTAGATTGTATTCATTCCTTGTGGTCATTTGGTAATGTTCCAGGAATATGCCACTTATTTAAGAAAATGCCCTATTTGTAGGGATATAATCGACGGTACTGTTTGTACATTTCTCTCATAAAGGAAATGGAGGCTATGTATTAGCCTGAGTGGAAAAGTCTTTATAATATTGTTGAACAGAGACTAGCATATCATGTAATGGTTACATCACTGAACTTCCACTGCAGTTTGAGTCCTGGACCTGGTAGCTTAAAATTCATGCCGAGAACATGTGTGTACATGCCCAAAATCCCAAGAGGAGACTGAAGGAGAAAGAATTGCAGCATCTCTATCCCCTCTGGTGAGGGAGTGATTTATCACTTTCTGTCTCTCTGGTGAGGACACGCACTCTATAGCAAAAATCTCTCTCTCTCAAAAAAATTGTTGAACATTTGAAGATATCTGAAATAAAAAAAGAATAACTGATTCTCTAATTAGCAATATTTGTATTTATTAAATTTATTTATTTATTTACATTTAATTAAATCTTTACAGTGTTCAACATTTCTTTTCCCAGCACAAATACTATGCATGTCAGTCAAGTCCAAGATATTACTCTATAATTTATCAGCAAATAGCTCCTCATTTTTTTGTCAATTAAGCATACTTTTACCTGTTTTTTCCTTCCCCTTTACCCTCTCTCCCTTCCATACTAAACATTTTTCCACATTTTAATCATTCACAAAATACCTTAGACTAAAAATATGGACAAAGCTAGAATCTAGTTACAACTGCATTGTAATTTTCATCTAAAACATTTTTTAAAGTTAATTAATTAATTTGCATTGATTCCCTGATCATTGTCACAGCATACAAAATGTGATTTCCTGTCTAGAATATACTGCATAGTGACTTAATCATACATGTTATTGTCAATAATTTCCCATTTCTAGTTATATATATATATATATATATATATATATATATATATATATCACCCTCTGCCATTTCCCACCCTCCTTCCACACTATGTCAGGTGTCTACAGTTGTTTTCCATTTCTTTCTTTGCTCATGTTTTAATTATTCACAAAATTTCTTAAATAATCTAACTACTTGCAATAGCAAGTTTAGCTGGTATATACATATCTGTGAATACATGCCTGATTTTAGGCATGAAACTTTGAGTAGAATGAATATACTATAAGGTAGTATAGCTTACTGTGGTCATTAAATAGGCATTTTTAATGTATTTTTTTAATTTTAAGAAAGGCAGTTTTAGCTTTAATAAATCAAAGAAATGTTAAAGAAACTTGCTTAAAACTTAAGGCCAAGAACCAGGTTAGGATTCTGTTCAAACAGTAGGCATGTGAACCTATTGGCAGCTCAAGACAGGACAAAACTCCTTAAAAATGGAAAACAAAGCCTTGAAGGAAAAAAAAAAAAGCAATGTATTAGTCAAAATTCATAAGATTCTATTTCACCAGTTCAGTCTCATGTACTTAATCTATCTTCTGTTGTGGGCAAATCATCCCAATTAAATTCTAGTATATAATATTCAACTCCAGACTTGTCCTTATGATTAAGTTGGCCATTTTCTTAGTTTTTGAACTCTTATTTCTGTGTGTCTGTATTTAATTTTCCTGGTACAGCACACCCTTCAGAACTTCTTGGAGATCTGGTCTGGTGCTAGTAAATTCTCTCAGGTTTTGTTTATCTGAGAGTCTTCTTGTCCTTTCTTCTGGTATGAAGGATAATATTTCTTGGTACAGTATTCTTGGTTGAAATTGCTTTTCCCTTAACACTTTGAATATATTTTCCCATTCTTTCCTTGCTCACATTGTTTCTGATGAGAGGTCTGCTGTTAGTCTGATGGGATATCCTTTGTAGGTAACTTGCTATTTTTCTCTTGCCAATCTTAGTATCTTGTCTGTGGTTTTGGTCAATGTGGCTACAATGTGTCTTGGAGGAGATCTTCTTGGGTAGATTCTATTTGGAGTCCTTTGTAATTCCTGGGATTGGATCTTTGAGTGCCTCTGTAGGTTTGGAAAGTTTTCTTGCAGGATTTCATGGATTAGATTATCAATGCCATTATAAGTCTCTTCACCTTCTAGGATACCAATAGTCTGGATTTTTTTCTCTGTTCCTTTTTTTAAAAAATTTATTTATTTACATTCATTCACTGTACATCAATACAGCATACACAAAGAGATTTTCCATCCAGAATACACTGTATTTTGGCTCAATCAAGTACACCAACATATGTGTTATTGTCAACAAATAACTTTCCATTTCTTATTTTCTGTATATTTTGCCATTTTTCCCATCCTTGATTTCCTATCTCTCACCCTCTGCCATCTCCTACCCTCCTCCCACACTGTGTCTGGTATCTATTATTGCTTTTTATGCCTTCCCCCCCACATTTTAATGTTTCACTGAATATCTTAATTAACCTAAATATTTTGAATAGCAAGCACAGTTGATATATATACATATCCACGAACACAAGTCTGACTTTAGGAAGAAACCTCAGTGAGCAGAATAAACATAGTATAAAGTGCCACCTAGCTAGGGCTGTATAGCTTACTGCATTCATCAAATAGGTATTTTAAATGCTTTTTTTAATTAAAAGAAAAACAGTTTTAGTTTTTTTCTGAAACTTTATTTTTTAACTGAATTTACATTCATTCCATAAGCATCATCACAACATACAAAATGTGATTTCCTATCCAGAATATACTGCATAGTGGCTTTGCATAGTGGCTTAATCATGCATGTTATTGTCAAAAATTTTCCATTTATATATATGTATATATATATCTCCTATTTTTGACCCTCTGTCCTATCCCACCCTCTTCTCACACTACCTCTGGTGTCTACAGTAGTCTTCCATTCTTTTTTTTTTTTTTTTTTTTTTTTTTTTTAAGAGGTTTTTGCTATAGGGCGCGTGCACTCACCAGACAGACAGAGAGAAACAGAGAGACAGAAATCAAGAAATCACCCCCCAGGGGGGGGTAGCCACGCCACAATTTCTTCTCCTCCATTCTCCTCTCGGGATCTTGGGCACGCACGCACACGTGCCCAGCGTGAGTTTTAAGCCACCGGGTCCGGTACGCGAACCATGGTCGACTACATGGGAGTCCAGCGACATAGCCATTACACTAACTGCTGGTCCCAGTAGTCTTAATTCTTTTTTCCCCACATTGTATTAACCACACAATTTCTTAAATTATTTAACTACTTTCAATAGTAAGTTCAGCTGGTAATTTCAAGAAAGCAGTTTTAACTTAAATCAAAAATCCTAAGGAACGTTGCTTAAAACTTAAATCCAGGAAACAGGTTAGAATTCTATTCAAATGGTAGGAGCATGAATCTATCGACATCTCAAAACAGGACACAAATCTTTAAAATTGGACAACAAAGCCTACAAGAAAATCAGCAATGTTTTAGTCAAAACTTACAAAATTCTATTTCACTAATTCAGTCTCATGTACTTTATCTTCTGTTGTGGTTCGATTTTCCCGATTAAATTCTGGGATATAATATTTAACTCCAGACTTGTCCCTATGATTAAATTGGCCATTTTCTTAGTTTTTGAACTCTTATTTCTGTGTGTCTGTATTTAATTTTCCTGATATAGCACTCCCTTAGGAACTTCTTAGAGAGTTGGTCTGGTGCTGGTAAATTCTTTCAGGTTTTGTTTATCCGAGAATGTTCTTGTCTTTTCTTTCCACATGAAGGGTAATCTTGCCTGGTACAGTAATCTTGGTTAAAATTGCTTATCCCTTAACACTTTGAATATATTTTCCCATTCTTTCCTTGCTTGCATTGTTTCCAATGAGAAGTCTGCTGTTAGCCTGATGGGATATCCTTTGTAGGTAACTTGATGTTTTTCTGTTGCCAATCTTAGTGTCTTGTTTTCGTCTGTGGTTTTGGTCAATCTGGCTATAATGTGTCTTGGAGAAGGTCTTTTGGGGTTGATTCTATTTGGGGTCCTTTGTATTTCTTGGGACTGGATCTGAATGCTTCTCTAGGTTTGGGAAGTTTTCTTGCAGGATTTCATGTAATAGATTACCAATGCCCTTATGAGTCTCTTCACCTTCTGGGATACCAATTATCCAGATGTTTGGGATGTTTGGATATTTGATTGTATCTATTTATCATATATCATTATCATTTTTTTATGCAATTTCTCAGTCTTTGTAGTGGATTTTTCTAGGCCAGCAATTTTCTCTTCTATGTCTAAGATTTTATTTTCTGTATGATCTATTCTGATTTTAATACTTTCAAGGGATGTTTTGACTTCCTGTATTATAGCCTTCATCTGTAATAGGTCAATTTGATTCTTTTTTAAAGTCCGTAATTCCTCTTTTAGCTCTTGCAAGAATTTCCTCCTCACCTCCTGGAACTTGTCATCTTCTTTTTCCTTTCTCTTATTCAGTTCATTGTCTCTCTTCTCTTTCTCTTTCTGCATGCTCCTGAATGCTCAGATCGAACTTCACTTTTAGGAAGAAACACACCATCCATCAGATGACTAGAAATCATCACAGGACCACAAAAAATATGGGAAAGCAAGAAAATTCCTCTCCTCCAAAGGAGAAGAATAGTTCCTCTTCATCCACAGACAGTTCATTGAAAATAATGGAAATGTATGATAAAGAATTTAGAATATTTGTAATTGCGAAGCTAGCAGACATATGTTTCTCTTTACTGTGAAATAATTTGGTGCTATTTCCCTATTTCTACTGTGTTTTCCAATGTTGTAATCACAGGAGGATTTTTGCCATCAGGTTTATGAAGTGGAGTTTCTCTCTTTTTACAAACTGTTCAGTGACAGCCAAAGAATTCTCTGAGTCTCACAATATTCAGATGTTTGGCTAATTTGTACCTAGAGCTCTCTAGGCAGTGGGGAAGAGCCTAGCAGTAAAATGAGAAAATAAGGTAAAAGAAGAAAGGAGTTCCGGACACCAGGCTGCCAGCGGCAGCAGGCCCTTCCACCCGGGGCCTTTACACATTCCCACCCCTACTCTCCTTTGGACTTCAGGTTGGATCCATGGGACTTTAAGACAAACTAGCACCCCTCCCACCCCACCTGCAAACCGGATTGAGCCAGCCAGCAGTTCCGGACACCAGGCTGCCTGCAGCCACAGGCCCTTCTGCCCAAGACCTTTGAGTATCCCCACCCTTACTCCTCTCTGGACTTCAGGTTGATTCTATGGGACTTTAAGACCAACTTGCACCCCCCGCCCCACCTGACCTGCAGACCAGATTGAGCCAGCCAGTATTTCCAGACACCAGGCTGCCTGTCGCTGCAGGTCCTTCCTCCTGGGAACCATCACTCATCCTCTGGCTCTTCCCCACTTGCCTTTGGACTCTCTGAATCTTAGTGTTTTAAATAACACACGGTGCACAATGCGCACCATGTGATTTTTTTCATTTTGGTTTTCTTTGCTCTTGAGGTGTTGCTTATTAGGTCAGTTGGAGGTTCACCACTCCTTAGAACCAGGGAGGACTTTGGGACACCCAGGACCAGAGACAACATTACGTGGTACTGGTGAGCAATAGGTAGGCTGACCATAAGAGAAATCATCAATTTCCTAATCCCGTACACCTTATAACACTCAGAGATAACTTAAATAAGTTAGGAAGCAACATATAGGTCGCCTAATGTCTAGGAATAATCACAGAGGTTCAAGAAGTATGAGTAACCAACAAAAGGCCTCTCTCTCAAGGAAAATCATCAAGCCTACATCAATCACAGTCAACACAATGAACGTTATGGACATGTCTGATAAGAAATTCAGAATATTTGTAGTGACCAAACTAACTGGGATGGAAGAGAAAAGAAACAAGGAGCTCCAGGAGATGAGGAAGTCCTTTCATGATTTGAAAGAAGAAATAGATACCTTAAACAAGAACCAGATGGAACTTCTAGGGTTTAAGAATGTGATACAGGAAATCAAAACCTCCCTTGAAAGTATTAAAAGTAGATTAGATCAGGCAGAAGATCGAATATCTAATGTAGAAGACAAAACATCTGAGCTAGAAAAAAGTATCAAGAAGATTGAGAAAACAACCAAGAAAAATGAGGATAATATACGAGGAATACTGGATACCATCAAGCACCCCAACATCCGGATAATTGGTATCTCAGAAGAGGAAGAAAACAATAAGGGCTAGATAATTTATTCCATGAAATCCAGGAAGAAAATGTACCAAACCTAGAAAAGCATTCAAATATCCAGACCCAAGAAATACATAGAACCCCGAGTAGAATCAACCCAAGAAGATACTCTCCAAGGCACATCATAGCCAGACTGGCAAAAACAACAGACAAAAACAAGATACTAAAGTTGGCAAGAGGGTAATGACAAGTTACTAACAAAGGTCACACCATCAGGCTAACATCGGTCCTCTCAGTGGAAACAGTGCAGGCAAGGAAAGAATGGGGAAATATAGTCAAAGTGTTGAATGAAAACCAATTTCAACCAAGAAAACTATACCCGGCAAGATTATCTTTCATATGAGAAAAAAAAGATAAAAGCATTCTCAGATAAACAAAATTTGAAGGAATTAACCAACTCCAGACCAGCTCTTCAAGAGGTTCTGAAGGGAGTACTATACCAGGAAAACTAAAAAGTAAGACAGACAGTTATATGAGAACAAAAAGCAACCAAGACAATGGCTCACTTAACGATAGGATCAGGTATGGAAATATCAATAATTACATTGAATGTCAATGGATTAAATTCTCCAATTAAGAGATATAGATGGGCAGAATGGATAAAAAAACAGAAACCCTCTATCTGTTGCCTACAAGAAACTCACCTTATGGATAAAGACATACATAGACTAAAATAAAGGGCTGGAAAAAGGTATTCCATGCAAATGGAAATCAAAAAAGGGCTGGAGTAGAGATATTGATCTCAGACAAGATAGATTTCAAGAAAAGGACTGTAAGAAGAGACAAAGAAGGGCATTATATAACAGTAAATGGGGTAATCCAGCAAGAAGACATAACACTTATAAATATCTATGCATCCAACTCAGGTGCACCTAAATATGTGAAAGAAAGACTTCTGGAGCTAAAAGGAGTGATAGGGAGAAATACTCTAATTGTTGGAGATCTCAACATCCCATTATATACTTTAGACAGATCTTCTAGTCAGAAAGTAAATAGAGAGATACAGGACCTAAATGATACTATAAATCGAATGGGCTAGACAGATATCTATAGACCTTTCCATCCTACATCTACAACATATACATTTCTCTCACCCTGGCATGGAACCTTTTAAAAGATTGATCATATGTTAGGACACAAATCAAGCCTTTACAGATTCAAAGGCATAGAAACTGTATCCAGCATCTTCTCTGACCATGATGGAATTAAACTTAAGATTAATTTAAAGAAATAACCCCAAAAATATACAAACACATGGAAACTGAACAACGTATTTTTGAATGACTTCTTCACTACTGAAGAAATTAAGTCTGAAATAAAAAAAATTATGGAAACAAATGATAATGAGTACACAAGTGTCCATAATCTATGGGACACAGCAAAAGCAGTCATAAGAGGGAAATTCATAGAAATTGGTGCACATAAGAAAAGAATGGAAAGATGGCAAATAGATAACCTATCATCATGCCTCAGAGAATTGGAAAAACAACAACAAATAAACCCAAAAATGCCAGATGAAAAGAAATAATAAAGGTTCAAGCAGAAATAAATGAAATAGAAAATAATCAAATCATACAGAAAATAAATGACTGCAAAAGCTGGTTCTCTGAAAAGATTAACAAGATCAACACATCATTGGCTAGGCTGATCAAGAAGAAGAAAGAAAGAAACCAGATTAATCAAATATGCAATTAAACAGGCAATATTACAACAGACATAGCAGAAATACAAAATATCATTAGAGGATACTATGAGCGACTATATGCCAACAAACAAGATAACTTGGAGGAGATGGACAAATTCCTGGATTCATATAATCTACCAAGATTGAATCAGGAGGACATACAGAACCTGAATAGACCCATAACAAGCAAGAGATTGAATTAATAATAAATACCATCCCAGCAAAGAAAAGCCCAGGTCCAGATGGCTTCACTTCTGAATTCTACAAAACTTTTAAGGAAGCGTTAGCCCCTATCCTACTAAAATTATTTCTAAAGATTAAAAAGGAAGGAAACCTCCCAAATTCATTTTATGAAGCCTCCATCATCCTCATCCCCAAAACAGATAAGGACATGACAAAAAAGGAAAAATACAGACCAATATTGTTGATGAATATAGATGCAAATCTTCTCCACAAGATACTCGCAAATAGTATCCAACAACATATAACAAAGACTATTCATCGCGACCAGGTAGGCTTTATCCCAGGGATGCAAGTGTTGTTCAACATACGCAAGACCATAAACGTAATACACCACATAAACAGAAAAATGATAAAAACCATATGGTCATTTCAATTGATGTGGAGAAAGCATTTGATAAAATACATCTTTTTATGATTATGACCCTCAGTAAAATTGGTATAGAACGGTCATTTCTCAACACAATAAAAGCCATCTATGAAAAGCCTACAGCAAGCATTATACTGAATGGGGAAAAGCTAAAAGCTTTTCCACTAAAATCGGGTACTAGGCAAGGTTGTCCACTTCCTCCACTGCTCTTTGATATAGTTCTGGAAGTCTTATCTAATGCAATCAGAAAAGAGAACAACATAAAAGGCATTCAAATAGGCAAAGAAGAGTTGAAAATATCTTTATTTGCAGATGACATGATGGTATACTTAAAAGACCCAAAGGTCTCCATGAAAAGACTTCTTTAAGTAATAAGTGAATACAGTAAAGTGGCAGGATACAAAATCAACATCCAAAAATCTATAGCATTTCTATATATGAACAACAAGTTGAACAAAGTAGAGCTGAAGAAAGGAATCTCTTTCAAGGTAGCTCAAAGATGCATAATATACCTAGAGATAAGCCTAACTAAGAAAGTCAAAGACCTTTATAAAGAGAACTATGAGAATCTTAAAAAAGATACTGAAAGTGACATAAAAAAGTGGAAGGACATCCCATTTTCCTGGATTGGAAGAATTAACATAATCAAAATGGCAATTCTACCCAAAATAGTCTACCTGTTTAATACAATTCCAATCAAAATACCAGAAATATTCTTCACAGAGCTAGAAAAGATAATTATAGAATTTGTCTGGAATCATAAAAGACCTCGTATTGCAAAAGCAATACTGCAAAAGAAAATTGGAGTAGGAGGCATATCACTCCCTGATCCCAAGATATACTATAAAGCTGTGGTCATCAAAACAGCATGGTATTGGCACAAAAACAGACATGTGGACCAATGGAATAGAATAGAGACCCCAGAAATAATCCCCAAAGCTTACAGCCAACTGATCTTTGACAAATGGTATCAGTCAATCCATTGGGAAAAGGAAAACTTCTTTAGTAAATGGTGCTGGAAAAACTGGGTATCCATCTGCAGAAAGATGAAACTAAACCCCCATCTTTCACCATTATAAAAAATCAACTCAAAATGGATCAAAGATCTGAGCCTAGGACCTCATTCAATAAAACTACTGGTGGAAAATGCTGGGGAAACTCTGAGAGACATTGGAGTAGGCAAAGACTTCTTAAATAAGACTCCCAAAGCACAGGCAATAATCCCTAAAATAGACAAGTGGGACTATATCAGACTAAGAAGTTTCTGCACAGCAAAGGACACAGTAACAAGTGTGATCCAACAACCCTCAGAATGGGAAAATATTTTTGTTAAATATACTTCAGATAAGGGACTGATAACCAGAATACACAGGGAACTTAGGTGCCTTATGCAAAAAACAAATGACTAACTCAATTAAAAGATTAGAAAATCAGCTGAAAAAAAGTTTCTAAGGAAGACAAAAATCATATGAAGAAATGCTCAACATCCCTCATCATAAGGGAGATGCAGATAAAAACCACAGTGAGATACCATCTAACCCCTGTCAGAATGGGAAAGATTAAGAATATAAAAAGTGATAAGTGTTGGCAGAGATGTGGTGAAAAGGGAACTCTCCTACACTGTTGGTGGAATGTAAACTGGTTCAGCCACTGTGAAGAACAATATGAAGGCTCCTCAAAGATCTAGAAATAGAACTACCATTTGAGCCAGCAATTCCACTTCTGGGTATCTACCCAAAGGACAGGAGAATGCTTAGTAGGAAAAGTGCTTGCACATCCATGTTTATTGCAGCATTATTCACGATCACCAAGACATAGAACCAACCCAATTATCCACTAACAGATGAATGGGTTGGAAAAATGTGGCATATATACTCTATGGAATACTACTCAGCCATAAAAAATAACAAGACCCTGGCATTTGATGGAAAGTGGTCACATATGGAGGATCAATTACTGAGTGAAGTAAGCAAGGCTATGAAAGAAAGATAATGTATGTATCCACTTAATATAAACTGACTATCCACACTCTATGGTAGAGAGCGAAATATTAGAGGTCATAAATGTAGTGAAAATACTTAACGAGAATAAGACAGTGCAGAATGGGGAGGCGGTGAAGAGAAGAGGATAGAGAAAGATAGCAAGATAACAAATAGAGAAGAATGACATTAGTGGGACGCAGATTTGGCTTATTACCTGTTGATGATGACATGTATAGTATTCTCAACTGGATTGGTCTGAGAAGTATTTTATGACGTGTAAAGTTTTTTTACAAGTGAAATGAGAAATAGTGATTGTTTAAAAAATAATTGGAATAATAATTATAATGATTGTGAAAAATAATGAAAAGATATTGAATGATGAAGTGGGAATTTTAATGTCTCTGTATTGACTGACGTGCATTGCATTCCCTTTTGAAAAAAGCAATGTAATACACTGTAAAGTTATATGCAATCCAATATAATATAAACAAGATTATGATGATAATAAATAAATTTAAAAAAAGAAAAGGAAAGTAGAAAACATAAATAAGAAAAAAAATAAGAAAAAAATGAGAGAAGAAAATAAAAAGAACAGGGAAAAGCAGAAAACACATTGCAAAAAATAAAATCATGGTAAAAATGAAAACTGCATGGTGCACTTGAGCACTACATAATAAGGGCAGGAGAAGCATAGATACAGATGTCTAAATACTGTTCTGTCCTATATGAGGTAAGGAGAGACAAATTAACAATAGAAAGACACAGGGGGAAGGAAAACTTTTCTTTTTAAGTTCAGAAAATAATAGGATAGAGGGGGATTTTTCCCTACCTTACTAATGCCTACTGTCTAGAATTGGGGAGGCCCCAAGCTGAGGGTTTTACAGCAGTGAGGTGGACCCAGGGAATGCCAGGAGTGGGAGAAATGGAGATGCTTGAAACTGTTCTGTCCTTGCAAATGCCTACTGTTGGGAAGGGGGTAACAGGCTTATGGTTTCACAGCAGTGAAGGTGGACCAAAGGAAGGCAGGAGAGGCAGAGATGGAGATGCCTGAAATTGTTCTGTCCTTACTAATGCCTACAGCCTGGATGTGGGGGGAACCCAGGCTGGGGGCTTCACTGTAGTAAAAGTGGACCCTGGGAAGGGCAGGAGAGGCAAAGATTATGATGTCTGAAACTGTTCTGTCCTTACTAATGCCTACATTATGGAATGGGGGGGCCTTCACAGCAGTCCAGAATTTCTGTTTTATGATTTTTATCTCTTGATTGAACTTCCTATTTTGTACTGGTATTGTTTTTTTCTATTTTATGTAGTTGTTCATCTGTATTCTTTAAGAGCTCATTGAGGTTTTTTGGTTTTGTTTTTTCTATAGGGTGTGTGTACTCACTGGAGACAGACAGAGACAAAGAGAGAAAAGGGAAGTGAGAAATTACCCCCTTAGGGGGAATAGCCACCCCACAGTTTTTTCTTCTCCATTCTCCTCTCAAGGTTATGGGCATGCACACACATATGCCTGGTATGATTTTTTAAGCTGCTTGGTGCAGGACTCAAACTGTCCAGTTAGCTAATGTGGGATCCGGCAGCTTTAACCTTCATGCCATCTTCTGGCTTACTCATTGTGTGTGTGTATGACTTTTTGTTTTTTTAATTTAATAACTGTACATCTTAACAGTATACAAAATAATGATCCCAGTATGAATACCTTGTATATTAATCTAGTCAAAGATATTGCTGTATATATTATCCTTGACATAACTTTCCACTTTTGTGTCCATTAATTGTTTTGCTTTGTTCTCCTTTGATTTCCTCCCCACATTGTCCATGCCCCTTATTATTTTTTTTATTATTTTTTGGAGGGGACCAGCACATGATGGTAATAGTCTCCCATGTAGTCAACCGTGGTTTGAGTTGTGGACTTAGTGGCTTAAACCTAATGTTGAGTGTGTGTGCATGCATGCTCAAAATCATGAGAGGAAAATGGAAGAAAAGATATTGCAGTGTGGCCATCCTCCTGGGGATTGCGATTTCTCACTTTCTTTTTATCTCTCTCTGTCTCTCTGTGCACGTGCTCTTTAGCAAAAATTTCTAAGATAATTTTTGGTCAGAAAGTTTGTATGTTTTCATTTTTTAGGTTGGTTACTGGTGTTTTTAAAAGAAATTCCTGGGACCAGCAGTTGGCATAATAGCTATGTCGCTGGACTCCAATGTAGTTTACTGCAGTTCGAGTCCCAGATCCCGTGGCTTAAACTCACGCCGAGCACATGTGCATGCGTACCCAAGATCCTAAGAGGAGAATAGAGGAGAAGGTATTGTGGTGTGGCCATCCCCCCTGGGGGGGTGATTTCATGCTTTCTGTGTCTCTGTCTCTCTCTCTCTTTCGGGTGATCACATGTGCCTTACAACAAAAACCTCTCCAGAAGAAGAAGAAGAAGAAGAAGAAGAAGAAGAAGAAGAAGAAGAAGAAGAAGAAGGAGAAGAAGAAGAAGAAGAAGGAAGAAGAAGGAAGAAGAAGGAAGAAGAAGGAAGAAGAAGGAAGAAGAAGGAAGAAGAAGGAAGAAGAAGGAAGAAGAAGGAAGAAGAAGGAAGAAGAAGGAAGAAGAAAGAAGAAGAAGGAGAAGAAGAAGAAGAAGAAGGAGGAGGAGGAGGAAGAAGAAGGAGGAAGAAGAAGGAGGAAGAAGAAGGAGGAGGAGGAGGAGGAGGAGGAAGAGAAGAAGAAGAAGAAGAAGAAGAAGAAGAAGAAGGAGAAGGAGAAGGAGAAGGAGAAGGAGAAGGAGAAGGAGAAGGAGAAGGAGAAGGAGAAGGAGAAGGAGAAGAGAAGAAGAAATTCCTTTGGAGACAGTAGGTATTGGGTCTGTTTGGCTGTGTATTCTCACACTGGCCAGGTCCTCTGCCAGTCCCAAAGACAGGCAGGAAGGAGCAGGGTTGTGGAATCTCCCACATACCCCTGCAAGAGCCTGCACAGCTCCCAGAGATGGTAAGACATCAAGACTGTTTGGATGGATCTTGACCACCAGCCAGGCCCTTTGCAAGTTCTAGAGAAAGGGAGAAAGAAACAGGGTTTCAGGATCTCTCCCATATACCCCTGCAAGGACCTGTGCAGTTCCCAGAGAAAGTAACTGATTGGGGCAATTTGGCTGGGTCTTCCACCACTGACCAGGTATTCTTTGGGTCCAAGAGCCAGAGAGAAGCAGATTTGTTTGGCCCATATGTCAAATGCAAAGTGCAATCATACTCAATACCTTAAAGTAAGCCTCCTTAAGTTAGTGCTCAGCTTTGTCTGAATTATAAAATTTTGGAAATAAGGAAATCGGTATGGAGCTAAAATATATGACAAATTTCATAAACATGCAGCCTCAGAACCCCCAAATTGGAAGGGAAAAGCAAGTGCCTCACCAGTTGCCTAGGAAATGAAGCAGAGCCTCAAAATAAGAGAAAATCAGGAAGTATATCTCCTTCAAAAGAACATAGGTACTTCTCACCAACTATGGGGAAAAAAGTAAGAAATGACAGAAATAGAATTCAGAATATTTATCATAACAAAACTCAAGGAAATGAAAGAGAAAACAATCAACTTCTGGAGGTTAGAAAATTATTCCATGATATGAAAGAGGAATTACTATCTCTTTAAGAGATAGACACACTATAATATAATCAAACAGAACTTTTGGGGATGAAGAATACAATGCAAAAACAAACAAACAAAAGAAATCTCACTTGAAGCATCAATAGCAGATTGGACCATGCAGAAGAAAGAATCTCTAACCTGGAAGACAAAGCTTTAGATTTAATTCACACCATTAAAAAGAATTTTAAAAAATGTGAAAATGTGAATCATGTACAGGAAATGCAAGAAAACATTAATGCCCCAATTAATGGGAATTCCAGAAAGTGATGAAGTCAGTAAAAGCATAGAAAATATTTTTCATGATACATTATCTGAAAACTTTCTAAATCTGTAGGAACATAAAGACATACAAATCCAGGAAACACAAATGACAACAAAGAGTCAATGTAAAAAGATCCCCTTTATGGAACATTATGGGTAGACTAGTGAAATTCAAAGACAAAGACAAGATTATAACAATCACAAAAGAGAAGCATTGAGTTACACACAAAGACTTTCCATAGGCTAACATCAGATTTGTCAATTGAAATGATGCAGGTAAGGAAAAAATAGGAAGACGTGTTTAAAACTCTAAAAGTGCAAAGGTACAGGACAGCAGAGATGGACCTGCCTGGGCAGATTCTGTCCTGAGCGAGAGGAAGAGAGAGAAATTAGTAACTCAAAAGCACAAGGAAGGGAACAGAAAAGCTGTTTTATTTTTCTTCTTAAGAAAGTGAAACCCATCCATCTTAATTCTAGGACACAAAATCACTTCCAAAGGACACAAAATCACTATCTTGAAAAGATGTCTGTTTTCCTCTGTTAATTGTAGTATTATTAAAAGTAGCTGAGATGGAAACAATCTAAGTGCTCATAAACAGATGAATGGATGAATATATATTTGAATATATGTAATGTAAATATATATTTTGTATAAGTATATGCATACATATATTAAAATACATAAAATAAAAAAAGAAATTTTACCATTATCATCAGCATGGATGAACTCTGACAAGATCATGTTAAGTGAAATGAGCCAAACACAGAAACACAAATATTCCACCATCTTTTTAATATATGACATACTTTAAAAAGCCCAACTTATACTATCACACAGGTTATCTCAGGCTGGGAAGTGTGGGAGAAGAGGGAATATCAGTCAAATGCTACAAACCTTGAGTTATAAAGTGTCTATATTCTAGAGACCTAATGTACAGCATGGTAACTCTTTGCAATAAAAATATATATTGGAAATTTGTTAAGAAATGGCATCTCAAGTGTTCTCACTATAAAAAAATGGAAATTGAGGTAATTTATTTATTATTTATTTAGTTTGACCGTGGTAAAAATTTCAAATATTTCAAAACACTGTATTGTATACCCAAAATACTTACAATTTTTGTCTATCATACCACATAAAGTTGACACTAAGTAAAACTAACACATACCTAATTACATATACATTTCATGTAAAAAAAAAAAAGAAAGTGAAAAAATGTTGGGAAGGACAGAAAAAAGCAAGAGGGAGATGTAGACCTTTTGCTACCTAGCTAGCATTGGGCTCTGTGGGGAGGGAGTGGCCTAGCTGGGGAAGCTTCAACAGCTGTGAAGCTGGACCCAGAAGGTACAGGACAGGAGATATACATCTGCCTAGATGTATTTTGTTTTGGGTAAGAGGAAGAGAGTGACTTTTTTTCAGGTAAGCCATTTGAGTTCCCTGTGTATTCTGGTTATCAGTCCTTATTTGAGGTATATTTAAAAAAAAAATTCTCTCATTCTGAGAATTGTTGATTCACACTGATTACTGCTGTGCAGAAATTTCTTAATCTGATATAATCCCATTTTTATATTTTAGGAATTATTGCCTATGCTTTAAGTCTTGGTTAAGAAGTCTTTGCCTACCCCCAATGTCTCCCAGAGTTTCCCCAGTGTTTTGTTTGAGGTCTTAGGTTCAGATCTTTGGTCCATTTTGAGTCCATTTGTTTTAATGGTTAAAGATGGGAATTCAGTTTCATCTTTCTGCAGGTGGATACCCTGTTTTTTTTTTTTTTTTTTTTTTTTTCAGCACCATTTGCTCAAAAGGTTTTCCTTTTTCCACTGTATTGATTGGTATCCTTTGTCAAAAATCAGCTGGCTGTAAGCTTCGGGGTTTATTTCTTGGGTCTTTATTCTCTTGCATTGGTCACATGTCTGTTTATGTGCCAATACCACGCTGTTTTGACTATCACAACTTGTAGTGCATTTTGGTGTCAGGGAGTGATATGCCACCCACTCCACTCTTCTTGCACAGGATTGCTTTGGCAAAACCAGGTCTTTTATTTATTTATTTATTTTTATTTTTTTCTTTCATTTTATTTTTACATTTTTCCACAAACATTTACTTTACATAGCAAAAAATTTTAGCTCATACTTCATAATTCTTGACAGTTTACAACTTTCAAAATTTCAAAATACTGAATTTTAAAGATAATGTTCAAAATATGTCTTATAATTTTATATAATTTTATAACTCTATAACAACAGAAGTAGTATGGTTTCAAATATATATATATATATGTGTGTGTGTGTGTGTGTGTGTGTGTGTATATATATATATATATATATATATATATATATATATATATATATTTTAGAGTGCAGATACTCGGTATATATTAAGTGGGGAAAAACCAGGTCTTTTATGATTCCAGACAAATTCTATGGTTGTCTTTTCTATATCTGTGAAGAATGTGTCTCGTATTTTTATTGGAATTGTGTTAAATATGTAGATTAAATTGGACAGAATTTCCATTTTTATTATATTAATTTTTCCAATCTAGGAACATTTGATGTCTTTCTACTTTTTCATGTCATTTTTAATATCTTTTTAAAGATTTTCATGTTTTTTTTGTAAAGGTCTTTTACTTCCATAGTTTGTTTTATCCCTAGGTATCTTATGCATGTTTGTGGCTATGGTAAAAATTACTCCTTTCTTCAACTCTACTTCATTCAGTTTGTTGTTTGTATATTGAAATAGTATAGATTTTTCTATGTTGATTTCTTCTCCTGCCACTTTACTGTATTCATTTATTACTTCAAGAAGCTTTTTTCATGGAAACCTTTGGGTCTTCTATGTATACCATTATGTCATCTGTAAACAAAAATATTTTCAACTATTTTGCCTAATTGAATGCCTTTTATATTACTCACTTCTCTGATTGCATTGGCTAAGACTTCCAGCACTATATTAAAAAGCTGTGGAGAAAGTGGGCAGCCTTGTCTAGTACCAGTTTTTAGTGAAAAAGCTTTTACTTTTTCTCATTCAGTATAATGTTAGCTATAGGTTTTTCATATATGGCTTTTATTGTGTTGGGAAATGACCCTCATATTCCAATCCTGCTGATAGTCTCAATCATAAAGGGATGTTGTATTATGTAAAATGCTATCTGTATCAGTTGAATGATCATATGGTTTTTGTCTTTTTTCTGTTGATATGGTGTATTATATTTATGATCTTGCATATGTTGAACCACCTTTACATCCCTGTAATGAAGCCTACTTGGTCGTGACGAATAATCTTTGTTATATGTTGTTGGATATGATTGCAAGTATCTTGTTAAGAATTTTTTTTTTTTGGAGAGGTTTTTCACTATAGGACGCGTGCGCTCGCCAGACAGACAGAGAGAGACATAGAGACAGAAAGCGAGAAATCACCCCCCAGGGGGGATGGTCACGCTGCAATCCCTTCTCCTCCATTCTCCTCTCGGGATCTTGGGCACACACGCACACGCGCCCGGCGTGAGTTGTAAGCCACCGGGTCCGAGACGCGAACCGCGGTCGACTACGTGGGAGTCCAGCGACATAGCCATTACGCTAACTGCTGGTTCCAAAGAATTTTGCATCTATATTCATCAGAGATATTGGTCTGCAGTTTTCCTTTTTGTCATGTCTTTATCTGTTTTGGGGATGGGATGATGGAAGATTCATAACATCAATTTGTAAGGTCTTTTTTTCCTTTTGGATCTTTAGAAATAGTTTTAGTAGGATAGGGGTTTGCTCTTCCTTAAAAGTTTTGTATAATTCAGAAGTGAAGCCATCCAGAACTGGGTTTTTCTTAGTCAGGAGGTTATTTATTACTGATTCAATCTCATGGTTTCTCATGGGTCTATTCTGGTTTTCTATGCCTTCCTAATTCAAACTTGGTAGATTATATGCATCCAGGAATTTGTCCATCTCCTCCATGTTCTCGTTTGTTCATAGTATCCTCTAATGACGTTTTGTATTTCTATCGTATCTGTTGTAATGTTGCCTGTTTCATTATGTATTTGGTTTATCTGGTTTCTTTCATCTTCTTTATCATTCTAGCTAATAGTGTGTCAATCTTGTTAATTTTATTTTAAGAATTGGCTTTTGCTTTCACCTATTTTCTGTATAATTTATTTATTTTCTACTCAATTTATTTCTGCTTGAATCTCTATGATTTCTCTTCATCTGGCATTTTTTTTGTTGTTGTTATTTTTCCAATTCCCTGAGGCATGATGTTAGGTTGTCTGTTTGCCAAGTTTCCATCTGTTTTCTTTTTTTTAATTTTTTAATTATTTATTTACTTTTATTCATTCATTCATTCATTTTATTTTGATTTGACCAGAGAGAGACACAGAGAGAAAGAGAAGGAAAGTGAGAAAGTAAGCCACCAGGTCCAGGACTCAAACTGTGGTCAGCCATGTGGGAGTGTCCAGCACCTTAACCACCACGCCACCTGCTGGTCCCCCATCTGTTTTCTTATGTGCACTTATTGCTATGAATTTACCTCTTATGACTGCTTTTGCCGTGTCTCCTGACTATGGAAACCCATGCATTCATTATCGTTTGTTTCCATAATTTTTTTGATTTCAGACTTAATTTGTTCTGTACTTAAGAATTCAGTCAGAAGTTAGGTTGTTTAGTTTCTATATGTTTGTGTATTTTCGAGGGTATTTCATAAAATTAATATTGAGTTTAACTGCATCATGATCTGAAAAGATGCTAGATATAGTTTCTATGCCTTTTAATCTGTAAAGGCTTGATTTGTGTCCTATTATATGGTCAATCTTTGAAAAGGTTCCATGCTTGGGTGAGAAAAATATATATGTTGTGGTCTTAAGGTGGAAAGTTCCATACATGTCTGTCAAGCCCATTTGATTTATAGTACCATTTAGGTCCTGTAGCTATCTGCTTATTTTTATTTTTGGTATGGAAGTTCTGTCTAAAAGAGATAATTGTTGAGATCTCAAACAATTTTAGTGTTGCAACTTATTTCTCCTTTTAGTTCCTGCAGTCTTTCTTTCATGTTTTTTTTATTTTCTATTTTTTATTTAAAATTTATTTACATTCATTCACTGTACATCATTACAGCATACAAAATGAGATTTTCCATTCAGAGTACATTGCATATTGGCTCAATCAAGCACATCAACATACATGTTATCATAAACAAATAATTTTCAATTTCTTGTTTCCTATATGTGTTGCTCTTTTTCCCTCATCCTTGATTTCTTATCTCATACCTTCTGCCATCTCCCACTCTTCTCCCACACTGTCTCTGGTATCTGTGTTTGCTTTCTATACTGTTTCTCCCCACATTTTATTGAGTCACTAAAGATCTTAATTAATCTAAATATTTTCATAGCAAGCACAGCTGATATATACATTTCTATGAACACAAGTCCAAATTTAGGCATAAGCCTCAATGAGTAGAATGAACATCCTATAAAGTAGCACCTAGCTGGGGCTATATATCATACTGCAGTCATCGAATAAGGTGTTTTTTTTTTTTCTGAAACATTTTTTTTAAACTTAATTTACATTCTTTCTCTAAGCATCATGACAGCATACAAAATGTGATTTCCCATCCAGAATATACTGCATAGAGGCTTAATCATGCATATTATTATCACAAATTTTCCATTTCTAGTTTCTAGAATTTTTTTTTTACCCCTATTTCTAATCCTCTGTCCTTTCCCACCCTCTTCTCACACTGTCTCTGGAGTCTACAATTGTCTTCCATTCCTTTCCCACCCACATTGTATTAATCACACAATTTCTTAAATAATCTAATTATTTCAATAGCAAGTTCACTAGATACTATTAAGAAAACCAGTTTTAACTTAAATCAAAGAAATGCTAAGGAACTTTTCTTAAAGCCAGGAAACAGGTTAGGATTCTGATCTGATGATAGGTGCATGAACCTATCCATATCTCAAAACAGGACACAAATCCTTTCAACCAGATAACAAAGTCTACAAGAAAATCAGCAATATTTTAGTCAAAACTCATAAAATTATACTTCACCAATTCAACCTCATGTATTTTATCTTCTGTTGTGGTTCAATTTTCCCGATTAAATTCTGGGATATAATATTCAACTCCAGACTTGTCCCTACGATTAAGTTGGCCACTCTCTTAGTTTTTGAACTCTTATTTCTGTGTGTCTGTATTTAATTTTCCTGATATAGCACTCCCTTGAGAACTTCGTGGAGATCTGGTCCGGTGCTGGTAAATTCTTTCAGGTTTTGTTTATCTGAGAATGATCTTGTCTTTTCTTCCCACATGAAAGATAGTCTTGCCAGGTACAGTATTCTTGGCTGAAATTGCTTTTCTCTTAATACTTTGAATATATTTTCCCATTCTTTCCTCGCTCGCATTGTTTCCGATAAGAGGTCTGCTATTAGCCTGATGGGATATCCTTTGTAGGTAACTTGATGTTTTTCTCTTGCCAATCTTAGTATCTTGTCTTTGACTGTGGTTTTGGTCAACCTCGTTATAGTGTGTCTTGGAGTAGATGTTTCTTGGGTTGATTTTATTTGGGGTCCTTTGTATTTCTTGGGACTTTGAGTGCCTCTCTAGGTTTGGAAAGTTTTCTTGCAGGATTTCATGGAATAGATTATCAATGCCCCATGGTTCTCTTTGCCTTTTGGAATGCCCATTATCCAGATGTTTGAATGTTTGATGGTATCTAGTGCTTCTTGTATATTATTTTCAACTTTTTGGGCAATTTTGTCAGTCTTTGTGGTGTGTTTTTCTAGGCCAGCAATTTTCTCTTCTATGTCTGAGATTCTATTTTCAGTATGATCTAGTCTGCTTTTAATACTTTTAAGGGAAATTTTGACTTCCTGTATTATAGTCTTCATCTCTATCAGTTCTGTTTGAGTCTTTTGTAAAGTGTGCAATTCCTCTTTCAGATCTTGCAAGAATTTCCTCACCTCCTGGAACTCGTCAACTTCTTTTTCCATTCTCTTCAGCAGTTCATTGTTTCTTTTCTTTTCCATCCTGTTAGCTTCACCATTATGAATGTTCTAAATTCTTTATCAGACATTTCCATTATTTCTATTGAACTGCTTGTGGATGATAGGAGTTATTCTTTTCCTTGGAGAAGAGGTATTTTCTTGCTTTCCCATATTTCTTGTGGTCCTGTGGTTATTTCTAGTCATTTGATGGATTTTTTGTTTCTCCCTAATTCTTGAAGTTTAATCTGAACGTTCAGGAGCAAGCAGGAAGAGGTGATCTGGAATCTCTGTCATTCTGTTGTGATCACTTTGTGCAGCAGATTCAGGAGATATTGACGAATATGTTAACCCAAATAGTATTTGGATGTTTAGCTACATTGCCCTTAGATCCATCACGCTAGCTTGTTTGCTGGAGGCTGAATTATCAGTAGAAAATCTTCATTTCTCTTGTACCCTAAAATGACTATTTTGCAGGACCCATGAGGGATCTTCTCCTGAAGGCCTCGCTTCTCCTGCCATGCTAGCTTGTTTGCTGGAGGCTGAATTATCAGTAGAAAATCTTCATTTCTCTTGTACCCTGAAATGACTATTTTGCAGAAGCCATGTGCAATCTTTTCCTCTCCTTCATGTATTAGATACTCCTGAGTTGTGTGCATAGATATTTAGAAGAGTTATGTCTTCTTCTTCATGAATTATTACATTTACTACTATATAATGCCTTTCTTTGTCTTTTCTTACAGTCTTTGTCTTAATGCCTATTTTTTTCTATAATCAGTATTACAACTCCCACCTTTCTGAATTTCATTTGCATGGAATGTCCATTTCCAGCCTTCCACTTTTAGTCTTTGTATGTCTTTATCCGTAAGGTGCATTTAATGTAAGCAAACGATAGAGGGTTTCTGCTTTTTTTATTCATTCAGCTTGTCTGTGTCTCTTGTTTGGAAAATTGAATCCATTAAAGTTCAATGTTATTATCATTCTTTCTGGACATGTTCTTATCATTAAGTTAGCCATTTTCTTGTTTTTTTTTTTTTTTTTTTTTTTTTTTTTTTTTTTTTTTTTTTTTTTTTTTTTTGTTGTTGTTTTCCTCATATATATCCATCTGACTTTTTCCTTTTCCTAGTATAGCACTCCCTTAAGGATCTCTTGAAGAGCTGATCTGGAGCTGGTAAATTCTTTCAGGTTTTGTTTATCTGAGAATGTTTTATCTGTTTTTAACATATGAAGGATAATCTTACCAGGTATGGTATTTTTGGTTGAAAGTGTTTTGAATTTAACACTTTGACTATATTTTCTCACTATTTTCTTGCCTGGATTGTTTCTTATGAGAGTTTTGATGTTAGCCTGATGGGATAGCTTTGTAAGTAGTTTGATGTTTCCCTTTTGCCAATTTTAGTATCTTGTCTTTGTTGTTTGGGCCAATCTGGTTATGATGTGCCTTGGGGAGGATCTTCTTGGGTTGATTCTATTTGGGGTCCTATGTATTTTTTGGATCTGGATATTAGAATGCTTATCTAGGTTTGGAAAGTTTTTTCCAGGTTTTCATGGAAGACGTTGCTCCCTTATTAGTTTCTCACTCTTCCGGGATACCAATTATTCTGATGTTTGGGTGCTTGATGGTATCTAGTATTTCTCGTATATTATTCTCATTTGTTTTGTCATTTTCTCAGTCATTTAGATACTTTTTTTCTAGGTCAGAGGTTTTGTCTTCTACATTCAAGATTTGATCTTCTGCATCATCTAATCTACTTTTAATACTTTCAAGGGTGGTTTTTATTTCCTGTATCACATTCTTCATCTCTACCAATTCTATTTGATTCTCTTTTTTTGTGGTATGTATTTCTCCTTTTGAATCATGAAAGGACTTTCTTATCTCCTGGAGTTCATTGTCTCTTTTCTCTTGTATCTTATTTAGTTTGGTCAATACAAATGTTCTGAATTGTTTATCTGAACATTTCTACAGCTTCCAGTGTTTTGTCTGTAGGTGATGAAGAATTAATGTTTATCCTTGGTGGAGAGACTTTTTGTTTTTTGCTCATATTTCTTGTACCTCTGTGATTGTTCCTAGTCATCATGTCATTTATACATTCCTTCCTGAATTATTCAAGGTATCTCCAAGCGTTCAAAGGTGTGCAGGAGTACAAAATTGGTGATCTCTATTCTGATCCACTTCCCTGTTACTCACCGGCACTCTACACTGTTGTCACTGTTTCTGAGTGATCCGAAGTCCTCCCTGTTTCTAAGAAACAGGTGTGCCTGCAACTGAACAGTTGAGCTTCAGGTCAGGGGCAAAAGAAAGATTTCATGGGGTGCATTGCCTGCCATGTACTGTTCAAAACACTGAAATCCTGAAAGTTCAAAGGCAAGTGAGCGAGTGGATGAGCCATGGCTTCTGCTCATTAGGCCCTGCAGCCACAGACAGCCTAGTGTCTGGCAAGGCCTTTCACTTGAACTAGTTAGTATCCAGATGGGGCAGAGAGGGATGAAAGTTTGTCTTAAAGTCTCAAGACATAAATCTGAAGCCCAGAGGCATGTGGGGGTGGTGATAAGCCATGGGTACCAGCCTTTAGATCTTACAGTCACAGGCAGCCTGGCATCCAACAAGTCCTTTTGCTTGGATTGGTATTAGGATGGGGCTGTGAGGGATGCAAGTTTTTCTTAAAGTCCCAAGACACAAGAAACTTGAAGCCCAAAGATTAGTGGTGGACAGGATGAGCCATGGGTTCTGGCTATTAGGATCTGCAGCTGAAGGCAGTCCAGCATCAGTCAAGTCCCTTACTTTTTTCAGTACTTCTTTTAGATTTGGTCTTTTGTTGGTAAATTCTTCCAGGATTTGTTTATCTGATAATGCTTTTATCTTTTCTTCCCATTTGAAGGATTATATTGCTGGATATAGTATTTTTGGTTAAAATTGCTTTTCTTTTAACATTTTGATATATATTCTCATTCTTTCCTTGCCTGAATTGTTTCCATTGAGAAATCTGATGTTAGCCTAATAGGATAGTTTTTGTAAGTAACTTGATGGTTCTCTCTTGCCATTTTATAGAATCTTGTTTTTTATCTGTGATTTTGGCCAAATTGGCTATGATATGTCATGGAGAGGGTCTTCCTAGTTTAATTCTATTTGGGGTACTTTGTATTTCTTGGGGCCAGATGTTTGAATGTTCCTCTAGTTTTGAAAAGTTTTATTCAAGTATTTCATGGAATACATTATTGATGCCCTTATTAGATTCCTTTTACCTTCTGGGATACTAATTATTCAGATGTTTAGGCATTTAATGCTATCTAGTGTTTCCTGCATGTTATTTTCAATTTTTGGTAATTTTAAAATTCTTTTTGGTGATTTTCTCTAGGCCCCAGGTTTTGTGTTTTAGATCAGAGATTTCACTTTCTGTGTGATCTAATCTGCTATTAGCACTTTTGAGGAAAATTTTATTTTCTGTATTACATCCTTTATCTCTAACAGTTCCATTTTATTCTTTTTTATGGTGTTTATTTTGTCTTTCCAATCATGTAAAGACTTTCTCATCTCCTGGAGTTCATTGTCTCTTTTCTCTTATATCTCATGTAGTTTTGTCACTACAAATATTCTGAATTGTTTAACTGACATTTCCCATGAATTCTATTGTGGTGTCTTTGGATGATGAGGAGCTGTTCCTTTCCATTTTGGGGGAAATATGTTCTTGGTTTCTCATGTTTCTTGTGCCTTTTCACTGTTTTCTGGTCATCTGATGGATTATATGTTTCTTCATAATTTTTTGGAGTTGGTTCTGTAGTGTGAGGGAAAAAGAAATGCCCTACTTCTCTGATGTGTTCTTTGAGGAGGGCTTTTAATTCTGTTCAGAGAATGGTGTATGTAGCCATATTGAGGTGCTTGGCTCCTCCCCAAAGTCTAAAGACCAGGTGTACCTGGAGATCAACTGGAGGATGTAACTAAAGGAAGAAGTACAATTTGCCTGATGCATGAGCCAGTAAAATATAAAATCTCAAAGGAGAATAGATTTTCTAAAAGTCACTGGCAGGGAGAGATGAGCTGAACTCAGCAGCTCCATCACTCCATCCCACTGATGCTGGCTTTGTGCCATTTCTGGAACCCAAAGAAATCCAATGGCATGGGGCAGAACTCCATCTTTTTGGAGTCGGTCTCTGGAAATTTATCATATTTACTAGGAAAATATTTATACCTGTTCTTTATTTTTCTTAACTCTGTGTTGGTGTTTTCCTTTTAGACAAAGATGGAACCTCTCCTGTCTTCATGGACTGGCCTGAAACACCTGACAACCCATTAATCAATTTAACCAGAGATTCTGAGGACCTCTGACAAGTCTTTCCCTTCCTAAGGAGAAACAGGTAGTGGTGGTGTGTAAATTTTGTCCCCTTGCTTTGTGCTGAGAAAGAAGGAAAGAACTATGACTTCTTCCAACCCATGCCATTGTCTCTGCTCTCCTTTAGACCCATAGATTGTGATAAACCTATAAAAATGCCAGACTGGTGAAACAGATGCGAGTTTTTGTGAGTTTCCCTGGAGAAGCTGGAGTGTTGGGTCTACTCTTTTATTCCCCATGAGGACACTGAAAGCTGATCATTTTTATCTGCTTGCTCCATAGTGAAAAGGGGAAGAAGAATCAACAGTATCTACCAACCCAAAGTTCTATCTCATTTCCCCCTTAGACAGCTAGACTGTACCAGACCTATCAGAACCTCAAAACTGGCAAAAGAGAAATCATTCCACTTGAAAACACCCTTGGAAAAGTTGGGATGCTTTATGTGCAAGCCCGTTCATCCCTTTGATAAAGCTGGGAACTAGAGGGTCAATTTTCCCTGTCATATGTTATTGGGCTTGGGGCAAGGTTTCCAGTTAAAGAGCATCCTGAATTTCCCTAGTGACTTCAGTAAGTCTTGTTTTTACATTCTTCCTGGGTACAGAAGACTTTTAATTAGTTTCTGACTCCTCACAAAGGGAATTTGTTCATGATGTATTTATTGGAGGAAAGAAGGGTTCAGGGTGTCCTACTCCATTATCTTGCTGACATCACTCCTTAAAAATGTCTATTTATCACTATTTCTTAAGAATTTTTAATGGTGTAGCATATAGTTTTTAAATTATTTTTTATCTTTGTCATTGGATTTTGTGAGATTCTTGGAAATGAAACTATTCTCATCAAAGTGAAGACTTTGTAGAGTAACACCATCTGAATCACCATCTGCTCAATATTGCAAGACAATGCTTCTTTCTCCAGGGTAGGCAATTTTGAAGGTGTCTTTGGAATTTTTTCCTGTGTTTTCTTCTCTCTTCTATTCTTCAGGAACTCAAATTACTCATATATTTGGCTACTTACAGTTGTTCGAGAACTTAATTATACCTTATTAATTTTTAAAAAATGTATTTTCTTCTTGTGATGTTCTCTCTGAAATATTTAATCTGCTACTAATTGTATTAAATGTTTTCTGCATAAATTATAGTAGTTATCTCTAGAAGTTAATTTTAGATGTGTGTGTAATTTCCATGTCTCTGATTAATTTTTTAAAATGTGAAATATAATTAGGGTTACTGTTTCCATGTCTTTAACTATTAATTGTAGCATCTGTATAATTTCTAGCTCAGTTTCCATTGACTAATATTTATCCTCATTATCAGCTATATGTTTCTTTTTAGTATGCTGGATAATATGCAGTTCTTGTTTCCCCATCTTTCCTAGAAGCAATAATCATGAACATGTATCCTTAAGCACTGAATTATAAATGGCAACATCTCCCAGACCTTTCCCCTTAAAAGTTAAAAACAAGGTTAAACCAATCCCATAGCAAAAATGAAATGAAGATCACTGAAAAGAAAAAAGGCAAGTTGGGATCAGCAGTTAGCATAATGGCTATGTCGCTGGACTCCCACATAGTAGACCGCGGTTCGCGTCCCAGACCCGGTGGCTTAAAACTCACACCGGGCGCGTTTCCGTGCATGCCCAAGATCCTGAGAGGAGAATGGAGGAGAAGGTATTGTGGCATGGCCATCACCCCTGGGGGGTGATTTCTCACTTTCTATCTCTCTGTCTCTCTCTGTCTGTCTGGCGAGCACACACACCCTATAGCAAAAACCTCTAAAAAAGAAAAGAAAGAAAGAAGACAAGTGGATGTATGTGAACAGGTGCCTTATAAGTACAGCTGCTCAATTTGTCCCAAAGCTTCCTGACAGCTGTAGCAGGAAGGAGGGGGAGCAAAATCCTAAGTTTCCATTTTATTGGGAAAATATGGGATACAGAGACATATCTAAATGGACATATGTTTTGGACTAAAATTCCAGAGGATTTGATTTTGTGGCCTGGACAACAAATATCTGGAACCAGAAATTCATCAGTCATTTTATGAGACACTTAAAGGCTTATTCACATACATGATTGTGTGCTACAGAGGCAAAGGGGGAAGAAAGCACATGTCACTCTATCCCAGTGGAGAACCTTGCTAGACTGTTATCACAACAGTAAGAGGGTGGGAGACTTAGACTCTGTATGCGCTTCTGTTTCTCTCATTAGACTGCACCACACTGCCTTTCTGGGAGTTGACTTGGGCCCCTAGTCTACCTTGGGATGGGACACTCCTTTGGAACTTGGGTGGGTGAAAAGTGAAGTAAGGTGAGATGTAAATGAGCATCAGACTGGGAGCTCAGAATAGGGCTACATTTTTCAGGCTGGGCTCCATGGAGGAGGCAGAGCAGGAGCTGGTTAGAGAATCTGGGAGTGTGGGGCATGTAGGCAGGTGAAACAGCATGTAGTAGTAGCGGTTAGACCTCTCATCTTTCCTAGATATTTTCATTTTTGCTGTCCCTTTCACTGCTTTTTCTGTCTGGTGATCCTTCAGTGCCACCCTGTCCCAATCCTCACAAAAATAGGTGAAGCTGACTCACCCACATCCAGCAGGATTTAGAGGAGAGGGGAGAGACCTGTGTCGAAATCACCATCTGCTCAATATTACAAGACAATGCTACCTTCTCCAGGGTAGGCACTATAGCCAAATGTATGGTCTAGTTCTATGTAGCTATAAAGGATATTATTGAAGATGTGAAGGTGAGGGGGCCCTGAGAGGTAGGATGAGCGTAGTCTTTGGAGTTGACACACTTGTTCTACTTCTTAGATGAATAAGTGTGGCAAAGTTTCCTAATCTCCTAAGGTCTCTAGAGAATTCAACACATAATGTAAAAAAGCATATATAGTCATATTAATACAGACATATTAGTATTAGACAATGTGAAATTTAAGATGAAAGTCACTAAATAAAATCAAATGGATTATCAATAATAATATAAATCACTTCATCAAAAAATCACAACTGGATAACCAAATGAATATTTATCAAATACCTACCTATTAGAATGGTAAAAGGAAACATAGACTTAGAGTAAATATTTCAAGTCTCTTATTTCTTTCCTATTCTTTTTTTTAAAAAATACTATTATTAATACATTCAACCATATATATCATTTCAATTATAAAGAAACTTTACCCAACATGACATACATCTCAGAACAGCCCAGTTGAGAATACTCTACAAGTCATTATCAACAGGTAATAAACTATATCTGTGTCCCACAAATGTCTTACCTGTATTTTTTCACAAAATTTTCTTTCTTACACTCTTTCCCTCTCCCACTCTCCTTGACCTTTGTCCTTAGTGTCCATAACAATTTTCAATGCTTTTATATCTTCCAGTCTTTCAATCTCTACCATAGAGTGTGGACAGTCAGTATATGTTAACTGGAGACATACAACGTCTGTTTCATATCCTGACTTGCTTCATTCAGCCATAAAGTTCCATATTCAACCACTTTCTATCAAATGCCAGGGTCTGTTTTTTTTTTTTTTGTTTGTTTTTTGTTTTTTTGTTTTTTATGACTGAATAGTATTTCATGAAGTGTATGTCCCACACCTTTTCAATCCATTCATCTGTTTATGGACATTTGGGTTGATTCCATGTCTTAACAATCATGAATAATGCTGGTATAAGTATAGTTGTGCAAGCACCTTTCTGACTGAGCATTCTCCTTTGCTTTGGTTAGATAACCAGGAGTGGAATTGCTGGATAATATGGTAGTTCTATTTGAAAGTCTTTGAGGAACTTCCATATTTTCTCCACAGTGGCTGGACCAATTTACATTCCCACCAACAATGTAGGAGTGTTCTCCTTTCAGCACATTTCCACCAGCACTTATCTTTTTTTTTTTTTTTTTAATCTTTGCCATTCTGACTGGGGTTTAGTGGTATCTCATTGTGGTTTTGATCTACATCTCCCTTATGATGAAGATATTAAGCATTTTTTCATATGCTTTTTGGCTGTTTATCTGTTTTCCTTAGAGGGTTGTTTATTCAGCTCATTTTCCCATTTTTTAATTTGGTTAATCATTTTCTTCTAGGTAAGCTACTTGAGTTCCCTGTGTATTTCCCTGTATATTCTGGTTATCGGTCCTTTATCTGAGGCAGAGTTTACAAAAATTTTCTCTCATTATGATGCTTGTCAATTCACACTAATTACTGTGTCCTTTGCTGTGCAGAAACTTCATAATGTGATGTAATTCCACTTGTCTATTTTGGTAATTATTGCCTGTGGTGTGGGGGTCTTGCTTAAGAAGTCTTTGCCTACCCCAATGTCTTGCAGAGTTTCCCAGTGTTTTCCACCAGTAGTTTTATAGTTTGAGGCCTTAGCATTAGATGGGTTATGTATACTAAAAAAAAAAAAAGTTAGACAATAATTGATTTAAAAAATTAGCTGAGTACACACACATACAGAGGATATATATGATTGTTCTTCATAGATCCATAAAACATAATCAAACAATACCTGAGCTTTCATATTCTTCCTGAGCTTTCAAATTCCTGCTTTGTAATTTGGAGACCCAAAGTTTAGTAAGACCTAGCTTCATTAGCTTCATACTTTTGATGAACTGACAGTCATTGAGAAAGCAAATATGTGGAAAAAAAACAAGAGTCATAAATTGGTCTGAGTGACATGTAGATATCTGTACCAATTTGTTGAAACACAAAAAGAGAAGAGGCTGGGACCAGCAGTTAGTGTAATGGCTATGTCGCTGGACTCCCATGTAATTGACCATGGTTCGAGTCCCAGACCCGGTGGCTTAAACTCACACCGGGCATTTATGCGTGCGTGCCCAAGATCCAGAGAGGAGAAAGGAGGAGAAGGGATTACTGTGTGGCCATACCCCCTAGGGGGTGATTTCTCGCTTTCTGTCTCTGTCTCTCTCTGTCTTTCTGGTGAGCACATGCGCCCTATAACAGAAACCTCTCCAAAAAGAAAAAAAAGAGTCTGTTTATTACCTGTGCTGAGGGTAAAAGATCAGAGATGGGAAGATAGAGAAGTCTTCATAGAGAAACAAATATTGGATTGAGATAAAATATAAATGTGACTCCACATTCATCAGATACACAAGGTTCAGGGAAATACTATCCTATTCATAGGGAATGGTATTTGTATAGAAATATACAACATACAGAGGGGAATAAAGTAGCATAGTATGTGGGCAAAAAGCATTATTACCCACTCCAAACTGAAGAGAGCCACCATTAGAGTGTACAACCACCAGGTGGCAGCAGGAGCTTTATTTTTGTGTTTCTAGGAAGCGTTCATTTAGAATAAAAGAGGAGACATTTGATAGTGTGGGAAGAGGGTGAGAGAAGTGAGAAAAAGTGAGTAAAGGAATCAAGGAGAAAAATAGAGAGACAAGACATTTATGGGAAACAGAAATGGATAATTATCTGTTGATGATAATTTGTATAGTATCTTCAATTTGACTGTTGTGAAGTATATTCATGTTGGGTAAATTCACTGTACAAGCTGTAGTGATGTACAGTGATTGTATAAAATTTTAAAAATAGAAAGAAAGAGGAGACATTACAACTGATAATACAGAAATACAGAGCATCATTAAGAGGCAACTGTGAGCAATGACTTGCTAAAATGTTGGGCAACCTAGAAGGGATACATTTCTAAAATATAGAACTTACCAAGACTAAATTATGAAGTAATGGAACATTTTAACAGAATAATAATGACTAAAGAGATTTGAATTTGCCATAAAATGTCAATAACCAGATGCCTTTACAAATGAATTTTACCAAACATTTAAAAAATTGATGCTTATCCTCACACTCTTCCAAAAAATTGAAGAAGAAGGAATATTCCAAAGTCATTTTACAAGCTGAGCATTACTCTGGAGGATGTGAGTGCAGAAGGATTGATGATGACACTGGGATTTGTACCAGGAGGGACCAAGTGATGGCAGTGCCCATAGAGAAGAAAAGCATACCAGGGCACTGTGTGTATGTGGGGGGAGAGAGGGGACACATACTTTTTTTTTTTTTTTTTTTTGTGGGAAGAAGGCATCTTAGAAATCGTAGATATCCAGGAGAGCAGGTTACACTTTAAGTAGGTGCACAGCTTGGGAGGAGAAATAGAAACCCTGGACAGGAGAAAGGGATATGTGGTCACTCATGGCAATTCAGTGGTGGAATCCAAGAGAGCAAGTGAGGTCATCAAGGAAGAACCTATGGAGCTAGGATGGAATGTCCCTGATGTTAATAGATTAGAAAGAGCTTCCTGCTCTAGCATGTGAAGGTAGAGCGTGTGTGAGCTGGGGATCAGGCACAGATAAACTTCTTCCAGTAACTCTACCAGCCTAGGTGTGGAATGCCGGGGACCAGCCTCGGTGTGGGTGGGTTATCTTGACGGAGGCGGCGCAGGTGAACAGAAGACAGAGGCCTCGGTGCCTTTTCATGCACATCCTATGCCGGACACCCCCCAGAGATTGCTCTCTGGGGAGTGACAACTGCTAGGAATCATCGTGCCTTTTTACTGAAAATGTGTTACATGCAAGTAAAGGGAGAGGGGCTACGTGTTTCAATTATCAGCTCATAAAGTTTTTAACAATAGGGAACATAGATTCTATTCAGGGTTGGATTAAGGGTGGGTCTCGTGCAGTTCCACAATTGTAGGTGGGTCTCCATGGAATTGTAGGTGGGTCTCCATAGAATGCAGTTTTGGGAAAGTGGTTCCAGTAAGCAGAGATGATTATCAGCTGATGTGGCGCAGCAGCCATCTTGTGATTACCGGGAATGGTGCTGAGAAAAGAAAATCTCAAGAATAGATATTAGTTCTTATGGATTTTAAGAATGATACTTATATAGTTTTGTAGGGACCTAAAACTTGATTTGAGGAGTCCTAAAATATTTATCTATTTCGCTTGGCTGAGGGCGGGGGTGTCCTGGGCCAGTTTTGGCCTAATCCTATTTTACATAAAGAAAGGATTAAGTTTACCTTAAATGTATTTTGAAGGGCCTTCCAAAGGTCAAGATTATTTCTGACTAGATAGAACTTCAGCCCACGCTCTACTGTGACCATGGAGATAAAGCATTGTAATTAATAGTAGGTAATTATAGCAAAGGGGAGCAGTCGGGGGAGTTTCTGGAAAATTTTATCATATACTCAGGATGTATAAGAGAGCAATGTAATTGTTTTATAGTAGTAAATTGGGGAGTCGGGGGGGGGGGTCGCTTCCCAGCAAGGCTACCAGTTTTCTGGAGCAAATAGCAAGCAGCCTTGCTGACATGCTAATTGACCCAAGCTTTGTTCCAAGGTCAGGGGGTGCACAACAGTGGCCTTGCCAGTGTGTTGATCGGACCGGAAGCGGAGCTCAAAGGTCGAGGGGCTCAGACAGTTCCTAGGGCCTCGCCGGTTTGGACTTCTCCAGTGGAAGGTGCACAGGAGGCCAGCTAGGTTCTACTTTTGGCTTGAACAACTGTGGAGTGGGTGATGCAGGCTTTTGCAAACTGTTACAGGATGTTGAGATGAAGTAGAGACAGAAGCCTTGCATGCACATGTAAATTAATTCAATGGCTGGGAATGTACATGATGTCCTTCATCTCCTCTTTTGCTCTGAGAAGGGATGACACAATGTCCAAACTTGTGGTCAAGTAGTGTCTGCAGGCATTTAGAAAACATTCTGTTTTCACTGTATCTGAGTCAGAAAGTCACAAAGTAAGAAAATACTGTGGCAAATTCTTGGCTTTGACTTGAAAAAGTCTTGATCCTTCACTAAGACAAACAAGTATAAGTAACTGGTCAGAATAAGTTTCCCCGTTAAGACTAATTTCCCTATATTAAAAGAGAGAAAAAAGTCTCAAAGACAAAGCATTTAAAGTTTATATAATACTGTGTGTGCTAAAAGGTAGTCCATAGCCTCGTAAATGTACTACTGTGTGCTCTGAAGAAGACTTTATTCCTGTTAAAACCTAGGTTGAGATTACAGAACTCCCAGAGTGGTCTATCAGAAAAGAGAATGAAATTGTATTTTTTCTTTTTAGTGTAGAAAACAGGTGCTGGGAATCAGCAGTTAGCGTAATGGCTATGACGCTGGACTCCCATGTAGTCGACTGTGGTTCACGTCCCGGACCCGGTGGCTTGAGACTCACGCTGGGCGCGTGTGCATGCGTGCCCAAGATCCCAAGAGGAGAATGGAGGAGAAGAGATTGCGGCGTGACCATCCCCTCTGGGGGGTGATTTCTCGCTTTCTGTCTCTATGTCTCTCTCTCTCTGTCTGGCAAATGCACACGCCCTATAGTGAAAACCTCTCAAGAAACAAACAAACAAACAAACAAACAGGTCCCAAGCAGGATCCCTGAATACCTTGGTATATGACATTCATCAAGAATTTTTCCAAGTGCCCATTGCAGGGACCTGAGCCATGGCTGACAAGCAAGCCATGGCCAACAGCTAAAGCCCCTCTCCTCCAACATCACCTACCAGACACAAAAAGCTAGAAAGACAGAGGAATCTCTCTCCTCCAACCTCACCTTCCATATCAAAAAAGAAAGAAAGGTAGGGGAATATCTCTTAGGGTTTTATTTTCTCTTTCTTATTTTATTTTTTTCTTTCTTTTCTAATTCTAAAATTAAAAATTATTTTTCCCTTATCGTTTCTTTTGCTAATTCTTTCCTCTTCTATCCCCACATGGGAAATGGAAATTGCAGGCCTTTTCAGAAGGCATCTCGATCTGAGGCATGCCCTGCCCATATCAGGGTCCAACTTTATGTCTAAGAAGCCCCCAGAAAAAGCCCCTGTCTTCCAACATCAGTTTCCAAACACTAAAAGTGAGAAAGGTAGGGGGATCTCTGTATCTTTTTACTCTCTATCTTTTTAACTTTTTTCATTATTCTTAATTTTTTAATTAATTTTTTTCTTTTTCATTTTTCATTTGTTCAACTTCAAAATGTTTTTTAATTTTTATTTTTTTTTCTTTTTTTCTCTTTCATAGTCCTTCCTATTGTCTTTCTTTTATTTTAATATTATTTTTACACATTTCAACACTGTACATTATTTGGTTTGTAAAGACAATTTATCTAACATGAAATGTACCTCAGACCAGTCCAATTGAGAATACTATACACTTTATCATCAACAGGTAATAGATTACTGTGTTGCAAAAAGTATTGCCTCTTTACTTTTTCTCCCTAATTTCCTTCCCAATATACTTCCCCTTTCTTATTCTCCTTCTACGCTGTCTCTAGCATCCATAACTATATTCAACACTTTTATGCCCTCCAATCTTTTAGTCTCTAGCATACAGTGCAGACAGTCGGTATATATATATATATATATATATATATATATATATATATATTCTTTTTTTTGGAGAGGTTTTTGCTATAGGGCGCGTGTGCTCGCCAGAAAGACAGAAAGAGACTGAGAGACAGAAAGCGAGAAATCACTCCCCATGGGGGATGGCCATGCCACAATCCCTTCTCCTCCTTTCTCCTCTCGAGATCTTGGGCATGCACACACACGCACCCAGTGTGAGTTTAAGTCACAGGGTCCGGAACTCAAACCGCCGTCAACTACATGGGAGTCCAGCAACATAGCCATTACACTAACTGCTGGTTCCAAAGTCGGTATATATTAAGTGCCAACATACTATGTCTTTCTTTCATAACCTAGCTTGCTTTACTCAGCAATAAATCTTCCATATTCATCCACTTTCTATCAAACGCCATGGTCTTGTTGTTATTTATGACTGAATAGCGCTTCATAGAGTATATGAGCCACACATTCATGAACATCCAGGTTGATTCCATGTCTTAGCAATTGTGAATAATGAGACAATAAACATTGATGTGCAAGCAGTTTTCCAATTTAACATTCTCCTTTCTTTTGGGTAGATACCCAGGAGTGGAATTGCTGAATCACATGGTAGTTCCATTTGTAAGTCTTTGAGGAACCTACATATTGTTTTCCACAGTGGCAGAACCAGTTTACATTCCCACCAACATTGTAGGAGAATTCCTTTTTCACCACAACCTTGCCAGCAGTTATCAGGTTTTGCATTTTCAATCTTTGCCATTATGACTGGGGTTAGGTGGTATCTCATTGTAGTTTGGATCTGCATATACTTTATGATGAGGGATCTTGAACATTTTTTATAAGCTTTTTGATTGTTCCTAGGTCTTCCTTAGAGAGTTTTTTTTTTTTTTTCCAGTTCATGTTCTCATATTTTAATTGGGTTAATTTTTTTTTTAGGTAAGTCCCTTGAGTTCCCTGTGTATTTTGGTTATCAGTCTCTTATGTGAGCCAAAATAGTCTCTCATTCTAAGCCTTGTTGATTCACACTAATTGCTGTGTCTTTCGCTGTGCAGAAATTTCTTAATCTGATGTAATCCCACTTGTCTATTTTGGGGATTATTGCCTGCTTTGGGGGGGTCTTATTTAAGAAGTCTTTGCCTATCCCAATGTTTCCCAGAGTTTTCCCAGTGTTTTCCACTAATAATTTTATAATTTTTTTGGAGAGATTTTTGCTATAGGGCGCGTGCGCTCACCAGACAGACAGAGAGAGACATAGAGACAGAAAGCAAGAAATCACCCCCCAGGGGGGATGGTCACGCCGCAATCCCTTCTCCTCCATTCTCCTCTCAGGATCTTGGGCACACAGGCACACGCGCCCAGCGTGAGTTTTAAGCCACTGGGTCCGGGACACGAACTGCGGTCGACTACGTGGGATTCCAGAGACATAGCCATTACACTAACTGCTGGTTCCCATAATTTTATAATTTGAGGTATTAGGTTTAGATTTTTTATCTATTTTAAGTTGATTTTTGTTAATGGTGAAAGGTGGGGATTCAATTTCATCTTTCTGCAGGTGGATATCCAGTTTTTCCAGCACCATTTGCTAAGGAGGTTTCCCTTTTTCCACTGTAATAACTGGTATCTTTTGTCAAAAATCAGTTGGCTCTGCCGCGCGTGCCGTGGCCGGGCTCTGCCCCCACGTGCCTTGGCCGGGGTCTGCCCCGCGTGCCGTGGCCGGGACTCTGCCCCGCGTGCCGTGGCCAGGGTTCTGCCCCGCGTGCCGTGGCCGGGACTCTGCCCCGCGTGCCGTGGCCGTGGTTCTGCCCCGCGTGCCGTGGCCGGGGCTCTGCCCCGCGTGCCGTGGCCGGGGCTCTGCCCCCACGTGCCGTGGCCGTGGTCCTGTCCCAGCGTGCCGTGGCCGGGGTCTGCCCCGCGTGCCGTGGCCGGGGTCTGCCCCCGCGTGCCGTGGCCGTGGTCCTGTCCCCGCGTGCCGTGACTGGGGTCTGCCCCGTGTGCCGTGGCCGGGGTCTGTCCCCGCGTGCCATGGCCGGGGTCTGCCCCGCGTGCCGTGGCCGGGGCCCTGCCCCGCGTGCCGTGGCCGGGACTCTGCCCCGCGTGCCGTGGCCCGGGTCTGCCCCATGTGCCGTGGCCCGGGTCTGCCCCCTCGTGCCGTGGCCGGGTTCTGCCCCGCGTGCCGTGGCCGGGACTCTGCCCCGCGTGCCGTGGCCGGGACTCTGCCCCGCGTGCCGTGGCCGGGGCCTGCCCCCGCGTGCCGTGGCCGTGGTCCTGTCCCCGCGTGCCGTGGCCGGGGTCTGTTCCCGTGTGCCGTGGCCGGGGTCTGCCCCCTCGTGCCATGGCCGGGGCTCTGCCCCACGTGCCGTGGCTGGGGCCCTGTCCCGCGTGCCGTGGCCGGGGTCTGCCCCGCATGCCGTGACCGGGGTCTGCCCCCGCGTGCCGTGGCCGGGGGTCTGCCCCGCATGCCGTGGCCGGGACTCTGCCCCGCGTGCCGTGGCCGGGGTCTGCCCCCGCGTGCCGTGGCCGGGGTCTGCCCCGCGTGCCGTGGCCAGGACTCTGCCCCGCGTGCCGTGGCCGGGGCTCTGCCCCGCGTGCCGTGGCCGGGTTCTGTCCCCGCGTGCCGTGGCCGGGGCTCTGCCCCGCGTGCCGTGGCCGGGGTCTGCCCCGCGTGCCGTGGCCGGGGCTCTGCCCCCGCGGGCCGTGGCCGGGATCTGCCCCGCGTGCCGCAACCGCTGATGGCCATCTCTGCTTTCCTGAGCCGCGTTCCTGAAACTGTGTTCCATGGAGATTCACCTACATTTGCGGGGCTGCACGAGACCCACCCTTGGTCCAGCCCTGAGTGCAGTCTACGTTTCCTATTGTTGGGAACTTTATGATCTGATAATTGGAAAAAAAAATCATGTTTATCATAAAAAATAATTAGAATAATAATAATAATGATTGGGGGAAACATAGGAAAGATATTGAATGTTGAAGCGGGGAGATTAATGTCTCTGTACTGACTGACATGCATGGCATTCCCTTTTGAAAAAGCAATGTAATACACTGTAAAGTTGTATGTAATTCAATGTAATAAAAAAATAGATAATAAAAAAAAATCAGTTGGCTGTATATTTGGGGGATTAGTTCTGGGATCTCTATTCTATTTCATTGGTCCACCTGTCTGTTTTTTGTGCCAATACCATGCTGTTTTGATTATCACAGCTTTATATATATTGGAGTCAGTGACTCTTGCACAGGATTGCTTTGGCAATATATTTTTTATTGGTGGTGGTGGTGGTGGTGTTGTGTGTGATTCCAGACAAATTCTTTTATTGTCTTTTTTAGATCTCTGAAGAATGTCTCTGATAATTTGACTGGAATTGTGTTAAATATGTAGATTAATTTGAGTGTCCTTCCAAAAGTGTTCTTTTCAATACCTTTTAAAATATTTTGTAGTTTTTCTTGTAGAGGTCTTTGACTTCCTTGGTTAGGTTTATACCTTCCTAGTTATCTTATACAATTTGTGGCTATGGTAAAAGGGATTGCTTTCTTCAGTTCTACCTCAATCAACTTGGATGTTGATTTTGTATTTGGCCACTTTACTGTATTCATTTATTACTAAAAGAAGTACTTTTCACTGATACATTTGGGTTTTCTTTTTGTCTTTATTATTATCATTTATACATTTAATCACTATACATCATTTACATTTCAAAGGGACTTTAGCCATCATGATATACACTGCAGTCCAGCCCAGTTGAGAATACTATACACATCCTCATTAACAGATAACCATATCTGTGTTTCACAAATGTCTTAACTCTCTATTTTTTCCCAAAATTAACTTTCTTATGCATTTCTCCTCCCACACTCTCCTTCCAATTTGTCTCTAGTATCCATAACAATTTTTAATGCTTTTATGTCCTCCAGATTTTCAATCTTAATATAGAGTACAGACAGTCTGTATATGTTAAGTGGAGATATACAGTGTCTTTCATAGCCTGACTTGCTTCACTCAGCAATAAATCTTCCATATTGAACCACTTTCTATCAAATGACAGGGTCTGTTTTTTTTTATGACTGAGTAGTATTCCATGAAGTATATGTGCCACACTTTTTCAATCTATTCATCTTGGTCCACAGTGACTGGACCAATTTACATTCTCACTAACAATGTAGGAGTGTTTCCCTTTCACCAAAACCTCTCCACCACTTATCATTTTTTTCTTAATCTTCTCCATTCTCACTGGGGTTTGGTGGTATCTCTTTATGGTTTTGATGTGCATCTCCCATATGATAAGGGAAGTTGAGAATTTTTTCATATTCTTTTTGGCTGTTCATCTATCTTCCTTAGAGAGTTGTTTATTCAGCTCGTTATCTCATCTTTTAATTGGCTTAATCTTTTTTTCTTGGGTAAATAGCTTGAGTTCCCTGTATATTCTAATTATCAGTTCCTTATCTGAGGCACAATTAAGAAAAATTCTCTCCCATTCCAAGAGTTGTTGATTCACATTAATTATGGTGTCCTTTGCTGTGCAGAAACTTCTTAATCTGATGTAATCTCACCTGTCTATTTTTGAGATTATTGCCTATGCTTTGGGGGTCTTGCTCAAGAAGTCTTTGCCTACCCCAATGTCTCCCAGAATTTTTCCAGTGTTTTCAGCCAGTACTTTCATAGTTTGTGGTCTTAGGTTTAGAATTTGATCCAGTTTGAGTTGATTTTTTTTTTATTTATTTTTGTATATACTTTCAATCATATTGTTTGGCTTACAATGAGACCATTTCGATATGTGAACATTTCTCCCCAGACCCGTTGTTCGAAATATCTTCAACAGATAACACTACACCTCCCCATCCCGTCAATGCTCTACCTCTGTATCCCTTCTCTAAATGTCTTTCGTTGGGCCCCACTCCTCCACATACACCTCATCTGACATTCACACCCATCTCTTGTGTTTGTTCAACTGTTAGTCAATCAGTTTCAGACATAGAATGCAGACAAACGGTATATGTTAAGTGGGGACATACAATGTCTCTCCTTCATAGTCTGGCTTGCCTCACTCAGCAGTACATCTTCCATATTCTTCCACTTTCTGTCAGTTTGAGTTGATTTTTGTTAATGGTAACAGATAGGGATTCAGGTTCATCTTTCTGTAGGTGGATATCCAGTTTTTTCAGGATCTTTTGCAGAAAAGGTTTTCCTTTTCCCACTGGATTGACTGGTACCCTTTGTCAAAGATCACTTGGGTGTATGTTTTGGGGTTAATTTCTGGTGTCTCTACTATGTTCCATTGGTCTTTGTGTCTATTTTTGTGCCATTATTATCACAGCTTTGTAATATGTTTTGGGTTTGGGGAACAAGATGCCACTCACTCCATTCTTCTTGCGCAGGATGGCTTTGACAATACAAAGTCTTTTATGATTCCAGACAAATTCTATAATTGCCTTTTCTAGATCTGTGAAGAATGTCTCTTGTAATTTTATAGGGATTGCATTAAATATGTGGATTAATTTGGGTAGGGTTGCCATTTTGATTATATTAACTCTGCCAATCCAGGAACATGGGATGTCCTTCTACCTTTTTGTGTCCTTTTTTGATATCCTTTTTAAGGTTTACATATTTTTCCTTATTGAGGTCTTTGATTTCCCTGGTTAGATTTATTCCTAGGCATCTTACACTTCTTGTGGCTACAGTAAATGGGATTTCTTTCTACAGTTTTGTCTCTGCTTGTTGTTTGTATATAGAAATGCAATAAACTGTTGTAAGTTAATTTTGTATCCTGCCACTTTACTATATGTATTTACTACTCTGAGGAGTTTTTCCATGGGTACTATTTGGCCTTCTACATATACAATCAAGTCATCTAGAAATATAGATAATTTTAGCTCTTTCCCTATTGAAATGACTTTTATTTCCTATTCTTATATGATCACATTGGCTAAGACTTCCAGTACTACATTGAATAGGAGCGGAGAAAGAGACCAACCTTGTCTTGTACCAGTTTTAAGTGGAAAAGCTTTCAGCTTTTCCCCATTCAGTAAAGTCTTAGGTATAGGATTTTCATAGATGGCTTTTATTATGCTGAGAAACCATCCTTCTATGCCAATTTCCCGAGAGTCTTAATCATAAAGGAATGTTGTATTTTGTCAAATGTTTTTTTGGCATCAATTGAAATGATCATATTTTTAAAATCTTTCTTTCTGTTAATATGGTGTATTACATTTACAGTTTTCCATATGTTGAAACACCCTTGCATCTGTGGAATAAAGTATACCTGGTAGCAATGAATAACCATTTTTATATGCTTGAATACAGTTAGCAAATATCTTGTTAGGAATATTTGCATCTATATACATCAGAGATATAGGTCTGTAGTTTTCCTTTTCTATTGTATCCTGATCAATTTTTTGAATAAGGGTAAGGGAAGCTTCATAGAATAAATTTGGAAAGGTTCCTTCCTTTTGGATCTTTAGAAACAGTGTGAGTAGAAATTAGGTCATCTCGTCTTTAAAAGTTTTGTAAAATTCAGCAGTCAAGCCGGGACCAGCAGTTAGCGTAATGGCTATGTCACTGGACTCCCACGTAGTTGACCACAGTTTGCGTCCCGAACCTGGTGGCTTAAAACTCATGCTGGGCACGTGTGCATGTGTGCCCAAGATCCTGAGAGGAGAATGAAGGAGAAGGGATTGCAGCCTGGCCATCCCCCCTGGGGGGTGATTTCTCGCTTTCTGTCTCTCTGTCTCTCCTCTGTCTCTCTCTGTCTGTCTGGCGAGCGCACGCGCCCTATAGCAAAAACCTCTCAAAAAAAATAAAAATCAGCAGTGAAGCCATTGGGTCCTGGACTTTTCTTTGTAGGGAAGTTATTTATTACTGATTCTATCTCATTGCTTGTCAAAGGCTTTCTATGTCCACCTGAGTTAATCTTAATAGATTAAATGTGTCCAGAAGTTTGTCCAACTCATCCAGGTTTTCTTCTTTGTTGGCATATAGTTGCTCATAGTATCCTCTAATGACGTTTTGTATTTCTATTATGTCTGTTGTAATATTGCCTCATTAATTGTGAATTTTATGTATCTGCTTCCTTTCTTCTTCTTAATTAGTCTAGCTAATGGTGTGTCAATCTTGTTTATCTTTTCAAAGAATGAGCTTTTGCTTTCATTTATTTTCTGTATATTTTGCTTATTTTCTATTTCATTTATTTCTGCTCAAATCTTTATTCTTTCTTTTCTCATGACTTTTTTTTATCCTTCTATTGTTCTTTTTCCAATTCCTTGAGGCATGATGTTAGGTTGTTCTTTTGCCACCTTCTCATCTTTTTTTGTGTGCACTAATTGCTATGAACTTCCCTCTTATGACTTTTTATGCCGTGTCCCATAAGTTATGGAAACTTGTGTACTCATTATCATTTGTTTCCATAAACCTTTTGATTTCAGTATTAATCTCTTCAGAAGTCATAAAGTAATTCAGAAGTAGGTTATTTAGTTTTCATGTATTTGTGTATTTTTTAGGGTTTTTCCTGTGATTAATACCAAGTTTATTTCCATTATGGTCAGAGAAGATGCTGGATATAGTTTCTATGTCTTTGAATCTTTAAAGGCTGGTTTTGTGCCATATCATGTAGTCAATCTTCGAGAACGTACCATGTGGGGCTGGAAAAATGTTTTGTGTTTTTTGGGTGGAAAGTTTTATAGATGTCTATCAAGACTGTCTGATTTATGGTATCATTTAGGCCCAGGATCACTTTGCTTATTTTTTGTCTCATTGACTTGTCTACAGGAGATAATGGGGTGTTGAGATCTCCAACAATTATTGTATTACAATGTATCTTTCTTTTCAGGTCTAGCAGTCTTTCCTTTACATATTTAGGTTCTCCTGAATTGGATGCATTGATATTTATTAGCGTTATACTTCTTGGTAAATTATCCCTTTTACTACTATATAATGCCCTTCTTTTTCTCTTCATACAGTTTTTGTCTTGATGCTTATTTTGTCCAAAAGCATTATAGCAACTCCTGCTCTTTATTTATTTTCCATTTGCATAGAATACCTTTTTCCAGCCCTTCACTTTTAGTCTATGTGTCTTTATCCATGAGATGGGTTTATTTTAGGCAGCAGATGGAGGGTTTCTGATTTTTAATCCATTCAGCCTTTCTGTGTCTCTGGATTGGAGAATTTAGCTCATTAACATTCAACGGTATTATCGGTGTTTCCAGACTTGTCCCTACCATTAAGTTGGCTATATACACGGGTATTTTTGTTGTTGTTCTTTTCTTGCTGTTTTTAGTTTTCTTGGTATAGTACCCCTTTCATAATTTCTTGAACTGCTGGTCTGGAGTTGGTTAATTCTTTCAGATTTTGTTTACTAGAGAACATTTTGATCTTCTTTTCCCATATGAAGGATAATCTTGCCAGGTATAGTATTCTTGGTTAAAATTGTTTTTCATTTAACACTTTGAAATTTGCTTGACTTTTTTTTTTTACTTTCTTTTTGGAGAGGTTTTTACTATAGGGCGTGTACACTCGCCAGACAGACAGAGAGAGAGAGAGACAGAAAGCGAGAAATCACCCCCCAGGGGGGATGGCCACACAGCAATCCCTTCTCCTCTGTTCTCCTCTCAGGATCTTGGGCACACACGCACACGCGCCCGGCATGAGTTTTAAGCTACCGGGTCTGGGATGCGAACCACGGTCGACTACATGAGAGTCCAGCGACATAGCCATTAAGCTAACTGCTGGTCCCTGATTTAACACTTTGAATATATTTCCCCATTGTTTCCTTGCTTGCATTGTATTCTATGAGAGGTCCAGTATTAGCCTTATGGGATAGCCTTTGTAAGTTATTTAATGTTTCTCTCTTGTCAATCTTAGTATCTTGTCTTTGTCTGTGATATTGGCAAATCTAGCTACAATGTGCTATGGAGAGGATCTTCTTGGATTGATTCTACTTGGGGTTCTTTGTATTTCTTATATCTGAATGTTTGAGTGCCTCTCTAGACTTGGAAAGTTTTCTTACAGTATTTCATGGAATAGGTTATCAATGCCCTTATTTGTTTCTTTACTTTCTGGGCTACCAATTATTTGGTACTAGGGTATTTCATAATATCTAGTATTTCTCATATAGTGTCTTCAGTTTTTCTGGCTGCTTTCTCAGTATTTTTGATTATTTCTTTTAGGTCAGAGATATTGTCTTCTACTCTTCTACTGTGTTCTCATGCATGGTCTAACTTGCCTTTAATATTTTTGAGGGAGGTTTTAATTTCCTGTATTACAATCTTCATGTCTAATAGTTCCAGTTGAATCTTTTTTTTATGGTGTCCAATTCTTCTTTAATATCTTAGAAGGACTTCCTCATCTCTTGGGACTCAACATCTCTTTTATCTTTCATCTGATAGGGTTTTGTTATCATAAATATTCTAAATTATTTTTCTTACATTTCAGTAATATCTTCTAAATTTTCTCTACTTGGAGATGAGTTACAGTGTTCCCTTTCTGGAGATGTATTACTTTATTCTCTCATCCTTGAGTCTCTTCTCCAATTTTTATTCATTTAGTAATGTATTCACTTCTTGATAATTTGTTGGTGAAAAATTCTGTGACTGTGAGCATATTTAATTCGCTTACTGTGAAATAATTTGGTGCTATTTTCTCTCTTCTACTGTGTTCTCTAGTGTGGGAATCACAGGATAAGTTTTGCAATCAGATTTATGAGGGAGGATTTCACTCTTCTTGCAACACCTACAGTGAGGTGCAAAGAATTGTCTAAAACACACAATGTTCAGATATTTAGCTACTATGCACTATGTTTTCTTTAAGCATTGGGTAATGGCTGAGCAGTAAAAAGGGAAGGTAAAGAAAAAGAAAATAGGAAATAGAAATATAGAGAAAAAGTAAAGAAACAGGAAAGAAAAATAGTACAATAGAGGACGAAAAACAGAAATCACGTGACATATACTGAAATTGGGATAAAAACAGAAAACTGTGTGGTGTGCAAGGGCCAACAAAGTCAGAGTTGGAGTTGCCTGAGTGCTTTCTGTCCTAGTGGAAGTAAAAAAAGAAAAATTACCAAGAGAAAGTCACAAACAAAACAGAAATATATTTAAGAGAGAGAGAGAGAGAGAGAGAAACTTTGAAAAGAACAGAGAAGAACAAAGAAAATAGGAAAACTTGACTATCTGGCTAGCACTGGGATCTAGGAGGGGGGACTCTGGATGTGAGGGGCTTCACAACCTGAAGCTGCACCCAGAGGGCCAACACAGAGCAGGAGTCGCCTGGATGCTTTCTTTCCTGACTAACACTAAAGTCTGGAAGTGGGGACCCAGACTAGCAGACATCACAGCCATGAAGCTGCACTCAGAGGGTCAATACAGTCAGAGTTGGATTTGCCTGGATGCTTTTTGTCCTAGTTGAGAGAAAAGGAGACAAATTAACAAGAGAAAGGCACAAACAGGACAGAAAGCTGCTTTAAAAAAAAAAGTAAAAGAAAGAAAAGTTAGAAGGGGCAGAAAAGAATAAGAGGGACAGGGAAACTTGTCTACCTGGCTAGAAATGAGTAATGAAGGGGAGACCCTGGCTTGGAGGGGCTTCGCAGCTGTGAAGCTGCACCCAGAGGGCTAACACAATTAAAGGTGGAATTTCCTGGATGCTTTCTGTCCTGGCTAGCACTGGGGGCTGGAAGGGGAGACCTTGGTTGCAGGGGGAGCTTCACAGCAGTGAAGTTGCACCCAGAGGGCCAACACACTCAGAGGTGGAGTTGCCTGGATGCTTTCTTTCCTAGTTGAGATAAGAGGAGGCAAATTAACAAGAGAAAGGCACAAATAGAGCAGAAAGCTGTTTTTAAAAAAGAGAAAAAGTTAGAAAAAGTTAGAAGGGACAGAGAAGAACAAGAGAAACAGGGAAACAGGAATTGCCAGGATGCTTTCTGTCCTGGCTAGCACTGGGGTCTGAAAGTGGGGACCCAGGATGGCGGGGTGGCTTCAGAGCTATGTACTGCACCCAGAGGACCATCACGGTCAGAGTTAGAGTTGTCTTGATGCTTTCTGTCTTGGTTAGCACTGTGGGCTGGAAGGTGAGTCTCTGGTTGGGGCAGCTTCACAGCTGTGAAGCTGCAACTTAGGACCAAGACAGTCAGTGGTGGAGTTGCCTGGATGGTTTCTCTCCTGTTTGAATGAAGAGAAGATAAATTAACAAGATAAAGGCACAAACAGAGCAGAAAACCTTTTTTTTTTTTAAGAAAAAGTAAGAGAAAAAAGTTAGAAGGGACAGAGAAAAACAAAAGAAAGGGGAAACTTGTCTAGCTGGCTAGCACTGGGATCTGGTAGGGGAGACCATGCCTGGGGGGTGCTTCACAGCTGTGAAGCTGCACCCAAAGGGCCAAAACTGTCAGAGGGAGATTTGCCAGGATGCTTTCAGTAATGGCTAGCACTGGGGTCTGGAAAGGGGGGACCCTGGATAGGATGTATCACAGCCATGAAGCTGTACACAGAAAACCAACACAGTCAGAGGTGGAGCTGCCTGAATGCTTTCTGTTCTGGCTAGCACTGTGGTCTGGAAGGGTGGAGTGTCCTAGTGGAAGTGGCATCTCATGTCCTGACCCAAAAATATATTGGGACCAGCAGTTAGCATAATGGCTATGTTGCTGGACTCCCATGTAGTCAACCGCGGTTCAAGTCCCGGACCCGGCGGCTTAAACTCACTCTGGGTACGTGTGCGTGCATGCCCAAGATCCCAAGAGGAGAATGGAGGAGAAGGGATTGCGGCGTGGCCATCCCCCCTGGGGGGTGATTTCTCGCTTTCTATCTCTCTGTCTCTCTCTGTGTTTCCAGCGAGCGCATGCTCCCTATAGCGAAAAACCTCAAAAAGTTGTGATAATCAAAAGACCATGGTATTAAAATAAAAACAGATATGAGGACCAAAGGACCAGAGCAGAGACCCCATAAATAAACCCCAACACATACAGTAAACTGATCTTTGACAAAGGGTACCGGTCAATACAGTCAAATAAGGAAAACTTGTTTAGAAAATGATGCTGGATAAACTGGGTATCCACACCTGCAGAAAGATAAATCTGAACCCCTATCAGTCACCATTAACAAAAATAAAACCAAAGTGGATTAAAGACCTAAACCAAAGACCACAGACTATTAAACTACTGGGAGGGAAACACTTGGGAAATAGAGACATTAGGGTAGATAAAGACTTCTTTTTCCTTTTAGATATTTTTGCTATAGGGCACATGTGCTCGCAACTGAGATAGAGAGAGAGACAGAGAGACAGAAAGTGGGCCATGGGCCTGGAGATGGAACTCCCCCAGGGGGAATGGTCATGCCGCAATTCCTTCTCCATTCTCCTCTTGGGATTGTGGACACACATGCACATGCGCCCAGTGTGACTTCAAGCCACCAGGTCTGGGACTTGAACTGTGGTCGACTACATGAGAGTCCAGCGATATAGCCATTGTGCCAACTAGTGGTCCTGGCAAAGACTTCTTAAGCAAGAGCCTCAATACACCAGCAATAATCCCCAAAATAGACAGGTGGGATTACTTTACATTAAGAAGTTTCTTTTTCTAGGGGGAGAGGATTTTGCTATAGGGTACATACACTTGCCAGAAAGACAGAGAGATATAAAGAGACAGGAAGAGAGAAATCACCCCCCGGGGGGATGGCCAAGCCACAATCCCTTCTCCTCCATTCTCCTCTTGGGATCTTGAGCACACACGCACATGCGCCTGGCGTGAGTTTAAGCCACCGGGTCCAGGACTCGAACCACAGTCTGCTACTTGGGAGTATAGTGACATGGCCATTACACCAACTGCTGGTCCCTTCATTAAGAAGTTTCTGCACAGCAAAGGACACTGTAATTAGTGTGAATTGACAACCTTTGAAAAAGGAGGGAATGTTTGTTAACTGTTCCTCAGATAAGGGACTGATAATGAGAATATACAGAAAACTCAAGGGACTTACCTAGAAAAAAAATGATTAACCAATTAAAAGATGAGAAAATGAGCTGAATAAACAACTAACTAAGGAAGACATAAGAACAGCTAGAAAGCATATGAGAAATTCTCAACATCCCTCAGAGTAACAGAGATGCAGATCAAAACCACAATGAGATACCACCTAATCCCAGTCAGAATGGTGAAGATTAGAAAAACAAAATATGGAGTTCCATCTCCAGACCCCTAGCCAGCAAGGGACATTGAGGCAGGGGCACTACTGCCCCCAGCCCCAGCTCCAGCTCTCCCAGCCTCAGGACCATCCCATCTCAGAAAGACTGGCCTCTGCTCTCTAGCAGAACCCCAGTTCCATCTCCAGGCACCTGACTATCAAGGGATGTTGAGGCATAGGCAGCACTGCCTTCGGTCCCACCTCCAGCTCTCTCAGCCCCAGCACCCTCCCCTTTTAGAAAGGTAAGCATTTTTTCTGCTATTCTTCTTTTGTTAATATCCTACTCCTCCTTGCCCCACAGACTGACCTTTGTTCTACAGCAGAGCCACAGTTGCATCTCCAGGACCCTGGCCAGATAGGAATGATGAGGCAGAGGCACCACTGCTCCCAGCCCCAGCTTCAGCTATCTCAGCCACAGGACCTTCCCCTCTCAGAAAGGTAGGCAGGGTTTTTTTCTGGCCTTTTTCCTTCTTATGTTAATTTTCTGCTCCTCCTTAACCCTCAGACTGGCCTTGGCTCTCTAGCAGAGCCCCAGTTCCATCTTCAGGCCCTTGGCCACCAAGGGATGTTGATAAAGGGGCACCATACCCCCAGCCCCAGCTCCAGCTCCAGTCCTGGGACCATCCTCTCTCAAAAAGACTGGCCTCTGCTCTCCAGCAGACCCCAAGTTCCATCTCCAGGCCCATGGCTAGCAAAGGTCATTGAGGCAGGGGCATCACCGCCCCCAGCTCCATCTTCATCTCTCCCAGCCCCAGGAACCTCCTCTGTCAGAAAGGTAGGCAGGGTTTTTTGCTCCTCTTCTTTTTGTTGTTAATTTCCTACTCCTCCTTGTCCCACATACTGGCCTCAGCTCTCCAGTAGTGGCCCAGTTCTATCTCTAGGCCCTTAGTCAGGAAGAGACATTGAGGTAAGGTCACCAATGCCCTCAGTCCCAAATCCAGTGATCCCAGACCCAGGACTCTCCCCTCTGAGAAAGGTTTGCAGAATTTTTTTCTGCTTTTCTTCTTTCTTTTGTTAATTTCCTACTCCCTTTGCCCCACAGACTGGCCTCCGCTCTCCAGCAGAGCCCCAGTTCCATCTCCAGGACCCTGGTCAGCAAGGGATTTTGCAGCAAGGGCACTACTGCCCCAGCCCCCGCTCCTGTTGTTCAAGCCCCAGTAACCTCCCCTCTCAGAAAGACTGGCCTCCGTTCACCAGCAGAACCCCAGTTCCATCTTCAGGTCCCTGGATAGCAAGGGACATTGAGGAAGGGCCATTCACCCCAGTCCCATCTCTAGCTCTCCCAGCCCCAGGATTGTCTCCTTCCAGAAAAGCAGGCAGGGCTTTTTCTGCTCTTCTTCTTTCTATTGTTAATTTCCTACTCTTTGTCCCATGGACTGGCCTCTGCTCTCCAGCATAGCCCCATTTTATCTCCAGGACCCTGGCCAGCAAGGGACATTGAGGTAAGGGCACTATTGCCTCCAGCCCCGGTTCCAATTCTTACAGCCCTAGGACCCTCCCTTCTCAGAAAGACTTTCCTCTGTCCTCCAGCAGAGCCTCAGTTCAATCTCCAGATCCCTGGCCAGCAAGGGACTTTGAAGCAGGGGTACCCCTGCCCCCTGCCTGGGGCACAACTGCCCTCAGCCACTCCAGCTCTCTCAGTCCCAGGAGACCTCCCCTCTAAGAAGGACTATCCTCCACTCTCCAGCAGAGCCCCAGTTACATCTCCAGGCCCCTGGCCAGCAAGGTATGTTGAGGCAGACTCAGTTCTAACTCTCTGAGCCCCAGGACCCTCACCTCTCAGAGAGGTACGCAGGTTTTTTTCTCCTCTTATTTATTCTTTTGTTAATTTCCTACTCTTCTTTTCTCCACAGACTGACCTCCACTCTCCAGCAGATACTCATTTCTATCTCCAGGCTCTTGGCCACCTAAAGATGTTAAAGAAGTGGCATCACTGCCCGCCAGTGCAGCTCCAGCTCTCCCAGCCCCAGGATGTTCTCCTCTCAGAAAGATTGGCCTCTGCTCTCCAGCAGAGCCCAAGTTCCATCTCCAGGACCCTGGCCAACAAGGGACATTGAAGCAGGGGCACCAATGCACCCAGCCCCAGTTCCAGCTCTCCCAGCTCCAGGACACTCCTCTCTCAGAAAGGTAGGCAGGGTTTTATCTGCTCTTTATTCTTTTGTTAATTTCCTACTCCTTCTTGCCCCACAGACTGACCTCCACTCTCCAACAGAGCCGAAATTTCATCTCCAGGCCCCTGGCCAGCAAGGGTCATTGAGGGAGGGGCACCACTGCCCCCAGTTCCAGTTCCATCTCTCCCAGCTTAAGGACCCTCCCCTCTTAGAAACGTAGGTAGGAGTTTTTTCTCTTCTTCTTTTGTTAATTTCCTACTCCTCCTTGCCCCACAGAGTGGCCTCCATTCTCCTACAGAGTTCCAGTTCAATCTCTATGTCCCTGGCCAGCAAGGTACATTGATTCAGGGGCACCAATGCTCCCAACCCCTAACTCCAGCTCTCTCAGCCCTAGGACCCTCCCTTCTCAGAAAGACTGGCCTCCACTCTCCAACAGAGCCCCAATTCCATCTCCAAGACTTTGGCCAGCAAGGGACATTGAGGCAGGGGCACCACCACTCCAGCCCGAGCTCCAGCTCTTCCAGCCCCAGGACCCTTATCTCTCAGAAGGTTATGCAGGGTGTTTTCTGCTCTTCTTATTTCTTTTGTTAATTTCCTATTCCTTGTTGCCCCACAGACTGTCTTTCACTCTCCATTAGAGCCCCACTTCTATCTCCAGGCACCTGGCAAACAAGAGACATTGAGGCAGGGGTTCCAATGCCCCCAACCCCAGCTCTAGCTCTCCCAGCCCCAGGACACTTCCCATCGCAGAATGGTATGCAGGGCTTTTCCACTCTTCTTTCATTTTTTTATTTCCTATTCCTCCTTGCTCCACATATTGGCCTCCACTCTCCAGCAAAACCCCAGTTCCATCTCCAGTACTCTGGGTAGCAAGGGATGTTGAGGCAGAGGCACCACTGACCCCAGCCCCAGGAACCTCCCCTCTCAGAAAGGTAGGCAGGGTTTTTTGCTCTTCTTCTTTCTTTTGTTAATTTCCTACTCCTCATTTCCCCATTGACTGACCTCTACTCTCCAGCAGAGCAACAGTTCCATCTCCAGGCTATTGAACAGCAAGGGAAATTGAGGCAGGTCACCACTGCCCTTAGCCCCATCTCCAGCACTCCCAGCTCCAGGATCCTCCCATCTCAGAAAGGTATGCAGAGTTATTTCTGCTCTTCTTTTTTTGGTTACTTTCCTACTCCTTTTTGCCCCACAGATAGGCCTCCACTCTCCAGCAGAGCCCCAGTTCCATCTCCAGGTCCCTGGCCAGCAAGGGACATTGAGGCAGGGGCAACACTGCCCCAAGATGCAGCTACAGTTCTCCAAGTCCCAGGACATTCCCTCTCAGAAAGACTAGTCTCCACTCTCAAGTAGAGCCCCAGTTCAATCTTCATGCCCCTGGCAATGTTTTCTTTATTCTCTTTTGTACTTTTTTCTCCCCTCTTATATTATCTTCTCCTCCTCATCCTTCACCCTCTCAGAGTGACTAGACAGGTCTAGAATCACAGTTCTGAAATACTATAGTGTTGTAAAGTTTCCTGGGATCCTCCCTTTTTGAACCACCAGTGAATAAGGAGATACTGCTCTTCAGACACCTGAATGGAATACTCCTCTTGAGACCACGTTGCTAACACAACAGAAGAGAGACTTCAGCAACATCAGTCCAAAGCAAAAGGGAAACACACTTGCTCCTAGTCAAAGAAGGTTCTCCTAAGAGGTATTCAAAAGTAAATACATTCTCCTAATGGCTAGAAGTAGAAAAGCCTCAGATCTGAGTAAAGCAGGAAATATGTCTCCATAAAAAGAACACATTAACTTCCCTCCATCTCTCGAAAAAACAGGAAGTCACCAAAATTTCATAGAAAGAATTTAGAATTTTCATGATGACAAAATTCTATGAGTTGGAACAGAAAAGAGATGATGAACTACAGGAGATTAGGAAGTATTTCCACGATATGAGAAAAGAAATGGGCACTCTATGAAAAAAATCATGTAGAACTATTAGAGATGAAGTCTATAATACAGGAAATCAAAAACTCCCTCAAAAGTATTAAAAGTCGATTACACCATGTGGAAGATTTAACTCTGATATAGAAGATAAAATCTCTGACCTAGAAAAAAGCATCAAAAAGGAAGAGAAAATAATTTAAAAAGGGATAATATACGAGAAATACTAGAGTCCATTAAACATTCAAATATCAGAATAAAAGGTATCCCAGAAGGTGACGAAACTACTGAGGGCAAGGAAAATCTATTCCAAGAAATCCTGAAAGAAAATTTCCCAAGTCTAGAGAGGCACTCGAATATCAAGACCCAAGAAATACAAAGGACCCCAAATAGAATTAATGCCAGAAGATCTTCCACAAGGCACATCTTAGCCAGACAGGCAAAGACTACAGGTAAAGACAAGGTACTAAAACTGGCAAGAGAGAAACGACAAGTGACTTACAAAAGTCATCCCAACAGGCTAACAATGGACCTCTCAACAGAAAGAATGCAAGCAAGGAAAGAATGGGAAGATGTATTGAGTGTTAAGAGAGGAACGACTTCAACCAAGATTATTATATCCTGCAAGATTATCCTTCATATGGGAAAAAAAATATTAAAATCTTCTCAGACAAACAAAACCTAAGAGAATTTGCCAACACCAGACCAACTCTTTAAGAAACCCTAAAGAGGGACCAGCAGTTAGTGTAATGGCTATGTTGCTGGACTCCTATGTAGTCGACTGTGGTTTGAGTCCTAGACCTGGTGGCTTAAACTCATGCCGGGCATGTGTGCATGCGTGCCCAAGATCCCTAGAGGAGAAAGGAGGAGAAGGGATTCTGGTGTGGGCATCCCACCTGGGGGATGATTTCTTGCTTTCTGTCTCTCTGTCTCTCTTTGTATTTCCGGTGAGCGCACGTGCCCTATAGCAAAAACCTGTCAAAAATTAAAAAAAAAAAAAAAAAAAAAGAAAAGAAAAGAAAAGAAAAAGAAACACTGAAGAGAGTACCATTCCAGGAAAACTAAAGAATAAACAGCCAGAAATAAAGGAATAAAAGGCAATCAAGATGATGGTCAACTTAAACGTCAGGAGAAATTCGAAAATATCAATAATAGCATTGAATGTTAATATATTAAATTCTCCAATCAAGAAACAGAGCTAAATGGAAAAAACAAACAAACAAACAAACAAAAAACACAGAAACCTCTATCTATTGCATACAGGAAACCTACCTCATGGATAAAGACATAAATGGAGTAAAACCAGAAAAATGTTTTCTATGTAAATGGAAACCAAAAAAGAGCTAGAGTCACAATACTAATTTCTGACAAAATAGGCTTTAAAACAAACAAACAAAAAATCCAAGAGACATAGAAGGCCACTATATTGTAGCAAAAGGGTCAATCAGTCAAGAAGATATAACTCTTATAAATATATATGCACCTAACACAGAAGTACCCACATAAGTGAAGGAAAGACTGAAAGATCTAAAAGGAGAGATAAAATACAAGACACTAATTGGTGGCAACCTCAACACCCCACAATCCCCTCTAGACAGATCATCTAGACAAGAAATAGGGGGAGAGATAAAGGATCTAAATGATACCAGAAATCAAATGGACTTAACAGACATCTATAGGAATTTTCACCCAAAACCCACGAGATACACTTTTTTACTCACCCACACATGGAACTTTTTCGAAGATTGACCACATCAAAGGGCACAAGGTAAACCTCTATGGATTCAAGGCATAGAAACTATATCCAGCATCATCTCCAACCAAGATGGAATTATACTTGAATTTAATTTCCAGAGAAATCCTTAAAAATACTCAACTACATGGGACCAGCAGTTAGCGTAATGACTATGTCGCTGGACTCCCACGTAGTCAACCGTGGTTCACGTCTCAGACCCAGTGGCTTAAAGCTCACGCCGGGAGCATGTGCGTGTGTGCCCAAGATCCTGAGAGGAGAACGGAGGAGAAGGGATTGCGGCGTGGCCATCCCCCCTGGGGAGTGATTTCTTGCTTTCTCTCTCTCTGTCTCTGTCTGTCTGGCGAGCGCATGCACCCTATAGCAAAAATCTCTCAAAAAAAAATACTCAACTACATAGGAATTAAATAACCTACTCCTGAATGACTTCACAACTACTGAAGAAATAAAGACTGAAATCAACAGATTCATGGAAGCCAATGACAATGAGGACACGAGTTTCCATAATCTTTGGGACACTGCTAAAGCAGTCATAAGAGGCAATTTCATAGCAATTAGTGCACATAAGAAGAAGATGGAAAGAAGGCAAATGGATCACCTAGCATCTTACCTCAGAGAATTGCAAAAGCAACAGCAAAAAGAAAAAAAAAAAAACTTCAGAAGAAAGGAAATAATGATACAAGCAGAAATAAATGAAATAGAAGATGAAAGAACTATACAGAAAATAAAAGAAAGTGAAAGCTGTTTGTCTGAAAAGATAAAGAAAATTGATACACCACTAGCTAGACTTATTAAGAAGAAGAGAGAAACAGGTGAATCAAATCAACAATAAAACAGACAATATAACAACAGACATAGTAAAAATACAAAACATCATTCAAGGCTACTATGAACAACTATATGCCAAGAAACAAAAAAATCTTGATGAGATGTTCAAATTCCTGAACACATATAATCTACCACGATTGAGCCAGGAGGATATAGAAAGTCTAAATAGGCACATAACAAGTCAGTAGATTAAATCATTAGTAAATAACCTTGCAACAAAGAAAAGCACTGGTCCTGATGGCTTCAGCTCTGAATTTTACAAAACTTTTAAGAAGAGTTAACCCCCATACTGCTTGTTATTTCTAAAGATCCAAAAGGGTGAATCTCTCCCTAATTCATTCTATGAAGGTTCCATTATCATTATCTTTTTTTTTTTTTGAGAAGTTTTTGCTATAGGGCACATACGATCCACAAAAAGACAGAGAGAGACAGAGAGACAGAAAGCAAGAAATAATCCCCAAGGGGGGATGGCCACGCTGAAATCCCTTTTCCTCCATTCTCCTCTTGGGATTTTGGGCATGCACGCACACGCGCCCGGCATGTGTTTAAGCCACCAGATCTGGGGCTTGAACCGCGGTTTGCTACATGGGAGTTCAGCAACATAGCCATTACGCTAACTTCTGGTGCCCAGCATTGTTATCCTTAAAACAGATATGGGCAGGACAAGGAAGGAAAACTATAGATCAATATCTCTGATGAATATAGACGCCATGATTCACAACAAGATACCAGCAAATTGTACTCTTATAAAAAAGAATTATGTACCACTATCAGGTAGGCTTTATTACAGGAATGCAAGGTTGATTCAACATACACAAACCATAAATGTAATACACCATATTAACAGAAAGAAAGATAAAAACCATATGATCATATCAATTGATGCAGAAAAAAGCATTCGGTAAGATACAACATCCCTTCATGATCAAGACTATCAGCAATATCAGCATATAAGGGTTCTCAACACAATAAAAGTTATCTAGGGACCAGCAGTTAGCATAATGGCTGTCGCTGGACTCCCACATAGTCGACCATAGTTCACGTCCCAGACCCGGTGGCTTAAATCTCACGCCGGGTGCGTGTGCATGCGTGCCCAAGATCCCGAGAGGAGAATGGAGGAGAAGGGATTGTGGTGTGGCCATCCCGCCTGGGGGGTAATTTCTCGCTTTCTGTCTCTCTGTCTCTCTCTCCCTCTGTCTATCTGGCAAAAACCTCTCAAAAAAAAAAAGCTATCTATGAAAAACCCTTAGCAAACATCACCCTGAATGGAGAAAACGTGAACATTTTTTCCACTAAAAACTGGTAAAAGACAAGGATGCCCACTCTCTCCACTCCTTTTCAATATAGTACTGGAAGACCTCGCCAATGCAATCAGAAAAGTGAATAAATAAAAGGCAGTCAAATAGGAAGAGGTGAAACTCTCTATTTGCAGATGACATGATTGTATACTAGAAGACACAATGGTATACATGAAAAAATTCCTGAAAGTAATACATGAATACAGTAAAGTTGCAGGATACAAAATCAAAATACAGAAATCTATAGCATTTCTATATACAAACAGCAAGCAGACTGAGTTAGAACTGAAAAAAGTAATTCCATTTACGATAACCACAAATAGTATAGGATACTTAGGAATAAATCTAACAACAACAACAAAAAAAACCTCCACAAGGAAGACTACAAGAAGCTAAAAAAATAAATTGAGAATGACACACAAAAAATGAAGGACATCCCATGTTCCAGTATTGGAAGAATTGAGGAGGTAGGGACATGACAGAGGGTGAGAGATAGGGAATCGAGGATGGCAAAAAAAAAAAAAAAAAAAAAAAAAAAAAAAAAAAAAAAAAAGAGAGAGAGAGAAAGAAAAAGAAAAAAAGAAAAATATACAGAAAACAAGAAATGGAAAATTATTCATTGATGATAACACGTATGTTAATGTGCTCGATTGAGCTAACATATTCTGGATGGGAAATCTCATTTTGTATGCTGTAATGATGTATAGTGAATGAATGTAAATACATATATTTAAATTTAAAAGATAATAATATAATCAAAAATGGCAAATCTACCCAAATTAATCTACATAATTAATGCAATCCCAATCAAAGTACCAGACATATTCTTCACAGATCTAGAAAAGACAATCATAAAATTTGTCTGGAATCATAAAAGATCTCGTATTGCAAAAGCAGTTCTGCACAAGAAGAGTAGAGTGGGAGGCATCTCACTGCCCATTCTAAAAATATACTACAAAGCTGTGGTAATCAAAACACCATGGTACTGGCACAGAAACAGACAAGTGGATCAATGGAACAGAATAGAGTCCCCAGAAATAAATTCCCAAACATGTAGTCAACTGATATTTCATAAAGTGTAATCAGTGAGAAAAGGAAAACCTCTTCAATACAGTGCGAGATTTTGCAAGGTGCCATCAGATGTACCAGGCTGCTAGCTGCTACTACCACATGGGAGTCTGTGGAGAGAAGAAGGGGAAGAAATTTAGAAAGGAATGGGGGACAGTAAAGAAGGAAAAAAATGGAAGAACTTACTACCTCTCTGTGGGTCTGGGTGGATTCTGGACTGGGGGGTCTGGATGGGAGTCGGTGGGGGCAGTGTTGTCCCCTTGCTGGCCTGGTGCCTTCAGATGTACCAGGCTGCTGGCTGCTACTGCCACCAGGGCAGTCTCTGAAGATAAGGAGAGGAAGAAATTTACAAAGGAATGGGGGACAGCAAAGAAGAAAGGAAAAAAGGAAGAAACTTACTACCTGCCTACGGGTCTAGGTAAAGACTGGACTGGGGGGGTCTGGATGGGAGTTGGTGGGGGCAGTGTTGACCCATTGCTGGCCAGGTGACTTCAGATGTACCCAGCTGCTAACTGCTACTGCCAAAGAGGCACTCTGCCCATGGAACTGGGTGGTTCCTGGACTGGGAGGACTTGATGGGAGTCGGTGGGGGCACTGTTGCCCCCTTCCTGGCTAGGTGCCTTCAGATGTATCAGGCTGCTGGCTGCTACTGTCATAGGGGCAGTCTGCGGAGAGAAGGAGAGGAAGAAATTTACAAAGGAATGGGGGACAGTAAAGAAGAAAAATATAATGGAGGAACTTACTACCTGCCTATGGGTCTGGGTGGATCCTGGACTGGAGGTGTGGATGGGAGTCTGTGGGGGCAGTATTATTCTACTGCTGGCCAGGTGCCTTGAGAGGGATCAGGCTGCTGGTTGCTACTGCCAAAGGGCTAGTCTGTGGAGAGAAGGACAGGAAGAAATTTACAAAATAATGGGGGAAAGTAAAGTTCTGGGAGCCGTGACCCAGCTGGGGTGGGTGCACAGGAAGGCACGGGTGAACAGGAATGAGACTGAGACTTCATGCCATTTAGCATGTTTTCAGCTGGCTACAGCCAGAGTAAACTTAGGACTGCAGCCCTGATGGCCAGAAGTCATGCATATTTATTATAGAAGTTTTACAGTAGTAGGATGGGTGAGGGGTTTGCTTAGGTATAAACAGTCATAATTCTTAGAATGAGGAAGTCCATTTTTCGGGTGCATTCTCTTCTTTGATCTTGATTACCGGGGAGGGTCTTTGGATGAGAGGGTTTCCAGGAATTTTAATAACCTCGGTCCCAGACCAGCTTGATCACTTTAGTCCCAGATTGGCTTGAGAATTTTGAGACCCAGGTCAGCTTTTGAGAACTTTAGCCTCAGGCAAGGGTGGCAGCAATTATAGGAGCCTAGAAATAAATCCTGTCTGGTTTAGTAAAGACAAGGTTAGTATATACTAAAGTGAAATACCTATATTATCTTTGGGATAGTCTACAGCTAAGAGGGTGAGTCTGCATAGGAAAGGAATGTGGTCTTGTGAGTAGCTAAATGACTGACCTGAAGGTTACTGTGTACTTGAGACCCTTTACATGCTGTTCTATACAATGACTGTGGCTTGGGGAATGGCAATCTTCCCTTGTCCTGAGAGTAAGGGTGGCTTATGGTCTTTGGGGTACCAGCTCCTCGTGGATGAGTCCCTGAGCCCCTCCCGGCTACTGAGATCGTTTCTCCCATTAGTAGCTTTAACCTAAACCTTTCTAATGCTTATCTATGTAATCCCCAGTAAGAGAAGTGAATGTAGCATTCTTTATTGACATTTTCCAGGAGGGTGGGGTGAGTCTAATAGGAGTAACTCCTGTTCGCAGCCGCTGCCTTACGCAGCTGCCGCCTTAGTGGATCCGCATTCTTTCAGGATTATTGTAAAAGTTATAGTAAGGCTGGGGGTGCCTTTACGGGGTATCGGGGTATGGCAATAAGGCCCATGGCAAGAAATTGAGTGCAGGACAGTACAGCGACACAATACGTGAGGTCCAGAACTCGTAAAACTGTTGACCTTGCAAACAGTTCTCCTCAGCCAAGTCCTTGCTCTTTAAGCCTGAGGGGCAGTTCTTTCATACTCAGCTTGTGTTAACTGCATGGTCCCAACAGTAAAGGGAAAAAAATGTAGGAATTTACTACCTGCCTATGGGTCTGGGTGGATCCTAGTTGGGGAGTCTGTATGGGAGTCCGTGGGTTCAGTGTTGTCCCATTGCTGGCCAGGTGCCTTCAGATGTACCACGCTGCTGGCTACTACTGCCAAGGGGCAGTCTGTGGAGAGAAGGAGAGGAAGAAATTTACAAAGTATTGGGGGACAGTAAGGAAGCAAGGAAAAAATGGGGGAACTTACTACTTGCCTACGCATCTGGGTGGATTCTGGACTAGAGGTCTGGATGGGAGTCAGTGGGGGCAGTGTTGTCCTATGGCTGACCAGGTGCCTTCAGTGAACCAGGCTACTGGCTGCTACTGCCAAAGGGGCAGTCTGTGGAGAGAAGGAGAGGAAGAAATTTGCAAAGTATTGGAGGACAGTAAAGAAGAAAATAAAATGGAGTAACTTACTGCCTCCCTAAGGTTCTGGGTTGATCATGGACTGGGTGTTCTGGATGGGAGTCGGTGGGGGCAGTGTTGTCCCCTTGCTGGCCACGTGCCTTCAGGTGTACCAGACTGCTAGCTGCTACTGCCAGAGGGTCAGTCAGTGGAGAGAAGGAGAGAAAGAAATTTACAAAGGAATGGGTGATTTTAAAGAAGAAAAAAATGGATGAACTTACTTCCTGCCTAAGGGTCTGGGTGGATCCTGGACAGGGGGGTCTGGGTGGGAGTCGGTGGAGACAGTGTTGTCCCCTTGCTGGCCAGGTGCCTTCAGATGTACCAGGCAGCTGTCTGCTACTGCTAAAGGTGCAGTCTGTGGAGAGAAGGAGAAGAAGAAATTTACAAAGGAATGGGGGACAGTAAAGAAGAAAAAAAAAATGGAGGAACTTACTACCTGCCTATGGGTCTGGGTGGATCTTGGCCTGGGTTTTCTGGATGGGAGTCCGTTAGGGCAGTGTTGCTCCCTTGCTGGCTAGGTGACTTCAGATGTACCCGGCTGCTAACTGCTACTGCCAAAGGGGCACTCTGCTCACGGGACTGGGTGGATCCTGGACTGGGGGGACTTGATGGGAGTCAGTGGGGGCAGTGTTGCCCCCTTCCTGGCCAGGTGCCTTCAAATGTATCAGACTGCTGGCTACTACTGCCAAAGGGGCAATCTGTGGAGAGAAGGAAAGGAAGAAATTTACAAAAAAAATGGGGGACAGTAAAGAAAAAAAAATGGAGGAGCATACTACCTGCCTATGGGTCTGGGTGGATCCTGGACTGAAGGTCTGGAATGGAGTAGGTGGGGACAGTGTTGTCCCCATTTTAGCCAGGTGCCTTCAGATGTACCAGGATGCTCACTGCAAGTGCCAAAGGGGCAGTCTGTGGATAGAAGGAGAGGAAAAAATTTACAAAGTAATGGGGGACAGTAAAGAAGGAAAAATAAATTGAGGAACTTATTACTCCCTTTGATCTGGGAGGATCCTAGACTGGAGGTATGGATCGGAGATGGAGGGGGCAGAGTTGTCCCATTGCTGGCCATGTTTCTTCATATGTACCAGGCTGCTGGCTGCTACTGCCAAAAAGGCAGCTGTGGAGAGAAGGACAGGACGGAATTTAAAAAGAAATGGCCGACAGTAAGGATGAAAGAAAAAATGGAGGAACTTACTACTGGCCTATGGGTCTGGGTGGATCCTGGACTGTGGGTCTGGATGGGAGTCGGTGGGGGTCGTGTTGTCCCCTTGCTGGTCAGATGCCTTCAGATGTACCAGGCTGCTTGCTGCTACTGCCAAAGGGGCAGTCTGCCTACAGTTCTGGGTGGATCCAGGACTGGGGGGTCTGGATGGGAGGTGGTGGGGGCAGTGTTGCCCCCTTTCTGGCCAGGTGCCTTCAGATGTACCAGGCTGGTGTCTGCTTCTGCCAATGGGGCAATCTGTGGAGAGGAGAGGAAGAAATTTACAAAGGAATGGGGGACAGTAAAGATGAAAAAAAAATTTATTAACTTTCTACCTGCCTACGGGCCTGGGTGGATCCTGGATTGGGGGGTCTGTAGAGGAGTTGGTGGGGGCAGTTTTGCCCTGTTGCTGGCCAGATGCCTTCAGATGTACCAGGCTGGTGCCTGCTACTGCCAAAGGTGCAGTCTGTGGAGAGAAGGAGGTGAAGAAATTTATAAAGGAATGGGGGACAGAAAAGAAGAAAAAAAATTAAGGAACTTACTACCTGCTATCCAGTCTGAGTGGATCCTGGACTGAAGGTCTGGATGGGAGTCGGTGGGGGCAGTGTTGTCCCATTGCTGGCCAGGTGCCTTCAGATGTACCACGCTGCTGGCAGCTATTGCCAAAGGGGCAGTCTTCCTTCAGGTCTGGGTGCGTCCTGGACTGGGGGGTCTGGGTGGGAGTCGTTGAGAGAAGTGTTGCCCCCTTGCTGGCCAGGTGCCTTCAGATGTACCAGGCTGCTGGCTGCTACTGCCAAAGGGGAAGTCTGTGGAGAGAAGGAGATGAAGAAATTTACAAAGGAATGGGGGACAGTAAAGAAGAAAAGATTAAATGGAGGAACTTACTACCTGCCAAATGGTCTGAGAGGTTCCTGGACTGCTGGGTCTGGATGGAGCTCGATGGGGGCAGTGTTGTCCCCTTGCTAGCCAGGTGCCTTCAGATGTACCAGGCTGCTGTCTGCTACAGACAAAGGTGCAGTCTGCCTACAAGCCTGAGTATATCCTGGAGTGATGGCTCTGGATGGGGTCGGTGGGGGCAGTGTTGCCCTCTTGCTGGTCAGGTGCCTTCAGATGTACCTGGCTGCTGGCTTCTACAGCCAAAGGGGAAATCTGCCTTCGGGCCTGGGTGAGTTCCTGACTGTGGGGTCTGGATGGCAATTGATAGGGGTAGTGTTGCCCCCTTGCTAGCCAGGTGCCTTCAGATGTAACAAGCTGCTGGCTGCTACTGCCAAAGGGGCATTCTGCCAATGGGAGTGGGTAGATCCTGGACTGGGGTGTCTGGATGGGAGCCCGTGGAGACAGTGTTACCCCCTTGCTTGCCAGGTGCCTTCAGATCTTCCAGGCTTCTGGCTGCTACTGCCAAAGGGGCAGTCTGCCTACGGGTCTGGGTAGATCCTGGTCTTGGGGGTCTGGATGGGATTCGGAGTGGTAGTGTTGCCCCCTTGCTGGCCAGGTGACTTCAGATGTACCAGGCTGCTGGTTGCTACTGCCAAAGGGGCAGTCTGTGGAGAGAAGGAGAGGAAGAAATTTACAAAATATGGGGGACAGTAAAGAAGAAAAAAATGGAGAAAATTACTACCTGCCTATTGGTCTGTGTAGATCCTGGATTCGAGGTCTGGATGGGAGTTGGTGGGGGCAGTATTGTTCCATTGCTGGCCAGGTGCCTTGAGGTGTACCATGTTGCTGGCTGCTACTGCCAAAGGTACAGACTGTGGAGAGAAAGAGAGGAAGAAATTTACAAAGGAATGGGAGACAGTAAAGAAGAAAAAGTAATCGAGGAACTTAATACCTGCCTACGGGTCTGTGTGGATCCTGGAATGAGGTGTCTGGATAGGAGTCGGTGGGAACAGTGCTGTCCCCTTGCAGGCCAGGTGCCTTCCAATGTACCAGGCTGCTAGCAGCTACAGCCATAGGGGCAGTCTGCCTAAAGGTATGGGTGGATCCTGGACTGGGGGGTCTGGATGGGAGTCAGTGGAGCAGTGCTGCCCTCTTGCTGGCCAGGTGCCTTCAGATATACCAGGCTGTTGGTTGCTACTGCCAAATTGGAAGTCTGTGGAAAGAAGAAGAGGAAAAAATTTACAAAGGAATGGGGAACTGTAAATAAGAACAGAGAAATGGAGGAACTTACTACCTGCCTACAGGTCTGAATGGGAGTCGGTGAGGGCAGTGTTGTCCCTTTGCTGGCCAGGTGCCTTCAGATGTACCAGGCTGCTGGCTGCTACTGCCAAAGGGGTAGTCTGTGGAAAGAAGGTCAGGAAGAAATTTACAAAGGAATGGGGGACAGTAAAGAAGAAAATAAAAAATGGAGGAACTTACTACCTGACAAGGGGTCTGAGAGGATCCTGGACTGTTGGGTCTGGATGGGAATTGGTGGGGGCAGTGTTGTCCCCTTGTTAGCCAGGTGCCTTCAGATGTACCAGGCTGCTGTCTGCTTCAGCCATTGTGGCAGTCTACCTACAGGTCTGATTGGATCCTGGACTGGGGGGTCTGGATGGGAGTCAGTGGGGGCAGTGTTGCCCTCTTGCTGGCCAGGTGCCTTCAGATGTATCAGGCTGTTGACTGCTACTGACAAAGGGGCAGTCTGTGGAGAGAAGGAGAGGAAGAAATTCACAAAGAAAAGGTGCCGGGGACCAGCCTCGGCGGGGGTGGGTTATTTTGACGGGGGGCAGCGCAGGTGAACAGAAGACACAGGCCTCGATGCCTTTTTAGGCACGTCTTATGCCGGACACCCCTCAAAGATTGCTCTCTGAGGAGTGACAACTGCTAGGAATTATCGTGCCTTTTTATTGAAAATGTGTTACATGCAAGTAAAGGGAGAGGGGCTATGTGTTTCAATTATTAGCTCATAAAGTTTTTAATAGGGAACATAGATTCTATTTAGGGTTGGATTAAGGGTGGGTCTCCTGCAGTTTAGGGTTGGATTAAGGGTGGGTCTCGTGCAGTTCCGCATTTGTAGGTGGGTCTCCATGGAATTGTAGGTGGGTCTCCATAGAATGCAGTTTTGGGAAGGCGGTTCCAGTAAGCAGAGATGATTATCAGCTGATGCGGCGCAGCAGCCATTTTGTGATTACCAGGAATGGCTTTGAGAAAAGAAAATCTCAAGAATAGATATTAGTTCCTCTGGATCTTAATAAAGAATAATACTTACATAGTTTTATAGGGATCTAAAACTTGATTTGAGGAGTCCTAAAATATTTATCTATTTCGCTTGGTGAGGGTGGAGGTGTCCTGGGCCAGTTTTGGCCTAATCCTATTTTAAGAAAGGATTAAGTTTACCTTAAATGTATTTTGAAGGGCCTTCCAAAGGTCAAGATTATTTCTGCCTAGATAGAACTTCAGCCCACTCACTACTGTGACCATGGAGATAAAGTATTGTAATTAATAGTAGGTGATTATAGCAAAGGGGAGCGGTCGGGGGAGTTCCTGGAAAATTTTATCATATACTCAGGATGTATAAGAGAGCTATGCAATTCTTTTATAGTAGTAAATTGGGGAGTCAGAGGGGGGTCGCTTCCCAGCAAGGCTACCAGTTTTTTGGAGCAAATAGCAAGCAGCCTTGCTGACATGCTAATTGACCCAAGCTTTTTTTTAAGGTCAGGGGGTGCACAACAGTGGCTTTGCCAGCATATTGACCTGACCAGAAGTGGAGCTCAAAGGTCTGGGGGCTCAGACAGATCCTGGGGCCTCGCCGGGTCGGACTCCTCCAAAAAGGGGTACAGTAAGGAAGAAAAAATAAATGGAGGAACTTTCTACCTGCATACGAGTCTGGGTGGATTCTGGCTTGGGGGGTCTGGATGGGAGTCTGTAGGGGCGGTGTTGTCCCATTGCTGGCCAGGTGCCTTCAGATGTATCAGGGTGCTGGTTATTACTGCCAAAGGGGCAGACTGTGGAGAGAACAGGATGAAATTTACAAAGGAATGTGGGACAGTAAAGAAAAAAAAAATAATGGAGGAACTTTCTACCTGCCTATGGGTCTGGGTGGATCCTGGACTGCGGAGTCTAGATGGGAGTCGATGGGGGCAGTGTTGTCCCCTTGCTGGCCAGTTGCCTTCAGATGTACCAGGCTGCTGGCTGCTACCATCAAAGGGGCATGCTGCCTACGGGTCTCGGTGGATCCAGGACTCAAGTGTCTGGATGCGAGTCCATGGAGGCAGTGTTGCCCCCTTGCTGGCCAGGTGCCTTCAGATATTCCAGGCTGCTGGCTGCTACTGCCACAGGGCCAGTCTGCCTACGGGTTTGGGTGGATCCTGAACTGGGGGGTCTGGGTGGCAGTCAGAGGGAGCAGTGTTGCACTCTTGCTGGCCAGGTGCCTTCAGATGTACCATGCTGCTGGCTGCTACTGCCAAAGGGGCAGTCTGTGGAGAGAAGGACAGGAGGAAATTTACAAAGGAATGGGTGATAGTAAAGAAGAAAAGAAAAAAATGGAGGAATTTGCTACCTGACAATGGGTCTGAGAGGATTCTGGACTGCTGTGTCTTGATGGGAGTTGGTGGAGGCAGTGTTGCCCCCTTGCTGTCCAGGTGCCTTCAGATGTACCAGGCTGCTGGCTGCTACTGCCAAAGGGACACTCTGTGGAGAGAAGGAGATGAAGAAATTTACAAAAGAAAGGGGGACAGTAAAGAAGAAAAAAAATATGGAGAAACTTTCTACCTGCCTACCGGTCTGGGTGGATCCTGGACTGAAGGTCTTCATGGGAGTTGGTGGGGGCAGTTTTGTCCCATTGCTGGCCAGGCCCCTTCAGATGTACCAGGCTGCTGGCTTCTATTGCCAAAGGGGCAGTCTGTGGAGAGGAGGACAGGATGAAATTTACAAAGGAACGGGGGACAGTAAAGAAGAAAAAAAATGAAGGAACTTACTACCTGCCTATGGGTCTGGGTAGATCCTGGACTGGGGGGTCTGGATGGGAGTCGGTGGGGGCAGTGTTGTCCCCTTGCTGGCCAGGGGCCTTCAGATGTACCAGGCTGCTGGCTGCTACTGCCAAAGGGGCAGTCTGTGGAGAGAAGGAGAGGAAGAAATTTACAAAGGAATGGGGGACAGTAAAGAAGAAAAAAAATGGAGGAACTTATTACCTGCCTACGGGTCTGGTTGGATACTGGAGTGTTGGGTCTGGATGTGAGCCGGTGGGGGCAGTGTGGCCCCCTTGCTGGCCAGGTGACTTCAGATGTTCCCAGCTCCTAACTGCTACTGCCAAAAGGGCACTCTGCCCACGGGTCTTGGTGGTTCCTGGACTGGGGGGAATTGATGGAAGTCGGTGGGGGCAGCATTGCCCCCTTCCTGGCCAGATGCCCTCAGATAAAACAGGCTGCTGGTTGCTACTGTCATAGGGGCAGTCTGTGGAGAGAAGGAGAGGAAGAAAATTACAAAGGAATGGGGGACAGTAAAGAAGAAAAAAAATGGAGGAACTTACTACCTGCCTATGGGTCTCGGTGGATCCTGGACTGGAGGTATGGATGGGAGTCAGTGGGGACAGTGTTGTCACATTGCTGGCCAGGTGCCTTCAGATGTATCAGGCTGCTGGCTGCTACTGCCAAAGGGGCAGTCTCTGGAGAGAAGAACAGGAAGAAATTTACAAAAAAATAGGGGACAGTAAAGAAAAAAAAAATGGAGGAACTTACTACCTCCCTATGGGTCTGGATGGATCCTGGTTGGGGGGTCTGGATGGGAGTCGGTGGGTTAAGTTTTGTCCCATTGCTGGCCAGGTGCCTTCAGATGTACCAGGCTGCTGGCTGCTACTGCCAAAGGGGCCGTCTGTGGAGAGAAGGAGAGGAAGAAATTTACAAAGTATTGGGGGACAGAAAAGAAGAAAAAAAAATGGAGGAACTTACTACCTTCCTACAGATATGGGTGGATCCTGGTCTGAATCAGAGTCAGTGGGGGCAGTGTTTTCCCTTTTTTGCCAGGTGCCTTCATATGTATCAGGCTGCTGGGTGCTATGGCCTAAGGGGCAGTCTGCCTACGGGACTGGGTGTATCCTGAACTGGGGGATCTAGATGGGAGTTGGTGGGGGCAGTGTTACCCCCTTGCTGGCCATGTGACTTCAGATGTACCAGGCTGCTGGCTGCTACTGCCAAAGATGCAGTCTGTGTAGAGAAGGAGATGAAAAATTTTACAAAGGAAGGGGGGACAGTAAAAAAAAAAAAAATAGGAGTAACTTACTACCTGCTTACGGGTCTGGGTGGATCCTGGACTTGGGGGTTCTGGATGGGAGTTGGTGGGGGCAGTGTTGTCCCCTTGCTGGCCAGGTCCCTTCAGATGTACCAGGCTGCTGGCTGCTACTGCCTAAGGGGCAGTTTGCTTATGGGTCTGGGTGGATCCTTGACTGGGGTGTCTAGATCGGAGTCAGTGGGGGCAGTGTTGCCCCATTCCTGGCCAGGTGCTTTCAGATATACCAGGCTGCTGGCTGCTACTGCCAAAGATGCAATCTTTCTTCTGGCCTGGGTGGGTCCTGGACTGAAGGGTCTGGAGAGGAGTTGGTGGGGGCAGTGTTGCCCCCTTTATGGCCAGGTGCCTTCAGATGTACTAGGCTGCTGGATGGTACTGCCAAAGGGGCAGTCTGTATACGGGTCTGGGTGGATCCTGGACTGGGGGTCTGGATGGGAGTCGGTGGGGGCAGTGTTGCTCCCTTGCTGGCCAGGTGCCTTCAGGTGTACCAGGCTGCTGGCTGCTACTGCCAAAGGGGCAGTTACCTGCCTATGGGTCTGTGTCGATCCTGGACTGTGGGGTCTGGATGGGAGTCAGTGGGGGCAGTGTTGCCCTCTTGCTGGCCCGATGCCTTCAGATGTACCAGGCTGCTGGCTTCTACTGCCAAATGGGCAGTCTGTGGAGAGAAGGAGAGGCTGATTCTTTTTTTATTTATCTTTTTTTAGAATTTTGTAAATTAAAAAAAAAAAATTTTCTTTTTTTTCTCTTGCAATTTTTTTCCTTTCCTCTCATCAGACAAGGAGATTTCAGGTCTTTTCATAAGGCATCTCAAGATGAGGCATGCACTGCACATTTCACAAAGTCAAAGTTAAGAAGATCCAAGGTAAAACATCTCATCTTCAATTACATCTTACAGACTCAAAAAGCTAGAAAGGTAGCCGAATCCTCTCTTTTTTCTCTCTTTTTTCATTTTTTAATCATTAATTTTTACATTTTTTATTTTTAATTTATTTTATACATTTAATCACAATATATTACTTAGCTTTTAAATTGAATTTACCCAGCATGAATACACTTCACACCAGTCCAGTTGATGACACTATACCCATAATCATCAACAGACAGTAATCCATTTCTATGTCCCATAAATTTCTTGCCTCTCTCTATTTCTCCTTAATTTCTTTCCTCACACTCTCCGCCTTCTCCCACCCACTTCTCACACAGTATCCAGTATCCATAACAATTTCCTTGCTTCTATATCCTCTAAACTTTCCATTTCCACCATAGTGTGTGGACAGTGCGTGTATATTAAGTAGAGACATACGATGTTTTACTTTCATACCTTGGCTTGCTTCACTCAGCAGTATATCTTCCATATTTTTCCACTTTCTATCAAATTCCAGGATCTTGTTTTTTAATGATATAGTAGTATTCCATAGATTTATGTGCCACACTTTTTCAATCCATTCATCTATTCGTGGATATTTGCGTTGGTTCCATGTCTTAGCAATCATGAGTAATGCTGCAATAAGCCGAGACATGCAAGAATTTTTCCAACTGGGTATTCTTCTATCCTTTGGGTAGATATCCAGGAGTGGAATTGCTAGATCATATGGTAGTTTTATTTGTAGATCTTTGAGGAACCTACATGTTCTCCACAGTGGCTGGACCACTTTACCTTCCCACAAACAGTGAAGGAGAGTTCCCCTTTCATCACAGTCCCACCAGCACTTATCGTATCTTGTTTTTTTAATCTTTGCCTTTATGACTGGGGTTACATTGTGGTTTTGATATGTATCTCCCTTATGATGAGGGATGTTGAGCATTTTTTCACATGCATTTTGGCTGTTAGTCTTCCTTAGAGAGTTGTTTGTTCAGCTCATTCTCCTTTCTTTTTTAAAATTAATTTATTTTTACATTTTTCCACAAACATTTACTTCACATATCAAAAAAAAATTTGCTCATACTCCATAGTTCTTGACAGTTAATAAACAACTTTCAAAATTTCAAAATACTGAATTTTAAGATAATGTTCAAAATATTTCTTATAATTTTGTATAACTTTGTTTGTGACTCTATAACAGCAAAAACAGTATGGTTTTAAATATTTTTGAGAAATTATTTACATGTCAACTACTCAAATTGTTGAAAAGCAAATGACCATCACACTAGTCACTCATAAACCTTCTCAATTCAGCCATGCTTACCAAGTATTCTGTGAACTACCATCTGGAGGCAAAGATCGGTCTCTTTTTCTTCCTTCAAAGTCTTTCTCAAGATAATCCTACAATATGGTTGTTCTTTTGCAATCTTTACTGATTACAATGCTAGGCTGGAAAAGTCCAGGTTATTTTATGTTATAAATTCTCTCATATATCTTCTCTAATCCTCTCTGTCAGGCATAACTAGATTACTATGTAGTAAAGAGGTATGTTACCTTTGTGTAGAGTGCTTGGGAGTAAACAACGGCCTAGAATTCTGTGAGCCACATTGGGCTATAGAAATTTTATGCCATTGTTTGATATATAATATCACTTTTTCCTCCCATGAAATATGATGTTCCAGGCTGAACCATGAAGATTTTACCAAAGAATTGCTCTGTATCCTTGTCGTAGTTTTACATCAGCTGCCATTTCACTGCCAGTACCCTAGAAATCGAAACGGATAATCACCACTTTATTTTGCTTGCTTTGTGTCAGGCATACAGAGCCATGCTTGTGGGAGGGCTTGTGAATTTCTTCAACTCCTGAGCACCTTTAAAGTCTGTTCTCTTTATGAGATAGCTCTGCGGCAGCTGTGTTGGTGCTTGATCCTAAAAGCGACAGACAAAATCTGTGCTTTTCAGAGCTGGAAGTGAGCAAGGTATTTTTTTTTTTTTTCAGGCAGTCTACACACTAATTTCTCGCCCGGGTAAGGGCTATAGGTGCACACTGTTCATCTCTACAGAGATCCCAGGAAATTAGTGTGGGACTCAGGTGGTCTACACACTAATTTCTCACCCAAGTAAGGGCTATAGGTTCACCATTCATCTCTGGAGATCCCAGGAAATCAGTGTGAGTAACAGACTGTCTCATGCTGATGCAGCATTTCTTAGGCAACCTACACACTGATTTCTTGTTCAGGTAAGGGCTATAGGTTCTTTTAATTGGGCTGATCTATTTTTCAGGTACTCAGCCACTTGAGTTACCTGTGTATCCTGGTTATCAGTTCCCTATCTATGACATAGTTTACAAAAATAGTCTCCCATTCCAAAGGTTGTCAATTTACACTAATTACTGAGTCTTTTGCTGTGCAGAAACTTCTTAACTGATGTAATCCCACTTGTCTATTTAAGAAATAGGGGGATCTTTTCAAAGAAGTCTTTGCCTACTTCAATGTCTCCCAGAGTTTCCCCAGTGGTTTCCACTAGTAGTTTCAAAGTTTTAGTTCTTAGGTTTAGATCTTTGATCCACTTTGATTTGATTTTTGGTAATCTTGAGAGATTTGGTTCCAGTTTCATTTTTATATAGGTGAATACGGTTTTCCAGCACCATTTGCTAAAGAGGCTTTTCTTTTCCCAGAGGATGATTGGTACTCTTTGTAAAAAATCAGTGGGCTACATGTTTTGGGATTTATTCCTGGAATCTCTATTCTGTTTCATTGGTTCACATGTCTGTTTTTGTGCAATACTATGTTCTTTTTTTTTATTAATTACTTTATTTATTTTTGTATATACTTTCAATCATATTGTTTGGCTTACAATGAGACCATTTCGATATGTGAACATTTCTCCCCAGACCCGTTGATCGAAATATCTTCAACAGATAACACCACACCTCCCCATCCCGTCAATGCTCTACCTCTGTATCCCTTCTCCAAATGTCTTTCGTTGGGCCCCACTCCTCCACATACACCTCATCTGACATTCACACCCATCTCTTGTGTTTGTTCAACTGTTGGTCAATCAGTTTCAGACATAGAATGCAGACAAACGGTATATGTTAAGTGGGGACATACAATGTCTCTCCTTCATAGCCTGGCTTGCCTCACTCAGCAGTACATCTTCCATATTCTTCCACTTTCTGTCAAAAGCCAGGGCTCTGTTGGTTTTTATGGCTGAGTAGTATTCCATAGAGTATATGTGCCACAGTTTTTCAATCCATTCCTCCATACGGGGACATCTGGGTTGGTTCCATGACTTAGCAATTGTGAATAGTGCCGCAATAAACATCGATGTGCAAGCACTTTTCCAATGAAGGATTCTTCTGTCTTTTGGGTAGATACCGAGGAGTGGGATCTCTGGATCATATGGCAGATCTATCTGTAGATTTTTGAGGAATCTCCAAATTATTCTCCACAGTGGTTGGACCAATCTACATTCCCACCAGCAGTGTAAAAGAGTTCCCCTTTCACCACACCCCCGCCAACACTTATCATTTTTTGTTTTTTTTAATATTAGACAATCTGACTGGGGTTAGGTGGTACCTCATAGTTGTTTTTATCTGCATTTCCCTTACGATGAGGGAGGTTGAACATTTTTTCATATGCCTTTTGGCCATTCGTATGTCATCTTTAGAGAGTGTTTTCTTCATCTCCTTCTCCCATCTTTTAATAGGGTTGCTCATCTTTTTTCCAAACACCTTTTTTAGTTCCTTGTGTATTCTGGTTATCAGTCCCTTATCTGATGCAACATTTACAAAAATATTTTCCCATTCTGAGGGCTGTCGATTCACACTAACTACTGTGTCTTTGGCCATGCAGAAATGACACAAAAAAATGGAAGGACATCCCATGTTCATGGATTGGAAGAGTTAATATAATCAAAATGGCAATTTTACCCAAATTAATCTACCTATTTAATGCAATGCCAATCAAAGTACCAGACACATTCTTCACAGATCTAGAAAAGACAATCTTAAAATTTGTCTGGAATCATAAAAGACCCCGTATTGCCAAAGCACTTCTACACAAGAAGAATGGAGTGGGTGGCATCTCAATCCCCGATCCAAAAATATATTACAAAGCTGTGGTAATAAAGACAGCATGGTATTGGCACAGAAACAGACATGTGGACCAATGGAACAGAATAGAGTCCCCAGAAATAAGTGCCCAAACATACAGTCAACTGATCTTTGACAAGGGGTACCAGTCAATCCAGTGGGAAAATGAAAGCCTCTTCAGCAAGTGGTGCTGGAGAAACTGGACTTCCACTTGCAGAAAGATGAATCTGAACCCCTACCTCTCTCCTTTGACAAGAATCAAGTCAAGGTGGATCAAGGATCTAAATCTAAGACCTCAAACTATAAAGCTGCTCCTGGAGAATGCTGGGGAAACTCTGGGAGACATTGGTGTAGGGAAAGACTTCCTAAAGAAGACCCTCAAAGCAGAGTCCATCGTCCACAAAATAGACAAGTGGGATTACATAATACTATGTTCTTTTTATTATTACAGCTTTGTAATGTATTTTGAGGTCAGGGAGTGAGATGTCTCCTAATCCACTCTTCTTGTGGAGATTGTTTTGGCAATACAGGGTCTTTTATGATTTGAGATAAATTATATCATTGTCTTTTCTACATCTGTGAGGAAAGTCTCTGGTAATTTGATTGTGATTGCATTAAATATGTAGATTATTTGGGTATAATTGTCATTTTGATTATATTAATTCTTCCGATCCAGGAACAAGGTATTTATTCCAATTTTTTGTGTCATTTCAATATATTCTTAAAGATCTTTTACAGTTTTCCTTGTACAGTCTTTGACTTCTTTGATTTAACTTATCCCTTGGTATCTTATACTTTTTGTTCTATGGTAAATGGAATTATTTTTTTCAATTATACCTCAGTCTTTTTGTAGTTAGCATATAGAAATACTACAGATATTTTAATGTTGAATTTGTATCTTGCCATTTTACTGTGTGTATTTTTTTTTATTACTACCAGAAGTTTTCTTGTGGATACCCATGGGTCTCCTAGGTATACAATCAAATCATCTGCAAAGAGAGATAATTTAACCCCCTCTTTTGCTATTTGAATGCCTTTTATATTAATCTATTTTTTGAATGCACTTACTAAGACTTTCAGCAACATATTGTAAAAGAGTGGAGAAAGTGGGCAGCCTTGTCTTATATCGGTTTTTGGTGAAAAATCTTTCAGTTTTTTCCCATTCAGTATAATGCTAGCTATGGGTTTTCCATAGATGGCTTTTATTGTGTTGAGAAATGTCCCTTCTATGCTGAGTTTGGTAAGAGTCTTAATTATGAGGGATGTTGTATTTTATCTAATGCTTTTTCTTCATCAATTGAAATGATCACCTGGTTTTTATCCTTCTTTCTGTTAATAAGGTTTATTATGTTTATGGTTTAGCATATATCAAACCACCTCTGCTTTCCTGGAATAAAGCCTACCTGGTTATGATGAATAATCTTTTTGATATGTTGTTGTATACGATTTGCTAGTATCTTGTTGAGAATTTTTGCTTCTATATTCAACTGATATATTGGTCTATACTTTTCTTTCATCATGTCCTTGTCTACTTTTGGGATGAGAGCAATAGAAGCTTTATAGAATAAATTTCAGAGGGTACCTTTCTTTCAGATCATTAAAAATAACATGAGTACAATTAGAGTTAACTCTTCTTTAAGTTTTGTAGAATTCAGAAATGAAGCCATCAGGATGTGGGCTTTTCTTTGTTTATAGGTTATTTTTTACTGATTCAATCTAATTTCCTTTTTTGGATCTATTCAAGCTTACCTTGTCATCTGAGTCAATCTTGGTAGATTATATGTGTCCAGGAATTTGTCCATTTCACCCAGGTTTTCTTATTAGTTGATGTATAGTGGTTCATAATATTCTCTAATGATGTTTTTTATTTCTTTTTTGTCTGGTAATTTTTCCTGTTTTATTGCGTTTTTTGAGTAATCTAGTTCCTTTCTCTCTTCTTATGTAGTCTAGCTAATGGTGTGTCAACCTTGTTTATCTTTTCAAAGTACCAGCTTTTGCTTTTATTTATTTTCTGTATAGTTTGTTTATTTTTATATTTTATTTATTTCTGCTTGAACCTTTATTATTTCTTTTCTCCTGGCATTTTTTTTTTGATTTTGTTGTTGATGTTTATTCAGTTCTCTGAGGCATGATGTTAAGTTGTCCATTTGCCATCTTTCTACCTTTTTCTTGTGAACGCTAATTGCTGTGAATTTCTCTCTTATAACTGCTTTTGCTGTTTCCCAAGGATTATGGAAATTTATGTACTCATTATCATTGGTTTCCATGAATCTTTTGATTTTAGTCTTGAATTCTTCAATTGTTGTGATATCATGCAGGAGTAGATTATTTAGTTTTCTTATGATTGTGTGTTTTCATGGGTTCCTTCTAAAGTTAATGTCAAGTTTAATTCCATCATGGTCATAGAAGATGCTGGATATAATTTTCATGGTTTTGAATCTTTAAAGGCTTGTTTTGTGCCCTTCTCCTCCATTCTGCTCTCGGGATCATGGACATGCACACACATGAGCCTGGCGTGAGTTTAAGTTGCTGGGTCCAGGACTCAAACCATGGTCAACTACATGGGAGTCCAGCGACATAGCCATTCCACTAACTACAGGTCCACAAAGAATAGATTTGTAATACCCTTATTAGTCTCTTCACCTTCTGAGATGCCAATTATTTGGAAGTCTGATCATTTAATTGTATCTAGTATTTCTCACATATTGTCTTCAATTATTTATTTTTTCATTCTTTCTGGTGATTTTTTTCTAGGTCGGGGTGCTGTATTCAACATTTATGATTTTATCTTCTGCATGATCTAATCTACTTTTAATACTTCCAAGGGAGGTTTTAATTTCCTATATTGTTCATTCTTTCTTATGGTGTTTAATTATTCTTTCCAATCATGGAAGGACTCCCTCATGAAGATCATTGTCTCTCTTTTCCTACAAGTCTGGAGTTCATTGTCTCTTTTCTCTTTTATTTCTTTCAGTTTCTTCACTATGAATATTCCGAATTCTTTACTTGACATTTCCATGAGATCCAGTGTACTGTCTGTGAATGAAGAAGATTTGTTCTTTTCCCTTGGGGGAGAAATATTTTCTTGGTTTCTCATATTTTTTGTGCCTCTGTGGTGGTGTCAGGGTTACAGTAGAGGGGGAAAGTAGGGGTCATGTGGTATGCAATGCTCATGGCTTTAGAAAATTATAAAGTTAAAACTATTATTGAGTAGGCAAAAGGCATTAAGAGATCTAATGTGGCCTCCTGGAAGGGGTGGAGAGACAGAGATCTCTGGCCTCAGTCCTCACTGGTGTTAGCTGCTACCATCTGGCAAGAGCAGAAAAAGATGGCGAGGAAAACTCTCTTTTTTCATTAAATTTTTTTATTATTTAATTTTATTTATTCATTCATTTATTTTAATTTGACCAGAGACAGAGAGAGAGGGAAAGTGAGAAAGCAAGCCACCAGGTCCAGGATTTGAACTGTGGTCGACCTTGTGGGAGTGTCCAGAACCTTAATCACCTACCACCGGCTGGTCCCCATTAAAAAAAAAAAGTTATTGGATCATGGCTCCTGTGAACTAGTCATTTCAGGGTAAAAGAGAAATGAAGATTTCCTACTGATAATTCAGCCTCCAGCAAACAAACTAGAGTGGCAGGAGAGGTGAGAGGCAGGTCTTCAGGAGAAGATTCATCATGGCTCCTGCGAACTAGTCATTTCAGGGTAAAAGAGAAATTAAGATTTCCTACTAATAATTCAGCCTCCAGCAAACAAGCTAGAGTGGTAGGGAGCTCCTAGCTATCTATCTCTGTCTCTGTATTTCTGTCTGTCTCTCCCAGCTTCTGTCTTCTCAGTTTTTGGTAATTTTTTCTTTTTAATTTTTTTTTAAAGGTAAAGTTTTCTCTTGCTCTCAGCTCCACCTTTTGTCTTGTTAATAATCCCCTCTGCTCCTTTCACCCAGGCAGGAGAGGTGAGAGGCAGGCATTCAGGAGAAGACTCCTCATGGCTCCTGCAAACTAGTGATTTTGAGTGTGCTGCGTGGTTTTCTATTTTGTGCTTTTTTTAAAAAAAAGGAAAACAACAATTATAATTTTTTTCATTTTTTTCTTCTTTTTTCAGTTATTTTTTCTTGTTGTTTTTCTCTCTCTCTTTTTCATTTTCTTTTTTTCTCGTCTCTCCACTCCTTAATATCCATTTACTGTGTTTCTAGATGGATCTAAGGGCACTGTAGCTATACATCCAAATAGTATTAGGGTTAACATATTCCTCAATATCTACTGAATCTGCTGCACAAAGCAATCATAAAAGAACGGCAAAGAGATTCCAGACCACTTCTTTCTGCTTGCTCCTGAACATTCAGATTGAACTTCAAGAATTACGAAGAAACACAACATCCATCAGATGACTAGAAATCACCGCAGGACCACAAGAAGTATGGGAAAGCAAGAAAATACCTCTTCTCCAAGGAAAAAGGATAACTCCCCTTCATCCACAAGCAGTTCAATGGAAATCATGGAAATGTCTGATAAAGAATTTAGAACATTCATAATGGTGAAGCTAACAGAGATAGAAGAGAAGAGAGACAAGGAACTGCAGAAGAGAAAGGAGAAAGAAGCTGACAAGTTCAAGGAGGTGAGGAAATTCTTGCAAGATCTAAAAGAGGAATTACACATTTTAAAAAAGAATCAAATGGAATTGTTAGAGGTAAAGACTGTAATATAGGAAGTCAAAAATATCCCTTGAAAATATTAAAAGCAGACTAGATTATACAGAAAACAGAATCTCAGACATAGAAGAGAAAATTGCTGGCCTAGAAAAGTCCACCACCACGACTGATAAAATTGACACAGAATTGAGAATAATATATGAGAAGTACTAGATACCATCAGACATTCAAACATCTGGATAATTGGCATTCCAGAAGGCGAAGAGACTCATAAGGAGGGCATTGATAATCTATTCCATGAAATCCTGCAAGAAAACTTTCCAAACCTAGAGAGGCACTCAATGATCTAGTCCCAAGAAATACAAAAGACCCCAAACAGAATCAACCCAAGAAGATCTTCTCCAAGACACATTATACCAGGTTGACCAAAACCACAGACTAAGACAAAATACTATGACTGGCAAGATAGAAACATCAAGTTACCTACAAAGGATATCCCATCAGGCTAACAGCAGACTTCTCATCGGAAACAATGCAAGCGAGGAAAGAATGGGAAAACATATTCAAAGTGTTAAGGGAAAAGCAATTTTAACCAAGAATACTGTACCCAGCAAGATTATCCTTCATGTGGGATGAAAAGACAAGAACATTCTCAGATAAACAAAACCTGAAAGAATTTATCAGCACCAGACCAGCTTTCCAAGAAGTTCCCAAGGGAGTGCTATATCAGGAAAATTAAATACAGACACACAGAAATAAGAGTTCAAAAACTAAGAAAATGGCCAACTTAATCATAGGGACAAGTCTGGAGTTGAATATTATATCCCAGAATTTAACTGGGAAAATTGAACCACAACAGAAGATAAAATACATGAGGCTGAATTGGTGAAGTATAATTTTATGAGTTTTGACTAAAACATTGCTGATTTTCTTGTAGACTTTTTTATCTGGTTGTAAGGATTTGTGTCCTGTCCTGAGATATGGATAGGTTCATATACCTACCATTTGAACAGAATCCTATCGTGTTTCCTGGCTTTAAGTTTTAAGCAAAGTTGCTTAGCATTTCTTTGATTTAAGTTAAAACTGGTTTTCTTAATAGTACCAAGTGAACTTGCTATTGAAAGTAGTTAGATTATTTAAGAAATTGTGTGATCAATACAATGTGTGTGGGGGGGAGGAATGGAAGACAACTATAGACACCAGAGATCATGTGAGAAGAGGGTGGGAAAGGACAGAGGGTCAGAAATAGGGGTAAAAAATAAATACTAGAAACTAGAAATGAAACTTTTTTTTTTTTTTTTTTTTTTTTTTTTGCTATAAGGCATGTGCGCTCGCCCGGCAGACAGAGACAGAGAGCAGAAAGCGAGAAATCACCCCCCAGGAGGGATGGCCATGCCGCAATCCCTTCTCTTCCATTCTCTTCTCAGGATCTTGGGCACACATGCACACATGCCCGGTGTGAGTTTAAGCCACTGGGTCTGGGACTCGAACCATGGTCGACTATGTGGGAGTCCAGCGACATAGCCATTACGCTAACTGCTGGTCCCTAGAAATGGAAAATTTTTGATAATAACATGCATGATTCACTATGCAATAAAATCATGGATGGGAAATCACATTTTGTATGCTGTGACGATGCTTTCGGAATGAATGTAAATTAAGTTAAAAAAAAGTTTCAGAAAAAAGAACCTGTTTTTTTGTGAAATTTTAAAAAATGCATTAAAAATACCTATTCAATGACTACAGTAAGATATATAGCTCCAGCTAGGTGCTACTTTATAGGACGTCCATTCTACTCACTGAGGCTTATGCCTAAAGTTGGACTTGTGTTCATGGAAATGTATATATCAGTTGTGCTTGCTATGAAAATATTTAGATTAATTAAGGTCTTTAGTAATTCAATAAAATATGGGGGAAAAACAGTATAGAAAGCAAACATAGATACCAGAGACAGTATGGGAGGAGAGTGGGAGATGGCAGAGGGTAAGAGATAGGGAATCAAGGATGGGGAAAAAAAGCAAAACATACAGGGAACAAGAAATGGAAAATTATTTGTTGATGATAACATGTATGTTGATGCGCTTGATTGAGCCAATACAGTGTTCTCTGGATGGAAAATCTCATTTTGTATGCTGTAATGATGTACAGTGAATGAATGTAAATAAATAAATTTAAATAAAAAAAGTTATTGTTCTCATTATTTTTTTTAATTTGATCACTGTATATCATTTGGCTTGTAAAGAGAATATACCCAACATAAAATAAATCTCAGACAAGTCAAGTTGAGAACACTATACACATTATCATTAACAGGTAACAAATCATTTCTGTGTCCCACATGTCTTGCCTCTTTATTTTTTCTCCTGGATTTTCTTCCCTACACTCTTTCCTGCTCCCACCCTCCTTCCACACTGTATCCACCATCCATAAGTATTTTTACTGCTTTTATGTTCTCTAATATTTTACTTTCTACCATAGAGTGCAGACAGTCAGTATATATATTAAGTGGAGATATAGAATATCTTTCTTTCATAGCCTGGCTTGCTTTACTCAGTGCCTTTACTTAGAGCTTCACTCAGAGCTGCACAGGACCTTGCAGGTGTATGTGGAAGTGATTCCTTGAATCTGTTCCTTTCCCCATGGCTCTAGGAACCACGGATGGCCTGATCAGCATTGGAGGACTGAGCTGGAGTTTGTGGACCCAGCCAAGGACCTGGCCATTGGTGGAAGACCCAGCCAAACATCCCAGTTACTGTCTCTGGGAGCTGCTCAAGTCCATGTATGTGGGAGAGATTCTATGACCCTGCCTGGACCACGGAAGCTCTGGGACTCAAGGAGAGCCTGGTTTGTGGTGGAAGACAAGCCAGAAAGTCACAGTGCCTTATTATCTCTGGGAGCTATGCTGGCCCTTTCTGGAGCACATGGGAAAGATTCCACTGCACTGCTCCTTCACCCAAGGCTCTGGGACCTGAACTGGGCCAGGTTCAGGTGGTAGATAAAGCAAAAGAGTCCTGGTCCCTTACTGCCTCTGAGGCCTGTGCAAGCCCTTACAAGAGTGTGTGGGAGAGATTTTGTGACCCTCATTATTCCAACCTGGCTTTGGTACCTGCAGATGGCCTGGCCAGTGGTTGAATTCTCAGAAAGTAGTTAGATTATTTAAGAAATTGTGTGATCAATACAATGTGTGTGGGGGGGAGGAATGGAAGACAACTGTAGACACCAGAGATCATGTGAGAAGAGGGTGGGAAAGGACAGAGGGTCAGAAATAGGGGTAAAAAATAAATACTAGAAACTAGAAATGAAACTTTTTTTTTTTTTTGCTATAGGGCATGTGCGCTTGCCCAACAGACAGAGACAGAGAGACAGAAAATGAGAAATCACCCCCTAGGAGGGATGGCCATGCCGCAATCCTTTTTCCTCCATTCTCCTCTCAGGATCTTGGGCACACATGCACACGCGACCGGCATGAGTTTTAAGCCACTAGAGATCTGCCAGCACTTATATATTTTTTAATTTATTTTTTATTTATATATTTTATTATTATTCATACATTAAATCGCTATATATCATTTAGATTATGAAGAGACTTTACCCTATACATTTCATCTTAGCCATTCTGACTGGTGTTAGGTGGTGTCTGATTGTGGTTTTGATCTACATTTCCCTTATGAAAAATGATGCTGAGCAGTTTTTCATATACTTTTTGGCTGTTTGTATGTCTTCCTTACAGAGTTGTTTGATCAGCTCATTTTCAAATCTTTTAATTGGGTTGATTTTTTTTCCCCAGGTAAACTGCTTTGAGTTCCCTGTGTATTCTGGTTATCAGTCCCTTATCTGAAGCATAGTTTACAAAAATATTATCCCATTTCGAAGGTTGTTGATTCACTCTAATTACTGTGTCTTTTGTTGTGCAGAAACTTCTTAACCTGATATAATCCCACTTGTCTATTTTGGGGATTATTGCCTGTGCTTTGGGGTATTATTTTAAAAAGTCTTTGCCTATTCCAAAGCCTCCCAGAGTTTCCCAACTGTTTTCCACTAGTAGCTTTATAGTTCAAGCCTTATGTTTAGATCCTTGATCTACTTTGAGTTGATTGTTGTTAATTGTGTGAGATAGGGGCCCAGGTTTATCTTTCTGCAAGTGAATACCCAGTTTCTCCAACACCATTTCCTAAAGAGGATTGTTTTTTCTTTTTTTATATAAATTTATTTATTTATTTTTGTATATACATTCAATCACATTGTTTAGCTTACAATGTGAGCGTTTCAATATATAAACATTTCTCCCCAGTCCCGTTGGTCAAAATATCTTCAACCGATAACACCACACATCCCCATCCCGCCAATGCTCTACCTCCGTATCCCTTCTCCAAACGTCCTTCGTTAGGCCCCACTCCTCCATACACACCTCATCTGACATTCACACTCATCTCTTGTGTTTGTACAATGGTTAATCAATCAGTTTCAGTCATAGAGTGCAGACATTTGGTATATGTTAAGTGGTGACATACACTATCCTGGCTTGCCTCTCTCAGTAGTAAATCTTCCATATTCTTCCACTTTCTGTCAAAGGTCAGCGTTTTGTTGGATTTTATGGCTGAGTAGTAGATTGATTGGCATCCTTTGTCAAAAATAATTTGGCTGTATGTTTAGAGATTTATTTCTGGGGTCTCTATCCTATTCCATTTATCCCCATGTCTGTTTCTGTGCCATACCATGCTGATTTTATCATCACAGTTTGGTAATATATTTTGGAGTCAGGGAGTGATGTACCTCCTGCTCCACTGTTCTTGCTCAGGATAGCTTTAGCAATACAAGATCTTTTATAATTCTAGACAAATTCTATGATTGTCTTTTCTAGATTTGTGAAGAATGTCTCTGGTAATTTGACTGGATTGCATTAATATTTAGATTAATTTGGGTAGAACTGCTATTTTGATTATATTAATTTTTCCAAATCAGGAACATAAGATGTCCTTCCACTTTTTTGTGTCATTTTTAATTTCTAGTTTATATTTTCAGTTTTTCATGTAGAGTTCTTTGACTTCTTTGGTCAGATTTATTCTGAGGTATCTTATACTTTTTGTATAATTCGATTCTACCATAGCCACAAATTGAATTACCTTTGATTCTACTGAGGTAGAAGGTAATTCTTCAATTCTACCTGTCTTCTTGCTGTTCATATATGGAAATGTTATAGATTTTTGAATGTTGATTTTGTACCCTTCTACTTTATTGTATTCATTTATTATTTCCAGAAGATTTCTCATGGATATCCTTGGGTCTTCTGTGTATACAATCATGTCATCTGCAAATACAGATAATTTCACCTCTTCTTTCCCATTGAATGCCTTTTACTTCATTCTCTTTCTGACTGCATTGATTAAGACTTCCAGCAAGGTATTGAAAAGGAGTGAAGGATGTGGGTAGTTTTGTCTAGCACCAGTTAACTAAAGGTTTTTCATAAATAGCTTTTATTCTGTTGATAAATGTTAATTTTGCTGAAAGTCTTCATCATGAAGGGATGTCGTATTTTATCACACGCTTTCACTGCATTGGTTGGTATGATCATATGGTTTTTATCTTTCTTTCTGTTTATATGGTGTATCACATTTGTGTGGTTTTGTGTATGTTGAATCACCCTTGCATCCCTGGAATAAAGCCTACCTGGTCATGATGTATAATATTTTTTATATGTTGCTGGATATTATTTGCTAGTATCTTATTGAGAATTTTTTTGGAGAGGTTTTTGCTATAGGGCATATGCAATCGCCAAAAGACTGAGACAGAGAGATGGAAAGTGGTAAATTACCTCCTGGGGGGATGGCCATGCCACAATCCTTTCTTCTCCATTCTCCTCTCGGGATCTTGGGCACACACACACATACATGCCTGGCATGAGTTTAAGCCACCGGGTCTGGGACTAAAACTGTGGTCAACTACATGGGAGTCCAGCGACATAGCCATTACACCAACTGCTAGTCCCTATTTGAGAATTTTTGCATCTATATTCATCATAGATATTGGTCTGTAGTCTTTCTTCTTTGTTATGCCCTTGTCTGTTTTGGAAATGAGGGTTATGGAGGCTTCATAAAATGAATTTGGGAGACCAGCAGCTAGAGTAATGGCTATGTCACTGAACTCCCATGTAGTTGACCACAGTTCGAGCCCCAGACCCGGTGGCTTAAAGTCACGCCGGGTGCGTGTGCGTGTGTGCCCAAGATCCCAAGAGGAGAATGGAGGTGAAGGGATTGCGGTGTGGCTGTCCCCCTGGGGAGTGATTTCTCGCTTTCTGTCTCTCTGTTTCTATCTGTCTTTCTGAAGAACACACACACCCTATAGCAAAAACCTCTAAAAAAAAAAAAAAAAAAAAAAAAAAAACCAACGAATTTGGGAGGGTTCTTTCCTTTTGGATCTGGGTTTTTCTTCATTGGGAGATTATTTAAAAATGATTCAATCTCATTGCTTGTTATGGGTCTATTCAGGCTTTCTGTATCCTCTTGATTCAATCTTGGTAGATTACATGTGTCCAAGAATTTGTCCATCTCATCCAGGTTTTCATGTTTGTTGGCATATAGTCAGTCATAGTATCCTCTAATGATGCCTTGCATTTCTATTGTGTCAGTTGTAATATTGCCTATTTCATTGTGAATTTGATTTGTCTGAATCCTTTCTCTCTTCTTCTTATTTAGTCTAGCTATTGGTGTGTCAATCTTGTTTATCTTTTCAAAGAACCACCTTTTGGTTTCATTCATTTTCTGAGTAGTTCATTTATTTCATATTTCATTTAGTTCTGCTCAATTCTTTATTATGTCTTTTCTTCTGGGATTTTTTGGATATTTTTGTTGTTTTTATAATTCTCTGAAGCATGATGTTAGGTTGTCCTTTTGCCACCTTTCCATCTTCTTCTTATGTGCATTAATTGCTATGAACTTCCCTTTACTGTGCCCAATAAATTATGGAAACTCATGTAGTCATTATCATTGGTTTTAATGAATCTTTCTATTTCAGTCCTTTTTTAAAAATAATTATTTTATTTAACTTTAATTATTTATTTAAATTTGACATCAGTGGGACAGAGCAAGAGGGGAAGAACTGAGAAAGAATGCTAGGGTAATCTTGCCGAGTATAGTAATCTTGGCTGGAAGTTTTTCTCTCTTAACATTTTGAATATGTCTTCTTATTTTTTTCTTGCTTGCATTGTTTCCTATGATAGGTTCGATATTAACCTGATTGGATAACTTTTGTAAGTAATGTGATGTTTTTCTCTTGCCAATTTTAGTATGTTGTCTTTATTCGTGCTTTTTGCCAGTTGCCTATGATGTGCCATAGAGAAGATCTTCTTGGGGTGATTCTACTTAGGGTCCCTTGTATTTCTTGGATCTTAACGTCTGAGTGCTTCTCTGGTATTGGAATATTTTCTTCCAGTATTTCATGGACTATCAATGCCCTTATTAGTTTCTTTACCTTCTGGAATACTAATTATTCAGCTACTTGTACATTTTATGGTAGCTAATGATTCTCATATATCTTCCTCGTTTGGGGGGTATTATTTCAAATATTTTTGGTGATTTTTTTCCAAGTGAGATTTTGTCTTTTACATCCGAGATGTGATATTCTGCATGATCTAATCTGCCTGTAATACTTTCAAGGAAGTTTTTCTTTTTCTTTTTTTTTATTTTTTTTTTTTTTGGAGAGGTTTATGCTATAGGGCGTGTGTACTCGCCAGACAGACAGAGACAGAGAGATAGAAAGCGAGAAATCACCCCCCAGGGGGAATGGCCACGCCGCAATCCCTTCTCCTCCATTCTCCTCTGGGGATCTTGGGCATGCACGCACACGCGCCCGGCGTGAGCTTAAGCCACCGGGTCCGGGACGCGAACCGCGGTCGACTACGTGGGAGTCCAGCGACATAGCCATTATGCTAACTGCTGGTCCCCAAGGAAGTTTTTTATTTACTGTATTACATCTTTCATCTCTAATAGTTCCATTTGATTTTTAATGGTGTTTAATTCTTCTTTCAAATCATGGAAGGACTTTATAATCTCTTGCATCTCCTTGTCTCTTTTCTCTTGCATCTTCTGGAGTTCATTGCCTCTTTTCTCTCGCATCTCATTTAGTTTTGTCACTATGAATATTCTGAATTACTTACCTGACATTTCCATGAGTTCCATTACACTGTCTGTGGATGATGAGGAATTGTACTTTTGCCTTAGGGGAAAGATATTCTCTTGGTTTCTCATATTTCTTATGCTTTTGTGCTGGTTTCTGGTCATCTGATAGATTATATGTTTCTTCCTAATTTCTACACTATTGTGCCTGGAACTAAAAATTCCAATGGCCTTTCAGTTTCTTGAGAGCAGGTTCACCTGGGGCTAAGCTGCAGCGTTTCAGTTGAGGAAGACAGTAGGGGATTATATGATGTGAGCTTCAGGAAACAATGAAGTTGAAAGTATTTCTGAGTGGGAAAAAGGCAGCTAGAGGTCTAAAGAGGTCTCTTGTAAGCACTGGGGAGACAGTGGAGTTTTCCTGATGATCTCTGACCTCAGTCATTCTCACTGACTTCTGCAACTTCCAGCAAGTAGGAACCAGGAATGATAGCAGGGGAAGAAGCTGTAAGCTGGGGAGGGCCTCTGGGGAGTTGGAAGTGATGGAAAGACAGTGGAGTTTCCAAGGCAATCTCTCATATTCTGCTTTTCAATTGCAGGTGCTCCAGACTTGCTCTGTTATTAACACTAAATGTGCTATATTTAGACTGACATAACACACAGAGAATTAAGTATATCTGTGTAAGTCAATTACAGGCTAAAAGAGCAGGGCAGGGACCAGCAGTTAGCATAAAGGCTATGTTACTGGACTTCCACGTAGTCGACCGCGGTTTAAGTACTGGATCCAGTGGCATAAACTCACACTGGGCACGTGTGTGTGTGTGTGCCAAAGATCCCAAGAGGAGAATGGAGGAGAAGGGATTGTGGTGTGGCTATCCCTCCAGGGGGAAGATTTCTCACTTTCTGTCTCTCTGTCTCTCTGTCATTCTGGCGAGCACATGTGCCCTATAGCAAAAATGACTCCAAAAAAAAAAAAAAAAAAAAACAGAAAAAGAAAAAGAAAAAGAAAGACCAGGGCATTTATATAAAGAGTCGTACTTTTATAATAAAAGCAACCCGGATTCTCTGGGGCACTGGGGAACAAAATAACAACTAATGCTCTAGTCATTTGCTTAAAAAATGTCCAGTTTTATGTGGAAGGTTTCTTGTTTTATTGATTATTTGAGACTTTTCATGAATAAATAGTTCAGGAAAGAAGCCAATGCTCTTAATATAAGGTAGACAAAATATCTCTTTCATCTAAATTTCTGCGATGCTTAGATTTGAACAATATAAGCATAAGTTACCAATTCCATTTGATGTTAACAAAACTTTTTATACTATATATACATATATATATATATATATATATATATATATATATATACACACATACATACATACATACATTATATACACAATTATTGTATCTGTCCAGGTTTAGAAACTTATGGCATGCCAGTTCCAGACCAATTTTCTTTCACTTTAAAACTGTATGTCTCGAGAGGGGCCTTTGTGCTCCAGGAGCACCACAGTTCCATCTCTTGGCCTCTTGCCACCAAAGGAAATAGGAAGTGCACCACTGCTCCCACCCCACTTTCAAGCTCCCAGATCCAGGACCCCTGTTCCCTAGAGAGAGCAGCCTTTGCCCTCCAGGAGCACCCCAGTTCCATCTCTTGGTACCTGGCCACAAAGGGAAACTGAGGCAGTGCACCACTGCCCCCACCCCACTTTCTTTTTTTTTATTGAATTTTATCTATTTTTTAATTTACATTTTTTATACATTCAATAACATTATTTAGCTTACAAGGTGAGTGTTTCAATATATGAACATTTCTCCCCAGTCCAGTTGATCAAAATATAACAACACTGCCTCCCTGTCCCGACAATGCTCTATCTCCATACCCTTCTCCAAATGTCTTTCCCCAGGCCCCACTCCTCCACACACACCACATCTGGCATTCACACCCATCTCTTGTGTTTGTACATCCTTTAGCCCATCAGTTTCAGTCATAGAATGCGAACACTCGGTATATATTAAGTGGGGACATACAATGCCTCTCCATAGCCTGGTTTGCTTCACTCAGCAGTAAATCTTTCATATTCTCCAACTTTCTGTCTAAAGCCAGGGTTTTGTTGTTTTTTATGGATGAATAGTATTCCATAGAGTATATGTGCCACAGTTGTTCAATCCACTTATCCGTACGGGGGCATTTGGGTTGGTTCCATGTCTTAGCAATCGTGAAAAGTGCTGCAATAAACATTGAAGTGCAAGCACTTTTCCAATGAAGAATTCTTCTGTGCTTTGGGTAGATTCCAAGGAATGGGATTACTGGATCATATGGTAGTTCTATTTGTATATTTTTGAGGAATCTCCAAATTGTTCTCCACAGTGGTTGGACTAATTTACATTCCCACCAGCAGTGTAAGAGAGTTCCCCTTTCACCACACCCCCGCCAACAATTATCATTTTTTTTTAATCTTAGCCATTCTGTCTGGTGTTAGGTGGTATCTCATTGTTGTTTTGATCTGCATTTCCCTTATGATGAAGGATGTAGAGCATTTTTTCATATGCCTTTTGGCTATTTGTATGTCATCTTTAGTGAGTGTTTTTTTTTTTTCAACTCCTTCTCCCATCTTTTAATAGGGTTGACCATCTTTTTTCCAAACAGCTTCTTGAGTTTCTTGTGTATTCTGGTTATCAGTCCCTTATCTGATGCATAATTTAGAAAAATATTTTCCCATTCTGAGGGATGTCGATTCACACTAATTATGTGTCTTTTGCCATGCAGAAACATCTTAGTCTGATGTAATCCCACTTGTCTATTTTGGGGATTATCGACTGTGCTTTGGGGGTCTTATGTAAGAAGGCTTTCCCTACCACAATGTCTCAAAGAGTTTCCCCAGTGTTACATAGAAGCAGTTTTATAGTTTGGGGTCTTAGATTTAGATCCCTGATCCACCTTGACTTGATTTTTGTCAAAGGTGAGAGGTAGGGGTTCAGATTCATCTTTCCACATGTGGAAATCCTGTTTTTCCAGCACCATTTGCTGAAGAGGTGTTCCTTTTCTACTGGATTGACTGGTACCCCTTGTCGAAAATCAGTTGACTGAATGATTGGGAATTTATTCCTGTGGACTCAATTCTGTTCCATTGGTCCACATGTCTGTTCCTTTGCCAGTACCATGCTGTTTTGATTACCACAGCTCTGTGGTATATTTTTGGGTCAGGGAGTGAGATACCACCCACTCCACTCTTCTTGTGTAGAATTGCTTTGGCAAAACAGGGTCTTTTATGATTCCAGACGAATTTTATGATTGTCTTTTCTAAATCTGTGAAGAATGTGTCTGGTACTTTGATTGGCATTGCATTAAATAGGTAGATTAATTTGGGTAGAATTGCCATTTCGGTTATATTAATTCTTCCAATCAAGGAACATGGGATGTACTTCCACCCTTTTGTATCATTTTCAATTTCTTTTTTCAGCTTCTCCTAGTTTTCCTTGTGGAGGTCTTTAACCTCTTTGGTTAGATTTATCCTTGAGTATCTTATAATTTTTGTGGCTATGGTAAATGGAATAACTTTTTTCAGTTCTATCTCCATCTGCTAGTTGTTTGTATATAGAAATGCTATAGAGTTCTGTATATTAATTTTGTATCCTGCAACTTTACTGTATTTGTGCATTACTTTCAGAAATTTTTTTTCATGAAAATCATTGGGTCTTTTATGTATACAATCATGTCCTCTGCAGATAGAGTTTCACCTCTTCTTTTCCTATTTGGATGCCTTTAATTTTTTCCTCTTTTCTGATTGCACTGGCGAGGACTTCCAGTACTATATTGAAAAGGAGTGGAGAAAGTGGGCATCCTTGTCTTGTACCCGTTTTTAGTGGGAAAACTTTCAACTTTTCTCCATTGAGGATGATGTTCACGATGGGTTTTTCATAGATAGGTTTTATTGTGTTGAGAAATGACCCTTGTATGCCGATTATGCTGAGAGTCTTGATCATGAAGGGATGTTGTATCTTATCAAATGCTTTTACAGCATCAATCGATATGACCACATGGTTTTTATCCTTTTTCCTGTTAATATGGTGTATTACGTTTATGGTTTTGCGTATGTTGAACCAACCTTGCATTCCTGGAATAAAGCCTAGCTGATCATGATGTATAATCTTTTTTATAAGTTGTTGGATATGGTTTGCTAGTACCTTGTTGAGAATCTTTGAGTCTATATTCATCAGAGATATTGGTCTATAGTTTTCCTTTCTTGTCCTGTCCTTATCTGTTTTGAGGATAAGGGTGATAGAGGCTTCATAGAATGAATTAGGGAGAGATTCACCCTTTTGGATCTTTAGAAATAACTTGAGCAGAATGGTGGTTAACTCTTCTTTGAAAGTTTTATAGAACTCAGAGCTGAAGCCATCAGGGCCAGGGCTTTTCTTTGTTGCAAGGCTATTTATTACTGATTCAATCTCCTGGCTTGTTATGGGCCTATTTAGACTCTCTATATCCTCCTGGCTCAATCTTGGTAGCTTAAATGTGTCCAGGAATTTGTCCATATCATCCAGATTGTCTTGTTTCTTGACAATAGTTGTTCATAGTATTCTCAATGATGTTCTGTATTACTACTTTGTCTGTTGTTATATTTCCTGCTTCATTGCAGATTTGATTCACCTGGGTCCTTTCTCTCTTCTTCTTAATAAGTCTGGCTAGTGGTGTATCAATTTTGTTTATCTTTTCAAAGAACCACCTTTAACTTTCATTTATTTCATGTATTGTTCGCTTATTTTCTATTTCATTTATTTCTGCTCGGATCTTTATTATTTCCTTTCTCCTGGAGTTTTTTGGATTATTTTGCTGTTGCTTCTCAAATTCTGTGAGGTTGATGTTAGGTGATCCTTTTAGCATCTTTCTGTCTTCCTCTTATGAGCACTAATTGCTATAAACTTCCTTCTTATGACTGTTCTTGCAGTGTCCAAAAGGTTATGGAAACTCATGTCCTCATTGTCATTGGCGTCCATGAATCTTTTGATTTCAGACTTTATTTCATCACTAGTTGTGGAGTCATTCAGGAGTCAGTTATTTAGTTTCCACGTATTTGAGTATTTTTGAGGATTTCTCAAAAATACTCAAATGTGAGGGTGAGAAAAAAGTGTATCTAGTGGTTTTTGGATGGAAAGTTCTATAGATGTCTGTTAAGTCCATTTCATTTGTGGTATCATTCAGATCCTTTATCTCTTTATCTATTTTTTGTCTAGATGATCTGTCCTGAGGGGATAGTGCAGCATGGAGGTCTCCAACAATTAGTGCATTGCTGTCTATCTCCCATTTTAGATCTAACAGTCTTTTTATTTTTTTTTTCAGAGGTTTTTGCTATAGGGCGCGTGTGCTTGCCAGACAGACAGAGCGAGACAGAGAGGCAGAAAGCGAGAAATCACCCCCCAGGGGAGATGGCCACGCCACAATCTTTTCTCCTCCATTCTCCTCTTGGGATCTTGGGCATGCACACACAAGCATCCAGTGTGAGTTTTAAGCCACCGGGTCCGGGATGTGAACCGCGGTCGACTATGTGGGAGTCCAACGACATAGCCATTATGCTAACTGCTGGTGCCAGATCTAACAGTCTGTCCTTCACATATTTGGGTGCTCTTGTGTTAGGCACATAGATATTTATAAGAGTTATATCTTCTTTATCTATTGATCCTTTTACTACCATATAGTGCCATTCATTGTCTCTTCGAACTGTTTTTGTTTGAAAGCCTATTTTGTCAGAAATTAGTATTGCAACTCCAGCTCTTTTTTGGTTCCCATTTGCTTGGAAAACCTTTTTCCAACTCTTCATTTTCAGCCTATGTATGTCTTTCTCCATTAGGTGTGTTTCCTGTAGGCAACAGATAGAGCGTCTCTGTTTTTATCCATTCAGCGAGTCTGTGTCTCTTGATTGGAGAATTGAATCCATTCACATTTAATGTTATTATCGATGTTACGGGATCTGTCCCAACCTTTAAGTTAGCCATTGTCACTGCAGCCTTTTATTCCTTTGTTTCTGTCTGTTAGCTCTTTAGTTTTCCTGGAACACTACTTTCTTCAGAGTGTCTTGAAGAGCTGGACTGGTGCTGGCAAATTCTTTCAGGTCTTGTTTGTTTGAGAAGATTTTAATCTTTTTCTCCTGTATGAAGGATAATCTTGCAGGATACAATAATCTTCATTGAAATTGTTTGTCTCTTAGTACTTTCTATATATCTTTACATTCTTTCCTTGCTGGCATTGTTTCCGTTGAAAGGTCCAGTGTTAGCCTGATGGGATGACCTTTGTACGTCACTTCTCATTTCTCTCTTGCCAGTTTTAGTATCATGTCTTTGTGGTCTTGGATAGTCTGGCTACAACATGCCTTGGGAAAGATCTTCTGGGGTTGATCCTAACTGAGGTCCTTTGTATTTCTTGGGTCTTGATGCTAGAGTGCCTCTCTAGACTCAGGAAATTTTCTGCCCCGATTTCATTGAATAGATGTTTCATGCCATTATTAGTTTCTTCACCATCTGGGATGCCAATTATTCTGATATTTGGGTGTCTTATGGAGTCTAGTTTTTCTTGTATATTATACTCTTGTTTTGTTGTTGTTGTTGTTATTTTCTCTATCTTCTTGGTGTTTTATTCTAGGTCAGAGGTTTTATTTTCAACATCAGAGATTCGATCTCCAGCATGGTCTAATCAACTTTTAATGCTTTCAAGGGAGTTTTTGATTTCCTTTATTCCAGACTTTATCTCTAATAGCTCCATCTGGTTCTTTCTCAGAGTGTCCATTTCTTCTTTCATATCTTGGAATGACTTCCTCATCTTTTGTAGTTCATTGTCTCTTTTCTCTTCCAACTCGAAGAATTTGTTCACCATAAATGTATGAAATTATTTGTCTGACATTTTGGTAACATCTTCCATTTGCGCAAAAGATGGAGGGGAGTTACTCTGTACCTTTGACGGAGATATATTTCCTCGTTTATTCATACCTGAGGCTCTTGTACTTCTATCCATTGGAAGATGTACTAACTTTTAAGTACCTCTTAGGAGAATGTTTCACTGGCTAGGAGTGTTTCCCTTTTGTTGCAAATTGACGTCCGCCGAAGTCTCTGTTCTGTTGTTTTCAGTAAGGTGTCTAAAGAGCAGTATTTCCTTTTTCACAGCTGGTTCCAAACAAGGGAGAAACCCATAGAACCTTATATGACTAGAAAATATCAGATCTCTGATTCTAGACCTACTAGTCCCTCTGGCAAGATGGAAGAAGAGGAAGAGAAGATAAGAGAAAAGAAAAGAAATTCCAGAGCGTGATTTCGCCAGATGCCTTCAGATGTACCTGGCTGCTTGCTGCTACAGCCAAAAGGGCAGTGTGGGGAGAGGGAGAGGAGGAAATTTACAAAAGAATAGAGGATAGTAAAGAAAAAAATGGAGAAACTGTCTACTTGCCTATGGGTCTGGGTGGATCCTGGACTGGGGGCTCTGGAGGTGAGATGGTGGGGGCAGTGTTGCCCCTGCCTCTTTGTCCATTGCTGCCCAGATGCCTTCAGATGTACCTGGCTGCCAGCTGCTACAGGCAAAGGGGCAGTCTATGGGTCTGGATAGATACTGGACTGGGGGCTCTGGAGGTGAGGCGGTGGAGGCACTGTTGCCCCTGCTTCTTCATCCCTTGCTGCCCAGAGGTCTTCAGATTGCCCCCACCTCACTTTCAAGCTCCCAAGTCCAGGACCCCCATTCCCTAGAGAGAGTAGCCTTTGCCCTCCAGGAGAACCCCAGTTCCATCTCTCGGTCCTTGACCACCAAGGGAAACTGAGGCAGTGCACCATTCCCCACCCCACTTTCAAGCTCCCACATCCAGGTCTCCCGTTCCGTAGAGAGAGTGGCCTTTGCCCTCCAGAAGCACCCCAGTTCCATCTATAAGTCCCTGGCCACCAATGGAAACTGAGGCAGTACACCACTGCTCCCAACCCACTTTCAAGCTCCCAAGTCAAGGACTCCTGTTCTCTAAAGAGAGCAGCCTTTGTCCTTCAGGAGCATCCCAGTTCCATCTCTCGGACCCTGGCCACCAAGGGAAACTGAGGCAGTGCACCACTGCTCCCACCCCACTTTCAAGCTCTCAAGTCCAGGCCTCCATTCTCTAGAGAGGTAGGAAGAGTTTTTACTTTATTTTTTCTGCTCTGCTTTTTTTTTTTTTTTTTTAATTCCCTGTCTCCCTCCTCTCACTTGTGCCACAGAGCAGCCTTTGCCCTCCAGGAGTACCCCAGTTCCATGTCTAGGTCCCTGTGTACCAAGGGAAACTGAGGCAATGCTTCACCACCCCCACCCCACTTTCAAGCTTCCAAGTCCAGGACCCCCATTCTCTACAGAGGTAGGAAGGGTTTTTACCTTTTTTTCTACTCTACCTTTTTGTTTTGTTAAATCCCTTTCTCTCTCCTCTCACTTGTCCCACAGAGAGGTCTTTGCCATCCAGGAGCACTGGAGTTCCATCTCTTGGTCTCTGGTGTAATTGCTTGGCATGCGACTTTTCCTTTAATCCCCTTTATAGTCTTTTCTTTTTTCTGACATTATTCCCTCTTCCTCATTCTCCACCCTGTCATAGGCATTAGACAGATCTATAAACTGAGTTCTGAAATTGCCTAGTTTTATAAGCTCTCCTGGGATCCCCCCCTGTACTGAACTACCTGTGAATACTGGGATACTACTGTTCAGACACCTGAATAGAGTACACCACTCGAGACCACATTGCTAAACACTACAGAAGAGAGAATTCCATATACATTAATTCACAGCTAATGGGAAGCACTCTTGCTCCTAAGAGGTATTCAAAATCGAATACATCTTCCAATGGCTAGAAGTAGAAGAAGAGCCTCAGGTCTGAATAAACCAGGAAATATGTCTCCATCAAAGGAACAGAGTAACTCCCTTCCATCTCTCCTAAAGTCTGAGGATGTTACCAAAATATCAGATAAAGAATTTAGAACATTTATGGTGAACAAATTCTACCAGTTGGAACAAAGAAGAGACAAGGAACATCAGGAGTTTAGGAAGTCCTTCCACGATATGAAAGAAGAAATGGACATCCTTAGAAAGAATCATTTGGAGCTATTAGGGGTCAAGTCTGTAATAGAGGATATCAAAAACTCCCTTGAAAGTATTAAAAGTCGATTAGACCATGCTGAAGATCGAATCTCTGATGTTGAAAATAAAACCTCTAACTTAGAAAAAAACAACAAGAAGATAGAGAAAATAACAACAACAAAAACAAACAAAAAACACGAGGATAATGTACAAGCAATACTAGATTCCATAAGGCGCCCAAACATCAGAATAATTGGCATCCCAGAAGGTGAAGAAACTAATAACGGCATGGAAAATCTATTCCATGAAAATTTTGAAGAAAATTCCCCATGTCTAGAGAGGCACTCAAGCATCTAGACCCAAGAAATACAAAGGACTCCAAATAGACTCAACCCCAGAAGATCTTCCCCAAGGCACATCTTAGCCAGACTGTCCAAGACCACAGATAAAGACGATACTAAAACTGGCAAGAGAGAAATGAGAAATGACTTACAAAGGTTATTTCATCAGGCTGACACCGTATCTCTTAATGGAAGCAATGAAAGCCAGGAAAGAATGGGAAGATGTTTTGAATGTTTTAAGAGACAAACAATTTCAACCAAGATTATTTATTTTCTTTTTCTTAATTTTATTTTTTATTTTTTCATTTCATTTTCTTCCATACATTCAATCACATTATTATTTGTCTTACAAAATGGATATTTCAACAGGTGAACATTTCTCCCTAGTACTGTTGATAAAACTACAAAATATCTTCAACAGATAATACCACACCTCTTTGTGCCATTAATGCTTTTCCTCCCTGTCCCTCCCCCAAATGTCCTTCCTGAGACCCTCCTTTTTCACACACACTATATCTGGCATTTACATCTATATACTGCATTTCTATATCCTTTAGACAATTAGTTTCAGTCATAGAGTGCAGACACTTGGTATATATAAAGTGGGGCCATACAATGCCTCTCCTTCATAGCATGGCTTGCTTTACTCAGCAGTGTCTTCCACATTCATCCACTTCCTGTCAAAAGCCAGGGTTTTGTTGTTTTTTATGGATGAATAGTATTCTATTGAATATATGTGCCACAGTTTTTCTAACCATTCATCAGTTCATGGGCATTTTGGTTGCTTCCATGACTTAGCAATCGTGAAAAGTGCCGCAATAAACATCGATGTGCAAGCACTTTTCCGATAAAGTATTCTTCTGTCCTTTGGGTAGATACCAAGGAGTGGGATTGCTGGATCATATGGTAGTTCTATTTTTATATTTTTGAGGAATCTCCAAATTGTTCTCCACAGTGGTTGGACCAATTTACATTCCCACCAGCAGTGTAAGATAGTTCTCTTTACACCACACCCTCGCCAGCACTTATCATTTTTTGTTTTTTCAATCTTAGACATTCTGACTGGGATTAGGTGATATTTCATTGTTGCTTTGATCTGCATTTCTCTTACAATGAGGGATGTTGAGCATTTTTTCATATGCCGTTTAACTATTCACATGTCATCTTTAGAGAGTGGTTATTTCAACTCGTTCTCCCATCTTTTGATAAGATTGATTGTCTTTTTCTGGAACAGCTGCTTGAGTTCCTTGTGAATTTTGGTGATCAGTCCCTTATCTGATGAATAGTTTACAAAAATATTTTCCCATTCTGAGGGCTGTCTATTCACACTAATCCCTGTGTCTTTTGCCATGCAGAAACTTCTTAGTCTGATGTAATCCCACTTGTCTATTTTGGGGATTACTGACTGTGCTTTGGGAGTCTTATTTAAGAAGTCTTTCCCTACCCCAATGTCTCCCAGAGTTTCCCCGGTGTTTTCTAGGAGCAGTTTTATAGTTTGATTTCTTAGATTTAGATCTTTGATCCACCTTGACTTTATTTTTGTCAGAGGTGAAAGGTAGGGGTTCAGATTCATCTTTCTGCAAGTGGAGATCCAGTTTTGCCAGCACCATTTGCTGAAGAAGTTTTCTTTTTCCCCCTGGATTGACTGGTACCCCTTGTCAAAAATCAGTTGGCTGTATGTTTGAGCATTCATTTCTGTGGACTCTACTCTGTTCCATTGGTCCACCTGTCTGTTTCTGTGCCAGTACCATGCTGTTTTGATTACCACAGGTTTGTAGTATATTTTTGGGTCAGGGAGTGAGATGCCGCCCACTCCACTCTTATTGTTCAGAACTGCTTAGGCAATATGGGGTCTCTGATGATTCCAGAGAAATGTTATGATTGTCTTTCCTAGATCTGTGAAGAGTGTGTCTGGTACTTTGATTGGCATTGCATTAAATAGGTAGATTAATTTGGGTAGAATTGCCATTTTGATTATATTAATTCTTCCAATCCAGGAACATGGGATGTCCATTTAGCATAGCCACAAAAAGTTTAAGATACTTAGGGATAAATCTAACCAAAGAAGTTAAAGACCTTCACAAGGAAAACTATGAGAAGATAAAAAAAGAAATTTAAAATGACTCAACCAAGATTATTATATCCTGCAAGACTATCCTTTATATGGGAAGAAAACATTAAAATCTTCTCTGACAAACAAAACCTGAAAGAATTCACCAACACCAGAACAGCTCTTCAAGAAACCCTGAAGAAAGTACTGTTCCAGAAAAACTAAAGAGCTAACAGACAGAAACAAAGGAACAAAAGGCAGCTAAGACAATGGCCAACTTAAAGGTCGGGACAGATCCGGTAACATCATAATAACATTGAATGTGAATGGATTAAATTCTCCAATCAAGAGACACAGACTCGCTGAATGGATACAAAAACAGAAACCCTCTATCTCTTGCCTACATGAAACCCACATCATGGATAAAAACATACATACACTGAAAGTGAAGGGGTGGAAACAGGTTTTCCATGCAAATGAGAATCAAAACAGAGCTGGAGTTGTGATACTAATTTCTGATAAAATAGTCTTTAAAACAAAAACTGTTCAAAGAGACAAAGAAGGTAACTATATTGTAGAAAAAGGATAAATATATCAAGAAGATATAATGCTTATTAATATCTATGCACCTAAAACAGAAGCACCCAAATGTGTGACGGAAAGACTGTTAGATCTAAAAGGGGAGATAGACTGCAATACACTAATTGTTGGAGACCTCAACACCACACTATCCCCTCTGCATATATCATCTAGACAAAAAATAGATAGAGGATTTAAATGATACAATCAATCAAATGGACTTAACAGACATCTATAGAACTTTCTATCCAAAAACCACATCATACAGCACAAAGCAAGCCTCTACAGATTCAAAGGCATAGAAAGTATATCCAGGATCTTCTCTGACCATGATGGAATTAAACTTGAGTTTAATTTCAAGAGAAATCCTCAAAAATAATCAAATACATGGAAACTAAATAACCTACTCCTGAATGACTATAGAACTACTGATGAAATAAAGACTGAAATCAAAAGATTCATGGAAGCCAATGACAATGAGGACACGAGTATCCATAATCTTTGGGACACCACTAAAGCAGTCATAATAGGGAAGTTCATAGCAATTAGTGCACATAAGAGGAAGACAGAAAGAAGGCAAATGCATCACCCAACATCATGCTTCAGAGAATTGGAAAAGCAACTGCAAAAAATCCAAAAAAAATCTAGAAGAAAGGAAATAATAAAGATCTGAGCAGAAATAAATGAAATAGAAAATATATGCACTATACGGAAAATAAATGAAAGTAAAAGCTGGTTCTCTGAAAGGATAAACAAAATTGATACACCACTAACGAGACGTATTTAGAAGAAGAGAAAGGAACCAGGTGAATCAAATTGGCAGTGAAGCTGGTAATATAACAACAGACATAGTAGAAATTCAAAATATAATTAGAGGATATGTTCAATACCTATATGCTAAGAAACAAGACAATCTGGATGAGATGGACAAATTCTTGGACACATATTATCTACCAAGATTGAGCCAGGAGTATATAGAAAGTCTGAATAGGCTCATAACAAGCCAGGAGATTGAACCAGTAATAAATAATCTCCCAGCAAAAAAATCCCTGGTCCTAATGGATTCACCTCTGAATTCTACAAAACTTTCATAGAAGAGTTAATCCCCATTCTGCTCAAGTTATTTCTAAAGATTGAAAAGGGTGAATCTCTCCCTAATTTATTCTATGAAGCCTCTATCACCCTTATCCTTAAAACAGATAAGGACAGGACAAGGAAGTAAAACTATAGACAAAATATCTCTGATGAATATAGATGCAAAGATTCTCAACAAGATACTAGCAAATTGTTTCCAATAACTTATAAAAAGAGATCATACACCATGATCAGGTAGGCTTTATTCCAGGAATGCTATGTTGATTCAACATAAGCAAAACCATAAATGTAATACACCATATTAACAGGAATAAAGAAAAAAATATGGTCATATCAATTGATACAGAAAAAGCATTTGATAAGATACAACATCCCTTCATGATCAAGACTCTTTCTCTTTAATTAAATTGGCATACCAGGGCCATTTCTCAACAAAATAAAAGCCATCTATTAAAAACCCATAGCGAACATCATCCTAAATGGAGAAAAACTGAAAGCTTTCCCACTAAACATGGGAACAAGACAAGGATGCCCACTTTCTCCACTCCCTTTTTACATAGTACTGGAAGTCCTCACCAACGCAATCAGTAAAGGGGAAAAATAAAAGGCATTTGAATAGGAAAAGAAGAGGTGAAACTCTGTCTATTCGCAGATGATATGATTGTATACATAGAAGACCCAATGGTCTCCATGAAAAAATTACTGGAAGTAATACAGGATTACAGTAAAGTTGCAGAATATAAAATCAATATAGAGAAATTGATATCATTTCTATATACGAATAACAGGCAGACTGAGATAGAACTGAAAAAAGTTACTCCATTTACCATAGCCACCAAAAGTATAAGACATTTAGGAATAAATCTAACCAAAAATGTTAAAGACCTCCACAAGGAAAACTATGAGAAGCTAAAAAGAAATTGAAAATGACGCAAAAAAGTGGAAGGACATTGCATGTTTCTATATTGGAAGAATTAATATAATCACAATGGCAATTCTACTCAAATTAATCTACATATATAATGCAATGCCAATCAATGTACCAGACACATTCTTCACAGATCTAGAAAAGGCAATCAGAAAATTAGTCTGGAATCATAAAAGACCGCATATTGCCAAAGGAATTCTACACAAGAAGATTGGAGTGAGTGGCATCTCACTGGAAAAATATACTACAGAGCTTTGGCAATCAAAACAGCATGGTACTGGCACAGGAACAGACACATAGACCAATGGAACAGAATAGAGTTTCTAGAAATAACTTCCCATTCATTCAGTCAACTGATTTTTGACAAGGGGTACCAATCAATCCAGTGGGAAAAGGAAAACCTCTTCAGCAAATGGTGCTGGAAAAAATGGATTTACACCTGCAGAAAGATCAATCTGAACCCCTACTTCTCACCTTTGACAATAATGAAGTCAAGGTGGGTCAAGGATCTAAATCTAAGACCTCAAACTATAAAACTGCTCCTGGAAAACACTGGGGAAACTCTGGGAGACATTGGTGTAGAAAAAGACTTCTTAAATAAGACCCCAAAGCACAGTTGATAATCCCCAAAATAGAGAAGTGGGATTACATCAGACTAATAAGTTTCTGTGTGGCAAAAGACGCAGTAATTAGTGTGAATCAACAGCTCTCAGAATGAAAAAAATATTTGTGTTAATTATGCATCAGATAAGGGACAGATAACCAGAATACACAAGGAACTCAAGCCCGGCATGAGCTTTAAGCCACCAGGTCCAGAACGCAAACCACGGTCAACTACATGGGAGTTCAGTGACAAAGCCATTATGCTAACTGCTGGTCCCAATGATGACCCAATTCTATCAGTTGGAACATAAAAGAGATAATGAACTACAGGAGATTAGAAATTCCTTCCATTATATGAAAGAAGAAATGGGCACGCTAAGAAAGAATTAGATGGAACTATTAGAGGTGAAGTCTGCAATACAGGAAATCAAAAACTCTCTCAAAAGTATCGAAAGTCAATTAGACCATGCTGTAGATTAAATCTCTGATGTAGAAGATAAAACCTCTGACTTAGAGAAAACTACCAAAAAGACAGAGAAAATAACAACAACAACAAAATGAGGATAACATATGAGAAATATTAAATTCCATTAGACGTCCTAACATCTGAATAATTTGTATTTCAAAAAGGTGAAAAAACTAATAAGGTCATGGAAAATCTATTTCATGAAATCCTGAAAGAAAATTTCCCAAGTCTAGAGAGTCACTCAAACATCCAGACCCAAGACATACAAAGGAACCCAAATAGACTCAACCCCAGAAGATCTTCTCCAAGGTACATCTTAGCCAGATTGACCAACACCACAGATAAAGACATGATACTAAAGCTGGCAAGAGAGAAACGACAAGTGACTTGCAAAGGTCATCCCATCAGGCTAACACCAGATCTCTCAATGGAAACAATGCAAGCAAGAATGAGAAGGTGTATTGAAAGTGTTAAGAGAGAAACAATTTCAACCAAGATTATTATATACTGCAAGGTTATCCTTAATATGGAAAAAAATATTAAAATCTTCTCAGACAAACCAAATCTGAAAGAATTTGCTGACACCAGGCCAGCCCTTCAAGAAAACCTGAAGAAAGTATTGTTTCAGGAAAACTAAAGAAGTAACAGAGAGAGAAGATTCCTCATGGCTCCTGTGAACTAGATATTTCAGGGGACAGGAGAAATGAAGATTTTCTACTCATAATTTAGCCTCCAGCAAGCAAAGCTAGCGTGGCAGGAGAGTTGAGCCCTTCCTTCAGAAGATTCCTCATGGCTCCTGGGAACTAGATATTTCAGGGGACAGGAGAAATGAAGATTTTCTACTTATAATTTAGCCTCCAGCAAGCAAAGCTAGCGTGCGATCACAACAGAACAGCAAACAGATTCTAGAACACCTCTGTCTGCTTGCTCCTGAACATTGAGGCTTAACTTCAAGAATTTGAAAGAAACACCCCATCCATCAGATGACAAGAAATCACCGCCGGATCATGATAAATATGGGAAAATGAGAAAATACCTCTCCTCCAAGGGAAAAAAGTAACTCTCCTTCATCCACAAGCAGTTCGGTGAAAGTCATGGAAATGCCTGATAAGGAATTTAGAGCATTCATAATGTCAAAGCTAACAGAGATGGAAGAAAAGAGAGATAATGAACTGCTCAAGAGAAAGGAGAAAGAAGTTGACGAGTTCCAGGAGATGAGGAAATTCTTGCAAGATCTAAAAGAGGAATTACACACTTTACAAAAGACTCAAACAGAACTGCTAGAGATGAAGTCTATAATACAAGAAGTCAAAATCTCCCTTGAAAGTATTAAAAGCAGACTAGATCATTCAGAAAATAGAATCTCAGATGTAGAAGAGAAAATGGCTGGCTTAGAAAAATCCACCACGAAGACTGAGAAAATGGCCCAAAAATTTGAGAATGATATGCGAGAAGTACTGGATACCATCAAACGTCCAAATATCTGGATAATTGGCATTCCAGAAGGTGAAGAGACCCATAAGGGCATTGATAATCTATTCCATGAAATCCTGCAAGAAAACTTTCCAAACCTAGAGAGGCATTCGAAGATCCAGTCCCAGGAAATACAAAGGACCCCAAATGGAATCAACCCAAGAAGATCTTCTCCAAGACACATTATAGTCAGGTTGACCAAAACCACAGACAAAGACAAGATACTAAGATTGGCAAGAGAAAAACATCAAGTTACCTACAAAGGACATCCCATTAGGCTAACAGCAGATCTCTCTTCGGAAACAATGCGAGCGAGAAGAGAATGGGAAAATATATTCAAAGTGTTACGAGAGAAGCAATTTCAGCCAAGGATACTGTACCCGGCAAGATTGTCTTTCAGGTGGGAAGAAAAGACAAGAACATTCTCAGATAAACAAAACCTGAAAGAATTTACCAGCACCAGACCAGATCTCCAAGAAGTTCTCAAGGGTGTGCTGTATCAAGAAAATTAAACACAGACACATGGAAATAAGAGTCAAAAAACTATGAAAGTGGCCAACTTAATCATAGGGACAAATCTGGAGTTGAATATTATATTCAGGAATTTAATCAGGAAAATTGAACCAGAACAGAAGATAAAAGTACATGAGACTGATAGGTTCATGCACCTACCATTTGAACAGAATCCTAACTTGTTTCCTGGCTTTAAGCAAAGTTCCTTGGTACTTCTTTGAGTTAAGTTAAAACTGGTTTTCTTAGTAGTAATGAGTGAACTCACCATTGAAAGTAGATTATGTAGGAAATTGTGTGATCAATGCAACGTGGGTGGGAAGGGAATGAAGGACAATTGTAGACACCAGAGGTGGTGTGAGAGGAGGGTGGGAAGGGACAGAGGGTCAGAAAGAGGGGTAGAAGTAATTCTAGGAACTAGTAATGGAAAATTTTTTGTAATGTGCATGATTGAGTCACTATGCAGTGTGTACTGGATGGGAGATTGCATTTTGTATGCTGTGATGAAGCTTAGGGAAGGAATGTAAATTGAGTTACAAAAAAAAAAGTTTCAGGAAAAAAATATATATCTATTCAATGACTGCAGTAGGATATGTAGCCACAGCTAGGTGCTACTTTATAGGATGCGTAAAGTAAGACTTGTGTTCATGGAAATGTATGTATCACCTGTGTTTGCTATGAGGGTATTTGGATTGGTTAGGGTCTTTGGTGATACAATAATTGAGGAGAAAACAGTATAGAAAGCAAACATAGATACCAGAGACAGTGTGGGAGGAGAGTGGGAGATGGCAGAGGTTAAGAGATAGGGAATCAAGGATGGGGGGGAAAAAAAGCAAAACATACAGAAGACAAGAAATGGAAGATCATTTGCTGACAATAACATGTTTGTTGATGTGCTTAATTGAGACAATATATAGTGTACTCTGGATGGAAAATCTCATTTTGTATGCTGTAATGATGTTCAGTGAATGAATGCAAATAAATAAATTGAAAGAAAAATTTAAAAAAAAGAAGTAACAGAGAGAAACAAAGGAATAAATGGCAAATAAGATAATGGACAACTTAAACTTCGAGACAGGTCCAGTAACATCGATAATAACATTGAATGTTAATGGATTAAATTCTACAAGAGACTCGGACTGGCTGAATGGATTAAAAAACAAAAACCTTCTATCTGCCGCCTAGAGGAAACCCACTTCATGGATAAATACGTACATAGACTGAAAGTGAAGGGTTGGAAAAGATGTTCCATGCAAATGGAAACCAAAAACGAGCTGGAGTCACAATACTAATCTCTGAAAAAATAGGCTTTAAAACAAAACTGCTCCAAGAGACAAAAAGGGAACTATATTGTAGTAAAAGAGTCAATTGATCAAGAAGATATAATGCCTATAAATATCTATGTGCCTAACACAGGAGGACCTAAATATATGAAGGAAAGACTGTTAGATCTAAAAGGGGAGATAGATTGCAACACACTAATTGTTGGAGACCTCGACACTGCACTATCCTCTATGGACAGATTATCTAGACAAAAAAATTGGTAAGGAGATAAAGGATCTAAATATACCATCAATCAAATGAACTTAACAGACATCTATAGAACTTTCCATCCAAAAACTGCAACACACATTTTTTTCTCACCCACACATAGAAACTTCTCAAAGATTAAGCACATCATAGGGCACAAAGCAAGCCTCTACAGATTCAAAGGCATGGAAGGTACATCCAGCATCTTCTGTGACCATGATGGAATTAAACTTGAGTTGAATTTCAAGAGAAATCCTCAAAAATACCCAAATACATGGAAACTAAATAAACTACTCCTGAATGACTCGACTACTACCAAAGAAATAAAGACTGAAATCAAAAGATTCATGGAAGCCAATGACAATGAGGACATGAGATTCCATTATCTTGGGACACTGCTAAAGCAGTCATAAGAGGGAAGGTCATAGCAATTAGTGCACATAAGAGGAAGATGGAAAGAAGGCAAATGGATCACCTAACATCATGCCTCAGAGTATTGAAAAAGAAAGAGCAATAAAATCCAAAAAAACTCCAGCAGAAAGGAAATAATAAAGATCCGAGCAAAAATAAATGAAATAGAAGATAAACGAACTATATAGAAAATAAATTAAAGTAAAAACTGGTTCTTTGAAAAGATAAACAAAATTGATACACCACTAGTGAGACTCATTAAGAAGAAGAGAGAAAGGAACCAGGTGAATCAGATCTGTAATGAAGCAGGCAAAATAACAATAGACATAGTAGAAATACAAAACTAATATTAAAAAAAAAGATAAGTGCTCACGGGGGTGTGGTGAAAAGGGAACTCTCTTACCCTGCTGGTGGGAATGTAAATTGGTCCATCCACTGTGGAGAACAATTTGGAGATTCCTTAAAAATCTACAAATAGAACTACCATATGATTCAGCAATCCCACTCCTTGGTATCTACTCGAAGAACAGAAGAATACTTAATAGGAAAAGTGTTTGCACATAGATGTTTGTTGCGGCACTATTCACAATTGCTAAGTCATGGAAACAACCCATATGCCCATAAACAGATGAATGGATTGAAAAACTGTGGCACATATACTCTATGGAATACTATTCAGCCATAAAAAAAAACAACAACGAAACCCTGGCTTTTGACAAGAAGGGGATGAATATGAAAAATGTACTGCTGAGTGAAGCAAGCCTGGCTATGAAGGAGAGGCATTTTATGTCCCCACTTAATTTATACCGAGTGTCCACACTCTATGACTGAAACTAATTGACTAAAGGATATAGAAACACAGTATATAGATGTAAATACCAGATATAATGTGTGTGAAAGAGGAGGGTCTGAGGAAGGACATTTAGAAGAAAAATAGGGAGGCAAAGCATTAATGGAACAAAGAAATGTGGTATTATCTGTTGAAGATATTTTGTAGTTTTATCAACTCTTCTAGGGAGAAATGTTCACCTCTTGAAATATCCATGTTGTAAGCCAAATAATAATGTGATTGAATGTATAAATGAAAATGAAATAAAAGAATTGTGGCATATATACACTATGGACTACTACTCAGCCATGGAAAACAATGTGTCCTTGGCATTTGATAGACTATAAATGAATAAGGAAGATTTAATGCTAAGCGAAACAAGCCAGACTATGAAAGAGAGGCATCATATGTCCCCACTTAATATATATCAACAGTCTGTATTCTATGACAATAAACTAAAAGATTCAATGGTATAAAAGTGAATACTATAGATGGTCTGGGAGGAAGGTGGCCAATGTGGGGTTGGGAGGGAGTAATCAAAGAAAAAAAAAGCAAAGCATTCATGGGACAGAAGGAAATTTGTCTTTTGATGATAATGTGTATAGTAAATTACTTTGAGCTAATATGCTGCAAAGATTCATTCTGTATGCTCTGGAGATGTACAGTGATTACATTTTTTTAAAATAAGAAAATAAAGTACAAAATAGAGAGAAAAATTATATAAAAATGTGTGATACTGAATATTTTTCTGCTACTTCTTATGACAAATTTAATTATGAATATATTGTATGTATCCCTATAGCCCTCATAGACAAAAACTTCTTATCTGAGTCTTAGTTGAATGCCTTGATCATATCAGAATGTTAGTTGATGGGAGGCCTGTATGGAGCTGTTTTATGGTCATCTCCTGCCTACTTCTCTTACTTCTTCTGTGAGGCTGTCATGAGAGAGTTTCTCATCACTTCCTGGGTTATGAAGACATATGAAGCTTTCTATCCCACTCCTGTAACAATAGAGTTACAGACTATAAACCACTTAGATCCAGTCTAGACTTGGTTCCTCAGCACTGGGATATCTCACAACTCAGGTTGTAGTCATATGGACTCTTTTCTTTTGGTTTCTTCATTTTTGGTGGGTGGGAAGACCATAAGTTTCTGGCACCTTTGATTACTCTTTTTTTTTCTATCTATGTACGTAATAAACTTTGTAAATCTATGACTTAATGCTAAGCAAAGCAAGCCAGACTATGAAGGAGAGACATTTTATGTCTCCATTTAATATACACCAAATGTTCACACCCTAGTAGAAACTGAAAGATAGAAGGTATAATAGCAGGGAGGGCAACTGTAGATAACAGAAGTAGTATAGAAGGGGAGTGAGTAGCATGGGTTGGGAGGGAGGGGATGAGGGGGGAAAGCATTTAGCAGAAACATGAATGAGACAAAAAGACAGAAAGTGAGAAATCACCCCTCAGTGGGGGGTGGTCACGCTGTGTTCCCTTCTCCTCCATTATCCTCTCGGGATTTCTGACATGCAAGCATATATGCCCAGCATGAGTTTCAACCCACCTGGTCCAGGACTTGAACTGCTATCAACTACGTGGGAGTCCAGCAATGCCACTATTATGTCATCTGTTGGTTCCCATGCCTTTATACCTTCCAGACTTTCAGTTAGTGCTATGGAGTGCCTACATTCAGCATATATTGAGTGGAGACACAATTTCCTCTTTCAGTCTGGTTTGCTTCTTTTAGCAGTAAATCTTCCATATTTACCTACTTTTTAAATCAAATGACAGAGTCTCTTTTTTATTGCTGAGTAGTATTCTTTAGTGTAATATATGGTACATTTTTTCAATCCATTAATCTGTTGGTGGACATTTGGATTGATTCCATGTCTTAGCAATTACAAATAATTCTGCAATAGAGACCAGCAGTCAACGTAATAGCTATGTTGCTGGACTCCCACGTAGTTGACCGCGGTTCAAGTCCTGGAACTGGTGGCTTAAGCTCACTCTGGGCATGTGTGCGTGAGGGCCCAGGGTCCCAAGAGGAGAATGGAGGAGAAGGGATTGTGGCATGGCCATTCCCCCTGGGGGGTGATTTCTCACTTTCTGTCTCTGTCTCTGTCTTTCTGGCAAGCACACACACCCTTATAGCAAAAAACCCTCCAAAAATATAATAATTGTGCAATAAATATGGATGTGCAAGAGTTTATCTGACTGTTTTCCTATCCTTTGAGTACAGACTCAGTAGTGGAATTGCTGGATCATATGGTAGTGCTGTTTGTAGGTCTTTTTTTTTTTGTATTTTTTTTTCAATTTATTTATTTGCATTCATTCTCTGAACATCATTACAGCATACAAAATGAGATTTTCCATCCAAAGTACACTATATATTGTCTCAATCAAGCACATCAACAAACATGTTATTGTCAGCAAATGATCTTCCATTTCTTGTCTTCTGTATGTTTTGCTTTTTTCCCCCCATCCTAGATTCTCTATCTCTTACCCTCTGCCATGTCCCACTCTCCTCCCACAGTCTCTGGTAACTATGTTTGCTTTCTGTACTGTTTTCTCCTCACATTTTATTGTAACGCCAAAGACCCTAATCAATCCAAATACCCTCATAGCAAACACAGGTGATACCCACATTTCCATGAACACAAGTCTTACTTTACGCATCCTATAAAGTAGCACCTAGCTGTGGCTACATATCCTACTGCAGTCATTGAATAGATATATATTTTTTTTCTGAAACTTTTTTTTTTGTAACTCAATTTACATTCCTTCCCTAAGCTTCATCACAGCATACAAAATGCAATCTCCCATCCAGTACACACTGCATAGTGACTCAATCATGCACATTACAAAAAATTTTCCATTACTAGTTCCTAGAATTACTTCCACCCCTCTTTCTGACCCTCTGTCCCTTCCCACCCTCCTCTCACACCACCTCCGGTGTCTACAATTGTCCTTCATTCCCTTCCCACCCACGTTGCATTGATCACACAATTTCCTACATAATCTAACTACTTTCAATGGTGAGTTCACTCATTACTACTAAGAAAACCAGTTTTAACTTAACTCAAAGAAATGCCAAGGAACTTTGCTTAAAGCCAGGAAACAAGTTAGGATTCTGTTCAAATGGAAGGTGCATGAACCTATCAGTCTCATGTACTTTTATCTTCTGTTCTGGTTCAATTTTCCTGATTAAATTCTGGGATATAGTATTCAACTCCAGACTTGTCCCTCTGATTAAGTTGGCCACTTTCATAGTTTTTTGACTCTTATTTCCATGTGTCTGTGTTTAATTTTCTTGATACAGCACACCCTTGAGAACTTCTTGGAGATCTTGTCTGTTGCTGGTAAATTCTTTCAGGTTTTGTTTATCTGAGAATGTTCTTGTCTTTTCTTCCCACCTGAAAGATAATCTTGCCGGGTACAGTATTCTTGGCTGAAATTGCTTCTCTCGTAACACTTTGAATATATTTTCCCATTCTCTCCTTGTTCGCATTGTTTCCGATGAGAGATCTGCTGTTAGCCTGATAGGATGTTCTTTGTAGGTAACTTGATGTTTCTCTCTTGCCAATATTAGTATCTTGTCTTTGTCTGCGGTTTTGGTCAACCTGGCTATAATGTGTCTTGGAGAAGATCTTCTTGGGTTGATTCTATATGGGGTCCTTTGTATTTCCTGAGACTGGATCTTCGAATGCCTCTCTAGGTTTGGAAAGTTTTCTTGCAGCATTTCATGGAATAGATTATCAATGCCCTTATGGGTCTCTTCACCTTCTGGAATGCCAATTATCCGGATATTTGGACGTTTGATGGTATCCAGTACTTCTCGCATATCATTCTCAAATTTTTGAGCCATTTTCTCAGTCTTCGTGGTGGACTTTTCTAAGCCAGCCATTTTCTCTTCTACATCTGAGATTCTATTTTCTGAATGATCTAGTCTGCTTTTAATACTTTCAAGGGAGATTTTGACTTCTTGTATTATAGACTTCATCTCTAGCAGTTCCATTTGAGTCTTTTGTAAAGTGTGTAATTCCTCTTTTAGATCTTGCAAGAATTTCCTCATCTCCTGGAACTCGGCAACTTCTTTCTCCTTTCTCTTTAGCAGTTCATTATCTCTCTTTTCTTCCATCTCTGTTAGCTTCGACATTACGAATGTTCTAAATTCCTTATCAGACATTTCCATGACTTTCACCGAACTGCTTGTGGATGAAGGAGAGTTACTTTTTTCCCTTGGAGGAGAGGTATTTTCTCGTTTTCCCATATTTCTCGTGATCCGACGGTGATTTCTTGTCATGTGATGAATGGCGTGTTTCTTTCAAATTCTTGAAGTTAAGCCTCAATGTTCAGGAGCAAGCAGACAGAGGTGTTCTAGAATCTGATTGCCGTTCTGTTGTGATCGCACACTAGCTTTGCTTGCTGGAGGCTGAATTATGAGTAGAAAATCTTCATTTCTCCTGTGCCCTGAAATATCTAGTTCCCAGTTTCCATGAGGAATCTTCTCAGAGAATGGCTCAACTCTCCTGCCACACTAGCTTTGCTTGCTGGAGGCTGAATTATGAGTAGAAAATCTTCATTTCTCCTGTGCCCTGAAATAACTAGTTCCCAGTTTCCATGAGGAATCTTCTCAGAGAATGGCTCAACTCTCCTGCCACACTAGCTTTGCTTGCTGGAGGCTGAATTATGAGTAGAAAATCTTCATTTCTCCTGTGCCCTGAAATATCTAGTTCCCAGTTTCCATGAGGAATCTTCTCAGAGAATGGCTCAACTCCCTATTTGTAGGTCTTTGAGGAATGTCCATATTGTTCTCCAGTGTCTGTACATATTCACATTTCCACCAACAGTGTCAGAAAGTTCCCTTTTCTCCACAACCTCACTAATAATTAACATTCTTTATTTTTGAAATCTTTGCCATTCTGAGAGTGGTTAGATGATATTTTATTGTGTTTTTAATTTGTATCTCCTTTATAATAAGGGACATTGAACTTTTTTTCACATGCTTTTTGGTTGTTGATATGTCTTCCTTGGAGAGTTTTTTTTGTTTTTTGTTTTTTTTTTTCATCTCTTGCCCATCTTTTAATAGGTTGGTCATTTTTGTTTTTGAAGGGGAGGCTGTTTGAGTTCCCTGTATATGCAGGTTATCAGTCCCTTATCTAAGGCATAGCTTGCAAATATATTCATCCATTCTGAGGATTGTCAATTATCTATAATTATTGTTTCTGTTGCTGTGCAGAAACTTTTTAATCTGATGTAATTCCACTTTATTTTTTGGATTATTGCTTGTGCTTTGGGAGTCTTATTTAAGAAGTCTTTGCCTTGGGGGCCAGCAGGTGGCATGGTGATTGGGGCAATGGATTCCCACATGATAAACTACGGTTTGAGTCCCAGACCTGGCAGCTTGCTTTCTCACTTTCCCTCCCTCACGTGTTCTCTCTCTTTCTGTCCCTCTCAGGTCAAATTCAAATAAATGAATAAATGAATAAATAAATAAAGTTAAATAAAATAATTCATTTAAAAAAATTTTTAAAAAGAAGTCTTTGTCGGGACCAGCAGTTAGCCTAATGGCTATGTCGCTGGACTCCCATGTAGTTGACCACAGTTCGTGTCCCGGACCCAGTGGCTTAAAACTCACACTGGGCGTGTGTGTGTGCGTGCCCAAGATCCCGAGAGGAGAATGGAGGAGAAGGGATTGTGGTGCGGCCATCCCCCCGGGGGGTGATTTCTCACTTTCTGTCTCTCTGTCTCTCTCTGGCTTTCTGGCAAGCACACACGCTCTAAAAAAAAAAAAAAGAAAGATAAAAGAAAAGAAAAAGAAAGAAAGAAAGAAGTCTTTGTCTATTCCATTGTCTCCAAGAGTTTTCCCTAGGTTTTCCACCAGTAGCTTTGTAGATTGAGGTCTTAAGTTAAATCTTTGATCTACTTTGGAACCAACAGTTGGGGTTATGGCTATGTCGCTAGACTTCCATGTAGTTGACCACGGTTTGAGTCTCGGACCCAGTGACTTAAACTCATGCCAGGCACGTGTGCGTGTGTGTCCAAGATCCTGAAAATAAAATGGAGGAGAAGGGATTGTGGAGTGACCAACCCCACTGGGGGTGATTTCTCACTTTCTTTCTTTCTGTCTCTACCTTTCTGGCGAGTACACACGTCCTATAGCAAAAATCTATCCCCCTCCCAAAAAAAAAAAAAAAAAAAAAAAAAAAAAAAAAAAAAAAAAAAAAAAACTTTGTTCCACTTTGAGCTGATTTTTGTAATGATGAGAGAAAGGTGTCCAGTTTAATCTTTCTGGAGGTTGATACCCATTTATTCCACCATCATTTGCTTAAGAAGTTTCCTTTTCCTCACTAGATTGTCTGGTACATTTGTCAAAATTAGTTGGCGGTAAGTTTTGGGGTTTGTTTCTGAGATATCTATTCTATTACATTGGTCTGCATGCCTGTTCTTATGCCAGTACCGTGCACTTTTGATTGTCATAGCTTTGTAACCTACTATGGGATCAGGGAGTGAAATACCTCCTAATCTACTCTCTTCTTGCATAGAATTGCTTTGGCAATATAGTGTCTTTTATGATTCAAGACAAATTTTATATTTTTTTTCTAAATCTGTCAAGATTGTCTCAAGTAATTTGACTGAGATTGCATTAAATATGTAGATTAATTTGGGAAGAATTGCTATTTTGATTATATTAATTCTTCCATACCAGGAAACTGGGATATCCTTCCACTTTTCTGTGTCATTTTAAATTTATTTTTTAGATTTTCTTAGTTTACTTTGTAGAAGTCTTTGATTTCTTTGGGTAGGTTTATTCATAGATATCTTTTACTTTTTGTGGAATTGTGAATAGGCATTTATTTGTTGAATTCTACATCAGTCTTTTTTTGTTAGTATATAGAAATGTATAGAATTGTATGTGTTGTTTTTGTATCCTGAAACATTACTGTATTCCTTTATTACTTCTAGGTGATATTTTTCTGTAGGTTCTTCTGAGTTTTCTATGTACATAATCATGTCGTTTGCAAAAGGAGATGAATTCACTTCCTCTTTTCCTATTTGAATACTTTTTATTACATTCTCTATTCTGATTGCATTGGCTAGGACTTGAAGACCTATGTTAAAAAAGAGTGGAGAGACAAAGGGCAGGATAATCATAAGTGTCTCCATCTTGTAATGTGTTGCACTTTTCTTGGTCTACCATCAATGCTGAGAAGTGCTCAGTCAGTGTTCCTCTCTCTCCATACTCAAGAAGCTAGAAAAAGAGGGGGTAATCGTAGGCATCTCCATCTCAGACATATGCAGCCATTTTTTGGGCCCAGCATAACTGCTGAAAAGTGGCCAGCCAGTGATCTTCTCCTTACAAATACCAGGAGACAGAATAAGATAGGGTAATCACAGGCATCTTCATCTCAGTTGTGTGTTACCCTTCTTTTGGCTGAAGATCACTGCTGAGAAGTGGCCAGTCAGTTCCCCTCTCCTTCCACACCCCAGAAGTCAGAAAAGAAAAGGGTAATTATAAGCTTCTCCATCTCAGATGTGTGCTGCCCTTTTCTGGGCTCAGCATCACTGCTAAAAAGCATCCAGCCAGTGCCCATCTACTTTGAGATCCCAGAAGTTAGAAAAGGACAGGGTAATGAAAGACATCTCCATCTCAGGTGTGTGCTGCCCTTGTCTGAGCCCAGCATCACTGCTGAGAAGTAGACAGTCAGTGCCCCTCTCCTTCCAGATCCCAGAATTGAGAAAAGGTAGGGAAAACCTCTCTCTTTCCTCTTAGTTCCTTTTTTTTCCAATTATTTTTTCATAAAGAAAACAACAATTTTCTTTTTCTGGGCCTTTCTCTTGCTAATTTTCCTCTTGTTTCCCCATGTAGGACAGGGCAATCAAAAAAAAAAAATTTCTATCTCAGGCATATGCTGCCCTTTTCTGGGTCCATCATCTGTGCTGAGAAGGGATCAGCAAGTGCCCCTCTACTTTCTGATCCCAGAAGCTAGAAAAGGACAGTGTAATCACAGGCATATCCATCTTAAGAATGCACTGCTCTTTTCTGGGCCAGCATCACTGCTGAGAAGCCCCCAACCAGTGTCCCTCCTTCCAGACCTCAGAAGCTAGAAAATGAAGAGAAAACTATCTTTCCTCTTATTTTCTCTCTTTTATAACTTTTTTAAAAGAAAATGACAATTTTTCTCCTGAATCTTTCTCTTGTTAATTTTCCTCTCCTCCCCCCATATAGGATAGGGTAATTGTAAGCATCTCCATCTCAGGTGCATGCCACCCTTTTTTCCCCGCATCACTAATGAGAAGCACCCAGCCAGTGCTCCTCTCTTCCTGACCCCAGAAGATAGAAAAGGACAGGGTAATCAAATGTATCTCCATCTCAGGAGTGTGCTCCCATTTTCTGGACCCAGCATCACAGTTATAATCACCCAACCAGTGGCCCTCTCCTTCCAGACACCAGAAATTAGAAGAGGACAGGATAAATGCATGCATCTCTGTCTCAGGCATAAACTACCCTTTTCTGGGCTGAGAATCACTGCTAAGAAGTATCCAGCCAGCATCCCTCTCATTCAGCCTCAGAAGCTAGAAAAAGTCAGGGTAATCTCAGGCATCTCTATCTAAGGTGTGTGCTGCAATTTTCTGGGCCTAGCATCACCATAGAGAAGTGCCCTGCCATTGTTCCTCTCCTTGTCCAGACCCCAGAATCTATAAAAGGACAGGGTAATCTCAGGCATCTAAATCTCAGGCATGTGCTGCTTTTTCCTGGGCCCAGCATCACTGCTTAGAAGTTCCCAGCCAGCGACCTCTCCTTACAAACTCCAGAAGCTAGAAAAGGGCAGGGTCATTGCAGGCATTTCCATCTCAGGCATGTGCTACCTTATTCTGGCCCCAGCCTCACTGCTTATAGGTGCCCAGCCAGAGTGTCTCATCTTCCATACCTCAGAAGCTAGAAAGTGTAGGTAAAATTTCTCTCTTTCCTCTCATTTTCTGTCTTTTCAAACTTTTTTAAAAAGAAAAAAAAAAACAATTTTCCCCCAGTGCCTTTCTCTTGCTAAATTTCCCCTCCCCAAACATAGGACAGGATAATCATAAGCATCTCCATTTCAGGCATGTGCTGCCTTTTTCTGGACCCATAATCACTGCTGAAAAATGCCCAGTGATCCTCTCCTTACAGATCCCAGATGCTATAAAAGAAAAGGGTAATCATAGGCATCCCTATCTTCAGTGTGTGCTGCCCTTTTCTGGGCTCATCATCATTGCTCAGAAGTACTCAGTCAGTTCCCCTCTCCTTCCAGATCCCAGAAGCTATAAAAGGTAAGAAAAATCTCTTTCTTTTCTCTTATTCCTCTCTTTTATAACTTTTAAAAATAATTGTTTACTTATTGAATTCCACTTATTATTATTTTTAGTTTGACCAGACAGAGACAGAGAGAGAGAAATGGAAAGGGAAAAAGCAAGTTGCCAGATCCAGGACCATGCTCTACCATGTGGGAATCCAGGCCTTTAACTACCACACCACCTGCCAGCCTCAACTCCTTTCTAACTTTTTTAAAAGAAAAGAAGAATTTTTCCCCTGTATATTTCTCTTGCTAATTTTCCTCTCCTTCCACCACATAGGACAGTGTAATCATGGGCATCTCCATCTCAGCATGTATTGTCCTTTTCAGTATCCAGCATCACTGCTGAGAAGTGCCCAGCCAGTGCCCCTCTACTTCTAGACCCTAGAACCTAGAAAAACACGGGGTAATCACAGGCATCTCTATCTCAGGAATGTGCTGTGCTTTTCTGGGCCCAGTATCACTGCTGAGAAGTAACCAGTTTGTGTCGCTCTCCTTCCTAACCCCAGAAGGTAGAAAAGGACAGAGTAATCACAGGAATTTCCATCTGAGTCATGTTCTGCCCTTTTCTGGGCCCAGCATCACTGCTGAGAAGTGCCCAGGCATTTCCCTGCTCATTCTGAACCCAAGAAACTAGAAAAGGACAGGGTCATTGCAGGCATTTCAATTTCAGATGTGTGCTGCCCTTTTGTAAGCCCAGCATCACTGTTGAGAAGAACCCAGCCAGTGCCCTTCTCTTTCCAGACCCCTGAAGATAGAAAAGGACAGTATAATCCCAGGCATCTCCATCTCAGGAGATGCCCTTTTCTGGGCCCAGCATCACTGCTGAGAAGCACCCAGTGGTCCTCTCCTTCCAGACCTGAGCAGATACAAAAAGACAGAATAGTCACAGGCATCTCCATCTCATGTGTTTGCTGCCCTTTCCTGGGCCAAGCACCACAGCTGAGAAACACCAAGCCAGTGCCCCTTTCCTTACTGACTCCAGAATCTAGAAAAGGTAAGAAAGTCTCTCTCTTTCCTCTCACTTTCTCTCTTTTATAATTTTTTCAAAAGAAAACAATAATTTCCTTTCTCCTATGCTTTTCTCTTGCTAATTTTTCTCTTCTTCCCCCACATAGCAGAGGATAATCACAAGTTTCCCAATCTCAGGTGTGTGCTGCCCTTTCTGGGGCCAAATTTTGCTGCTGAGAATTGCCCAGTCAGTGCCCCTCTCCTTCCAGACCCCAGAACATAAAAAAAGTACATGATAATTATAAGTATCCCTAGCTCAGGCATGTCCTGTCTTTTTCTGTGCCCATTATTTCTGCTGAGAAGTATCCTGACAATGCCCTTCTCCTTCCAGACTCCAGAAGACTAAAAAGGACAGGATAATTACAGTCATCTCCATTTCAGGTGTGTCTGCCCTTTTCTGGGTCCAGCAACACAGCCTTGAAGTGCCCAGGGAAATTCACCTCTACTTCCAGATACCAGAAGCTACAAAAGGCAGAAAAAAATATCTAACTTTCCTCTTATTTTCTCTTTTCTAACTTGTTAAAAAAGAAAAGAACAATTTTGTTCCCCTCTACCTTTCTCTTGTTAATTTTCCTCTCATCATTCCACATAAGGCACAGTAATTGTAGGTATCTTGATCTCTGGTGTGTGCTGCTCTTCTCTGGCCCCCACGTCACTGCTGAGAGACTCTCAGCCAGTGCCCCTCTCCTTCCACACTCCAAGAGCTAGAAAAAGTAGGGAAAATCTCTCTCTTTTCTCTTTTTTACAACTTTTAAAGAAGAAAACAACATTTTCCCCCCCTGTGCCTTTATCTTGCTAATTTTCTTCTTCTCCCCACACATAGAACAGGGTGGTAGAATGCATCTCCATTTCAGACCTTTACTTTCCTTTTCTGGGCCCAGCATCACTACTGAGAAGCACCCAGCCAATGACTCTCTCCTTCAGGAATGCAGAAAAGGACAGGGTACTTACAGACATCTCCATCTCAGATGTGTGCTGCCCTTTTCTGGGCCCAACATCAATGCTGAGAATCACCAGTCAGTGCCCCCGCTCCTTCCAGGCCCAAGAATCTAGAAAAGGTAGGGGCAATCTCTTTTTCCTCTTATTTTCTCTCTTTTTTATCTTCTTATTTATTATTCATACATTAAATCACTATACATCATCTAGATTGTGAAGAGACTTTATTGAGCATGATACATACCTCAGTCCAGCCCACTTGAGACCACCATACACATCCTCGTCAACAGAAAATAAATCTTATCTATATTCCACAAGTGTCTTACCTCTCCATTTCTCCCCCAAATTTTCTATGCTCTTCCCTTTCCACACTGTCTCTAGTGTCCGTTACAATTTTTAATATTTTTATGTTCTCCAGTCTTTCAGTCTCTACCATATTAAAAAAGAAAACAACCACTTTCCCCCCGTGCCTTTCTCTTGCTAATTTTCCTGTTCTCTTCCATGCTCTTAGGACAGTGTAATCACAGACATCTCCATTTCAGGCATGTGCTGGCATTTTTGTACAGCATGTAAGTGTGCCACATAGTTTCCATTTTAAAATTTTATTTAGTTAATTATGTTTTGGTTTTCTCTTTTCTCTGTTTTTTTTTTTTTTTCTCTTCCTATTTCTGTTTCTTATTCTCTTCTTCTTTTATCCTACTTTCTCATTTTGCTTCTCAGCCTTCATCCACTGCCTAGACAGGTCTAGGTGCATAGTAGCCAAACAACTAACTATTCTGAGGCTTAGAGAAATCTTCACCCTTTGGGACCAGCAGATGGCATAATGGTTACATAACTGGACTCCGACATAGTTGACCATGGTTCAACACCTGGACTCAGCAACTTAAAACTCACATAGGGTGCATGTGTGGGCATGCCCAAAATCCCAAGAGGAGAGTGGAGGAGAAGGGATTGCAGTGTTGCCATCCACCCCGGGGAGGTGATTTCTCATTTTATGTCTCTCTATTTCTCCAGCAAGCACATGTGCCATATAGCAAAAACCTAAAAAAAAGAAAGAAAGAAAGAAAGAAAGAAAGAAAGAAAGAAAGAAAGAGAAAGAAAGAAAGAAATCTTCACTCTTCACTGAATCTTCCAAAAAAGATAGGGAAACTCCTCTTCATAAATCTGATCTGAAATTTCTACTTGTGGTTACCATGTTGCAAAACACCACAGAAGGGAGAATTTAGCACACAGAATTATTTCACAGTAAAGGGAAACATAAGAGCTCACAGTTATATAAAACTTTTCCAACAAATCAGCCAAAAGTGAATACATTACCAAATGACTAAAAATCAGAGAAGAGTCTCAAGGATAAGAGAACCAAGTAATATATCTCTGACTGGGGAACACAGTACCTTGTCTCCAAGTATAGAAAATTTAGAGGACATTACCAAAATGTCAGAAAAAGGATTCAGAATATTTATGGTGACAAAATATTGTGAGATGCAAGAGACAAGAGATATTGAACTCCAGGAGATGAGAAAGTCCTACCATGATATGAAAGAATAATTAGACACCATAAGAAGAATCAGACAGAACTATTAGAGATGAAAGCTGTAATACAGGAAATCAAAACTTCCCTTGAAAGTAGTAAAGGCATATTAGATCATGCAGAAGATCAAATCTCAGACATAAAAAACATAACCTCTAACCACCAAAATTACCAAAAAGGCTGTAAAAGACTTAAAAATTAGCAAAAATAAAATGATGTCCATATATGAGAAATACTAGGTACAGTTAAATGTCCATACATCTGAATAATTGGTATCCTAGAAGCTAAAGAAACTAATAAGGGAATTGATTATCTATTCCACAAACTCCTGGACGAAATCTTTCCATGTCTAGAAAAACAATCAAACATTTAGATCCAAGAAATACAAAAAACTCCAAATAGAATCAACCCAAGAAGATCCTCTCCATGGCACATCATAGCAGGATTGGCCAAAACCACAGACAAAGACAAGATACTAAGATTGGCAAGAGAGAAATGTCAAGTTACTTACAAAGGATATCCCACTAGGTTAACATTGGACCTCTCATTGGAAACAAAGCAAGCAAGGAAAGAATGGGGATATATATTCAAAGTGTTAATGAAAAACAATTTCAGCCAAGATTACTATACCTGACAAGATTATCCTTCATATGAGAAGAAAAGATAAAAACATTCTCAAATAAACAAAACCTGAATGCATTTACCAACTCCAGGCCAGCTCTTCAAGAAGTTCTGAAGGGTGTGATATACCTAAAAAAATGAAAGACAGACAGAAATAAGAGAACAAAAAACAATCAAGAATATGACAAACTCAATGGTAGGTACATGCCCATAAATATCAAAAATTATGTTGAATGTTAATGGTTTAAATTTTCCAGTCAAGATACAAAGACTGGTTGAATGGATAAAAAATCAGTAACCCTCCATCTGCTGCCTACAAGAAACCCATCTAATGGGTAAAGACATACATAGACTAAAAGCAAAGGTCCGGATAAAGATATTCCATGGAAACAGAAACCAAAAATAATGAGTCGCGATAGTGATTTCAGACAAAAACTGTAAGAAGAGACAAAGATAATCAGAGGCTCTCACTACAATGTTACCTATGGGCTGAAAACAACCAGAGAATAACCACTTAAGTTTTTGGAATTATTAAAAGAAATTGCCACTGATATTTTGAGCGACTTATTGGAAAACAATGTGCTGAAGTAGAAGGAAGAATAAAAGAAAAAAATTATGACGCAAAAGCTGAAGACAAGCCCAGGGTTGTGGTGGATACTGTGTGAGACAAACACCATGAAGCAAGTCAAAGTTTATCCAAATCTTCTTTATGGTGTCCACCAGGAGAGCTTCTCCAGAGAGGATGCTGAATCAGCACAACCTACAGATATCCTGAAGCTTTGTTCTTAAGAGGAATCTTTGAAACTTCATGAAGAAAGGACTGAAGAGATCTATCCCATAAAGGAGCAGGAGGAGCACACTTGTTTTGTTCTCATCATATACAACAATTTGACCATCTTCCTTTGAGCAATGGGGCTGACCATGACATCACAGAAATGAAGGGTCTACTTGAGGGCCTAGACTATGGTGTAGATGTGAAAAAGAAACTTTTGACCATGGACATGGAGTCAGAGTGGTAGGATTGTGCTGCCCAATCAGAGCATGAGTCTTCAAATAACACATTCTTGGTATTCATGTAATATGGAATTCTAGAAGGAATCTGTGAACTATCCATAGTAAAGAAACACCAGATGTGCTGCCTTGTAAAATTTAATGGATATTAAATAACCACAACTGCCACAGCCTGAAGGAAAAACCCAAAGTCGTCATTGTCCAGGCTTATAGAGATGAAAATCATGAGGAACTGTGGGTCAGAGACACTCCAGCAGCCATGTCAGATAGCTCTGCATAGTCATCTGAGGACTTAGAGGAAGATGCTATTTGCAAGACCCACGTGGAGGACTTGATTGCCTTCTACTCTTAAACCCCACATAATGTATCCTGGAGAAATGTCACATGTGGCTTTCTCTGTATTACACAACTCATCACATGTTTCCAAAGTATTCTTGGTGCTGTCACTAAGAAGAAGTATTTTGGAAGGTACAGAAATCATTTGAAAGTCAAAATGTGAAAGTCCAGATGCCCACCATTGAATGAATATCAATGACAAGATATTTTCACCTCTTTTCTGGCAATTGAAGATCAAAAATATAGGTAGCCCAGTCCTCTTTTATCAAGAAGCACCTTTGTCAGTACAGAATGCATACTTAACCTTTTCAATAAAATGAAAATAAATTTAAAGAAAGAGAGACAAAGAAGGGCATTATATAATAGTAAAAGGGCTAATTCCTCAAGAAAATGTAACACTTATAAATGTCTATGCACTCAATTCAGGAGCACCCAGAAGGAAAGACTGCTACAACTAAAAGGAGAGATAAACTAATTGTTGGGGATCTCAGCACCCCATTATCTCCTTTAGACAGATAGACAAGACAAAAAATAAGCAAAGAGATTCAGGTCCTAAATGATAAAATAAATCAGATGAACTTGACAAACATCCATAGAACTTTACACCCAAAACCACAAAATGTACATTTTTCTCACTGCTGCATGGTACTTGCTTGATGATTGATCACATGACAGGGCACGAAACCCCCTTCACAGATTCAAAGTCATAAAAACTATATCCGGCATCTACTCCAATCATGATAGAATTAAACTTGATATCAGTTTCAGGAAAAATCCCTCAAAAATGCAAAAATACATGGAAACTAAATAACTTACTCCTGAATGTCTTCATGACTACCAAACAGATTAAGACTGAAATCAAAAGATTCATGGAAACAAACGAAAATGATTGCGTGAGTTTCCATAATCTATAAGACACTGAAAAAGGAGTCATAAGAGGGAACTTCACTGCAATTAGCGTGCATAAGAAAAAGATGGAAAGGGGGCAAATGGACAAAAGAACATCATGCCTCAGGGAATTGGAATAACAGCAATAAAAATAAAAATTCCCATAGAAAAGAAATAATCCATTCAAGCAGAAATAAATGAAATATAAAATAAAAGAACTATACGGAAAAGAGCAGAACAGCCCTTCTTCAAGAGACAGACAGCTCCATGGCTCCTGCGATCTAGCCATTTTGGGAGAAAGGAAGATGTCCCACTGATAACTGGGCCTCCAGCATACAAAACTTGCATGGTAGGAAGTCCCCTTTCAAGTCTCCTGTCTCTGTATCAGTCTTTGTCTCTCTATACCTCTGTCTCTGTCCTCTCTCTCTCTGTCATTTTAAATTTTTGCTTATTAGAATTTTTTAAGGTGAGGCATTTTACAGGGTGCTTTGGCCCCTCCTAGGCCTTTATCTTGTTAATAATCCCCTCTCCTCCTCCCAGAACAGCCCTTCTTCAAGAGACAGACAGCTCCATGGCTCCTGCGATCTAGCCATTTCTAATTTTTGCGTTCTATTGAAATTTTTTGAATATTAATTTTTCTTTTTTAGATTTATTTAAAAGTTTTTCTCTTCTTTTTCTCTGTCTCTTGTCTGGTTTTTGGCTGTTGTTGGTATTGTTTCTCTCTGCTTTCTTTTCTGCACATTCCTCGACCCTCAGATTGAACTTCCAAGTTTGGGAAGAAACCAACCATCCACCAGATGACTAGAAATCACTGCAGGACCACAAGAAATACGGCGAAGCAGGAAAATACCTCTCCCATAAGGGAAATGGATAGCTCCTCTTCATCCACACACAGTTCAATGGAAATTATGGAAATGTCTGATAAAGAATTCAGAATATTCATAATGGCAAAGCTAACAGAGATGGAAGAGAAGAGAGACAAGGAACTGCTGAAGAGGAAGGAGAAAGGAGTTGAAGAGTTCCAGGAGGTGAGGAAATTCATGCAAGATCTAAAAGAGGAATTTCACACTTTACAAAAGAATCAGATGGAACTGTTAGAGATGAAGGCTATAATACAAGAAGTCAAAATCTCCGTTGAAAGTATTAAAAGCAGACTAGATCATACAGAAAATAGAATCTCTAATGTAGAAGAGAAAATGGCTGGCCTAGAAAAATCCACCACAAAGACTGAGAAAATGGCCCAAAAATTTGAGAATAATATGCAAGAAGTACTAGATACAATTAAACGTCCGAACATCTGGATAATAGGCATCCCAGAAGGTGAAGAGACTCATAAGGGCATTGATAATCTATTCCATGAAATCCTGCAAGAAAACTTTCCAAACCTGGAGAGGCACTCAAAGATTCAGTCCCAAGAAATACAGAGGACCCCAAATAGAATCAACCCAAGAAGATCTTCTCCAAGACACATTATAGCCAGATTGACCAAAACCACAGACAAAGACAAGATACTAAGACTGGCAAGAGAAAAAAGGCAAGTTACCTGCAAAGGTTATCCCATCAGACTAACAGCAGACCTCTCATCAGAAATAATGAGAGCGAAGAGAGAATGGGAAAATATATTCAAAGTATTAAGAGAAAAGCAATTTCAACCAAGAATTCTGTACCCAGCAAGGTTATGTTCATTTGGGAAGAAAAGACACAAACTTTCCCAGATAAAGAAAACCTGAAAGAATTTACCAGCACAAGACCAGATCTCCAAGAAGTTCTTAAGGGAGAGCTATGTCAGTAAAATTAAATGCAGACACAAAGAAATAAGATTTCAAAAACTAAGAAAATGGGCAATTTAATTGTAGGGACAAAGTCTGGAGTTGAGTATTATATCCCAGAGTTCAATCTGGAAGATTGTACCTCAACAGAAACAGAAGAAAGATTAAGTACATGAGTCTGAACTAATGAAACAGCATTCTGTGACTTGACTAAGATATTGCTGCTTTTCTTCTAAGCTTTGTTGTCCAGTTTTAAGGATTTTTGTCCTGTCTTGAGCTGTCAATAGATTCATGTACCTACTATTTGAACAAAATACCAACCTGTTTCTAGGCTTCAAATTTCATGGAAATAACCTTACCAGTTCAAAACTGCCTTGCTTGAAACCACCAGCTGAACTTGCTATTGAAAGTAGTTAGACTACTTATGATATGGTGTGGTCAACAAAATGTTGGGGGAAAAGGAATTGAAGACAACTGCAGACAGCAGAAATAGTGTAACAAGAGAGTGGAATAGGGCAGAGGGTCAGACATGGGGTAAAAAACATATATATATGAAAGTAGTAATGGAATTTTATGGATGATAACATTCATGATTAAGCCACTATGCAGTTTACTCTAGAGGGGAAACCACATTTAGTATGTTGTGATGATGCTCAGGGAATGAATGTAAATTTAAAAAAAATTCAGAGAAAAAAATACTAAAACTGTTACCAAAATTTAAAGAAAGAACTGTGTATTTGATGACCACAGTAAGCTATATAGCCCCAGCTAGGTACTATTTTATAATATGCTCATTCTACTCACTGAGGTTTATGCCTAAAGTCATACTTGGGTTCTTGTGCATGTATATATCAGCTGTGCTTGCTATTGCAAATATTTAGACAAATTAAGTTCATTAGCAAATCAATTAAGTGGGGAGGGGGATAGGCATAGAAAGCAATCATGGATACCAGACACAATTGGAGGAGGGTTGAACAGGGCAGAGGGTTAGGGATAGGGAATCAAGGATGGCAAAAAAAAAAAAAAAAAAAAAAAAAAAAAAAAACGCAAAATATACAAGATATAAGGAATGAAAAATTGTTTGTTGATTACATGTATGTTGATGTGCTTGATTGAACCAACAGACAGTGTATTTTGGATGAAAAATTTATTTTGTATACTGTAATGATGTATAGCATATTAATGTTAAAAAAAGAAAAATAAATTAATAAATTAAAAAATAGAAAAAAAAAGAACTATACAGAAAAGAAATGAAACCCAAACGTGGTTCTTTGAAAAGATAAACAAAATTGACACACCATTAGCTAGACTAATTAAGAAGAAAGAAAGGAACCAGATAAATCAAATTTGTAATGAAACAGGCTATAGTGCAACAGACATAATAGAAATACAAAACACCAATAGAGCATATTTTGAGTGAGTAACACCAACAAACAAGAAAACCTGTATGAGATGAACAAATTCCTGGACACATATAATCTACCAAGATTGAATCAGGAGGACATAGAAAGCCTGAATAGACTCATAACAAGCAATGAGATTGAATTAGTAACAAATAACCTCCCAACAAATAAAAGTCTACATCCTGATGGTTTCAGTTCTGAATTCTACAAAACTTTTAAAGATTTAATCCACCTTTACTCAAATTATTTCTAAAGATCCAAAAGGAAGGAACCCTCCCAAGTTCATTTTATGAAGCCTATATCACCCTCATTCCCAAAAGTGACAAAAATATGACAAAAAAGAAAAACTACAGACCAATTTCTCTGATGAATATAGATGCAAAAATTCTCAACAAGAGGCTATCAAATTGTATCCAAAAACATAAAAATGATTTCTATCATGCCCAGGTAGGGCTTATTCCAAGGATGCGAGGGTGGTTCAACATATGCAAAACCATAAATATAATACAGAATATTAATAGAATGATAAAAACCATAGGATAATTTTGAAAGATCCAGAAAAGCATTAGACAAAATACAACATTCTTTCATGATTAAGACTCTCAGCATAATAAACGACAACTATGAAAAATCTATAGGTAACATTATACTGAAAAACCTATAGGTAACATTAAACTGGTACAAAATAAGGCTACTCACTCTTTCCACCCCTTTTCAATATAGTGCTAGAAGTTCTAGCCAATGCATCCAGATTAGAGAATGAAATAAAAGGCATTTCCAACAGGGAAAGAAGCATTAAAATTATCTTTGTTTGCAGATGACATGATTGTGTACATAAAAGACCCAAAGGTATCCATGAAAGAAAAACTTCTCAAAGTAATAAATGAATACAGCAAAGTGGCAGGATACAAAATCAACATTAAAAAATCTATGGTATTTCTATATACAAACAACAAGCAGACAGAGACAGAACTGAAGAAAGTAATTCCATTTATTATAGCCACTAAAATTATAAGGTATGTAAGAATAAATTTGAGCAAGTATATCAATGACCTCTACAAGGAAAACTATGACAATCTAAAAATAAAGTTGAAAATGACACAAAAAAGTGGAAGAACATCCCATGTTTCTGGATGAGAAGAATTAATATAACCAAAAGGGCAATTCTACCCTAATTAATCTACATATTTAATGCAATACCAGTCAAATGACTACATATATTCTTTACAGTTTTAGACAAGACAGTCATATAATTTGTCTGGAATCATAAAAGATCCTGTATTCACAAAGCAATTATACACAAGAAGAGTGGAGTAGGCAGCATCTCACTCCCTGATCCCAAAATTTATTACAAAGCTGTGATAATAAAAACAGCATGGTATTGGCACAAAAACAGACATGAAGACCAATGGAACAGAATAGAGACCCTGGAAATAAACCCCAAGACATACAACCAACTGATCTTTTACAAAGGGTACAGTCAATTTAGTGGGAAAAGGAAAATATCTTTAGCAATTTGTGATGGAAAAATTGGATATTCACCTGCAGAAAGATTAATCTGAACCCCTATCTCTCACCATTAATGTAAATCAACTCAAAGTGGATCAAAGATTTAATCCTAAAACCTCAAACTATAAAAGTACTGGTGGAAAACACTGGGGAAACTATGGAAGAATTAGGGTAGGCAAAGAATTCTTAAATAAGACTCCCAAAGCACAGGAAATAATACCAAAAATAAACAAGTGGGATTACATCAGATTAAGAAGTTTCTGCAAAGCCAAAACACAGTAATTAGTGTGAATTGACAACCTTCAGAATGGGAGAATATTTTTCTAGATTATGCCCCAGATTAGGAATTGTTAGCCAACATACACAGGGAACTCAATCAGTTTACCTGGAAACAAAAATGATTAACCGATTAAAAGATGGGAAAATGACCTGAACAAACAACTCTCTAAGGAAGATATATGAACACTCAAAAAGCATATGGAAAAAATACTCAACATCCCTCATCATAGGGAGATGTATATCAAAACCACAATAAGATACCTAATCCCAGTCAGAATGGAGATTTGTTTTAAGGATAAACATTTGTGGGGATGTGGTGAAAGGGGAACTCTCCTACATTGTTGGTGGGAATGTAAATAGGTCCAGCCACTGTGAAAAACAATATGGAGGTTCCGCAAAGACCTACAAATAGAACTAGCATGTGATCCAGCAATTCCACTCCTGGGTATCTATCCAAAGGACAGGAGAATGCTCTGTTGGAAAAGTGCTTGCATATTTTTGTTTACTGTGACATTATTCATGATTGCTAAGACATGGGACCAACCCAAATGTCCACAAGCAGATGAATGGATTGAAAAAGTGTGGCACATATACTTCATGGAATACTGTCCAATCATAAAAATAAATAAATAAATAAACAAACAAACAAACAAACAAGCACAAGATCCTGGCATTTGATAGAAAGTGGACAAATATGGAAGATTCATTTTCGAGTGAAGCAAGTCAGGCTATGAAAGAGACATTGTATATCTCCACTTAACATATAGTATATCTACTCTATAGTAGAGGCTGAAAGATTGGAGGACCCAAAAGTATTGAAAATAGTTATGAACACTGGAGACAGTGTGGAAGATGGGTGCGAGAGGGGAATAATGTAGGGAAGTAAATAAGGGGGAAAATAGAGAGGCAAGACATTTGTAGGACACAGAAAGGGTTTATTACCTGTTGATGATAACGTGTATAGTATTCTCAACTATAATAGTATTCTGGACTGGTCTGAGGTACATTTCATGTTGGGTAAATCCTTTTTACCAGATAAATGTTGTATTTTGATTGAAAGTATAAATAATCATAATAATAAATAAATATTTTTTAATAATTATTTATTTTATTTTATTTATTCATTCATTTATTTTAACTTGACCAGAGAGAGACAGAGAGAGAGAAAGAGTGAGAAAGCAAGCTGCCAGGTCCGAGACTCGAACCGTGGTCAGCCATGTGGGAATGTCCAGCACCTTAATCACCACGCCACCTGCTGGTCCCAATAAATAAATATTTTAAAAAAGGATTGGAGAAAGGGGGCAGCCTTGTCTTTTTCCACTTATTAATGGAAAAGCTTTCAGCTCTTCCCCATTCAGTATGATGCTACCTATGGGTCTTTTATATATGGCTTTTGTTTTGCTGAGAAATGTCCCTTCTATGTCAATTTTGCTGAGAATCTTAATCATGAAGTGATGTATTTTATTGAATGCTTTCTGCATCCATAGATATGATCATATAGTTTTTATTTTGTATTCTATTAATATGATGTTATTATTCCTTTATGGTTTTGCATATGTTGAATTACCCTTGCATCCCTGGAATATAATCTACCTCATCGTGGTGTATAATCCTTTTAATGTGACATTTAATTTGACCTGCTAGTATTTTGTCTAGAACTTCTGCATCTCTATGAATCAGAGATATTAGTTTGTAGTTTGTTTGTTTGTTTATTTATTTATTTATTTATTTATGCAGTCTGTTTTGGGGATGAAGCTGAAGGAGGATTTATTAAATGAATTTGAGAGGGTTTTTTTTCCATTTGGACCTTTAGAAACAGTTTGAGTAGAATGGAGGTTAGTTGTTCTTTGTAAGTTTTGTAGAATTCAGAAGTGATGCCATTGGGAACCAGGCTTCTCTTGGTTGGGAGGTTACTTATTACTGATTCGATCTTATTGCTTGTTGTGGGTCTAGTCAGCTATGTATTCCTGATTTAATCTTGTTAGACTATATGTTTCCAGTTTGTCCATCTTATTGAGGATTTCTTGTTTGTTTACATACAGTCACTTATAGTATTCTCTAATGATCTTTTGTATATGTGTTAGGTCTGTTATAATATTGCCTACCTCCTTGCTGATTGGATTTATCCAGTTCTTTTCTCTCTTCTTAATTAGTCTAGCTAATGGTGTGTCATATTTTTTTATGTTCTCCAAAAGCTAGCTTTTGGTTTTGTTTATTTTCTGTGTAGTACTTTTATCTCTATTTCTTTTATTTCTGCTCAAATTTTTACTAATTTTTTTGGTGATCTTTCTGATGTTTTGTTGTTGTTGTTTTCCCAGTTTCTTGTGGTGTGTTCTTAGGTTGTTCATTTGTCACCTATTTTTTTCTTGTTAGCACTAATTGCTATGAATTTCTCATTTATGACTGCTTTTGCTGTGTCCCATAGATTACGAAAACTGTTGTGTTCATTGTTGTTGATTTCAATGAATCTTTTAATTACATTCTTAATTTCTTCCATGATTATGAAGTCATTCCAAAATATATTGTTTTGTTTCCTTGTGTTTGTGTATTTTTCAGGGTTGTTTCTGCAGTTGATTCTAAGTTAGATTCTGTCATGGTCAGAAAGTATGTGGATATATTTTCTACTTCTCTGAATCTGTAAAGGCTTGTTTTATGGGGCATGTCACATGGTCAGTCTTTGAAAATAATCCATGTGGGCATGGCAAACATGCATTTTGTTGTTCAGTAAAATGTTCTTTAGATGTCTTCAAGTCTATTTGATTCATGGTATCATTAAGATCCTGTATAATTCGTTTATTTGTGTGTGTGTGTATGTGTATAAGATGATCTGTCCAGAGGAGACAGTGAGGTGTTGAGAACACCAATTATTTTTGTGTTGTAGTATCTCTTCCTTAATGTCTAACAGCTTCTCGTTCATGTATTTGGGTGCTAGAGTATTGGATGCATAGATATTTATAAACATAATATCTTTTTGATCAGTTAGTAGTATTAGTACTACACAGTGTCCTTTTTTGTTTCTTCCTTCAGCTTTTATCTTGAAGTCTACTTCATCTGATATTATTACAACTCTGGCCTTTTTGTTTGTTTCCATTAGCATGGAATTTTTTTTTCATATCCTTCCCTTTCAGTCTACATTTTTCTTTATCTGTGAGATGAATTCTTGTAGGTAGCATATACAGGGTTCTTGCTTTTTAATCCATTCAACCAGTCTGTCTTTTAGTTGGAGATTTTAATTCATTAAATTTTAACTTAATTATCAGCATCTGTGAACTAGTCCCTGCCATTTTGCTAGCTATTTTTTTGGCTGTTTTTTGTTGTCTTATTTTTATTTTTCTCTCTTTAGTTTTCCTGATTTAATACTCCCTTTAGTACTTCTTGACATATAGTTGTTCATAGTATCCTCTAATGATGTTTTGTATTTCTACTTTGTCTGTTGTTATATTGCCTGATTCATTGCAGATTTGATTCACCTGGTTCCTTTCCCTCTTCCTCTTAATAAGTCTCGCTAGTGGTGTATCGATTTTGTTTATCTTTTCAAACCAGCTTTTACTTTCATTTATTTTATGTATAGATTGCTTATTTTCTATTTCATTTATGTCTGCTCGGATCTTTATTATTTCCTTTCTGCTGGAGTTTTTTGGATTTTTTTGCTGTTGCTTTTCCAGTTCTCTAAGACATGATGTTAGGTGATCCATTTGCCTTCTTTCCATCTTCCTCTTATATGCACTAATTGCTATGAACTTCCCTCTTATGACTGCTTTTGCAGTGTCCCAAAGATTATGGGAACTCATGTCCTCATTGTCATAGGCTTCTATGAATCTTTTGATTTCAGTGTTTATTTCATCAGTAGTGGTGGAGTCATTCATGAGTAGGTTATTTAGTTTCCATGTATTTGAGTATTTTTTTCTGAGAGGATTTTGCTGTAGGGCATGTGTGCTCACCGGATAGAGAGAGACAGAGAGACAGAAAGCAAGAAATCACCCCCCAGGGGGGAGGGCCATGGCACAATCCCTTTTCCTCCATTCTCCTCTTGGGATCTTGGGCACGCACGCATACGCACCTGGCGTGAGTTTAAGCCACCGGGTCCAGGACTCAAACCGTGGTCGACTACGTGGGAGCCCAGCGACATAGCCATTATGCTAACTGCTGGTCCCTGTATTTGAGTATTTTTGAGGATTTCTCTTGAAATTAAACTCAAGTTTAATTCCATCATAGTCGGAGAAGATGCTGGATATAGTTTCTATGCCTTCGAATCTGTAGAGGCTTGCTTTGTGCTCTATGATATGGTCAATCTTCAAAAAGGTTCCATGTGGGGTGAGAAAAAAGTGTATCTCGTGGTTTTTGGATGGAAAGTTCTACAGATGTCTGTTAAGTCCATTTGATTAATGGTATCATTCAGATCCTTTTTCTCTTTATCTATTTTTTGTCTAGATGATATGTCCAGAGGGGATAGTGCAGTGTTGAGGTCTCCAACATTTAGTGTATTGCAGTCTATCTCCCCTTTTAGATCTAACAATCTCTCCTTCACATATTTGGGTGCTCCTGTGTTAGGTGCATAGATATTAATAAGCATTATAGCTTCTTGATCTATTGATCCTTTTACTACAATATAGTTCCCTTCTTTGTCTCTTTGAACAGTTTTTGTTTTAAAGCCTATTTTGTCAGAAATTAGTATCGCAACTCCAGCTCTTTTTTGATTCCCATTTGCATGGAAAACCTGTCTCCAACCCTTCACTTTCAGTCTATGTATGTCTTTATCCATGAAGTGTGTTTGTTAACAGACAGGAGAGTGTCGAGCTGTGTTGTGAAATCCTTGGTTCTTTGGGTCCAGATCACTAAAATTAGAGATCTGTCCCTAGGCACAAAATGAAACTGCAACCACGAATGAAGTAGATAGAAAAGAAGATTTAATAGAAAAGAAAGGAAAGAAAAGAAAGAAAGTACACCCAAAAAGGTTCTTGTGTGGGCAGATTGCCAGGTGACAACTGCGCTTAGTACTAGTTAACCATTATTTTTATTACTAGAGGTCATGAGTATTCATTAGTGGGAGGCCCATTACGCTGCCTATGTCCTTCCTTTGAATTCAAATCCTCACGTTCTTTTCCTGCACCTGTACATCTTCCTCACAGGTAAAGAATGAGGAACTTGATCACCTAATCGCGCATGCCCAATGTGAGCCAGGTTGCCTGAATTAGACTGCCCAATTAGTCCATCGCCCTAATGGAATTAGGGCATTGACCAAAACGCTTGCTTAGGTCTTTTTGATAAGAGAAAAATCTATGAATCATCCTTTGCGCTTCCCTCAGGCCTCAAGGAAGGAAGATGGCAAATTGCCTTACCCTCCTGGTGCCTGGAGCTAGATGAGCCTTTTGCTTTTCTCTTAGGGCTGCCCGCTCACAACTAACTAACTGCCTATCACAGGTTCCCTGTAGGCAACAGATAGAGGGTTTCTGTTTTTTTTTTTTTTTTTTTCATTCAGCGAGTCTGTGTCTCTTGATTGGAGAATTTAATCCATTCACATTCAATGTTATTATCGATGTTACCGGACCTGTCCCGACCTTTAAGTTGGCCATTGTCTTAGTTGCCTTTTATTCCTTTGTTTCTCTCTGTTAATTCTTTAGTTTTCCTGGAACAGTACTTTCTTCAGGGTTTCTTGAAGAACTGGTCTGGTGCTGGCAAATGCATTCAGGTTTTGTTTGTCTGAGAAGATTTTAATATTTTTTTCCATATAAAGCATAATCTTTCAGGATATAATAATCTTGTTTAAAATTGTTTCTCTCTTAACACTTTCAATACATCTTCCCATTCTTTCCTTGCTTCCTTGTTTCCACTGAGAGGTACGGTGTTAGCCTGATGGGATGACCTTTGTAAGTCACTTGTCATTTCTCTCTTGCCAGTTTTAGTATTATGTCTTTATCTGTGGTCTTGGACAGTCTGGCTAAGATGTGCCTTGGGGAAGATCTTGTGTGCTTGAGTCTATTTGGGATCCTTTGTATTTCTTGGATCTGGAAGCTTGAATGCCTCTCTAGACTTGGGAAATTTTTGTCCAGGATTTCATGGAATAGATTTTCCGTGCCGTTATTAGTTTCTTCACCTTCTGGGATGCCAATTATTCTGATGTTTAGACATCTTATGGAATCTAGTGTTGTAAGGGTCCAGAGATCGGTCCAACCGATGGAGACACAGAAAAGACTATGACAATGCAACTGCAAAAGAGGCTTTTATTTTTCCAGTTAGCTGAGGTCCAAGTTCCTGCCCATCGCAGCGGGCCTTCACAAGGACCCCGAGCCTAAGATAAAGGGATCTTTCATAGTTCAGGATTTTTCATAGAATGTAACACATACAAAGGAGGGGGTATGAGAAGTGAGGGTCCAGCTATCACCACCTGCTCAGGTCTAGATAAGGGCTCTCAGCTAAGGGTCTAGATGACCTTGCCTCGGAGGGGCTGGGCCCTCCCATTTTCCACTTATCTGAGAGTTCCCAGACTTCTGGTTCCCATCCTTGAGGCCCTAACAAAGTGGGCTCCGTCCTTGAAGACTTAACAGGGTAGCAATTAAGCTAACTTGCCCCAGCATTCCCTAACATGGCGGTGATTATGCTAACTTGGCCTAACATTCCCCCCTTGTGTTGTACATAATGAGGAATCATTCTCATTAATATTGCCAAGCGATTTACAGAAGCAGAGAAGCATCGGGTTAGAGTAACAAAATAGTATTTCTTGTTATTAAAGTTGGGCATAATTTTGCATCAGAACCATAGCTTGCACAATGTTGAGACGGTCTCTTATAAATTGTACCAATCTATTTATGATGCAAGGGCCAATAGTGAGTAAAAGAAGTAAAATAATCAAGGGACCCATTATGGTGGAGATCAGGGTTGTCATCCAAGGGGATTTATTAAACCAAGCTTCAAACCAACTCTCGTTAGCCTCTCGTTCTCTCTTTCTTTTTGTCAGACCCTCTCTGACTTTAGACATAGAGTCCCGGACTACACCAGAGTGGTCAGCATAAAAACAGCATTCCTCCCCCAGAGCTACACAAAGACCGCCTTGTAGGAAAAGGAGATCTAGTCCTCTTCTATTTTGTAACACAACTTCAGAGAGTGAGGTTAGAGACTTTTCTAAATGACTAATAGCGGCTTCAATTCTTTCTAGGTCTTCATCAATTGCTATTTGTAGAGATCGAAGCCCTGCAGCCTGGGTGGTAAGGGAGGCTATGCCTGTTCCGGCCCCTGCTAATCCTAGGCTAAACAAGGTGGCAATGGTCAGGGCAGTGAAGGGCTCTCACTTAGAGCGAAGTGGTTCAAGCGAATTCCAGTGTAGGAACATGACTTCCTCAGGGTGATATATAATTCGAGGAAGAACTACAATTAAGACACAATATTCTTGGGCTGCATCAAAGAATAAAAGGGAAAGACACAGGGTAAGTCCAGTTTGTGAGCAAATCCACCAACCACCATGAGGGGGTAGCACCCACTTATTATTCTTATTTGAGGAGACATCTTTGAGAGTGGATGAACATAGATGTCTTTCGTATACAGGGACTGTTCCAAGACAGAGTCCTTGGCCACTTACTTGTTCTATGGTTATGCCCACTTTACGGTCGGTCCACTGGCAGGTAGGAGGAGAGTCTAACGTGGAGAGGTTAATGGGGGCATCAAGCCCTATGCCCTCATAAAAAGGAGGGCGAACATCATAACATAGCCAGCATGGGGAAGTTATATTGGGATTAGACTGGTTGAGGGCCAGGAAGACAGCTTGAACAAGGCCAAGGAGTGGGTCTAGCCCCAGGGTTGGGGATTTCGTAGTGGGGAACAGTTTCTCAGGAAGAAGGACATGGGTGGTTGTACTCAAGGTTAGTGGAGGGGGTGACCGGCTTGTCATACGTGTGGGTAGGGCTGTCAGCTTAGGAGGAGGTTTGTGCAGAACCTCATTAGGGCCAACTGGTTGTGTCAAGGGCTCTATAGACAATTTAATCATCAGAAGTCCACCCGGATAGGGTCCCATCCAGACAGCGCCACCCGAATAATATTGGATACCCTAGGTGAAACCCGGGTTTTGCCATTTTAATATGGGTTGGCTTTTACCGTTGTTTGTAAAACTAGCTTTAACCGAAGGGACTCTGTTACCCAATTCCCGGAAAGAGAAGTGTACAAAATCAGAGTTGTGACCTGTTTTCCATCTACGGTTTCTATCATTGGAGGTGACGCAAGACCAGGCCTTACAATAGAAACTTTCGGCTCCCCTGCAAGTACGGTAATTGGCTCTTTGATTACCGGGACAGGCCCAGAACCCCTTGATTTGGTCCCCAATCGTCAATGTTCTTTTCATTAAGACATGGTAAGAGGGTTTCTTAGTATGAATTTTTTCAAAAAGGTCTCTTAGGTCAAAATAAAGGTCCGGCCACCATGTGCCTAATGGACCAGTGTGAGTGGTGTAATTTAAATTGTTACCAGTCTCTCCGTCTGTGAGCACCCACATCTGCTTACAAGGTTGATGTAAACTCATCGCAGTGCCCCCACTAAGGAGCAGGCTTATTGCCAGCATCTTCATCATTATCATGTTGAGGGAGAAATGTCGGCGGGTCCAAGGATCTGGACAGTTGGAGTTTCAGAGGATTGTGCAGGTGTTGGTGAACGGTTCACTCTTTTTAGGCTTGTGCGCATTCAGGTGATGAGGCTCGATGTGCGTGCGAATGGTGAATCCACGGCCCAATTCCATCAACCTTTAAAGCAGTAGGAGTAACCAAAAGAGTCACGTAAGGTCCTTTCCATCTAGGTTCTAGAGAGCGTCCTGTGCCTTTTCAACCAGACCCAGTCTCCTGGGACTATACCATGTTCCGGGTTCAAGGAGCCCTTAGTCTCATGGAGTGCTCAGACTAAAGGCCAGATTGTTTCCTGAGCCCGTTGGAGGACCTGAAGACTGGTTCTATGATCTACAGTTCCTTCAGGTATCAGAGAGGGGAGAGTACGAGTGCGTATGGGAGTGGTGCCCCATACATGATTTCAAATGGGGTCACTCCATGGACATAAGGGGAATTGTGAACTTGGAACAGGGCAAAAGGTAGAAGAGTCACCCAGTCTCCGCCAGTCTCCAGGGCTAATTTAGATAAGGTCTCCTTTAAAGTACTATTCATTCTTTCTACTTGCCCAGAACTCTGGGGGTTGTATTCACAATGTACCTTCCAATCAGTTCCCACAGCCTGGGCTAGTCCCTGTAGAGCCCTACTAATGAAAGCCGGGCCATTATCTGAGCTGAGTGTCTCAGGGACTCCATACCGGGGTATAATTTCTTCTAATAGGGTTTTAGCAACTATTTGAGCTGTTTCTTGCTTAGTTGGAAAAGCCTCTACCCACCCCGAGAATGGATCCACCATAACTAGGAGATATTTATATCCATATTTTCCCGGTTTTACCTCTGTGAAATCAATTTCCCAGCTTCGTCCTGGAGCCCTCCCCCGGACCTGAATACCTGTGTGGAGTGGTCCCCCTTTGCCCGGTTCCATAGCCTGGCACCCTTTGTAGCAGTCTATGAGGCGATGAATGTGTCTTCTTTGGTTTGGAAACCTTAGCTGTGCTGTTTGCAGGAGCTGGAGCAGTTTCCTTACACCAAGATGGGTAGCCGGATGGAGATCTGTGACATAAGAGTCCCAGCTTTTCTGGTAGAATTAGACGATGTTCCATGTCTTTTCGCCAGCCAGTAGGGTCGGGTGGCGAACAGTTGTTTTTTTGCATCCATTCTTGGTCTCCTGAGGAGTAATCTGGACATGCAGGTAAACCTGGGAGTTCTGGCATTGGCAAGTTAAGAGTCAGGGTGGGAGCTGCAGATTTAATAGCTGCTTGTTTTGCTGCCTCATCGGCTTGCTTATTGCCAATAGCCTCAGGCGTCCTGGCAGTTTGGTGGCCTGGAACGTGCACAACGGCTATTGCTCGGGGTTTTTGCACCGCTGCCAACAGCCGCTGGATTTCAGGAAGATTGTGCACCTTTCCTCCATCTGCGGTAATAAAACCCCTCTCCCGGTAAATTGCTCCATGGATATGAACAGTCCCAAAGGCATACCTGCTATCAGTGTAAATAGTAGCACATTTTCCTTCTGCCCATTCAAGTGCTTCTGCCAGTGCAATGAGTTCAGCCTTCTGGGCAGAAGTTCCCGCTGGCAGGGAAGTGCTCCAAACTAAGTTCCCACTCTGGTCCACTATAGCTGCCCCAGCCTTACGTACTCCATCCTGCATAAAGCTACTCCCATTGGTGTACCAGATTACCTCGCTGTTCGGCAGGGCTGTCTTGGAGATCATGACGTATGTGGAAGATCTCTGCTAGAATTTCTTGGCAATTATGCACCGGCTTGTCGAGCTCTGGGTTAGGCAGCAGTGTGGCCAAGTTCAAGGAGGTGGGCTCTGAAAAAGTAACTCGCAGGGTATCTAGGAGCAGTCCTTGATAATGGGTCAGTCACGCATTGGACATCCATCGCCCTGGTGGGTGTTTAAGAATACCCTCAATTGCATGGGGAGTTATCACTTTAAGGTGCTGTCCAAATGTTAACTTGTCAGCGTCTCTGACCAGCATTGCCACAGCAGCTATAATGCGCAAGCATGGGGGCCACCCAGCTGCTACAGGATCCAGTTTTTTTGACAAGTAGGCCACTGGGCATTTCCATGGCCCTAGATGCTGCATGAGTACCCCTTTTGCAATTCCCCCTTTTTCAGCTACATGGAGGATAAAGGGCTTAAGGGGGTCTGGCAAGGCTAATGCCGGAGCTTCCAATAGAGAAGCTCTGAGTCTTTCAAAGGCAAGTTGTTGTTCAGGTCCCCAGGTCCAGGGCATTTTTTCTTTTGTGGCCTCATACAAGGGTTTGGCTAATTCTGCAAAACCCCGCATCCAGAGCTGACAGTAGCTCACAGTGCCCAAGAACTCTCGAACTTCCCTGGCTGTTGTAGGGACCGGCAATCTCAAAATAGTCTCTTTCATGGCCTCTGTCAGCCATCTTGTTCCCTTATGGAGCTTATACCCCAAGTAAGTAACAGTTTGTTTACAAATGTGGGCCTTCTTGACGCTGGCACGATAGCCCAGCGAGCCCAATTCGTGCAAAAGGTCCTCTGTGGCTCTTTGACACTCCACTTCAGAAGGAGCGGCTAAGAGAAGGTCATCAACATACTGTAAGAGAGTCATGGAGCCATGGCTTTGTCGGAAAGAACACAAGTCCTGATTCAAGGCCTCATTAAACAGAGTTGGGGAGCTCTTGAACCCCTGTGGGAGTCTTGTCCATGTGAGCTGTTTGGGGGCTCCTGAGGGCCCCTCCTCTTGCCATTCAAAGGCAAAAATTGGCTGGCTAACGGGTGCCAAGGCTATGCTGAAGAATGCATCTTTTAAATCTAATGTTGTATACCAGACATGAGTAGAGGGTAGATGACACAAGAGGGTGTATGGGTTAGGAACTGTGGGGTGAATATCTTGAGTCCTTTTGTTAACCTCTCGTAAGTCCTGAACAGGCCTAAAATCATTTCATCCTGGTTTCCTTACTGGGAGCAATGGAGTGTTCCAACTAGAATGGCAGGGTATGAGAATGCCAGCCTGTAGCAGGTGATTTATGTGGGGGGCAATCCCTTGCCTTGCTTCAGCTGACATGGGGTATTGGCGTACTCAGACAGGTTGGGCTGAGGATTTGAGTTCAATTATTATAGGGGCCCAATGGGCTGTGGAACCCACTCCTGCCACTTCTGCCCACGCTTGGGGAAACTTCTGGACCCAAGAATTCAATTCTGTGGGCCATAATTGGACCCCTTGTAGTTCTGAACCTGTCTGGCCATAAAGGCAATATTCATCTGCCAGAGCTAAAGTCAGGACATGAAGGGGATGTCCCAAATTATCAGTGACTCTAATGCCCCCAGGACTGAAGTGGATTTGTGCCTGCACTTTAGTCAATAAGTCACGCCCCAGCAGGGGGACTGGGCATTCCAGAATTACCAAGAAGGAGTGGGTGACCTGATGTCGACCCAAATCCACTTTACGCTCTGTTGTCCATTGGTAAGCTTTGGACCCCGTGGCACCTTGAACAATGCTAGTCTTGCCTGAGAGAGGCAAGGAAGGGGTGTTGAGAACTGAATATTGAGCTCCTGTATCTACCATAAAATCTACAGGCTTCCCCTCCACTGACACAGTTACCCAAGACTCGGGGAGGGGCTCTGAGTCCCGACTCTCCTAGTCACTATACGCTCCTGACATTAAGACCTGGGGGTCCCCCTGTGGATCTGGGCCCTTGGGTCTCTCAGGACAGTCCTTTTTCCAGTGCCCATACTTTTTACAATAGGCACACTGATTTATATCAAGTTTAGATCGCATCTCTTTACCTTGGGGACCCCTTGTCTTCCCTTCTCCCTTAATACCAGCCAAGAGGATCTTAGCCATCCACTCATTCTGTTTCTGATGAAAATTTCTGTCTTCTTTTCTAACCTTTTGTTGCAATTCCTGATCTTCCTTTCTAAGTCTATCCTCCCGTTCTTCTGGAGCTTCTCAAGTATTAAAAACTCTATCTGCTAATCTCATAAGGTCTCTAATAGTCATGTCTCCAAGGTCTTCCTGTTTATACAACTTTTTCCTAATATCTGGTGCTGCCTGGTTAATAAAAGACATGATAACAGCAGATTGATTTTCCTCAGCCAAGGGGTCTAAGGGGGTAAATTGCCTATAGGCACTATAGAGACGTTCTAAGAATGCGGCCGGGCTTTCATTTTCTCCCTGAATAATTGCTTTCACCCTTGCCAAATTGGTGGGGCGCCTTGCAGCCCCTCGGAGACCTGCCATGAGAGTCTGGCGATAGACTCGGAGACGCTCCCTACCTTCAGCGTTCCCGAAGTCCCAGTTAGGCCTGGTGAGTGGAAACCCCTCATCAATCAGGTTTGGTAAGGTGGTCAGAAGGCGGTCGTCTCCAGGTACATTCTTCCGTGCTTCGGTGAGGATTCGCTCCCGTTCCTCGGTAGTGAATAAAATTTTGAGAAGCTGCTGGCAGTCATCCCAAGTGGGGCTGTGGGTGTACAGAATAAACTCAAACAGATCAGTGAGTCCCTGTGGATCCTCTGAGAAGGGAGGATTTTGAGTTTTCCAATTATATAGATCACTGCTAGAAAAGGGCCAGTACTGATACGTGCGCTCTCCTTGAGGACCTGCGCCCCCAAGGGCTCGGACGGGAAAAATGGGAACCCACTCAGAGGATGAGGGCTCTTCTTCCTCCTGGGCCCTCCTGGATCTAAGTCCTGCAGCAGGCCCTTGTGTCAACACCGGAGGTGCTGAGGGCCCCACGGTAGAGTGAGGCGACTGCTGAGGCTGTAGAGGGAGTTCCACCTCTGGCTGGGGGAGTGCTGCCGCCTGAGCCTGGGGAGCTGCAGCCGCCTGAGCCTGAGGAGCTGCAGCTGCCTGAGCCTGAGGAGCTGCAGCTGCCTGAGCCTGAGGAGCCGCAGCTGCCGCATAAGGTGGTGGATAAGTTTCAAAATCTAAATCTGCCAGGGAAGGATAAATCCCAGAGTCCCCTTGAAGGACTGGCTTTTTGAGATCCTTTATAGTTTCCCCCAGCTCTGAGGGGTAGGTACCCTCCACAGTCAATATTTTCGGGGGATCTTCCTCTCTCTCTGGTATAAAAGGCCTAAGCCAAGGAGGGGGATTTTCTACTAAATCTTGCCACATTATAATATATGGATATTGGTCCGGATGACCCTGAAGGCCAGGCTGGCTGATTATTTCTCAGACCTGCTTGATGACTTTCAGTGAAAAGGTCCCCTGTGGTGGCCAGCCCACATCAAAGGCTGGCCATTCTGAAGAACAAAAGGTATTAAACTTACCTTTCCTTACCTCTAGTCCATAGGTGTGAGCTTTCTCCCGGACTGCCGAGAAGTGATCTAAGATTAAACTCTTAGGAGTTACTTGGGTTTGGCCCATGACAGGAAAGAAAAGGAACAGAGGCCACAATAGAAAGACACAGAATCACAATCACCCCTGCAGCCCAGCAAACATGCACAGACGACAACCACACGCACCAGCCGGTCAGTTCCACCACATGCACCAGATTCACACCAGTCCGCATAAGATCCTTACCAAATGCTAGACCAACCGGCATCCAACGTGGACGCTCATTGATCTCCTAGTTGTCAGGGACGTCTCCCTTGACTTCAGGTGGAGCCTCCCGAGTGGCTAACCCGGTTCCTCCACGGAGAATTCTCTACCAGAATCAGACAGGTTTGGGAACAGGCACTAAGGCCCCCTGCAAGTCCCAAACGGAGGCAGCCAACTCTCCTTTCCAGAGCAAGACAGGTCTGAGACAGGCTCTTTAGCCCCTTGCAAGTCCCAGACGGAGGTGATCAATCCTCCTTCCACGGCAAAATGCAGAGCCTCCCTTTGTCATGTCTAATCTGGTGTCCACCAGGCTGACCTATCCCGGACGAGCCCCCAAAGTAAGGGTCCAGAGATCCGTCCAACCGATGTAGACACAGAAAAGACTATGACAATGCAACTGCAAAAGAGGCTTTTATTTTTCCAGCTAGCTGGGGTCCAAGTTCCTGCCCGTCGCAGTGGGCCTTCACAAGGACCCTGAGCCTAAGATAAAGGGATCTTTTATAGTTCAGGATTTTTCATAGAATGTAACACATACAAAGGAGGGGGTATGAGAAGTGAGGGTCCAGCTATCACCACCTGCTCAGGTCTAGATAAGGGCTCTCAGCTAAGGGTCTAGATGACCTTGCCTCGGAGGTGCTGGGCCCTCCTGTTTTCCACTTATCTGAGAGTTCCCAGACTCCTGGTTCCCGTCCTTGAGGCCCTAACAAAATGGGCTCCGTCCTTGAAGACTTAACAGGGTAGCAATTAAACTAACTTGCCCCAGCATTCTCTAACATGGCGGTGATTATGCTAACTTGGCCTAACAGTGTTTCTCGTATATTATCCTCATTTTTTTTTTTTTTTTTTTTTGCTATTTTCTCTATCTTCTTGTTGGTTTTTTCTAGGTCAGAGGTTTTATCTTCAACATCGGGGATTCGATCTTCAGTATGGTCTAATCAATTTTTAATACTTTCAAGAGTGTTTTTGATTTCCTGTATTACAGACTTCATCTATAATAGCTCCATCTGATTCTTTCTCAGAGTGGCCATTTCTTCTTTCATATCGTGGAAGGACTTCCTAAACTCCTGAAGTTTGCTATCTCTTTTCTGTTCCAACTCATAGAATTTGTTCACCATGAACATTCTAAATTCTTTATCTGACATTTTTGTAATATCCTCAGATTTTAGGAGAGATGGAGGGGAGTTACTCTATTCCTTTGACGGAGACACATTCCCTGGCTTATTCAGACCTGAGGCTCTTCTTGTACTTCTAGCCATTGGAAGATGTATTCACTTTTGAATACCTCTTTTTTATATTTTTATTTTAATTTTTATATACATTCAATCACATTTTTAGCTTACAAAGTGAACATTTCAATATGTGAACATTTCTCCCCAGTCCAGTTGATCAAAATATCTTCAACCGATAACACCACACCTCCCCATTCCATCGATGCTCTGCCTCCGTATCCCTCCTCCAAATGTCCTTCCTTAGATCTCACTTCTCCACACACACCACATCTGGCACTAACCCCCATCTCTTGTGTTTGTACAACCTTAAGACAATCAGGAAAACGTTTCTTCAACTAGGAACAAGTGTGTTTACCTTTTGCTGTGAATTGATGTGTGTGGAAGTCTCTCTTCTGTTGTCTGTAGCATTGTGGTCTCAAGAGGGGTACTCTATTCAGGGGTCTGAAGAGTACTATCAACATATTCACAGGTGGTTCAGTACACGGGAGGATCCCAGGGAACCCTACAATACTAGGGAATTTCAGAACTGTGATTCTGGATCTGTCTAAATCTCTGGCAGGGTGGAGCATGACGAAGAGAGGATAATGTAAGAGGAAAGAAATGGTATAGAGGAGAATAAAGAAAAAGTCGCATGCTGTGTGATTCACCAGGGTCTAAAGATGGAACTGGAGAGCTCCTGCTGAGCAAGGGCCAGTCTGGTCTGTTGGACAAGGGACAAGAATGTATTAACAAAACAAAAAGAAAGACCAAAGAAAAAAAAGAAAACCCTGCCTACCTTTAAAGGGGATGGAATCCTGGTCTTGGGAGCCTGAATGTCAGCTAGGGGCAGTGGTGCCCCTGCCTGTTTCCCTTGCTGGCCAGGAGACTAGAGATGGAACTGGAGAGCTCCTGTAGAGCAAGGGTCAATCTGGTCTCCCCTTTAGTACTTCTTGAATAGATGCTCTAATGTTGGTGAAATCTTTCAGGTTTTGTTTATCTGAGAATGCTTTTATTTGTTCTTCCCACATGAAGAAAAGTCTTGCAGTTTAAAATTGGGTTTTTTTTTTGTTGTTGTTCTTGTTAGCATTTTAATATATCTTCCCATTGTTTCCTTGCTTGCATAGTTTCACTTGAGATATCTGATGTTAGCCTAATGGGATAATATTTGCAACTAACTTGATGTTTCTCTCTTGCCATTTTTAGAATCTTTTCTTTGCCTGTAACCTGATCAATCTGGATATGATATGCTATGGAGGGGATCTTTTTAGGTTGATTCTACTTGTGCTATTTTTTTTTTTTTATTTTCTTGGTCTGGATGTCTGAATATTTCTCTAGGTTTGGAAAGATTTCCTCACATGTAATAGATTATCAATGCCCTTTGATTCTTCACTTTCTGGAATATCAATTATTCAGATAATTGGTCATTTAATGGCATAGTACTTACCATATGTTTTCCTCACCTTTTTTGTTTTGTTTTGTTTTGTTATTTTTTATTTATTTATTTATTTTGGAGGCTTTGTCTAAGTCAGAGGTTTTATCTTCTAGATAAGATACCTGATCTTTGGCATAGTCTAATCTGCTATTAATACTTTAGAGGGAGGTTTTGATTTTCTGTATTACAGTCTTCATCCCAGAAGTTCTGTTTGATTTTTTTTTGTATAGTATCTATCTTCTGCTTCAAGTTTTGGAAGAACTCTCTCATCCTCTGGAGTTTGTTGTCTTTTTTCTCTTACACCTCATTTAATTTTGTCCCTGTGAATATTCTGAATTCTTTTTCTGATATATCTGTGAGTTCTATTGCACTGTCTGTGGTTGATAAGGAATTGCGTTCTCTTGAAGGAGTATTTTCTTGTTATTTTATATTTCTCTTGCCTCTCTGCTGGTTTTTAGTCATCTGATAAAGTACATCTTTTTCCCTACTTTTTAATGTAGATACTATAGTGTCAAGGAAAAAGAAAAGAACAGCTCTCTTTTTTCCAGGTGTGCTTTTTCTAAAAATTTATTTTTTTATTTTACATTAATTCACTGAACACCATCACAGTGTACAATATACAATTTCCCAACCAGAGTACACTGTATAGTGGCTTAATCATACAAGTTATCATAAACAAATAATTTTCCATTTCTGGTTATATATAATTCCCTCCCCCATTTCTTACCCTCTGCCACTTCCCACCCTCCTCCCACACTGTCTCTGGTATCTTCAGTTACTTTCCATTCTTTTTTTTCTCCATATTTTATTGATTCACAAAAGATCTTAATTAATCTAAATACTTCCAATAGCAAGTTCAGCTGATATATACATATCTGTGAACACATGTTTGACTTTATGCATGAAACTCTGTGAATAGAATGAATATACTATATACTATAAAGTAGCACCTAGCTGAGACTATATAGCTTACTGTGGTCATTAAATAGGTATTTTTAAATACATTATTTAATTTTAAGAAAGGCAGTTTTAGCTTCAATAAATCAAAATAAAAAATATTAAGAGAACTTTGCTTAAAAATTAAAACTAGGAAACAGGTTAAGAGTCTGTTCAAATAGTAAGTACATGGACCTGTCGGTAACTCAAGAGAAGACAAAAATTCTTAACTGGAAAACAAAGCATAGAAAAAGATCAGTGAAGTTTTAGTCAAAAATCATACATTTCTATTTCACCAGTTCAGTCTCATGCACTTTATTTTCTGTTGTAGTCTGATCTTTCTGTTTAAATTCTGGAAGATAACAGTTAACTCTGGACTTGATCCTACCAAATGTGTCCTTTGGAGAGGTCTGAATCTTTCCATATTTACATTCATTCACTGTATATCATTGCAGCATACTAAATGAGTTTCCATATCCAGAATACACTGTATATTGGCTCAATCAAAGATACTACCACACATGTTATCTTCAATAAATAATTTTCCATTTCTTCTTTCTTACACATTTTACTTATTTTTCCCCTTTGATTCCCTCCCTCCCACCCTATGCCATTTCTCACCTTTCTCCCACACTGTCACTGGTATCAACAGTTGTTTTCCTGGGGTTTTTTTCCACATTTTATTGATTCACAAAAGATCTTAATTAAACTAAATACTTCCAATAGTAAGTGCACTTGATATAAACATATCTATGAATGCAGGTCTGACTTAGATGTAAAACTCAGTGAGTAAAAATGAATGTGCTATAAAACAGCACTTAGCAAAGGCTATATAGCTTACTGTAGTTATTAAGTATGGTTTTTTATTTATTTTTTTGTTTATGTATGTTTTAATTTCAAGAAAAGTAGTTTTAGTTTTAATAAATCAAAATTTAAAAAATTAAGAAAAATTTGCTTAAGACTTAAAGCCAGGAAAAATATTAGAATTCTGTTCAAACAGTAGGTAGATAGTAAAAACTCCAAAAAAAAAATCCAGATATAGATAGAGCTAAAATCTAGTAACAAGTGCACTGTAATTTTCTTCTGAAACGTCTTTTTCCTCTCTCCATTTCCCCTTTTACTAAATAGAGTCATAAACTAACTTATTGGCAAAAAAAAAATTAATAGGTTTAGTCTCAATTTGGTCTGTTATTTGCACAAGGCCCCATAAGAATACTCATTGATTTCATTGGCTTTGCAGAACCTTTTATAAGGAACTTCAGATTAGACTAATTAAAAAGCCTCCCAAGGCTACTGAGCCCAGTCAAGAATTCACCATCTGATTGTACCTTTAAGTATCGTACTTCAAAGTTTTGTGGGCCTTTTAGGAAGTGGCATTCTTTACTTACCTGCTAGGCAGAACTGTTTATGGTGCCAGGCAGTCTTTCCAAGAGCTTCTGTTGGCTTTCTTGAAATCTACCTTAGTTCCATAGTTTTCTGGTTTTATCTTCAGATATGACATTCTAGTCAAAGTCCTGGCAATAACCAGTATTTCTACTTTCTGATGTAAGGTAACATATATTATTGGACTTATGCAAATAACCATTCTGCCACAGAATAAGAATGCTCACAAACAATTTCCACTTCTAGAGGGGTCAGAAAGGGAGAAAAGTTTTTGTTTCAATTTCCAATTTTTTTTTTTTTTATAACTGAAGCTATCAACAGCTCAAAGCAACAACAACAACAACAAAGAAAACAGAAATCCTTAAATCTGGAAGACAATGAGTAAAAGAAAATCAGTAATGTTTTAGTCAAAAGTCATAAGGTTCTATTTCACCAGTTCAGTCTCATGCAATTAATCTCTCTTCTGTTAAATTTGCAGTGTTACTGTGGTCTGATCTTTGTTTAATTTCTGTAAGTTAACATTCAACATTATTATTCATATTTCTGGACTTATCTCTACTATTAAGGTGGCCATTTTCTCGTTTTTATTTTTTTTTCTCTTATTTCTATCTGTCTTTAGTTTTCCTGGTATAGTACTCCTTCAAAACTTCTTGAAGAGCTGGTCTGGTGTTGGTAAATTTTTCAGGTTTTGTTTATCTGAGAATGTTTTTATCTTTTTTTAAAAAAAGAATTATTTATTTAATTTTATCCATTCATTCATTTATTTTAATTTGACCAGAGAGAGAGAGAGAGAGAGAAAGTGAGAAGGCAAGCCACCAGATCCAGGACTCAAACCATGGTTGGTCATGTGGGAGCATCCAGAGGCTTACCCACCATGCCACCTGCTGATCTCAAGAATGATTTTATCGTTTCTTTCCATATGAAGGATAATCTTGCTGGGTATAGTATTCTTGGTTGAAATAGTTTTTCATTTAACACTTTGAATATATTTCCCCATTCTTTCCTTGCTTGCATTGTTTCAGATGAGAGGTCCTATGTTAACCTGGTGGGATACCCTTTGTTTAAAACTTGAAGTTTCTCTCTTGCTCATTTTAATATCTTGTCTTTGTCTGTGGTTTTGACCAATCTAGCTATGATGTACCTTGGAGAAGATCTTCTTGGGTTCCTTTGTATTACTTGGGTCTGGATATTTGATTACATCTCTAGGTTTGGAAAGTTCTCTTCCAGGATTTCATGGAATTGATTATCAATGTCTTTATTAGTTATTCACCTTCTGGGATACCGATTATATGGATGTTTGAATGTATAATGATATCTGTCTTGTATATTATTCTTATTTTTTTAGTTATTTTCTCAGTCTTTTTGGTGATCTTTTCTAGGTTAGAGGTTTTGTCTTCTACATCCAAAAGTCAATCTTCTGCATGGTCTAATCCGCTTTTAATACTTTTGAGGGAGGTTGTGATTTTCCGTATTATAGCCTTTAACTCTGACAGTTCCATTTTATTCTTTTTTATGGTGTGAATTTTTTCTTTCAAATAGTGGAAGAACTTCCTCATCTCCTGGAACTCATTGTCACTTTTCTCTTACATCTTCTGGAGTTTGTTGTCTCTCACCTCTCGCATCTCAATTAGTTTTGTCACTATGAATATTCTGAATTCTTTATCCAACATTTCTATGAGTTCCATTATTCTGTCTGTGGATGATGAAGGGTTGTTCTTTTTCCATAGGGGAGAGATATTTTCTTGGTTTCTCATGTTTCTTGTGCCTCTGTGGTGGTTTCTGGTCATCTGATGGATTATATATTTCTTCCTATTTTCTTAGAGCTAATTCTGAGAGTTCAGGGGCATGCAGGAGGAGATGACCTGCAATCTCTCTGCAGTTCTGGTTCCCTGATGCTCGCCAAGCAACCTGCACCCTTGTTGCTGGAAATGGATATTACAAAGACCTCCCAGTTTCTAGAGAATCGGTGCACTTGGGCTGAGCTGTAGGGCTTCAAATGAGAGTTCAGAGGAGTGTCGGAGATGAGTCACACTTTCTCTGCAGCTCCATATTTCTCCCTGCTGCTCACTTTGCAGTCTTTCTTCTCTGATTTTTAGTTATTTGGTGGCATATTCACTTTTGGCTAATATGTTGGAGAAGGTTTCTGCAACTGTAAGCTTGTGTGCTTCTTTTTACTGTGAGGTACTTCTGTGCCAATTTCTCTCTTCTACTGTGTTTTGCAACATGATATCCACAGAAAGAGATTTGAGTTCAGTTTTATGAAAAAGAGTTTCTTCTTTTTTGCAGCAGGTTCTGTGGGGTTTGAGAATTTCTGTGACTCTGAACGTATTCAGATATTTGGCTACTATGTACCTAGACCTGTCTAGACACTTAGTGTGTGGAGGTAGAGCACCAAAGTGAGAAAGTAAGGTAAAGAAAAAGGAAAACAAAAAGAAAACAAAGGGAAAGAGAAAAACAAAAACAACCAAAAAAAAGGGGGAAAAATTAAATTGCTAGTGGGCAGGGCACAGCTCAGATGTAGATGGATTCTGAAATTATCAAGAGAAAGAAGAGGTCAGATTCAAAGAAAAGTACTTAATTTTTTTTTAATTTTAAAGAAAGAGACAGAGAGAAGGCATAGATTTCCCTATCTACCTATATTTTGGAGTCTGGAAGGAGAGGTTTGGAGCAGAGGGTCTTCAGTTACCTTAGTCCCTGAAAGGGCAGGGCACAGATCAAATGTAGTTGGATTCTGTCTAGGTTTTTTGGGCCTGAAAGAAGAGGTTTAGAGCAGAGGGTCTTCCGTTACCCTAGTCCCTGAAAGGGGCAGGGCACAGCTCAGATGTACTTGGATTCTATCAAGATTTTTGGGTCTCAAGAACGGGTTCTTTTAGAAAAGTGGTGGACGTGAGGTAGGGTCTCTGACCAGTGCACACATGCAGTATCAAGATGCAGCAGGAGGTGTGTGGGAAAAGGGGTGGAGTTGTAAAAATAACTTTCTGTTTTAGAGGAAAAAGGAGCTAGGGCCCAGAAACCAAAGTTGGCCTGGATTTTGAGGTATAAGAATCCAGGAATAGAAAGGTTTGGGGCCCAAAGTTAAATGAGAAAGCACTCTCCTTCAGGATAGGCAAGACATTGATGAATCTTCCCCTCCTCATTTTCCCATAACTCAGGTTGTTCTCCTCAGGCTCAGCTGTTACTTGATCTCCCAGAATGACAGATAGGAGAAATTACTATGATTATAGGATACCCTCGTTTCAGGTGAGGCCCCTCTGCATTCTCACCAGGCCACATACTCTGACCTGAGTTCACTTACTGTTTTTGAGCCCCCTACCATCATGTAGTTGTATAATTTTTTTGCCTAAGTTGTCTTTTTTTATTTTTTTTAGGGTCCTTTTTTTTGCTATAGGGCGCGTGCGTTGGCCAGACAGACAGAGAGAGACATAGAGACAGAAAGCAAGAAATCACCCCCCAGAGGGGATGGTCACGCCGCAATCCCTTCTCCTCTATTCTCCTCTCAGGATCTTGGGCACGCACGCACATGCGCCCGGCGTGAGTTTTAAGCCACCGGGTCCGGGACGCGAACCGCGGTCGACTACGTGGGAGTCCAGCGACATAGCCATTATGCTAACTGCTGGTTCCCTGCCTAAGTTGTCTTAATCCTCCCCTCCTTAGTAGAAGAGGAGGAAAGGAAAACCTATATAACTCTATCCCCTGTCTCCTTCCCCTTCCTTCACCCCACTTCAGTCATTCATTGCTCAGAAAAAGGGGAGGACTTTGTGGAAAAGGGCATACTGTAATGAGGCAAGATGGCCCAGAGGATCATGATACTAAGTATATAGGGCCCTCTGTCTCCCTTTGGGAGCCTGGGGCTTCCATTCTCTCCATATGTGCAGACTGACATCACAGAAGAGGACAGTGTCTTGCTGATGGCAACCAAGGATCCCCCTGGCCATGGAACCACCAGTTGCCAACCAGCCTAAGGGAAACAAAGTCAAGAAGACCCCTATTCAGGCAATTATTAAGGCCCCATCTACTTTCCGTACAGCCCTGTCAATGAGATTCTACCAAGCCCAAAATAACTTTGCAGGCTTTAAATCTGCCAGTCATCACCTAGATCAGCCAGGCCTCAGCTACCACTGAGGCAGCCAAAACTTAGACTTCTCTAGTCACCATTCAGCCTAAGAAAGTCAACAAGACAAAACAAGTCATTTCTAAGGCAGCTCACAACTCCTCTATTCCCCAATTGGCAGTGAAGGTATCACTACAAAGCTCAAGTCTCTTAAAGTCCCTAAATTTACTAGTCATCTCACAGACTATTCAGGCCCCAATTTCCAGTGAGTCAGCCAATTCCCAGGCCTTGATAGTCTCCACCAAGTCTGAGAAAGCTTCAAAGGCCAAAAAAGTTACCAATAAGGTCATAGCTGGTGCCACAGAGACCTCACATGTTCTAACTGCCACCCATATAACTACTATCCAAGGCCATGTTACCAATGAGACAGTTAATCCAGGCCACAGCAGCCTTCAGCCAAACCAAGAAATTTTCTAAAGCTAAGAAGATAACTGCTAAGGTCACAAATACAGACACCAAGCCTCTAGAGGACCCAAATACCTCTGAGGTAGCTACCAGACAGATTGAGGGCTCTGCAGCAACTATCCATCCCAAAAAATCCAATGGTAATAATATTTTTCATAATGGCTCAAATGCTCCCTCTGAGACCTCTGAGTCTCAACCTGCCACTCAAATGGTCACAAACCAAGCCCTAGCAATGACTCTTCAGGTCAATAGAGGGTCTAGGGCTCAGAAGGCTGATGCTAAGTCTCAAGCAACTGAAAGCCAGACTCAAATTGCTGATCAAGGGGCCCAGGTCTAGGTGGCCACCTCTCAGACCAGCTTAAGTATCCTTGAGACTCAGGTTGCTGCTGCTGCTGTCCAGGCCCTGGAAGATTACTATGTGGCTCAGTTGAGTCTGGAGCCCACAACCAAGACCCGGGACAAGAGGAATAGAAGGTGAGATCTTTGACATCACTATCCTTGACTTTGTGCTTGTTTTCTATTCCTATCCTAATTTGTTCATTTTTTTTAAGATAAAAGCTTACAAAGCCTCTTTGATCCAGTACCTGAATTTCAATAGGCTGTGTTAATTGCTTAGAAAAATGTGATATAGTTGCTTCCCCTTGGCAATTTGTCAATTGGTGGGGCGATAAGACATCCATACACTTAGCTACAACCTTTACATAATTCAACTAAGATTTTACTTGTAGTTATCATGTGCCAAATTTTGTGTTGGGTGCCTTTATATGGGTTATATCTTTATGTCTTGGAAGCAACTCTTACCAACTAGAGATCATATGTTCCAGTTTTACAGATCAGAGTCTCAGAGAGGTAAAGTGACTTGTCCAAGGTATACAGCTAACAGAGTCACTGGTGGCCAAAGGAAGAAGAGAAGCCCCAGGCTTTCTCCTTAGGCTGTTCTTAACCTGTCAGGGGAATAAAACTTCTGCCTGGGAAACAGTGAAAGATAATCCCAGGACTCAAGGTAGCCAAGGGCAGGGGATGACTTTGCTACAGGGAAGAGTTTATGGGAACTTTCTAAAGGAGGCAGAGTGAAGAGACAGAGTCATCTCTTTCACCTGGTGATTCTGGATCTTTCCTTTTTCTAATGCTGAGGCCCAAGCATCCGAATGGGGATGACAGAAGTGTCAGTAATTACACTGATGGTGTAACTTGTGGTCTGGTGAATTCCATGGGGTCAGAGGCTTTCACCATCCCAAAATCTGACCATTTTACAAGAAAGGGTATGGATTTTGCTCTTTGTCAGCAGGTCAGCACGGCCCCTGGGTCCACGTGGTGCAAAAAGAGGAGGAATTTCTAAAGTAGATTGCTTCGGTGAAATTGACTAGTGGGGCCACTTCCTCCTGCATCCTTGGAAACTTAATCTTACTCATCCATCAGAAGTTTCAGAAGCCCTGGGGAACAGCCTGCGTTCTAGGATGGTACTTTGGCCCCAGCATTAACACTGTAATGCTGTGTCATTTCCCTAATAGCAGGTTATAAAGGGACCAAAATATATGTGATCATTTGTTGAAGCAAGAAGACAAACTGGATGGTGGAGAAAGAAGTGGAAAGGAAGTCTGTCTAGAAGAAGCCTGAGAAGATGATAAGCAGATAAGAGAGGTGACAAGATTTGAGAGGTCATACACAGAGAAGTCTTATAAATGTAAGAAATGTGGAAATATCTTCAGCCAAAAGTAATTCTTCATTCATCAAAAAGTTCATACTGGAGAGAAACCTTGTGAATGTGGGAAAGCTTCCATTCAGATGTCACACCTAAGTAAGCAGAGAGCTTATAGTGGGGAAAACCCCTTTACCTGTAAGGTATGTGGGAAAATATTTAGCCACAAATCAAATCTCACTGAGTATGAGCATTTTCATAATAGAGAGAAACCTTTTGAATGTAATAAATGTGGAAAAGCCTTTAGCCAAAAGCAGTATATCATTATACATCAGAACACCCATACTGGAGAGAAGTTGTTTGAATATAATGAATGTGGAAAGTCCTTTAGCCAGAAGGAAAACCTCCTTACCCATCAGAAGATTCACCCTGGAGAGAAACCCTTTGAGTGTAAAGGTTGTGGAAAAGCTTTCATTCAAAAGTCAAAACGCATCAGACACCAGAGAACTCATACTGGAGAGAAGCCCTTTGTACGTAAAGAATGTGGGAAAACCTTTAGTGAAAAATCAAATCTTACTGGCCATGAGAAAATTCATATCGGAGAGAAATCCTTTAAATGTAGTGAGTGTGGAACAGCTTTTGGCCAGAAGACATACCTCATAAAACATCAAAACATTCACACTGGAGAGAAGCCCTATGAATGTAATGAATGTGGAAAAGCCTTCTCTCAAAGAACATCACTCATTGTACATGTGAGAATTCATTCAGGTGATAAACCTTATGAATGCAATGTTTGTGGAAAAGCCTTCTCTGAGAGTTGATCTCTTACTGTGCATGTGAGAAGCCATACAGGTGAGAAACCCTATGGTTGTAATGAATGTGGGAAAGCTTTTTCTCAGTTCTCAACCCTTGCTCTGCATTTGAGAATACACACAGGTAAGAAGCCTTATCAGTGTAGTGAATGTAGGAAAGCTTTCAGCTGGAAGTCACACCACATTAGACACCAGAAAATCGATAGTCATTAAAAGCCCTGTGAATAGCTTGAAAATGTGAAAGCTTTCATCAGGAATTTACGCTCTGTAGCACATGAGAAATAATCACTCTGAGGCAAAGCTCCATGAATGAGGTGAACTTTAGCAAGTGTTAAAAACTTAATGAAACATCAGGAAACTCATACTGAAAAGAAAATTTATATGATAAAAAGCCAATGACCGACCAAAAATTTAAAAAAAGGAAAAGAAAATACATCAAACAACAAAGATAATGCTGAAACTATAAACGTATTTCCACTAAAATTGGGAATAGAAGACATGCCTATTCTTGCTACCAGCATAGAATTAGAGATTTTCACCAGTGTAATGAAATAAGTAAGTTTTAAGTATTGGAAAGGAAGAGACAAAAATAGATGATAGGATCATCTACAAGTAATAAAAACTTTTGTATTGATTTAGCAGATCAGAAAAGATTCCAGAAAGATCTATGCATTTATTAGAATATGGAATATAAAAGAATCAGTATCAGAAGATGAGATAATGGGACTGCTTTAAAAACGACTTGGAGATAACTTTCTCCATGGAGGGGAGAAATCAACATAGACTATAACAAAAGTAAAATTCATGGTGATTAAAAACAGAAATATGAACAAGCTGTATACTAAAATGGTTATGAACTTGGGAATAGGGGAACATTCCTTATAACAAACTTTAAAATTCTAAGTAATTCTAGCTGGGCATAATAGTGCACACCTGCAGTGCCTGTAGTTCCAGCTGCCTGGGAGGCTAGGGTGAAAGGGTTGCAAGTTCAGGGCCAGCCTGGGCAACACAGCAACACCATTCCCAAAAAAAATTTAAAAAAAAAGAAAACAATTTTTTTAATGCTACCTGTGTGTAATGTATGCTCAGGAAATATGTGCCAGGATACTTACTATGGCTCCTTTATACTAGATGAAAATTGGAAACAAATGCCCATCAGGAACGAAGTGGCAAATTCTTAAGATGGAATAATGTATATCTGTAAAATGTAACAAAAGAGATCCACTTTATTAACAGAAAGAGCTCAAAAATCATGTTGAGGGGAAAAAATCAAGCTGTTGAATGATGCATGTAGTACAATGACTTTGTAAATTTGAATTAAAATTTGCCTTACAAAATTCAGTACTTTATATTCGAAATGGATGCATATGTGTATGTAAATATTTTAAAAATGGTTTGGAAGGATACAGACCAGACTGTTGATAGTGGTGGCCTGTGAGGAATGGAGAAGGGAAAGGGAATGAGTGGGAAGTGGAATGAGGGTTGGTTAAAGGGGACTTCAGCTTTTTTTTTTTGGAGAGGTTTTTGCTATAGGGTGCATGCCCTCGCCAGACAGACAGAGAGAGACAGAGAGACAGAAAGCAAGAAATCACCCCCCAGGGGGGATGGCCACGCCACAATACCTTCTCCTCCATTCTCCTCTTGGGATCTTGGGCACGCACGCACGCACACGCGCCCAGCGTGAGTTTAAGCCACCGGGTCTGAGACTCGAACTGCAGTCGACTACATGGGAGTCCAGCGACATAGCCAATACGCTAACTGCTTGTCCCTCCAATATTTTTTTAAACAGACATATTGAGATCTTTCCATCTATTCTCTTCCCCCAGGCAAATAAGTTGGTGAAATACCTGTTGGTTAAGGACCAGACAAAGATGCCTATCAAGTGCTCAGGTAGTGTCTTACCAACCCTCATCTTTAAGCTCTCCTCTTGGCTTCCTCTCCCCATGGCTGGAGGGCAATCTTTACCTTTATGAACTCTTTATTCTATCTTATCTCTACCCCTGCCCTCCTCACACTCTGCCATGGCTGGAATCTCCCATTAGTACAGTTTGGAACTCTGACTGCACTAACCCTATAGGGCTGGCAAAATGGCTGCAGTTTTGTGGTCCCTGCTCAGCTCAGCTGCCCTACTTCTCCTTTCCTGCAGACATGTTGAAGGATGTTTTCCAAGAATATGATGAATATTTCCCAGAGATCATTGAACAAGTAAGCTATGCTCTGGAGAAAATGAAGGACCAGCTCTGAGAGATGAGTGGGGAAACCTTGAATAGAACAAAGATGTACATGTCCCTGCTGGGAGGAACTGCAAAGACCTGATAATCCAGCGCTGTTATTATGTAGATGGATAGACAATGGCCTAGGGTGGGTCATAGACTAGCCATGCGTTGCACAGTAAGTCAGTGGTAAAGGCACAGCTGGGACCCAATCCACCCAACTCAGTTGTAGCTTCTGTCAGCTGGACAAGTCCTGACATTTCAGATGCTCACTTCTACCTTCCATTTGTCATTCTCTACCTTGCTGGAGTCCTAAGGAGTCACAAAGACAATGTTGATGACTATAGTACATTTGTTGCAGGTTTACCATGTTCCAGGCACTTAGCAACATGTTTAATATGCATTAATTATCTCACAGAATTCTCACACACGCAAAACCCCTAGGTACATTGGGAGATGTGGGATGTCTGAGAAGCTGAATTTTGTGATCTTGCAAGCTACTATTTTACTTGGCAGATTTTTCAAGTCAATCCAAAGGAAATTGATAAGCAAAGTAGCTTTTATATTCTCATCAGCACTCAGGAATCCTCTGCAGGCATACTGGGAACATAAGCTGGGGAAAAACTGGGTGAGAGGGACTTCTACTTTTGTTCATGGTAGTACCCCCTCCCTTTCCTCCCTTCTCACATTCTCTTAGAGAATCAGGAAATATAAGGCCTAAAAAACCCCTTTCCCAGCTACTGCGAGAGTTGGAGCCCTGCACACAGTAGTGGTATCTGATTGTGATGGGCTAGAGTCTGGGGCAGGTCATTCCTGCTGTCAGGTTTGTTGTCTTTCCAGATGTTTCCAGGCAAGTGGGCCTGTCATTGATCATCTCTTTCTACTGAGCACCTGGCCTGGCCTTGGTAGAGTGGTTGTCAAGGAAGGACTTCCTGGTGTGGTGGATCATGCTGCTGAAGGGGCAAGAAAGATTTGGATGTACTTTTGTGGACATCTTTGTGTAGTGCTTATCCCTTTAACCATGCTGTGAGGAGATAGAGAAATGTTAATTTGCCCTCAAAGAGTACTCAGTTTAAGTAGGAAGGCTAGACATTCCCTCAGGATATAACCAGTCCAAGCAAGGAGTGACCAAGAATAGGGTTATGTCTTTGACTTGAAGTGAGACTGGCAGAATCACCATAGACTTACATGAAAGACTTTACCATGGCTGTACCTGCTTGCTGCATAGATAGGAAAACTGAACCCCAGAGGGAGCTGAGAACTTGTCTAAGATCATGACATGTGTCATCAGTGGGACTCTGCCCAAAATTGTCTGAGAACTGAGGGATCTGGGGGAGAAAGAAGGGGCTCACATTGTTTGTGTTATACGAGGTTGACAGGCATTCTTCCATCCTTTCAGCAACATGGTAATGGAAAGCTGTGGTTTTTCCTGTGCCTTGTCCAAAGTCACACACAAATTTAAGCAGGCTGGTCTGGATACTGCCTAACTGAGGTGTCTGGGAGATGCTAGCCTGGTAACTGGTTGGCATGCCTTGTGCAGATAGTTGCTGGACATAAACCTTCTCTCTGTCCTATACTTTTAGGACGAAGGACACACCAAAATTGGGTCTTCTCATGGTGATACTATTACTTTTGTGAATGGCAACAAGGCCAGTGAAGGTGAGTCACTGGGTATGTGGCTGAATGGGTGGCCATGGTCTGAATTCCATGTGTTCATTTTCTGTCCCTGTCTCATCTTGCCTCCTTTTGCAATTGTTATCTGGGAGATGCTGTGCAAGTTTGGGCTGCATCTTGGATATGATTTGGCTCCCCTTCTCCTTGCATTCTTGTTGTCCTTTGGCAAGAGAAGACTGTCCCAGGATTGCATCATCCTGGTGGTCTGGTGGTGCAGGCAGGGAATGCTGGGCTGGGTAGAGAGTCTAGAGTTTTGACCTTGGTGGATGGGGAAATGGTCCTGAACTATGCTCTCTCTCTCTTTCCTATGTCTTCTGTTCTAAGTTGCAATGTAGCATAAATCTTTAGCAATTCATGACAAAGAATCATCTGGCCTCTATTGCTTGCTTCTTCTAGTGGCCATGTGCTCACTGCTGTCTTCACTTACTTGAGACTGCCCCATGTGCTAGAGTGTTCTCTTCCATGTTAGGAAATGTTTCTGCCCTCATTTGAGCAGTTCTGATATGTTCATTTTTTCCATCATCAAGGTGAGGCATTCACTCTTTGAGGAAGTGAGGAAGCTCATCACAGACAAGTTTTTGAAGCAAAAGCAAGTGGAGTTTGAGGATTTGTCTGGCCCTAAAGTGTTTTGGGTGTGCTGATCTGTTTCAGAAAGTGCTTAATCCATGCATTTATTAAACTAGCTTTAGAGGAATGAGTATCCTATTCCCAAGAACTGAATCCTGTCTAAAATTGCCATGGATGGACCTTTCCAGGACTGGGCCAGTCCAAACACAAGGTCATTGTGGTGGATTGTGCTACTAGAAGGCCTGCAGAATAGCTCCTCTGTTTATGATACACCCAACAGGAATCTATGTTTGCTCCTTACTTTGGCTTTCCTGTGAACTTATGTCCTATGCATGCCTTCTCTGCAGCACCCCCAAGTGACTGCTTTGTGTGAGGCCAGTGTGAATGGCTCATGAGTGGAGATCAGCTTTCCTGTGAACTTATGTCCTATGCATGCCTTCTCTGCAGCACCCCCAAGTGACTGCTTTGTGTGAGGCCAGTGTGAATGGCTCATGAGTGGAGATCACAACCACGAACTGTGTTTGGGAATAAGGTTGGTGCTGGAGGGTCATAGAAATCCTTCTCCAGGGGCTATTTCATATCTTGTTTCTAGTGGTTAGACAACCGGTTTGCTTGGTTAGAAGCACAATTAATTTCATTTATCCAAGGTACCTGGAGTACAAGAGAGTCCCCAACAGCAGATTACCTGAATACAAGATCTTCTGGGGCCTGTGGTCCTACCATGAAAGCAGCAAGATGAAAGTCCTCACATTTGACTGCAAGGTAATGGGAGAACTGACGGAGTTTGGCATTTTTAAGGGAATAGGGTGCCCCTGGCCAGGGTAGGCTGTGTGCAGGGATGGGTATGTATAAGGCAGTATAAGTTCATATGTAAGCATATGGAACATTATTTATATATGGAACATCATTTATGTCCGGAATGATGCTAAATAAATAGTATATATTGTTTCATTTATTCTTAATTACTTCATATGAGTCATCTTGGGCTGCCATGACAAAATACTGTAGCCTGGGTGGCTTAAAAGACAGTAATTTATTTTCTCACAGTTCTGAATGCTGAAAATCCCAGATCAAGATCTGGCAAGTTCGGTTTCTGATCAGTGCTCTCTTCCTGGCTTGTTAATGGCCACTTTCTCACTGTGTCTTCATATGGCAGATAGAGAATGAGCTGTTTGGTATCTTTTTTTTTTTTTTTTTTACTTATTTTTATTTATTTTTCTTTTTTTCTTTTTTTCTTTCATTTATTTATTTTTACATTTTTCCACAAACATTTACTTTACATAGCAAAAAATTTTAGCTCATACTCCATAATTCTTGACAGTTTACAAACAACTTTCAAAATTTCAAAATACTGAATTTTAAAGATAATGTTCAAAATATGTCTTATAATTTTGTATAATTTTATAACTCTATAACAACAGAAGCAGCATGGTTTCAAATATATATATATATATATATATATATATATATATTTTAGAGTGCAGACACTCGGTATATATTAAGTGGGGACATACAATGCCTCTCCTTCATAGCATGGCTTGCTTCACTCAGCAGTAAGTCTTCCATATTCATCCACTTCCTTTCAAAAGCCAGGGATTTGTTGTTTTTTATGGATGAATAGTATTCCATTGAGTATATGTGCCACAGTTTTTCTAACCATTCATCAGTTCGTGGGCATTTAGGTTGTTTCCATGACTTAGCAATCGTGAAAAGTGCCGCAATAAACATCGATGTGCAAGCACTTTTTCGATTAAGTATTCTTCTGTCCTTCGGGTAGATATCAAGGAGTGGGATTGCTGGATCATATGGTAGTTCTATTTGTAGAATTTGGAGGAATCTCCAAATTGTTCTCCACAGTGGTTGGACCAATTTACAATCCCACCAGCAGTGTAAGAGAGTTCCCTTTTCACCACACCCCCTCCAGCACTTATCATTTTTTGTTTTTTTAATCTTAGACATTCTGACTGGGGTTAGGTGATATCTCATTGTTGTTTTGATCGGCATTTCTCTTACAATGAGGGATGTTGAGCATTTTTTCATATACCGTTTAGCTATTCATATGTCACCTTTAGAGAGTGGTTTTTCCAACTCATTCTTCCATCTTTTAATAGGATTGATTGCCTTTTTCCGGAACAGCTGCTTGAGTTCCTTGTGAATTCTGGTTATCAGTCCCTTGTCTGATGCATAGTTTACAAAAATATTTTCCCATTCTGAGGGCTGTCTGTTCACACTAATCACTGTGTCTTTTGCCATGCAGAAACTTCTTAGTCTGATGTAATCCCACTTGTCTATTTGAGGGATCATAGACTGTGCATTGGGAGTCTTATTTAAGAAGTTTTTCCCTACCCCAATGTCTCCCAGATTTTCCCCAGTGTTTTCCAGGAGCAGTTTTATAGTTTGAGGTCTTAGATTTAGATCTTTGATCCACCTTGACTTGATTTTTGTCAGAGGTGAGAGGTAGGGGTTCAGATTCATCTTTCTGCAAGTGGAGATCCAGTTTTGCCAGCACCATTTGCTGAAGAGGTTTCCTTTTCCCACTGAACTGACTGGTACCCCTTGTCAAAAATCAGTTGGCTGTATGTTTGAGCATTCATTTCTGGGGACTCTATTCTGTTCCATCGGTCCACCTGTCTGTTCCTGTGCCAGTACCATACTGTTTTGATTACCACAGCTTTGTAGTATATTTTTGGGTCAGGTAGTGAGATGCTGCCCACTCCACTCTTCTTGTGCAGAACTACTTTGGCAATACGGGGTCTTTTATGATTCCAGACAATCTTTATGATTGTCTTTCCTAGATCTGTGAAGAGTATGTCTGGTACTTTGATTGGCATTGCATTAAATAGGTAGATTAATTTGGGTAAAATTGCCATTTTGATTATATTAATTCTTCCAATCCAGGAACATGGGATGTCCTTCCACTTTTTTGTGTCATTTTCAATTTCCTTTTTTATCTTCTCATAGTTTTCCTTGTGGAGGTCTTTAACTTCTTTAGTTAGATTTATCCCTAAGTATCTTATACGTTTTGTGGCTATGGTAAATGGAACAACTTTTTTCAGTTCCATCTCAGTCTGCCTGTTGTTCGTATAAAGAAATGCTATAGATTTCTGGATATTAATTTTGTAACCTGCAACGTTACTGTATTCATGTATTACTTCCAGAAATTTTTTTATGGAAACCATTGGGTCTTCTATGTATACAATCATGTCATCTGCAAATAGAGAGAGTTTCACCTCTTCTTTTCCTATTTGAATGCCTTTTATTTTTTCCTCTTTTCTGATTGCAATGGCCAAGACTTCTAGTACTATATTGAAGAGGAGTGGAGAAAGTGGACATCCTTGTCTTGTACCTGTTTTTAGTGGAAAAGCTCTTAGCTTTTCTCCATTGAGGATGATGTTCGCTATGGGTTTTTCATAGATAGCTTTTATTGTGTTGAGAAATGACCCTTCTATGCCGATTTTGCTGAGAGTCTTGATCATGAAGGGATGTTGTATCTTATCAAATGCTTTTTCTACATCGATTGATATGACCATATGGTTTTTATCTTTATTCCTATTAATATGGTTTATTACATTTATGGTTTTGTGTATGTTGAACCAACCTTGCATTCCTGGGATAAAGTCTACCTGATTGTGATGTATAATCTTTTTTATAAGTTGTTGTATACAATTTGCTAGTACCTTGTTGAGAATCTTTGCATCTATATTCATCAGGGATATTGGTCTATAGTTTTCCTTCCTTGTCCTGTCCTTATCTGTTTTAAGGATAAGGGTGATAGAGGCTTCATAGAATGAATTAGGGAGAGATTCACTCTTTTGGATATTTAGAAATAACTTGAGCAGAATGTGGGTTAACTCTTCTTTGAAAGTTTTGTAGAATTCTGAGGTGAATCCATCAGGGCCAGGGCTTTTCTTTGTTGCGAGGTTATTTATAACTGATTTGATCTCCTGGCTTGTTATGGACCTATTCATACTTTCTATATCCTCCTGGCTCAATCTAGGTAGATTATACATGTTCAGGAATTTGTCCATCTCATCCAAATTATCTTGTTTCTTGGCATACAGATGTTCATAGTACCCTCTAATAATGTTTTTTATTTCTACTATGTCTGTTGTTATTTTGCCTCTTTCATTGCAGATCTGATTCACCTGGTTCTTTTCTCTCTTCTTCTTAATAAGTCTCGCTAGTGGAGTATCAATTTTGTTTATCTTTTCAAAGAACCAGCTTTTACTTTCATTTATTTTCTGTATAGTTCATTTATTTTCTATTTCATTTATTTCTGCTCGTATATTTATTATTTCCTTTCTCCTGGAGTTTTTTGGATCTTTTTGCTGTTGCTTTTTCAATTCTGTGAGGCATGATGTTAGGTGATCCATTTGCCTTCTTTCCATGTTCCTCTTATGTGCACTAATTGCTATGAACTTCCCTCTTATGACTGCTTTAGCAGTGTCCCAAAGATTATGGAAACTCGTGTCATCATTGTCATTGGCTTCCACGAACCTTTTGATTTCAGTCTTTATTTCTTCAGTAGTTGTGGAGTCATTCAGGAGTAGGTTATTAAGTTTCCATGTATTTGAGTATTTTTGAGGATTTCTCTTGAAATTAAACTCAAGTTTAATTCCATCATGGTCGGTGAAGATGCTGGGTATAGTTTCTATGGTTTTGAATCTGTAGAGGCTTGCTTTGTGCCCAATAATGTGGTCAATCTTCGAGAATGTTCCATGTGGCGGTGAGAAAAAAAGTGTATCTCGAGGTTTTAGGATGGAAAGTTCTATAGATGTCTTTTAAGTCCATTTGATTTATGATATCATTTAGATCTTTTATCTCTTTACCTATTTTTTGTCTAGATGATCTATCCAGGGGGGATAGTGCAGTGTTGAGGTCTCCAACAATTAGTGTGTTGCAGTCTATCTCCCTTTTTAGATCTAGCAGTCTTTCCTTCACATATTTGGGTGCTCCTGTATGAGGCGCATAGATATTAATAAGCGTTATATCTTCTTGATCGATTGATCCTTTTACTACAATATAGTGCCCTTCCTTGTCTCTTCAAACAGTTTTTGTTTTAAAACCTATTTTATCAGAGATTAGTATTGTGACTCCAGCTCTTTTTTGGTTCCCATTTGCATGGAAAATCTTTTTCCAACCCTTCACTTTCAGTCTATGTATATCTTTATCCATGAAGTGGGTTTCTTGTAGGCAACAGATAGAGGGTTTTTGTTTATTAACCCATTCAGCCAGTCTGTGTCTCTTGATTGGAGAATTTAATCCATTAACATTCAATGTTATTATCAATGTTAATGGATCTGTCCCAACGTTTAAGTTGGCCATTGTCTTAGTTGCCTTTTACTCTTTTGTTTCTGGCTGTTACTTCTTTAATTTTCTGGACCAGTACTTTCTTCAGGGTTTCATGGAGAGCTGGTTGGTATCTCTTTTAATAAGGACACTAACCCTATTGGATAAAGATCCCACCCTTGTGATTCATTTAACCTTAATTACATCCGTAAGGGCCCCATCTTCACCACAGTCACTGTAGGGATTGGGGATTCAACATATGAATTTTGGGGTAACACAAACATTTAGTCCATAACATACTTAGTCTCATTTTTTCCCATTTTACAGATGAAGACACTTAGTCTCAGTGAAGTAAAATAGCTTATCCAAGGTCATATAGCATCTAAGTTAGCATAGCTAAAGTTAGATATTAGGACTGACTCATGATAGAGCCCCAGTAACTAAGAAATTTTATAAATTATTGCTACTAGCTTTATACACATCCCATAGTAGGTGCTAACATAACTATAGGGTTATTTTCCTTATAATAATTATCATTCCTATCATTGTCTGCACTTCCGGTGCAGAAAAAAGACTCCAAGGACTGAATTACTCAGTTCCAAGAGGCAGTGGAGATGAAAGTCCAAACTGTAGCTGTGGCTGTGACTAAGGCTGAGGCCAAGGCTGAGGCAAGAGCCCAAATGGGGATGAGAGAGAAAGCTATGGGCCCTGGAATTGGGATGACATGGATATAGACTGCTTGACAAGGAAGAGTTAGGCAATAACATTTGGGCCTGGAACAGATTTTTATTAGAAATTGAGGTCAGAGCCCAAGAAAATGCTGACACCAGCACCAACATTGATTTCAACAGAGGAGCTAGCACCAGGGATAGCTTCAGTGATGGAGGTAGTATTAGTTTTAGTGGTGCATCCATGGTGGTTTCATGGGGGGATCTGGCATTACCTCTGGAGGTGCACCAAACACCAGCACCAACTTTAGTAGTGCAGCCAACATTATTTTTGGTGGCACACCTAGCACTAGTACTAGTTTCAGCAGTAGAGCCAACATTAGCTTTCATGGTGTACCCTATACCCAGTACAAGCTCTAGTTTCAGTGGTGAGGCCAACAGTGCTTTGGTGGCACACTTTGTATCAATGTCAGCTTCAATGATGGAGTCAGCTGTAGCTTCAGTGGCCCCCTCAACACCAATGCTACTTTCAGTGGTAGAGCAGGCTCTGGCTTTGGAGGCATATTCAGCACCACTCTTGGGCATCAGTGGTGCACTCATCACCAGCACCAGCTTTGGTAGTGTACCCACCACAAGCACAGTTTTCAGTGGTGCTCTTAGCACCAATGCTGGCTTTGGAAGCACTCTTAGCACCAATGTCTGCTTCAGTGACTCTCCCAGCTCTGGTACTAGCTTTGGTGGCACACACTGTACCAGTATCTGCTTTGTTGGCTCTCCCAGCACCAGCACTGGTTTTGGTGGCACACTCAGCACCATTGCCTCCTTTGGTGGCTCTTCTAGCACCAGCTCTGACTTTGGTGGAACACTAAGTACCTGTGTCTGTTTTGGTGGTTTTCCCAGCACCAGCACCAGCACCAGCTTTGGTAGTGCACTCAGCAGCAGTGTCAGATTTGGCAATTCCATCAGCACAAATGATGGTTTTGGGGGTTCTGTCAGCACTAGTGGTAGGTTTAGCAGTGCTGTCAGCACCAGCACCAGCTTCAGTAGTGCCATCAGCACCAGCACTGGCTTTGGCAGTGCTATCAGCAACAATGCCAGCTTTGGCAGTGCCATCAGCGCAACTGCTGGCTTCAGTGGTGCCATCAGCACCAGTGTCAGCTTTGGTTGTGCTAATAGCAGCAGTCTCTGTTTTGGCAGTGCATCTAACACCAGCCTTTGCTTTTGTGGCCCATCTACCACCAGTGCCTGCTTTAGTGGTGCCACCAGTGCTAGGTTTTGTGATGCACCGAGCACCAGTGCTGACATTGGTGGTAGACTGAACACCAGTACTAGCTTTGGTGGTGGATTGAGCACCAGCACTGGCTTTAGTGGTGTACTGAGTACGAGTGCTGGCTTTGGTGGTGAACTAAACACTGGCATTGGCTACTATGGTGGACTGTGCACCGGTACTAGCTTTGGTGGTAGACTACGCACTGGTACTGACTTTAGCAGTAAACTAGGCACCAGTGCTGGCTTTGGTGGTAGTTTGGTTAGCAGTGATGGCTTTGGTGGTGGACTGGGTGCCTATGCTGGTTTTCATAGTACACATGGCATCAGTGCTGGTTTTAGTGGTGGCCTCAACCCCAGCAATGGTTTTGGTGGTAGGCCTGATGTCAATTTCAACAGAGAACTGAGTTCTATCATTGGTTTTGACAGTGGCTTCAACACTAGCACTGGTTTAACTGGTGAATACAGAACTAGTGTTGTCTTCAGTAGTGGACCTCGTTCTATTGAAGTCTTCAGTGGTGGAATAAGCACTAGTGCTGACTCTACATCACCAATGTCTTCTTTCATGGATCAAGCACTGGAAATGGCATCAACAGTGGCTGAACACTGGAGATGACTTCAACAGTGGACTAAACACTGGTGCTGGCTTTGGTGGTAGACCAAGCACTAGTGCTGGCTTTGGTGGTGGGCCAAGCACTAGTGCTGGCTTTGGTGGTGGAGCCACCTGCCTTGGTACCTGTGGCTTCTATGACTAGTTAGGTTTTAGGTCATTGTAATGTTTCATAGTCAGGGCCCATGGGGATAAATTTAGGAGCTGGGAGATGTTATAAGAAACACTGAGGGAACCAGAATATGGCACAATGGCTATGTTGCTGGACTATCATATAGTCAACCACGGTTCAAGTTCCAGACCCAGTGGCTTAAATTTACACCAGGCATGTGTGTGTGCCCAAGATCCCAAGAGGAGAATGGAGGAGGAGGGATTGTGGTATGGCCATACCTCCTGGGGGGTGATTTCTCATTTTCTGTCTCTCTGCCTGTTGAGTGCATGAGCCCTATAGCAAAACTCTCTAAAAAGAAAGAAAGAAAGAAAGAAAGAAAGAAAGAAAGAAAGAAAGAAAGAAAAGAAAAGAAAAGAAAAGAAAAGGAAAGGAAAGGAAAGGAAAGGAAAGGAAAGGAAAGGAAAGGAAAGGAAAGGAAAGAAGAAAGAAGAAAGAAAGAAAGAAAGAAAGAAAGAAAGAAAGAAAGAGAAGAAAAATAAACACTGAAGCATAAAGGTGGGACAGAAAGATGAGGGCAATGAAGGAAATATGAGAAAACAGTATATTTGGTGCTAATATATGTCTCTGTTTGGTGTTTTATTTCAGGTTTACTCCCTACATTTACAGATCTGCTAAAGAATTACATCAGTACTTCCAGTGGAGCCAAGGTATATCCTTGGAATCAATCCACAGAGCAGTCTAAGCAGCTTCTGCCAATCAGCTGAAGGTGACATGCTATGAAAAATCAGTTTACTGTTTCTGTTTTATTGTTTGCTTTCTGTTTACTGTCATATTTTGGTATCAGAGTTATGTTAAATTTGCAAAAATCAGTTGGAGTTTTCTCCATGATTTAATGTGCTTAAGTAGTTGTGAGTGACATTTTGGATTCATTAGAAGAGCTGTAGGTCAGCATAGCTATTTAAGGGAAGGAAGGGGTCCAACTTTAGGTTAAAAGGTAAGTGTAATGTCAATGGGATAGAAGCCTGGGGAAAGTATAGCAGGATACTAGCTTGAGAAGAAATATGGAGGAGGAAAGTCTGGAGCTGAAGGCAGAGAATAGACTCTAGACAGTAAGTACAGATTAATTTTTAGTCATCTGTGTAAGAATGGAGGGATAGATCGGTAGATGGAAAGGTAACTAGGGGTGGACACAGGAATAAAGGAAGGATTCCTTGAGATAGGAGAGAAATACTTAAACATATTGCACAGACTTTGGGGCAAGATAAGTCTCCCAAAAGGCCAATAGAGAGGGACAGGAGGTAGACGTGGAAGAATCAGGAATTTATTGAAGTAACCCATCCCTGAAAAGATTGGATGGGATAGGATATCAGAGACTATAGAGTGACCCTGACTTTGGACAGGATTTAAAGCTGTCTGTAGAAGCAGATACAGATCTACTTTAAAAAAAAAAAAAAAGCCAGAGGGCATGTGTTCTCACCAGAGAGAGGAAAGAAGAAAGCATCCCCATGAGCATGGTCATGCTACAACCCCCTCTCCTCCATCTCTCCATCCTGTTGGGACTTGGGACACAGACACACATGCATCTGGTATGTTCCTCAAGCCACCTGGCTTTGAGATTCAAACTGCATGTTTGGCCTTGTGGGATCCAGCTTCCTTAACCACCAAGCCATGGACCAATGCTAGGTATGTTTTAAGCAGTGATCAGAAAGCCTTTAGTAGGTCCCAACCAAAAAAAATGTGTGGGAGGTGGATGTGGATTACACATAGTATGAGTCTGGCTGGATGGTTGTGATGAAAGAACAAGGGAATAAAGGCACTGAGTATGTGGGTCTGTCTCTACCACTGGGTTTCTGGTATCTGGCCTATAGTAGGTGTATAGAGAGTGGCCAAAGGGATGGGCTATAGGGGCCAAGCTGATTATGGATGGAAGAACACAGAGGGAGGAGAGTACTGATGGACTGGGAGACATTGGATGAATCAAATGGGCTATACTCTTGATGCAGTACAATAACAACTATTGTTCATTCAAAAACTGTTACACTCGTGTCTACTATGCCTAGGCATACTGCTAGGGGCCATGGGGATGATACAGAGGTTGTAAAGACTAGGGTGGGGGTGGTTAGACAGTGGGATGCTTGCATTTATGAAGGTAGCCTGGTGAGATGATGTCAAGGTCCAAGTAGAGGGTGACTAAAGGGGGAAGATGCTCACTGGAGTCAAGGAAAAGGAGTGGAAGGCCAGGATGTTGACTGGGTTATTCATACAGACAGTGAAATTGAGAATGCCAGCAAGAGTTAGAGAAGAGTACTTGGCCTAAGTGCCAGATTCTTCTATGAGTGTAAGGGTGAAAGTGTCATGCTCCCAGCTACCCCTGCCCACTAAGGAACAAGGCTCACAGGTGCAAGGATCTATCTTTCTCCCATCTTTGAAGGTGTTAATCCAGAACTCTTCCCTCCAGGAAGTTTTCACCCATTCCACACCCCCCACAGCACCAGAGCCACTTTACAGGATCAAGATCTCAAGAACAATGGGAGAAGCCTCACCATGATCTCTCCCTTTCCTTCCGTAGGCAGTAAGAGAAGTTTTTATTGATTAGTGAAGAGGAATTAAGAGCGAGCTTCAGACTTAGACATCTCCTTGGTTGTGGCCAGGAATCGAGACTGGTTTTGGAACTGCTTGAGGACTTCTTTGCTGGAAGCATGTTTTTCCCAGTGAGGCCAAGGCCAGCGTCTTCTTATGGTAGAAGAAAAGCGAGGAGAGCAGCTCTTAAAGGTGGAAGACAGTGAGTACAGAGGCTGTTTGAGCTCTTGGAAAGAGCTCAGTAGTGGGCAGGAACAGTGTCCAAGGCTTCCTCAGGTTCCCGGGTGACATCCACATTCTGAGGAGAGAGCCCAGGATTAAGAGGAAGGAGGTAAAAGCATAGGGATCCAGCCCCTCCCATCTCTTGTCCTTACTATGTGTCTAGATCCTGGCTTGGACAGGCCTAAGAGAATCTCAGCCTGAAGACTCTTGTGCAGGGCTTGCCCTAGGCCTCCATCTCCATGGTGCCTCAAGTATGGGCTGTGGTTTCTGCATTTCTAGGTACTGACTTTTCCACCTGTCAATGCTAAACTCCCAGGTTCTGAGGAAATGGCATAGCCTCTCAGAGAGGTGCTTTCGCTATGTGCTATGTCCACAGCCAGCTTGGGGTACAGAGGCTCCCACTTACCTCGGGCTTCTCCCGGTGTGTGTTCACAGCCTCCACATTCAGGTAGATGGACTCCACTTTGCAGCCTCAGAAAAGAACAACCCATCTGTCTGTGAGCCCCCAAGGCAAACACAGGTCTTCTCTGAGGTAGCATTTCCAGCATCACTGCCCACACCCCCAGCTTCATATACTTACTATGCGCAGATTGTGACTGCCCTGTCGGGGGGGGGGGCAGGTTAGAGGAACTGTGTGATATGTGGGGAAGACATCAGGCCTAAGAGGCAGCTAATGGGGCATCTTCCCAGCTCTGACCCTAACTATTTTGAAATTCTCTGAGCTTCAGTTTCTCATTTATAATTAAGGATAGAGATGAAAGAAGATCTCTGAGTTCTTTCCCGGCTCTGTGGTCTGTGAGGCAACAATCTTATCTATGTCATATTGGCAGAGCCCTGTGGATCCTCCAAGCCATACTAAGTGCTCAAAAGGTGGAAGCATCCTGGGGCCTCCGCCTTGGGTAATCAGTCCCAGGCAACATTTATTTAGAGGACAATGTGGTTAAACACCACCACTGGTGTAGAACATCACAAGGGAGTTCCAGAGTGTCTGAAGAAAAAGGAGGAGAGTGAATTATTGGGTCCCAGGGCTGGTAGCAACAGTGAGATGCTTATGGAAGCCTCCTTAGCTCCATCGCCATGGATACACCTTATTCCAGGCTTCAGTAGGCCATTCTGCCCTTTTCACACCCCAAAAAAGATTGGTTCTTTTTTCTGCTTATGAGCATTTCATAGCTAACTAATGCCCTGAGAAAGTCTAAATTGCTCAAGCTGGTTTTTGAGCTCGCTCTTCAAATATAATTGAAGAAAACTATAATTTTCCTCTGATCTGCTGTGGGGACCCTATCTTCTACAGCTTGGTTCTATGGTAGAGAGAGTTGGAATTAGGCCCCAGCAGGGATTCAGAGGCCATCCCAGTTATTCCCTGTTGTCCTACTAGCACAAATTCCCTTTCCTCCAGGGCATCCAACCACACTCCCAGGGAACCTCCCCTAGGACTCTGAAGGGTAGATGGTAGGCACTGAACGTATGTTCATAGTCTCAATGTGCCTTTCATTAGATAAAGTTGAGGGCACTCACCATAAGCCACAGGTGTGAGTTTGAGCACTGTGTGCAGAGGGCACTTGAGATAGGGGAGCTCATCTGAAAAGGAGGAGGAAATAGCCTTCAGAGACACAGTGCTGGGCAGAGAACCACCTCCTTTGGTCTCTAGGTGTGTTAGCCTCCAGTCCCAAACCCCCTGTCAAGGTGGTCTTCGCCAGAGTTCATTCCCCAACCCCCTGCACTCTGCAGGGGGCAGTGCAGAGAGCAGGCTGCACAGAGATTGTAGACAGCAGCCAGTTCTGCCTTGGGCTCAGAGCAGGGAGGAAAGAAGGCCCTGGGAAATGCAGGGCAGACACTAGGCTGGCCCCAGTCAGAGTGCCAACAGGAGTTTGAAGCAAGCCTTCCTCCCATCCTTAGTCTGGAGCTTTCCATAAAGGCCACAATTAATGTCCACAGGTGTTTTTGAGACCCAACTACATGCCAGGGTCCCTGGAAGAAAGGTACATTACTCTTGACCCACAGTCTTCTCAGCCCATTCCTAGGCTCTGACTGCTCATGCACATGCTGACAAATCAGCATTGTCCAGGTACTGGTTTCCTGGTATTGACTCTTAGGCATAAGACTATTCTAACTGTGCACATACAATTACATGTTTAGACCTCTTTCTGTTTATCAGGCAGCCCTTAAGGAGGAAATTATTTGTCCTCTCACATGGCCTAGAAGTGGCAGTGGAGGGACTAAAACTGGGACCCTCTGAGGACAAGATACTTGTTCTTCCCCCTGCAGTCTGCTGTTACTGCCATGGAGGAGCTCACAAGGTCCGGGGTGAACCAACCACCCACTTAGCACTCTCTCCTGATACCTACACTCCCTTCTTTTGGCCAGAATGACCCCTTTCATGGCTTCCCTGGTCCTTAGGTTCATCCTCCCTCCAAAAATCCTGAGAATCAGGTTGAGCATAGTCCTGGGTACCCATAATGCTTTGTCTTCATTGCCCTCATGTGTTGGACCAGGGATTTTACTACACTATCTCATGGCATCCTCACCGATGCTTTGCGCTTCTGTGTACCCTCATTGTATGACTTTCCTGAGGTCTCTGACCAAGCCCGGTCACTTTCTCACTAGTGACCTTGGCCCAGCCTCTTCTCTCTGGCCCTTAGCATCCCCATCCTATAGAACAGGATTGAATTAGATGTACTCTGAGAGTGCCCCTGCATTGAGGTTCTATGGCTCTGTATTATCAATCATATCATCTCTCTAGGCCTTATTTCATCACATATCTGAGTAATGTCAGATCCTGATACTCAGGATAATTCTGAGTTGTTGGCGTGACCTGTGAGTCAAAGTGAGTAGGAAGTGGGAGCTGTCCTTATCTCCTAAACACTGAGAGAAGAAGGGTTGTGAAATGTACTGGAATCAACTTCCATGCCTGAAAGTGAGCATCATGACCTTGGGCAAGTCGCTTCACTTTTTTGGGCCTCCGTTTCCTCATCTGAACAATGGGAGTTACAGTGCCTACCTGAAGAGTTCAAAATACTGCCCTGAGAAGTAGAGATATGAACATATCAGAAATCCATCAGCACAAGGACCGCAACCACACATACCATCACCTATTTCCAGTGAATAAACTGAGGACCAGGTAGAGGAAATGATTTATGTTAAGTTCTCAAGTTCTCTGGGTTCCAATGTTGTATAAGTCCATATTACAAGTGCTCTTTATTTTGTAACTAACATTGTAAAAAACATCCAAGACTACAGGACACTGTAGGCATCAAATATCATTTTGTGGACCAGCAGGTGGTGTGGTGGTTGTGGTTAAGGCACTGGATCCCACATGGCCAGCTTCATCAGTTCAAGTCCTGGACCGGTGGCTGTATGTGTGCATGCCCAAAATCCTGCAGGGAGAATAGAAGAGAAGGTATTGTGGCATGGCCATCCACTCTAGGGCATGATTTCTCACTTACACTCTCTCTATATCTCTTTTTCTGCCTCTCTCCAACAAGTACACACACCTTATCTTAAAAAAATCTAAAAAAATCTAAAAAATAAATTATTTTTCCAATACCCTCAGGTACCCTCAAAATATGCTGGAAATGCCAGTACACCAGCATTTACATTAGAAATAGACTCTCATACCTGAGGGTGATACAACAGTTCCTTGCCAGGTCACCTGCGCTAGTTTGCAGTTCAACATATGTAGTCAGTATATAGATACTATGTAAATGTAGTGACTAGATGATTTTAAAAATAAATCACCATTTAAAATTAATAGTTAAAAATGTCACTGTCAGGGAAATCATCCTTACAGAAAAGACAGAAAGTTATAATCAGGATCAGGAGGCTATGGAAGGCTCTGTTATCACCTCATGAAAGTATGCTTTGGAGAAATACTGGCTCATCTTTTCCAGGTTGAGGAAGACTGTTAATGTTGAAAACTTTAGCTTGTAATAATATGAACAATATTATTAATAGCAACTAACACCAATGTAGTCTAGACAATGAGCTGTTCTAAACTCTGTATATATTGTTTATGTAAATGTCACTATTATTCTGCCCATTTCACAGTTGAGGAAACTGAAGCCAGAAAGGTTAAAGTAATTTGTCCAAGGTACTACAGCTAGTATGTGACATAGAAAGAATATGAACCCAGGCATCCTTGTTCTATATACAGTGTTCTTAACCACTATAACACTCAATTGTTTGTGCCAGGATCTCAAATCATGACCAGCTTCCCAAGCTAGGATAAAAAAGGAGGGAGATACCTGAACTTTTATCCAGGAAGTAGGCCAGGAGGCACCGCATGACAGCTTGGTGGCAGATCACCAGTACATTCTCCTGTCGTTCTAGCTCCATTATAACTGGCTCCAGACGCTGAACCAGGTCCTCATAGGACTGAAGATGTGAGAAATATTTGGGTAAGAAATGGAGTTGAGGCACATTTGTCTAGAGGGAAATCATTCTAAGAAAACTAAAGACAGAGATTCCTCATGGCTCCTGAGAAATAGTGATTTCAGGGAAAAAAAGAGAAATGATTTCCTACTGATAAATTCAGCCTCCAGCCCATAAACTTGAGTGGTAGGGAGCCCCTCTAGCCTTCTCTCTATCTCTTTCTCTGTGTCTGTGTCTCTGTCTCTCTCTGCTTCTGTCTTCTCAATTTTTTTGTAATTTTTCCTTTTTAAATTTTTTTAAGGTAAAGTATTCTCTTGCTTTCAGCCCCACCTTTTACTTTGTTAATAATCCCCTCTCCCCCTCCCACCCAGGCAGGAGAAGCAAGAGGCAGGAAAGCTTCAGAAGAAGATTCCTCCTGACTTCTGAGAACTGGTGATTTCACACAGTGAAATCTTATGTGGTTGGCAGTGATTCAGATCCTGGCCCTGGCTTCTTGAAAAACATGTTAGACACATGTGGATGTTTGCCCCAAATCCTGACAGGATGGAGAAATGGAGGAACTAGTATTGTGGTTTGACTATGCCCCATTGGGTGTGTTTTCTCTCTACTCCAAGCACTGGTGAGTGTGCATGTCCTCTGGCAATAAAGAGAAAAGAAATAAAGAAAAATAAAAAGTCCATCCACAGTCAAAAACAACAAGAAAAAGTATTTGTCTCTTTGGTTCTTGGTAGAAAATATTAGAAAAATCCTCATATAAGAATTTATAACTATAAACCTTCACTAAGAGGATTAATGATTCAGAATTATACTACTCATATGGTTTGGAAAGTGTTATGCTGGGAGTTTAATAAAATGTGGTCCTAGGTTGTTAGCTCCCAGGAGTTCATAGAAGAAGCAAATGGAAATTCTCTCTGGATTTTCATAAGAAGGCTCTGTTATCACCTGACGAAAGTATGCTTTGGAGAAATACTGGCTCATCTTTTTCAGGTTGAGGCAGACTGTTAATGTCGGAAATGTTAGCTCAGAATAATACTAATACTAATAATAGCAACTAACACCAATGTAGTTTAGACGATGAACTGTTCTAAACTCTACATATGTTGTTTATGTAAATGCCACTATTATTCTGTACATTTCACAGACTGAAGGGATTCTCACATGCAAGGGAAAAAATGACCATGGCTGAATAAACAGAAACCACAAGAAGAGAACTCTAAAAACCAAAGATAAAGAATATACAACATAAAATAAGCAAATGGTGCTGGAAGAACTGGATATCCACATGCAGAAAAATGAAACTGGATGCCTATCTCTCACCATTAACAATAATCAAGTCAAAATGGGTTAAAAATTAAATTTAAAGCCTAAAACTATAAAACTATTGGTAGAAAACTTAGGAGAAACTCTTGAACCATTGGAGTACACAAAGATTATTTAAATAAGACTCCTGAAGCACAGGCATTAATCACAAAAATGCACAAGTGGGACTACATTAGGATAAACAGCTTCTGCACAACAAGGGAAACAGTAATTAAAGTGAAGAAAAAACCTTCAGAATGGAGAAGATTTTTACACATTATTCCTCAGATAAGGGACTGATAATCAAAATATACAGGGAGCTCAAGTAGCTCATCCATAAAAAAATGAAGACTTCAATTTAAAAATGGGCAAATGAACTGAATAAACAATTATCCAAGGAAGACTTAGGCATATGAAAAGATGTTCAAAGTCTCTTGTCATAAGGAAATGCAAATGAAAACCACAAAGAAATACCATTTAACCCATTAGAATGGCTGAGATAAAAAAAAAAAGAACAAGTGCTAGCAAGGCTGTGATGAAAAGGGTACCATCTTACACCATTGGTGGGAATGTAAATTAATACAAACTCTTTGGAAAACAATACTGAAATCCTTAAAAACCTACAAACAGAACTACCATACGACCCAGTAATCTCACATCTTGGTATAGGAAAACACTGTCAGAAAAACATTTGCACATCCATGTTTATTGCACTATTCACAATTACTAAGACATAGAATCAACCAAAGTGTCCAAAAATTGATGACTGGGTTGGAAAATTATGGCACACATATACTATGAAATATTAGTCATTAGAAACAATGAGACCCTATCATTTGATTAAAAATGAATGAATATAGAGGACTTACTGTTAAGCAACATGAGCCAGACTTTAAAAGATACACACTATATATCCCCACTCAATATGTACCTGATGTCTGCACTCTATGGCAAAAATTGAAAGATCAAAAGGTATGATAGTAGAGACCATGAGTGTAGATATCAGAGACTGTAAGGAGGGGGGAGTGGGCAGTAGAGAGTAGATGGGAGGGGCAAAGGGAATAAATATTTAACAGACAAAAGAATGAAAAATTCTCTGTTAAAAAATCTAATTTTTGCTTTATAAAATAAAAGATTAAAAAACTGTTAAAATTTTTTAAAAGATATAAAAGATTGTATTAAAAAATCTAAGGAAGAAACAAGATATTACCAAATACATGATATAAATTGGAAAAAGAACTAAATAGAATTTCAGAAATGAAACATACTCATTACGATCAATTGATAAGTAATCAGCATACTATATATCACTTAAGAAATAGTGATTTGAGAGGAAAGGCAAGGGCACAGGCCACAGAAGACCCCTTCATGGCTACTGAGAACTAGTGATCTCAGGAGACTAGGAGAAATGGAGATTTTTCACTGATAATTCAGCCTCCAGCCCTCAAACTCGCATGGAAAGGCAAGGGCACAGGCCACAGAAGACCCCTTCATGGCTACTGAGAACTAGTGATTTCAGAAGACTAGGAGAAATGAAGATTTTTCCACTGATAATTCAGCCTCCAGCCCTCAAACTAGCGTGGTAGGAAGAAGACTGCAGCCTCTTGTCTCTGTATCTGTCTTTGTCTCTCTCTACCTCTGTCTCTGTCTCTGTCTTCTCATTTTTTGTAATTTTTCCTTCTTTAAATTTTTTAAAGTTAAGCAGTTTCTGAGCTGTCAGGCCCTCCTTACCCTTTATCTTGTTAATAATCCCTTCTTCCCCTCCCTCCCAACCCAGGAAGGGCAAGGGCACAGGCCACAGAAGACCCCTTCATGGCTACTGAGAACTAGCGATTTTAGGAGACTAGGAGAAATGAAGATTTTCCACTGATAATTCAGCCTCCAGCCCTCAAATTCGCGTGGTACGAAGAAGACTGCAGACTGCAAGCGCACCGTGCGGTTTTCTAATTTTTGCTTTTTTTAAAATAATTTTTTATATATTTTTTCTTGTCTTTTTCTCTTTTTCTTGGTTGTTTTTGCTGCTGTTGTTTCTCTCTCTGTGTTTCCTTTTCTGCACTCTCCTGGATGCTCAGATTGAACTTCAAGTTTGGGATGAAACACACTTCTCCATCAGATGACTAGAAATCACCACAGGATCACAAGAAATATGGGAAAGCAATAAAATACCTCTCCTCCAAGGGAAAAGAATGGCTCCTCTTCATCCACAGACAGTTCAATGGAAATCATGGATATGTCTGATAAAAAATTTAGAACATTCATAATGGCAAAGCTAACAGAGATGGTAGAGAAGAGAGGCAATGAACTGCAGAAGACAATGGAGAAAGGAGCTGATGAGAGCCGGGAGGTGAGGAAATTCCTGCAAAATCTGAAATAGGTATTACACACTTTACAAAAGAATCAAATAGAACTGTTAGAGATAAAGACTATTATACAAAAAGTCAAAATATCTCTTGAAAGTATTAAAAGCAGACTAGATCATACAGAAACTAGAATCTCAGACATCGAAGAAAAATTGCTGGCCTAGAAAAATCCATGACGAAGACTGAGAAAACTGCCCAAAAATTTGAGAATAATATACGAGAAATACTAGATACCATCAAATGTCCAAACATCCAGATAATTGGCATCCCAGAAGGCGAAGAGACTCATAAGGGCATTGATAATCTATTCCATGAAATCCTCAGGAAAACTTTCCAAACCTAGAGAGGCACTCAGATCCAATCCCAAGAAATACAAAGGACCCCTAATAGAATCAACCCAAGAAGATCTTCTCCAAGACACATTATAGCCAGACTGACCAAAACCACAGACAAAGAGAAGATACTAAAATTGGCAACAGAGAAACAGGCAAGTTACCTACAAAGGATATCCCATCAGGCTAATAGCAGACCTCTCATTGGAAACAATGCTAGCAAGGAAAGAATGGGAAAATATATTCAAAGTGTTAAGGGAAAAGCAATTACAACTGAGAATACTGTACCCCCGGCAAGATTGTCCTTCATATGAGAAGAAAAGACAAGAACATTCTCAGATAAACAAAACCTCAAAGAATTTACCAGCACCAGACCAGATCTCCAAGAAGTTCTCAAGGCAGTGCTATGTCAAGAAAATTAAATGTGGTCACACAGAAATAAGAGTTCAAAAACTAAGAAAATGGTCAACTTAATTGTAGGGACAAGTCTGGAGTTGAATATTATATCCCAGAATTCAATCAGGAAGATCGAACCACAACATAAGATAGATTAAGTACATGTGACTGAACTGGTGAAATAACATTCTGTGACTTTTGACTAAAATATTGCTACTTTTCTTCTAGGCTTTGTTGTCTGGTTTTAAGAATTTTTGTCCTGTCTTGAGCTGTCAATAGGTTCATGTACCTACTATTTGAACATGATACTAACCTGTTTCCAGGCTTTAAGTTTTAAGGAAATTTCCTTATCAATTCAAAACTGCTTTTCTTGAAATTACCAGCAGAACTTGCTATTGAAAGTAGTTAAATTATTTAAGAAATTGTATGATCAAGAAAATGTGGAGGGAAAAGGAATGGAAGACAACTGTAGACACCAGAGACAGTGTGAGAAGAGGGTGGGAAAGGGTAGAGGGTCAAACATAGGGGTAAATATATATATATATATATATATATATATATATATATATATGAAACTAGAAATGGAAAATTATTGATAACATGCATGATCAAGCCACTATGCAGTACATTCTGGATGGATAACCATTTTTTGTATGTTGTGACGATGATTAGGGGATGAATGTAAATTAATTAATTAAAAAATTTTCAAGAGGGAACCAGCAGTTAGAGTAATGGCTATGTCACTGGACTCCCACGTAGTCGACCGTGGTTCGCGTCCCGGACCCGGGGGCTTAAAACTCACGCCGGGTGTGTGTGTGTGCATGCCCAAGACCCCGAGAGGAGAATGGAGTAGAAGGGATTGCGGCATGACCATCCCCCCGGGGGGTGATTTCTCGCTTTCTGTCTCTATGTCTCTCTCTGTCTGGTGAGCGCACGCGCCGTATAGCAAAAACCTCTCAAAAAAAAAATTTTTTTTTTCAAGAGAAAAAAAAAGTCATGAAAACTATTTTTCATGAAATTTAAAAAAATGCATATTTGAGGACTGTAGTAAGCTATATAGTCCCAGCTGGGTGCCACTTTATTGTATGTTCATTCTACTCACTGAGGTTTGTGCCTAGGGTCAGACTTGTGTTCTTGGATATAAGCAAGCTGTGCTTGCTATTGGAAATATTTAGATTAATTAAGTTCTTTAGCAAATAAATAAAATGGGGGGAAAGGCATAGAAAGCAACCATGGATACCAGAGACAGTGTGGGAGGAGGGTGGACACGGCAGATGGTGAGAGATAGGAAATCAATAATGGCAAAAATAACAAAATATACAGAAAATAGGACATGGAAAATTGTTTGTTGATGATAACATGTATGTTGATGTCCTTGATTGAGCCAATATATAGTGTATTCTGGATGGGAAATCTAAAAAAAAAAAAAAAAAAAGAATGGGTTTTTTAAGCGGTATATTTTCAGAGTACAAAATTTAATACACAACTATAAAATTACCTTATTGTTTTGCATTTTTAAATTCTTTTATTTTCCTTAATCTCCTCCTTTTTTTAGTGTGTTCCTGTGTGTTCCTCCTTTTATAAATCCATCTTTACTTTATTAAAGGTGATGGTCTGTTATTTGGTAAATATCTTTATAACTACTAAAGTCAATCATAACCAAATAAACTGCCCTTCATGTCAAGAAAAAGAAATAGTGATTTGAAAGATAAATCTGAAGAAATTACTCACAATGCCATAAAAAGATTCAAAGAGATAAAACATATGAAGGAAAAATTTAGGAGACTCATTGAAGGATAGAAGCACAGCTAGAACATATCTACAGCTATTTGTTGGTTGAAAACAGGGATACATAGTGAAAAATACATTGTTAGGAAATTTCACTGGGACCAGCAGTTGGCGTAATGGCTATGTCACTGGACTCCCATGTAGTTGACCATGGTTCGAGTCCCGGACCCGGCAGCTTAAACTCACACCGGGTGTGTGTGCATGCATGCCCATGATCCCCGAGAGGAGAATGGAGGAGAAGGGATTGAGGCATGGCCATCTCCCCTGGGGTGTGATTTCTTGCTTTCTGTCTCTCTGTCTCTGTCTGTCTTTCTGGTGAGCACACGCACCCTATAGCAAAAACCTCTTCAAAAAAAGAGAAAATTTCACCATTGTGCAAACATCACAGAGTAAGTATAGTTAGACAACTAGATGAGATGTTATAGCCTATTACACACTTAGGATCTATGGTAGCCTATTGTTCCTAGGCTACAAACCTGTATAGATGTTAGTGTACTGAATACTTTAGGCAGCTGTCACATAATACTAAGCATGTGTGTATCTAAATGTATCTAACCATAGAAAATTACAGCAAAAATACAGTATAAAAGATTAAAAATGGTACATCTATATGGGACACTTACCATGAATAGAACTTGCAGGACTGGAGGATGCCTGGATGAGCCAGTGAGTATTAAGTGAAGATGAAGACTTAGGACATCACTGTATATTTTTGTAGACTTTATAAATACTGTATGCTTAGGCTACACTAAGCTTACAAAAAGTATTTTTCTTTTTTTAATAATAGATTAGCCTTAGCTTAATGTAGCTTTTTTACTTGATAAACTTTTTTTTGGAGAGGTTTTTGCTATAGGATGTGTGTGCTCACCAGTAAGACAGAGAGACAGAAAGCAAGAAATCACCCCCCCCCCAGGGGGCATGGTCACACTGCAATCCCTTTTCCTCCATTCTCCTTTCGGAATCTTGGGCACAAAGTTCTCTTAACTCCCGGTGTCAGTTTAAGCCACCAGGTCTGGGACTTGAACTGCAGTCGACTACATGAGAGTCCAACAACATAGCCATTACACCAACTGCTGGTCCCACCTCACTTGAAAAACTTTTTAACCTCTTTAACTTTTTGATGTTTTTTGTCTTACTTTAAAACACAAACACATGGTCACCCAGGAGAACTGAGATCTAGTGCTTTCAGGGAATAAAGAAAAATGTAAAAGAAAAAAAAAAAAAAAAAAAAAAGAAGTCACCCTGGAAAGGGAAAAAGAGTAGGCCAGAAAAAGACTGAATCCGCCGTGAAAGCTGAGATCTAGTGAGTGTGCCACTTTGTTTTCAGTTTTTGTTTTCTAAAATAAATAATTTTTTTTATTCATTTGTTTTCTTTTTTTTCACTTTCTCTCTTTCTCATCCTTTTTCTTTTACCTTATCACTTTGCTGCTCAGCCTCCATGCACTGAGAGTCTAGACAGGTCTAAATGAAAAGTAGCCAAGCATCTGAATACTAAAAGTCAGACACACAGAAATAAGAATTTAAAAATAATTAATAAACTGACCAGTTTAATGGTAGGGACAAGTCTATAGTTGAACGCAATCTTACAGATTTTAAATAGACAGATCAGACCACAACAGAAGATAAAGTACATGAGTCTGAACTGGTGAAATAAAATTTTATGACTTTTGACTAAAACATTATTGATCTTCTTTGATGCTTTGTTTTCCAGAATTAGGGATTTTTGTCTTCTCTTGAGTTGTGGACAGGTCCATGTAGTTACTAGAACAGAACAGAATCCTAACCTGTTTCCTGGCTTTAAGTCTTAAGCAAAGTTCTCTTAACAGGTCTTGACTTTGATAAGCTAAATACTAATTGAAAAGTAGCCAAGCGTCCCACTGAATCTGCTTCACAAAGGAAGAATAACAAAATGGCAAAGAGGTTGAAGACCACCTCCTCCTGTGTACCTCTGATTGCTCAGATTGAATTCCTAGAAATTAGGAAGAAATGAATAACCCATCAGATGACTAAAAATCACTGCAGAGACAGAAGAAATGTGAGAAATCAAGAAAATCTCTCTCCTCCAAGGGAAAAGAATAACTCTTCTTCATCCATAGACACTACAAGGGAATTCACGGAAATGTCTGATAAAGAATTTAGAATATTCATAGCGACAAAGCTAACAGAGATGGAAAAGAGAGACAATGAACTCCAGAAGTAAAGAGCCAAAGAATTCCAGGAAGTGAAGAAGTTCGTGCATGATCTGAAAGAAGAAATGCACACCATAAAAAAGAATCGAATTGAACTATTGGAGATGAAGGCTATAATATAGGAAGTCAAACCTCCCTTGAAAGTATAAAAAGCAGACTAGATCATACAGAAAGTAGAATCTCAGGTATAGAAGATAGAATCGCTGGACTAGTAAAATCCACCATGAAGATGGAGAAAAGTAGCCCCCCAAATGAGACTAATATACAAGAAATATTAGATACCATTAAACATCCAAACATCTGTATAATCAGTATCCCAGAAGGTAAAAAGAGTCATAAGGGCATTGATAATCTAGTCCATAAAATGTTGGAAGAAACCTTTCCAAACCTAGAGAGACATTCAAAGATTCAGATCTGAGAAATACAAAGGACCCCAGATAGGATCAACCCAAGAAGATCTTCTAGACACATTATGGCCATGTTGACCAAAACCACAGACAGAGACAAGATACTAAGATTGGCAAGAGAGGAACATCAAGTTAGCCACAAAGGTTATCCCATCAGGCTAACAGCGGACCTCTCTCTCATCAGAAACAAAGCAAGCAAGGAAAGAATAGGAAAATACACTTAAAGTGTTGAGTGAAAAACAATTTCAACCAATAATACTATATCCAGCAAGATTATTCTTCATGTCAGAAGAGAAGACAAGAACATTCTCAGATAAACAAAAGCTGAAAGAATTTACCGACACCAGACAGTTCTCAAAGAAGTTTTGAAGAGAGTGCTATCTCAGGAAAACTAAAGTCAGACACACAGAAAAAAGAGTTCAAAAACAATTAAGAAAATGGCCAGTTTTATGGTAGGGACAAGCCCAGAGTTGAACATTATTCTCCAGATTTTAAATGGAAAGGTTGGAACACAACAGAAGATAAAGTACATGAGTCTGAACTGGTGAAATAAAATTTTATGACTTTTTACTAAAATATTACTGATCTTCTTCGATGTTTTGTTTTCCAGAGTTAGGAATGTTTTTCTTCTCTTGAGTTGTGGACAGGTCCATGTAGTTACTAGAATAGAACAGAATCCCAACCTGTTTCCTGGCTTTAAGTCTTAAGCAAAGTTTTCTTAACAGTTCTTGGTTTTGATAAGCTAAACTGCCTTCCTTGAAATTAAAAAATATATTTAAAAAATAGCTATTTAATGACCACAGTAAGCTATATAGTCTTATATAGGTGCTACCTTATAGTTTATTCATTTTAGCCAGAGATTCATGCCTAGAGTCAACATGTGTTCACAGATGTATATATCAGCTGAACTTGCTATTGAAAGTATTTAGATTAATTAAGGAATTTTGTGAATCAATGAAATGGGAGAAAAAAATAAAGAAATGGAAAGCAACTTCAGATGCCTGAGACAGTGTGGAAAGAGGGTGGGAAATGGCAGAGGGTTAGAAATAGGGGGAAATATATGTGTGTGTGTGTATGTGTGTGTGTATATATATATATATATATATATATATATATATATGAAATGAAAAATTATTTGTTGATGATAACATGTATGACTAAGCCACTTTACGGTGTAAAGTGTACCATCTTGTATGCTGTGATGATGTTCATTGAAAGAATGTAAAATAAATAAATAAATAAATAATGCATTTTACAGCCATGCAATTTTTTAAAATCTCTTTATACTTTTTTCTATTTTAAAACCTTTTCACATTTTATATTTTTTGTTAAAAACTAAGACATACACACACACATTAGCCCAGACCTAAAAAGGGTCAGGCTCATCAGTATTGCTGATTTTCACCTCTATATCTCTCTCATTGCTTTAGAAGGGTCATGATAAACAAAACATGTATTAAATCAAACACAAGCTAGAATGATGCAATCTAGAGATGTAGGGACCAGCAAGTGGCATAGACATTAAGGTACTGGATGCCACACAGCCAATTGTGTGGTTTGAGTCCTGGACCCACAGGCATGAAATCACTCTAGGTGTGTGTGCATACATGCTTAAGACCCCAAGAGGAGAATGGAAGAGAAGGGATTTTGGCTTGGCCATCCCTGCTGGGGGCCTGATTTCTCATTTTTCTCTCTCCCTCTCTCTCTCTCCCTCTCCTCTCTCTCTTCCCCTGGTGAGTATATGCGACCTATAGCAAAACCTAAAAAATATATAGAGATGATGTTGTAAAGAATAAATGTATGAGGCTACTGTCAATGTAACATAGCATACAGTTTTGGGTTTTTTTTGTGAGTTTTATTTGCTATAGGGCATGTGCGCTCGCCAGAAAGACAGAGAGAGAAAGAGAGAAAGAAAGTGAGAAATCATCCCCCAGGGGGTATGGCCACATAGTAATCCCTTCTCCATTCTCCTCTTGGGATCTTGGGCATGCACACACATGTGCCTGGTGTGAGTTTAAGCCACCAGGTCTGGGACTCAAACCACAGTCAACTACATGGGAGTCCAGCGACATAATCATTGTGCCAACTGCTGGTCCCCAGAGCATACAGTTTTATAATAAGCTGTTTTCAAGATTTTTGCTATACAATGCATGTGCTCACCAGAGATACAGAGAGCTGGAAAGTAAAAATTCACCCCCATCTTCCTGGGATTTAGGCCACACCCACATGTGACTGGTGTCAGTTTCAAGGCACTGGGTCCAGGACTTGAACCACAGTGAACCATGTAGCAGTCCAGCACCTTAATCACTACACCACCCTCTGGCCTTACAATAACTTTTTAAAAGGGTATTGCATTTTTTTAAATAATAAAATGTATAATAAATACATAAACTAGTAATATAATCACTTATTACCAATATCAAGTATTGTGTACTGTAAATAATGGTATATTCTACACTTTTATTTATTGTTTTTGTAGATTTTTTTGCCTCAGGATTCATGTGCTCACTGGGGAGGGAGACAGAGACAGTGAGAAGAAGACTTCCTAGCAAGAGACATTGGGGCCGGGGCACAACTGCCCCCCAGCCCACACCAGGCTCCCAAGACTAGGACCTCACCTTCTTTAAAGACCAGACAGGTCTTTGCCCTGCAGGAGTTCTCCCATTCCATCTATAGCCCACTTCCCAGCAAGGGACATTGAGGCCGGGACATGACTGACCCCCAGTCCACACCAGGCTCCCAAGACGAGGACCTCACTTTCTTTAAAGGTAGGCAGGGCCTCATTTTTTCAATTTTTTTTCTTCTTTGCTATTTCTTTTTGATTTGCTAATTCTCTCCTCCCCCTTCTCCCACAGACCAGACAGGTCCTTGCCCTGCAGGAGTTCTCCGGTTCCATCTATAGCCCACTGGCGAAATTGTGGCTACTATGTGGTGCACTATTTTTTCTTTAATCTCTTCTGTACTCTTTTCTTTCCTCTTACATTATCCTCTCTTCTTCATACTCCACTCTCCCTTAGGGATCTGACAGATTTCGAATTCCAGTTCTGAACTTCCACATTATATAGGAAGGTTCTTCGGATCCTCGTCAATACTGAACCACCTGTGATTATCTAGAATAGAGTACCCCTCTTGAGACCACATTACTAAAAACATCAGGAGATGTACTTCTGCAAACATGCAAACATCATTTCACAGAAAAGGTATACACACTTGCTCCTAGTCAAAGAAATTTTCTCCTAAGAGATAATCAAAAGTGAATACATCATCTAATGTCCAGAAGTAGGAGAGTCTCAGGTCTGAACAAGTCAGAAAATATGTCTCCATCAAAGGAACAGAGTAACTCCCTTCAATCTCTCCTAAAATCTGAGAATGTCACCAAAATGTCAGAGAAAGAATTTAGAACCTTCATGATGAACAAATTCTTTGAGTTGGAACAGAAAAGAGACACTGAACTTCAGGAGATTAAGAAGTCCTTCCACGATATGAAAGAATAAATGGACACTCTGAGAAAGTACCAGATGGAGCTATCAGAGATGAAGTCTGAAATACAGGAAATCAAAAACTCTCTTTAAAGTGAGAAGATTCCGCATGGATACTGGGAACTAGATATTTCAGGGGACAGGAGAAATGAAGATTTTCTACTCATAATTCAGCCTCCAGCAAGCAAAGCTAGTGTGGCAGGAGAGTTGAGCCCTTGCTTCAGAAGATTCCGCATGGATACTGGGAACTAGATATTTCAGGGGACAGGAGAAATGAAGATTTTCTACTCATAATTCAGCCTCCAGCAAGCAAAGCTAGTGTGGTAGGGAGCCCCTCTGGCCTTCTTTCTCTGTCTCTGTGTCTCTGAGGTCTCTGTCTCTCTCTGCTTATGTCTCCTCATTGTTTTTTTTTTTTGGTAATTTTTCCTTATTACAATTTTTGTAAATGTAAAGATTTTCTCTGGCTCTCAGCTCCACCTTTTTTGTTTTGTTAATAATCCCTTCTGGTCCTTCCTCCCAGGCAGGAGAGTTGAGCCCTTCCTTCAGAAGATTCCACATGGATACTGGGAACTAGATATTTCAGGGGACAGGAGAAATGAAGATTTTCTACTCATACATAATTCAGCCTCCAGCAAGCAAAGCTAGTGTGGTAGGGAGCCCCTCTCGCCTTCTTTCTCTGTCTCTGTGTCTCTGAGGTCTCTGTCTCTCTCTGCTTCTGTCTCCTCATTGTTTTTTTTTTTGGTAATTTTTCCTTATTACAATTTTTTTAAATGTAAAGATTTTCTCTGGCTCTCAGCTCCACCTTTTTTGTTTTGTTAATAATCCCTTCTGGTCCTTCCTCCCAGGCAGGAGAGTTGAGCCCTTCCTTCAGAAGATTCCGCATGGATACTGGGAACTAGATATTTCGTGTGGCATGCTAGCATGCCGCGCTGTTTTCTATTTTGTGATTTTTTTCTTTTAGAAAAAAAGAACTGTAATTATAATTTTTAAATTTTTTTGTGTTTTTTTTTTCTCTTTTTGTTGTTGTTTCTCTCTCTCTTTTTTATTTTCCTTTTTCTGGTCTCTCCACCCAATATCTACTGAATCTGCTGCACCAGCGATAACAACAGAACAGCAAACAGATTCTAGAACACCTCTGTCTGCTTGCTCCTGGACATTGAGGTTTAACTTTAAGAATTTGAAAGAAACATACCATTCATGAGATGACAAGAAATCACCGTCGGATCACGAGAAATATGGGAAAACGAGAAAATACCTCTCCTCCAATGGAAAAGAGTAACTCTCCTTCATCCACAAGCAGTTCGGTGAAAGTCATGGAAATGTCTGATAAGGAATTTAGAGCATTCATAATGTCGAAGCTAACAGAGATGGAAGAGAAGAGAGATAATGAACTGCTAAAGAGAAAGGAGAAAGAAGTTGCCGAGTTCCAGGAGATGAGGAAATTCTTGCAAGATCTAAAAGAGGAATTACACACTTTACAAAAGACTCAAACGGAACTGCTAGAGATGAAGGCTATAATACAAGAAGTCAAAATCTCCCTTGAAAGTATTAAAAGCAGACTAGATCATTCAGAAAATAGAATCTCAGATGTAGAAGAGAAAATGGCTGGCTTAGTAAAGTCCACCACGAAGACTGAGAAAATGGCCCAAAAATTTGAGAATGATATGCGAGAAGTATTGGATACCATCAAACGTCCAAATATCCGGATAATTGGCATTCCAGAAGGTGAAGAGACCCATAAGGGCATTGATAATCTATTCCATGAAATCCTGCAAGAAAACTTTCCAAACCTAGAGAGGCATTCGAAGATCCAGTCCCAGGAAATACAAAGGACCCCAAATAAGATCAACCCAAGAAGATAATCTCCAAGACACATTATAGCCAGGTTGACGAAAACCGGAGACAAAGACAAGATACTAAGATTGGCAAGAGCGAAACATCAAGTTACCTACAAAGGACATCCCATTAGGCTAACAGCAGATCTCTCATCGGAAACAATGCGAGCGAGGAGAGAATGGGAAAATATATTCAAAGTGTTACGAGAGAAGCAATTTCAGCCAAGAATACTGTACCCGGCAAGATTATCTTTCAGGTGGGAAGAAAAGACAAGAACATTCTCAGATAAACAAAACCTGAAAGAATTTACCAGCACCAGATCAGATCTCCAAGAAGTTCTCAAAGGTGTGTTGTATCAAGAAAATTAAACACAGACACATGGAAATAAGAGTCAAAAAACTATGAAAGTGGCCAACTTAATCATAGGGACAAGTATGGAGTTGAATATTATATCCCAGAATTTAATCAGGAAAATTGAACCAGAACAGAAGATAAAAGTACATGAGACTGATAGGTTCATACACCTACCATTTGAACAGAATCCTAACTTGTTTCCTGGCTTTAAGCAAAGTTCCTTGGCACTTCTTTGAGTTAAGTTAAAACTGGTTTTCTTAGTAGTAATGAGTGAACTCACCATTGAAAGTAGTTAGATTATGTAGGAAATAGTGTGATCAATGCAACGTGGGTGGGAAGGGAATGAAGGACAACTGTAGACACCGGAGGTAGTGTGAGAGGAAGGTGGGAAGGGACAGAGGGTCAGAAAGAGGGGTGGAAGTAATTCTAGAACTAGTAATGGAAAATTTTTTGTAATGTGCATGATTGTGTCACTATGCAGTGTGTACTGGATGGGAGATTGCATTTTGCATGCTGTGATGAAGCTTACGGAAGGAATGTAAATTGAGTTACAAAAAAAAGTTTCAGGAAAAAAATATATATCTATTCAATGACTGCAGTAGGATATGTAGCCACAGCTAGGTGCTACTTTATAGGATGCGTAAAGTAAGACTTGTGTTCATGGAAATGTGTGTATCACCTGTGTTTGCTACGAGGGTATTTGGATTGATTGGGGTCTTTGGCGATACAATAAAATGTGAGGAGAAAACAGTATAGAAAGCAAACATAGATACCAGAGACAGTGTGGGAGGAGAGTGGGAGAGGGGAGAGGGTAGGAGATAGGGAATCAAGGATGGGGGGGGGGAAGCAAAACATACAGAAGACAAGAAATGGAAGATCATTTGCTGACAATAACATGTTTGCTGATGTGCTTGATTGAGACAATATATAGTGTACTTTGGATGGAAAATCTCATTTTGTATGCTGTAATGATGTTCAGTGAATGAATGCAAATAAATAAATTGAAATAAAAAAAGAAAGTATTAAAAGTTGATTAGACCATGCAGAAGATCGAATCTCTGATGTAGAAGATAAAACCTCTGACCCTGAAAAAAACACCAAGAAGTTAGAGAAAATAACTAAAAAACACGAGGATAATATACGAGAAATACTAGATTCCATAAGACACCCAAACATCAGAATAACTGGCATCCCAGAAGGTGAAGAAAGTAATAACAGCATGGAAAATCTATTCCATGAAATTTTGGAAGAGAATTTCCCAAGTCTAGAAAGGCACTCTAGCATCCAGACCCAAGAAATACAAAGGACCCCAAATAGACTCAACCCCAGAAGATCTTCCCCAAGGCACATTATAGCCAGACTCTCAAAGACCACAGATAAAGACATGATAGTAAAACTAGCAAGAGAGAAAAGAGAAGTGACTTACAAAGGTCATCTTATCAGGCTAACACCGGACCTCTCAACGGAAACAATGCTAGCAAGGAAAGAATGGGAAGATGTATTGAAAGTTTTAAGACAGAAACAATTTCAACCAAGACTATTATATCCAGCAAGATTATACTTCATATGGGCAAAAAAGATTGAAATCTTCTCAGACAAACAAAACCTGAAAGAATTTGCCAACACCAGACCAGCTCTTCAAAAAACCCTGAAGAAAGTACAGTTCCAGGAAAACTAAAGAATTTGCAGCCAGAAACAAAGAAATAAAAGTCAACTAAGACAATGGCCAACTTAAACGTCTGTAAAGACCCTGTAACATCGATAATAACAGTGAACGTTAATGGATTAAATTTTCTAATCAAGAGACACAGACTGGCTGAATGGATAAAACAACAGAAACCCTCTATTGTTGCCTACAGGAAACCCACCTCATGGAAAAAGACATACATAGACTCAAAGTGAAGGGTTGGAAAAAGGTTTTCCATGCAAATGGGACCCAAAAAATCAGTTGTGATACTGATTTTTGACAAAATAGGCTTTAAAAGAAAAACTGTTCGAAGAGACAAAAAAGGGCACTGTATCGTAGTAAAAGGCTCTATAGATCAAGAAGATATAACGCTTATAAATATCAATGCACCTAACACAGGAGCACCCAAATATGTGAAGGAAAGACTTTCAGACACTAATTCTTGGAGAACTCAACACTGCACTATCCCTTCTGGACAGATCATCTAGGCAAAAAATAGGTAAAGAGATCAAAGATCTAAACAATACCATAAATCAAATAGACTTAATAGACATCTACAGAACTTTCCATCCAAAAAACACGAAATACACCTTTTTCTCACCCCAACATGGAACCTTTTCGAAGATTGACCACATCACAGTGCACAAAGCAAGCCTCTACACTTTCAGAGGCATAGAAACTATATCCAGAATCTTCACCGACCATGATGGAATTAAACTTAACTTTAATTTCAAGAGAAATCCTCAAAAATAATCAAAAACAGGGAACCAGCAGTTAGCGTAATGGTTATGTCGCTAGACTCCCACGTAGTCAATCGCGGTTCGCGTTCCGGACCCGGTGGCTTAAAACTCACGCTGGGCACGTGTGCGTGCGTGCCCAAGATCCCAAGAGGAGAATGGAGGAGAAGGGATTGTGGCGTGACCATCCCCCCGGGGGGTGATTTCTCGCTTTCTGTCTCTATGTCTCTCTCTGTCTGTCTGGCGAGCAAACGTGCCCTATAGTGAAAAAATCTCTCAAAAAAAATAAAATAAAAAAACATGGAAACTAAATAACCTACTCCTGAATGACTCCCCTACTACCAAAGAAATAAAGACTGAAATCAAAAGATTCATGGAAGCCAATGACAAGGGTGACACGAGTTTCCATAATCTTTGGGACACTGCAAAAGAAGTCATAAGAGGAAAGTTCATAGGAATTAGTGCACATAAGAAGAAGACAGAAAGGTTAATGGATCACCTAACATCAAGCCTCAAAGAATTGGAAAAACAACAGCAAAATAATACAAAAAGCTCCAGGAGAAAGGAAATAATAAAGATCCGAGCAGAAATAAATGAAATAGAAAATAAATGTACTATACAGAAAATAAATGAAATAAAAGCTGGTTCTTTGAAAGGATAAACAAAATTGATACACCACAAGTGAAACTTATTAAGAAGAAGAGAGAAAGGAGCCAGGTGAATCAAATCTGCAATGAAGGTGGTTATATAACAACAGACAGAGAAGAAATCCAAAACATCATTAGAGGTTACTTTGAACAACTATATGCTAAGAAACAAGACAACCTGGATGAGATGGACAAATTCCTGGACAAATATAATCTACCAAGAATGAGCCAGGAGGATATAGAAAGTCTGAATAGGCCCATGACAAGCCAGGAGATTGAATCAGTAATAAATAACCTCCCAACAAAGAAAAACCCTGGCCCTGATGGATTTACCTCTGAATTCTACAAAACCTTCAAAGAAGAGTTAACCCCCATTCTGCTCAAGTTATTTCTAAAGATCCAAAAGGGGTAATCTCTCCCTAATTCATTCTGTGAAGCCTCTATCACCCTTATCCTTAAAAGAGATAAGGACAGGACAAGGAAGGAAAACTATGGACCAATATCTCTGATGAATATACATGTGAAGATTCTCAACAAGATACTAGCAAATCATATCCAACAACTTATAAAAAAGAACATACACCATGAATAGGTAGGCTTTATTCTAGGAATGCAAGGTTGGTTCAACATAGGCAAAATCATAAACGTAATACATCATATTAACAGGAATAAGGATAAAAACCATATGGTCATATTGATTGATGCAGAAAAAGCATTTGATAAGATATAACATCCCTTCAAGATCAAGACTCTCAGAAAAATCAGCGTAGAAGGGCTATTTTTTTAATTTTAATTTAATTTAATTTTATTTTTTTGGAGAGGTTTTCGCTATAGGGCGCATGCGCTCGCCAGACAGACAGAGAGAGACAGAGAGATAGAAAGCGAGAAATCACCCCCCAGGGGGGGATGGTCACACCGCAATCCCTTCTCCTCCATTCTCCTCTTGGGATCTTGGGCACGCACGCACATGCGCCCGGCGTGAGTTGTAAGCCACCGGGTCTGAGACGCGAACCGCGGTCGACTACGTGGGAGTCCAGCGACATAGCCATTACGCTAACTGCTGGTTCCCTAGAAGGGCTATTTTTGAACACAGTAAAAGCCATCTATGAAAAACTCATAGTAAACATCATCCTGAATGGAGAAAAGCTGAAAGCTTTTCCACTAAACATGGGAAGAAGACAAGGATGCCCACTTTCTCCACTCCTTTTTAATACAGTACTGGAAGTCCTCGCCAATGCAATCAGAAAAGAGGAAAAAATAAAAGGCAACAGAATAGGAAAAGAAGAAGTGAAACTCTGTCTATTCACAGATGACTTGATTGTATGCATAGAAGACCCAATGGTCTCCATGGAAAAATTATTGGAAGTAATACATGATTACAGTAAAGTTGCAGGATATAAAATCAATATACAGAAAATGATAGCATTTCTATATACGAATAACAGGCAGACTGAGATAGAACTGAAGAAAGTTATTCAATTTACCATAGACACCAAAAGTATAAGATATTTAGGAATAAATCTAACCAAAGAAGTTAAAGACCTCCACAAGGAAAACTATGAGAAGCTAAAAAAGGAAATTGAAAATGACACAAAAAAGTGGAAGGACAACCCATGTTCCTGGATTGGAAGGATTAATATAATCAAAATTGCAATTCTACCCAAATTAATCTACCTATTTAATGCAATGCCAATCAAAGTACCAGACACATTCTTCACAGATCTAGAAAAGACAATCATAAAATTCGTCCGGAATCATAAAAGACCCCGTATTGCCAAAGCAATTCTACACAAGAAGAGTGGAGTGGGCAGCATTTCACTCCCTGACCCAAAAATATACTACAAAGCTGTGGTAATCAAAAGAGCATGGTACTGGCACAGAAACAGACAGGAGGACCAATGGAACAGAATAGAGTCCCCAGAAATACATTCCCAAACATACAGTCAACTGATTTTTGGCAAGGGGTACCAGTCATTCCAGTGGGAAAAGGAAAACCTCTTCAGCAAATTGTGCTGGAAAAACTGGGTTTCCACCTGTAGAAAGATGAATCTGAACTCCAACCTCCCACCGTTGACAAAAATAAACTCAAGGTGGATCCAGGATCTAAATCTAAGACTTCAAACTATTAAACTTCTCCTGGAAAACACTGGGGAAACTCTGGAAGACATTGGTGTAGGGAAAGACTTCTTAAATAAGACCCCCAAAACAAGTCGATCATCCCCAAAATAGACAAGTGGGATTACATCAGACTAAGAAGTTTCTGCATGGCAAAAGACACAGTAGTTAGTGTGAATGGACAGCCCTGTGAATGGGAAGATATTTTTGTTAATTATGCATCAGATAAGGGTCTGATAAGCAGAATACACAAGGAACTCAAGGTACTGTTTGGAAAAAAGATGATCAGCCCTATTAAAAGATGGGAGAAGCAGTTGAAAAAAAAACACTCTCTAACGGTGGCATATGAATAGCCGAAAGGCATATGAAAAAATGCTCCACATTCCTCATCATAAGGGAAATGCAGATCAAAACAACATTGAGATACCACCTAACCCCAGTCAGAATGTCTAAGATTAATAAAACAAAAAATGATAAGTGTTGCCAGAGGTGTGGTGAAAGGGGAACTCTTTTACACTGCTGGTGGGAATGTAAATTGGTCCAGCCACTGTGGAGAACAATTTGGAGATTCCTCAAACATCTACAAATAGAACTACCATATGACCCAGCAATCCCACTCCTCGGTATCTACCCAAAGGACAGAAGAATTCTTAATTGGAAAAGTGCTTGCACATCGATGTCTATTGCGGCATTATTCATGATTGCTATGACATGGAATCAACCCAAATGTCCCTGTATGGATGAATGGATTGAAAAACTGTGGCACATATACTCTATGGAATACTATTCAGCCATTAAAAAATACCCTGGCTTTTGACAAAAAGTGGAAGAATATGGAAGACTTACTGCTGAGTGAAGCAAGCCAGTTTATGAAGGAGAGACACTGCATGTCTCCACTTAATATATACCAAGTGTCTGCACTCTATACCTGAAACTGATTGACCTAAGGTTGTACAAACACAAGAGATGGGGGTTAGTGCCAGAAGTGGAGTGTGTGGAGAAGAGGGACCTAAGAAAGGTCATTTGGAAGAGGGATACGGAGAGAGAGCATTGACGGGATGGGGAGGTGTGGTGTTATTGGTGGAAGATACTCTGATCAACTGGACTGGGGAGAAATGTTCACACACATACTGAAATGTTCACTTTGTAAGCTAAATAATATGATAGAATTTATATAAAAAATTTTAAAAAAGTGAAAAAAAAAACTACAGCAACTGTCAATGTAAAAAGGAAAAAAAAAGAGAGAGAGAAAATGAGAAATCACCCTCCAAGTGATGGCCATGCCACAATTCTTTCTCCTCCCTTCTTCTCCTGGGATCTTGGGCATGCACACACATGTGCCCAGTGTGAGTTTCAAGCCACCAGATTTGGAACTCAAACCATGGTTGGCCATGTGGGAGTCCAGTGACATAATCACTACACCACCTGCTGGTCCCTACTCTATTCTTTTATGCAACTAACAGCGTAGTAGGTTTATTTAAATCAACATCACCACAAACACATGAGTAATTCATTGTACTATGATATTACAATGGCTATGATGTTACTAGGTGATAGAAATTTTTCAGATCTGTTATAATCTTATGAGACTACTGCCATATATGTAGTCCTTTGTTAACTGAAATGTTGTCATACCATTCATGACTGTAAGTGTACTTCCAGAAGGATATAATAAAGAAAATGTGAGAGTCGAATTTTTGAAGACATGTCTAAGTCCAGAATTGAAGAATCCTATTCCTCAGATTCAGGAAGTTCAACTAATCCCAAACAAGATAAATAAAAGTAATATGTAGATGTATGAGAGTAAAATTAATAGCAACAAAGATCGTAAAAACAATTGCCAGAAAGAAAAGAAACATCAATTAGGCTGACAGCAGATTTCTTGGCTACAGTAAAAGCTAGAAGACAGTGGGTGGAATAGCTTCAGAGTGCTGAGAGATAACAACAAGCACTGTATAATTTTATACCCAGCCAAAGTGTCATCTAGGATTGAGGATCTCAAAACATTTTTAGACAAAAAGAAGGGTAAATTTACTGTAAATAGATTCTCACTAAGGAAAAGTATAAAGGAAGATAGAAAATGAACCCAGTATGAAGACTTGGGATGCAAGCAACAAGAATGACTCAATGATTGGTAAACACGTGGTTAAATATAACTAAACATGGTATATATACAATAATAATAAAAACAACAGTGATAATAACAACAATTCAGGAAGTTAAAACAAAGGTTGAACTAAAATATAAAACAATTAACATTAAAATTAGGAGAAGGAGTAACCAGAGTTTTAATGTTTTCTATTGTATAAGGGGAGTAGAGATATTTATTTTAGATTTTGTTAATCATTCATATCCAAATGTTAAGAAGTCAAGCTGATTGAATGACAACACACAGCAAAGAATTATTTTGAGTGATTTTTTTTTTTTTTTGCTGGACCACATGTGCACTTTCTAGAGAGAAATAGAGAGACAGGGGGTGGGGGGGGAAGCACCCCTCTCCCAATAGAGTGTGGTCATGCTGCAATCTTTTCTACTCCACTTCTCCATCCTGTTGGGATTTGGGGGAAGTACACACAGCACCTGCTCAGGATTTAAGTTGTATGGTTGGGTTACAACTTTCTTAACCACTAGCACATGAGGCTGGCTCTCAAGTGATTTTAAAATACAATATTTTAAACTTATATTCTTAGTGAAATATCTAATAAGAATTAAAAGAACCACAGATATCATTTAAATATGGATATAAAATCTCTAAATCCTTAAGAAGAAAGAAAAAAAATCAAAAAGTAAACTAAGCATGGGGAGGTCAAGGCAGGATATTAGTAATAAACTAAAAACAGTCAAGAATTACTATAAAAGTACCAAACTTACCATTCAAAATACATAAATTTTCAATTAGGATTAAAAAATGCAAAACCCAATTATAGGTTGTTTATAAGAGACAAAACTAAATATACAGAGAAATTGAAATTAAATGATTAAAGGTGAACTAAACAAATAGCCCCCAAAAGAAACTTTTAGAGTTATATTAATATTCAATAAAACACACTTTTAGGCGAAAATTATTATTAGAAGAAAAGTTAACTATATAATAAAATGCAAAAGAAGATACAATTGTTTTACATTTGTGTGACTCTAATAACATAGGCTCAAAACATAGGGGACCAGCAGTTAGCGTAATGGCTGTGTCGCTGGACTCCCATGTAGTTGACTGTGGTCCAAGTCCTGGACCCGGTGGCTTAAACTCACGCTGGGCGTGTGTGTGCGTGCCCAAAATCCTGAGAGGAGAATGGAGGAGAAGGAACTGTGGCAAGGCCATCCTCTCTGGGGGGTGATTTCTCGCTTTATGTCTCTGTCTCTCTCTGTCTTTCTGGCGAACGCACATGCCCTATAGCAAAAATCTCTCAAAAAAAAAAAAAGCAAAAATAAGACAAATTAAGACTGATTCTATAATGTAATTTCTGAAGATGATCCTGAAAATATGAAAATACTTTATAACTGAGCAGAATATCTATTGTTTTATCTCCCAGATACTTTATTTTTCTGATAATTGTTCCCAGAAATTTGTATAATAAATGGAGTATGATTAATAAATGCTCTAAAACGTGAAACTGGCTAAGTGGAAGCTGGATTGAAAGCAATGAACACTCGTCTCATGTAGGGGTGAGAAACTGATGGTCTGGTTCCTATGGTAGTAAAGTTGTTAAACTATTAGCCATTGTCCTTTGGAACAATGCCAATGGCCCAGAGAGGTTGGAGCTTTAGGCAACTTGGCAACAAAATGTCAGGAAATTAGAGTATATTGAACTATTAAAATATTTTCATTGAGAGGATATCAGAGACAAGATTTTCTGAATCTGAGACCAGCAGATGGCATTATGGTTATGTCACTAGACTCCCACATAGTCAATCATGGTTTGAGTCCTGGACCCAGTGGCTTAAAACTAATGTCGGGCAAGTGTGTGTGCATGCTCAAAATCCTAAGAGGCGAATAGAGGAGAAGGGATTGTGGTGTGCCCATCTGCCCTTGGGGGGGTTGATTTCTCACTTTCTGTCTATCTGTCTCCAGCAAGTACAAGTGTCCTATAGCAAAAATCTCTCTCTCTTAAAAAAAAAATAGAAGAAATCTGTTGCCTATAGCTAAAAATTTGAGACAGCCAAGGGTGAGATGACCATGTGTCTTGTGGGATGGAAGCTCCTGAAAAATATGTTTACCCTGCTTCTACAGCTGCCTAGGAAACTGTGGAATCTGGCATTTGGAATGGAGATATTAGGGAAGAATCCCAGGAGTTAGTCCTAACCTTACCTCTCCCTTAGGGTAGCGATAGCGGTATTTATCTTGGTCCCGTAGTGCAAATTCTTCAGGGTAGTGTTGTTGGATTTCTTCATAAGTCATTTCTTCACAGACACCCTGAGAGAAAGTATTTGGGGTCAAAAGAATTTGTAGGTGAAATTCACGCAGCCTTCATTAGAGCTCTGAAACCAACAATTGTGGAGTTGTAAGCACCTGGGTTTTTTTCTGTTTCTTTCTTTCTCTTTCTTTCTTTCTCTTTCTGTGGGGATACATTATACATGTAAATATGTATTTGTATAAATTTTCAGGCTTAAGAATTTATAACTATGTTTTCAAGTGTGTGTAAAACAGCTTATGATGTATACATGTGATATGTTTAAGGACTTATGCTTTGTGTGTACTTGTCTCAACATACATATTGCTTGTGTAACTGTGTGTGTATGTAAGGTGTCTGAGCATTTGAGAATGTACCCATATGGATGCCTCTGTGACATGTCTTCCACGTAGGTCCCAATATGCCTGGGCTTGTGTATCCAAAAATGTTTATGTCCCTCATTAAGTCTCTGGTATATACAGTATGTGTGAGTATCTGTGCATCTATGTGTGAAGTCTGTGCATTTGTGTATTGTAATATGTTTGAGGCTATGTATCTGTACTGTGTACATGTCTGTGATATGCTTCTCTGTGTCCATTTGAGGTACATATATGAAAAGACAACATGGTGTCTATGATAAATGTGTTCATATTTGTGTCTAGGTTTATATGTCTTTCTGTGCATGTATATTTATGTACATGTATGGTGTAGGTGTTATTGGTACATGTATCTAAGAGGTTGCATGCAACTGTGAAGTGCATGTATGTGAGTACAGCCATATCATAATGGGTGTCTGTTATTGGATATGCAAATGTACATATGTATACACACATACAGTAGTGCTCTGCCATTTTATGGCATTTCCCATCTCTCTAACCCAGACCTTCATTTTGAGACAGATAAAGAAGCAAGTATTGGAACCAGCAGTTGGCGTAATGGCTATGTCGCTGGACTCCCATGTAGTCGATCACGGTTTGAGTCCTGGACCCAGTGGCTTAAACTCACACTGGGCATGTGTGCGTGTATGCCTAAGATTCTGAGAGGAGAATGGAGGAGAAGGGATTGTGGTGTGGCTATCCTCCCTGGGGTGGGGAGTGATTTCTCGCTTTCTGTCTCAGCGAGCGCATGCGCCCTATAGCAAAAACCTCTCAAAAAGAAAGAAAGAAAGAAGCAGGTATCCACAGACATCACATAGGGCAAAAAATTAGTTAATTCCTAATGGTTTCATGGTTGGTGTGTTCTGGAAAGATATGCTCTCTTCACCCAAAGAAGGAATTGAGGACTCAGGAAATGAGTTCTTCAAGAGCATATGAGAGCTTCCAAGTCTACCTAGAAATCCTCAGAGAAAAGGCGGCCACTGGTAGTAGTGGGAAGTGATGTTGGGTTTCTAAGGTTTCTTTCTAGGCAGGTAGATTTCAGTAAAACCTTCCTATAGGGAGACAGAAAGTCTGGTTGTTGTCTTTTGAGACCATCTACCAGGCTTCCCTCAGGAGTGAGAAACTGAATCCCCACAACAATCAACAAATAGCTCTGTAGTGCCAAACTTCTCCAGCTAACATTGCCCCTGGAAGAAAGTGCACCCTACTGGTACACGAGGCCCTTCCAGTTTGGCTTCAACCATCTGTTCTGAGGTATTATGGGAGCCTGATGCCTGTGGAAATGACCACTGACTCCTCACCGACTTTGAGTAAATTGCCTAACATCTCTGAATTTTATTTCCCTAATCTGCAAAATGAAGAGAGTTACAGTAACCTTATAAAAGTGTTTTGAATATTAGGGGTAGCATATGCGACAGATGCTAGTACAGGACATACAGGCACATTTTCAAAATTCAGTTTATGTAATTAAGTATTAATATTATCATTAACCATGGAAAAAATACCAGAAAGTTATTATTCTAAATGTTTGCTTCTTCCTCACTTATCCACCTATAGCCAATTCCTGAGATTCTACCTCCTAAATTTCTCTCACATCTATTCCTTTTTCCTCTATCTCCACCCCCACTACTACAACTTTAGCATTTACACACACATACACACACACACACACACACACACACACACACTACCGTCTTTGCTTATGCTGCACTCTCTGACTAGATTGTCATTCCTGATCATTTCTACCTCATTCACTGTGACTCAACCTGAGGCTTTTGCTAGGTATCACTTCCTCCAGGGTTAGGTGCCCTTCTCTGCCTTCTATGTAATATACCAGAGCTGTCAGTTTTGTCATCAGAACCTATATCACACTCAGTTTTATATTCTTCTGCTTTTTCCTCTGTCTACCTTATTTAGCCTGAAAAATACAGTGAAGGTGATAACTAATCAGATTAATCTCTATCTCCAACTTAAAACATTGATGAATGCGTAACACCACACATAGACCAGAAATAAGCAGTGGCAAAGCTCTTATGATGAAGTTTACATATTTGATTGTATGTAATTCTTTTTTTGGTCAGAGGGCATGTGTGCTGGCTAGAGAGAGAGAGCAAGAGGGAGAAAGAAACCTCCAACAGGGTGTCATCATGCCTCAATCCCCTCTCATCCATTTCTCCATCCTGTCAGAATTTGGGGCATGCATACACATGGTGTGTGTGTGTATGTGGTGTGTGTGTGTGTGTGTGTGTGTGTGTGTGTGTGTGTGTGTGTGTTTAAGAGGTTTTTGCCTTAGTGTGCATGTGGGAGAGAAACCGACAGACACAGTGAGAAGGAAAGTGAGAAATCATTCCCTGGGGGAATGGCCACGCTGCGATACCTTCTCCTCCATTCTCCTCCCAGGATCTTGGATACATACACAGAACATGCACCTGGTGTGATTTTCAAGCCACCAGGTCCAGAACTCAAACCATGATCAGCCATGTGGGAGTTCAACAGCACAACTGCTTCTCCACCTACTGGCCCCCTGGCGTGTTTTTGAAGCCACTGGGGTTAAATTCCAACTGTAATTGGCCATATGGGATGCAGTTCCCATTAACCATGAGGCCACAGAGCTGGCCCCATTGCATGTATTTTATAGCAAATGTATGTGATAGGTAGAACAATGCTTGTGCCAAGCCAGAGTGACTCCATCTTGAATACTAAGCTACCATGCTGAATGCTGTATTGTCTCATTTAGCTTGGCTGCATGCCAGTACTAGTCAGACTTGTTCCCAGATCACAGTCTGGTAAATATAACTAACTTGTACTTCAAAGTAGTATGTTTCATACCATCAATCATAACACAAAGCCCCTTGTGCACATACCAGAACCCATGATCTGCACAAATTACTATTCCTCCTTATAAGTACAGAGAACTGCCCCATGTCTAGTGCACGAATTATACTTCTTGATGCCTCCCAAGACATGTTTCTCTACATAGTAAATACTGCCAGCAAGTTTGAATGTCTGCCTTTTTCTTTGGTCTTTTGGCTCCTTTGGCATTCAGAGGCCGTTTCACCTTATTTGTCCTTGTATTGGAACAATGCTGTATTACACTATTCTAAATATGTATATCTCTGTAAATCTACATTTATGTGCATATACATAAATGTACACACACACACAGGCACACACACGTATTTCTAGAAGTATTTGGAGCAGACAGGCAAGGTAAACTATCCACATGCAAATTATCTATACCTGTGGTGAGGCTTATGTTGGTGTCTAACAACCATAATCTGTGGGCTTCTGCCTATGCCAATGTATCTATAATGAAGATAAGACAGCTTTCCTCTACAACTTTGGAGAGGAAACAGCTTTCTCAAAGAGCTTATGGAAAAACCTGACCCCGAAAAGAAATTGCCACATCACCAGGGTTGGATCCTTCACTCTTCCTTCTTCTTCACCCCTTACAGCCAGTGCACCATCAAGTTACATTGATTCTATCTTTGAAATACTCCATACATCCTTATTCATTCTATCACCAATGTCCAACATTGGTCCAATATGGCCTTGTGTATACCAGACTAATGCAGCCACATTCTTACTGGTATACATATTCATTCTAACCTACTTTCCACCTCAACTCCACACATGCCCGGAGTGGGCTATATTTTTAAAATATGAGTCATATTCAGACCATTCATTCTTGACTTAGACTAAGTCAGTGGCATCTCATTATTGTTAGGGCAGCATCCAAATCCCTTTTCACAGATATAAGGCCCAGTGGTCTGGCTTTCTTTACAATTTTATCTCCATATTCCCTCTCTCATCACCTTATTATTGCTGTCCCAGCCTCTATTTTTTTTTTCTTTCAGTTCCCTGTACATGCCATGTTCTCTTCTTATATCTGGGCCTTCATATGAGCTATGCCCCAACCCTGAACCAAATTCATTTTCCCACCACCAACCCATTTTGCCAGCTTCTTACTTCACCTCTAGTTTCCTCCAGGACACTTTCCATGTAAGTCTTCTACCACTAGGTCTGGTCATGAGCACCTTCACCTTCTGATCCTCCATAGTCTCTTGTACTTACTCTCTCATAAATCTTTGTCACACTGAGATGTAAACTCCTGCTTACTATCTGCCTTTGGGATACATGAGAGAGACTTTGACTGTTCTGGCCTTCACTGGATCCCCAAGACACAGAATTGGCACAGGGCTGTTTGTCAAGAAATGTTTGTTGAATTAATTAGGTTTCACATAAGGGCTAAAGTAGAAGAAACTGAGAAGGCAAGCTCAGACTCAAGTCTCCCCAACCTTCCAGAGGATTCACCCCCTACGTCTCACCGCATCAATCTCATTCAAGGCCTTCCACTGCTCATAAGGGACACCCAGGGCTTCAGCTGTCTGGATGGTTCTCTTCATGTGACTGGTCCACACCTTCAGGGAGTTGATGCCCTGGGACTGAATGAAGTTGGCCAGGGCATAGGCATACTAGAGTAGAGGTGGAGAAGAAGAGAAGGGCAGAGGAGAGGAGAGAGAAGAGAAGAGAAAGAAAAGGAAGAGAAAGAAGAGAAGAGAAGAGAAGAGAAGAGAAGAGAAGAGAAGGGAGAAGAGAGAAAAGAGGAGAAGGGAAGAGAAGAGAAGAGAAGAGAAGAGAAGAGAAGAGAAGAGAAGAGGAGGGGAGGGGAGGGGAGGGGAGGGGAGGGGAGGGGAGGGGAGGGGAGGGGAGGGGAGGGGAGGAGAGGAGAGGAGAGGAGAGGAGAGGAGAAGAGAAGAGAAGAAGAGAAGAGAAAACAGGAGAGAAAAGAGAAGAGAAGAGAAAGGGGAGAAGATGTGAGAGAGAACAGTGTAGTAACTAGAACAAACTGCAATCTGCCACAAATGGTTAGATGGTTGATGAATAAGAGCAGAGAGTTTAAATCTTCTAAACTTATAAAAACTCATATCCGTTCCTGTGTGATTAAGAGTCAAGAGAATTGCAAGTATCTTTTCGACTGTATTTCCAGCCTTTGGGTAAATACCAAGGAGTAGGATTACTGGGTCATATGGTAGTTCTATTTGTAGGTTTTTGAGGATTTCTATATCGTTTTCCACAAAGGTTGCACTAATTTACATTCCCACCAACAGTGTAAGAGGGTTTTCTTTTCACCACAGCCTCAGCAGCACTTGTCATTCTTTTTTTATTTTTTTTGAACCATTATTCTAGCTAGTGTTAAATGGTATTTTCTTGTGGTTTTAACTTGCATTTTTCTTTTTGTTTTTCGCTTAACCTTTTTTAATTTTTTATTTATTTTATTTATTTTTTCATTTCATTTTCTTCCATACATTCAATCACATTATTATTTGTCTTACAAAATGGATATTTCAACAGGTGAACACCTCTCCCCAGCACCGTCGATAAAACCACGAAACATCTTCAACAGATAATACCACACCTCTTTGTGCCATTAATGCTTTTCCTCCCTGTCCCTCCCTCAAATGTCCTTCCTCAGACCCTCCTCTTTCACACACACTATATCTGGTATTTACATCTCTATATACTGCGTTTCTATATCCTTTAGACAATTAGTTTCAGTCATAGAGTGCAGACACTCGGTATATATTAAGTGGGGACATATAATGCCTCTCCTTCATAGCATGGCTTGCTTCACTCAGCAGTAAGTCTTCCATATTCATCCACTTCCTGTCAAAAGTCAGGGTTTTGTTGTTTTTTTATGGGTGAATAGTATTCCATTGAATATATGTGCCGCAGTTTTTCTAACCATTCATCAGTTCGTGGGCATTTTCACGATTGCTAAGTCATGGAAGCAACCCAAATGCTAACTTGCATTTTTTTTAGTGACAAGAGACTTCAAATATTTTTTTCATATGCCTTTTGGCCATTCATTTGGTTGAGAGTGAATGGGAAGGGCAAGGGAAAGAAACATTTAACAGACAAAAGAATGTAAAGTTCTCTGTTTAAAAAAATGTTTTGTGGGGCCAGCAGGTGGCATGGTAGCTAAGGGCACTAGACTCTCACGTGGACAACCATGGTTTGAGACCCAGACCTGGTGGCTTGCTTTCTCACTTTCCCTCTCCCTCCTTCTCGCTCTCTCTCTGTTCCTCTCTGGTCAAATTAAAATAAGTAAGTAAATAAATAAAGTTAAATAAAATAATTCTTTTTAAAAAGTTTTATATTTTTTGCATTATACAAATAAAAATTAAAAAGAAATAGTCAAAAATAGGTAAAAAGTATTTGTGTTTACTGCATCTATGCATGTGTATGTGTGTTCATTGATGCTTAGTCACTGAACCGCATTCTTGGTTGCAGGCTCACCTTTAACATTTGTGGGGCCCAGGACAAGAATACAAATGGAGGACCCCACCCAGTCTACTTGCCTTCTCATTCCATTTCTAACTCTATCCTGCACTTTTAAGTGCCTTGAGTACATGTTTCTTAATAATCCAGTCACACGCCCAACTCCACCAATCCTTATGCTTCACAAACAGTAACAAATTGCCCACCCTCTGGCTATAGGGTGAACACCCTGTGACATAGCCTTCCCTCAGTTGGACACACTCTGGAATAGGCCCATGTTGGTATTAGAAGCAGACTCTGAGCCTGAAGGGCAAGTAACTCTAAGGATTTGGAGAACCAGAGTATGGTTTAGAACCGGGAAGTGTGGGATTAGTGAGATAGTCTTATTCAATGTTGTGAATTCCCATTGCTTAAGTTAGGTTTCTAGTACCCAAGTTCTAAGGGCATTTACATATGTATTGAGTGTGTGTGGGTGGGTCAGGACTGAGTGGCTGACAGGGTGGAAAAGCAGAAATAACAAGAATCTGCTTCTACCTCATTACTGAGCACCCCCTGCTTAGGACCCAGGCAGTGGCCAACCTACTAACCCCTGGCCCATTTAGGCTAGCTCAGCCAACCTACCTGGGTGAAGGGACCCTCCCTACCTGTTTTCCCCGAGCTGAGAGACCTGAGTCACCTCCAATGCGGCCTCTGAGGTTGAGTTCACTCTCTCCATGCCGGCATAGGTAGATGGAACGAGGTGTGACGTGGATGTTCATGAGGTAGTAGACTGTGCGGCTCTGGATGTGGTCCTGCACTCGATTCACCATGTAGCGTGTGCCCACATCAAAGATCTTGATGTAGGACAGGTGGCTGGGCCAGACCCAAGCAAGAACAAGGGAAGCTCAGGGGCTGATGGTGTCAGGGTTGATCCCAAGAGAAAGCCCCAACCATACAGACTTCTTTTAAGTCTCCTTCACAACCCAATTCTCACCTAATAAGTTACCATGGATTGCCATGTTCTGAGTATCTGCCCTAGAGGCTTGCCCTGATGCATGGACTGCAATGTCCGTTGATGAAAAAATGATTAAATAAGGCTGGTCTTCTAACTTTGTCTTATTCAGGCCCAAACTGACCCATTAAATCCCAACTAAACACCTGCAGGATCCTAGACCAAGAGCTTGGGACTTTCTCAATGTCATTCTTTGACTTCAACCCTCACCCAAAAGTTCCTTTCACCATGAACTGTTATCCCATATGATAAATTTGTGGAAGTTTGAAAAAGTCACACTTTCCTCAGGATATACACATCCCCATTTCAACACACATCACGGTGAGAGGAACAAATATACTTTTACTGGGGCATCTGCACAGTGAACAATCTGCACAATTATAGGCCATGTCCCTTGTACTGAGTGTCTAAATCTCATGTGACATTTTCTATAATATGAGAATATGAGACTGGCCGGAAGTTTAAAGATAAGGACTTGAATATATATTCTGCTACTGACTTATTGTGTGGTCTCAGATAAGCCTTTGACCTGATCTGGGTCTCAGTTTCCCCATTTAAGGAGTGAAGCAACAACAATGTTCATCTCTCAGTACTTTGGTTGGGTAAAGTTGGAAAGGATACTCTCTAAATCTCTTAGGGTGGTGGTAGTAACCATGTGAGGCTCTTTACACTTCTCATTTGGGTCCCAAACGTATGGATAACCAAGGTCTCTTCTCATCATGACCCATTTTGAAAGAGTGTAAGGTTCTGGAAGCACCCTACATCTAAATTTTACATCTTCCCTATACTGCCAGCTAATACTTTTCCTATCTTTATCTGGTATTATGACAGAAAATGTTTTGTTTTTCATGGATCTTTCCATATGTTAAGACACTATGGAAATTATCTGAAGATAGAACCCACTCCTCTTGTTCCTATTTACATCCCCTCTATATACTACTGCTGCAAGAGACCAAATACTTGTTGATTGAGGAGGTACATGAGTGTTGTAAAAAGGGACATGATTAGCAAACAGAATATGTAGTTAGAATCATAACTCTATAACATGTTGTGGGAACTTTGGAAAGTAGTTTCTACTCTCTGAGACTCAATTTCCTCTTCTTAAAAATTTATGAGGAAGACCTATCTTGGTCTCCTTCACAAGGGTTCTGTGGGGATTCAATGAAAGAACGAAGGTGAACATGTTTTGAAACTGAAGTGTCATCCATGTGTGAAGAATACTTTTGCAATGATAATAGCAGCACCCACAGAAGGGAGGAAATTATTCCCAAAGATCAGTGTCCTGATCTCAACATATTGGTCAAGAAAGCACCATTTAAGTCATCTCATGAACATCTTACACATCAGGAATCACTGCCTCATGAATAATTAGATCTGGGGAGACCTTAAAGAAAGATCATGATGTCCAGTTTCCTGATGTTACAGATAGGATAGCTGAGGCTATCTCTCCATAGAGAGAGAACATTTCCCCAGGTCCTATGGGACATCAAAACTGGGCTAAGGATTTTGGGATACTGGGATCTTACCTATCCAGTTCCTCATCCAAAGGCTGGTAGTTGACCTCGTAGCACTGGATTCTCTTTATAAAGTCTTCCAGAACCTTTTCCCGGTCACAGTCTATGTAATCAGGGCTGCCAAGTTTCACTTGCTAGGAGCAAGAAAAAAGGACAGAGAAACCAAAAGGGAGAGTGGGAGACAGATATCCTGACCGTGTCCTTAGGAAGGGCCCTTAGTCATCATTGAGTAAAACATCCTCATTACAAAGGTGAGGAAAATAAGACTTGGAGAAAGGGTGTGACCCAAGTTTACAAAATCAGTCAGTTGAAGAGAAGCTGAACTGCACAACTCTTCATTTCTAATCTCTGCTTGGACAAATAAGGTCTGTTACATTACGTTAAGTCACAAAGCACACACCGTTTAAGAAGAATATTTGTAAAAGAACTGGAAATCATGATGTGAAAATGGAGAAGAGCAACTAGAGATACTAACCAGGGATCATAATTACTTGCATGTATCTAGTGCTTACTGGGAGAATATGACATGTTGTTTTTGGATTTATGAAGGGCTGGCTTCTCTTAATCCCACAATACTCACCTTCTCTTCCTACATTTTCATCTGAGAGAATGGCACTATCATCCAAGCCATCATCTGAGCCTAAACAGAATCTGGGAGTCATTCTAGATGTTTATCTTTCTATAATCTCTTCACCTCTCAGCAGGCATCAAATCTCTACTCTTATCTTCTAAATATCCATTCTTTCTTACCTATGCTTACTATAGTTTTGTGACTAATTATTCTGTCTACATTTTTTTCTTTTTCTTTCTTTCTTTTTTTTTTTTTTTTTTTTACTTTGCTATATTGGCAGCCAAAGGCTATTTCTAACATTCACATCTGGACATTCTCCTTCTTCACCATTTTCTCATATCTTTTAGGACATAGTATGAAATATTTTAGCAGGTTGCTTATAGTTTGTCGTGACTGGGTCTCAGATTATCTCCTCATTCTAATCTCCTATCACTTCTCTATCCCTCCATGCACATCTCTCTAGCCAATCTAAGCCACTCATAGTTCTTTACAGAGATGTCATACTTAGCATATGCTATTCCTATATTCCTATATTCTCCATTGTTCATCTGTCAAATTCCTAGGCATTCTTCATTGTGCAGTTCAGTTATTATCTCTATTGGGAAGCCTTACCTTGGCCTCACCTTTGCCATGCAAGTTTAGGTCCTCACCACTATGCTCCTACAACCTCTTCTGTTCTCTCATTTCAGCACTGAACTCAGAGTCCTGCCTATATATTTGTCAGTCTCCCTCATAAGTCTGTCTATACTCTTCAGTCTCTGTCACAAGAGAAGGGCTCTCCTCAAATGATTTCTATGTCTCTAATTCCCAGAAAGGCCCATCTCATCTGTGCAGTCAATTTTTGTTGAATCAATAAATGGATGATGATTGTGTAGGTAAAGAAGGAAGAAAGGAATTGGACATGGTCTATGTCCTAAAAGGTAAAAATTGGACTAATATTCAGAAATTACAGAGAGAGATTTCTTCTTGATTTGGCTTCATTTGTAATGAACTTCTTGTCATTGCAGGTATGAATAGAAAATCTAGACAAACATTGAGAAGAGTTTTCAAGTATCTGAAGGAGGTTCTGAACTCCATTAATTTCATGAAGTAGGAAAAAAAAGTGTGATGAATGATCTAGTTCTAGACCACATGTCTAGAATCTAAGAGCAGTGATAGGTCTGGTATAAACTGTGGGGCAGAATAAAGAACACAGGCTTTTAGAGCAGACAGTTAAGCCTGAGATATAGTCCCACTTCTATCTCCTACTGGCTGTATAAGTCTTTGACAACTCCTTTCTTCTTTTAGAACCTCGGTTTTCTCTATACAACATGAAAATTATCTCTAACATGCAGGTTTGCTGTGAAAATTTAACAGATCAAGTATGGTGCTGGGTGCATACTAAGCGCTCAATGTATGTTGACTTAATTTAATTTTGTAGGATCATTGTGGAACAGGGTGGTCAGGGAATGCTTCTTATATGAAGAGGGAGGAGAAACTCAGGGAAAAATACCTCCTTTAATCCCATAGAAGTCTCTTTAAGCATGATCCAAGCCTAAGATAGAGTAAGGGTAAAGGCAACTGGAGATTCTTACCCTGATGTTTTCAGCAATGACACCAGGGTCATTACAAATGGACTCGATGAAAAAGACCTATAAGAGAATCATAAGAGAGATTTCCAGCAGGGTAATATGTTTGGTAGAAGCTAAATATAGTTTTATTCCTTCTCAATGGCTCTGTCTCCCTAGGGACACCTCTGGTGACATGGTTCATTCAAGTTTTTGAATTTTCTGAGCCAGATTGATTCTAAGATGAACAATTGAATGATTCCAGATTGTTGTCTTGTGTTTTGTTTTTTTCTTTTTTTTAGATCATCTATCTTCTTTCTCTATAGTGGTTCTTTCCACTCTTTCCTCATTGCCACCCTCCATGCTGTCAACCTGTCAGCAATCATTTTCCCTTGTCTTACATAATTCCTTTCCTTTCTCATTCTGCTTTGCTTCTTCTGATTGTGTCTTGGAAAGCCAGGCAATCAAAATGTTGAACCTAAGGCAGCTCGTTTGGCTGCTATGAGTCCCATGGCTTGACTTTCTTTGGAGTCTGTGATGGATAAATATGCTCTATATAAGAATAGGGATGTTACTCTACCTTGTAACCATGTTCTTTAGCAAACTGCAGAATCAATGACCGCCGTTCTCTGGTAGTGTTGGTGGCATCAAAAACCTAGAAGCAAGTAATGAGATTTACTTACTCTGAATCTGGTATTGATCATCTATTCTTTCTCTATTCTGTGTTAAGTGCAGGACTTCTGGAGGGAGATAGAACTTGAACAGGGTATTGAAGGATAGGAGGGATTTGGAATTGCTTATGTCAATATTACAAACACTCATACAGCCTAAATATATATTAGATACTTTGAGAGTAACAAGGCAAGAGAAAAAATGTGGGTTTTTATTAGAGTCATTTTACAGGTGAAGTAACTGAGGCCTAGAAGGACTCGCTTTGACCAAAGTCACTAAGAGTTGCTGATGGAGCAGAGCTAGAACTGGTTTTCTCAACTGTTAGCTGAGGCTTCTTCCTTCTTTATCACCTTAGGAGTCCTCAAGAACAGAAACAACTTCTTATCTTCAGTTTCTTTGGTAGAACCATTTGCATATTTGAGGATCTCCTCTTCTTTTAGAAATTGGAAATCCTGTTCCAAAGGTCTATGAGATTAAATTGACTAGGCGTTTAGGTAAATCTCTAAATAAATAATTAAAATTATAGTTAAAAAATGTTTTCACGGACCAGCAGTTAGCGTAATGTCTATGTCGCTGGACTCCCACGTAGTCGACCGCGGTTCGAGTCCTGGACCCAGTGGCTTAAACTCACGCCGGGCGCGTGTGCGTGTGTGCCCAAGATCCCGAGAGGAGAATGGAGGAGAAGGGATTGCAGCGTGGCCATCCCCCCTGGGGGGTTATTTCTCGCTTTCTATCTCTCTGTCTCTCTCTGTCTGTCTGGCGAGTGCACGCGCCCTATAGCAAAAACCTCTCCAAAAAAAAAAAGAAAAAAAAAATGTTTTCACTGCAGTCTTAAATTCTGTTATAGTCATGGAGTAAGGGGACAAACTAGTAGAGCACAGAAAGTTGGAAAAACACTTGCTCATCCATGTTTCTTGTGGCATTATTCACAATTACTAAGACATAGAATCAACCCAAATGTCTTAGAGCTGATGAATGGATTGAAAAAGTGTGGCACATGTACTCTATGGAATACTACTCAGCCATAAAAAGCAATAAGATCCTAGCATTGGGTAAAAAGAAAAATGCACGAATATGGAAGATTTAATACTGAATGAAGCAAACCAGACTATGAATGGAGAGGTAAGACACTTGTGGGACACAGATAAGGTTTATTATCTGTTGAGGAGGGTGTGTATGGTGGTCTCAACTGGGCTGGACTGAGGTGTATATCATGCTGGGTAAAGTCTCTTCACAATCTAAATGATGTATGGTGGTTTAATGTATGAAATATATATATATATATATATATATATATATATATATATATATATATATATAAAGAGATGCAGTGTATGTCCTCACTTAATATATACCAAATGTCTGTACTCTATGGCACAAACTGAAAGACTGTAAGATATAAAATCATGAAGAGCAAATATGGATACAAAAGATAGTGTGGAAGGAGGGTGGGCAATGGGGGATGGGAGTGAGGGAATTAAAAGGGAAAAAGCAAAACATTTAACGAACACAAAAATGGAAAATTATCTGTTGATGATAATGTGCTTAGTAATATCTTTGACTGGACTAATATACAGTGTATTCATGCTGGGAAAACTCATTTTGTATGCTATAAAAATGTACAGTAATTAAATGTTTTTGTTTTATGTTTTTGTTTGCTTGTTGGTTTGTTTTTTAAAAAAGGAGATTATAGAGTTACTCATGCTGGATTCCAGTTATGACTCTGCCATATACAGATTGTGCCACCATAGAATATTATTAAATCTTTGAGTCATCTTTCTGAGCTCTAAAATGGGGTATAATATTACTTAACTCACAAGATGAACATGAAATTAAAATATTCATATATGTAAAGAAATTAGGATAAAGCACAGCATACTGTAAATGCTCAGTACCTATTTATTGTTCTTTATCTCAACAGACACCGAAGGAAAAAATTAAAATTTCTTTACCGCAACATGACCTTCCTCATGACTCAGATAGTTATGGACATCCTTCAGGGCTGCCAAGGCACACTGCCTAGAAAAGACCGAGAAAGAAACAGAGACAACCTCTATCCTCGAGGACGGATTCCTCTATCTTTTTCTGCATTATCTTCTATACCATCTCTCATATGTATTGCATTATTCATTTATTAAACCTCTGCATAGAATGTCATATGTTCTAGGCACCATGACAAGATTAGAGGAGTCACACAGTTGAAAGTGGCTCTGTGTACACAGCTTAGAGGCAGGTATAAAGTGACACACCCCCAAAAAGTTGAGTAATAACTGAAGTCATAATATTAAGGAGTCCAATCTTTGAGCTAATGGAGCTCAAGCCAAACTAGTTTATTAACCTAGGTGAAAGATGGTACATAGCCTGTGAAGTGGAAGGCACTCCAGGCATAAGTAGCACTACATGCATAGGCATGACAGTGGCAATGTATTTATGGTTTCTGCAAAAGTATTTTTAGTTGTTATTCATTTCTGAGTTCTATGATGAGGGCATGAATCAATAAATGAGACCTAGACTCTGTTCTGGAAGTTCTCAGAGACTTTTAGGGAAGAGTGACCTGGAGGTTGAATTAATGTGCCTGGAGAGACTAGAGTGACCAAGCTATTGAGTCTTATCTCAAATGCTAAGCTGAAAAGATTTTACTCTCCTGTCCAAAGTAGAAGACTGGTAATACTTTTTATAAAATTTATTTTATATATTTCAAGAGAGTAAGTGCCCCCAAACAGATCTTCATGCCACAATCTACCTTCAGCTTCATCCAGCCAGAATCACAGACATACATATGTACACTCAGCACATACAGGAACATGGAACCTTCCCATGTGGCATCAGCACTGCAGAAAATTGTATTACCACTGTACCACCACAGCTGGCCATGTTAAATGTTCTTGACCAGAAGATGGTTATGACCAGAAACAGGATTTGGGAAGAATGGTAGAAGAGTTGTACCAGATACCATTTGAGAATCTAGAGGACCTCCTCCCCAGCCCAGGTTACTCTGCCCTAGTCTCTCATTATCTGAACAAAGGCTTCCTTCAACCAAAAGGCAGCACAGGCCCCTGACATGTTGGATACTTACTTCCTGATAAGTAGGGCCTCCGTGTTGTCTGGGAGAAAAAATTCATAGTTCTTGTAGCTCACTGCCTCTCGTCGATACTGGCCTAAATTAAACACTGAAAGTAGGGAGACCCAATGAAGAGGTTGAAAAGATCCCAGTGGCCCAAAAATATCCTTGCTGGGAGGAACCTCTGAAGTAGAAGGTATAATTTATAGCTTTAAATGTGCTTATAAAGTTTTAAATTGTTGTTACCAACTCATTTTCTCACAACTTAGTAGGTTATCAATCACTATTCCCATTTACAAGTAAGGGCATTCAAGTTCAGAAACAGGAAATAACTTTCACAGTTAATAAATGGAGATACAGGATTCACACTCAGGTCTGTTTAGTTCTAAATCTGGTGGTTTTCTTACTATTCTACTTTAACATAAATTCCAACTATTAAAATGCCCTATTCCATTGGAAAGATAAAGAACTAAGATCTGAGGAGTAAAATCAATTACCATGGGTCAAATAGTGAGTAAGTTGTTGACAGAAATAAACTGGGCCTCCTATTCCAATGTTATTTGATTTTTCTGTATCATGAGGGGGAATACATCTAAATTTCTAGACCATACTTTCCCATTTGTAATGCTGAAAAACCAGGGAAGAGGGAAGAAAAAGAGGATAAAAAGAATGAAAAGCTTAAGAGTAATATTTCATTCATTCATCCAATAAATACTTTTTGATGTCTATTCTATGAAGCATGGTATGAATTCTAGGTCTCAGATTAACCAGACCTTTGTGATGGGGCCCTAGAAAAGCTTATGATCCAATAGGCCTCAACTATAATGGATGACTCACCACCCCCAAATGTTCTCTGCCTTCTTCTAGTGCTAAACCTTTTTTCAAATTGTTCTACCTGGAATGAAGAAGAACTACACCTTCACCCACCATGCCTACCTGGAATGAAGAAGAACTGCACCCTCACCCACCATGCCTGCCTGTAAAAGGCTTGTTCTCCTAAAAGAACTGGTTAAAATGCTACTATCTGCAAGAAATATTTTAGATAACCCCACATAGAATTAGTCTTTCCTCCCTCTCACACTTTTACATAGCTCCATATTGTATCTGTTATTTAACAATTAAGATGAAAGCACTGTGTTTACTAATTTATCCACTGACTTTTTTCTTTTCCTATCAATAGAGTCATACACTAGACCTAGCACAGTGAATCTCAGAGTTACAATCACACAGACTTCTGTTTATATTTGGTTTCTACCACTTATTGGCTATGTGCCTTTAAGCAAGGTATTTCACTTCTTGGATTTTAATTTCCTCAACCATGCAATGCTAAAGAAACAGTAATACTAATAAAAATAATGTTCCATGGCAATAATACTAATGGTAATACAAATAGTATATAACTCATATGATTATTTTGAGGCCATGAAATTTCTTGAACGAAGACATTTATTTATTTATTTATTTTGATACTTTATATCTATAATTTTTAAACTGACAAATACTAGTAGTGTGTATTTATGGGATGAATGTGATATTTTGATCTTTGTATACATTATAGAAAGTTTCAATCAAGCTAATTAAAATATTTATCACCTATATTATTTTTGTGGTAAGAATGATAAAAATTGGAGAAACTTTGAAATATCTAATACATTATTATTAACTGTGGTAACCATGCAGTGCAATAGATTACTAAAATGTATTATTCCCATTTAACTGAATTTTTTATTTTAGATAGATTTTTGCTATAGGGTGCTTGTGCTCACTGGAGAGACAGATAGTGACAGAAAGTGATAAATCATCTCCAAGGGGGGATGGCCACATCACAATCTCTTCTCCATTCTTCTCTCAGGATTTTGGGCATGCACACACATGCACCTGGCATGAGTTTTAAGCCACCAGGTCCAGGACTCAAACCACAGTTGACTATGTGAGAGTGCAGTGACATAACCATTACACCATTTTCTGGTCTTTTTAACTGAACCACGTTCATTTCAGCACTATTTACAATAGCCAAGATATGAAAGCAATGTAAGTGTCCATCAATGAATAGATACGGACAATATGGTAATATATAAACAACATAATACTATACAGCCTTAAAAAGTAAGAAATCCTGTCATTTTGTGACAATACGGATGGAAGTGGAGGATATTTTTATAAAATTTAAAAAAACAGGCATAGAAAGACAAATACTGTATGCTATCACATGTGGAATCTAAGAAAGCTGATCTCATAGAAATAGAGAGTAGAAAGACAGTTATCAGACATTTAGTGCTAATATTTGGTTTCCTATGCCTCAAACTCAGCATTGGGTTAGATACAGAGTATATATTCAAGAAACTGTAATATTTAAAAGGCTGCAAGGTTAGTATTAGTAGTAGAAATTGTGATTGAAATTTTATTCCTACTAATAAAGGTGATGAGACATTTCTGGTACTTAGGGCCTTGGCGATTCTGAGCCTGCTATCCTACTCGGTTTTCAGCCAGTGGCCTATGGGGGGGGCGGTTGTAGAACAAAGGGTTTCAAAGACATACCTTTAGTTGGTGTTCCTATCCAGTTGAGATATCGTGTGAGCTTCGTGGAGATATAAGTCTTGCCTCGAGCTGGTAAACCCACCATGATCACCATCGTGGGGGAATTGGTAAACTGGGGTATGGATGCTGGAAGACAAACAGAGTCTCAAAAGCTCATTCCCAGATTCATATAATCTGGTACTGGCTTAGAGATGTAAAGTTTAAGAATCATCTTTCCCCCATTACAAGAAAGAAAATCCAGAAAACTGCAAATTAATGACTTTTCTTAAACTCATCATAAAACTGGGACCAGCAGTTAGCGAAATGGCTATGTCGCTGGACTCCCACATAGTCGACCACGGTTCACGTCTCGGACCCGGTGGCTTAAAACTCACACCGGGCGCTTGTGCGTGCATGCCCAAGATCCCGAGAGGAGAACGGAGGAGATGGGATTGTGGTGTGGCCATCCCCACTGGGGGGTGTTTTTTCTGTCTCTGTCTGTCTGGCGAGCGCACGCGCCCTATAGCAAAAACCTCTCTAAAAAAATAAATAAATAAAAACATCATAAAACTGAAGTTCCAGTGAAAAGATAATCTCAAACCTATAGAAACAGGCATTTGCAGGAAGCAACAGGATCCTGACATTTGTTTCTCTGGTGCAGATACCACTAAACAACATATAAACTCACAGGAAAATTCAGCTCAAACTTACTAGTGAATTGCTAAAAGCTAGTTGTAGGAAAGTATGAGAATGTGAAGTCTGTGGAGGCTGTAGACATAGATGATTTATATCCTTTTGCAGAATCTGCCTCTAAGAATTCCACCAGGTGCTGACAGGGAAAACAGAATAATCCTGAGAAAAATATTCATAGTTCTTTCTTAGCAAAGGGACAAAATAGTAGCCATTGCCAAAATTTTGCCCAATTTCTTTGTATTTTCTATGGAAGAAAAACCTTAATGTTAGGGAGAAAGGCAACAACAACTGAAGTTTGAGAGCAGTGGCAGAAACTCACAGCAGCTGGCAGAGAGGAATGGCCATCACTGAAACTCTGCCCAGACCAATATCTTATATCTCCTAAGGGGGGGTGGAGGGGTAAGGTCTCAATCTAAAGAAGGAAGGGCAACAGAAATTGAAGGTACTGGTGGAATACAAATATAGCTGGGAGATAAAAACGGAAGCATTTTAACTTGGGAAGGACAGAAAGATGTACTAGGGCCAGCATTATATTTAGAGGAAGGGCAGGAACACTTGTAAAGGTAATGCTTTCAACACTCAGAGTAGCCTACCCAAGACTGAGAATTTATCAGCACAGCATAAAATGACCCTAGTCCCCTATTTTCCACTACTAGGCTAAAAAAAAATCAGTAAAAGTAATAGTGGAATATGTCTACAAATAATGCAAAAGAAACATTATCCCCAGAGGGTAGCATAAAGAGAGAAATTGAGGTAAGAAAAAAAAATAATCTGATGAGACAAATCATCAGGATCAGATTCAATTATGAGGTAGATGTTGGAATTATCAGACAAGCAATTTAAAACAGCTATGATTAATATGTTAAAGACTCCATTGTAAAGGTATTTATGTAAGATTAGATAGGTAATTTCAGTAGGGAGATGGAAAGTATAATAGTCAAATGTAAATGCAAAAAGAAAAATACAGTAACAGATCTGAAGAATGTCCTCAATGTGCTCATCAGTAGACTCAACACAGTGAACTTGAAGATAAGTCAATAGAAATTACACAAACTAGAGCCAGCAGGTATCACAGTGGTTAAGTCACTGGACACCCACATGGCTGACCGTGGTTTGAGTCCTGGACCTGGCCTATTACTCACGTTGGGTGTGTATAGGTGCATGCCTCAATCCCAGGAGGAGAATGAAGGAAAAGTTACTGTGACAGAGCTATCCCCCCGGAGGGTGATTTATCATTTTCTCTCTGTCTCTCTCAGCCTCACTCCAGAGAGTGCACACAACCTATGGCAAAAACAGTAAAAAGAAAAAAAAAATTACGCAAACTGAAATGTGCAGAAGAAAAGAGTAATAAAAGAAAACAGAACAAAACATCCAAGCACTGTGAGACAATATTAAACAGTGTAATATATATATATATATATACTTAGAATATAAGAAGGGGATATCAAGCATGTACTGCTCTTTTCTGGGCCCAACATCACCGCTGAGAAATACCCAGCCAGTGACCCTCTGTTTCCAGACCCCAGAAACCAGAAAAAGACAGTATCCACAAGCATCTCTATCTCAGGCATGTGCTGTCCTTTTTTGGGCAAATTTTCACTGCTGAGAAGCACCCAGCTACTGCCCTTTCTCCTTTCAGACCCTGGAAACAAGAAAAGGTAGAGAAAATCTCTCTCCTCTTTTTTCTCTTTTCTAACTTAAAAAAAAAAATTCCCCTGAGCCTTTCTCTTGCTAATTTTCCCACCTCCACCACATAGGACAGGGCAATCACAGACATCTCCATCTCAGGTGTGTGCTGTGCTGCCTTTTCCTGGGCCCAGCATCACTACTGAGAAGTTCCCAGCCATTGCCCATCTCCTTCCATGCTGTGCAGTTTTCATTTTTTTATTCTATTTTATTCTTTTTTTGTTTTCTCCTTTCTTCTGTTATTTTTCTTTCTTCCTTTTTCTTTGTTTTATTTTCCTATTTTTGTTTCTTATTCTCTTTTTCTTTTATCTTAATTTCTCATCCTGCTGCTCAGCAGGCACCCACTGCCTCGACATGTCTAGGTGCATAGTAGTCAAATATCTGACTACTGTAAGGCCCAGAGAAATTTTCACACCTCACTGAACCTGCTACAAAAACAGAGATACTCTCCTTCATAAATCTGTTCTCAAAACTTGTTCTGTGGTTACCACATTGCAAGATACCATAAAAAAGAGTAGTTAGCTCAGAATGATTTCACAGTGAAGGGAAACAAACAAGCTCACAGTTAAAGAAATCTTCTCCAACAAATTAGCCACAAGTGAATACATTACCAAATGACTAAATATCAGAGAATATCCTGAAAATTGAGAGAACTAAGAAATACTTTTCCAACAAGGGAACATAGTAACGTGTCTCCAAGTATGGAAAAATTAGAGGATATTACTGAAATGTCAGAAAAAGAATTCAGAATATTTATGGCGACAAAATTGTATGAGGTGGAAGAGAGAAGAGACATTGAACTCAAGGAGATGATCAAGTCCTTCCACAATATGAAAGAAGAATCAGACACCATAAAAAATAAAAAAAAAGAAGAAGAAAGAATCAGATGAAACTATTAGAGATTAAGGCTGTAACACAGGAAATCAAAATTTCCCAAAAAAGATTAAAAGCACATTAGATCATGAGGAAGATTAAATCCCAGAGGTAGAAAACAAAACCTCTGACCTAAAAGACAAAAAATAGCCAAAAAATGAGAACAATTTAAAAGAAATACTAGATAACATTAAATGCACAAACATCCAAATAATTGGTATCCCAGATGAAGAAACTAATAAGGGCATTGATAATCTATTCCCTGAAATCTTGGAAGAAAACTTTCCAAATCAAGAGAAGCACTCAAAGATTCAGACTCAAGAAATACCAAAATTCCAAATAGAATCAAGCCTAGAAGATCCTCTCCAAGCACATCATAGCCTGATTGGTCAAAACCACAGAAAAAGACAAGATACTAAAATTGGCAAGAAAGAAATGTCACATTACTTACAAAGGTAACCCATCAGTCTAATGCTGGACATCGCATTGAAAACACTGCAACAAAGAAAGAATGGGATATATATTCAAAGTGTTAGATGAAAAACAATTTCAACCAAGATTACTATGCTCAGCAAGATTATCCTTCACATAGGGAGAAAAAAGTAAAAATATTCTTGAATAAATAAAACTTAAAAGAATTTACCAAATCCAGACTAGCTTTTCAAGAAGTTCTGATAAGAGTGCTATACCAAGAAAACTAAAGACAGGCAGAAATAAGAGAACAGAAAACAAAAAAGAATATGGCAAACTTAACGATAGGGACAAGTCTGGAAATACCAGTAATAATGTTGAATGTTAATGGTTTAAATTCCCCAATTAAGAGACATAGACTGGCTGAGTGAATTAAAAACAAAACAAAAAAAAAAAAACAACAATAAGAAAAACGAAAAACAGAAACTGTTCATCTGCTACTTACAAGAAATCCATTTCATAAAGACATACATAGACTAAAAGTGATGGGCTGGAAAAAATATATCATACATATGGAAAACAAAATGAGTGAGAGTTGTGATACTGATTTCAGACAAAATAGGATTTAAGACAAAAACTGTAAGAGAGACAAAGAAGGGAATTACAGAATAGTAAAAGGGATAATTCATCTAGAAGACTTGACACTTATAAATATCTATGCACCTAATTCAGGAGCACCCAAACATGTGAAGGAAAGACTATTAGATCTAAAAGGAGAGATAGACTGCAACACCCCATTTTTTCCTTTAGACATAACAGTGAGACAGAAAATAAGCAAAGATATTGAGGACCTAAACAATACTGTAAATCAGATGGACTTGACAGGCATCCATAGAACTTTCCATGCAAAACCACATGGTACCTCCCTGCATGGTACGTTCTAGGAGACTGAACACATGATAGGGCACAAAACCAGCCTTTACAGATTCAAAGTCATAGAAACTATTTCCAGCATTTTCTACAGCCATGATGGAATTAAACTTGATATCAGTTACAGGAAAAAAAAAACTCAAAAATACACAAATACATTGAAACTAAATAACCTACTGCTGAATGAATTCACAACTACTGAAGAGATTAAAACTTAAATTAAAAGATTTATACAAAAATTATAATCAGTGCATAAGTTTCCATATTCTATGGGATATCACAAACGCAGTTATAAGAGGGAAGCTCATAGCAATTAATGCACATAAGAGAAAGACAGAAAGGTGACAAATGGACAACCTAACACCATGCCTTAGGGAATTGGAAAAACAACAAAAGAGAAATTCAAGAAATGTCAGGAGAAAAGAAATAATAAATGTTTGAACACAAATAAATAACATAGAAAACAAACTATACAGAAAATAAATGAAAACAAATGCTGGTCCTTTGAAAAGATAAACAAAATCCACACACCATTAGCTAGACTAATTAAGAAGAGAGAAAGGAACCAGATAAATCAAATTCACAATGAAACAGGAAATATTACAACAGACATAATAGAAATACAAAACATCGTTCTCCCCCTCCAAACCCAGGAGAGGCAAGGGAACAAGCCTTCTGGAATAGACATCTTCATGGCTCCTGAGAACTAGCCATTTTGGGGGAAACAGAGAAATGAAGCTTTTCCACTGATAATTTGGCCTTCAGCACACAAACTCGCATGATTGAACTTCCAAGTTTGGGAAGAAACCGACCAACCACCAGATGACTAGAAATCATTGCAGGACCACCAGAAATATGGGAAAGCAGGAAAATACCTCTCCTCTAAGAGAAAAGGATAACTCCTCTTCATCCACACACAGTTCAATGGAAATCATGGAAATGTCTGATAAAGAATTCAGAACATTCATAATGGCAAAGCTAACATAGATGGAAGAGAAGAGAGACAATGAACTGCAAAAGAGGAAGGAGAAAGGAGTTGATGAGTTCCAGGAGGTGAGCAAATTCATGCAAGATCTAAAAGAGGAATTTCACACTTTACAAAAGAATCAGATGGAACTGTTAGAGATGAAGGCTATAATACAGGAAATTAAAATCTCCCTTGAAAGTTTTAAAAGTAGATGGATTATACAGAATATAGAATCTCTGATGCAGAAGAGATTACTGGCCTAGAAAAAGCCACCACGAAGACTGAGAAAATGGCCCCAAAATTTGAGAATAATATACGAGAAATACTAGATACCACCAAACGTCCAAAAATCCGGATAATAGGCATCCCAGAAGGCGAAGAGACTCATAATGGCATTGGTAATCTATTCCATGAAACCCTGCAAGAAAACTTGCCAAACCTAGAGAGGCACTCAAGGATTCAGTTCGAAGAAATACAAAGGACCCCAAATAGAATCAACCCAAGAAGATCTTCTCCAAGACACATTATAGCGAGGTTGACCAAAACCACAGACAAAGACAAGATACTAAGTTTGGCAAGAGAAAAATGGCAAGTTATCTACAAAGGGTATCCCATCAGACTAACAGCAGACCTCTCATAGGAAACAATGCGAGCAAGGAAAGAATGGGAAAATATATTCAAAGTATTAAGGAAAAAGAAGTTTCAACCGAGATTACTGTACCCAGCAAGATTATTGTTCATTTGGGAAGAAAAGACACGAACATTCCCAGATAAAACCTGAAAGAATTTACCAGCACCAGACCAGATCTCCAAGAAGTTCTTAAGGGAGTGCTATGTCAGTAAAATTAAATGCAGACACACAGAAATCAGAGTTGAAAAACTAAGAAAATGGGCAACTTAATTGTAGGGACAAAGTCCAGAGGTGAGTATTATATCCCAGAGTTCAATCTGGAAGATCAAACCTCAACAGAAACAGAAGAAAGATTAAGTACATGAGACTGAACTGATGAAACGGCATTCTGTGACTTGACTAAAATGCTGCTTTTCTTATTAGCTTTGTTGTCCAGTTTTAAGGATTTTTGTCCTGTCTTCAGCTGTCAACAGATTCATGTACCTACTATTTGAACAGAAAATAACCTGTTTCTAGGCTTTAATTTTCAAGGAAATATCCTTACCAGTTCAAAACTGCTTTTCTTGAAACCATCAGCTGAACTTGCTATTGAAAGTTGTTAGATTACTTATGATGTTGTGTGATCAACGAAATGTTGGGGGAAAAGGAATTGAAGACAACTGTAGACAGCAGAGATAGTGTAATAAGAGAGTGGAATAGGGCAGAGGGTCAGACATGGGGTAAAAAACATATATACATATATATATATATATATATATATATATATATATATATATATACGAAAGTAGAAATGGAATATTATGGATGATAACATGCATGATTAAGCCACTATGCAGTTTATTCTAGATGGGAAACCACATTTAGTATGTTGTGATGATGCTCAGGGAATGAATGTAAATTAATAAAAAAAAAATTTCGGAAGGAAAAAAAAGCATTAAAAATACCTACTTGATGACTGCAGTAAGCTATATAGCCCTAGCTAGGTGCTACTTTATAGTATGTTCATTCTGTTCACTGAGGTTTATGCCTAAAGTCAGACTTGTGTTCATGGATATGTATATATCAGCTGTGCTTCCTATTGAAAATATTTAGATTTATTAAGATATAGAAAGCAACAATAGATACCAGACACAGTGTGGGAGGAGGGTGGGAGATGGCAGAGGGTGAGATAGGGAATCAAGGATGGGAAAAAAGGCAAAATATACAGGAAACAAGAAATGGAAAATTATTTGTTGACAATAACACATATATTGATGTGCTTGATTGAGCCAATATACAGTGTATTCTGAATGGAAAAATTTCATTTTATATGCTATAATGATGTACAGTGAATGAATATAAATAAATAAATAAATAAAGTACATGACAGTAAAAAAAAAAAGTATAGTCATGTGTCACTTAATGACAGGGAAATGCATTGTTGGGCGATATCGTTATTGTGAAAACATCATAGAATATACTTACGCAAAACCAAATGGTATAGCCTACTATATACCTAGGCTAAATGGTATAGCCTATTGTAATATAAAGGAACCATAAACAAATATACAGTCCATCATTGACTGATATGTCATTATATGATGTATGACTGTATTGCACTACATATGAAGCCGTACAGTGTTGCTTGAAGGCTTACCCAAATTACCTAAATATATACATTGTTACTGCTAGGGAAATAACTACAGATTTGTTTTTAAAAATGTATAAATGACAATTAAATATAGGACATAAAACTGGATTATAAAAATTGATCAAAGAAAGTGAGAAAAGGCACAAAAGAGGGAGAAATGGAGCAAAGAACAAATACGATGAATAGAAAATTGTTTAGCAAGATGGTAGATCTTAATACAGAGCTTGTCAGATTGAATTAAAAAGCAATATCCAACTATATTCTGTCTACAAAACATAAACACTGGATATGATTCTGGGACCTTTAAAATCTCTCACTACTCAAATAAAAAGTCTTGATGGAATGCAAACTAAAGCAAGTCTAGGTGGGTGGATCAGGGAAGAACAATAGAATTTGAATTATTATCTGAACACTTATATTGTACATTATTTTATTTCCCCTTCATTATGATGACCTAAATTCAATGTGGCATGAAATTCAGCAGTAACATTGTTTGCAGAAGAATCCTTGTAGTTTTGGCTTGATGAATGCAAAAAAGAACTAAAGTTCAGAGAGAATTAGGGAAATTCCTTGGTTTTTTATTTATTCTATTTCTTCTTAATTTCACAGTGAATGTAACAACAGCAAAGGTGACCCAGAAGTAAGATTGGTTCAGAAAGAAGGCCTCCAGGAATAAAAACTCTGTGAGATGAGATTTGTCTTCTAGGCGAAGTCACAGTGTTAAGAAAACATAACTAGACTGCTTACTAGTTTTTTTCTCTTTCTACTCTGGCAACTTGTTTTTGAAAGTGGTACAATGAAAGTGGGTTGTTTTGACACGGAGAACAGAAAATCAGAGTCCAGGGGACTGGAAAGTATTTAAAAGCTAAGGGAGAGGATGAGTTTTGAAAAGCAACTGCATAAAGTTGATTGGAATCCCTGGTCTTACCTCTACCTATGAGTGCTTTGATCCTAGTAAGAATACCAAAGACTTGAAAACTCAACTATCAGGTAGACATCCACCAAATCCTAGATTGACCACTAGTGGTGTACACACAGGGCAGACCTAAAAATTATAGTATTGCAAACGCTCTAAAAACTGAACTGATTGGAACCACAATACACAGAAGGCTAAAATAAAAACATCAACATTCTCAATCAGATGTAAACAAGATTCAGAATCTCAAAACAATGCTCGCATGTCCAAGCTTAAATCTATCAGCAGGTAAATAACAATGAAAATCTCAACTCATGTGGAAAAGAACAACAGACATAAATGATGAGATGAGACATTAGAATTATTTTATATATCATAAAAATACTTGAATTATCAATAATAGCATATCTTACAAAGCTGTGGTAATAAAGACAGCATGGTATTGGCACAGAAACAGACATGTGGACCAATGGAACAGAATAGAGTCCCCAGAAATAAGTGCCCAAACATACAGTCAACTGATCTTTGACAAGGGGTACCAGTCAATCCAGTGGGAAAATGAAAGCCTCTTCAGCAAGTGGTGCTGGAGAAACTGGACTTCCACTTGCAGAAAGATGAATCTGAACCCCTACCTCTCTCCTTTGACAAGAATCAAGTCAAGGTGGATCAAGGATCTAAATCTAAGACCTCAAACTATAAAGCTGCTCCTGGAGAATGCTGGGGAAACTCTGGGAGACATTGGTGTAGGGAAAGACTTCCTAAAGAAGACCCTCAAAGCAGAGTCCATCGTCCACAAAATAGATAAGTGGGATTACATCAGACTAAGAAGTTTCTGCATGGCCAAAGACACAGTAGTTAGTGTGAATCGACAGCCCTCAGAATGGGAAAATATTTTTGTAAATGTTGCATCAGATGAGGGACTGATAACCAGAATACACAAGGAACTAAAAAAGGTGTTTGGAAAAAAGATGAGCAACCCTATTAAAAGATGGGAGAAGGAGATGAAGAAAACACTCTCTAAGGATGACATATGAATGGCCAAAAGGCATATGAAAAAATGTTCAACCTCCCTCATCGTAAGGGAAATGCAGATAAAAACAACAATGAGATACCACCTAACCCCAGTCAGATTGTCTAATATTAAAAAAACAAAAAATGATAAGTGTTGGCGGGGGTGTGGTGAAAGGGGAACTCTTTTACACTGCTGGTGGGAATGTAGATTGGTCCAACCACTGTGGAGAATAATTTGGAGATTCCTCAAAAATCTACAGATAGATCTGCCATATGATCCAGAGATCCCACTCCTCGGTATCTACCCAAAGGACAGAAGAATTCTTCATTGGAAAAGTGCTTGCACATCGATGTTTATTGCGGCACTATTCACAATTGCTAAGTCATGGAACCAACCCAGATGCCCCCGTATGGAGGAATGGATTGAAAAACTGTGGCACATATACTCTATGGAATACTACTCAGCCATAAAAACCAACAGAGCCCTGGCTTTTGACAGAAAGTGGAAGAATATGGAAGATGTACTGCTGAGTGAGGCAAGCCAGGCTATGAAGGAGAGACATTGTATGTCCCCACTTAACATATACCGTTTGTCTGCATTCTATGTCTGAAACTGATTGACTAACAGTTGAACAAACACAAGAGATGGGTGTGAATGTCAGATGAGGTGTATGTGGAGGAGTGGGACCCAACGAAAGACATTTGGAGAAGGGATACAGAGGTAGAGCATTGACGGGATGGGGAGGTGTGGTGTTATCTATTGAAGATATTTTGATCAACGGGTCTGGGGAGAAATGTTCACATATCGAAATGGTCTCATTGTAAGCCAAACAATATGATTGAAAGTATATACAAAAATAAATAAATTAATAAAAAAATACTTGAATTATCAATAATAGCCTCTCTTAGAACAAATATTAAAATAGAAGAACTCAGCAGAAAAATAAAAGGTATAAATAAGAATCAAATTAACATTTTGAATCAAATAGTACAATAACAAATATAAAATATATCAAGAAAGAAAGAAGCAATACAAGCTTTATAAATATTAAAATAATTCTTCTTCCTTCACCTAGGATAGAAAGCCTCCAGGGTCCTCCCTCTGTCTGGGTTGGGCATCTGGGTTCAGCTTCAGGGCTGCATAGTACTCTCCCAGCCAGGGCTTCCCCACAGAGCCCAGTGCCAGTCAGATACACAGGTGTCTCCCTCTTGTTCTGCTCTGTACCTTCTAACTTTATTCTATCTTTAAAACAAACAAACAAACACAAACAACTTTTTTGCATTTTCTGCCTTTTTCAGATTAATTGATCTCTTCTTCCTTCACCTAGAATAGAAAGCATCCAGGGTCCTCCCTCTGGCTGGGTTGGGCCTTCATGCGGTGTGCACCACTCACTTTTCCATTTTTAACTCAAGTTCATTTTTTGCAACATAATTTTTAATTTTTTCCTCTCTTGTTCTTGTAGTACCTTCTTTATTTTTTGTTTTCTCTTCCTCTGTTTCCTACACTTTTTCTTTTACCTTTTGCTCTTGTTTTCTGCTCAGCCCTTACCCACTGACTAGAGATTACTGGGTGCATAGTAGATAAATTCTAAACATTGTGAGATTTAGGAAAATTTTTGTACCTCACTGTAGTGGCTGCAAATATAGTGAAATTCCCCTTAGAAATCCAATTGCAAAACTCCTGTTTTTTTCCACACAAGAGAACACAGTAAAAGGAAGATAATAGCACTGAATTATTTCACAGTAAGGAAATGCACGGGGTCACAGTTTCATAATCCTTCTTTAACAAGTTAAGCAGAAGTGAATACATTACGAAATGACCAAGAATCAGAAAAGAGCCTCCAAGATGAGAGAATCAAGGAATACATCTCCAGCAAGGGAACACTATAACTTGTCTCCACATAGGGAATTATTAGATGATATCACCAAAATGTCAGAGAAAGAATTTAGAATTTTTATGGTAACAAAATTCTATGAGATGCAAGAGAAAAGAGACATTGACCTCCAAGAGATGAGGAAGTTCTTTCACGACATGAAAGAAGAATTGAACACCATAAAAAAGAACCAACCAGAACTGTTAGATATGAAGGTTATAATACAGGAAATTAAAAACTTCCTCAAAAGTATTAAAAGTAGGTTAGACCAAACAGAAGATCAAATTTTGTAAGTAGAAGAAAAAAACTTCTAACTTAGAAAAAATTATCAAAAATACTCAAAAAACAGCCAAAAAAACTAAGCATCATATATGAGAAATACTAGATACCATGAAATGCCCAAATATCCAAATAATTGGTATCCCAGAAGGTGAAGACTCTAATAAGGGCATGTATAATCTAGTCCACAAAATACTGGAAGAAAACTTTCCAAGTCTAGAGAGGCATTCAAATATATAGACCCAAGAAATACAAAGGACCCCAGGTAGAATCAATCCAAGAAGATCCTCTTCATGGCACATTACAGCTAGATTGACCAGAACAACAGACAATGACAAGATACTAAGATTGGCGAAAGAGACATGTCAAATCACCTACAAAGGCTATCCCATCAGGCTAACTCCCAGATACAATGCAAGCAAGAAAGAAGGGGGAAAGATATTCAAAGTGTTAAATGAAAAACAATTTCAACCAAGAATACTTTACATGCCAAGATTATCCTTCATATGAGAAAAGAAAATAAAAACGTTCTTAGATAAACAAAACCTGATAGAATTTAACAACTCCAAATCAGCTCTTCCAGAAATTCTGAAAGGAGTACTATACCAAGAAAACTAAAGAGACAGACAGCAACAAGGGAAAAAAAAACAACCAAGAATATGGCCAACTTACTTTTAGGGAGAACTTTGGAAATATTGATAATAACATTGAATGTTAATGTATTAAATTCTCCTATCAAGAGACACAGGCTGGGGACCAGCAGTTAGCATAATGGCTATGTTGCTGGACTCCCATGTAGTTGACTGCAGTTTGCGTACAGGACCCAGTGGCTTAAAACTCACGCCGGGCGCATGTGCGTGCGTGTCCAAGATCCTGAGAGGAGAATGGAGGAGAAGGGATTGCGGAGTGGCCATCCCCCCTAGGGGGTGATTTCTCGCTTTCTGTCTGTCTCTCTCTGTCTGTCTGGCGAGTGCACTTGCCCTATAGGAAAAACTTCTCCAAAAAAAAAAGAGACACAGGCTGGTGGACTAGATTAAAAATCAGAAATCTTCCATCTGCTGCCTATAAGAAATCCATCTCATGGATAAAGACATACATAGACTAAAAGTGAAGGGCTGGAAAAGTATTCCATGCAAATGGACACCAGAAAAGAGCCAGAGTTGCCATACTGATTTCATACAAAATAGACTTTAAGACAAAAGCCGTAAGAAGAGACAAAGAAGGGCATTATATAGTAGTATAAGGGCTAATTCACCAAGAAGATATGAACTCTTATACATATCTATGTACTGAATTTAGGAGCACCCAAATATATAAATGAAAGACTGCAAGATATAAAAGGAGAGATAGACTGTAACACAATAATTGTTGGACATCTCAACATCCTATTATCTCCTTTAGAAAAGTCAATGAGACAAAAAAATAAACAAAGAGATCCGGGACTTAAATGATAGCACAAATCAGATGAACTTGATAGACATTTATAGAACTCACAACCCAGAAAAGACAAAATACACATTTTTCTCAGCCTCACATGGTACGTTCTCAAAAATTGACCACAAAATTGGGCACAAAACGAGCCTTTACACATTCAAAAGCATATAAACTATATCTAGAGTCTTCTCTGGCCATGATGGAATTAAACTATTTTAATCTCAGGGGAAACTCTCAAAAATAAACAAATAAATGGAAATTAAATAACATACTTCTAAATGACTTCATGACTACTGAAGAGTTTAAGACTGAAATCAAAAGATTCATGGAAACAAATTGTAATGAGTACACAATTTTCCATAACTTATGGGACACAGTGAAAGTAGTCATAAGAGGGAAGTTCATAGCAATTAGTGCGCACAAGAAAAAGATGGCAAGGTGGCAAAAGGACAACCTAATATCATACCTCAGGGTATTAGAAAAACAACAATAACAAACAAAGCCAAAAAATGCCAGGAGAAAAGAAAGAATAAAGATTTGAGCAGTAATAAATTAAATAGAATATAAGTGAATTATACAGAAAATAAATGAAAGCAAACACTGGTTCTTTCAAAAGATAAACAAGATTGACACACCATTAGCTAGACTAATTAAGAAGAGAGAAAGGAACCAGATACATCAAATTTGCAATGAATTGGGCAACATTACAACCACCATAACAGAAATACGAAACATCATTAGAGGATACTATGAGCGACTATATGCCAACACAGAAGAAAAACTGGATGAGATGGACAAATTTTTGGAGATGTATAATCTACCAAGATTGACTCAAAAGGACATTGAAAGCCTGAATAGACCTATAACACGCAATGAGATAGAATTAGTAATAAATTATCTCCCAACAAAGAAAAGTCCAGGTCCTGATGGCTTCACTGCTGAATTTCACAAAACTATAAAGAAGGGGTAATCCCCCATCCTATTTACACTGTTTCTAGAGATCCAAAAGAAAAGAACCTTTCCGTACTCATTCTATGAAGCCACCATTAATCTCATTCCCCAAACAGATAAGGGAATGACAAAAAAGGAAAACTATAGACCTATATCGCCAATGAATATAGATGCAGAAATTATCAACATGATATTTTATAACTTTATTCAAGAGCATATAAAAAAGATTATTCATTACAACCAGGTGGGTTTTATTCCAGGAATGCAAGGGTAGTTCAACATATGCAAGACCATAAATGTAACACACCATATTAACAGAAGGAAAGATAAAAAAAAAAACATACGATCATTTCAATTGATTCTCAAAAAGCATTTGACAAAATACAACATCCTTTCATGATTAAGATGCTCAGTCAAATGGCATAGAAGGACTGTTTCTCAGAATAATAAAAGCCATCTATGGAAAACCTAGGTAACACTATACTGAATTGGGAAAAGCTTAATGTTTTTCCACTAAATCTGGGACAAGACAAGGCTGCCCACTTTCTCTGCTCCTATTCAATATAGTACTGGTAGTCCTAGCCAATACGTTCAGAGAAGATAAGGAAATAAAAGGCATTTCAATAGCAAAAGAAGAAGTGAAAGTGTCTCTGTTTGTAGATAACATGAGTGTTTACATAGAAGACCCAGTAGTATCCATGAAAAAACTCCTCGAATTAATAAATGCATACAGTAAAGTGGCAGGATATAAAATTACTTTACAACAATCTATAGCATTTCTATATACAAACAACAAGCAGACAGAAACAGAACTGAAGAAAGTAATCCCATTTACCATAGCCACAAGAAGTATAAGATATTTAGGAATAAAAATAACCAAGGAAGTCAAAGACCTCTAAAAAAGCAAACAATGAAAATCTTAAAAAGGAAATCAAAAAGGACACAAAAAAAATGGAAGCACATCCCCCCCCCCTTTTTTTTTTTGAGAGGTTTTTGCTATAGGGTGCGTGTGCTCACCAGACAGACAGAGAGACAGAGAGATAAAAAGTGAGAAATCACTCCCCAGGAGGGTGGTCATGCCACAATCCCTTCTCCTCCATTCTCCTCTCAGGATCCTGGACATGCACACACATGCACCCAGTGTGAGTTTTAAGCCACCGGGTCCAGGACACGAACTGCAGTCAACTACATGAGAGTCATCCCATGTTTTTCTTTTTTTTTTTTTTATTAATTACTTTATTTATTTTTGTATATACTTTCAATCATATTGTTTGGCTTACAATGAGACCATTTTGATATGTGAACATTTCTCCCCAGACCCGTTGATCGAAATATCTTCAACAGATAACACCACACCTCCCCATCCCGTCAATGTTCTACCTCTGTATCCCTTCTCCAAATGTCTTTCGTTGGGCCCCACTCCTCCACATACACCTCATCTGACATTCACACCTATCTCTTGTGTTTGTTCAACTATTAGTCAATCAGTTTCAGACATAGAATGCAGACAAACGGTATATGTTAAGTGGGGACATACAATGTCTCTCCTTCATAGCCTGGCTTGCCTCACTCAGCAGTACATCTTCCATATTCTTCCACTTTCTGTCAAAAGCCAGGGCTCTGTTGGTTTTTATGGCTGAGTAGTATTCCAAAGAGTATATGTGCCACAGGTTTTCAATCCATTCCTCCATACGGGGGCATCTGGGTTGGTTCCATGACTTAGCAATTGTGAATAGTGCCGCAATAAACATCGATGTGCAAGCACTTTTCCAATGAAGGATTCTTCTGTCCTTTGGGTAGATACCGAGGAGTGGGATCTCTGGATCATATGGCAGATCTATCTGTAGATTTTTGAGGAATCTCCAAATTATTCTCCACAGTGGTTGGACCAATCTACATTCCCACCAGCAGTGTAAAAGAGTTCCCCTTTCACCACACCCCCGCCAACACTTATCATTTTTTGTTTTTTTAATATTAGACAATCTGACTGGGGTTAGGTGGTATCTCATTGTTGTTTTTATCTGCATTTCCCTTACGATGAGGGAGGTTGAACATTTTTTCATATGCCTTTTGGCCATTCGTATGTCATCCTTAGAGAGTGTTTTCTTCATCTCCTTCTCCCATCTTTTAATAGGGTTGCTCATCTTTTTTCCAAACACCTTTTTTAGTTCCTTGTGTATTCTGGTTATCAGTCCCTTATCTGATGCAACATTTACAAAAATATTTTCCCATTCTGAGGGCTGTCGATTCACACTAACTACTGTGTCTTTGGCCATGCAGAAACTTCTTAGTCTGATGTAATCCCACTTATCTATTTTGTGGACGATGGACTCTGCTTTGAGGGTCTTCTTTAGGAAGTCTTTCCCTACACCAATGTCTCCCAGAGTTTCCCCAGCATTCTCCAGGAGCAGCTTTATAGTTTGAGGTCTTAGATTTAGATCCTTGATCCACCTTGACTTGATTCTTGTCAAAGGAGAGAGGTAGGGGTTCAGATTCATCTTTCTGCAAGTGGAAGTCCAGTTTCTCCAGCACCACTTGCTGAAGAGGCTTTCATTTTCCCACTGGATTGACTGGAACCCCTTGTCAAAGATCAGTTGACTGTATGTTTGGGCACTTATTTCTGGGGACTCTATTCTGTTCCATTGGTCCACATGTCTGTTTCTGTGCCAATACCATGCTGTCTTTATTACCACAGCTTTGTAATATATTTTTGGATCGGGGATTGAGATGCCACCCACTCCGTTCTTCTTGTGTAGAAGTGCTTTGGCAATACGGGGTCTTTTATGATTCCAGACAAATTTTAAGATTGTCTATTCTGGATCTGTGAAGAATGTGTCTGGTACTTTGATTGGCATTGCATTAAATAGGTAGAGTAATTTGGGTAGAATTGCCATTTTGATTATATTAACTCTTCCAATCCATGAACATGGGATGTCCTTCCATTTTTTTGTGTCATTTTCAATTTCTTTTTTTACCTTCTCGTAGTTTTCCTTGTGGAGGTCTTTAACTTCTTTGGTTAGATTTATTCCTAAATATCTTATACTTTTAGTGGCTATGGTAAACGGAATAAGTTTTTTCAGTTCTATCTCAGTCTGCCTGTTATTCGTATATAGAAATGCTATCGATTTCTGTATATTGATTTTATATCCTGCAACTTTACTGAATTCATGTATTACTTCCAGTAGTTTTTCCATGGAGACCATTGGGTCTTCTATGTATACAATCATGTCATCTGCAAATAGAGAGAGTTTCACCTCTTCTTTTCCTATTCGAATGCCCTTTATTTTTTCCTCTTTTCTGATTGCGTTGGCGAGGACTTCCAGTACTATATTGAAAAGGAGAGGAGAAAGTGGGCATCCTTGTCTTGTTCCTGTGTTTAGTGGGAAAGCTTTCAGCTTTTCTCCATTCAGGATGATGTTCGCTATGGGTTTTTCATAGATGGCTTTTATTGTATTGAGAAATGGCCCTTCTATGCCGATTTTGCTAAGAGTCTTGATCATGAAGGGATGTTGTATCTTATCAAATGCTTTTTCTGCATCAATCGATATGACCATATGGTTTTTGTCTTTCTTCCTATTAATATGGTGTATTACATTTATGGTTTTGCGTATGTTGAACCAACCTTGCATTCCTGGAATAAAGCCTACCTGATCATGGTGTATGATCTTCTGTATAAGTTGTTGAATACGATTTGCTAGTATCTTGTTGAGAATCTTTGAGTCTATGTTCATCAGAGATATTGGTCTATAGTTTTCCTTCCTTGTCCTGTCCTTATCTGTTTTGAGGATGAGGGTGACAGAGGCTTCATAGAATGAATTAGGGAGAGATTCACCCTTTTGGATCTTTAGAAATAATTTGAGCAGAATGGGAGTTAACTCTTCTTTGAAAGTTTTGTAGAATTCAGAGGTGAATCCATCGGGGCCAGGGCTTTTCTTTGTTGGGAGGTTACTTATTACTGATTCAATCTCCTGGCTTGTTATGGGCCTATTCAGACTTTCTATTTCTTCCTGGCTCATTCTTGGTAGATTATATTTGTCCAGGAATTTGTCCATCTCATCCAGATTATCTTGTTTCTTAGCGTATAGATGTTCAAAGTATCCTCTAATGATGTTTTGAATTTCTACTATGTCTGTTGTTATGTTACCAGCCTCATTGCAGATTTGATTCACCTGGTTCCTTTCTCTATTCTTCTTAATAAGTCTCGCTAGTGGGGTATCAATTTTGTTTATTCTTTCAAAGAACCAGCTTTTGCTTTCACTTACTTTCTGTATAGTACGTTTATTTTCTATTTCATTTATTTCTGCTCGGATCTTTATTATTTCCTTTCTCCTGTAATTTTTTGGATTTTTTTGCTGTTGCTTTTCCAATTCTCTAAGGCTTGATGTTAGGTGATCCATTAGCCTTTTCTCTGTCTTCCTCTTATGTGCACTAATTGCTATGAACTTCCCTCTTATGACTGCTTTGGCAGTGTCCCAAAGATTATGGAAACTTGTATCTTCATTGTCATTGGCTTCCATGAATCTTTTGATTTCGGACTTTATTTCTTCGGTAATAGTGGAGTCATTCAGGAGTAGTTATTTAGTTTCCATGTTTTTAGGTATTTTTGAGGATTTCTCTTGAAATTAAGCTCGAGTTTAATTCCATCATGGTCAGAGAAGATGCTGGAAATAGTTTCTATGCCTCTGAATCTGCAGAGGCTTGCTTTGTGTCCTATGATGTGGTCAATATTCGAGAAAGTTCCATGTCGGGGTGAGAAAAAACTATATCTTGTGGTTTTTGGGTGGAAAGTTATATAGATGTCTGTTAAGTCCAATTGATTTATGGTATCATTTAGGTCCTTGATCTCTCTACCTATTTTTTGCCTAGATGATCTGTCCAGAGGGGATAATGCGGTGTTGAGATCTCCAACAATTAGTGTGTTGCAGTCTATCTCCCCTTTCAGATCTAACAATCTTTCCTTCACATATTTGGGTGCTCCTGTGTTAGGAGCATAGATATTAATAAGCGTTATATCTTCTCGATCTATAGAGCCTTTTACTATGATATAGTGCCCTTCTTTGTCTCTTCGGACACTTTTTGTTTTAAAGCCTATTTTGTCAGAAATTAGTATCGCAACTCCAGCTCTTTTTTGGTTCCCAACTGCATGGAAAACTTTTATCCAAGCCTTCACTTTCAGTCTATGTATGTCTTTTTCCATGAGGTGGGTTTCTTGTAGGCAACAGATAGAGGGTTTCTGTTTTTTTATCCATTCAGCCAGTCTGTGTCTCTTGATTGGAGAATTTAACCCATTAACATTCAATGTTATTATCGCTGTTATAGGGTCTGTACCGACATTTAAGTTAGCCATTGTCTTAGTTGCCTGTTATTTCTTTGTTTCTGGCTGTTGCATCTTTAGTTTTCCTGGAATAGTACTTTCTTCAGGATTTCTTGAAGAGCTGGTCTGGTGTTGGCAAATTCTTTCAGGTTTTGTTTGTCTGAGAAGATTTTAATCTTTTTTTCCCAAATGAAGGATAATCTTGCAGGGTATAATAGTCTTGGCTGAAATTGTTTCTCTCTTAACACTTTCAGTATGTTTTCCCATTCTTTTCTTGCTTGCATTGTTTCTGATGAGAGGTCTGGTGTTAGTCTTATGGGATGGCCTTTGTAAGTTATTTCTCATTTCTCTCTTGCCAGTTTTAGTATCATGTCTTTTTCTGTGACGTTAGACAGCCTGGCTAAGATGTGCCTTGGGGAAGATCTTCTGGGGTTGATTCTATTTGGGGTCCTTTGTATTTCTTGGGTCCGGATGGTTCGGTGCCTCTCTAGGCTTGGGAAATTTTCTTCCAAGATGTCATGGAATAGATTTTCCATTCCGCTATTAGTTTCTTCACCTTCTGGGATGCTGATTATTCTGATGTTTGGGCGTCTAATAGAGTCTTGTATTTCTCGTATATTATCCTCATGTTTTTTAGTTATTTTCTCGATCTTTTTGTAGTTTTTTTCTAGATCAGAGGTTTTATCTTCTACATCAGAGATTCGATCTTCAGCATGGTCTAATCGGCTCTTAATACTTTCCAGAGAGTTTTTGATTTCTTGTATTATAGACTTTATCTCTAATAGTTCCACCTGATTCTTTCTCAAAGTATCCATTTCTTCTTTCATATCCTGGAAGGACTTCCTAATTTCCTGTAGTTCGTTGTCTCTTTTTTTTTCCAATTCACAGAATTTGGTCACCATGAATGTTCGGAATTCTGTGTCTGTCATTTTGGTAACGTCCTCCATATTTACGAGACATGGAGGGGAATTTTCCTTTGTTGGAGACATATTTTCTTGTTTATTCAGACCTGAGGCTCTTTTTCTACCTTTAGCCATTGGAGGATTACTTCCCTTTTAAAGACTTCTTGGGAGAACTTTTGTCCCACGAGAAGTAAGAGTCTTTCCTTTTTGATGGGAATAGCTGTTTGTTGAAGTCTCTCTTCTGTTGTTTTTACCAATGAGTTTTCAGGCGGGGAACTCTACAGAAGTGTCTAACAAGCAGAATCTCATTTTTCAAAGGGGATCAGTACTAGGGAGGATCCCAAAGACACTTACCTTCCTAGGAAATTTCAGATATATGATTCTAGACCTGTCTAGTCTGTCTGGCACGGTAAAAAATAAAGAGGAGAGGATAATATGCAACGAAAGGAAAGACAACACAGAAAAATAAAGAAAAAGTCGCACGCTGCGCATTAGCGTGGCGCGCGATTTCGCCAGAGGCTTGCAGGACACGCTACTGCCTGCTGGCAGTCCAGGAAAGTCTGGGGGGAGAAGGAGGGCTAGGTGTTAACAAGGGAATGCAGGGGGGTTAAGAGAAAAGAAAAAACCAAACAAACAAAAAAAAAAAAACGCCTCAAGGAGATCCTGGCTACCTACCTAGAAGGTGGAGTCTAGGGCCTGGGGGTCTGGTAGTGGGGTGGGGGTCAGAGGTGACCCTCCCTCAGTATCCCTTGCTGGCCAGAGGCTTGCAGGACACGCTATTGCCTGCTGGCAGTCCAGGAAAGTCTAGAAGGTGGAGTCTGGGGCCTGGGGGTCTGGAAGTGGGGTGGGGGTCAGAGGTGACCCTCCCTCAGTATCTCTTGCTGGCCAGAGGCTTGCAGGACACGCTATTGCCTGCTGGCAGTCCAGGAAAGTCTAGAAGGTAGAGTCTGGGGCCTGGGGGTGTGGAAGTGGGGTGGGGGTCAGAGGTGACCCTCCCTCAGTATCCCTTGCTGGCCAGAGGCTTGCAGGACACTCTATTGCCTGCTGGCAATCCAGGAAAGTCTAGAAGGTGGAGTCTGGGGCCTGGGGTTCTGGAAGTGGGGTGGGGGTCAGAGGTGACCCTCCCTCAGTATCCCTTGCTGGCCAGAGGCTTGCAGGACACGCTATTGCCTGCTGGCAGTCCAGGAAAGTCTAGAAGGTGGAGTCTGGGGCCTGGGGGTCTGGAAGTGGGGTGGGGGTCAGAGGTGACCCTCCCTCAGTATCCCTTGCTGGCCAGAGGCTTGCAGGACACGCTATTGCCTGATGGCAGTCCAGGAAAGTCTAGAAGGTGGAGTCTGGGGCCTGGGGGTCTGGATGTGGGGTGGGGGTAAGAGGTGACCCTCCCTCAGTATCCCTTGCTGGCCAGAGGCTTGCAGGACACGCTATTGCCTGCTGGCAGTCCAGGAAAGTCTAGAAGGTGGAGTCTGGGGCCTGGGTGTCTGGAAGTGGGGTGGGGGTCAGAGGTGACCCTCCCTCAGTATCCCTTGCTGGACAGAGGCTTGCAGGACATGCTATTGCCTGCTGGCAGTCCAGGAAAGTCTGGGGGGAGAAGGAGGGCTAGGTGTTAACAAGGGAATGCAGGGGGGTTAAGAGAAAGGAAAAAAAAAAAAAAAACGCCTCAAGCAGATCCTGGCTACCTACCTAGAAGGTGGAGTCTGGGGCCTGGGGGTCTGGAAGTGGGGTGGGGGGTCAGAGGTGACCCTCCCTCAGTATCCCTTGCTGGCCAGAGGCTTGCAGGACACGCTATTGCCTGATGGCAGTCCAGGAAAGTCTAGAAGGTGGAGTCTGGGGCCTGGGGGTCTGGATGTGGGGTGGGGGTAAGAGGTGACCCTCCCTCAGTATCCCTTGCTGGCCAGAGGCTTGCAGGACACGCTATTGCCTGCTGGCAGTCCAGGAAAGTCTAGAAGGTGGAGTCTGGGGCCTGGGTGTCTGGAAGTGGGGTGGGGGTCAGAGGTGACCCTCCCTCAGTATCCCTTGCTGGCCAGAGGCTTGCAGGACACGCTATTGCCTGCTGGCAGTCCAGGAAAGTCTGGGGGGAGAAGGAGGGCTAGGTGTTAACAAGGGAATGCAGGGGGGTTAAGAGAAAGGAAAAAAAAAAAAAAAAAAAACGCCTCAAGCAGATCCTGGCTACCTACCTAGAAGGTGGAGTCTGGGGCCTGGGGGTCTGGAAGTGGGGTGGGGGTCAGAGGTGACCCTCCCTCAGTATCCCTTGCTGGCCAGAGGCTTGCAGGACACGCTATTGCCTGCTGGCAGTCCAGGAAAGTCTAGAAGGTGGAGTCTGGGGCCTGCGGGTCTGGAAGTGGGGTGGGGGTCAGAGGTGACCCTCCCTCAGTATCCCTTGCTGGCCAGAGGCTTGCAGGACACGCTATTGCCTGCTGGCAGTCCAGGAAAGTCTAGAAGGTGGAGTCTGGGGCCTGGGGGTCTGGAAGTGGGGTGGGGGTCAGAGGTGACCCTCCCTCAGTATCCCTTGCTGGCCAGAGGCTTGCAGGACACGCTATTGCCTGCTGGCAGTCCAGGAAAGTCTAGAAGGTGGAGTCTGGGGCCTGGGGGTCTGGAAGTGGGGTGGGGGTCAGAGGTGACCCTCCCTCAGTATCCCTTGCTGGCCAGAGGCTTGCAGGACACGCTATTGCCTGCTGGCAGTCCAGGAAAGTCTAGAAGGTGGAGTCTGGGGCCTGGGGGTCTGGAAGTGGGGTGGGGGTCAGAGGTGACCCTCCCTCAGTATCCCTTGCTGGCCAGAGGCTTGCAGGACACGCTATTGCCTGCTGGCAGTCCAGGAAAGTCTAGAAGGTGGAGTCTGGGGCCTGGGGGTCTGGAAGTGGGGTGGGGGTCAGAGGTGACCCTCCCTCAGTATCCCTTGCTGGCCAGAGGCTTGCAGGACACGCTATTGCCTGCTGGCAGTCCAGGAAAGTCTAGAAGGTGGAGTCTGGGGCCTGGGGGTCTGGAAGTGGGGTGGGGGTCAGAGGTGACCCTCCCTCAGTATCCCTTGCTGGCCAGAGGCTTGCAGGACACGCTATTGCCTGCTGGCAGTCCAGGAAAGTCTAGAAGGTGGAGTCTGGGGCCTGGGGGTCTGGAAGTGGGGTGGGGGTCAGAGGTGACCCTCCCTCAGTATCCCTTGCTGGCCAGAGGCTTGCAGGACACGCTATTGCCTGCTGGCAGTCCAGGAAAGTCTAGAAGGTGGAGTCTGGGGCCTTGGGGTCTTGATGTGGGGTGGGGGTCAGAGGTGACCCTCCCTCAGTATCCCTTGCTGGCCAGAGGCTTGCAGGACACGCTATTGCCTGCTGGCAGTCCAGGAAAGTCTAGAAGGTGGAGTCTGGGGCCTGGGGGTCTGGAAGTGGGGTGGGGGTCAGAGGTGACCCTCCCTCAGTATCCCTTGCTGGCCAGAGGCTTGCAGGACACGCTATTGCCTGCTGGCAGTCCAGGAAAGTCTAGAAGGTGGAGTCTGGGGCCTGGGGGTCTGGAAGTGGGGTGGGGGTCAGAGGTGACCCTCCCTCAGTATCCCTTGCTGGCCAGAGGCTTGCAGGACACGCTATTGCCTGCTGGCAGTCCAGGAAAGTCTAGAAGGTGGAGTCTGGGGCCTGGGGGTCTGGAAGTGGGGTGGGGGTCAGAGGTGACCCTCCCTCAGTATCCCTTGCTGGCCAGAGGCTTGCAGGACACGCTATTGCCTGCTGGCAGTCCAGGAAAGTCTAGAAGGTGGAGTCTGGGGCCTGGGGGTCTGGAAGTGGGGTGGGGGTCAGAGGTGACCCTCCCTCAGTATCCCTTGCTGGCCAGAGGCTTGCAGGATACTCTATTGCCTGCTGGCAGTCCAGGAAAGTCTAGAAGGTGGAGTCTGGGGCCTTGGGGTCTGGAAGTGGGGTGGGGGTCAGAGGTGACCCTCCCTCAGTATGCCTTGCTGGCCAGAGGCTTGCAGGACACGCTATTGCCTGCTGGCAGTCCAGGAAAGTCTAGAAGGTGGAGTCTGGGGCCTGGGGGTCTGGAAGTGGGGTGGGGGTCAGAGGTGACCCTCCCTCAGTATCCCTTGCTGGCCAGAGGCTTGCAGGACACGCTATTGCCTGCTGGCAGTCCAGGAAAGTCTAGAAGGTGGAGTCTGGGGCCTGGGGGTCTGGAAGTGGGGTGGGGGTCAGAGGTGACCCTCCCTCAGTATCCCTTGCTGGCCAGAGGCTTGCAGGACACTCTATTGCCTGCTGGCAGTCCAGGAAAGTCTAGAAGGTGGAGTCTGGGGCCTTGGGGTCTGGAAGTGGGGTGGGGGTCAGAGGTGACCCTCCCTCAGTATGCCTTGCTGGCCAGAGGCTTGCAGGACACGCTATTGCCTGCTGGCAGTCCAGGAAAGTCTAGAAGGTGGAGTCTGGGGCCTGGGGGTCTGGAAGTGGGGTGGGGGTCAGAGGTGACCCTCCCTCAGTATCCCTTGCTGGACAGAGGCTTGCAGGACACGCTATTGCCTGCTGGCAGTCCAGGAAAGTCTGGGGGGAGAAGGAGGGCTAGGTGTTAACAAGGGAATGCAGGGGGGTTAAGAGAAAGAAAAAAAAAAAAAAAAACGCCTCAAGCAGATCCTGGCTACCTACCTAGAAGGTGGAGTCTGGGGCCTGGGTGTCTGGAAGTGGGGTGGGGGTCAGAGGTGCCCCTCCCTCAGTATCCCTTGCTGGCCAGAGGCTTGCAGGACACGCTATTGCCTGCTGGCAGTCCAGGAAAGTCTAGAAGGTGGAGTCTGGGGCCTGGGGGTCTGGAAGTGGGGTGGGGGTCAGAGGTGACCCTCCCTCAGTATCCCTTGCTGGCCAGAGGCTTGCAGGACACGCTATTGCCTGCTGGCAGTCCAGGAAAGTCTAGAAGGTGGAGTCTGGGGCCTGGGGGTCTGGAAGTGGGGTGGGGGTCAGAGGTGACCCTCCCTCAGTATCCCTTGCTGGCCAGAGGCTTGCAGGACACGCTATTGCCTGCTGGCAGTCCAGGAAAGTCTAGAAGGTGGAGTCTGGGGCCTGGGGGTCTGGAAGTGGGGTGGGGGTCAGAGGTGACCCTCCCTCAGTATCCCTTGCTGGCCAGAGGCTTGCAGGACACGCTATTGCCTGCTGGCAGTCCAGGAAAGTCTAGAAGGTGGAGTCTGGGGCCTGGGGGTCTGGAAGTGGGGTGGGGGTCAGAGGTGACCCTCCCTCAGTATCCCTTGCTGGCCAGAGGCTTGCAGGACACGCTATTGCCTGCTGGCAGTCCAGGAAAGTCTAGAAGGTGGAGTCTGGGGCCTGGGGGTCTGGAAGTGGGGTGGGGGTCAGAGGTGACCCTCCCTCAGTATCCCTTGCTGGCCAGAGGCTTGCAGGATACTCTATTGACTGCTGGCAGTCCAGGAAAGTCTAGAAGGTGGAGTCTGGGGCCTTGGGGTCTGGAAGTGGGGTGGGGGTCAGAGGTGACCCTCCCTCAGTATGCCTTGCTGGCCAGAGGCTTGCAGGACACGCTATTGCCTGCTGGCAGTCCAGGAAAGTCTAGAAGGTGGAGTCTGGGGCCTGGGGGTCTGGAAGTGGGGTGGGGGTCAGAGGTGACCCTCCCTCAGTATCCCTTGCTGGCCAGAGGCTTGCAGGACACGCTATTGCCTGCTGGCAGTCCAGGAAAGTCTAGAAGGTGGAGTCTGGGGCCTTGGGGTCTTGATGTGGGGTGGGGGTAAGAGGTGACCCTCCCTCAGTATCCCTTGCTGGCTAGAGGCTTGCAGGACACGCTATTGCCTGCTGGCAGTCCAGGAAAGTCTAGAAGGTGGAGTCTGGGGCCTGGGGGTCTGGAAGTGGGGTGGGGGTCAGAGGTGACCCTCCCTCAGTATCCCTTGCTGGCCAGAGGCTTGCAGGACACGCTATTGCCTGCTGGCAGTCCAGGAAAGTCTAGAAGGTGGAGTCTGGGGCCTGGGGGTCTGGAAGTGGGGTGGGGGTCAGAGGTGACCCTCCCTCAGTATCCCTTGCTGGCCAGAGGCTTGCAGGACACGCTATTGCCTGCTGGCAGTCCAGGAAAGTCTAGAAGGTGGAGTCTGGGGCCTGGGGGTCTGGAAGTGGGGTGGGGGTCAGAGGTGACCCTCCCTCAGTATCCCTTGCTGGCCAGAGGCTTGCAGGACACGCTATTGCCTGCTGGCAGTCCAGGAAAGTCTAGAAGGTGGAGTCTGGGGCCTGGGGGTCTGGAAGTGGGGTGGGGGTCAGAGGTGACCCTCCCTCAGTATCCCTTGCTGGCCAGAGGCTTGCAGGACACGCTATTGCCTGCTGGCAGTCCAGGAAAGTCTAGAAGGTGGAGTCTGGGGCCTGGGGGTCTGGAAGTGGGGTGGGGGTCAGAGGTGACCCTCCCTCAGTATCCCTTGCTGGCCAGAGGCTTGCAGGACACGCTATTGCCTGCTGGCAGTCCAGGAAAGTCTAGAAGGTGGAGTCTGGGGCCTGGGGGTCTGGAAGTGGGGTGGGGGTCAGAGGTGACCCTCCCTCAGTATCCCTTGCTGGCCAGAGGCTTGCAGGATACGCTATTGCCTTCTGGCAGTCCAGGAAAGTCTAGAAGGTGGAGTCTGGGGCCTTGGGGTCTGGAAGTGGGGTGGGGGTCAGAGGTGACCCTCCCTCAGTATCCCTTGCTGGCCAGAGGCTTGCAGGACACGCTATTGCCTGCTGGCAGTCCAGGAAAGTCTAGAAGGTGGAGTCTGGGGCCTGGGGGTCTGGAAGTGGGGTGGGGGTCAGAGGTGACCCTCCCTCAGTATCCCTTGCTGGCCAGAGGCTTGCAGGACACGCTATTGCCTGCTGGCAGTCCAGGAAAGTCTAGAAGGTGGAGTCTGGGGCCTTGGGGTCTTGATGTGGGGTGGGGGTAAGAGGTGACCCTCCCTCAGTATCCCTTGCTGGCCAGAGGCTTGCAGGACACGCTATTGCCTGCTGGCAGTCCAGGAAAGTCTAGAAGGTGGAGTCTGGGGCCTGGGTGTCTGGAAGTGGGGTGGGGGTCAGAGGTGACCCTCCCTCAGTATCCCTTGCTGGCCAGAGGCTTGCAGGACACGCTATTGCCTGCTGGCAGTCCAGGAAAGTCTGGGGGGAGAAGGAGGGCTAGGTGTTAACTGGGGAATGCAGGGGGGTTAAGAGAAAGGAAAAAAAAAAAAAAAACGCCTCAAGCAGATCCTGGCTACCTACCTAGAAGGTGGAGTCTGGGGCCTGGGGGTCTGGAAGTGGGGTGGGGGTCAGAGGTGACCCTCCCTCAGTATCCCTTGCTGGCCAGAGGCTTGCAGGATACTCTATTGCCTGCTGGCAGTCCAGGAAAGTCTAGAAGGTGGAGTCTGGGGCCTTGGGGTCTGGAAGTGGGGTGGGGGTCAGAGGTGACCCTCCCTCAGTATGCCTTGCTGGCCAGAGGCTTGCAGGACACGCTATTGCCTGCTGGCAGTCCAGGAAAGTCTAGAAGGTGGAGTCTGGGGCCTGGGGGTCTGGAAGTGGGGTGGGGGTCAGAGGTGACCCTCCCTCAGTATCCCTTGCTGGCCAGAGGCTTGCAGGACACGCTATTGCCTGCTGGCAGTCCAGGAAAGTCTAGAAGGTGGAGTCTGGGGCCTGGGGGTCTGGAAGTGGGGTGGGGGTCAGAGGTGACCCTCCCTCAGTATCCCTTGCTGGCCAGAGGCTTGCAGGACACTCTATTGCCTGCTGGCAGTCCAGGAAAGTCTAGAAGGTGGAGTCTGGGGCCTTGGGGTCTGGAAGTGGGGTGGGGGTCAGAGGTGACCCTCCCTCAGTATGCCTTGCTGGCCAGAGGCTTGCAGGACACGCTATTGCCTGCTGGCAGTCCAGGAAAGTCTAGAAGGTGGAGTCTGGGGCCTGGGGGTCTGGAAGTGGGGTGGGGGTCAGAGGTGACCCTCCCTCAGTATCCCTTGCTGGCCAGAGGCTTGCAGGACACACTATTGCCTGCTGGCAGTCCAGGAAAGTCTAGAAGGTGGAGTCTGGGGCCTTGGGGTCTGGATGTGGGGTGGGGGTAAGAGGTGACCCTCCCTCAGTATCCCTTGCTGGCCAGAGGCTTGCAGGACACGCTATTGCCTGCTGGCAGTCCAGGAAAGTCTAGAAGGTGGAGTCTGGGGCCTGGGTGTCTGGAAGTGGGGTGGGGGTCAGAGGTGACCCTCCCTCAGTATCCCTTGCTGGACAGAGGCTTGCAGGACACGCTATTGCCTGCTGGCAGTCCAGGAAAGTCTGGGGGGAGAAGGAGGGCTAGGTGTTAACAAGGGAATGCAGGGGGGTTAAGAGAAAGGAAAAAAAAAAAAAAACGCCTCAAGCAGATCCTGGCTACCTACCTAGAAGGTGGAGTCTGGGGCCTGGGTGTCTGGAAGTGGGGTGGGGGTCAGAGGTGCCCCTCCCTCAGTATCCCTTGCTGGCCAGAGGCTTGCAGGACACGCTATTGCCTGCTGGCAGTCCAGGAAAGTCTAGAAGGTGGAGTCTGGGGCCTGGGGGTCTGGAAGTGGGGTGGGGGTCAGAGGTGACCCTCCCTCAGTATCCCTTGCTGGCCAGAGGCTTGCAGGACACGCTATTGCCTGCTGGCAGTCCAGGAAAGTCTAGAAGGTGGAGTCTGGGGCCTGGGGGTCTGGAAGTGGGGTGGGGGTCAGAGGTGACCCTCCCTCAGTATCCCTTGCTGGCCAGAGGCTTGCAGGACACGCTATTGCCTGCTGGCAGTCCAGGAAAGTCTAGAAGGTGGAGTCTGGGGCCTGGGGGTCTGGAAGTGGGGTGGGGGTCAGAGGTGACCCTCCCTCAGTATCCCTTGCTGGCCAGAGGCTTGCAGGACACGCTATTGCCTGCTGGCAGTCCAGGAAAGTCTAGAAGGTGGAGTCTGGGGCCTGGGGGTCTGGAAGTGGGGTGGGGGTCAGAGGTGACCCTCCCTCAGTATCCCTTGCTGGCCAGAGGCTTGCAGGACACGCTATTGCCTGCTGGCAGTCCAGGAAAGTCTAGAAGGTGGAGTCTGGGGCCTGGGGGTCTGGAAGTGGGGTGGGGGTCAGAGGTGACCCTCCCTCAGTATCCCTTGCTGGCCAGAGGCTTGCAGGATACTCTATTGACTGCTGGCAGTCCAGGAAAGTCTAGAAGGTGGAGTCTGGGGCCTTGGGGTCTGGAAGTGGGGTGGGGGTCAGAGGTGACCCTCCCTCAGTATGCCTTGCTGGCCAGAGGCTTGCAGGACACGCTATTGCCTGCTGGCAGTCCAGGAAAGTCTAGAAGGTGGAGTCTGGGGCCTGGGGGTCTGGAAGTGGGGTGGGGGTCAGAGGTGACCCTCCCTCAGTATCCCTTGCTGGCCAGAGGCTTGCAGGACACGCTATTGCCTGCTGGCAGTCCAGGAAAGTCTAGAAGGTGGAGTCTGGGGCCTTGGGGTCTTGATGTGGGGTGGGGGTAAGAGGTGACCCTCCCTCAGTATCCCTTGCTGGCTAGAGGCTTGCAGGACACGCTATTGCCTGCTGGCAGTCCAGGAAAGTCTAGAAGGTGGAGTCTGGGGCCTGGGGGTCTGGAAGTGGGGTGGGGGTCAGAGGTGACCCTCCCTCAGTATCCCTTGCTGGCCAGAGGCTTGCAGGACACGCTATTGCCTGCTGGCAGTCCAGGAAAGTCTAGAAGGTGGAGTCTGGGGCCTGGGGGTCTGGAAGTGGGGTGGGGGTCAGAGGTGACCCTCCCTCAGTATCCCTTGCTGGCCAGAGGCTTGCAGGACACGCTATTGCCTGCTGGCAGTCCAGGAAAGTCTAGAAGGTGGAGTCTGGGGCCTGGGGGTCTGGAAGTGGGGTGGGGGTCAGAGGTGACCCTCCCTCAGTATCCCTTGCTGGCCAGAGGCTTGCAGGACACGCTATTGCCTGCTGGCAGTCCAGGAAAGTCTAGAAGGTGGAGTCTGGGGCCTGGGGGTCTGGAAGTGGGGTGGGGGTCAGAGGTGACCCTCCCTCAGTATCCCTTGCTGGCCAGAGGCTTGCAGGACACGCTATTGCCTGCTGGCAGTCCAGGAAAGTCTAGAAGGTGGAGTCTGGGGCCTGGGGGTCTGGAAGTGGGGTGGGGGTCAGAGGTGACCCTCCCTCAGTATCCCTTGCTGGCCAGAGGCTTGCAGGACACGCTATTGCCTGCTGGCAGTCCAGGAAAGTCTAGAAGGTGGAGTCTGGGGCCTGGGGGTCTGGAAGTGGGGTGGGGGTCAGAGGTGACCCTCCCTCAGTATCCCTTGCTGGCCAGAGGCTTGCAGGATACGCTATTGCCTTCTGGCAGTCCAGGAAAGTCTAGAAGGTGGAGTCTGGGGCCTTGGGGTCTGGAAGTGGGGTGGGGGTCAGAGGTGACCCTCCCTCAGTATCCCTTGCTGGCCAGAGGCTTGCAGGACACGCTATTGCCTGCTGGCAGTCCAGGAAAGTCTAGAAGGTGGAGTCTGGGGCCTGGGGGTCTGGAAGTGGGGTGGGGGTCAGAGGTGACCCTCCCTCAGTATCCCTTGCTGGCCAGAGGCTTGCAGGACACGCTATTGCCTGCTGGCAGTCCAGGAAAGTCTAGAAGGTGGAGTCTGGGGCCTTGGGGTCTTGATGTGGGGTGGGGGTAAGAGGTGACCCTCCCTCAGTATCCCTTGCTGGCCAGAGGCTTGCAGGACACGCTATTGCCTGCTGGCAGTCCAGGAAAGTCTAGAAGGTGGAGTCTGGGGCCTGGGTGTCTGGAAGTGGGGTGGGGGTCAGAGGTGACCCTCCCTCAGTATCCCTTGCTGGCCAGAGGCTTGCAGGACACGCTATTGCCTGCTGGCAGTCCAGGAAAGTCTGGGGGGAGAAGGAGGGCTAGGTGTTAACTGGGGAATGCAGGGGGGTTAAGAGAAAGGAAAAAAAAAAAAAAACGCCTCAAGCAGATCCTGGCTACCTACCTAGAAGGTGGAGTCTGGGGCCTGGGGGTCTGGAAGTGGGGTGGGGGTCAGAGGTGCCCCTCCCTCAGTATCCCTTGCTGGCCAGAGGCTTGCAGGACACGCTATTGCCTGCTGGCAGTCCAGGAAAGTCTAGAAGGTGGAGTCTGGGGCCTGGGGGTCTGGAAGTGGGGTGGGGGTCAGAGGTGACCCTCCCTCAGTATCCCTTGCTGGCCAGAGGCTTGCAGGACACGCTATTGCCTGCTGGCAGTCCAGGAAAGTCTAGAAGGTGGAGTCTGGGGCCTGGGGGTCTGGAAGTGGGGTGGGGGTCAGAGGTGACCCTCCCTCAGTATCCCTTGCTGGCCAGAGGCTTGCAGGACACGCTATTGCCTGCTGGCAGTCCAGGAAAGTCTAGAAGGTGGAGTCTGGGGCCTGGGGGTCTGGAAGTGGGGTGGGGGTCAGAGGTGACCCTCCCTCAGTATCCCTTGCTGGCCAGAGGCTTGCAGGACACGCTATTGCCTGCTGGCAGTCCAGGAAAGTCTAGAAGGTTGAGTCTGGGGCCTGGGGGTCTGGAAGTGGGGTGGGGGTCAGAGGTGACCCTCCCTCAGTATCCCTTGCTCATCCCATGTCTTTTGATTGGCCGAATTAATATAATCAAAATGGCAGTCTTACCCAAATTAATCTACATATTTAATGCAACCCCTATAAAATTACAAGAAACATTCTTCACAGATCTAGAAAAGACAATTATAGAATTTGTCTGGAATCATAAAAGACCCTGTATTGCCAAAGCCATTCTGCACAAGAAGAGTGTAGTAGGAGGCATCTCACTTCCTGACTCCAAAATAAATTACAAAGCTGTGATAATCAAAACAGCATGGTATTGGCACAAAAGCAGACATGAGGACCAATGGAAGATTGCAGAGACCCCAGAAATAAACCCCAAAGCATACATACGACTCATCTTTGACAAAGGGTACCAGTCAATGCAGTGGTAAAAGGAAAAGCTCTTTAGAAATGGTGCTGGAAAAACAAATGTGAATCTGAAACCATATCTATCACTATTAACAAAAACCAACTCAAAGTGGGTCAAAGATCTAAATATAAGATAAAAAATGATGAAACTACTGGTGGAAAACACTGGGGAATCTCTGGGAGTTATTGGTACAGGCAAAGACTTATTAAGTTAGACCCCCCCCCCCAACGTACAGGTTATAATCCCCAAAATAGTCAAGTGGGATTACATCAGATTAAGAAGTTTCTGCACAGCAAAGGACACTGCCACTTGTGTGAATCGACAACTCTCAGATGGGAGAGAATTCTTGTTAACTGTGCCTCAGATAAGGGACTGATAACCAGAATGCATAGGAAACTCATGTGGCTTACATGGAAATAAAAAAATAGTAATGCAATTAAACGATGGGAAAATGAGCCCAACTAAAATCTCTCTAAGGAAGACATAGAAACATCCAAAAAGCATATGAAGAAATGTTCAACATCCCTCCCTCATCATAAGGGAGATGCAGATCAAAACCACAATGAGATACCACCTAACCCCAGTCAAAATGGTGAAGATTAAAAAAAAAAGAAAAATGTTATAAGTGCTGGAGGGGATGTGGTGAAAGGGGAACACTCCTACACTGTTGGTGGGATTATAAATTGGTCCAGCCACTGTGGACAACAATATAGAAGTTTCTCAAAGACCTTCAAATGATCCAACAATTCCACTCCTGGATATCTACCCAAAGGACAGGAGAATGCTCAATCAGAAAAGTGCTTGCACATCTATATTCATTGCCGCATTATTCACGATCGCTAAGACATGGAACTAACCCAAATGTCTACAAATGGATAAATCGATTGAAAAAGTGCAGCACAGCTTGAAGACACAGCCTCATGGATTCTGTAAACTAGTCATTTTGGGGAAACAGAAATCAAGACTTCCCACTGATAATTCAGCCTCCAGCACACAAAACTCGTGTGGTAGGAAGACCCCTTCCAGGTCTCCTGTCTCTGTACCTGTCTTTGTCTCTCTCTACCTCTGTCTCAGTCTCTGTCTCCTCTCTTTTTCTAATTTTTGATTTTTCCAATTTTTGTTTATTTACTGACATCTTTTTAAATATATTTTTTTAGTTTTATTGAAAAGTTTTTATCTTTGTTTTTTCTTCTCTTTTTCTGTTTCTTTGTTTTTTCCTCTTGTTGCTGTTATTTTTCTCTTTCTGTTTCCTTTTCTGCACGCTCCTCAATGCTCAGATTGAACTTCCAAGTTTGGGAAGAAACTGACCATCAACCAGATGACTAGAAATTACTGCAGGACCACAAGAAATATGGGAAAGCAGGAAAATACCTCTTCTCCAAGGGAAAAGGATAACTCCTCTTCATCCACACACAGTTCAACGGAAATCATGGAAATGCCTGATAAAGAATTCAGAACATTCATAATGGCAAAGCTAAAAGAAATGAAAGAGAAGAGAGACAATGAACTGCTGAAGAGGAAGGAGAAAGGAGTTGAAAAGTTCCAAGAGGTGAGGAAATTCATGCAAGATCTAAAAGAGGAATTTCATACTTTACAAAAGAATCAGATGGAACCATTAGAGATGAAGGCTATAATACAGGAAGCCAAAATCTCCCTTGAAACTATAAAAAGCAGACTCCATCATACAGAAAATAGAATCTCAGATGTAGAAGAGAAAATTGCTAGCCTAGAAAAATCTACCATGAAGACTGAGAAAATGACCCAAACATTTGAGACGAATATATGAGAAATACTAGATAGCATCAAACGTCCAAACATCCGGATAATAGGCACCCCAGAAGGTGAAGAGACTCATAAGGGCATTGATAATCTATTCAATGAGATCCTGCAAGAAAACTTTCCAAACCTAGAGAGACTCTCAAAGATTCAGTCCCAAGAAATACAGAGGACCCTAAATAGAATCAACCCAAGAAGATCTTCTTCAAGACACATTATAGCCAGATTGACCAAAACAACAGAAAAAGACAAGATACTAAGATTGGCAAGAGAAAAATGGCAAGTTACCTACAAGGGGTATCTCATCAGACTAACAGGAGATCTCTCATCGGAAACAATGCGAGCAAGGAAAGAATGGGGAAATATACTCAACGTGTTAAGGGAAAAGCAATTTCAACCGAGATTACTGTACCCGGCAAGATTATCATTCATTTGGGAAGAAAAGACACGAACATTCCCAGATAAACAACACCTGAAAGAATTTACCAGCACCAGACCAGATCTCCAAGAAGTTCTTAAGTCAGTGCTATGTCAGTAAAATTAAATACAGACACACAGAAATAAGAGTCCAAAAACTAAGAAAACGGGCAACTTAATTGTAGGAACAATGTATGGAGATGAATATTATATCCCAGAATTCAATCTGGAAGATCAAACCTCAACAGAAGAAAGATTAAGTACATGAGACTGAACTGATGAAACAACATTCTGTGACTTGACTAAAATATTGCTGCTTTTCTTCTAAGCTCTGTTGTCCAGTTTTAAAGGATTTTGGTCCTGTCTTGAGCTGTCGATAAGTTCATGTACCTACTATTTGAACAGAATACTAACCTGTTTCTAGGCTTTAAGTTTCAAGGAAATATCATTACCAGTTCAAAACTGCTTTACTTGAAATTACCAGCTGAACTTGCTATTGAAAGGATTTAGATTACTTATGATATTGTGTGATCAACAAAATGTTGGGGGAAAAGGAATGGAAGACAACTGTATATAGCAGAGATAGTGTAATAAGAGAGTGGGAAAGGGCAGAGGGTCAAACATGGGGTAAAAAGCATATATACATATACATATATATGAAAGTAGAAATGGAATATTATTGATGACAACATGCATGATTAAGCCACTATGCAGTTTATTCTAGATGGGAAACCACATTTAGTATGTTGTGATGATGCTCAGGGAATGAATGTTAAATAATTTTTAAAAATTGCAGGAGAAAAAAATAGTAAAACTGTTTGTATCAAAATTTTAAAAATGCATATTTGGGGAACCAGCAGTTAGCGTAATGGCTATGTCGCTGGACTCCCACATAGTCGACCACGGTTCGCGTCCCCGAACCGGTGGCTTAAAACTCAGGCTGGGCGCGTGTGTGTGCATGCCCAAGATCCTGAGAGGAGAATGGAGGAGAAGGAATTGTGGCATGGACATCCCCCCTGGGGGGTGATTTCTCGCTTTCTGTCTCTATGTCTCTCTCTGTCTGGCGAGTGCACGCGCCCTATAGTGAAAACCTCTCCAAAAAATATGCATATTTGATGACTGCAGTAAGCTATATAGCCCCAGGTGGGTACTACTTTATAAAATGTTCATTCTACTCACTGAGGTTTGTGCCTAAAGGCAGACTTGGGCTCATGTATAGGTATATATCAGCTGTGCTAGTTATTGGAGATATTTAGGCTAATTAAGTTCATTAGCAAATCAATTAAATGGGGGGGGGGGGTAAAGGCATAGAAAGCAACCATGGATAACAGAGACAATGTGGGAGGAGGGTGGGACATGGAAGAGGGTGAGGGATAGGGAATCAAGGATGGCAAAACAAAGTATACAAGACATAAGAATTGGAAAATTATTTGCTGATAACATTTATGTTGATGTGCTTGATTGAGCCAATATGCAGTGTATTTTGGATGGAAAATTCATTTGTATGCTGTAATGATGTATAGTGAATTAATGTAAAAAATAAATAAATTTAAAGAGAAAAAAAAGAAAAAGTGCAGCACATGTACTCCATGGAATACTATTCAGTCATAAAAAAAACAAGGCCCTGGAATTTGATAGAAAGTGGTCAAATATGGAAGATCTGTTGCTAAGTGAAGCAAGTCAGGTTATGAAAGAGACATTTTATATCTCCCCTTAACCTATACTGACTGTCAGCACTCTATGGCAAAGACTGAAAGACTGGAGGACATACAAGCATTAAAAATTGTTATGAACACTAGAGCCAAAGTGGAAAGAGTGGGGGAGGGAAGAACACAGAAAAGGATATTTGGGTAAAAAATGGAGAGGAAAGGCATTTGTGGAATGTGGGTATGTTTTATTATTTGTTGATGAGGATGTGCATATGTTCTCAACTGGGCTGGACTGAGGTGTCTGTCACACTGGGTAAAGTCTCTGTATAATCAAAATGATGTATAACAATTAATATAAATAATTAAAATTAATAAATAAAAATTATAAAAAATTAAAAATTGTAATTAATATATTCTATATATATATAGATAGATAGATAGATAGATTTAACAGTAAATAAATTTAGCAGCATAGATAAAATGAACAGGTTCCTGAAAAAGCACAAGTTGTCAAAACTCACTGAAAGTGAAATATCTAAAATTTTTCTGTAACTATTACTGAAATTGAATTTACATTGAAAAATCTTCCCCCAAAATCCCCAGGTCCAGATGTTATCTGTATTAGTCCATTATTGTGCTGCTAAACTGTGACTGGGTAATTTATAAAGAATAGAGGTTTATTTGGCCACTGATTCTGGTGGCTGGTTTAGGTGGGTCTCTGGTGCTACATTCCATGGCCGACAGAAGAGATGAAGAAGGAATGTGAAAAGAGAGAGAAGACAGAATTCTACTTCCTCTTTTTGTCTCTTCTATGTCCCCACTTAATTAGCTGGTATTATTTCATTAGGCCCTACTTCTAAAACTCTCACCACTTAACTTGGGCATCAAGCTTCCAAGTAAGAATCTCTGGAGGACAAACCATTGTCCAAATCATAGCAATTTCACTGGCATTTAAAGAAGAAATATCACCAATTCTATATAATATTTTCAGGAAAAAAGAAGATTAAAAAAAAAACTCGAAAACACAATCTTACCAACTTATTCTGTTACTTTAGAATTACTCTGACATGAAAACTAAAAAAAGTACAGAATGTACAAAGATAGAAAAATACAAATCAATATCCTTCTTGAGCATAGACAGTAAATATCCTTCCCCCAAAATGGCAAATCAAATTTCATCATATATAGGATAAATAATATAAGATAAATAATTAATGCACCACAACCAGCCATGGTTTATCCCAAGAATACAAGACTGGTTCAATATGAGAAAACTAATCAAAGTAGTCTGTACTGAAGAAGGTTACAACAGATGAAAGAAAACACCCTTTTAATAAAATACAACATCTATTCATGATGAAAACCCTCAGCAAAATCATAATAGAAAGCAACTTCCTCAGCTATATAAAGAATATCTACAAAAAACCCTACAGCCAACATCATATTTTATGTTGAGAAACTAAAAACTTTCTCTCTCTCTCTTTTTTTTTTTTTTTTTGAGGAGGTTTTCGCTATAGGGTGCGTGCGCTCGCCAGACAGACAGAGAGAGACATAGAGACAGAAAGTGAGAAATCACCCCCCAGGAGGGATGGTCATGCCACAATCCCTTCTCCTCCATTCTCCTCTCGGGATCTTGGGCACGCATGCACACGCGCCCGGCGTGAATTTTAAGCCACCGGGTCCGAGACGCGAACCGCAGTCGACTACGTGGGAGTCCAGCGACATAGCCATTATGCTAACTGCTGGTTCCCTCTTTAATATCAAGAACAAGTCAAGAATGTCCACTCTCATCACTCCTATTCAATATCTTACTGAAACTCCTAGTCAATACATTAGAAGGAAAAAAAAAAAAAGAAATTAAGGGGCATACACATTGTAAGGAAAAAATAAATTATTCCCATTCACAGACATGATTGTCTATGCAGAAAATCCAAGGAAAGCAACCAAAATAATCTTCTAGCATTAATAAGTGAGTTTATCAATTTCACAGGGTATAATGTCAACACACAAAAGTAAGTCGTATTCCTATATACAAGCAATGAACAAATAAAAAATAATTGTTTTTTGGGGAAAACATTTATAATAGCACTAATGAAATTAATTACTTATGTATAATGCTAAAACACGTATATGGTCTGTATGCTCAAAACTAAAAAATATTGTTGAAATAAATCAAAGAACTATATTATGTTCATGGATTGCAAAACTCAACATAGTAAAGACATCTATTATATTCAAAATGATCTCTAGATTTAACACAATACCAATCAAAAATCCCTCCAAGATATTTTTTAAACATAGACAGTCTGAATCTAAAATTTATATAGATGGGCAAAAAACAAAAATGGTTAAAATAATTTGCAAAATAAAAATAATGTTGGAGGAATTTCACTGCCTAATTTTGACACTTACTATAAATCTACAATTCTCAAAACAGTGTGATATTGGCAAAGGGATAATAATAACAATAAACGAAACAGAATAAAAAGCCTATAAATAGATCCACTCAAATGCAGTCAGATTTTAGGCAGAGGTTCATAGACAACTCAATAGAAAACAACAGTCTTTTCAAAAAATGGTGCTAAAGCATTTCAAATGTCCCCTTCTTCTCTGCACTCCATGCCATTGGATTTCTGTGGGTTCAAACCAGTCTTGGTGGAACAAAGTAAGAAAGCTGCAGAGAGTGTGGCTCACCAATCCCCACCAGTGGCTTTTGGATATCTTTGAGATTTCATATTTTAATGATCTGCACAATGTGCTATGTGTGTCATGTAAATTGAAATTCTTCCATTTTTTTGAGAAGCTTTGCTATAGGGCACGTGCGCTCAGCAGAAAGATAGAGACAGAGAGACAGAAAGCGAGAAATCATCCCACAGGGGTGATGGCCCCACCACAATCCCTTCTCCTCCATTCACCTCTTGGGATCTTGGGCATGCACACACATGCGCCCGGCATGAGTTAAAGCCACCAGGTCCAGGACTTGAACCGCGGTTGACAAATGGGAGTCCAGTGACATAGCCATTATGCCAACTTCTCATCCCAAAATTCTTCTTTTAATTACATCCTCCAGGTCAGCCACAGGAACATCTGGTCCTGAGATTGTGGAAAGAACCGAGCATTGAAAACTGCCTCCATACATCCTTCTCTGATTGGAAATGAAGCCCTCTCTGAAGAACACACCAGAGAAGCAGAGCTCTTCTTCCCCCCGACACTATAGAATCAACTACAAGATATTAGGAAGAAGTGTATAATCCATCAGATGGCCAAAAATCAGCAGAGGCACAAGAAATATGAGAAATCAAGAAGATATCTCTCCCTTTTTATCATCCTCAGATAGCACAATAGAACTCACGGAAATGTCAGAAAAAGAACTCAGAATATTAATAGTGACACAACTAAATGGGATGCAAAAGAAAAGAGACAACAAACTCCAGGATATCAGAAAGTCCTTCCAGGATTTGAAGGAAGAAATAGACACCATACAAAAGAATTAAACAGAACTGTTAGAGATAAAGACTGTGATACAGGAAACCAAAAACTCCCTTGAAAGTATTAGTAGAAGATTAGAGCATGAAGAAGATTGAATTCTGAATCAAGAAAACAAAACCTTCAACTTAAACAAAACCAAGAAAAAATAATGAAAAAAATAACTGAAATATGTGAGTACAACATATGTGGAATAGTAGATACCATTAAACACTAAAACATCTGAATAATTCGTATGCCAAAAGGTAAAGAATCTAATAAGGGCATCACTCATTTATTCCATAAAATACTAGAAGAAAAATTTCTGAACCTAGAAAAACATTCAAATATCCAGACTCAAGAAATACAAAGGATTCCCAAATCATCCTAAGAAGATCCTTTCCACAGCATGTCATAGTCAGATTGGTCAAAATCACAAAAAAGATTCCAAAAATGGCAAGAGAGAAATGCCAAGTTACTTACAAAAGTTATCCCATTAGTATAACATTAGACCCTGCAACAGAAACAATACAAGCAAGGAATAAAAGAGAAGACATATTGAAAGTACTAAAAGAAAAACAATTTCAACCAAGAACACTGTATCCACCAAGATTATCCTTCAAATGAGAAGAAAAACTAAAAATATTCTCAGGTAAACAAAAGTTGAAAGAATTTACCAAGACACTTGTTCTTCAAGAAGTATTGAAGAAAGTGTTGTAACAGAAAAACTAAAGAGAGACAAAGAGAAATAAGAGAACAAAAAACAACCAAGAAATTGGCTGTCAAAATGGCAGACACAAAGTCCACAAAATAGATGATAACATTGAATATTAATGGATTGAATTCTCTAATCCAAAGACACAGACTGGCTGAATGGATAAAAAGCAGAAACTCTCTATTTGCTGCCTATAAGAAATGCACTTCAAGGATAACGACATACATAGACTAAACGTGAAAGGCAGAAAAAAGGTATTTCATGTAAACAGAAAAAAATAAAATAAAAAGCATGAAGTCGGTACCAGCAAGTGGTGTATTGGCTACATCGCTGGACTGAGTAGTATGTAGTTGACTGTGGTTCGAGTCCTGGAGCAAGTGGCTTAAACTCACGCTGGGCATGTGTGCGTGTATGCCCAAGATCCCAAGAGAAGATTGGAGAAGGGATTGTGGCATGGCCATTCCCCCTGGGGGGGGGGTGATTTCTCGATTTCTGTCTCTCTGTCTCACTCTGTCTTTCTGGCGAGTGCACGCATCCTATAGCAAAAACCTCTTAAAAAAAAAAAAAAGCCTGGAGTCATGATACTGATAACAGGCAAAATAGGCTTTAAGACAAAAACTGTCAGAAGAGACAATGAAGGACATTATATGGTACTAAAAGGGCTAAATCACCAAGAAAATATAATACACACACACACACCACACACACACACACACACACACACACACACACACAGTTTGGAAGCACAAATATGTGAAATGTAAAATATGTGAAATGAAGGCTCCTAGATGAAAAAAATAACAAACAGATAGCTTGTAACACACTAGTCATTGTGGATCTCAACACCCCATTATCTCCTTTGGACAGAACATCCAGACAAAAAATAAACAAAGAGATACAGTATATAAATAATAATATAAATCAAATTAATTTCACAAACACCTATAGAACCTTATAGAACCTTTCACATGACAACAACATAATATTCATTTTTTCTCAAAATTTCATAGGTTTTTAAAGATTGACTACATGATATGGCACAAAACAATCCTTTACAAATTCAAAAGTATAGATACTATTGTATTTCCAGCACTTCACCAACTGTGATGGAATTAAACTTGACATTAATTTCACAAAAAAAGCCTAGAAAATACACAAACATATGGAAACTAAACAACCTACTTCTGAATGACTTCACAAGCACTGAAAAGAATTGAGACTGAAGTTCATTGCAACTAGTGCGTATAAGAAAAAGAAAGGTGGCAAATAGAAAAGCTAACAACAAACCTCAAGGAACTGGAAAAGCAACAACACAACAACAAACATTCCTTTAAAAAAAAGAAATAATAAAAATTTGAGCAGAAATAAATGAAATGGAGAAAAAATGAACTATATAGAAAATGAATAAAACAAAAATCTGGTTCTTTCAGAAGATAAAATAAATACATCATTAGCTAGACTAGTTAAAAAGAAAGGAACCAGATAAATCAAATTCACAATGAAACAGACAATATTAAAACAGATATAAGGGTGGATGCACTTCTGGCAGCAGCGGCTAGAGCAGACAGAGCAAAGTGGGTCAAAGTCAGAGTGGTGGCCATGGTCCTGGAGGTGGCAAGAAGGATGACAAGGACAAGAAAAAGACGTATGAACCTCCTGTCCCAACTAGAATGGGGAAAGAAAAGAAAACTAAGGGACCAGATGCTGCCAGCAAACTGCCACTGGTGACACCTCACACACAATGCTGGTTAAAATTATTGAAACTAGAGAGGATTAAAGACTACCTTCTCATGGAAGAATTCATAAAAATCAGGAACAGATGAAACCATTAGAAGAAAAGCAAGAGGAAGAAAGATCAAAGGTGGATGATCTGATGGGGACCCCGATGTAGGTAGGAACCTTGGAAGAGATCATTGATGACAATCATGCCATCGTGTCTTCATCTGTGAGCTCAGAACACTATGTCAGCATTCTTTCATTTGTAGACAAGGATCTGTTGGAACCAGGCTGCTCAGTCCTGCTCAACCACAAGGTGCATGCAGTGATAACTGATGGATGACACGGGTCCTTTGGTCACAGTGATGAAGGTGGAAAAGGCCCTGCAGGAGACCTATTCCTATATTGGGGGATTGGACAACCAACTCCAGGAGATTAAGGAATCTGTGGAGCTTCCTCTCACCCATCCTGAATATTAAAAAGCCCCCCAGGGGGGTCATTCTCTATGGTCCCCCTGGCACAGGAAAAACCTTGTTAGCCAAAGCAGTTGCAAACCAAACTTCAGCCACTTTCTTGAGAGTTGTTGGCTCTGAACTGATTCAGAAGTACCTGGGTGATGGGCCCAAACTTGTACGGGAACTCTTCCGAGTTGCTGAAGAGCATGCAACATCCATTGTGTTTATTGATGAAATCGATGCCATTGGGACCAAAAGATATGACTCAAATTCTGGTGGTGGAAGAGAAATTCAGTGAACAATATTGGAACTGTTGAACCAGCTGGATGGATTTGATTCAAGGGGAGATGTGAAAGTTATTATGGCCACAAACAGAATACTTTGGATCCAGGACTTACTAGACCAGGTCGCATCGACAAGAAGATTGAGTTCCCCTTGCCCAATGAAAAGACCAAGAAGCACATATTTCAGATTCACACAAGCAGGATGATGCTGGCCGACAATGTAACCCTGAATGACCTGATCATGGCTAAGGATGACCTGTCTGGTGCTGACATCAAGGCAATTTGTACAGAAGCTGGCTTGATGGCCTTGAGAGAACAGAGAATGAAAGTAACAAATGAAGACTTCAAAAAATCTAAAGAAAATGTTCTTTATAAAAAACAAGAAGGCACCCCTGAGGGGCTCTATCTCTAGTGAACCACTATCGCTTCAGGAAAGTGGTTGCAAGTTTCCTGAGGTGGGGAACAAGGTTGGGAACGTGCCCAGAATTCATGTTCTGACTGATTTTTTTTTTTTTACTATTATTATTGTTTTATCTTATTTTTTAGTTTTTTGTTTTGTTTTGTCTTGGTGAAGCTTTCAAAAACAGAAAGCCATTTACATATTATCTTATGTATACACACACACAAAGATGAAAAACAAAAAAAACAGACTGTTACTGAAACATGTGAGTTAAACACAAGTTCATGAAGATGAAACATTTCCCCAACATCTAGAAAACCTGTTCCCAAATGTAGAGGATAAAATACCATGGTATGAAATGCTTTTTTCCAATAAGGAAGCAATTATAGAAAGCTTTCATTTGTTCAAAGTAACCACTGCTATTGTGTTACAACACTCCCCCCCCCAATTCCCCAATACTACTTTCAAAACAAACATATCAAACTTGATTTTTTTATTAGAATGCAGTTATTGCTCCACAATAGTAAATCAAAATCCAAGACCTAGATTATATATAAACAACTGAAGCAATTATTGAGCTTCATCTTCTGGACAAGAATGCCAAGTTAGTCTCTCTTCATAAAAAGCAATTATGATTTGAGGACATTTCATACTTGCTTCTTTTGCCAGTGCCAAGTCTGCCTCATTTTTCCATCTCATGAGAAACATCCACTCTCCACTGCCATCTGTGACAGCAATTATTCTTTCAGGATCAAGACCTCTGGCAAAGCCTCTTGGTTTATCAGCAGTATCTCTCTTCTTCTATGATTTGCTATCATCAGATTCACTGTCAGATAAAGATTTTCTCTTTGTGCCATCTTTCTTTTTTTATTTTTATTTACATTTTTTAATACATTCAATCATATTATTTAGCTTACAAGGTAAGCTACATAATTTCAATATGTGAGCATTTATCCCTGGTCGAGTTGATCAAAATATAACAACACTACCTCCCTGTCTCAACAATGCTGTCTTCGTATTCCTACTCCAAATGTTTTTCCCCAGGCCCCACTCCTCCACACACACCACATCTGGCACTCACATCCATCTCTTGTGTTTGTACATCCTATAGCCCATCCGTTTCAGTTATAGAGTGCAGACATTCGGTATATATTAAGCGGGGACATACAGTGTCTCTCCTTCATAGCCTGGCTTGCTTCACTCAGCAGTAAATCTTCCATATTCCTCCACTTTCTGTCAAAAGCCAGAGTTTTGTTGTTCTTAATGGCTAAATAGTATTCCATAGAGTATATGTGCCACAGTTTTTCAATCCATTTATCCATACGGGGGCATTTGGGTTGGTTCCATGTCTTAGCAATCGTGAAAAGTGCCGCAATGAACATTGATGTGCAAGCACTTTTCCAATGGGGAATTCTTCTGTCCTTTGGGTATATGCCAAAAAATGAGATTGCTGGATCATATGGCAGTTCTATTTGTAGATTTTTGAGAAATCTCCAAATTGTTCTCCACAGTGGTTGGACTAATTTACACTCCCATTAGCAGTGTAAGAGAGTTCCCCTTTCACCACACCCCTGCCAACACTTATCATTTTTTGATTTTTTTAATCTTAGACATTCTGACTGGAGTTAGGTGGTATTTCATTGTTGTTTTGATCTGCATTTCCCCTACGATGAGGGATGTTGAGCATTTTTTCATATGCCTTTTGGCTATTCATATGTCATCTTTAGTGAGTGTTTTTTTCAACTCCTTCTCCCATCTTTTAATAGGGTTCATCATCTTTTTTCAAAACAGCTTCTGAGTTCCTTATGTATTCTGGTTATCAATCCCTTATCTGATGCATAGTTTACAAAAATATTTTCCCAATCTGAGGGCTGTAGAGCTACACTAATTACTGTGTCTTTTTCCATGCAGAGACTTCTTAGTCTGATGTAATCCCACTTGTCTATTTTGGGGATTCTCGACTGTGCTTTGGGGGTCTTATGTAAGAAGTCTTTCCCTACCCCAATGTCTCCCAGAGTTTCCCCAGTGTTTTCTAGAAGCAGTTTAATAGTTTGGGGTCTTAGATTTAGATCCTTGATCCACCTTGACTTAATTTTTGTCAAAGGTGAGAGGCAGGGGTTCAGATTCATCTTTCTACAGGTGGAAATCCAATTTTCCAGCACCATTTGATGAAGAGGTTTTCCTTTTCCCACTGGATTGACTGGTATCCCTTGTCAAAAATCAGTTGACTGAATGGGGATTTATTCCTGTGGACTCAATTCTGTTCCATTGGTCCACGTGTCTGTTCCTGTGCCAATACCATGCTGCTTTGATTAACACAGCTTTGTAGTATTTTGGGGGTTAGGGAGGTAGATGCCGCCAACTCCGCTCTTCTTTTGTAGAATTGCTTTGGCAATGCAGGGTCTTTTATTATTCCAGACGAATTTTATGATTTTTTTTTCTAAATCTGTGAAGAATGTGTCTGGTACTTTGATTGGCATTGCATTAAATAGGTAGATTAATTTGGGTAGAATTGCCATTTTGGTTATATTAATTCTTCCAATCCAGGAACATGGGATGTCCTTCCTTCCACTTTTTTGTGTCATTTTCAATTACTTTTTTTAGCTTCTCTTAGTTTTCCTTGTGAAGGTCTTTAACTTCTTTGGTTAGATTTATCCCTAAGTATCTTATACTTTTTGTGGCTATGGTAAATGGAATAACTTTTTTCAGTTCTATCTCCGTCTGCCTGTTGTTTGTATATAGAAACGCTATAGACTTCTGTACGTTAATTTTGTATCCTGCAACTTTACTGTATTCATGCATTACTTCCAGAAATTTTTTCATGGAAATCATTGGGTCTTCTATGTACACAATCATATCATCTGTGAATAGAGAGAGTTTCAACTCTTCTTTTCCTATTTGGATGCCTTTAAGGTTTTCCTCTTTTCTGATTGCATTGGTGAGGACTTCCAGTACTATATTAAAAAGGAGTGGAGAAAGTTGGGTATCCTTGTCTCATACCCATTTTTAGTGGGAAAGCTTTCAGCTTTTCTCCATTAAGGATGATGTTTGCGATGGGTTTTTCATAGATAGCTTTCATTGTGTTGAGAAATTACCCTTGTATGCCAATTTTGCTGAGCGTCTTGATCATAAAGGGATGTTGTATCTTATCAAATAATTTTTCTGCATCAAACGATATGACCATATGTTTTTTGTCTTTTTTCCTGTTAATATGGTGTATTACATTTATGGTTTTGTGTATGTTGAACCAACCTTGCATTCCTGGAATAAAGCCTACCTGATCATGATGTATAATCTTTTTTATAAGTTGTTGGATATGGTTTGCTAGTATCTTATTGAGAATCTTTAAGTCTATATTCATCAGAGATATTGGTCTATAGTTTTCTTTCCTTGTCCTGTCCTTATCTGTTTTGAGGATACGGGTGATAGAGGCTTCATAGAATGAATTAGGGAGAGATTCACTCTTTTTGGATCTTTAGAAATAACTTGAGCAGAATGGTGGTTAACTCTTCTTTGAAAGTTTTATAGAACTCAGAGCTGAAGCCATCAGGGCCAGGGCTTTTCTTTGTTGGAAGGCTATTTATTACCGATTCAATCTCCTGGCTTGTTATGGGCCTATTTAGACATTCTATATCCTCTTAGCTCAATCTTGGTAGATTATACGTGTCCAGGAATTTCTCCATCTCATCCAGATTGTCTTGTTTCTTGGCATATAGTTGTTCATAATATCCTCTAATGATGTTCTGTATTTCTGCTTTGTCTGTTGTTATATTTCCTGCTTCATTGCAGATTTGATTCACCTGGTTCCTTTCTTTCTTCTTTATGAGTCTCACTAGTGGTGTATCGACTTTGTTCATCTTTTCAAAGAACCAGCTTTTACTTTCATTTATTTTCTATACAGTTCACTTATTTTCTATTTCATTTATTTCTGCTCGGATCTTTATTATTTCCTTTCTCCTGGAGTTTTTTGGATTATTTTGCTGTTGCTTCTCCAATTCTCTGAGGTATGATGTTAGGTGATCCATTTACCTTCTTTCTGTCTTCCTCTTATGAGCACTAATGGCTATAAACTTTCCTCTTATGACTGCTTTTGCGGTGTCCCAAAGATTATGGAAACTCGTGTGCTTGTTGTCATTTGCTTCCATGAATCTTTTGATTTCAGACTTTATTTCATCAGTAGTTGTGTAGTCATTCAGTAGTAGGTTATTTAGTTTCCATGTATTTGAGTATTTTTGAGGATTTCTCTTGAAATTAAACTCAAGTTTAATTCCATCATGGTCAGAGAAGATGCTGGGAATAGTTTCTATGCCTTTGAATCTGTCGAGACTTGCTTTGTGCCCTATGATGTGGTAAATCTTCTAAGAGGTTCTATGTGGGGGTGAGAAAAAAGTGTATCTCGTGGTTTTTGGATGGAAAATTCTATAGGTGTCTGTTAAGTCCATTTCATTTATTGTATCATTCAGATCCTTTATCTCTTTATATATTTTTCGTCTAGATGATCTGTCCCGAGGGGATAGTGCAGTGTTGAGGTCTCCAACAGTTAGTGTACTGCTGTCTATCTCTCATTTTAGATCTAACAGTCTTTCCTTCACATATTTAGGTGCTCCTGTGTTAGGCGCATAGATATTTATAAGAGTTATATCTTCTTGATCTATCGATCCTTTTACTACAATATAGTGCCCTTCTTTTTGTCTTGGAAAAGTTTTTGTTTTAAAGCCTATTTTGTCAAAAATTAGTATCCCAACTCCAACTCTTTTTGGTTCCCACTTACATGGAAAACCTTTTTCCAACCCTTCACTTTCAGTCTATGTATGTCTTTATCGATGAGGTGGGTTTCCTGTACACAACAGATAGAAAGTCAGTTTTTTTATCCATTCAGCCAGTCTGTGTCTCTTGAGTGGAGAATTTAGTCCGCTCACATTCAATGTTATTATCGATGTTACTGGATCTGTCCCGACGTTTAAGTTGGCCATTGTCACAGCAATCTTTTTTTTTTTTAATTTATTTATTTGCATTCATTCTCTGAACATCATTACAGCATACAAAATGAGATTTTCCATCCAAATTACACTATATATTGTCTCAATCAAGCACATCAACAAGCATGTTATTGTCAGCAAATGATCTTCCATTTCTTGTCTTCTGTATGTTTTGCTTTTTTCCCCCCATCCTAGATTCTCTCTTACCCTCTGCCATCTCCCACTCTCCTCCCACAGTCTCTGGTATCTATGTTTGCTTTCTATACTGTTTTCTCCTCACATTTTATTGTAACGCCAAAGACCCTAATCAATCCAAATACCCTCATAGCAAACACAGGTGATACCCACATTTCCATGAACACAAGTCTTACTTTACGCATCCTATAAAGTAGCACCTAGCTGTGGCTACATATCCTACTGCAGTCATTGAATAGATATATATTTTTTTTCTGAAACCTTTTTTTTGTAACTCAATTTACATTCCTTCCCTAAGCTTCATCACAGCATACAAAATGCAATCTCCCATCCAGTACACACTGCATAGTGATACAATCATGCACATTACAAAAAATTTTCCATTACTAGTTCCTAGAATTACTTCCACCCCTCTTTCTGACCCTCTGTCCCTTCCAACCCTCCTCTCAGACCACCTCCGGTGTCTACAATTGTCCTTCATTCCCTTCCCACCCACGTTGCATTGATCACACCATTTCCTACATAATCTAACTACTTTCAATGGTGAGTTCACTCATTACTACTAAGAAAACCAGTTTTAACTTAACTCAAAGAAATGCCAAGGAACTTTGCTTAAAGCCAGGAAACAAGTTAGGATTCTGTTCAAATGGAAGGTGCATGAACCTATCAGTCTCATGTACTTTTATCTTCTGTTCTGGTTCAATTTTCCTGATTAAATTCTGGGATATAATATTCAAATTCAGACTTGTCCCTCTGATTAAGTTGGCCACTTTCATAGTTTTTGGACTCTTATTTCCGTGTGTCTGTGTTTAATTTTCTTGATACAGCACACCCTTGAGAACTTCTTGGAGATCTGGTCTGGTGCTGGTAAATTCTTTCAGGTTTTGTTTATCTGAGAATGTTCTTGTCTTTTCTTCCCACCTGAAAGATAATCTTGCCGGGTACAGTATTCTTGGCTGAAACTGTTTCTCTCGTAACACTTTGAATATATTTTCCCATTCTCTCCTCGCTCGCATTGTTTCCGATGAGAGATCTGCTGTTAGCCTGATGGGATGTCCTTTGTAGGTAACTTGATGTTTCTCTCTTGCCAATCTTAGTATCTTGTCTTTGTCTGCGGTTTTGGTCAACCTGGCTATAATGTGTCTTGGAGAAGATCTTCTTGGGTTGATTCTATTTGGGGTCCTTTGTATTTCCTGGGACTGGATCTTCGAATGCCTCTCTAGGTTTGGAAAGTTTTCTTGCAGCATTTCATGGAATAGATTATCAATGCCCTTATGGGTCTCTTCACCTTCTGGAATGCCAATTATCCGGATATTTGGACGTTTGATGGTATCCAGTACTTCTCGCATATCATTCTCAAATTTTTGAGCCATTTTCTCAGTCTTCGTGGTGGACTTTTCTAAGCCAGCCATTTTCTCTTCTACATCTGAGATTCTATTTTCTGAATGATCTAGTCTGCTTTTAATACTTTCAAGGGAGATTTTGACTTCTTGTATTATAGACTTGATCTCTAGCAGTTCCGTTTGAGTCTTTTGTAAAGTGTGTAATTCCTCTTTTAGATCTTGCAAGAATTTACTCATCTCCTGGAACTCGGCAACTTCTTTCTCCTTTCTCTTTAGCAGTTCATTATCTCTCTTTTCTTCCATCTCTGTTAGCTTCGACATTACGAATGCTCTAAATTCCTTATCAGACATTTCCATGACTTTCACCGAACTGTTTGTGGATGAAGGAGAGTTACTCTTTTCCATTGGAGGAGAGGTATTTTCTCGTTTTCCCATATTTCCCGTGATCCGATGGTGATTTCTTGTCATCTGATGAATGGCGTGTATCTTTCAAATTCTTGAAGTTAAGCCTCAATGTTCAGGAGAAAGCAGACAGAGGTGTTCTAGAATCGGATTGCCGTTCTGTAGTGATCGCTGGTGCAGCAGATTCAGTAGATATTGGGTGGAGAGACAAGAAAAAGGAAAATGAAAAAGAGAGAGAGAAACAACAACAAAAAAAGAGAAAACAGACAAAAAAATAAAAAATTATAATTGCTTTTCTTTTTTTTTTTTAAAGAAAAAAATCACAAAATAGAGGCCAGAGGGGCTCCCTACCACACTAACTTTGCTTGCTGGAGGCTGAATTATGAGTAGAAAATCTTCATTTCGCCTGTGCCCTGAAATATCTAGTTCCAGTATCCATGTGGAATCTTCTCAGAGAATGGCTCAACTCTCCTGCCTGGGAGAAAGGAGCAGAAGGGCTTATTAACAAAACAAAAGATGGAGCTGAGAGCCAGAGAGAAATTCTACCTTTAAAAAAATCGTAAAAAGGAAAAATTACCAAAAAAAAATGAGGAGACAGGAGCAGAGAGAGACAGAGACCTCAGAGACACAGAGACAGGGATAGAGGCCAGAGGGGCTCCCTACCACACGAGCTTTGCTTGCTGGAGGCTGAATTATGAGTAGAAAATCTTCATTTCGCCTGTGCCCTGAAATATCTAGTTCCCAGTATCCATGTGGAATCTTCTCAGAGAATGGCTCAACTCTCCTGCCTGGGAGAAAGGAGCAGAAGGGCTTATTAACAAAACAAAAGATGGAGCTGAGAGCCAGAGAGAAATTCTACTTTTAAAAAAATCATAAAAAGGAAAAATTTCCAAAAAAAATGAGGAGACAGGAGCAGAGAGAGACAGAGACCTCAGAGACACAGAGACAGGGATAGAGGCCAGAGGGGCTCCCTACCACACTAGCTTTGCTTGCTGGAGGCTGAATTATGAGTAGAAAATCTTCATTTTGCCTGTGCCCTGAAATATCTAGTTCCCAGTATCCATGTGGAATCTTCTCAGAGAATGGCTCAACTCTCCTGCCTGGGAGAAAGGAGCAGAAGGGCTTATTAACAAAACAAAAGATGGAGCTGAGAGCCAGAGAGAAATTCTACCTTTAAAAATATCGTAAAAAGGAAAAATTACCAAAAAAAAATGAGGAGACAGGAGCAGAGAGAGACAGAGACCTCAGAGACACAGAGACAGGGATAGAGGCCAGAGGGGCTCCCTACCACACTAGCTTTGCTGGCTGGAGGCTGAATTATGAGTAGAAAATCTTCATTTCGAATGTGCCCTGAAATATCTAGTTCCCAGTATCCACGTGGAATCTTCTCAGAGAATGGCTCAACTCTCCAGCCTGGGAGAAAGGAGCAGAAGGGCTTATTAACAAAACAAACGATGGAGCTGAGAGCCAGAGAGAAATTCTACCTTTAAAAAAATCATAAAAAGGAAAAATTACCAAAAAAAAAAATGAGGAGACAGGAGCAGAGAGAGACAGAGACCTCAGAGACACAGAGACAGGGATAGAGGCCAGAGGGGCTCCCTACCACACTAGCTTTGCTTGCTGGAGGCTGAATTATGAGTAGAAAATCTTCATTTCGCCTGTGCCCTGAAATATCTAGTTTCCAGTATCCATGTGGAATCTTCTCAGAGAATGGCTCAACTCTCCTGCCTGGGAGAAAGGAGCAGAAGGGCTTATTAACAAAACAAAAGATGGAGCTGAGAGCCAGAGAGAAATTCTACTTTTAAAAAAATCATAAAAAGGAAAAATTTCCAAAAAAATGAGGAGACAGGAGCAGAGAGAGACAGAGACCTCAGAGACACAGAGACAGGGATAGAGGCCAGAGGGGCTCCCTACCACACTAGCTTTGCTTGCTGGAGGCTGAATTATGAGTAGAAAATCTTCATCTTGCCTGTGCCCTGAAATATCTAGTTCCCAGTATCCATGTGGAATCTTCTCAGAGAATGGCTCAACTCTCCTGCCTGGGAGAAAGGAGCAGAAGGGCTTATTAACAAAACAAAAGATGGAGCTGAGAGCCAGAGAGAAATTCTACCTTTAAAAATATCGTAAAAAGGAAAAATTACCAAAAAAAAATGAGGAGACAGGAGCAGAGAGAGACAGAGACCTCAGAGACACAGAGACAGGGATAGAGGCCAGAGGGGCTCCCTACCACACTAGCTTTGCTGGCTGGAGGCTGAATTATGAGTAGAAAATCTTCATTTCGAATGTGCCCTGAAATATCTAGTTCCCAGTATCCACGTGGAATCTTCTCAGAGAATGGCTCAACTCTCCGGCCTGGGAGAAAGGAGCAGAAGGGCTTATTAACAAAACAAACGATGGAGCTGAGAGCCAGAGAGAAATTCTATCTTTAAAAAAATCATAAAAAGGAAAAATTACCAAAAAAAAAAATGAGGAGACAGGAGCAGAGAGAGACAGAGACCTCAGAGACACAGAGACAGGGATAGAGGCCAGAGGGGCTCCCTACCACACTAGCTTTGCTTGCTGGAGGCTGAATTATGAGTAGAAAATCTTCATTTCGCCTGTGCCCTGAAATATCTAGTTTCCAGTATCCATGTGGAATCTTCTCAGAGAATGGCTCAACTCTCCTGCCTGGGAGAAAGGAGCAGAAGGGCTTATTAACAAAACAAAAGATGGAGCTGAGAGCCAGAGAGAAATTCTACCTTTAAAAAAATCGTAAAAAGGAAAAATTATCAAAAAAATGAGGAGACAGGAGCAGAGAGAAACAGAGACCTCAGAGACACAGAGACAGGGATAGAGGCCAGAGGGGCTCCCTACCACACTAGCTTTGCTTGCTGGAGGCTGAATTATGAGTAGAAAATCTTCATTTCGCCTGTGCCCTGAAATATCTAGTTCCCAGTATCCATGTGGAATCTTCTCAGAGAATCGCTCAACTCTCCTGCCTGGGAGAAAGGAGCAGAAGGGCTTATTAACAAAACAAAAGATGGAGCTGAGAGCCACAGAGAAATTCTACCTTTAAAAAATTCGTAAAAAGGAAAAATTACCAAAAAAAAATGAGGAGACAGGAGCAGAGAGAGACAGAGACCTCAGAGACACAGAGACAGGGATAGAGGCCAGAGGGGCTCCCTAGCACACTAGCTTTGCTTGCTGGAGGCTGAATTATGAGTAGAAAATCTTCATTTCGCCTGTGCCCTGAAATATCTAGTTCCCAGTATCCATGTGGAATCTTCTCAGAGAATGGCTCAACTCTCCTGCCTGGGAGAAAGGAGCAGAAGGGCTTATTAACAAAACAAAAGATGGAGCTGAGAGCCAGAGAGAAATTCTACCTTTAAAAAAATCGTAAAAAGGAAAAATTATCAAAAAAAATGAGGAGACAGGAGCAGAGAGAAACAGAGACCTCAGAGACACAGAGACAGGGATAGAGGCCAGAGGGGCTCCCTACCACACTAGCTTTGCTTGCTGGAGGCTGAATTATGAGTAGAAAATCTTCATTTCGCCTGTGCCCTGAAATATCTAGTTCCCAGTATCCACGTGGAATCTTCTCAGAGAATGGCTCAACTCTCCTGCCTGGGAGAAAGGAGCAGAAGGGCTTATTAACAAAACAAAAGATGGAGCTGAGAGCCACAGAGAAATTCTACCTTTAAAAAATTCGTAAAAAGGAAAAATTACCAAAAAAAAATGAGGAGACAGGAGCAGAGAGAGACAGAGACCTCAGAGACACAGAGACAGGGATAGAGGCCAGAGGGGCTCCCTACCACACTAGCTTTGCTTGCTGGAGGCTGAATTATGAGTAGAAAATCTTCATTTCGCCTGTGCCCTGAAATATCTAGTTCCCAGTATCCATGTGGAATCTTCTCAGAGAATGGCTCAACTCTCCTGCCTGGGAGAAAGGAGCAGAAGGGCTTATTAACAAAACAAAAGATGGAGCTGAGAGCCAGAGAGAAATTCCACCTTTAAAAAAATCGTAAAAAGGAAAAATTACCAAAAAAAAATGAGGAGACAGGAGCAGAGAGAGACAGAGACCTCAGAGACACAGAGACAGGGATAGAGGCCAGAGGGGCTCCCTACCACACTAGCTTTGCTTGCTGGAGGCTGAATTATGAGTAGAAAATCTTCATTTCGCCTGTGCCCTGAAATATCTAGTTCCCAGTATCCATGTGGAATCTTCTCAGAGAATGGCTCAACTCTCCTGCCTGGGAGAAAGGAGCAGAAGGGCTTATTAACAAAACAAAAGATGGAGCTGAGAGCCAGAGAGAAATTCCACCTTTAAAAAAATCGTAAAAAGGAAAAATTACCAAAAAAATAATGAGGAGACGGGAGCAGAGAGAGACAGAGACCTCAGAGACACAGAGACAGGGATAGAGGCCAGAGGTGCTCCCTACCACACTAGCTTTGCTTGCTGGAGGCTGAATTATGAGTAGAAAATCTTCATTTCGCCTGTGCCCTGAAATATCTAGTTCCCAGTATCCATGTGGAAACTTCTCAGAGAATGGCTCAACTCTCCTTCCTGGGAGAAAGGAGCAGAAGGGCTTATTAACAAAACAAAAGATGGAGCTGAGAGCCAGAGAGAAATTCTACCTTTAAAAAAATCGTAAAAAGTAAAAATTACCAAAAAAAATGAGGAGACAGGAGCAGAGAGAGACAGAGACCTCAGAGACAAAGAGACAGGGATAGAGGCCAGAGAGACTCCCTACCACACTAGCTTTGCTTGCTGGAGGCTGAATTATGAGTAGAAAATCTTCATTTCGCCTGTGCCCTGAAATATCTAGTTCCCAGTATCCATGTGGAAACTTCTCAGAGAATGGCTCAACTCTCCTGCCTGGGAGAAAGGAGCAGAAGGGCTTATTAACAAAACAAAAGATGGAGCTGAGAGCCAGAGAGAAATTCTACCTTTAAAAAAATCGTAAAAAGGAAAAATTACCAAAAAAAATGAGGAGACAGGAGCAGAGAGAGACAGAGACCTCAGAGACACAGAGACAGGGATAGAGGCCAGAGGGGCTCCCTACCACACTAGCTTCGCTTGCTGGAGGCTGAATTATGAGTAGAAAATCTTCATTTCGCCTGTGCCCTGAAATATCTAGTTCCCAGTATCCATGTGGAATCTTCTCAGAGAATCGCTCAACTCTCCTGCCTGGGAGAAAGGAGCAGAAGGGCTTATTATAAAAACAAAAGATGGAGCTGAGAGCCAGAGAGAAATTCTACCTTTAAAAAAATCGTAAAAAGGAAAAATTACCAAAAAAAAAAATGAGGAGACAGGATCAGAGAGAGACAGAGACCTCAGAGACACAGAGACAGGGATAGAGGCCAGAGGGGCTCCCTACCACACTAGCTTCGCTTGCTGGAGGCTGAATTATGAGTAGAAAATCTTCATTTTGCCTGTGCCCTGAAATATCTAGTTCCCAGTATCCATGTGGAATCTTCTCAGAGAATGGATCAACTCTCCTGCCTGGGAGAAAGGAGCAGAAGGGCTTATTAACAAAACAAAAGATGGAGCTGAGAGCCAGAGAGAAATTCTACCTTTAAAAAAAATCGTAAAAAGGAAAAATTACCAAAAAAAATGAGGAGACAGGAGCAGAGAGACAGAGACCTCAGAGACACAGACACAGGGATAGAGGCCAGAGGGGCTCCCTACCACACTAGCTTTGCTTGCTGGAGGCTGAATTATGAGTAGAAAATCTTCATTTCACCTGTGCCCTGAAATATCTAGTTCCCAGTATCCATGTGGAATCCTCTCAGAGAATGGCTCAACTCTCCTGCCTGGGAGAAAGGAGCAGAAGGGCTTATTAACAAAACAAAAGATGGAGCTGAGAGCCAGAGAGAAATTCTACCTTTAAAAAAATCGTAAAAAGGAAAAATTACCAAAAAAAAATGAGGAGACAGGAGCAGAGAGAGACAGAGACCTCAGAGACACAGAGACAGGGATAGAGGCCAGAGGGGCTCCCTACCACACTAACTTTGCTTGCTGGAGGCTGAATTATGAGTAGAAAATCTTCATTTCACCTGAGCCCTGAAATATCTAGTCCCCAGTATCCATGTGGAATCTTCTCAGAGAATGGCTCAACTCTCCTGCCTGGGAGAAAGGAGCAGAAGGGCTTATTAACAAAACAAAAGATGGAGCTGAGAGCCAGAGAGAAATTCTACGTTTAAAAAAATTGTAAAAAGGAAAAATTACCAAAAAAAATGAGGAGACAGGAGCAGAGAGAGACAGAGACCTCAGAGACACAGAGACAGGGATAGAGGCCAGAGGGGCTCCCTACCACACTAGCTTTGCTTGCTGGAGGCTGAATTATGAGTAGAAAATCTTCATTTCGCCTGTGCCCTGAAATATCTAGTTCCCAGTGTCCATGTGGAATCTTCTCAGAGAATGGCTCAACTCTCCTGCCTGGGAGAAAGGAGCAGAAGGGCTTATTAACAAAACAAAAGATGGAGCTGAGAGCCAGAGAGAAATTCTACGTTTAAAAAAATTGTAAAAAGGAAAAATTACCAAAAAAAATGAGGAGACAGGAGCAGAGAGAGACAGAGACCTCAGAGACACAGAGACAGGGATAGAGGCCAGAGGGGCTCCCTACCACACTAGCTTTGCTTGCTGGAGGCTGAATTATGAGTAGAAAATCTTCATTTCGCCTGTGCCCTGAAATATCTAGTTCCCAGTGTCCATGTGGAATCTTCTCAGAGAATGGCTCAACTCTCCTGCCTCAGAGAAAGGAGCAGAAGGGCTTATTAACAAAACAAAAGATGGAGCTGAGAGCCAGAGAGAAATTCTACCTTTAAAAAAATCGTAAAAAGGAAAAATTGCCCAAAAAAAATGAGGAGACAGGAGCAGAGAGAGACAGAGACCTCAGAGACACAGAGACAGGGATAGAGGCCAGAGGGGCTCCCTACCACACTAGCTTTGCTTGCTGGAGGCTGAATTATGAGTAGAAAATCTTCATTTCGCCTGTGCCCTGAAATATCTAGTTCCCAGTATCCATGTGGAATCTTCTCAGAGAATGGCTCAACTCTCCTGCCTGGGAGAAAGGAGCAGAAGGGCTTATTAACAAAACAAAAGATGGAGCTGAGAGCCAGAGAGAAATTCTACCTTTAAAAAAATCGTAAAAAGGAAAAATTACCAAAAAAAAATGAGGAGACAGGAGCAGAGAGAGACAGAGACCTCAGAGACACAGAGACAGGGATAGAGGCCAGAGGGGCTCCCTACCACACTAACTTTGCTTGCTGGAGGCTGAATTATGAGTAGAAAATCTTCATTTCGCCTGAGCCCTGAAATATCTAGTCCCCAGTATCCATGTGGAATCTTCTCAGAGAATGGCTCAACTCTCCTGCCTGGGAGAAAGGAGCAGAAGGGCTTATTAACAAAACAAAAGATGGAGCTGAGAGCCAGAGAGAAATTCTACGTTTAAAAAAATTGTAAAAAGGAAAAATTACCAAAAAAATGAGGAGACAGGAGCAGAGAGAGACAGAGACCTCAGAGACACAGAGACAGGGATAGAGGCCAGAGGGGCTCCCTACCACACTAGCTTTGCTTGCTGGAGGCTGAATTATGAGTAGAAAATCTTCATTTCGCCTGTGCCCTGAAATATCTAGTTCCCAGTGTCCATGTGGAATCTTCTCAGAGAATGGCTCAACTCTCCTGCCTCAGAGAAAGGAGCAGAAGGGCTTATTAACAAAACAAAAGATGGAGCTGAGAGCCAGAGAGAAATTCTACCTTTAAAAAAATCGTAAAAAGGAAAAATTGCCCAAAAAAAATGAGGAGACAGGAGCAGAGAGAGACAGAGACCTCAGAGACACAGAGACAGGGATAGAGGCCAGAGGGGCTCCCTACCACACTAGCTTTGCTTGCTGGAGGCTGAATTATGAGTAGAAAATCTTCATTTCGCCTGGGCCCTGAAATATCTAGTTCCCAGTTTCCATGAGGAATCTTCTCAGAGAATGGCTCAACTCTCCTGCTTGGGAGAAAGGAGCAGAAGGGCTTATTAACAAAACAAAAGATGGAGCTGAGAGCCAGAGAGAAATTCTACCTTTAAAAAAATCGTGAAAAGGAAAAATTACCAAAAAAAAATGAGCAGACAGGAGCAGAGAGAGACAGAGACCTCAGAGACACAGAGACAGGGATAGAGGCCAGAGGGGCTCCCTACCACACTAGCTTTGCTTGCTGGAGGCTGAATTATGAGTAGAAAATCTTCATTTCGCCTGTGCCCTGAAATATCTAGTTCCCAGTATCCATGTGGAATCTTCTCAGAGTATGGCTCAACTCTCCTGCCTGGGAGAAAGGAGCAGAAGTGCTTATTAACAAAACAAAAGATGGAGCTGAGAGCCAGAGAGAAATTCTATCTTTAAAAAAATCGTAAAAAGGAAAAATTACCAAAAAAATATGAGGAGACAGGAGCAGAGAGAGACAGAGACCTCAGAGACACAGAGACAGGGATAGAGGCCAGAGGGGCTCCCTACCACACTAGCTTTGCTTGCTGGAGGCTGAATTATGAGTAGAAAATCTTCATTTCGCCTGGGCCCTGAAATATCTAGTTCCCAGTATCCATGTGGAATCTTCTCAGAGAATGGCTCAACTCTCCTGCCTGGGAGAAAGGAGCAGAAATGCTTATTAACAAAACAAAAGATGGAGCTGAGAGCCAGAGAGAAATTCTACCTTTAAAAAAATCGTAAAAAGGAAAAATTACCAAAAAAAATGAGGAGACAGGAGCAGAGAGAGACAGAGACCTCAGAGAGACAGAGACAGGGATAGAGGCCAGAGGGGCTCCCTACCACACTAGCTTTGCTTGCTTGAGGCTGAATTATGAGTCGAAAATCTTCATTTCGCCTGTGCCCTGAAATATCTACTTCCCAGTATCCATGTGGAATCTTCTCAGAGAATGGCTCAACTCTCCTGCCACACTAGCTTTGCTTCCTGGAGGCTGAATTATGAGTAGAAACTCTTCATTTCGCCTGTGCCCTGAAATATCTAGTTCCCAGTATCCATGTGGAATCTTCTCAGAGAATGGCTCAACTCTCCTGCCACACTAGCTTTGCTTGCTGGAGGCTGAATTATGAGTAGAAAATCTTCATTTCGCCTGTGTCCTGAAATATCTAGTTCCCAGTGTCCATGTGGAATCTTCTCAGAGCACAGCAATCTTTTATTCCTTAGTTTCTGTCTGTTAGCTCTTTAGTTTTCCTGGAACATTACTTTCTTCATGGCTTCTTGAAGAGCTGGCCTGGTGCTGGCAAATTCTTTCAGGTCTTGTTTGTCTGAGAAGATTTTAATATTTTTTTCCCATATGAAGGATAATCTTGCAGGATACAATAATCTTGAAATTGTTTCTCTCTTAGCACTTTCAATACATCTTCCAATTTTTTCCTTGCTGGTATTGTTTCTGTTGAGAGGTCTGGAGTTAGCCTGATGGGATGACCTTTGTATGTCACTTCTCGTTTCTCTCTTGCCAGTTTTAGTATCATGTCTTTATCTGTGGTCTTGGGTAGTCTGGCTAAGTTGTGCCTTGTGGAAGATCTTCTGGTGTTGATTCTAACTTGGGTCCTTTGTATTTCTTGGGTCTTGATGCTAGAGTGCCTCTCTAGACTTGGGATATTTTCTTCCAGGATTTCATGGAATAGATATTCCATGCCGTGATTAGTTTCTTCAATTTTTGGGATGCCTATTATTCTGATATTTGGGCGTCTTATGGAATCTAGTATTTCCAGTATATTATCCTCATGTTTTTTTTTTGTTGTTGTTGTTATTTTCTCTATCTTTTTGGTGGTTCTTTCTAGGTCAGAGGTTTTATCTTCTACATCAGAGATGCAATCTTCAGCATTGTCTAATCAACTTTTAATACTTTCAAGGGAGTTTTTTATTTCCTCTATTCCAGACTTTATCTATAATAGCTCCATCTGGTACTTTCTCAGAGTGTCCATTTCTTCTTTCATATCTTGGAATGACTTTCTCATCTCCTGTGTTTCATTGTTTCTTTTCTGTTCCAACTCAAAGAATTTGTTCACCATAAATGTTCAAAATTCTTTGTCTGACATTTTGGTAACATCGTCCATTAGCACGAAAGATGGAGAGGAGTTACTCTGTACCTTTGATGGAGATATATTTCCTTGTTTATTCATACCAGAGGCTCTTCTTCTACTTCTAGCCATTGGAAGATGTACGAACTTTTAAGTACCTGTTAGGTGAATGTTTCACTGGCTAGGAGTGTCTTTCCCTTTTGTTGGGAATTGACGTCTGCCGAAGTCTCTGTTCTGTTGTTTTTAGTAATGTGGTCTCAAAATAGATATTATAGTCAGGTGTCTGAAGAGCAAGATCTCCTTTTCCACAGCTGGTTCCATATAAGGGAGAAACCATATGATTTTATATGACTAGAAAATTTCAGATTTCTAATTCTAGGCCTAGCTAGTACCTCTGGCAAGATGGATGAGGAAGAAGAGAAGACAACACAAGAGAAAATAAAGGAGGAGAGAAAGGAATAAAGAAAATGTCATGCGCCGTGCGTTAGCACGATTTCGCCAGGTGCTTTCAGATGTACCAGGCTGCTGCTGCCTACTACAGCCAAAGATGCAGTCTGTGGAGAGAAGAAGGGGAAGAAATTTACAAAAGAATGGGGGACAGTAAAGAAGAAGAAAAAAAATGGAGGAACTTTTTACCTGCCTAGGGGTCTAGGTGGATCCTGGACTGGGGGATCTGGATGGGAGTTGGTGGGCGCAGTGTGCCCCCTTGCTCGCCAGGTGCCTTCAGATGTATCAGGCTGCTGCTGGCTACTGCAGCCAAAGGCCCTGATTGATTTTTACTACAAACCTCCCGTGTGTCTGCTGTGGTGTGACATGGAGGGCGCCCACTGGGCAGCCTTCATCTGCTGGTCAGTGTGCAGCACTCTGCTTTCCAATAAAGTGTGCTCTTTCACAAACAACTCAAAAAAAAAAAACATATATAGAAGACACATAAAGGATCCTTAGAGAATACTATGAGTGGCTAATGCCAATAAACAAGAAAACCTGGATGAGATGGACAAATTTCTGGACACCTATAATCTACCAAGACTGAATCAGGAATACATAGAAAGCCTAAATAGACTCATACAAGCAATGGGATTGAATCAGTAAATAAATAATCTCTCAACAAAGAAAAGCCCATGTCCCAGTGGCTTCACTTCTAAATTCTACAAAACTTTTTAAAAAGAGCTAATCCTCACTCTACTCAAACTATGCCAAAACATCTAACAGGATGGAATCCTCCCAAATGCATTTTATGAAGACTCCATCATCCTTATCCTCAAAATAGTCAAGGACCTAACCAAAAAAGTCAAACTGAATACCAATATCTCTGTTGAATATAGATGCAAAAATTCTCAACAAAATGATAGCAAATCATATCCAATGACATATTAAGAAGTTTAGACATTGTGATTCACGATTAGTTAGGCTTTATTACAGGGATGCAATGGTGGTTCTACATATGCAAAACCATAACTGTAATACACAGTATTAACAGAAAGAAAGTTAAAAACCATATGGTCATATCAATCAATCCAGAAAAACTGTTTGATAAAATACATCATTTCATGATTAAGACTATCAACAAATCTGCATAGAAGGGACATTTCTCAATACAATAAAAGTCATATATGGTAAATCCATAGCTGACATCATACCAAATGGGGAAAAGTTTAAAGGTTTTCCACTACAAAGTAGAACAAGACAAGGCTGCCTGCATTATCCACTCCTTTTCTTTTTTTTTCTTTCATTTATTTATTTTTACATTTTTCCACAAACATTTACTTTACATAGCAAAAAATTTTAGCTCATACTCCATAATTCTTGACAGTTTACAAACAACTTTCAAAATTTCAAAATACTGAATTTTAAAGATAATGTTCAAAATGTGTCTTATAATTTTGTATAATTTTATAACTCTATAACAACAGTATCCACTCCTTTTCAACATAATGCAGTAAGTTCTAGCTGATGCAATCAGACGAGAGGCATTCAAATAGGAAAAGAAGAAATGTAATAATCCCTATTTGCATATGTCGTGATATGATTATGTACATAGAAAACCAAAAGAATCCATGATAAAAAAAACTCCTAGAAGTCATAAATGAATAAAGTGTTGGGACACAAAATTATCATACAAAAATCTATAGTATTTTTATACGTGAACAATGAGCAGACTGAGGTAGAATTGAAGAAAGATATCTCACTTACAATAACCAGAAAAAGTATAAAATATCTAGGAATTAATCTAGCCAAAGAAGCAAAATACCTCCACAAGGAAAACTATGAAAAACTAAAAGTAAGAAATTAAAAATGACACAAAAAAGTGAAAAGATCCAATGTCACTGGATGAGAAAAAATATAATCAAAATGTCAATTCTACCCAAATTAATCTTCACATTTAATGTAATTCCAAACAAATTACCAGAGATATTCTTCACAGATTTAGAAAAATCAATCATGATATTTGTCTGGAATCGTGACCAGCAGATGGTGTAATGGTTACATAGCTAGACTCCCATGCAGCGAAATGTGGTTTGAGCTCCAGATCTGGTGGCTTAAATCTCATGCCGGGCACGTGTGTGTACATGCCCAAAATCTCAAAAGGAGAATGGAGGAGAAGGGATTGTGGTGTGGCCATTCCCCCTGGGGGGATGATTTCTTGCTTTCTGTATCTCTGTTTCTCTCTGTCTCTCTGGTGAGCACACATGCCCTATAGCAAATCTCTCTCTCTCTCTCTCTCTCTCTCTCTCTCTCATAAGAAAATTGTCAGGAATTATAAATGACTCAGTATTCCCAAAGCAAAACTTCATAAGAAGAGTAGAGTAGGAGGCATCTTACTTCCTGTCCCAAAATACATATCAAAGCTGTGATAATGAAAACAGTATGGTATGGCACAAAACAGGCATACGGACCAATGATACAGAATAGACATCCCAAAAATAAACACCAAAACATATAGCCAACTGATTTTTGACAATGGGCACCAGACTCCAGTGAGGAAAAGAAAATCACTTTAGCAAATGTTGCTGGAAAACCTGGGTATCCACCTGCAGAAAGATGAAACTGGACCCCTACCTCTCACCACTATCAAAAATTGACTCAAAATGTATCAAACCTAAGACTACAAACCATAAAACTACTGGTGGAAAACACAAGAGAATCTCTTGGAGACATGAAAGTAGGCAAAGACTTGTTAAATAAAGCCCCCAAAGAACATACAATAATTCCAAAATCAGACAAGTGGAATTACATCAACTTAAAAGTTGTCTGCAAAATAAAAGTAACAGTAATTAGAGTGAAGAGACAAACCTCAGATTGAGAGAACATATTTGCAAATTATACCTCAGATAAAGGACTTGTATCCAGGGTATATAAGGAACTCAAATAGTTTACATGCAAAAAAAAAAAAAAATCAAACAATACAATTTATAAGTGGGCAAATGAGCTGAACAGACAACTTTCCAGGAAGACATATGGACAGCCAAAAAGCATATGAAACTTTGATTAACATCTCTTAACATAAGAGAGATGCAAATTAAAACCACAGAGATATCACTTAGCCCAATCAGAATGGCTAATATTAATAAAATTAAAGAATGATAAGTGCTAGAGTAGCTGCAGTGAAAAACAAACAGTTCTGCACTTTTGGTGGGACTGTAAATGTGTACAACCACTCTGTAGAAGAATATGGAGGTTCCTTAGAAACCTACAAATAGAACCTCCATTTGATACAGTAATTCCACTCTTAGATATATACCCAAAGGATAGGAAAAATCTTCATTTGGAAAAACACTTGCAAATCCATGTTTATTGTAGCATTATTCACTACTGCTAGGACATGTAACCAACCCAAATGTCCAAGAACAGATTAGGACATTGAAAAATAGATGGCATGTGTATTCTGTGGAATACTGCTCAGCCATAAGAAACAATGAGACTCTGACATTTGATACAAAGTGGACGAATATGGAAGGTTTAATGTTAGGAGAAGTGAGTCACACTGTTAAAGAGAAGCATTGTATGTCCTCATTTAATATATACTAAATGTCTGCACTCTATGGCAGAAACTGATAAGACTGTAAGGTACAAAGCTTGAGAGGTCAAATGTAGGTATTACAAACAACATGGGATGAGGTGGATAGTGGAGGGGCAGGAGGGTAAAAATCAGAGGAAGAAAGAACATTTAACAGACAGCAGAATGAAAAGGTATCTGTTCATGACGTGTGTAATAATGTCTTGTACTAAAGTAATATGCACTGTATTCACACTGTGGAAAATAATTTTGTATGCTGTAAGGATGTACAGTGATCAAATGTAAATAAATAAATAAATCAGGGACCAGCAGATGGCGTTACATTGCTAGACTCCCATGTAGTCAACCACAGTTCAAATTCCGGACCTGGCAATTTAAAACACCTTGGGTGTGTGTGCATGCATGCCCAAAATCCCAAGTGGAGAATGAAGAAGGGATTGCAGTATGGCCAACCCCCTGGGGGTAATTTCTTGCTTTCTGTCTCTCTGTCTCTCGCTGTCTTTCTGGCAAGTGCATACACCATATAGCAAAAAAAAATCTCAAAAAAATTATTTTTCAATGTTATTCTCAGCAGTTTGGCTGAGTCCAACAAATGGACAGCTGAATCAGATAATTTTGAATCACTTAGACTGTGTTAATGATGCTTTCTTTAGGATGGCATTCTTTGGTACTTACTGAAGAGTACTTCAGCTTTCACTTTCCCTTACAGGAAAAGAAATTTAAAAAAATGTATATTAAGATTATGAAAGTTGTTACAATGTCCTGGCCTCTCAGGAATTTTATAATAGCAACTACCTCTAGCCCAAATAATCTCTGCATAACAAACAGCATTTCTACTAATGAAAAAAAAAAAGTAAAGTACCTGCTGAATTATTCAGAGAAATTTACAAACTAATTCTAATTCAAATGGAAATTCAATGAGCCTACTGAAAGAAGAGAAAGCTAGCCAGTAGAAGCCAGAAAAGGGGCTGGAGCATCTGCCTATGTGGCTAGATAGAAAAACTCAATCAGGACAGAAAATTCCCCACCCAAAGAAACATAGGAAGGAGATTAGTAGAGGATGTCTAGCTAATAAAACCATATTCAATATAGCCCATGAAATAAATCCCCCATTTGATAGAGCCAATGAAATGAGAACAATCAGCGGGCCTAGCCAATGATCAGCTGACATGATCTAGATTAAAAAATTATAAACCTTGCAAAATGTAACTGCCAGGGCCTTTTGAGTCACTCTTTCTCTGTCTGTGCAGGACAGCTCCTACCTCTCAGGAATGTATTTTTGCTTTTACTTAATAAACTATGTCTTCTTTTTGTTACTGGTGTGTTTTAGTCAAAGCCATCCTGCAACACTAGAATAGACAAAACAGTCTCACAAACAACGTGAAAAAATACAAAGTTGCAGAATTCACTTCCCAGTTTCAAAATTTACTCAAAACTATAGCAATCAAAACTGATATTAGCATAGGCATAGACACATAAACCAATGGAAATAAACAGTTAAATTTGTGGTCACCTGACTTTGATCAACTGCAACAATTCAGTGGGTAAAAAAACTTCAGAAAATGCTGTTGGGATATCTAGATAGCCACATGCCAAAGAATTCAGTTGGATTCTCATCTTATACCATATGCAAATATTAACTCTAAATAGATCTAAGAGCTAAAACTATAAAACTCTAAGAAGAAAACCTAGGCACAAATCTTTGTGACCTTGGATACTATAACATGGATTAACTCTAAAACATTAGGCCCAATAGAAGAAGACAGATACAAAAGGCCACATATTGTATGATTCCATTTATATAAAATATCTCAAATAGACATATAAAGAGATTTGAAGTAGATTAGTGGTTGTCAGGAGCTACAGAAAGAGGGAATTAGGAGTGACTCTAAAGGGCATGGGATTTTGGGGGTTCCAGCAGGTGATATAGTGGTTAAGGCACTGGACTCCCACATGGCTAACTGTGGTTCAAATCCTGGATCTGGTGGTTTAAGGTTCATGCCAAGAGTGTGTGTGTATGGGCCCAAAATCCCAGGAGGAGAATGGAGGAGAAGGGATTGTGGCATGGCATCCCCCTGGTAAGTGGTTTCTGACTTTTCTTCTCACTGTTTCTGTCTCTCTCCAGTGAGTACATGTACCCTAAAGCAAAGATTTTTTAAAAATAAAAACAGCATGAGGTTCCTTTTTGGTGAATTGAAGACATCTTGGGATTAGTGGTGATGGTTTCACTACCATGGGAATATACTCAAAATTCCAGCCTTGTACACTCTAAATGGTAAATTTTACAATATGTGAATGAAGTATCTATCAAAAACATTTTTTTAAAGTTAGAAAAATGCATGTCAAGAAAATATTCAGCTAAATAAATCTATCGTAAGTGCAATAATATCAGGAAAAAATGATTATAAGGCAAAAATGCCAATGATACCAGATTACCAGATATTACCAGAAATAATTTTCTTTACATTGACAAACTATTCAATTCACCAGAAAGATATAGCAATTCTAAATTTGTAACTCTCTATAAACTTTCAAACTTGATAGACTTACAAGTAGACATTAATAAATTTACCTTATCAGCAGGTAACTATAACCCCAAAAGAATTTAAAACATTTAAGTCAGATTAATAAACAAGGTGACATAACTAAGATCTATAGTACATTAAACACAACTTTAAAATGCACATTTTTTTCAAGTACTCATGTAATATTTACATGATTGACCATCTGTTGTCCCTGAAGCAAATTTCAACAGATTGCAAAGAACAGAAATCATACAAAATTTGTTCTTGGATCAGAATGGAATTAAACTGCAGATGGAAAGGGCACTGATCATCAGAACAGAAACTGGCAGGGGTGGCAGGAAGTACTGAAGACCTCCTGCTGTGCTGTGTATTAACCTTTGAATTGCTGAGTTGATGATAATCAGTGGGTCCCAGACTCCCAGCAAAGAGATTGAGGTGACCAGAGAAACTGGGTAAGCCATGGAGAGATTTACAAAGCCCAGGGCAATACCAATTTATTAAATGGTCTGGAAATATTTTTTTTTAATTTGTATGATTAAACACTTACGCATCTGTGGAATGTCAGCCCTACAGTGCTAGAAAACTCTCCTCAAGTAGGCTGAGTATAGTACAGCATGCTTATGTTAGAAAAGAAGAATGTCTGAAACTTAATAAACTAAACATTCAACCTGAGAAGTTAAAAAAATTATAAAAACAGAGGGCCAGCAGTTAGCGTAATGGCTATGTCGCTGGACTTCCATGTAGTCGACCGTGGTTCGTGTCCCAGACCCGGTGGCTTAAAACTCACGCTGGGCGTGTGTGCGTGCATGCCTGAGATCCTTAGAGGAGAAAGGAGGAGAAGGGATTGTGGTGTGGCCATCCACCCGGGGGGTGATTTCTCGCTTTCTGTCTCTCCGTCTCTCTCTGTTTGTCTGGTGAGTGCACACATCCTATAGAGAAAACCTCTCAAGAAAAAAAAAACTGATGTGAAGTGGAAAGATCCCTTGAAAACCACAATTTAACAAAGCTGATCTCAAAAAATAAATAGTAAACTGAAATAATCCTATAATTATTAAAGAAAGTGTATCCATTAAAAATTTTAAGGAGACATCATGGTTTTTCCTAGAAGTGCTGACAAATATTTGAGGAACAGATAGTTCCTTGGACAACCTTTATCAGATGAGTTTAAAAGGAAACAGTTCCCATCTCATTTTATGAGGTTATAATAACCTGGACACCAAAATCAGTCAGGGACAACATGAGAATGGAAAAATTACAGGAAAATCTCATTCATAAACAAAACACTAAAACCCTAAACAAAATATTAGTGGTCTAACTTCAGAAGTTTGTATTTATACAAGGACTGCGAGATTAGCTCAACATAAGACAAATTTTAATGTACTGCACTACATTAACAGATTAAAATATAAAATATGTTATCTCGATGGATATACAAAACACATTTAATAAAATTCATCTCCAATTCATCCTTTACAAATTATATTGGAAAACTAGGAATAAACATTAACTCCCTTCACCTATTAAACAAAAAATATGGGGCCAGCAGTTCCGGACACCAGGCGGCCGGAGGCTGCAGGCCTGACCACTCTAGACCTTTGCGCATCCCCACCCCCATTTGTCCTTGGATCCCAGGTTGGTTGCATGGGATTTTAGGACAAACTCGCACCCCACCCCATCCACAAACCGGATCGGGCCGGACAGCAGTTCCAGACACCAGGCGGCCTGAGGCTGCAGGCACAACTGAACCGGACCTGTCACTCATCCTCTGGCCTTTCCCCGCTTGCCTTTGGACTCTCTGAATTTTAGTGATTTGAATAGCACGCAGTGCGCATTGTGCACCATGCAATTTCTTCTTTTGTTTTGTTTTGCTTTGCTCTTGAGGTGTTGCTTATTAGGTCAATTGGAGGCTCACCACTCTTTAAAAACAGGGAAGACTTTGGGCCATCCAGGACTAGTGGCAAGAGTTAATGGTAATTGTGAGAAACAGGTAGGCCAACCATAAGAGAAATCATCAATTTTCTAATCCTGTACAACTTTTACCACTCAGAAATACCTTAAATAAGTTAGGAAGCAACATATAGATTACCCGATGACTAGAACAATCACAGAGGCTCAAGAAATATGAGCAACCAACAAAAGGCTGACAGACAGTTCTCTCCCTCAAGGGAAATCATCAAGCTTACATCACCCATAGTCAATAAAATGGACATCGTGGGTATGTCTGATAAGGAATTCAGAATATTTGTAGTGACCAAACTAACTGAGATGGAAGAGAAAAGAGACAAGGAGCTCCAGGAGATGAGGAAGTCCTTTCATGACTTGAAAGAAGAAATGGATACCTGAAACAAGAACCAGATGGAACTTCTAGGGTTGAAGAATGTGATACAGGAAATCAAAACCTCTCTTGAAAGTATTAAAAGTAGGTTAGATCAGGCAGAGGTTCAAATCTCTAATGTAGTAGACAAAACATTTGACCTAGAAAAAAGCATCAAGAAGATTGAGAAAACAACCAAGAAAAATGAGGATAATATACGAGGAATACTGGATACAATCAAGGGCACCAACATCCGGATAATTGGTATTCCAGAAGAGGAAGAAAATAATAAGGGCTTAGATAATTTATTCCATGAAATCCTAGAAGAAAATTTTCCAAACCTAGAAAGGCATTCAAATATCCAGACCCAAGAAATACATAGGACCTCGAGTATAATCAAACCAAGAAGATCCTCTCCAAGGCACATCATAGTCAGACTGGAAAAAACAACAGACAAAGACAAGATACTAAAGTTGGCAAGAGGGAAACGTCAAGTTACTTACAAAGGTCACCCCATCAGGCTAACATCGGATCTCTCCCTGGAAACAATGCAGGAAAGGAAAGAATGGGGAAACATAGTCAAAGTGTTGAGTGAAAAACAATTTCAACCAAGAATACTATACCCAGCAAAATTATCTTTCATATGGGGGAAAAAAAGATAAAAAACATTCTCGGATAAACAACATTTGAAAGAATTGAACATCTCGGGAACCAGCAGTTAGCGTAATGGCTATGTCGCTGGACTCCCACGTAGTCGACTGTGGTTCCGTCCCAGACCCGGTGGCTTAAAACTCATGCCGGGCGCATGTGTGTGCGTGCCCAAGATCCTGAGAGGAGAATGGAGGAGAAGGGATTGCGGCTTGACCATCCCCCCTGGGGGGGGTGGGTGATTTCTCGCTTTCTGTCTCTATGTCTCTCTCTGTCTGTATGCGAGCGCACGCGCCCTATAGCGAAAACCTCTAAAAAAAAAAAAAAGAATAGAACATCTCCAGACCTGCTCTTCAAGAATTTCTGATGGAAATGCTATACCAGGAAAATTAAAAAGTCAAACAGACAGTTATACGAAAACAAAAAGCAACCAAGAAAATGGCTCACTTAACGATAGGATCAGGTATGGAAATATTGATAATTACATTGAATGTCAATGGATTAAATTTTCCAATTAAGAGACATAGACTGGCTGAATGGATAAAAAAAAAAAAAAAAAAAAAAAAAAAAAACAGAAATCCTCTATCTATCTGTTGCCTACAAGAAACTCACCTTATGGATAAAGACATACATAGACTAAAAGTACAGGGCTGGAAAAAGATATTCCATGCAATTGGAAATCAAAAAAGAGTTGTAGTAGCGATAGCGATCTCAGAAAAAAATAGATATCAAGACAAAGACTGTAAGAAGAGACAAAGAAGGGCATTATATAATAGTAAATGGGGTAATCCAGCAAGAAGACATAACTCTTATAAATATCTATGCACCCAATTCAGGTGAACCTAAATATGTGAAGGAAAGACTGCTGGAGCTAAAAGGATAGATAGGGAGAAATACTGTAATTGTAGGAGATCTCAACACTGCATTATCTACTTTAGACAGATCTTCTAGACAGAAAATAAATAGAGAGATACAGGACCTAAATGATACTATAAATCAAATGGGCTTGACAGATATTTATAGAACTTTCCACCCTTCATCCACAACATATACATTTTTCTCACCCCAGCATGGAACCTTTTAAAAGATTGATCATATGTTAGGACACAAATCAAGCCTTTACAGATTTAAAGGCATAAAAACTGTATCCAGCATCTTCTCTGACCATGATGGAATTAAATTCAAGATTAATTTCAAGAAACAACCCTGAAAATACACAAACACATGGAAACTGAACAACCTACTTCTGAATAACTTCTTCACTACTGAAGAAATTAAGGCTAAAATAAAAAAAAATATGGAAACAAATGATAATAAGTACACAAGTATCCATAATCTATGGGACACAGCAAAAGCAGTCATAAGAGGGAAATTCATAGCAATTAGTGCATATAAGAAAAGGATGGAAAGATGGCAAATAGATAACCTATCATCATGCCTCAGGGAATTGGAAAAATAACAACAAACAAAACCCAAAAATGCCAGGCAAAAAGAAATAATAAAGGTTTGAGCAGAAATAAATGAAATAGAAAATAAAAGAACCATACAAAAAATAAATGAAAGCAAAAGCTGGTTCTTTGAAAAGATTAACAAGATCGACACACCATTGGCTAGACTGATCAAAAATAAGAAAGAAAGAAACCAGATTAATCAAATATGTGATGAAACAGGCAATATTACAACAGACATAACAGAAATACAAAATATCATTAGAGGATACTATGAGCGACTATATGCCAACAAACAAGATAACTTAGAGGAGATAGACAAATTCCTGGATGCATACAATCTACCAAGACTGAATCAGGAGGACATAGAGAACCTGAATAGGCCCATGACAAGCCAAGAGATTGAATCAGTAATAAATAACCTCCCAAAAAAGAAAAGTCCAGGTCCAGATGGCTTTGCTTCTGAATTCTACAAAAATTTTAAGGAAGAGTTAACCCCTATCCTACTCAAGTTATTTCTAAATATTCAAAAGGAACGAAACCTTTCAAATTCATTTTATCAAGCCTCCATCATCCTCATCCCTAAAACAGATAAGGACATGACAAAAAAGGAAAACTACAGACCAATATCATTGATGAATATAGATGCAAAAATTCTCAACAAGATACTTGCAAATCATATCCAACAACATATAACAAAGATTATTCATCACGACAGGTAGGCTTTATCCCAGGGATGCAAGGGTGGTTCAACATACGTAAGACCATAAATGTAATACACCACATTAACAGAAAGATAAAAACCATATGATAATTTCAATTGATGCGGAGAAAGCATTTGATAAAATACAACATCCTTTTATGATTAAGACTCTCAGTAAGATTGGTATAGAAGGGTCATTTCTGAACACAAAGCCATCTATGAAAAGCCTACAGCTAACATTATACTAAATGGGGAAAAGCCGAAAGCTTTTCCACTAAAAACGTGTACTAGGCAAGGCTGCCCACTTTCTCCACTGCTCTTTAATATCGTACTGGAAGTCTTTGCTAACGCAATCAGAGAAGAGAAAAATATAAAAGGCATTCGAATAGGCAAAGAAGAGTTGAAAATATCTTTATTTGCAGATGACATGATGATATACTTAGAAGACCCAAAGGTCTTCATGAAGAAACTTCTTGAAGTAATAAGTGAATACAGTAAAGTGGCAGGATACAAAATCAATATCCAAAAATCTATAGCATTTCTATATATGAAAAACAAGTTGAACGACGTAGAGCTGAGGAAAAAAGGAATCCCTTTCACTGTAGCCACAAGAAGTATAAGATACCTAGGGATAAACCTAACTAAGAAAGTCAAAGACCTTTATAAAGGAAACTATGAAAATCTTAAAAAAGATATTGAAAGTGACATAAAAAAGTGGAAAGACATCCCATGTTCCTGGATTGGAAGGATTAACATTATCAAAATGGCAATTCTACCCAAATTAATCTACATGTTTAATGCAATTCCAGTCAAAATACCAGAAATATTCTTTTGTTTATTATCATCATAATCTTCTTTATATTACATTGGGTTACATATAATTTTACAGTGTATTACATTGCTTTTTCAAAAGGGAATGTCATGCATGTCAGTCAATACAGAGACATTAATCTCCCCACTTCATCATTCAATATCTTTTCTATGTTTTTTCCAATCATTATTACCAGAAATATTCTTCACAGATCTAGAAAAGACAATCATAGATTTTGTCTGGAATCATAAAAGAGCTCGTATTGCAAAAGCAATCCTGCGCAAGAAGAATGGAGTAGGAGGCATATCACTCCCTGATCCCAAGATACACTATAAAGCTGTGGTCATCAAAACAGCATGGTATTGGCATAAAAACAGACATGTGGGCCAATGGAATAGAATAGAGACCCCAGAAATAACCCCCAAAGCTTCTAGCCAACTGATTTTTTTTTTTTGAGAGAGATTTTCGCTACAGGGCGCGTGCGCTCGCCAGACAGACAGAGAGAGACAGAGAGACAGAAAGCGAGAAATAACCCCCCCCAGGGGGAATGGCTATGCCGCAATCCCCTCTCCTCCATTCTCCTCTCGGGATCTTGGGCATGCACGCACACACGCCCGGTGTGAGTTTTAAGCCACCGGGTCCGGGACGCGAACCACAGTCAACTACGTGGGAGTCCAGCGACATAGCCATTACGCTAACTGCTGGTCCCAGCCAACTGATTTTTACAAAGGATATCAGTCAATCCACTGGGAAAAGGAAAACCTCTTTAGTAAATGGTGCTGAAAAAACTGGGTATCCACCTCCAGAAAGATGAAACTGAACCCCCATCTTTCACAATTAACAAAAATCAAACCAAAATGGATTAAAGATTTGAACCTAAGACCTCACACAATAAAACTACTGGTGGAAAATGCTAAGGAAACTCTGGGAGACATTGGAGTAGGCAAAGACTTCTTATTATATAAGACTCCCAAAACACAGGCAATAATCCCTAAAATAGACAAGTGGGACTATATCAGACTAAGAAGTTTCTGCACAGCAAAGGACACAGTAACAAGTGTGAACTGACAACCCTCAGAATGGAAAAATATTTTTGTTAAATATGCCTCAGACAAGGGACTGATAATCAGAGTACACAGGGAACTCAAGTGCCTTATGCGGGGGAAAAAAAAAAAAGAAAAAAACGATTAACCCAATTAAAAGATGGGAGAATGAGCTGAACAAAACTCTCTCTAAGGAAGACATATGAACAACCGAAAAGCATATGAGGAAATGTTCAACATCCTTCATCATAAGGGAGATGCAGATGAAAACCACAATGAGATACCACCTAACCCCTGTCAGAATGGCAAAGATTAAGAATATAAAAAGTGATAAGTGTTGGCGGGGATGTGGTGAAAAGGGCACCCTCATACACTGTTGGTGGGAATGTAAACTGGTTCAACCACTGTGGAGAACAATATGGAGGTTCCTCAAAGATCTACAGATAGAACTATCATTTGATCCAGCAATCCCACTTCTGGGTATCTACTGAAAGGATAGGAGAACGCTCAGTCAGAAAAGTGCTTGCACATCAATGTTTATTGCAGCATTATTCACAATTGCCAAGACATGGAACCATCCTAAATGTCCACTAACTGTTGAATGGATTGGAAAACTGTGGCATATATACTCTATGGAATACTACTCAGCCATAAAAAATGACAAGATCCTAGCATTTGATAGAAAGTGGTCATATATGGAGGATCTATTGCTGAGTGAAATAAGCCAGGCTATAAAAGAAAGATATTGTATGTATCCACTTAATATATACCGACTATTTGCATTCTTTGGTAGAGAGTGAAAAATTGGAGGACATAAAAACAGTGAAAGTACTTAACGAGAATAAGACTGTGGAATGGGGGGGAAGAGAAGAGGATAGAGAAAGATAGCAAGAGAACAAATAGAGAGGCAGGACGTTAGTGGGAAACAGATATGGCTTACTACCTGTTAATGATGACATGTATAGTATTCTCAACCGGATTGGTCTGTGAAGTATTTCATGATGGGTAAAGTAGTTTTACAAGCAAAATGAGAAATAGTGATTGACTGTTTAAAAAAATAATTAGAATAATAATAATAATGATTGGGAAAACATTGAAAAGATATTGAATGGTGAAGTGGGGAGATTAATGTCTCTGTACTGACTGACATGCATGGTATTTCCTTTTGAAAAAGCAATGTAATACACTATAAAGTTATATGCAATCCAATGTAATATAAACAAGATTATGATGATAATAAAATAAATACATAAGCAGGGGCAAATACTAGAAGTTAAGGCCAAAAATTATGTCATATGATAATGAAAAATGTTTGTATTCTTCTTTTTCTCTTTTCTCTATTGTCATAATTATTTTTGTACAAAAAAGAGTATGCAATAAATAATTTACATTATTAAAAATATGTAATATTTACTCAATTATGAAACCTGAAAGACATCTCTTTTAAAATTAAGATCAACATAAGAAATTAGACTATTTTGGGACCAGCAGTTAGCATAATGGCTATGTCGCTGAACTCCCATGTAGTGGACTGTGATTCGAGACCTGGACCTGGTGACTTAAACTCACACTGGGAGCATATGTGTGAGTGCCCAAGATACTGAGAGGAAAATGGAGGAGAAGGGATTGTGCCATGGCCATTCCCCCTGGGGGATGATTTCTCGCTTTCTGTCTCTGTCTCTCCCTGTCTTTTGGTGAGCGCACGTGGCCTGTAGCAAAAAATCCTCTCCAAAAAAAGAAAGAAATTACACTATTTCCACTAAAAAATATTCTATTCTCGGGCCAACAGATGGTACAGCAGTTACAGCACTGGACTCCCACATGGTTGATTTTGGTTTGAGTCCCAGAACCAGTGGCTTGAAACTCATGCTGGGCATGTGTGCATGCATGTCCAATATCCCTGAAGGAGAATGGAGGAGAAGGGATTGTGGTGTGGCCATCCCCACTGGGGGGTGATTTCTTACTTTCCCTCTCACTGTCTCTGTCTCTGTCTCTCTCTGGTGAGTGCACATGCCCTACGGCAAAAACATCTAGAAAAAATTCTTTTCAATATTGCACTACACATCATGTTTGTTTGTGTGTGTGTGTTCAAGGTAAAGGGTCTTAGCAGTGTAGTGATATATGGAAAAAGAGATAAAAAAAAGGAATGTAGGGGAAAAAATGAAAGCTGTCATTTACATACAAAAACATCAAAACTAATAAGAAAGTTTAGCAGGTTTGTTGGATACAAATTCATTAAAAAACAAACAAAATTAAATGGCCCAGCTGTGGTAGTACAGGTGGTAGAGTGCCACTGTATGATAGTAGAGCCATAGGGGAAGAAGGCCTGAGGGTTGGATCCTGGGTCAACCTGAACATTCTAGATGTGCCTGTGGTCTTGGCTGATTGGAAGACTGGGCAGGATGTGGGGTACGGTGTGGATCACAGCAGGAGAAAACCCTGTTGGGGGGGGTCTACCTCTCACTCTCTCAAATAAATAAATTTTTAAAATGATATTCGTATACATTAGCAACAAACATTTTGCCAAGAATAGGCCAAGACACTCCATAAGAAGGACAATATGTTCTCACTTTCTCTTTCTCTCTCTCTCTCTCTCTCTCTCTCTCTCTCTCTCTCACTTTCTCTCTCCCTCTTTCTCTATCTCTTTCTCTCTCTTTCCCAGTTCCTCTCTGATCAAATTAAAATAAATAAATAAATACAGTTAAATAAAATAATTTAAAAAAAAGAAAGACAATATGGAGGGACTTGCTCTACTAGGATAAAGGTACAAGAATGTTCATTGAACTGCTGTTCATAACCAAAAAAAGAAACCACATAACAACAGTAAGATGGATAATTAACCATGGGTATTAAAATTGTATAATTACACAGGAATGAGAATAAAGAAAACTACAGATGTACATGACAATAATATAAATGACACAAAAAATATTGAAAGACAGAAAAATATACACTGATGTTTAAGTACTTTATGCACATTAATGCATTTACTTTTCAGTACATCATTAAGTGATTGTGTGTCTTCTGGAGAGGGTGATTTAAGTAAAAGGTGATTTGGACTTTTCTCAACAGCATGGACTCTCCATCATGAGAGACAAAGCAGACATTGCCCAGGGCAGGACTTGGCAACCACTATCTAACTTTTTTGTATATGTAGTCTGATGAAATCTAGTCAATTATTAATGAGTGACTGTCATGTACACAGAGATCCCCATTCTGGGTGAGTAGAATTAACAGAGTGATTATTTACTGAACATCTGCTATGTGCCAGGATCAGAGCTTGATGTTGGAGATATTATGACTAATAAGATCATACACTCAACTTCTTGTTTAATGATAACTCACATTTACTGAGTGTGTAGTATGTACTGGATACTCTTCTAAGCACTCTACATGCTTTAGCTCAGCTAATCTTCAAAACATTATTATAAACTTTGTTTTACTGGTGAGGAAATGGAAGCAGAGAGGTTAAGAGACTTGTCTAAGGTCACAGAGGCAGGAGATAGTAGACTGGAACTCCAAGTTATGTAGTATGGATCTAGAACCTCTGAATCAGTGGATCTTCCAAACAACACTGGGAAGTAGGTGTTAATCCTATTTTACTACTGAGGAAAGTGAGGCTCAGAACTAAAGTAAACACATTTTTTTTTTACCTTCAATGAAACAGACTGAATTGGGTGATTTGTATATATTTTCTCTTCAACATGAAAGACAGAATTCCTGGGAACGTAATAGTTATAACTCTGGAGGACCTATGTATATAGAAAAGGGCTTGTCAGCTAAACCCTGGTAAAGACCAAGAGTAGTTTCATATGTTGGGGCGAAATGTAGCTCTCTCAGTCTCAATCAGGTTCCTAGATCTCCACATAAGTGGAGTGAAATTTCTGGCAGAGAAAAAAGAAGAATAGGAGCCTGTATTATTTAATTAATTTATTATTATTTTTTTGAGAGGTTTTAGCTATAGGGCTCGTGTGCTCGCCAGAAAGACAGAGAGAGAAAGTGAGAAATCACCCCCCAGGGGGGATGGCCATGCCGCAATCCCTTCTCCTCCATTCTCCTCTCAGGATCTTGGGCACACATGCACACGCTCCCAGCAGTGTGAGTTTAAGCCACTGGGTCTGGGACTCAAACCACAGTGGATTACATGGGAGTCCAGCAACATAGGCATTACGCCAACTGCTGGTCCCGAGAATAGGAGACTGTTTTATTTATTTTTTGTCTCTCTTTTCCTTTCTTTGTCTATAGCCTACATCCTACACACTATGTTTAACACTCTACACCGTCATGGACCCTCCAAGCAACTATTGCTCCCCCTAGGATCCCTAAGCAAGGAGTCCCTCTAGTATTAGCAGAGAGGAAGTTTGGTCAGCTGGTCCTTGAGATGTTTGGGTTCCACAGCCCATAGCTTCCTTATCTACACCCACCTGATGGCTCCTCTGGCTATAATTCTTGGACTGGAAGCACCTTGGTCCACAACTCTCCCATTATCTATGGGAAATGGTATTCTCCACTTAAAAAAATATTTACAGGTTTTGTTTGCTTCTCCTTTGTCCCTGCTCTTTCTAAAAATTTCAAAGTGAACACTACACCAACAGGCTAGTCCTGAAAGACTTTCTTCTCCCTTAAGTTCCCAGAGCATGAGTGCATGGGGGTCTGTGTGTGCCAAGAAGGCAATGTAAGAGGAAGGACACCCAGTTTTTCTCACCTAGTCTAGGCAGGTACAGACTTATTAGAAGAGGCTTGAGAAAGGGGAGGAGCAATATTGACAAGTGAAATGGTACTGTTGTGTACCCATCACCTTTGAGCTGAGAGACAGTGCCAGGAACCCTTACCTTATTTCACCCAGGCACTATCAGACAAAACCATTTTCAAACACTTCATAGAAGTAATGAAGATGAAACATTCTAAGATAGCACCAAATAGTCACAAACTAGACACCTCAAATTCCAAACAAGAAGTAGTCCAAATAAACTCTGGATAAGAAAGGAAAAGTTCCTGGTTAAAGACCCCTCTGATTAAGGTGATCTTTACCAAATCATCCTTGTCTTCCTGTTTTTATCTTTCTGTTTGTCTTTCCTTCATTTTTTTCTTCACCTTTTCCTGACATCTCTGTTATTTTACAGTTATGTCATTCAGTTGCTCCTCTATTCCAACTTTTAGGTTGGGGTGGATGAGGAGCGGTGTCCTTTGCTATTCAATATCCACTCTACCACCACCACCTTGAATTCCACAGACAAAAACCCCACTTACAGCCCCTTCTCCGTTGCAGTCCGCTGCTGCTGCTGCTGCTGCTGTGTGGAATCCAGATCTTCTGTAACCTGGTTTGGGTGAGCTCTCCCATCTCTCGAGACATCTTAGGTGTCACAGCTAATGACAGCACTGCCCACAAGGAACTGGGTCTCACTGCCTATCTTATTAACTGTCCCTCTTATTGCTGTGGACACAGCAGTAGGTGGAAAGGACTGGGTCAGGAGTGTATAGTGAGCTTCTAATCCCTCTCACAACCTGTCTCCAGCCTCTCTCCTCTTTCCTCTAGTCTTAGCCTGCCTCTGCTCCTGTATGTAGCAGTGGGGGCTTAGGTGCAGAGAGTGAGAGGTTGGCCAGAGGTCAGTAGAGGCCTCTGAACTCTAAGGGCTGTGTACATAGGAGATAAGTTGGAACCCAGCAAAGGAGGCAGTCACCAAGACAGCCTAGGTCTAGCCAGCCACATTTCTCTAATGAAGACAGGACTAGTAGATTACGCAAATAAAAGACCAAAGATCATGTACTTACATCTTGTGGGGTGTTGAGGCAAAGATTATGAAGGTAGGTCTTAGCAGCTTTCACAGCTTTGAAATAAAAAGTGGACCTAAACAGTATGTCAAGCTCCAACCCAGAAAGAGACCCACATCAGAAATGCAAGGTTCCCAAGTAAAACAAAAACAAAAACAAAACTAAATAAACAAACAAACAAAAACCATGAAGTCTCTACTGGAAAATGCAGTGTTTTGAGCTAGCAAATTAAAAGTTCAGGTGAGAAATGGAAGGTTCACTACCTACTGCTTTCCCTTGCTTATCTTTCCCTAGATTTTGCTGCCTTCCCTCCCACAGGCAGTCTCTTTCCTAAAATATGCTGGCTGGGGCACTCTTGGAGATATAGGTACTATCTGATCATCTTTATACTCTCTGTGGCCAAGGGAAAATAAAGCACTATAAGCATGACACCCTGGGAAGAGGAGTGCAGTCATTGCTGGGGGGAGAGGTGGTAAGCACTGTTCTCATGACTGCCAGCTGCATCAGATACCTAGAGAGAAAGGTTTCATGATCTGTTGCAAAACCTGGCCAAAGTTCCTTATGCAAAGCCATTGGGATGGGGGCTTAAGAGAGTGGAGGCTACATCAGGGAAAGTGTGGGGAATAAGGAGCAATGGCCTCAAAGTAGGACAAATGCATAGGCAAGAGCCTACTCAGATGTCTCCCTTTCACCCAATTCTCACCCAACTTCAGTTGTTTTGGGGCTTTTATGTGTAGAACTCATTTGACTGTGCAGCTTGCTTGGAAGACATCCAGTGTTCTCTTACTTAATTATTTTATAACCTTCCCACCCCCTGATGAACCTCCAGTGATTGGCTATCAGGAAATTCAACTTTCTTCCACTGATCTGGGTTATACAAGGGCAATCCCTTGGGGATATAAATCTCCCATCTCTGTCTTCAAATGCACTCAGCTCCACTTTGCCTTTTAAGAAGTTCCCTAAAATACATTCTCAGTCATAGTCTACACAAGGGTTAGATTCCCTCCAGTTGTTGTGCATAAATCATTACAGATTTTCAATACATTCCAGGGCTCACATATCTAAATGAGTCTAGTGAGGTAGTGGATCACAGTGGATAAGAGCAATGGGCTCCAGAGCCAAGCTACCTGATTGGCTGTGAGACATTGAGCAGAATACTATATTTTTCAGTGCCTCAGTTTTTATTTCAACTGGAACATGGGCATGAGAGGAGTACTTACCCCTTTAGGGCTGTTGCAAATTCAAGGTATTAATAAGTGTAAAGCAACCTGGAAAGTGTTAAGTATATATTACCTGACACTGTTATTCATTCCCTTTGTGAAGTAAATGATCATCAATTTGATTAATCTGCAACTTCTAGTGTAATGATGAGCATACAGGAAATACTCAGTAAAGGAAACCTACAATGTTATATAGAAAAAGATTAACATTTAACAGACACAAGAATGGAAAATTATCTGTTGAGGATGATGCATATTGTAATATCTTTTTTTTGGAGAGGTTTTTGCTATAGGGCGCGTGCATTCGCCAGACAGAGACAGAGAGACAGAAAGCGAGAAATCACCCACCAGGGGGGATGGCCACGCCACAATCCCTTCTCCTCCATTCTCCTCTTGGGATCTTGGGCAGGCACGCACATGCGCCCGGCGTGAGTTTAAGCCACCGGGTCTGGGACTCGAACCGCGGTCGACTACATGGGAGTCCAGTGACATAGCCATTATACTAACTGCTGGTCCCAGATATTGTAATATCTTTGATTTGATTCCCACGTATATATGCTGGGAAACATATGGGGAAAACTATGTTATACCCTGTAAAGATATACAATGACTAAATGTAAATAAAATAAAAAAGATAAAAGACTCTTGCAAATTAATTAGAAAGACAAATTTGGGGCCAGCAAGAAGCATGGTGGATAAGGTGCTGGACTCTCACATGGCCAACTGTGGTTCAAGTCCCAGACCTGGTGGCTTACTTTTCTCATTTTCCCTTTCTTTATCTCTCTCTTTCTGATCAAATTAAAAAATAACAATAACAACAATGGAATTAAATAAATAATTTTTTTTAAAAAAGAAAGACAAATTCATTTTTACTTTTCTGGTTTTGTATAAAGGTTTATGTTAAAGTTGAGAAGCTTTCTAGAGTTAATTTTATTTCATACTCTCAGGTAAGAAAGTTGAAGCCTGGAGAAGGGAAATGTTTTTCTAAGGTCATGTGGCAAATCATTTCGCCAACTCAGTAGAACAGTGGGAACCTAATTTCTTCCAGTCCACAACTTTTCTTTGGTTAACTGATCAAGCTAGCATGATGTAAGAATTTGATCTTTCAGATTATCTCAGAACCTCTAGAATATGAGAACTAGACTTTGGAAGAGCTACAACTCTCTTAATCCTAGTAACTTTGCTAACTAGTGTAACTCTGTTATGGTAATAATCTTAATGAAAATCCTCTTCATATATATTTTTCATCACCCTCAAAGTGACATGTCCCTTATTCTATTTGCTCCTTATAAATATCCTCACTAGACTCACTGGGAAACTGAAGTCTGTAGAGGGGAAACAATTTGTCTAAGGTAATTCAGCTGGTCACATGAGCATTTGTGCTAGGTTTATAATTTTGTCCTTATGACCCTCCTAAGAGGCAGAAAGATAATTTTAGCAGCAAGAAATCTGAGATGGGTGGCTAGCAGGCTTTTGACAAGGTCTGAAATGGCAAACCTAGGGCCCAGGCTCGAAGACTCAACTTAAAACTACCTGGATATAATAGCTATGTGAGTCTTTACCAGTGTTACCCATTCTAATCCTGGAAGAAGGAAAACAAAACAAGCTTTTTGGAAAGGCTTCCACCTGACATTCAAAGCCCTTCTCAATGAAGCTCCAAACTACCTGTCCAGCTATGTCTCTCCTTAAACTCTGGTGCTTAAACTGCACCAGTGGATTCATTGGGACCCAAAACACACCATATACTTTCCTATCTCTGAACCTTTGCTCAGCTAAGAATGCTTTCTCTCCCTTTAACATTTCAATGAAATGTGACTCACTCTTTAAGGCCTGGTCCAATGTTGACCTCCTCTAGGAAGTCATCCCTGTATCTTTGGGACAGGCATTATCTTTGGTTCTCATATTGCCAAAATGCTCCTATCTATCTGAGTAAGTATCCACCAGTATTTTCATGGTCTGCTTTCCCACTAGACTGAGCTCCTGGAGGATGGGAACTGGATCTTAGTCATCTGTACTTCCAATGTCCAGCTCAGGACCCAAAACAGAGGAGACACTAGTTAATTAGTGTTTGTGTAGTCAAACTGAAAAAAATGATAATAACAATGGAATTAAATAAATAAATAATTTTTAAAAAGAAAGACAAATTCATTTTTACTATTCTGGTTTTGTATAAAGGTTTATGTTAAAATTGAGACGCTCTCTAGAGTTAATTTCATCTCACTCTCTCAGGTAAGAAAGCTGAGGCCTGGAGAAGGGAAATGTTTTCCTAAGGTCATGTGGCAAATCATTTGGCCAACTCAGTAGAACACTGGGAACCTAATTTCTTCCAGTCCACAACTTTTCTTTGTTAACTGATCAAGCTAGCATGATGTAAGAATTTGATCTTCCAGATTATCTCAGAACTGCCAGAGAAGAGAGAACCTCTCTGATCTAGATTACATGAACATATAGACAAATAATATCAGTCTAGCAAGGCAAATGTCATAACAGAGAGGTATGCAGGGTACTGGATGGAGGAACTAAATTGGTCTGAGGTAGAAGGTAGCATTTAGAAAATTTTCTCAACCTTGAATGGAACAGAATAGAATAAACAAAAGAATGAAGTCCACTCTGAAATGGTCTACTGAACCTGTTTGGTTGTAGAGGGTTACTTATTATTAGACCAAGACCAAGAATGGAGCCACAGCTTCTAAAATTGAAATAGAGTATAAATAAAATAGGGTTAATGTACTGAAACATGAACTGTATGAAAAGTACTGGTAATTATAAAAGAAAAATTAAACTATCTCTAGAAAGAAAAATGAATAGTATGACTTTCCAAGGCCCATAGATCTTAACCTGCCCCTCCAAAGAATGGGGTGTATGGAGGAAATCCCATTTAAAGCAGCATTAAGACATTGCTTATGGGTAATAAAATCACAAATGGAATCTTAATGCCGGTAATTCTTGGAGTATGTGGCATAAATGCATTTGTTGGGGGTTAGGGTGCCAAGTGGAGATTGGTCACATAATTATAGCCCAGGTTCATGCACATGTTAGGTCATTCATGGCAGCAGCCCAAAACTCATTTCCTTCTCAGCCACTGCCCTGGCCCACCATCCTCCCCATTATTTCCAGTCTATGCCACAAAGTGCACCATATTTTAGTCCTAAAAGTAGCTCTCCACAGACCATAATCACTCAGGGAGAAGAGTAGCTGGAGGATTACGAGTGGTATAGTCTGTGGAGGCTCAAAGAAGAAAAAAAAAAAAGCCATGATTACTAATCTCAGACACAGCATGGAAATCCTGAAATGTCTCCAAAGATCTCTGGTTCCTGTTTTCCCACCCATCTTGATCTTCAGATGGACCTCTGAGGGAACTAGGGAAGAAACTTCAATTTCGATTTTACTGAGGAGGTCTATTAATGCCCAGAAAAGGTAGAGTTTGTTTAAAGTGCCATAGCAAATCAGCCCTACTTCATATACCAGTCGGAAGGTTACAAGATATAATTTCCATCACTCAGTTCATTCAACACTGGACTAGATTAAGTTGGACAGACTTTCAAAGGTGCTACAAAATTGCCATTTCAGACACTGTCCTACAAAGGCAGGACAGAATGGATAAAAAATAGAATACAGATAGAACATAGGGGTGTGCGTACTCTCTGTTTATCTTTTCCTTACCTCTCTATGCACATCTCAGCCAACTACCTACACAAAAATTGTACTTTAGAGTCTGAAGAATGGATTTGGATTTCTGTAACTCATCTATTTTTTATTCTTTCTCACCTACCTGTTCTCCTAGAGTTTTTTTCTTCCATTGCTAATTATCCAAGATTTGGCTCTCTTCATTTACAGACCCCAAAAGTAGATCCAGTGGGTGGCATCAAAGAGGGAGTCTGGAAGCATTCACTGGTTCCCTGGGAAGGCTGAAGAAGTACCCTTGTTAAGGGGGTGTGTGTACACTCTGTTCAAATATCAGCTGTTGTAGCTGCCAAAGAAGTTCCTGAGCCACCCGCAGTTTTTTTCTCTTCAGTCCAATCATGTGTTCACCTTGCCTCAAAGGTCAGAACTAATATTAACAAGCTACTGCATAATGGGGAACAGCTATGGAGACAGTCAAGATCTGGATTTCCTTGGGGTGAATTTTAGATCAGCGTTCAGCATAAATGGGCACAATCCCTTATTGGACAGCAATTTGGTGATATGAAGCAAGAGCAATAAAATTTTTCATTGCCTTTGGCCCAGCTACCCCACTCCTGGGACCCAATCCTGAGTCAGTAACTCCCAAAGTATGAAAAAACTCAAGACATGAAATTTTTAATTTTAATTACAGACCTATTTTCTCATGGCAACAATTGGTAGATACTCTTTAAGTTCTCCAGGAGGAAAAGCAGCACACCAGCTCTTTTATTCAGTCACTGAGGATTATGGCTCTAAGGTTGTGTGATTCTGGGGGTAAAAAAATATACTGCAATTCTGTGTGTGGAACCCTGGACACTGAAGATGTCTGTTCTTCTATTTTTGTGCTCTCAAGCCATGAACCTGTTGATGCTTTTGCTATTTTCCTTCATTCATTCACACATTCATTCATTCATCCAAGCCTCTAATGCCTAATAAATGCTGTGTCTTTTTTCTTTCTTTCTTTTTTTTTTGGGGGGGGGGGGATAGGTTTTTGCTATAGGACATGTGCACTTGCCAGAGAGAGAGAGAGACAGAAAGTGAGAAATCACCCCCCGGGGAGATGGCCATGCCATAATCCCTTCTCCTCCACTCTCCTCCCAGGATCTTGGGCACATATGCACATGCACCTGGCGTTAGTTTAAGCCACCAGGTCCGGGACTCGAACCGTGGTCAACTACCTGGGAATCCAGCGACATAGCCACTACGCCAACTGCTGGTCCCAATGCTGTGTCTTTTATTAGGAGATAGGACTAACAAAATGACTCAGGGATGGTCGTTGTCTCAAGTTGCTGGTAGTTTAGTGGCAACAGAAATAGAAATTAATGGTAGATGTGCATTGTGATAAATGCTGTGAAAGAAGGGGCCATAGAATTACCTGGGGGTCCATAGGAAAAGATCTAAGTTGGGAAGTGCATAGTCGGTAAAAACTCAGGAAAAGTAATCCTTTACCTGATTAAGACAGGTTTGAATCCTGACTACTATACCGTGAGACTGAGGTGAATTCACTAATCTCTCTTAGCCTCAATACCTTCTACTGTGTCATCCTAAGAATGAAATAATATATATGAAAAAGCCATGGCAGGACCAGCAGTTGGTGTAATGGCTATGTTGCTGGACTCCCGGGGTTTGAGTCCCGGATTCGGTGGCTTAAACTCACGCTGGGCCCGTGTGTGTGTGTGTGTGTGTGTGTGTGTGTGTCCAAGATCTGATAGAATGGAGAAGGGATTGTGGCATGGCCATCTCTCCTGGGGGGGGGGGGGGGTTGTGATTTATTGCTTTCTCTTTGTTTCTGTCTTTCTGGGAGCTCACGGGCTCTATAGCAAAAACCTCTCCAAAAAAGAGAAAAGAGAAAGAAAAAAGAAAAAGCCATGGCTATGCAGGAAGACAGTACTGCTCAGGGACTTACATTCTCCAGCCTCCATTTTATTAATCTGAAATACAGAGTCAAGGGCAAGAGTGTGTAAGACTATATCTTCAGTGATACTTATGAGGCCCAAAACAAAGAACTGCGGCAGAGTGGGTTTGAAACAGCTCCTTCTAGTTGCTGCCCCAATAATGCCAGAGGTCTTTCTCCTAAGTTTTACCCAAGTAGAGCGTTTCTTAAGATGCTCTCCTTCAAACATGAAGTTCTCTTCGCCCCAACCCATGCCTCTCCAGAGCTGCTTCACACAGTATATAGTCAGCTACCCGAGGATTGCAAGCCCAGTAGCAGCCATCTGTGCACTTAAGTGAAAAAGGTCAGGCACTGGGGGCGGGGCTTCGACCGCTAAGCGATTCCGCCACGTCCTGCCGCTTCAAAATTGGCGAAGTTCCATTCGTAAGCAACCGGAAACACCAAGGGGACTTTTAAACAGAGCAGAAAAGCAGTCAGATTCAGGTATTCGGGCCAGTGCGGGGCTGCAGAAGTAGGAATCCAACTGGATCCCTTCCTCTCGTCATTGACCTCCTGGATAAGTAATCCACTTACGTAACTCTTACCCAGTCCCTCCTCCCGCCTTTGAGAACTGAGGGTCTCGAAGCTCCGCCCCAGGTACGTCAGACTCTTTCGTGGACCCATGAGGACGCCTACGCAAATGCGCGCGGGAGGCGGGGCCTGGCGGATTACAGAGCCGCAAGCCTTTTTTTCGCGCTTAAATTGGCGTGTTCTGGGAAGTGTTCCCTTTCGCTAAGATGTTGCGTGTGGTGAGCTGGAACATCAATGGGATCCGAAGTCCCTTGCAAGGGATGGTATACCAGGAACCCAGCAACTGTGCCTCCATGGCCATGGGGCGCATTTTGAACGAACTGGATGCCGATATCGTCTGTCTCCAGGAGACCAAAGTGACCCGTGAGCACTCAGAAATCCAGAATCCTTACTCTACTTTCCCCCTAACCTTCGTCCTCTGCTCCTTCTCATCTCACTTTCTGTTTCCATCTCACTTTCTGTTTCCCTATCCTTATAGTCCTGCCCTTGGACCCAGCTCAGGATCTCGAACCTTCTCATTTAACCCCCCATCTCTCACCCTAGCTAGATTCCCTAATTCCCATTCTGTCTGTTCTTAGCAGTATTTTAATTTACTCACTCATATCCACTAACCACTCATTCATTCTCCCGTCCCACGTCAGCCTACCAAAACACTGTCAGTATCCTCCCCCATCTCCCTACCCGCCTGTCAGACCCCCCACCCCCAGTGCTTCATCCCTACCCACTGTTCAGATCTTTTACTTAGCCTGCATCTTTGCCCCCAGTTCGGACTCTATCATTTGTTTTTTTCTGCACCTGCATCTCAGGTCCCCAATTACTCTTATCTACCGCTGTCTTTCTTCTCCAGCTCAGACACCTAATTTACTCCTCATTTCTCACCCCAAGCTTTGACCTCCTCATTTCTTCTCTCTCTCACTCCCTCTTAAAATCCCCCCTCCTTCACCCTTTGTCCCCAGTTCCCTTGTTTCCTCTCTCTTACTCTCATCCCAGCTCTCTCTTACTCTCATCTCAGCTCAGATTCCTAGTTCCCTTTTCCATATCCCCATTTTCCACCTCTAGCTCTCTTCCATCATTTAGACCCAGTCTTAGCTCTGATTCACCCCTTCACACCTAATTCTCCTACCCCCTCCCCAACCTTCCAATTCTGATATCACTTCCCTCTATGATTTTTTTTAACCACTTTTCTAACTCTTCTAATCACATATACTTCATTTTCCCTCCCAACTCTGGCTCTGATGTGTGCAGGAAATTTGCTTACAACTTTGTACCTGATACTAGTTTTACCTGTGACTGAATCTTACCCTTTTTTTTCTAGGGGATGTGCTGACAGAGCCTCTGGCTATTGTTGAGGGCTATAACTCCTATTTCAGTTTTAGCCGCAACCGTAGTGGTTATTCAGGTAAATGGGGTCTTCTGAAGACTTTAAATTACTAATGGAGGCAGGTAAGGAGAAATATTTTCAATATTTGATGAGAGAAGGTAATAAGGAATTAGAACTGTAGTCCATCAAACTAAAGCCACAAAATATGAAGTTATGAGAAGTATAATTTTTATGTATGAAATTACCCCATTGGTAACAGTAGTGAGTGGTTAGTTATATGAGCTCTGGAGCCAGACAGCCTGGATTGGAATACTAGTTCACTTCCTAGTTGTGTACCTTCTGACAAGATATTTTTACCTCTTTGTGCCTAAAGTTCCTCAGCTAGCAAATGAGGATCGTGCCTACCTCCTAGGGCTGTTACAAAGATTAAATGAATGAATCCATGTGATAATAATAATAATATGTACTTTTGGAGCACTTACCATCCATATAAAACACTTTGAGCATTCATTGGTAATTATTTGATGGTGGTTTTAGATGAAGAAGCTTAGACTGCCAGTTTTTTGTAGAGCTGCCATCTCTAGGGAGCAATCTGTGGCCCTTGAGTTGGGAGAGTTAATACATTACAGAAAGAGCAGTACTTCATGAAGATGACTCAGGTGATCTGTCTCCGGACCTTTAGTGTGGGATAGACTGTGTGGAATGGGCTGTTGCCTGCTAGGCTTGTTCAGGGTACCCTGTTTGTCTCCAGGTGTAGCTACCTTCTGTAAGGACAGTGCTACCCCAGTGGCTGCTGAAGAAGGCTTGAGTGGATTGCTTGCCACTCAGAATGGGGATGTAGGTTGCTATGGAAACATGGATGCATTCACCCAAGAGGAGCTCCGGGCTTTGGATAGTGAGGGCCGTGCCCTCCTCACACAACACAAGATCCGGTAATCACTCGAATCGCTCTGTGCTGAACACTGTAGGTTCTTTTTAAAAAAATTTATTTATTATTATTGTTATTATTTTATACATTCGATTGCTATGAATCAACTGGCTTGCAAAGAGAATTTACCCAACATGAAATACACCTCAGACCAGTCCAATTGAGAATACTGTACATGATATCATCAACAGGTAATAAAGATGAGCCTTGGAATGTCTACACTCACAGCATGGAACTCACAATGCTAGAACTACCGTATGATCCAGCACTGTGGGCTTTATGCTGCAAATGTGGACATTCCAAGGCTCATCTTATAAACGTGCATTCACTGTGGAAGAGATCCCATCCTTCCCTTGCTTGGACTCTAGTCCTAGCTTGGTTGCTCGCTATTTGACCCTGACAGATCATGTTCCCTTTCAGTTGCCCTGTGAGCGTTGAGGACCCTTCTAGCCCTCCCTATACTCTGTGTGTGTGTGTGTGTGTGTGTGTCTGAGGGAGGGGCTTGGCCTGGGGGTTCACCTCTCTTATTGTCACATGCATCTCAAAAGCAGCTTAGCTAGTGCTGAACTCATTGTCCCAAATGGTTCTGTTTCTGGGTATCCCATCCCAGGAATGGCAGCACTATTATCTGGTTTACTTTGATGTCACCCTAGATGCCCTTTTCCTTGCCTCAGCAGTAGTAAATCCCTGAGTACTGTGTATGCCAGCTCATTGGTGTTTCTCTAACCCCTTTCTTCTCTTCCATCTCACAGACAACTATTAAGTGGAAGCCAGGTGGTATGGGGAGGGGAGAAGAGGCTTAAAACTGACCCCTTTGGGGGTGGGGTTTCTCTTCTCCCTAGCACATGTGAAGGTAAAGAGAAGATCTTGACCTTAGTTAACGTGTATTGCCCCCACGTGGACCCTGGGAAGCCTGAGCGGCTGGCCTTTAAAATGCGCTTCTATCGTTTGCTGCAGATCCGAGCAGAAGCTCTTCTGGCTGCTGGCAGGTACTATAGGATTGGGCAGCAAGGCTTCCTTAAGCTTGACCTAGGTATCCAGCCCTCTGTCAAGCTCCATAGGAAGGGATATGGAATATTTGTGTTTGAGCTCCCTCACAGCCTAGTTGCAGACACCAGTATACGCTATATAGGCTCTGCTCTCTAAGAGCTGTGAGCACTAGGCGGAGTGACACAATCATGGGTTTTGTACTCTTAGCATTTATCCTGGCTCCTTTTACTCATTGTGAGTCCCAAGGTTAAGTCCTGCCTCTATTTTCATTTCTGCCAAATGAGTGTATGAACCTACCTTACAGAATATATATATATTTTTTTTTTGGTGAGGTTTTTGCTATAGGGCACATGTGCTCACCAGAAAGATAGAGACAGAGAGACATAAAGCCACACTGCAATTTCTTCTCCATTCTCTCAGGATCTTGGGCATGCACGCACATGCCCCGGTGTGAGTTTAAGCCACCGGGTCTGGGACTCGAACCGCAGTTGACTACATGGGAGTCCAGCGACATAGCCATTGCTCCAACTGCTGGTCCCTCTCACAGAATTTTAGGATGAAACCAGATGAGGATAGTGAAGTGCTTGAGAACAAATGAAAGTCTTGTTTTATGGAGGGGCAGGAAAGTGAGGGTGAATTAGTGTAATCAAGCAAGTACATTGTAGAGGAATTGGTATCTGACTTTAGCCTCCAGAGGTGGGGAAGATGCCATTAAGTAAGGCAGTTATGTCAAATGGGCCAGTATTACCTTTGGAGAGTAGACTTGAGTTGGTCAGGCATGAAAGGCAGCACATTGTGGTCATATTGGAGAGGTTGGAGGTGGCCTATATGAGCTCTTGGGCCTGGGAAAAAAATCTATGGGTCAGGACTACTGCTTCCTTTTCTTAAATGTCCAGTGGCAATCCTATATTGTGTTTTTCAGTCATGTGATCATCCTGGGTGACCTCAATACAGCCCACCGCCCCATTGACCACTGGAACGCAGCCACTTTGGTAAGGCTTTCCCTAGGCTCCTGGTCTCACTGTTGACCGTGGTTTCTTTCTTTCTTTTTTTTTTTTTAATTTATCAGTTGCACTTATTTAGTTAGTTACATTTGGTTTTTGTTATAGGGCATGTTTGCTTGCCAGAGACAGAGAAAGGGAAAGTGAGAAATCACTCCTTGTGAGGATGGCCATTCCATGGTCCTATTTTCTTTATTCTCTAGGGATTTTGGATATGCACAGACATATACCCATTGTGTTTTTCAAGTCATTGGGTCCAGGACTCGAAACATATAATCAGCCATGTGGGATCCAGCTATCTTAATATCCATGTCATCTACTGTCCCTCTAGTTCTCTTTATCTAGACAACCAATGCTGAGTTTTTAGTCCAGGGGCAACTTCCTTTATGGAAAAGCAGAGTTAGGTTTAAATTATTATTCTTAAAGTACTGAGGATTGGCTCTTTTTTAGTAAATATTAACCCTGCCATTGGCCTAGCCCTGATCTATGTGCTAGAGACTTGGGTACAAGTCAAATTCAGCTCTTGGCCCTTTGGAGCTCTCAACATGGAAGTGGGTTATGGACATATGGCCGGCCATGTATAGAGTAGTGTCTTCAGGGCTGAGGCATAGATGGCAGCTCAGAAAACTAGAGGAACCCCAAAAATGGGATTAATAGGAAGCCTAGACATCAGGACAGGTAGCTGAAAATGGCTAAATCTTAAAAGATGAGTCAAATGGACATTGCCTTGATCATATTTCCCCTAATACTCTGTTACTTGCTCATGAGCCTTCAGTATCTTCCTCCCTTTAACTTTGTGACACAAAGAAAACACTAAGGCTTGACATTCAGGGTTCTTTCTAGTCTTTACTATGTTTCTATTTCCATTCTCTGTATCTGTATCCACTCTGTCCATGTTGGAAGGCTGGCTCCTCTCTGCCCATTGCAAAAGCTATTATTCTGTCTTTTCTCATTGTGCCCCCAAATGGATGGTAGACATCTTCTTCCTCTATCTTTGTTTTTTTTTAATTTATTCATGATAGAGTACATGTGCACATGAAGGTAAGGGAGAAGGAGGGAAGAACCTTCCATAGGGTTTGGTCATACCATGATCCCCTTTCTATTTTTACACCCTATTAGAATTCTGGGCACAATGCGAGCGTGTGCCCAGCATGTTTTCAGGCCAACTGAGCCAGGGACTTTTACAGTGGACATGTGGCTTCCCACTCTGTGGTCCCATATGCTACACTATCAGCTATGTTACAGAGGCTGCTCCCCCTTTTGAAATTTGCCAGAGGGCACGCACACTTGCTAGAGAGAGACAGAGACAGAAAATGAGAAAGCTCCCCCTATGGGACCTGGTAGCTCCCCCTATGGGACCTGGTCATGGTGCAGTCCGTTCTCCATTTTTCTCTCCTTTCAGGATTTTGGGTATGCACACACACGCCATGAGTGTTTTTCAAGTCACGGAGTCTAGGAATAGAACCATGTGGTCAGTCATGTGAGATCCAGCTGCCTTAACTGCCAGGTTATGAGCTGATCTGAGGCTGAGCCCTTTCTCTCTTTTTTTCTTATGTGACTCTCAAATTTAAGGCCCTTTAGGTCAGTGGTCCTCACCCCTCACTGCATATTAGAACAAAAATGTTAATATATTAGCATCACTCCAGAGTAGTAAAATAAATTTCCTGGGTGTGCAGCCAGGTTAATGGTATATTTTTAAAACCCCCAGGATGACTATTATTCAGCCTGGCTTGAGAACCTCTGCCCTAGAGTCCATGCTCGCCTCATGGAGGGTAGATATCAGGAACTTAAGCTAGCATAGGCTAATTCAGCATTGGGTGTGTCTCAAAGAATGGACCATGGGAAGATTCCTTGATTGGTTTGCAGAAGAGACACATAAATACTGATGTGGCTCCAGGCTGAGAACATTGGTGGAAATGAGAGTGGTGGTGGTGCTGTGGTGAGGAGGGAGATGAACACTACAAAGTATGAGCCTTCAGCGCCTCCCTACCTCACTCCTCATCAGGCATTCCACTCAGTCAGTTCTTCTAACTTCCTGTGATAGTATTTTATGAAGGAACTTCAAAAAGTTCATAGTAAAATGGAATTAAAGTGTGAATTTATTTTGATGCAAAAAAGTTTTCAAGTCCATTTACGGTTTTTTCATAATATATTTTTTCCATGAACTTTTTGAAGACCCCTACATAGACCTGTATGCCTGCTCTGCTTAGGTCAGAGTGATCCTAGAACTCTCTACTCTCTAGTGCACCCCTGTTATCCTCCCTTTGAGGAAAAGAGAATGAATAGTAGCAACTCAGATACCAAACAATCTTTCTGTTGGGTTGTCAGAAAAGTCATGATATATTTTTCTATGCAAAAATGAGTCATGACTTTTCCAATGACCCAGTAAAATAGCAGAACATGTCAGAACATGTCTACTTCCCATCAGACAAGCTCTTACTAGCCTTATCTCTCTAAATAGCATCACGATCCCCTTGGTTGGCCAACAAGAAGCCTGGGAATCATGCTTGTATTGTGCTTTTTCTTTACCTCCTTTTCCCACATTCAATTAGTCAGTGAGTACTGTTGAGACTAGCTCCAAATGATCTCTTACTTATTTTTAGGTTTTTGCCATAGAGCCCATGTGCTTGTCAGAGACAGACAGAGACAGTGAGAGGTAAAGTGACAAATCACCTCCCAGGGGGATGGCCACACCACAATCCCTTCTCCTTGTTCTTCTCGGGATTTTTGTCACACATGCACGTGTGCCCAGTGTGATTTTCAAGCAGCCAAGTCTGAGACTCAGACCACAATTGGTCATGTGGGAGTCTAGTTCCTTAACCACCATACTACCTGCTAGTCCCCAAATTATCTCTTAATTTTATTTTTTTCTGTCTTCTCTAGCACTGCTCTAAGTCCAAGTGGCCATCATTTCTTACTTATATGGACAATGGCAGTTGTCTTCCATTAGTGTTCTAGTCCTCATTCCGGTCTCTCTTCAAGTCTTTTGGATATACTGTACTTTTCCTTTGTAGGCCTGTCAAAGAGGCCATTCTTGCAACTTGGAACACCCTCTATCTGGGTTACTGCTGCTTAGCTCCAGATCACTTCCCAAAAGGAAGCCCCTTTGGTTCCCAAGATGAGATCAGCTACCTATTTTTTTCTTAGCATCTTGCCTCGTACATAATCGGTCTTCCATGAACTTTTGTTGCATTGAATGAGTGGGTGGGTGGATTAGATAGATGGGTGGATTGGGGTAAAGAGGTAAAGGAAAAGTAGTCACACACATGGATCCCTGCTGTTCCTCAGCTCAGGAGGTGGGGAAGGTCATTGGGGGCTTTGACACACATTAGATAAACCAAATAGCATCAGAGAGTTTAAAGAAGAAAGCCAATAGACTTTTTAAGGCTAGCCCTACTCTTTAGGAGCAACCACTTTTTTTGGTTTTCCATTCTTTTGAAAAGCAATTTGAGCAATTGCTTTGATTAGGCAGACAGTAGACTTTCATATTTGGCATTTATAGACCAATGTAAGATAAATGTAGTCTGATGTAGAGGGCAAAACAAGGATGGGCTTTTAATTCAGGGAGGATGGGAATAGAATCCTAGCTCTGCCAGTTCTGGACTATGTGACCTTCAGCAGTAGTCCTCTTGGGACAACCATATTTTGTTTGTAAAATGACACAATTAAATCCCTTCCAGTTTTAGACACCTACTTCTGCCTCTCTCTTCATCTTCCTCCCCTTCTCAGGAATGCTTTGAAGAGGACCCAGGACGCAAGTGGATGGACTGTTTGCTCAGTAACCTGTCGTGCCAGGCTGGCTCTCACATAGGATCCTTTGTTGATACCTACCGCTGCTTCCAACCAGAGCAGGAGGGGGCCTTCACCTGCTGGTCAGTAGTCAGTGGCGCACGTCATCTCAACTACGGCTCCCGGATTGACTATGTCCTGGGGGACAGGACCCTGGTCAGAGACACCTTCCAGGCATCTTTCTTGCTGCCTGAGGTGATGGGCTCTGATCATTGCCCAGTGGGCGCAGTCTTGAGCGTGTCTTGTGTGCCTGCAAAACAGTGCCCATCTTTGTGTACCCGCTTTCTCCCTGAGTTTGCAGGTACACAGCTCAAGATCTTTCCCTTCTTAGTTCATCTCAAACAATCTCCTATGTTAGAGAAGTCAACAGTGCAGCCCAGCAATCAAACCCGGGTACAGACACGCCTCAATAAAGCCTGTATACGTTCAACCAGGCCTCGGCCAAGTCAGGTTGGCTCAAGCAGAGGTCAGAAAAACCTGACAAGCTACTTCCATCATTCCTCCAGCTGTCCACAAGTGTCTTCTGACTTGGAACTACCTAGTCTGCCACTGATGGGTACCCTCATAACCCCAAAGGCTTCAGAAGAGACAGTAGCTAAAGTGGTAGAGGGACAGGCCAGGGTTTCAGGGGCCAAAGATGAAAAAGAGATACAGACTTTGTTCTGGAAGTCTGTGCTGAGTGGGCCCTTGCCCACACCCCTCTGTGGAGGCCACAGAGAGCCATGTGTAATACGGACTGTGAAAAAGCCAGGACCCAACCTAGGTCGCCGCTTCTATGTGTGTGCCAGGCCCCAAGGTCCTCCCACTGATCCTTTGTCTCGCTGCAACTTCTTCCTGTGGGATAGGCCCAGCTAAGTCAATCAAGGCCTGGAAGTACCTGGCATGGCAAGCACAAGCACATGATCTGAGGCCAACACCTCTCCTTTTAAACTGCCAATACTGCCTTCTTCTCCAAGGGCACCTTTCTTTCTCTTCCTCTCTTTCCCCTTCCCCCTCTTTCTCTTCCTGCTTGGCTCCTCTTAGCTTCCCACGCCGTAATGCTATTGCCCATTCCCCCATCCCATTTTCTGCCTTGTATACAGGAACCACATGCCTGAAGAAGTTGTAATTTTTTAAAGCCCTCTGTACTTGTTGGGAAGTGTACTTGTGTGTAAATAAAGTTTGTGTTTTTGTTTCAGTGCACCATGTTGAATGGACATTTGGAATGTGTTCCACAAAGCTGAGTCAGAGAAATTATCTCAATACTGGGTTTGGTGACTGCCTGCAGCCTGATAATATAACTGTCCAGGAGAGGGGAGGAGGGAGGAGTGGTGCTAGGTAGCCTTAAACTAGAGCTGTCCAATTAGTTGTGTTGGACACACTAGCTGTGTCCCACAGCTGCCACAGATAGTTGCAGGGTGGAAAGAAAATGAGTTCTGCAGCCCTCAGAGTTGCCAGGCAGGGCCTGGGATCACACAGGTCTCAGGAAAGATTGCCTCATTAAATGGGCATTCCCCCAAGTGTGCCACGGAAATGTTTTCTGTGTGTTGTGACCTGGAAAGGTCAGGAGCATTGCCTTACACGTATTGCTTGTTATACTAGCTCCTTTCACCTTGGAAAATGGGGCTGCTAAGTATTCCCAAAGATGCTGTAATAGGGAGGGAATGAGGATAATGGATTGAGGTCATCCATTCTCCTTCTGGAAAATAGTCCCTCAACTTTGGTGAGCCACACCTTCCTTCCAGGCAGTTTGGATATACTGACTTAAAATACATACATATATATATATATATATATATATATATATATATATATATATATATACACATATATATATATATATACACACACACACATATATATATATATATACACACACATATATATATATGTGTGTATATATATATATATATATTTATTTGTGATTTTCAAGCTGCCAGGTCTGGGACTCGAACTACAGTTGTCCATGTGAGAATCCAGCACCTTAACCACCACACCACCTGCTGGCCCATGGCTGACTCTTAACTCCTGGCTTCAGGGGCTGCCTGGGGCCCATGTTTCCAGGTCTAGTGAAGAGTCAATTCCTGAACTTGTATTAAAGCATTGGGAAAGAACCATTTCAAATAATTCTGCCAAGTGTCCTACGTCGTTGGGCAAATCACTGTGTAGTTTTGGGGCATTTTCATTTTGTTTCTATATCTCCTTTGTCTTGTGAGTAAAATAGGGTGATTAGACCAAGTGATCTTTTTTTTTTCCTTAAAGGTCTGCCACTTGTCTGAGGGAGTTAGGTTCAGTGCAGTTGTCTGTTCTTTGTCCAAAAACAGCTACACATGCTGTAGTTTGCTCTTTATTTTCAGACTCAAGTTAGCTAGAGGTACACAACAAAGCAGAAGATAGAAGGAAACCCAGTTCCAAGTTAAATGCAGGTCAGGTAGGGATCCAAGGCAGCTGCTTCTTAAGCATAGGTGATGACATATTGGGGTCCCATGTTCCCAAAGTAAGAACGTTCCCACTCACTCATGAGCTCGAAGTGCACAGGACGGTGACAGAAGTTGCAGGCAGCCACAGATACATCCTGGAGGGGCAGCCCCGCTTCAGTCCAGGCTACCAACAGCTTCTCTGAAGGTGGTGGGATAGGGGAGAGAAAGAATTGATTAGCTCTTTCAAATCCCAGAGTCACATTACAGATGTGCCAAGATAGTGACTCTTTCAACCCTTCCAGGTGCCTGGGAGTCAGAAGTAGCCTCTGTTTCAATGTGTACCTTGAGTGTTACCATTTGTCTCTGAGTGCTGGGATATAAAATAAAATAAAAGATTGGGAAGCACTCCTTTGACAAAATTTGGAGCCACACTGTCCTGGCTTGAACCACTTTCCACGTACACGATGTGCTTAAGACTGAAAAATGAATTTAACTACTTGGAAGCTCTTAGCCTGATGAGGAAGATGATACTGACAGTAACCACTGTCATGATTAGGGCACCTGGGATAGAGTGCATTCTTGCAGATTGTGGGAACCCAGAGAAGCTGAGTCAGCTGTAAGGAAGTGTTTCAAGTGTGTGTTGTGGCTCTGTCCGTGGCCTTTTCAATGTTCATGTCCTTGGTCATCTCATCTATTCTTGTGGCTTTAAATCTCATTTATTTGCTGATGATTCTGAAACTGATCTGTAGCCAAGACCTCTTTCTTGATTCCCAGACTTGTGTATCCATTGGATTTTCTGTATCTCTACCTGGGTGTTAATATGCATCTTTAACTTGACATGAGCACAACTGTGCTACTCTTGGCCCTGCCCTCCACCAAGCCTGCTCTACTTTCAACCTTACCCAACTTAGTTGATCCCCATTCCAGTTACTTTATCTAAAAATTTCAGTGACAGCCTTTATGTTTCTCCTTTCTCACCCCACAATTCATCAGCAAATGCTGTTGACACCACCTTAAAAATCTGATCACTCCTCTTCACCTCCATAGCTACCATCAGGTTTGAGCCACCATCATCTTTCTGAAATATTACAAAAGCCTCCTGCTGGGTCTCCCTGCTTCCACTTTTGCTCCCTTCTAGTATATTCCCAACATAGAAGTTCAAGCAATTCTGTTAAAACCTAAGTCACACATGTCAGTCCTTTGCTCAGATTCTTCTGAAGGCTCTCAATGTAAAACCTGGAATCCTTCCAATAGCCTACAATGCTTTACATAATTTGATCCTGCATTGCCTCTGTCGCTCAATTTTTCTTTGTCCCACTTATTTATATCACTCATTTATACTTATCTTCTTGTCCCTCAAATATAAAAGGACTGCTCCTGTGTTAGGGTCTTCCCTGCTTTAGGATGTTCTCTCTGCCTGGGATGCCCTTCTTAGGTATCTACACAGCTAAAGCCTTGTTCATACCTTTACTCAAGTATCACTTCAACGGTCTGTACCTTTGCCATTCTATTGAATAATATTTCAACCCTTTTCCATACTAGCCCCTGACTCCAGCATGTCTTAACTCCCTTGTCCTGCTTTATTTTTTATTACCTTACCTCTTAGAACTAACATTCTATTTAATTTACTATTTTTTTGGAGAGGTTTTTGTCATAGGGCGCGTGCGCTCACCAGACAGAGAAAGACAGAGAGACAGAAAGCGAGAAAGCACCCCCCAGGGGGGATGACCACGCCACAATCTCTTCTCCTCCATTCTCCTCTCAGGATCTTGGGGCACGCACATGTGCCCAAGTGTGAGTTTTAAGCCACTTAGTCCCTTCTCCATTTCTCCGTCTTGTTGAGCTTTGAGCGTGAATACACATGTAGAAGGCATGTTTCTCAAGCTACCAGGGCCAGGATTCGATCCATGTGGTTAGCCATGTGGGATCCGACTTCCTTAAGAACTAGGCCCCAGGGCTGGCCCAGCCAGTATCATTTAATATTTTCAAATGAGTGAATGAATGATGCCTGTCCTGTCTTCCTTGATCTCATGTTATCTATGTTCCAGACAAGCAGAATGACTGTTGTCAATATATACCCTCTGCTTTCCTACCTCTATGTTATTGCTTGTGGAATTCCTTTACTATAGATTGTCCTTACACCATTTCCACATGTACTTCAATGTGAAGCACAGACTTCCTTACCCACAAAACAAAGCCTTTTCAACTTCACCCTTCCACCCATTTAAGCCATAAACAAACTCTCTCCCTCCTGCTCCCAGAAAACTGTAACTCATCACACTGAACCAGTGCTGTCAATGTCTGTCTCCTGTGCTAGACCATTGGCTGCCCATACATCTTTTATCTGACAGGCCTGGAATGAGTACCTACTCTATGCCAGGCCCTGTATTAAAAAACTGTACCCAACTTGAATCCAGTAAACTTCAGGTGGGTTGACAAAACTGAAATCTTTCAGGGTAAAACAAAAACTGTTCAGCTCTTCAAGCCTCTCAATCCAGTCTCCATCTTGGGTAGACTTTATAGACTCAGATTCCTCTCCTCTACTATATGCATACTATTCCACATTCCAATAACACTTGCTTATTGTTCTTAATGTACTCCAGGCTGCTTCCTAAACTCCTCCTTGCCTTTCTTCATGCTGTTTTCTCTGCTAGAAATACCTTTTCTATGTCCATTGTCTTCCCTTCATTCAATACCACTCTCCTTGCAAGACTCAGCTCAGGTGTCATCCCCAATAGGAAGCCTGTCTTGAGTCCCTGAGACTGGGTGAGACCCCTCCTTTTAGTTCCCACAACTCCCCCATGCATTATCTTTGTTGACCTTTGATCACTTCCTGATGTCATTGTTTTGTGTTTTCCATGGTTTCCTTAACCAAACTAAAATCTTACAAGCCTAGGGCCTAGTTCTCATTTATTTGCTATGCTGATTTAGAGCCTGACACACAACAGATGTTTTAGAAACATTTTTAAAATTGAATGGCTTCTGTCCTCTCAGCTTCTCCTTAATATACTGGGACTGAGGGGTGAGGAAATGCTGTAGACACCCATGTTGAAGACTTACCTACAAAATCTTCCATCATCTGAGGGCTGTGGTGGGGGGAGGGTGCCAGGCGCAACAGTTCCTCACCCCGGGGAACAGTTGGGTAGTTGATGGCCTGCACGTAGATGCCATGCTTGGAGAGCAGGAGGTCACAGATCTTGCTGTTGAGTGCTGCATCACCCACCTGGGCTCAAAAGAAGGCCTGTCAGTACCTTCCACCCTGACCCCACCATCACTATCTCCATTAAGCAGGAGTAGGGAACCAGATCAAGAAACGCCACTGAATATTAAGTCAGGTATTTTCATAAGGGGCTTAGTGGTACCTTCAAAATTTCTGTCAAGGTGGATTTCAGAGCCAGCAATCATGTTTGAAAGGGGCAGGGCAGAGGTAGCACCAGGGATCTTACCTTGAAGCTGTTTGCAGACTGACTACATTGGTTTAATTTAGCTAGTATATTAATCTAGAGGTGGTTCTGGGTAAGAGGATGAATTCTTTCAAGCCACCTCTGGGATTTGCCATTGGATTAATTCAAGTAACAGGTATTTTAAAGAGCACTCTTTCTTTTTTCTTTTCTTTTTTTTTTTGGAGAGGTTTTCGCTATAGGGCGCGTGCACTCGCCAGACAGACAGAGACATAGAGACAGAAAGCGAGAAATCACCCCCCAGGGGGGATGGTCACGCCGCAATCCCTTCTCCTCCATTCTCCTCCATTCTCCTCTCGGAATCTTGGGCACGCACGCACACGCACCAGGCATGAGTTTTAAGCCACCGGTCTGGGATGCGAACCGCAGTCGACTACGTGGGAGTCCAGCGACATAGCCATTACGCTAACTGCTGGTTCCCAAAAAGCACTCTTTCAAGTGAACATTGGCTTAGCCTCAAGAGTAGTATCGCTTACTAATCCTCCATAAAATTGTCACACAAAAGTGTTCTTCCCACACCCTGGCTTACCAACTCGCATAAATAAACGTAATTTAAGCAAAAACTATCAGTCGAACTGGCCCTATGGTTAAGAGAACTGAATCCCACATCACTGGCTCTGGTTTGAATAAATTTGAATCCGGGTCTTGGCAACTTGAGAGACAAATCCCTATAGGATAGAAGAGAAGGGGCTGTGGTAAGGCCACATCCCTTTGGGATGTGCTCTCTCCCTCTGGTGAGCACACACAAATGGAAAAAAGTAGCAGTTCATTTTTTTAAAAGACAGGGTCTCACAATGTGATCCTCCTCAGTCTACCAGCTGAGTGAGACTACAGGTGTGGACAACCATACCTGGCTGTTTTTCAGACAGGGTCTCGCTATGTTATAAGGCCAGGCTTGAGCTCTCAATCCTCCTGTCTCAGCCTCCCAAGTCACCAGGATTATAGGCATGTGCCATAATGCCTGACCTTTAGATTGGAACAGAAGTGGAACTGGGCCTTCCACATGGTTCTAGCCTGCAAAGCACAGAATCTTAGCAGCACTTGCCAGCATGGCTGGGCCCAGCAGTTCATTTTTTTTTAAAGGTTTTTGCCATAGGGCACATGTGCTCACTGGAGAGAGAGACACAGTGAGAGGGAAAGTGAGAAATCACCCCCCAGGGGAGATGGCCATGTTGCAATTCCTTCTCTATTCACCTCCTGAGATTTTGAACGTGGATGCACATGTGCCCAGTATGATTTTCAAGCAACCAGGTCCAGAACTCAAACCATGGACTCACCCATGTGGGAGTCCAGCACCTTAACCACTACGTCACCTACTGGCCCCATAGCAGTTCATTGTTAAAGTCAGTAATCACTTATAGTTGGTTATCCAAAACAGCAGTGAGTTCTGTAGCTTTTTTTTCTTTCTTTTTTAAAGAGAGACTTTTTTTTTTTTTTGCTATGGGGTACATGCTCTTGCCAAAGAGAGAGACAGAAAGTGAAAAATCACCCCCCAGGGACGATGGCCATGCTGCAGTCTCTTCTCCATGCTCCTCGGGATTTTGGGCATGCATGCACACACACACGCACACACCTGGTGTGAGGTTTAAGTCACTGGGTCCAGGACTTGAACTGTGTCTACTACATGGAAGTCCAATAATGTAACCATTATGTATCTTCTGGTCCCAGTCCTGTAGCTTTTGATTTTTTTAAGTTTATTTTATTCATGATAGAGAGTATATATGTGAGAAAGAGAGACATTCTTGACAGGTTCTTGTCACACTGATCCTCTTTCCTCAACCCTTAAGCTTGTCAGGAGTTTGGGCATGTGTGAGTGCATCCAGTGTATATCAGATTGACAGGGCCGAAGATATAAAACACAGTGGCCAGTGAATTGCAGTTCAGTACAGTACCAGCTGCAACACTGAGACTAGGCCTGATTTAATTTTTCTGACCTGAATTCTCAGTAAGAAATGCATTTTATATCATGACCATAGATACACATATATATGCACATATGTACATATACACATATACAAAACTGAAATAAATTTCTCACTAAATGGTACCTTTACTATGTGTGATATATTTTAACATTTTCTATTCTGTATTGCCTATGTTTTAATACTGGTCATAACCAGCTAAACTGTTTTTGTCACCCTAATGGTCTTAACCCAGAATTTGAAAAACACTGAATTATAGGCCATGTGTACTCAGTATTGTGAGAATCAGAAAAGTCTAACAAGCATGAGGTAATAGTGCAGAAAGAAAGGTTGATTAATCCAGAATGACTGATACTTTTTCCAAAAGGGGAACAAAGCTGGCAGCAGTAAAGAGGATAGTTAACAGGAAAGCAAAGGGTTGATGACAAGAGCAGGTATCATTTCGTTGGCAGTAGGAAGACTCCCAGAAGAGATAGATAGGTAAGACAGTGGGAAGGTGGTACTCTCACCCGGATGGGGATGATGTGGCTGGGACAGGGAATGACGGGAAGGCTCCTGTCCATTAGTAGCTGGCGCATGTGCTTGACGTTGCGCTGGTGGGCCCTCCTCAGAGCTTGGCCCTCCTCTCCCTTGAGCAGCCGCACTGATTCCAGAGCCCCAGAGAGCACCATGGGGGGCAGTGAAGTTGTGAAGATGAATCCTGAGGCATAGGAGCGTACCATGTCTACCAAATCGTGGGTACTGGCAATGTAGCCACCCACACAGCCAAAGGCCTTACCTAGAGACAAGGAGGAGAAAGATATGCACAGATCCCCGTGATCAATACCCAGAGGAACAGGATCATGCCCCAGGTAACTTAATGAGGTGCACCAATAGCTAAGGATCCAGACTCCTTTCCTAAGCCCCTGCTCTTCTCTATTTATAGTAAGGCAGACAGAGCTGATAATTCTGTTGCTTTGAGATAGGACTTTCAAGTTTTGCCATGTGCAATGATGAGATAGGAAGGACCTGGGTGGGGACTTATAGCAGGTTAGGGCCAGGAGTGGAGCTAAGATGATGCTTGGGGGTGGGGTGGGGAAGGAGTTTAGAATAGCCATAATCTGGCTATTTGGCCCAGCTCAGGGGTCTTTTAAAAAACCTCTCAGACTTTCTCAGCAACTCTGCACTGTGATGGGAATAAAAGGAAGGGATCCAGCAGGACAGCAACCTAGGGCTGTGAGTTCATTCCAAACAACTCCTGAAGCAGGGGAAAAGAAGAGTCTTGGGTCCTCTGCATTATATGTCAGGGAGGTCAAAGACATTCACTCACCAAGAGTTCCAGAGATGATGTCAATCTTGTGCATAATTCCATCACGCTCCCCAATCCCAGCACCGCGGGACCCATACAGTCCTACAGCATGGACCTCATCCACGAATGTCAGGGCTCCATATTGGTGGGCTACATCACACAGCTCTTCTAGGGGACAGATGGCACCTGAGAAAAGCCAAGGAGTAGAGGTAGGAGACCATTACCTTCTCCCAGCTCCATCTCTAGTGTAGAATTTCCCATTTACACCTATTTTGGTTTGAAAAAGTGTGTTGTAGAGAGGGACAAAGGCATACACCTTTACTTAGGACTGTTTCAAACCTCTTTATATGCATCAGCTGTTTGAAACCCACCCCCATCCCAGGTGTGTGAGTGTGTGTGTGTGTGTGTGTGTGTGTTTGTGTTTTCCCCAGCCTAGGATGAAGGTTTGACTCTCTATTTTTACTTCATCTGGATGATGTCTGTCTCCTCTTGTTTCTGCCATTTTGCAAGTCTCTCTCTGCCTCCGTTTTTTTTTTTTTTTTTTTTTTTTTTGAGGGGGAGGGTTGTTGTTTGTTTTGTTTGTGGAAGTCTGTGTATATCCATCTAGGGTTGTTACTAGTCTGTATTTTTTAAAAATAAATGGAAAAACAAATCACCTTTTGCTCCAAGTTAATGTAGTCCTGATTTAGATCCCAGTCATCCCCTTGGCCAAGTGCTGTTAACAACCCTGTCAACATCTTTATTTTATTTTTTTTTGGGGGGGGAGGTTTTTGCTATAGGACGTGTGCACTCTCCAGACAGACAGAGAGAGGCAGAGAGACAGAAAGTGATAAATCACCCCCCTGGGGGGATGGCCACGCCGCAATCCCTTCTTCTCCATTCTCCTCTCAGGATCTTGGGCATACACGCATACGCGCCCGGTGTGAATTTAAGCCACTGGGTCCGGGACGTGAACCGCGGTCGACTACATGGGAGTCCAGCGACATAGCCATTACGCTAACTGCTGGTCCCAACATCTTCATTCTTTATTCTCTGTTTCTAACTTTCTAGATTTCTGTCACTATCTCTCTTTTTGTGTCTATTTCCATTTTGTTTTTGTGTCTCTACTTTTCTGTCTGTGTGTTTTTCTCTCTCCTCTCATCTCTCTTCTCTCTCTGCTCTCCCTTCCCCACTTTCCTGCCTTACTTCTTTACTGTTTGTGTCCCTTTTTGTCTGCCTCTCTATTTCTCTACTTCACACTTTTTTTTCTCTGTACCCCTGTGTCTCCTGAGTTTCTTTGTGCATTCACCTGTCTTTTCTCTCGCTCTGGGAATGTATTTCTCCTTTTTCACTGTCAGTACAGTTCCTGAGGCCCCTTCCCACAAGCTCAGTCTCAATATTAGCAAATGAAAGCCAATTATATGTAATCCATATTGTCTCCCTTTTCCATTTTGATTTACCATTTTTTCCATGTTATTCTAGACATTGTTTATGCTGATAGTTGTTTATGAGGTCTCCAGATGTATGGGAATCTCATACATAGACAGACTTTGTGGTCACTTTGCATATAAATGCACCCATATATTTTGCCAGTCCCCATCCTTTTGTACTCCCTGGAAACTTGAAACAGGGAGGTGGAATACAGAAGAAACTTCTTCAGATGGAAACAGGGGGTCTAGGATAAAATAACTAGTAGGACAACCTGAAGGGAGCCAACTATAGGAGATGGATCCTGAGACAAAGAGACAGTATGATGGTTTAAGCACCATTTTAGTGGGAGAAATTCAGTCCTCGGGTTGACAGTTTAGGCAGAGTTTCCAAGAAAAAAAAAATAAGGAACCATTATTTGCAAATGTAAGGAAGTAGAATGGTCTCAACATGCTTTTTACTTGAGAAATAATTCATTCAAATAGTCTCAGTGGTATAAATATATAAATGGGATAGTTCTACTTTATTGCTAGTTATAGAAATCTGAAAATGGACATAACAGTAATTTTTTTTACATACATTAACTCATTTATTTTCTCACAGCTACTCTACTACCACTACCATTTTGCCAGTAAAGGCAACTGAGGCACAAATCAATTAAGAAACTTGCCCAAGTTAGTAAGGTTTCATGCTGAGATTTGAACTTGGATAGTCTGGTATCAGAGCCTAGTTGCATAATCGTAAAATACACAATTTCTGCTCAGTAGGGCAGAATAGCAGAATAGCAATAGAAAGCTTTGAGCATTGTTTCAGTTGGGAGAATAAAGGATATAGTAGGGTAAAAGTAATTTATTTATATTAAAGCATAATAAATGGAATGATTTATCTCTAGTTCTTGCAACTGGCTATTTTATTTGAACAAAATCGATGCTCAGAGAGTTACCCAAGGTCATATGGTTATTTAAGTGTCAAAGGTTTGATCTGAACCCACATCTGTTTGATTTTAAAGCCTATTTTGATTCCAGTGTTTCATACTGGACCTTGAAAAATAGTCCTAAATTGGGCGTGGTGGCGCCCGCCCAATGGAAAAATAGTCCTAAATTTATGAAATTTTCCACTGTAGAAGCCAGGCATTGGGATGATTTATTTACATATCATTTATAACACAGGGAGTGAATAAAATGAGTGTTATGCCCTGGGGTGAAAAGACTCTCTTTAGCGCTAGTTTACTGAGCTACCCCCCAAAAATTAGATGTCATCTATGAACATTAGTTTCTTTATTTGTAAGATGAGTGTAATAGCTGCCTCCATTCTTTGGTATTTACCAGCTGTGTGACCTTGAACAAATAACTGTACTTATTTATGTCTCAATTTCCTCAAGTTAAAAAACAATTGACACCCACTGTAAAGATATACAGTGATTAAATGTCAACTGAAAAAATTGGTGCCTACCTCAGAATTGCTGTGTAGGAGGTTAAGTGAATTAATATTGGGTTGTTGGAAAAGTCATGGTGTATGTTTCTAAGCAAAAATGTCACGACTTTTCCAACAACCCAATATATATGAAATAATAATTTTGCTTCATACACCATAACCACTCTATAACTGTTCAAAGTTATTAATATCATCACATTTTTTGTGATTCCAATACTACATGTACTCAGTCACACATAAACATACCATCCATAGAGTGAACAGTCTCAAAGGCCACAATTTTGGGTGTCTTAGGGTTGGACTTCTCTAGAAGCTTCTCCAGGTGGTCAGGATCATTGTGCCTGAAGACAAACTTAGCTGCTCCACTGTTGCGGATACCTTGGATCATGGAAGCATGATTGCCTGCATCTGAGTAAATCTCACACCCTGAGGAACAAGATAGATAATTCTTAAGCTTCTGTCCAAGTACTCTCACTTTAACTTTCAAGTCTGACCTGGAAGGGCAAGATATTCAACCTCTCTTCCCTTTGGAAGCCACACTCTCCTTTCTCCTCCTCTGGAAGCCTTTGTGATACTTCTTCCTCTCTTGGGACAACTCCCCCAGCCTGAAAATCTGACCCTTTTACTCTTCCCTCTAGTCATTTCTGACCTTGATCTGGCCTCTTATGTCTTAGAATGGAGAAAAATTAATTTTCCAGAACAATTTAGAGTTTCGTGATGATAAGACTTAGGTTTTTTCTTCCTGATATGTAAGATCAAACTTGGAAAGGGTTTTATCTCAGGGAATGTTTGTTGATTTGGACTGATGCTAGATTCTTCTTTGTCTGAATGAAATCCTACCTGTTCCAGGTAGCATCCATCTGCTGTTAGGTATAGGGAGGGATACTTCTCAGGCTTTCATTATTGAAATCATAATCTCATGACAGGTTAAGAGCTGGAAGGGCCATTAGTGACTATGAAATCCAGCCTATATTCTGTACAGTTGAGAAAGTTATAGTCTAGAGAGGGGAATGCCTTTCTCTAGACCTAAAGAATGTAGGTTTTTTTTTTTTAATTGGGAAATACTGGGAGGACAGATGGGGATGGGAAATTATTGGAGAGAGTTGTTACTGGACCCCCTAAGTTGAACTGACATCAAGGAACTGTGACTTCTCATAAGAATAAGAGAGACCTTCTACTTGAGTAAAGTATTCATGTCTTCTTTGAGGACATGCCTTCAAGCACAAGTAGATGGGGAGTTTCTGGAAAGTATAAATAGCATCTTTTTATCTTTCTGTCTCTGATAACCAGTATAAGTGTACAGTAGACGCTAAGTGAATATTTCTTGAATGAATAAACAAGTAGCTGATTTATAAGTGGATGAATAAGTATATGCATGAATGTATTACTGAATGAGAATGAAAGGAGGGGTAGCAAAAGCTAAAGTTGAAGAGGTATGTTAGAAGCCAGATTATTGAGAGCTTTAGAAGCCATGATAAGTAAGGCTGGCCCCATAGCCTAATGATTAAGGGAGCTGGACTCTACATAAATGACTATGAAGTTTGAATCCTGGCTCTGGCAACTTGAAAAACACTCCAGGCACATGTGCATGTGTGTCCAACATTTTAACAGGATGGAGAAATAGAAGAGAAGGGATTATAGCATGACAACACCCCATTAGGGGGTGCTTTCTCCCTCTTGCTCTTTTTTTCTCTCTGGAAAATGCATACACCCTCTGACAAAAAAATAAATAAAAAAATAGAAGTTTGTATTTGGTTCTAAAGGCAATGGGGGTCTATTAAGGAGTTTTGACCCATGGAGTGACAATAATAGGTTTGCATTTTTAAACATCATTCTAACTTCTGTGAAGAATAGATTGTAGAGGGTAAAGGTGAAGGCAAGGAAATAATGTTACTCTAGACTAGAATAGGGTAGAGAAGATGGAAAGAAATTGAATTCTAATGATAGAGGAGAAGTTGATTGAAAAATGATTCTAAAGTTGTTGGGTTTAGTTGAGTGTTATGGGTGACCTTGTAAGAAGTTTCCAGAAGTAGTGGTGGTAATTATAGTGTGCTGGAGCATCAGCAGGATGTGAGGAAGTAGATAGCTAGTGGGTAGACTTCTTTCAAACAGTTTGCCTGTTATAGGGACGAGTGAGATAAGGCAGTAGTTAGAGAATGAGGAAGGGTTGAGGCAATGGATTTTTTTTAAGATGCAAGAGACTTGAACATGTTTCTTGTTTAAAATCAAAAGAGGGGAAGACAGAGAAAGGCTGAAGGTACAGGAGAGAGGAAGAGAACACAGTTCCTAAGGAGGTAGAGAGGAGTAGGACACAGAGCACTAGTGGAAGGATTAGTCAACAATTTAAAGGATGTTTCTTTCACTATGATGAGAGAAGGAGTGATAAGAACATGTGGTGATGCTTGTGCTTTTATACGTACTTTGTGGCTAGGAGTCAGAGACATTGCTGTCTGGTATCTTCCATTTTTAGTGAAGCAAGTTGTGAGGTCATTTGTTGAGGATGAGGGTAGTAAGGAGGTGAGGGAAGGCTCAGAAGAAAAAGCATTTGTCAAAACTGCCCCAGAGACTTGGAGAACTGACAGAATAAATAAGATTTCCAGATAACATAAAGGATCCAGCAAAGGGTAGAAATTATGAATTTTAATGACTCCTGACTGAGCAATTGTATGAACCCAGGCTTGATATGGGTAAAGTGAAGATTTGTATTCATCCTCAGTTGGGATTGTGATAGATACAAAGCATGTGAGGTGAGGACTGAATGTAGAGATGGCGAGTGGGAGAGTGAAAATATGGGATCCAATGTATAGGTAAAAAGATTGGCTTTAGGCAACAGGAGAGACATGCTTTACATTGTAAAAGGAAAGAATGGGGAAGCATATGTGAACAAAGATAACTCTGTAGGTTTGGTGGCAATAATAAGGAGATCCTGTCTGGTGACTTCTGTTTTACTTTATGGAATAATATGTGAGTGTACTTGCTAAGAGTGAAGGAAGAAGTAGAGGTTTTAGAAGAGGGAAGGTTTGAAAAGCTTCTGAGGAGACATGAAAGGACTACAGTGTTGTAAGTTGGCTTAGAAAATGATGAATTTACGGTGCTACCCTCCTGTGAGGTTGAATGATGTTCCTCTGTAGCTGTCCTCAGCTAGGTGCAGAAGGGGATAAAAGAGAGAGATATAATCATCCAGTGTGGAGGGTATCCAAGGTGGGTAAGAAAGAAGAAAATGGAAGTAAGTTAACTCAGAATAGAGGAAAGGATTGAAGGAGGCAGTGAGACTGGATGATTTATTACAGGACACCAGCCCTGAACAAATCTCAGGCTTTGGGCTTACCTGGCAGGGTCTTGGCCAAAGTGAAAAGAGTAGAGTCATTTGCCACAAAACAGGAGGAGAAAAGCAGGGCTGAATCTTTCTGGTGCAGCTCAGCCAACTCTCGCTCCAATTCCACATGAAACTTACTGGTGCCTGAGATATTGCGGGTGCCACCAGCTCCAGCTCCATGACGCTGCAGTGTCTTCCTGGCCAGGAGAAAACAGGAGAGGAGAAGAAAAACCCTTATCAGGCACTGAGGAATTGGGTAGATTTTCCTTCCTTCATGGCGGGGGTTGGGGGGGGGGAGGGAGTCAATATTGGCAACAATTCTGTATGAACTGTGTTCTATATGACCAAGTAGAGGGAAGATAGGGAAACATAGGTCCTCTTTCTAGGGCTGGAGGTACTCAGGGATGGAAGGAGAAGTGAGGCTGACCTTAAGCAATTTGGAAGACCTAGAGAAGGCCACATACTATCTTTAGCAATGCTCATTCTGCAGTCAGATTAAGAGTTCATGGAAAGTAGGTTCTCACTTGGTTCACTTGGTTTCTTTCCCTTCCTCCATATCACTAGACACTTGAAAGTTTAGAAAACATGGTGTATTGACTGACTTAGTTTATATCCAAGGGATAGAAATGCTGGAGGACCTTGGACAAAAGGAGTAGCAGTGGAATCCAGGTTTCTATTGCTGCTCTGCCTCTTTCTTCTGTGTGTGGCTTTGGATCTTCTTTGGATATGTCCCTACAACTCATGGCTGAGGTGCTACTACTCACTGTGTGGCCTCCAAGACCTGTGGGTGCCGGCTCATGCCCAGGTAGTCATTACTGCACCAGACAGACACATCCTTTGAAGGCATAAATTCTTCAGAGAAGTGTTGAGCAAAGGGGTATGCGTCAGCCCAGCGGTTCACAGTCTTGAAGACACGATAGGTGTGGTCCCGTTTCTTTTCCATGATCTTGTCCCTGAAAAACTGGTCATAACCAAAGGCATGGGTTCCTGCAGGAGTAGAGATGGAGATAAAAAGAGTTTATTATAAATCTCTTCCTAGATAGTCTATATTTTATCCATGCTGTTGATTTTTCAAAAATTAATTTCACTTATTTCTTTCATGAAAGAGAGAAAAAGAGAGAGAGATACTTTTGACAAGGTCTTGCCACATTTTGATACCCAGCCTCCTAGTCATTCAGGAATTGTGGGCACTCAGGTACACCTAGCATGTTTAGATTGACTCAAGAGCTGAACTTGGACCTCTCATATGGTTCTAGTATCATGATGTGGTGACCTGCTTCCTGTGCCACCACATCTATTCAGTTATCTGCTCAGTATTGGCTTACTTGACCACATTGACATTCTACTATATTTAACTATCCCTTTTCTTACTCACAGATTCATTCGGGCTTTCTACCTTTGGCATGGCCTCATTTCTCTGCCTTGGGTTACTGTGGTAATTTCTTTACTGGAATCACTACTTCCAGTCTCAGTGTAAGAAGTATCAACAGAGCTATTATATAGTCATATCTCTGACACTTCCTAGTGGTGTGGCCTTGAGCAAGTCATGAATTGTCTCTTTTAATTTCCTCATCTACAGAAGGGGGCTAATAATTACCTCCTTCGTAGAGTTGTGAGTATTTGATGACAAACATATAGTACGCCCAAACTAACCTCTGGCACATAGTAATAGTAGTAGTATTGCTACTATAATAATAGTAGTAGTAGTAGTAATAATGTATAGGTAATATTTAATTATATTATTATTTCCAACAAATAATGTATGTCTGATATATGTAAGACCCTCCCCTAGGAACTTTATTTTTCTTTTTAGACTTTTTTTTTGAGAGAGATTTTTGCTATAGGGCACTGGAGAGACAGAGAGAGAGACAAAGAGACAGAAAGTGAGAAATTACCCCTCAAGGGGGATGGCCACACCTTTTCCTCCATTCTCCTCTCAGGATCTTGGGCATGCATGCACATGCGCCTGGTGTGAATTTTAACCCCCAGGTCTGGGACTCAAACCACAGTCCACTATGTGGGAGTCTAGCAATGGAACCATTAAGTCATCTGTTGGTCCCTTCTTTTTAGATTGTTGCCATAGGACATGTGTGCTTACCAGAGAGAGAGACAGAGACAGAGAGAAAGGGGAAGTGAGAGATCACCCCGGTCACCCCCTAGGGGATATAGCTGCATCACAATCCTTTCCCTTCTAGTTCCTCCTTAGTATGTTGGGCATACAAGCACATGCGTCCAGCATAGTTTTCAAGGTGCTGGGTCTGGAATTCAACCACTCAGTCGGCCATGTGGGATCAAGCTGCTCCAACCACAATGCCACCAGCTGGCCCTCCTATATTTTTAAAAAGGTGAATATATATGTGTATGTATTAAGTAATGCTATACATTTTCCTTAGGGACATTTATATGTTTGCAAAACTAAAATACAACCTACAATAGAATTATACAAAAAATAGAAGACTTGTTCTGTGGTAGAGCAGCAATGAACTGCTCAAGAAAAGCCAGATCCCACTTGGTAACCATGGTTCAAATCTCCGGCCTGACCAACATGAAACATGATAGGCACATGTGTGAGTGTCCAAGATCTAATGGGCTGGAGAACTCAGGGAAGGGGATTGTGGCATGACCAGACCATGTAAAGAGTACTAACTAATCTGTCTCTCTCTCTCTCTTTCTCTAACTCTTTCTCACATGTTCTTTGTCATGTGCACACATACTTGCTCTGTCATAAAAAGGAAAAAAAACTGGGAAAAATCTAAATTATAGGTGCTTAACTGAATGATGTTGTATCCATACTACAGAACACACTCCAACCATTAACAAGTATTATGCAACTCATGTTTATGACATGGAATGATGCCCACAAAATATTTTTAAGTGAACAAAAGCAGCATAACAAACTCCAGGTAGAAAAAGATAAAATTTCTAATAAAAGCATGTATGATGAGGAGGATGGAGTGTGTGAGTGAGCGTTTGTGTGTGCGTTTAACTGTGGGGAAATATCTGGGACAAAATGTAACAACAAGTTAATGGTGGATGTTGGAACTCTGAATGACTTAAATTTCCTTCATATATTCCTGTATCTGTTGAAAGGTATTTTATGGTGAATCATATTCCTTTTATATTAGAAAAATAAAGGAAATACCATTATGACAAATGAATATAAATACATACAAGAAAGGGAAAAAGTCTCTCTGTGAAGGATGAGAGTTTTTGAGGGAAACATGGAGAGGAAATAATGGGAATAAACCTAATATTTAATGAGACATCATAACAAGCTAGACACACTTCTATAAATGTTAACTTTATTTTCTCCTCATGATAACTTGTTGAAGTAGGTGTTAAAATCCCACTGAAGAGAAGTGACTTACTGGCCAAAGTGCACAGATGCAGCAAGTGTCAGCACTAAAATTTAAATTCAGATTCCTTTGAGTTTCAAACCCCCTTTATCCTCTTTTCTCTTCTGTGTCAGAAGCCTTTCAACACTCCTACCCTTTTCCGAGCCCCCTTATTTCTACCTCAGAAAACTCACCAGCCATGTTGTCCTGAATCAGGTGAGTGACATTCCCAGAATTCTGCTCTGGTTCGTGGGAACTTGAGAATGTTTTGCTTAGGCTAGTTGATGCCAGGAAGGTGGGCAGGTCTGAGAGGGAGTGTAGGATTTTTTGGCCATGAAAAGAGAAGGGAGAGAAAGAAAGCATGTATTGTCCTCTTTAAGTGCAACATAATATTTGAAAATTCAAGTTTATAAAGTATGGAAGCCTTCTACAGAGAGAAGAAGTCTTCTGAAACGTGAGCTTCTACTCATCTGCCTAGAGATGTATATAATGTCAGGAAACCACCCATAATGTCAGTTGCACTTTGCCCTACTAAATAGATTTTTCCCTTGAATGAGGTAATTGTAGCAACCATTCCGAGTCCTGCACTTAGAAGGTAGAGGATGCAGGAGAGTGTACCTAGTTTTCTAAGCATAATTAAATTTCAGTTTAGAAATTTTTGTCCTTGCTGATATCCCAAAAGGACCTATGAAAGATATCAGCAGCGTGACTGTCTTTCAAATGTTATTATCTTGTGTAGTCTGCACCAGTTGAATTGACCTGGAGCTCCACACCCTTTTAAAGGATGTACATATTCCTAGCCATTTCTTTCAAAAGAACCCATATTCTCATAGAGTAGTCTTGCTTAAGTAGAGAACTCTAGCCCACTGGAACACATTGGGCCACCTGAGATAATCAGGTGAAAGGAGAACTCTAGAGAGCTCCTTTTCGATTAAAGGCTAAAAGTTACAGGAGCCTGTGCATGTAAGTGTGTTGCTGGGAAGGGTACACTCTTGCCTACCATGGCTTCCCTGGAAAATACTGGACTTTCCCGCATGGAGTATGTACTGGCTGCCCTTAGATCATCCTAGCTCAGGAATTTGATGACGTTGGTTTGAGCATTAGGAGTAGCAATTGATTAAGGTAAAACTTGACTACAACCTGTCTTGAAAGCCTTAACGTCTTCCTGGACTTCTGGGGCCGCCTTCTGCACAATCTTGCTCTTTCCATCCTGAAGTTCTGACAGCATGAAGGGACAGTGGCCCTTGGCCCAAGATGGAGAATCTATGCAAAGACAAGAGTAATTGGCGGTATATTTCTAGCCATAAATCCAGTTCAACAATGCTTACTGAGACCTACTAGATCCCAAAGCCTTATCTCAGGCTATAGAAGAGATACCAAGATAGAGGAGCCTGGTCCCTGTACTAAGGGAACTCCTAAGCTAGTGGGAGTGGCACACATTTAAGACACATTGTGAACAGTACTGGGATAGTGTAGAGGACAGAAGTTATCCAGAAAAGATGGGGGATATGACCTAGAACTGGAATTGGACAAGCTGGGCGTCTAGGCAGGCTTCACAGAGGATATAAGTTCAGTGTCGAATTAGATGTATGAGAGAACTCCAATATGGGGTATGGGAGAGGAGAATATGACAGGAACAAAGATACAGAATCTTGAGACAATATTCTGGCAATTTTAAGTAGTTTCAGCAAGGCTAGAGTATAACATGGTAATGGGACTCTTCCTGGAGATCTGGATAAAATGCAGATCCTGGATATATTTTTAGGCTGGATCATCTTGCCTTGGCCCATTTCACATGAACCCTCTAACTTATTAGACAATGATCTGTATGACGTGGAACCCTGTCTCTGGGACCCAAATATTCTCCCCTTTTGCCATCAGCCTCTTCTTACCTCCTCCAGCCTTAACTGCATTAAGGTGGATTTGAGAACAGATTGATTTTTGAGTGGTAAGGATTGGACAGCATCCAATACCAAACAGGAACTGGTGAGTCTTAACCACCTTACTCAGAAGGCCAGTGGGGCCCCACGCAAACACTGGGCAGCACTGTAGCAACCTGGCTGCTGTCACCATCTTGAGCTTGAAGTCCTGCAGAAGATGTGGAAGAGATGAGATTCCATCATGAAAGCCTGACCAAAAGTTGTCATTCCTATCTTTGATCTCAAAGCTTGCTGCCCTCCTTAGAGATGCCTTTATTGTCCTTCCAGAAAAGGAACTTTTTTCTCAGTGTTAAAATGTACCAATAGGGCATCAGAGAGGAAGAAATAAGAAACTGACCACTAGGCAGAGAGATGAAGAAGAGTTCTAAATGGAGGTCAGAAAGACTAGATTCTGCCATTGACTCCTGTATTCGTGAAGATCACTGAAATATGTTTGAGTATAGCAGAATGAGAGTAGACCAACCCTTTGATAAACAGTTAAGGCCAAGAATATTTCTAATGTTGTCCTCAACCAAGTGAAAATTCAACCGGCTAATGTAAAGTGATACCATTGACCAGAGCTCCTAAGGCTTGAGCCAGAGTGCTTTCCTGTGCAGGCTCATCCAGAGAAGGAGAAGAAGCTTGAGTCCGCAGGTAGCAGCTTAAGGAGATCCAGAGAACAGGAAGAAAGGGCAAACCCTCGTCTACAGATTATATGCCACCAGGTTGGTATTTTGGTATCTTTGGATTTACTCCTGGATAAATCCAAAGGAGTAAGAGGAGGATGTAAGAGCAAGATCCAAAAGGGCTAGAAGACAAGATATAAAGACATAGTCTATGGGTCAGTGAAAGAGGTAGAGGCCAAGACAGAGGAGAAAAAGGACAGAAAGATGAGAAAGAGAGAAACAAAATGACACATAGGCATTCAATAAATATTTGTTGAATTTGGAAATAAATTAGTGACCAAATAGGATCTCAAATGGGAAAGAGAGGGGGAGTAGGGAAGAGAAAGATGAAAAGAAAACTTAAGAAAGACAAAAGAGGGAAGTAGAGATCAAAGGTGTGGTGGTGGTGGAGTTACAAGAACAAAAATTGAGGGAGAAAGGGAGATCAAAGCTATAGGGAAAGGGGATGGAGATGAGAACAGACAAAGAGAGGATGTCTAATCCAGAAAGACAGAGGATAGAGAAGAAATACAAAAGGGGAGGGATAGTCTGAAATGACAGAGAGAGAGGAGTGAGAGAAAGAGTAAAAGAGAGAGACAGAGAAACAAGCATTCAGGGGGTAGAGGCAGAGACAGAAGAACACAAAAGAGACAAGAGAGATCCAAGAGCCTAGAGGAATATTCAAAAACTCATAAAACTAAGAGCAGGAGAGGAGAGAATCCAGCAGAGACAGAATCGGTCAGATACAAAAATAAAGGGGAAATTCTGTTAGACATTGGGGAGGGTTAAGCAACAAGGAAGAGTCAAGAAAAGAGGAATGTAGTCCTATTGAGGAAGATAAGAGAGATACTAAGGGAAAAAGAGAAGAAAGAGAAAATGACAAAATCCAAGGATAAAGATAGGTAAAAGGGGAGGAAAAGGATTGGGAGGAAAAAGGACTGAAAGATACCAGGATAAAGACAGTTAGAGGGAGCAAAACGAAGAAACAGATTGAAGGACAAAGGGTAAATTGGAGAGCCAGAGTCAAAGGATGAGACAAGGTAAGAGATAGTACAATGGTAGAGATATAGGGGAATGTGAAAAGTCTAAGGCCCTGGCACTACTAGGAAAGCTACTGAGTGGAATCTACCAGAGATGAGAACAGGTAGACAAAGAGAGGAGGTGAGAGGAGGTCTCTTTGTCTACAAAGTGGAATCTACCAGCACTCTCTGTGTATAAAGCCTTATGTTGAGAAGGACAAGTTAGCAGTAGAAGCTATGGCCCTGTTCTCACATAGCAACCTCCCTACCTCCCTCCTGATCTCCTAGAATTAGTAACCTTCTTCTACCCCACGAAGCAATATCTTCCCCTTGTTCTACCGCAGAGTATCCTCCCTCAACTTTCATGGACTATGATAGCAGACTGGGTTGGTATATGGGGTCAGGGCATGTGGGCTCTGAAATCGAGAAAAACAGAAGGGTTGTTGAAAGGACTAAATGAAATAATCAATGTTAAATCTTTAGGATAGTCCTAGCACATAAGTTTTCAGTAAATGTTAGCTTTTCTTGTTTAAATTCCATCTCTGCAACTCACTTATTGGATGTTCTTGGGCAAGTCACTTCCCTTCTCTGAGTCTTGGCTTTCATCAGCAGACAGTTGTGATGTAGTTATGCCTACCTCAGATGGTAAGGTAGTGACTTGAATCTAGTGCCTACCTCATATCTGAAGATAGGAGTTTCCCTTTCCTTGCCTGCCTGTGAAGGCTAAAGCACTCAATGCTGAGCCTGCAGACCATAGATAAAGCTCCCAGAGTTTATCATCATTTGGGGTCTGACAACTCCTCAAGTTGAGACCAGGGTGTGGGAGAGAAGAGGAGCCCCTTTCCAGAATCATGTCCGAGCATCTGGATGGGGTTGGTCCTGGCTATTCATGGTGAGAAGTGGTGGATGGCCCTGAGCCAGGCTCCTGTAAACTCCTTACTCCCAACATCAACATCAGCAACAATAATGACAGCAATATTGGAATATGCAGTGGGAAGGAAAGCCTCCAACACTGAAGGCAGAGTCTAATCCTGCCTTGAGATGATGGCCTATTACCTATTCCTCATGTATAAAAACAAAAGAAGTTTAATATGTTCATCATCTCTAAGGGACTTTTGACAATGATATGCTCAGGATACTTTGAAAATATAGACTATTTCTTGGAATTTGTTGGATTCTTCAGTGTTTTCAAGCTCCAGTTCCAATTTTTCCTGATATATCCTTTTCTTTTTTTTTTCTTTTTTTTATTATCATCATAATCTTCTTTATATTACATTGAATTACATATAACTTTACAGTGTATTACATTGCTTTTTCAAAAGAGAATGCCATGCATGTCAGTCAGTACAGAGACATTAATCTCCCCGCTTCAACATTCAATATCTTTTCTATGTTTTCCCCAATCATTATTATTATTATTCTAATTATTTTTTAAAACAGTCATCCGCTATTTCTCATTTTGCTTGTACAAATACTCTGTCCATCATGAAACACTTCTCAGACGAATCCAGTTGAGAACACTATACACGTCAACATCAACAGTCAATAAGCCACATCTGTTTCTCACTAACGTCCTTTCTCTCTATTGTTCACTTGCTATCTTTCTCTATCCTCTTCTCTTCACTTCCCCCATTCCACACTGTCCTATTCTCATTAAGTACCTTCACTGCTTTTATGTCCTCCAATTTTTTGCTCTCTACCATAGAGGATATATCCTTTTCTGATACTCTTCTTTTGGAATTTTCCTGTCTTACTGTATCTGGCCATCATTATGACCTTGTATTCTAAGTACCTTGGGCTGTGTTTCCATTCTATCCCACTACCTACCATGAGACTAGAGTAAGTACAGTTGAATCAAGGAGGTATTTTCAACAATTTAAAGTAGTAAGGTCACAGGTTCTGGATTATTTTTTTTTAACACAGGTAAAGTGAAGGTATAGCTAGGTGAAGTCACATTGTGAATATATCAAGCCAGATCTGGAAAGCTAGAGACCTAATTCTTATCCTAATCCTGTTGCAATTTACTACATGAACTGGTTTATGTACTTCCCCTCTCTGGGTATCAGTTTATCCACAGATAATAGACTAGATAATTTCATAGATCCTATCTGGTTCTGATAGTCAAACACGGAGTCCTCACTGTGCCAGGGCCTTTTGTTAATGTTTCACATGCATCGACTTACTTAATCTTCATGACAACTCTGTGATAAGGACAATGAGGTCCAAAAGAGATTAAATAACTTGTCTAGGTCACAGAGCTAGTAAGTAGGAGAATTAGGATTTGGACCTAGGCAATCCAGTTCTAGAGACCACTAACTTAATTACTATGGATCCTTAATTCAAGTATTACTACATAATTTCTTGACTGAGGGCCTGATTCTAGGCATTTATCCCCTCTGATGCAATAATAGGCCCCTTTCCAGAACATTTGCCTTTTGTGACTAATGCTTTTACCAAAGGAACAGATCCCTGAAGTGGAATTTCAGGTACTGTTGAGAATTCATTCATTCATTCTACCATTTAACAACTTATGCACCCACTAAGTGGTAATGCTTGCCAGGGATCTTCTTAAAATAATGCTTTAAACAAAAGAGATAACTGTGAACTTTCAGGCAAAGTGACAGATCATTATTCAAAGGTTTATCCTGTACTTTTAAAATCCTCTCTCATGTCAGCACCCAATCTGCAGTTCTAGAGGTCAAAAGAGCCTACTGTAACGCTACCCCAGAAAAGAGCTAAAAACCACTCATTGCAGCATTTCTTGTCCCCTCTCTCCCTTTTGTGGGTTGCTTTGCAGGAATCAGTTAGATCTGGAGGGGAAGTAGTCAGATCTCTTTAGGAGTTGGAAGCATCAGCTCTTGCTTCCCTTCCTAGCACCCTCTCCCTACCACTGAAGAGTCATATAAAACTTTAGACACTTGGAATTATAGAATCAGAAATTCTTAGAATCAGAAGTTTATAAGACCATAAAATAAAAACTAGAAAGAATTGTGGAACTTGCAGGCCAAGCCCTTTTTTCAGAGGGTGAATGACTTTCCTTAGGGTCTCAGTGAAACATTCTTCCCCGCCTCCCCTTATTTCTGCTAATTTTTTATCTCTTAATTACCTTAAGTCTCTCATTACCCAATTCTTAGTTTTTAATCATCCTCATATCCACTCCTAGTTTTTCCTCCTAGCTCTGGCCCCCAAGGCTCTGATCCATTGAGCTCTGCTGTCACTGAACAGAGGGATTCAAAAGGAGCAAGGAATGACAAATTGCAAGAAGAAATATTAAGACATCTTTCTTGATAGAGAAACAGGAAGAGGAGGACATAAAGATATAGTCTAAGAGACACAGAGTTGAAGAAAAAGAGAGCAGAATAGAGAGAAACTTAGAGGAAAAGATACAGAGAGAATTCGAAAGGAAAATAAGAGAAAGAAAGTGTTAAAGAACAATGAAATGAAGTGAGGGAACTTAAAAACTATTAAAGGAGTGAAAGCAAGAAAAGACACAAAGCTGAAAACAGGGAAAGGCAAGGAGAGACATAGGGGGAGAAATAAGGAAAATAACAAAGAGAGATTCTTAAAAATAGACAAAAGGAAAGTTAGATCTTGTCTGCCCAGAAAGTCAGCCCTGAAGAAGACATACAGACCAGAGATAGGAAGCCAGGCTGAAACCAGCTCTTACCTGTTGACCTGCACTGAGGACGAACGAACGACAGCTGGGTTGCAATGAGTTAGGACCTGGCATTTATCCCTTCCCCTAGACTCAGCCCCACCCACTCCGCCTTTTGCTGGCCTGGCCCTGCATCGGCCCCAAAGGTAGCTCAAGCCCCTGTAAGAGATAAGACCCAAAGTAGTTCCCTCTCACCTCCCTGCTCCTCCAGCTCTGGTTCTTCCCTCTCTGTTTTCTTTCCTTTCTCCCTCTTGGGTAGTAAAATGAGTTCATTTGGACTTTTGAATCAGACTGTCCATATAAAGCTAGGACACTTTGATTAAAACCGTTTCTCCAACTCTTATTTTCCTTAACTATAAAAGGAGGGCAATAAAACTCAGAAGCTACTATTGCACAAGGGGGAAGAGCTCTGGAGTCAGACCTAGAATACAGTTGTACTTATGAGCTCTAACATACTACATTCCAGATTCCACAGACTACTTCCTAAGATGTTGTAGCAATTCAGTAACACTGTGTATAGAAAACAGCACAGTGCCTGGGACAAAGAAATAACAACTAAAGTTGATTGAGTGCTTACTAGGTACCACACTCTTTGTTAAGTGCTTTACGTGGATTAATTTAACCTCATAAGAGGTTAAATACCTTAAGAGATATATATTGTTATCCCCATGTTACAGATGAAGAAACTGAGGCATAAACATAATTTACTGATAATTGCCAAGAGCCCAACTATAAATTTAGGCAATCTGATGCCATAATCTATACTCTTCTCTCTCTCTCAGAACATACAGTTAAAAATTAAAAATTCTCCGACTTCTCTTTTCTATTACCTTCTCTTTACTACCTTTTCATTTTCTTCCCTTTTTCTCACTCTTTCTTCCCTTTTGCTCAAATCTGGGGCAGAAGGATTATAATAATCAATTTAATCTGTGGAGCAAATTGTCATCATTAATATTATATTTATAAAAATGAGAGCACAGTCTACGTATTGGTTTTCAGTTTCCTTTTTTGCCATTTGACCATATGATAATATGCCCCAGAGGTCTTTCCATATAAATTCAGCTCTTTAGTGGAGTTACAATATTATAGAATTGGAATGTGCTATAATTTATTTTAAAACTCCCTTATTGATGGAAATTTAGATTATTCCTAGGGATTTCCCCTCTCTGTTATGAATAACATTGTAAGAAATATCTTTAGATGTAAAGGGAATGTCTTTATGGGATGACAACCTTTAAAAATAATTCCTAGGTCAAAAGGTATATAGACTTAAAATTTTGATATGCCCATTTTCCCTCTACATGTGTTATACATTCCCATATACCACTTGTAAGAGTGTGTGTTTGTGTCTGTTTTCTCACAAACTTGCCAATACCATTTGCTATTATTGATTTTTAAAATCTTTGTTAATCTTACCTTATCGGCACTAAAGTGATAGCTCAATGTTGCTTTGATTTTTTCTTTTATTATTAAAGAGATAAAGTAACTTTTCATATATTTATTGATCATATTTGCCTATTTCTCTTCTGAATCACCTGATCTACTTTTTTCCCGTTTGGGGGATGGGTTGATAGTAAAAAGTAGTAGACTAATAGTCATCTTACTTAGTAGCTGTGTGGATCACTAAGCTTCAGATTTCTTATCTGGGAAATTGAGATAATCATAGAACCTACTTCATAGGATTGGTAGCTATTATTATTGTTGTTCATAGTTTTTTCTTTTTAGTTGTAGAAGATCTTTGAATTGTATGGATATTAACCTTTTTCTGTGATTGTTTTTTGCTCCCTCTGGATTCATTCTTTAATTCAACACATAGTCATTGCATGCTTACAGTGTGCCAAGTGCTCTGCTATGTGCTAAAGATGTAGCTGTATCAAATTTGTAGGTATGGGTATAGCATATTGTATTTAACCATTTCTTAAAATTGAATATTATCTCCATTTCTTCTGGAAGATACTTCAAATATAGCTACCAAAATCCTGATGTCCAACTCTTTAGCTGACTAGGTATTTGTAAATTGAGCTCAGATATTACCTACACATTGTATTATCAGTGTTTATTTTTGTCTTTTTTTTCCCCAATACCTTTCTCCCATATCAGACCTTGAACAACTTGAGGATAGAAATCTTGAACCATTTGGAAATGTTTGCTATATTTAGTTGCATTTTTTTCAGCATCACCTTCACTTATTTTCTTAATAATTTTTTCCACAGATGGGAAAATAATTTTATCAAGAAAACAAACATTTCTGCCAAAGTGAAAAAAATTTACATTTGAATATTTTTTTTTTTGCTATAGGGCATGTGCTCTCACCAGAGAGACAGAGAGATAGAAAGCGAGAAATCACCCCCCAGGGGGGATGGTCACGCCGCAATCCCTTCTCCTCTATTCTCCTCTCGGGATCTTGGGCACACACGCACACGCACCCGGCATGAGTTTAAGCCACCAGGTCCAGGACTCGAACTGTGGTCGGCTACATGGGAGTTCAGCGACACAGCCATTATGCTAACTGCTGATCCCTTGAATATGTTTTTGTAAAAAAAAAAAAAAAAATCAACATTGAACTAGAGCATGCTCTGCCTTCCCTTCCCCCCACCTCATTTTGCTGACTAAATTAAAAAAAAAAATCCACTGGCAGAAATCAAGATACTTTCCTCAAATAGAATGATTACATTTTAATGCTGTTCTGTTTAGTATATATTTTTCTCAATTGGGAAAAAAGTCTAGGTCAAAAAATTACCTCACAAGAGAAATTGTTTACATGATCCTAATATTTAAATTGCTGCCAAAAGAAAAAAATTTAAAAAATGTAATGTAAAATATCACATAACTTCAAAGTCTTACCTCAATTGTCTATCATTTATAAGTCAACTTTCTAGATAGGATTACAGTCCTTTATTATAAGCCCCTAGTGGTGCTATGTATACTTTTTTAGAATGCTACTACAAAATTTTTCTGTTCTCTTTGTTTTTGCCTACTGGATACTTAAGCTATAGATATTTTTGAATAAAAAGCCTACAATATGTATAAATGCAATAGTTAACTGATGATGTTTGCTGATGTCCCTTTTGCTGTCCACAGAAGGTATCATCTTTTAATCCAGCATTTTCTCCTGCTTGCTTTCCTTTTTCTTCTTCTTAGATTCTGCTTGAGGCTTGGACTTGATCAGTTTGCCACAGGGCTTGGATATGGTGACAGTCATCTGGCAGTTGGCATTGTGGAGGGCTCGCTTCAAACTTCCAGTTCTGGTCTTCAAGACTGCATTCAAGTTGAATCTCCCCAAGCCTGGAACTGGTATTTGCACTCTGTGCTGAATTGCTTTTTCCAGTTGCAGGGGATCTTGCATTTCTAGGTTTGTTCTTCATAGTTTGTTTACACTCAGCTCCGGTCCAGGTGCCCTCATGGGTGCCCAGTCCCCAGTCTCCACTGGTGGGCACACATACACTCCACTGCCATTCTCCACAGTCAGACCTTTTTTAACTCTTTTTTTCTGGCTTCTCCTTCTTCACTGCCTCAGCAGTGTCCACAACTGCCAAAATGAAAATGAATGCCAAGAAGGTAGCTGCAAATTTTTGGTGCTGCTGCTGGTACTGTTAGGACTGCATTTTTGAGCTGCAAATTTCTCTCTGGGCTCAGGCAGCCTTTGTTGCAAGGGACAAGGTTCCTGCTGGAGTCCAGGTACCTGTCCACTCCTGCTCCTGCCCGGGTGGCTGTGCCTTCCTTCTAGATGGATGACTCACTGGTCTCTTTATTCCCTTCTATGCGCTTTGGATTTTCCTCTGCTCTGGGACCCTCTTGGCAGGATTTTTGGACTGGAAAGCGAAGAACCTGATCCTGCCTTTGACTCAGTTATGCCCTGACAGGGAGGGAACTGAAGAGGAATCTCAGTTGCATTTTTATCTAATCTTTCTACCTGTTCTGTTCTGCCTGTACCTTGGAAAGGAACTGAGTGGATAAAACCCACTGAGGTTGGCAGACCTCCAAGCTAACCCAGAGAGGAATGTGAAGTGTACTAATGGAGGAAAGAGTCTGGGATTACTCTGGTCATTGGGAAATATGCTTAGGTTGAACCTGTCTATACTATTCCTGGTCCAGGTGAGTAGTACCTGGCTGTGATTGTGCCTGACATTGCCTCTCCTTTACAGGAAAATGTTTCTTGTTCTGTTTATGTGGTGGTGGTATGGTTCTCGTCTCTTTGGGAGGCAGTGCAGTCTGGAAGGGGAGTAAGGTTCAGTCCCAAGTCCTCATATGGAATCCCCTCAGGAACAATTTCTGAATCCTCCTCTCCACAGTTTCCTCTCTTACTGCATTGATATTTTTTTTTCCTATGTCTTGGATGACTTCCTACCTGCCTTGGAATTCTTCTAGGGTCAGAGTCTAGCTCTGATTCATTTCTGCATCTCCAGTGTCAACCTGGAAATAAGTAGATATTAAGACAATGCTCGGGACCAGCAGTTAGCATAATGGCTATGTTGCTGGACTCCCATGTAGTCAACCGTGGTTCGTGTCCCGGACCTGGTGGCTTAAAAACTCATGCCAGGCTCGTGTGCGTACGTGCCCAAGATCCTGAGAGAACGGAGGAGAAGGGATTGCGACATGGCCATCCCCCCTGGGGGGTGATTTCTCGCTTTCTGTCTTTCTGTCTCTCTCTGTCTGGTGAGTGCACGCGCCCTATAGCAAAAAAAAAAAAAAAAAAAAAAAAAACCTCTCAAAAAAAAAAGACAATGCTCAATTTAATAGACTTCAGTGATTTAGATGTTTCAGCTTTTCATTTTACAGTTGCAATGCAATGAACATCATACTTAGAGCTTTGTCTACATCTTAGATTATTTTCTTAGCTTTGATTTTCTAAAATTTTACTGAAGCTGAATTTGTAAATCATAAAATCCACCCATTTTAAATGTACACTTCAATGATTCTTATTATATTTACAGACTTGTGAAACTATCACCAGAAATATTAATATTTTTTTTTACTTGGAATACTTTTTACTAAAATATCCTACTAAAAGAAACTCTCTCAAATATTCAAATTCTGAATGATTAATATAAAAAACATTCCATGGGAACAGCAGTTGGTGTAATGGCTATGTCACTGGACTCCCATGTACTTGACCATGGTTCAAGTCCCAGACCGGTGGCTTAAACTCATGTTGGGTGCTAGGTGTGTGTGCGTGCATACCCAAGATCCTGAGAGGAGGATGGAAGAGAAAGGATTGTGGCATGGCCATTCTGACTGGGGGTGATTTCTTGCTTTCTGTTTCTCTGTCTCTCTCTGTCTTTCTGGTGAGCGCATGCGCCCTAAAACAAAAACAAATTAACAAACAAACAAACAAAAAACTCTCAAAAAAAGGAAAAATTCCATAAAAGCTTTCTTACTTCTAAAGATTATAAAAACTTAAACCTTCCTACATCAAATAACAAAGGTCAGTTGAACTAAATGATGGAATGATAACTTAACCATCTCCTTAGAAGCAATATTTGGTCGTACTGCTTACAAACTATCACAACCAAAATACCAGTAACTAAAACATATGCTGTGTTCTATAGCATATGTTTTATTTAGACCATTTTTAAGGATTCTGCTTCAAAAGTTTTGTATGTATCATTCCACCATATATAAATGAAGACAGTCTAGTCTTTCAAAGATCATAAGTCATCAAGGTCTGCAGAGTTTTCATTATCCTTTACAACAAGAGTTTCTTGTTCTCATAGGCCCAGAATCCATTCAGATAAATTAGAATGGTGGTAACTGTGTCACCTTAATTGCTATTGATTAGATCTTGAAGAGAGTTTTTCAGAGGATCCTTTGATTTTACCATGTCAAAGATTTCATCCTTGACATCTTGAAATGGAACAGGATCTTGTTCATGGATTTTCATTAATTCCTGTATTGCCCTAAAGAAATAATAAAGGGAAAAGACATTCAGATATCCCTTGTTTTCAATATCAAGCTGTTTGAAAATATACAGCAGAGCTGCAGGTTCCTTTTTGTTTTCTTTTTCTTTTTTTTTTTTTTTTTTAGAGGTTTTTGCTATAGGGCGTGTGTGCTCGCCAGAAAGGCAGAGAGAAACAGAGACAGAAAGTGAGAAATCACCTCCCTGGGGGATGGCCATGCCCAATCCCTTTTCCTCCATTCTCCTCTCAGGATCTTGGGCACACACACACATGCGCTCAGCGTGAGTTTAAGCCACCAGTCCAGGACTCGAACTGCAGTCGACTACATGGGAGTCCAGGGACATAGCCATTACACCAACTGCTGGATCCCCCTTTTTGTTTTCTAATGCAAGAACAAAGTCCAAGTAGGTCTTATACTCCATTTTCCATCATAAATGAAACACTCCTGGAAAACATGGTCTAAGAATATATTTCATGGTTGCTGTTCCATAGTGGGAGAGTTCTTTACTGAGCATACCATTGTGATCCATATCAATATTTAAATACTGACCATAAACCCTTAGGATAGAAGGATCAGAAAACCAATTTGTTTCTTGACTCTTCTTGGACAGTTCCTCATCCCTTAACTCCAATAATCATCTAGGAAGCTGCATGCTAAAATGCCTTGAATTTTTATCTTCCCTATTCTTAGAGGGTCTAAAAAGAACTTCCTAACTGCTGTACAAACATAAAAGGAGTAAAAAGATTTTTCCAGTCCATCTAATTGTGGCAAGGTAGGGATAAGTTCCAATATGTAGTTTTCTTTCTTTTTTTTTTTTTCTTTTTTTGGAGAGGTTTTTGCTATAGGGCGTGTGTTCTCGCCAGACAGACAGAGAGAGACAGAGAGATAGAAAGCGAGAAATCACCCCCCAGGGGGGATGGCCACGCCACAATCCCTTCTCCTCCATTCTCCTCTCGGGATCTTGGGCACGCACGCACACGTGCCCAGTGTGAGTTTAAGCCGCCAGGTCCGGGACTCGAACCGCGGTCTACTACGTGGGAGTCCAGCGACATAGCCATTACGCTAACTGCTGATCCCCCAATATGTAGTTTTCTAAACCAGATTCCTGAAGGTATTCTTGCCCCATGACATCACATAAACTGAGGTGTATTCTTATTTGATGAAGCCAAATTTTTCTCATGACATAATTGAAGAACTGCATGATGGAAATTCTTCCATATGAATTTATATGAAGAGTTTAGCAAAGACTTCTGTGAAAAATTCCTTGCACTTTGGTCCAGTTTTCTCACCAGCTTCCAAAAAAAACTTTCATAATTGATCTTTGGTTCTTTTCCAATCATAGGTGGTGTCTGGTGTTTGTACAGCAAAAACCATAAATTCTATAATTCTTCATTATTTAAGAGTTCTCTACTTTTTCTTTAAAAAGAAAACATTTAATTTTATTTATTATTATTTTTAAACATGACCAGAGAGAGAAAGAGGAAAAGAGATAGAGGAAAAGTGAGAAAGCAAGATTATAGGTCCAGAACTTGAACTGTAGTTGGCTATGTGGGAGTCCAACACCTTAACCACCACACCACCTGCTGGACCCAACTCTGCTTTTTCCTTGTAGTAAGACAGCTCTGGATTCCTCTCTTAATGTCTGTAGCAAGATTTTTATCTTTAGGCGGCAGCCTATAATAATACTAGGGAGTGGTCTTAAAGAATTGGTTTGTGAGGGCCAGCAGATAGCATGGTGGTTAAGGGCACTAGACTCCCACATGATCAACCATGGTTCTGGACCTGGTGGCTTACTTTCTCACTTTACATCTCAGTTGCTTTCTCTAACTATCCCTCTCTGGTCAAATTAAGATTAATTAATTAAATTTAATTAAATAATTCTTATAAAACAAAATAATTCATTTGTGTTTTTTTTCTATCTCCTTTCCATTCTGAGTAATATTTGATAAATAAATCCATTTCTTCATCTTTAAATTCTTGTTCACTTTTTTTTTCAGTGTTGAGTGTAACTAACCACCAGTGAAGAATTTCTGTCCAGTCCATGGCCATCTCTCCTACTGTAGCTCTTACATTTCATTAGTATTTATTTATAATGTCCATTCTATTCCCCTTTAGAGTACTGTAAATATTATTTCACTGTTTCTAACATTTAGTATTGGATGAACACATGTTCCAGCAAAGGGCCTTGCCAGATGACAAGCTACCAGCAGGGCTTAATGGCTGGGACCCATGGTTTATCCCCTCGCCCACTCAGTTTTTACTCTCAGAACTTCAGTGTTTCAGATAACACACTGCACGATCTCTTCTTTGTTACTGAGTTGAAGCTCAAAATGTCAGTTTCAGGCACACCTGTTCTTTAGAAACAGGTAGGACTTTGGGTCTCCCAGGATTAGTCACAGCAGTGCAGGGTGCTGGTGAGCAACAGGGAAGCAGAGCAGAAGAGAGATTGCCAATTTCCTACTTCTGCACACCTTTGAACTCTCAGAGATATCTCAAATAATTTAAGAAGGAATGTGTAGATCACCAGATAACTAGGAACAATTGCAGAGTCACAAGAAATGTGAGCAACCAACAAAATGTCTCTCCCCAAGGGAAAACATCAACTCTGCATTACCCACAGCCAACACAATGGAACGTGTGGAAAAGTCAGATAAATAATTTAGAATATTTGTAGTGACCAAACTAAATGAGATGCAAGAGAAAAGAGATGAGAAACTCAAGGAAATGAGGAAGTCCTTTCAAGAATTGAAAGAAGAAATAGACACCATGAAAAAGAACAAATGGAATTGTAAGTTATGAAGAGTATAATACAGGAAATTAAAAGCTCCCTCAAAAGTATTAAAGATTAGATCATACTGAACATTGAATTTCAATTGTAGAAGACAAAACTTCTGACCTATAAAAAAGTATCAAAAAGAATGAGAAAACAACCAGTAAAAATCAGGATAATATATGAGAAACACTAGATACCACTGATTGCCCAAACATCTGCATAACTGGTATCCCAGAAGAGGAAGAAAATAATAAGGACATTGATCATTTATTCCATGAAATCCTGGAAGAAAACTTTCCAAACCTAGAGAGGCATTCAAATATCCAGATCCAAGAAGTGCATAGGACCCCAAATAGAGTCAACCCAAAAGATCCTCTACAAGGCACATCATAGTCAAATTGGCCAAGATCACAAACAAAGAAAAGATACTAAAATTGACAAGAGGGAAACATAAAGTTAATTACAAAGGTTATCCCATCAGGCTAACATCAGACCTCTCATCAGAAGCAATGTAGGCAAGGAAAAAATTGGGAAATATACACAAAATGTTAAATGAAAAACAATTTCAACCAAGAATATTATACCCGGCAAGATTATCCTTCATATGGGAAAAAAAAGATTTAAAAAATTCTCAGATAAACACCACCTGAAGAATTGACCAACTCCAGACCAGCTCTTCAAGAAGTTTTAAAGGGAGTGCTAAACCAGGAAAAAAGTCAGATGGGTGGTTATAAGAGAACAACAAAAGAAAAAGCTCACTTAATGATAGAAATATGTCCAGAAATATTGATAACAACATGGAATGTTAATGGATTAAATTATCCAATCAAGAGACCCAGACTGGCTGAATGGATTAAAAAAAATAAAAACAGAAACCCTGTATCTTTTGCTACAAGAAACACATCTTATGGATAAAGACATACATAGACTAAAAGTGAATGACTGGAGAAAGATATTCCATGCAAATTGAAATTTAAAAAAAGGCTAGAGTTGCAATACTTATTTCAGAGAATATAGGCTTCAAGACCAAGGCTGTAAGATGAGACAAAGAAGGTCATTACATAGTAGTAAATCAGTTTCATTCATAAAGAAGACATAACTCTTGCAAATATCTTTGCACCCAACTCAGCACCAAAATACATAAAGGAAAGACTGCTAGAGCTAAAAGTAGAGATAGGGTGCACACTATAATTGTTGGAGATCTCAACATCTCATTATCTTCTTTAGACATATCTTCTATACAAAAAATAAGCAGAGAGATACAGGCCCTAAACAATCCTATAAATCAAATGGACTTGACAGACATCTACAGAACTTGTCATCTTAAAACTACAAAATAAACATTATTCTCACCCCGGCATGGAACCTTTTTCAAATATTGAACATATGATAGGACACAAATCAAGCCTTTAAAGATTCAAAGGAATAGAAATTATATCCAGCATCTTCTCTGACCATGATGGAATTAAACTCAATATTAATTTCAAGAAATATCCTTGAAAATACACAAACACATGGAAACTAAACAACCTATTTCTACATGACTTCTTAACTACTGAAGAAATTAAGTCTGAAATTAAAAAATTATGGAAACAAATGGTAATGAGTACACAAGTTTCCATAATCTATGGAACACGGCAAAAACAATCATAAGAGGGAAAGTCATAGCAATTAGTGCACTTAAGAAAAAGGTGGAAAGATGGCAAATAGACAACCTAACATCATGCATCAAGGAATTGGAAAAACAACAACAACAACAATAAAAAATGCCAGGCGGAATGACATCATAAAGATTCAAGCAGAAATAAGTGAAATAGAAAATAAATGAACTATACAGAAAATAAATGAAAGCAAAAGCTGGTTTTTGAAAAGATTAAGAAGATTGACACACCATTAGCTAGACTGATACAGAAGAAGAAAGAAAGGAACCAGATAAATACGTAATGAAATAGGCAACATTACAATAAACACAGTAGAAATACAAAACTTCATTAGAGGATACTATGAGTGACTATATGCCAACAAAGGAGAGAATGTGGATAAGATGAACAAATTTGTGGATGCATATAATCTACCAAGACTGAATCAGGAGGACATAGAAATCTACCTTAATACACCCATAGCAAGCCATTAGATTGAATCAGTAGTAAATAACCTCCTGACAAAGAAAAGCCCAGTTCCAGGTGACTTCAATCCTGAATTTTTTTTTTTGGAGAGTTTTTTGCTATAGGGCATGTGCACTTGCCAGACAGACAGAGAGAGACAGAGAGACAGAAAGCAAGAAATCACCACCCAGGGGGAATAGTCATGCCACAATCCTTTCTGCTCTATTCTCTCATGATCTTGGGCACGCACGCATATGCGCCTGGCATGAGTTTTAAGCCACCAAGTCTGGGACTTGAACCGCAGTCGACCACATGGGAGTCCAGCGACATAGCCATTATGATAACTGCAGGTCCCTTCACTCCTAAATTCTATAAAACATTTAAGGAAGAGTTAACCCTCATTCTGCTCCTATTATTTCTAAATATCAAAAAGAAAGGACACCTCCCAAATTCATTTTATAAAGCCTCCATCATCCTCATTCCCAAAACTGATAAAATCTGATGAATATAGTTGCAAAAATCCTCAACAAGATACTTGCAAATCTGATCCAACAACATAAAAAAAAGACTATTCATCAGGACCAGGTAGGCTTTTTCCCAGGGATGCAAAGATGGTTCAAAATACACAAGATCATAAATAAACTACAACTACACCATATTAACAAAAAGAAAGATGAAAACAATATGATCATTGCAGTTGATGCAGAGAAAGCTTTTGATAAAATACAACATCACTTCATTATTAAGACTATCAGCAAAATTGGTATACAAGGGTCATTTCTCAACACAATAAAAGCCATCTATGAAAAACCTATAGATAACATTATACTGACTGGGGAAAAGTTAAAAGCTTTTCCACTAAAAACTGGTACCAGACAAGGGTGCTCACTTTCTACACTACTTTTTAATATAGTGCTGGAAGTCTTAGCCAATGCAATCAGAAAAGAGAATATTATAAAAGACATTCAAATAGGCAAAAAATAGTTGAAAATATCTTTATTTGCAGATGACATGATGCTATACTTAGAAGCCCCAAAGGTTTTCATGAAAAAACGTCTCAAAATAATAAATGAATACAGTAAAGTGGCAGGATGCAAATCAACATCCAACAATCTGTAGCAATTCTATATATGGACAACAAGGTGGATGAATTAGATCTGAATAAAGGAATCCCTTTTACCATAGTGACAAAATGTGTAAAATACCTAGGGATACATTTAACTATGGAAGTCAAAGACCTTTACATAGAAAACTGAAAATCTAAAAATGATACTGAAAAGCACCCAGAGAAGTGGAAGGACATCCCATGTTCCTGTATTGGAAGAATTAATATAATCAAAATGGTCATTTTACCTAAATTATCCTACATAGTTGAAACGATTCCAATCAAAATACCAGACATTCTTCACAGATCTTTAAAAAAAAAAAAGATCATAGAATTTGTCTGGAATCATAAAAGACCTCAGACTGCCAAAGTAATTTTGTGCAAGAAGAGTGGAGTGGGTGGAATATCAGTTCCTGGCCCCCAAATATAGTATAAACCTGTGATAATCAAAAGGCTATTGTACTGGTACAAGAATAGACAGGTGGAACAATGGAATAAAATAGAGACCCCAGAAATAAACCCCAAAGTTTACAGCCAACTGACTTTTGACAAAGGATACCAGTCAATGCATTGGGAAAAGGAAAACCTCTTTAGTAAACGGTGCTGGAAAAGCTGGGTATCCACCTGCAGAGAGATTAAACTGGATCCCCATCTTTCACCATTAACAAAAATCAACTCAAAATGGATCAAAGATCTGAACCTAAGACCTCAAACTATCAAACTATTGGTGGAAAATATTGGGGAAACTATGAGAGACATTGGGGTAGGCAAAGACTTCTTAAATAAGACTCCCAAAGCACAGGCAATAATCCCTAAAATAGACAAGGGGACTATATCACATTAAGAAGTTACTGCACAGCAAAGGAAACAGTAATCAGTGTGAATTGACAACCCTCAGAATGGGAGAATATTTTTGTACAATATGCCTCAGACAAAGGACTGATAACCAGAATACACAGGAAACTCTAGTCGCTTATCCAAAAAATAATGATGAAACCAATTAAAAGATGGGATAATGAACTGAACAAAAATCTCTCTAAGGAAGATTTATGAACAGCCAAAAAGCATATGAGGAAATGCTCAACGTCTCTCATCATAAGGGAGATACAGATTAAAACCACAATGATACCACCTAACCCCTGTCAGAATGGCAGATTAAAAATATAAAAAGTGATAAGTGTTGGTGGCATCATGGTGAAAGAGGAACTTGACTACACTGTTGGTGGGAATGTAAATTGGTCCAGCCACTGTGGAAAACAATATGGAGGTTCCTCAAAGATCTATAAATAGAACTACCGTATGATCCAGCAATCCCACTTCTGGAGAATGCTCAGTCGGAAAAGTGCTTGCACATCAATATTTATTATAGCATTATTCATGATTATTTTTAAAATTTACTTACTATTATCATAATCTTGTTTATATTACATTGAATCACATATAACTTTACAGTGTATTACATTTCTTTTTCCAGAAGGAATACCATGCATATCAGTCAATACAAAGACATTAAAATCCCCATCATAATCATCCAATAGCTTTTCATTATTTTTTCCAGATTATTATTATTATTTCAATTATATTTTTAAACACTCAATCACTATTTATCATTTTGCTTGTAAAAGGAATTTACCCAACATGAAATACTTCTCAGACTAGTCTAGTTGAAAACACTACATATTACCAACAGGTAATAAACCATTTCTGTGTCTCACTAATGTCATGCTTCTCTATTTGTTCTCTTGCTATCCTTCTCAATACTCTTCTCTTCTCCCGCCCCGTTCCACACTGTCTTCATCGTTGCTAACTATTTTCACTGTTTTTATGCCCTTCAATATTTTGATATCTGCCATAAAGTGCAGATAGTCGGTATATATTAAATGGATACATACAATATTTTCATATCCTGGCTTACTTCACTCAGGAACAGATTATCCATTTCTGACTGCTTTCTATCAAATGCCAGGTTCTTGCTTTTTATGGCTGAATAGTATTCCATAGAGTATATGTGCCACACTTTTTCGATCTATTCATCAGTTTGTGGACATTTGGGTTGGTTCCATGTCTTAGCAATCGTGAAAAATGCAATAAACATTGAGGTGCAAGCGTTTTTCTGACTGAGCATTCTCCTGGCCTTTGGGTAGATACCCAGAAGTGGGATTGCTGGATCAAATGATACTTCTATTTGTAGATATTTAAGGAACCTTCTTCCACAGTGGCCAAACCAGTTTACATTCCCACCAGCAGTGTAGGAGAGATCCCTTTTTTACCACATCTCCACCAACAGTTATCACTTATATTTTTAATCTTTGCCATTCTGAAATGGGTTAGGTTGATATCTCATTGTGGTTTTAATCTGCATCTCCATTATGATGAGAGATGTTGTGCATTTCCTCATATGTGCTTTGACTGTCCATATGCCTTCTTTAGAGATATTTTTGTTCAGCTCATTTTCCCATCTTTTAATTGGGTTAATCTTTTTTCTTTCTTTCTTTTTCTTTCTTTTTTTTTTTTTTCAGAAGGCACTTGAGTTCCCTGTGTATCCTGGTTACATTCTGAGGGTTGTCAATTCACAATTGTTACTGTGTCCTTTGCTGTGCAGAAACTTCTTAGTCTGATATAGTCTCACTTGCCTATTTTAGGGACTATTGCCTGTGCTTTGGGAGACTTATTTAAGAAGTCTTTGCCTACTCCAATGTCTCCCAGAGTTTACTCAGCATTTTCCACCAGTAGTTTTATAGTTTGAGATCTTAGATTCAGATCTTTGACCCATTTTGAGTTGACTTTTGTTAATGGTGAAAGATGAGGGTTTGGTTTCATCTTTCTGCAGTTGGATACCCAGTTTTTCCAGCACCGTTTACTAAAGAGGTTTTCCTTTTCCCAATGCATTGACTTGTATGCTTTGTCAAAATTACCAGTTGGCTGTAGGTTTTGCGGTTAATTTCTTGAATCTCTATTCTATTTCATTGGTCCACATGTCTGTTTTTGTTCCAATACCATGCTCTTTTGATGATCACAGCTTTATAGTATATCTTGGGATCAGGAAGGGATATATCTCCAACTCCACTCTTGCACAGGATTGTTGGGCAATATGAGGTCTTTTATGATTCCAGACAAATTCTATGATGTCTTTTTTAGATCTGTGAAGAATATCTCTGGTATTTTGGCTGGAATTGCATTAAATGTGTAGATATATTTGGGTAGAATTGCCACTTTGATTATGTTAATTCTTCCAATCCAGGAACATGGAATGTCCTCCACTTTTTTATTTCACTTTCAATATTTTTTATAAGATTTTCATTGTTTTCCTTTTTTTTTTTTTTTTTTTTTTTTGAGAGAGAGATTTTTTCTTTAGGTCGTGTGCGCTTGCCAGAAAGACAGAGAGAGACAGAGAGACAGAAAGCGAGAAATCACCCCCTCGCAGGGGGATGGAGACGCCGCAATTCCTTCTCCTCCATTCTCCTCTTGGAATCTTGGGCGTGCAAGCACACACACCTGGCATGAGATTTAAACCACCGTGTCCAGGACTCGAACTGTGATCAACTATATGGGAATCCAGCGACATAGCCATTATGCTAACTGCTGGTCCCAAGATTTTGATTATAAAAGTCTTTGACTTCCCTAGTTAGGTTTATCCCTAGGTATCTTATACATTTTGTGGCTAGGGTGAAAGGGACTCCTTTCTTCAGCTCTACTTCGTTCAACTTGTTTTTCATATATAGAAATGCTATAGGTTTTTGGATGTTTATTTCGTATCCTGCCACTTTACTGTATTCACTTATTAGAGAAGTTTTTTTTTTTTTCATGTAAATCTTTGGTGTTTCTAAGTATACCTTCATTTCATCTCTGAATAAAGGTATGTTCAACTCCTCTTTGCTTATTCAAATGCCTTTTATATTATTCTCCTTTCTAATTGCAGTAGCTAAGACTTCCAGCACTATGTTAAAAGGCAGTGACAAAAAATGGGCAGCCTTGCCTAGTACCAGATTTTAGTGGAAAAGCTCTTAGCTTTTCCCCATTCAGTATAATGTTAGCTATAGGTTTTTCATAGATGGCTTTTATTGTGTTGAGAAATGAACCTTCTATACAAATCTTACTGAGGTTCTTAATCATGAAAGAATGTTGTATCTTATCAAGTGCTTTCCGTGCATCAGTTGAAATGATCATATGGTTAATATGGTGTATTACCTTTATGGTCTTACATATATTGAACCACCCTTGGATCCCTGGAATAAAGCCTACCTGGTCATGATGAATAATCTTTGTTAAATGTTGTTGGATACAATTTGCGAGTATCTTGTTGAGAATTTTTGCATCCATTCAATTTATAGTATCATTTAGGTCCTTTATCTATTTTTTTTTTTGTCTAGAATTTCTGTCTAAAGGAGATAATGGGGTGTTGAAATCCCCAGCAATTATAGTGTTGCTCTCTATCTCTCCTTTTAGCTCCAGCAGTCTTTCCTTCACATATTTAGATGTTCCTGAGTTGGGTGCATAGATGTTTATAAGTGTTATTTCTTCTTGCTGGATTACCCCATTTACTATTATATAATTCCCTTCTTTGTCTGTTCTTACGGTCTTTGACTTGAAACGTATTTTGTCTGAAATCAATATTGCAACTCCATCATTTTTTTTTATTTCCCTTTGCAAGGAATATCTTTTTCCAGCCCTTCACTTTTAGTCTATGTATGTCTTTATCTATAAGATGAGTTTCTTGGAGGCAACAGATAGAGGGTTTCTGTTTTGTTTTTATCCATTCAGTGAGTCTGTGCCTCTTAATTGGAGAATTTAATCTATTGACATTCAATGTTATTATCAATATTTCCAGACCTGTACCTATCATTTAGTGAACCATTTTTTTGGTTGCTTTCTGTTCTCTTATGATGCTCAGCCTGACTTTTTAGTTTTCCTGGTATAGCACTCCCTTTAGAACCTCTTGAAGAGCTGGGGTATAGTTCGTAAATTCCTTCAGATTTTGTTTAACCAAGAATGTTTTTCTCTTTTTCTTTTCCCATATGAAAGATAATCTTCCTGGGTATAGTATTCTTGGTTGGAATTGTTTTTTATTCAACACTTTGACTATATTTCCCCATTCTTTCCTTGCCTGCATTGTTCCACCAAAAGGTCTGATGTTAGCCTGATGTTACCCCATATTCTCTATGGAAAGCTATTCAGCCGTAAAAAAAAAAAAAAAAAAAAAAAAAAAAAAAAAAAATATCCTAGCATTTGATAGAAAGTGGTCGAATATGAAGATTTATTGTTGAGTGATGAAAGCCAGGCTATGGAAGAAAGATATTGTATGTAACTTTGTAAGTAACTTGACGTTTCCCTCTGGCCAACTTTAGTATCTTGTCTTTGTCTTTTGTTTTTGCCAATCTGGCTATGATGTGCCTTGGACAGGATTTTCTTGGGTTGATTCTACTCGGTGTCCTATGTATTTCTTGGGTCTGGATATTCAAATGCCTTTCTAGGTTTGGTAATTCTTCCAGGATTTCATGGAATAAATGACCAATGCCCTTATTATTTTCTTCTTGTTCTGGGATACTAATTATCCAGATGTTGGGGTGCTTGATAGTAACCAGTATTCCTCGTATATTATCATCATTGTTCTTGGCTGTTTTTTCAATCTTTTAGATACTTTTTTCTAGGTCAGATGTTTTGTCTTCTACATTCGAGATTTGATCTTCTGTCTGATCTAATCTACTTTTAATACTTTCAAGGGAGGTTTTGATTTCCTGTATCACATTCTTCAATCCTAGTAGTTCCATCTAGTTCTTTTTTAAGGTGTCTACTTCTTCTTTCAAATCATGAAAGGATTTCCTCATCTCCTGGAGCTCATTGTCTCTTCCATCTCAGTTAGTTTGGTCACTACAAATATTCTGAATTGCTTATCTGACATGTCCACGACATACATTGTATTGACTGTGGATGTTGTGGGCTTGATGATTTCCCTTGGGAGAGAGGCCTTTTGTTGGTTGCTCATAATTCTTCAGTCTCTGTGATTGTTCCTAGCAATTTGGTGATGTAAATGTTCCTTCATAACTTATTCAAGGTATCTTTTAATGTTAAAAGGTTTACGGGATTAGAAAATTGTTCTCTCTTCTGGTATACCTACCTGTTGCTCACCAGTATCATGCACTGTTGTCACTGGTCCTGGGTGACCCAAAGTCCTCCCTGTTTCTAAGGAGTGGTGAGCCTCCAACTGAGCTAATAGGCTTCACCTCAGGATCAAATTAAAAATCATATGGAGAGCAATGCGCACCGCCTGCTATTCAAAACACTGAAATTCTATTCCAAAGGCATGTGGGGAAGAGGCAGAGGATGAGCTACGAGCCCTGATCATTAGGTCCTGCAGCCATAGACAGACTGGTGTCCGATAATGCTGCTGGCTTGACCTGGTCTCCAGATAGGTTGGGGAGTAATGCAAGTTCATTTTAAAGTCCCAAGAAACAAACCTGAAGTCCAGAGATAAGTAGGGGCAGGGATGAGCAATGGTTCCCAACTGTTAGGGCCTGCAGCCACAGGCTTGAACTGGTGTCCAGATGGGGTGGGGAGGGGTGCAAGTTCATCTTAAATGCCCACAAAACAAACCTAAAGTCCAGATACAAGCAGGGACTGGGATGAGCAAAGGGTCACAGCTGGTAGGGCCTGCAGCCTGGTGTCTGATAATGGCACTGGCTTGAACCAGTCTCCATTATTCATGATCATTAAGACGTAGTATCAACCAAAGTATCCATGAACAGTTGAATGGATGGAAAAAGTGGCACATATTCTCTATGGAAAGCTATTCAGCCGTAAAATAAATAAATAAATAAATAATCCTAGCATTTGATAGAAAGTGGTCGAATATGAAGATTTATTGTTGAGTGATGAAAGCTAGGCTATGGAAGAAAGATATTGTATGTATCCACTTAATATATACCGACTCTCTGCTCTCTGTGATAGAGATTGAAATATCGGAAGGCATAAAAGTAGTGAAAATAGTGATGGATGATGAAGACAGTGTGGAATGGGGCAGGAGAAGGGAAGAGTATAGAGAAGGATAAACAAGAAAAAATAGAGAGGCATGACATTATTGGGACACAGAAATGGTTTATTACCTGTTGATGATAACATATATAGTATTCTCAACTGGACTGGTCTGAGAAGCATTTCACGTTGGATACATTCTCTTTACAAGCCAAATGATATATAGTGATTGAATATTTAAAAAATAATAATGAGAATAAAATATAATAATAGTAATCTGAAAAAAAAAGAAAAGCTATTTCACAACTATGATATGGATAGTAACATCTTTGTCTTGACTGATATGCACAATAATCGTGCTTGATAAAGAAATGTTATACACTGGGGACCAGCAGTTAGGGTAATGGCTATGTCGCTGGACTACCACGTAGTCGACCACGGTTCGAGTCCCGGACCCAGTGGCTTCAACTCACGCCGGGCGCGTGTGCGTGCGTGCCCAAGATCCCGGGAGGAGAATGGAGGAGAAGGGATTGCGGCGTGGCCATCCCCTCTGGGGGGTGATTTCTCGCTTTCTGTCTCTCTATCTCTCTCTGTCTGTCTGGCGAGTGCACGCGCCCTATAGCAAAAACCTCTCCAAAAAAAAAAAAGAAATGTTATACACTGTAAAGGTATATGTGATTAAATGTATTATAAATATTATAATAATAAAAAAGTTTAAAAAATTAGTATTAGTGTTAAGTTGTTCAATGTCAGGCTCAAGGTTCTTTTTTTTAAGTAATATATAAGCTTAATAGAAATATCTACCTAACTTAAATTTCTATCTTGGATTCAGAAATGTTCCTGGATGTATCCTAATATAAGTAGTAATTGCTTACATTTTTTGTCTTTTGGTAAACAAGGACATATTTCAGTTCTCAATCCTCTGTTCAACAAACAGAGGGAGGAATATGAACAAAAGGAAAAAAGGTTTAAAAGTGCTTAGTTTTGGTACCAGCAGTTAGCGTAATGGCTATGTCGCTGGACTCCCATGTAGTCAACCGTGGTTCGCGTCCCGGACCCGGTGGCTTAAAACTCACGCTGGGCACGATGCGATAAGGAAGAAAGGCAGAGAGGGAAGTTTAAGTAAAAAGAAGACCATAATGTGAAAAAAACATAAAGGTGTGGGACCAGCAGTTAGCATAATGGCTATGTCGCTGGACTCCCATGTAGTCGACCTCATGTTCACGTCCCAGACCCGGTGGCTTAAAACTCACACTGGGACGGGTGCGTGCGTGCCCAAGATCCCGAGAGGAGAATGGAGGAGAAGGGATTGTGGTGTGGCCATCCCCATTGGGGGGTGATTTCTTACTTTCTGTCTCTCAGTCTCTGTCTGTCTGGCGAGCGCACGCGCCCTATTAGCAAAAACCTCTCCAAAAGAAAAAGTGCTTAGGTTCAAGGCTGGACATGAAGCTTAGTGGTTAAGAGAGTTGGATCCCACATACCTGGGCATGGTTCAAATCCCATCCCCTGTGGCTTGATAGTTGTGCAAGGCGTGTGCGCATGCATGATTAAGATCTTGACAGGACAGAGAGATGTTAATGAGGGAATTGAGGCATGATTGCACCCCATTGGTGGGGCTTTCTTCCTCTTCTTCTCTCTCTGGTGAACACATATGGCTTCTGGCAGTTAAAAAAAATAGTACTTACTATGTTTCAGTAAACACTACGGAGAAAGATATTTTAAGTGGCTTGTGAAGCATGAATTTATCAGCTAAAGGAAAGGGAATGAGCAATCCAGGCAGTCCAGGAGAGCATGCAATACTGATCAAATCAGAGAGGTTTAAAGGTATCTACTGTGTTTCAGGAACAGTGAGTCCCCTAGATGCTGAGGGAGAAAGAAGCATGCAATTACCTGCTCTCTCACTTTCTGGCAGATGAGATTTCACTATGGTACTAGGTTCTCCTAAGCATCACATTCAGAATAACAATGGTTAAGAATGTGGGCTCTGAACCAGAATTTCTTGATTCCGCCTTTTACTAGTTGTGTGAAGAACTTTGGTCTGTAACTTAACCCCTCCGAATTTCATTTTTTTAATATTAAGAATGCTGATAATATCTACTTGATAGGGTTTTTGTGAGGTATAAAAGAATGAATCTGTGCAAAAGTTATAATAACAAAGCAGGACATGTTCACCAAATGTTCTGCTCATTGTGCTATATTTTAATTAATGCCTTTTCTCTATCTCCAAGGCCACTATTGAAGTTCAGGCTTCGTCATCTGCATCCTCCCCACTGGCTGTCGCCATGATCTTTCTATCCCAGAAATCTGGCCATGTCACTGTGCTGTTTAGACTCCTTCAGTGGCTTCATATAATTGCCAGGAAAAAGAACAAAGTACTTTATAGGGTCTACAAACCCATTCATGATTTTTTTGCTTATGTTTTGTGTTTTACTTATAGATACTTTACTATAAGCTTCCACCTGTGTTCTCTTTTGTCATGGCATTTGCATTCTTCTCTCTGCCTAGCATTACTTTCTCCAGTACGCCTTTTTGTTGTTGTTGTTTTAGTCTAGCTTATTAACTCCTACTTGTTAAGATTCAATTCAGATATCAGTTATCCTTATAAGTTTCCTTAACTTGCTCTCCTCCAATAGTGACAAATGTTTCTTTTCTCTATCTTCTCGATTCCCTTTATGTGCCTGACTTTCCTGTAACACTTTGAACTCTTCAAGAACAAAATTATTTTTATTTAATTTTCTTTGTACTCAAATAAGCTAAAATAGATATCGAGACATTGTAGATATTCGACAAATGTTTGTTGAATGAAAGTATAAAAATGAAACCATGTTCATCTGGTTCTGGTTCTGAGACAGTGTAGGTACTGGTTGACTTTCTCTTCTTAGCATAATTCAGTGTCTTCTGGAGGTGGCATTTCCTAGACATCCCAGATTTGATCCTCTGTCTTCAATCTTCATACATATGTTCCTAACCCTAGGATTTCCATCTTCTTGGGTTCTTAGGAACCTATTTCCAAGTTCTCAGAATGTCCTCAGTCTATATTTTTCCTCTAATTATCTTATATGGTCAGAGCTGAGGTTTGTTGTTGGTCTTTTTGCCATAGGGTGCATGTGCCCACTGGAGTGAAAGTGAGAAATCACCCCTCAATGGGGGATGGCCATACCGCAGTCCATTCTCCATTCTCCTCTCGGGATCTTGAGCATGCATGTACACACACCCAGCATGACTTTCAAGCTGCCGGATCCAGAACTTGAACTGCAATTGACCATTTGGGAGTTCAGTGCCTTAACCACGATGGCACCTACTGACCCCATGACTGGGATGAGTCTTAAGAGAGCTCAGCATGCCAAAGCTAATTGTAACACATCCTTATTTATTTTCTTAGATCCTAAGACTGATAGCAAGAATTCTATTAGAAAGAAGGACATGCCAATTATAGAAGAATTCCTAGAAATGTTACCAAAATGATCATTCCCCAGGCCCCCAACTCTGGAACAGAATTCTGAGTATTAAAGCAAATCAGAATGTCAAGTGGGACAGAGCTCAATATGTATTTTTTTTTTCTTTTTTTCCAAGAAAACAGTTTAATTCTAACAGTAAACAAGACAGTTCCTGAAATAATATCTATGAGAAGAACTTAAACCTAATGACAAAAAGGACAGTAGCTACAGGCCAGAGAATTTATAGTGGAAACTCACAAAAATTTATCATCACACTGAACTTGAATTTTAAGAGGCAGAGAATTAGTCTGGAGAAAAGTTACAAGTATAACCAGTATTTGAGGAGCTCTAATCTTGCTAAACATAAAAGAATCAAGAGAGGAGACAAATTCTATGAATAAAATATCTTTGGGAAAAATTTTACCTGAAGCTCAAATCTTGTGAATCCGAAAAGAATTCATAGTGGGGAGAAGCCCTTGGAGTTTCATCTGTACATCAAGCTCTTGTCTTAGGCTGCAAGACTGATTAAGCATCAACAATCTATAGCAGAGAAAACCCTTATGTGTGTCTGGTCTGTGTCAAGCCTTAACCAGAAGGACAACTTATTAATCATTAGAAAATCCATGACAGAAGTCCCTGTACTAGATTATTTTTTATTTTACTTTTTTTATACATTCAGTCACATTTTTTAGCTTACAAAGTGAATATTTCAATATGTGAACATTTCTCCCTAGTCCAGTTGACTAAACTATAAAATGTCTTCAACAGATAATAGCACATTTCTTTGTCCCATTAATGTTTTGCCTCCGATTTTTTTTTTCTAAATGTCCTTCCTCAGGCCCTACTCTTCCACACACACTATATCTGGTATTTACACCCATTTATTGTGTTTGCATATCTTTTAGTCAATAGTTTGAATCATAGAGTGGGGACACACAGTATATATTAAGGGGGGACATACATTGTCTCTCCTTCATAGCCTGACAGGCTTCACTCAACAGTAAATCTTCCATATTCTTCCACTTACTGTCAAAAGCCAGGGTTTTCTTGTTTATTTATTTTTATTTTTTTTATTTTGTGTGTGTGTGTGTGTGTGTGTGGCTGAATAGTATTTCATAGAGTATATGTGCCACAGTTTTTCAATCCATTCATCTGTTTGGGGGCATTTGGGTTGGTTCCATAGCTTAGCAATTGTGAATAGTGCCACAATAAACATCGACATGCAAGCACTCTTCGGATGAAGAATTCTTCTGTCCCTTGGGTAGATACCAAGGAGTGGGATTGCTGGATCATAGGGTAGTTCTATTTGTAAATTTTTGAGGAATCTCCAAATTGTTTTCCACAGTGGCTGGACTAATTTACATTCCCACCAGCAGTGTAAGAGAGTTCCCTTTTCACCACTCCCCCACCAACACTTATCATTTTGTTTTATTTAATCTTAGACATTCTGACTGGGGTTAGGTGGTACCTCATTGTTGTTTTGATATGCATTTCCCTTACAATAAGGGATGTTGAGCATTTTTTCATATGCCTTTTGGCTATTCATATGTCATCTTTAGAGAGTGTTATTTTCAACTTATTCTCCTATCTTTTAATAGGGCTGATCATCTTTTTTTTCCAAACAGCTGCTTGAGTTCCTTTTGTATTCTGGTTATCAGTCCCTTATCTGATGCATAATTTACAAAAATATTTTTTCCATTCTGAGGGCTGTCGATTAACAATAATAACTGTGTCTACTGCCATGCAGAAACTTCTTAGTATGACGTAATCCCACCTGTCTATTTTGAGTATTATTGACTGTGCTTAGGGGTTCTTATTTAAGAAGTGTTTCCCTACACCAATGTCGTTCAGTTTCCCCAGTGTTTTCTAGGAGCAGTTTTATAGTTTGAAGTCTTAGATTCAGGTATTTGATCCACCTTGACTTGATTTTTGTCAAAGGTGAGAGGTAGGGGTTCAGATTCATCTTTCTGCAAGTGGAAATCCAGTTTTTCCAGCATCATTTGCTGAAGAGGTTTTCCTTTACCCACAGAATTGACTGGTACCCCTTGTCAAAAATCAGCTGAATGTATGTTTGGAAATTTGTTTCTGGGGACTCTATTCTGATCCATTGGTCCATGTGTCTGTTTCTGTGTCAGTACCATGCTGTTTTGATTACCACAGCTTTGTAGTATATTTTTGGGTGAGGGAGTGAGATGCCGTCCACTCCACTCTTCTCGTGTAGAATTGCTTTAGCAATACCGGGACTTTTATGATTCCAGACACACTTTATGATTGTCTTTCCTAGATCTGTGAAGAATGTGCCTGGTACTTTTATTGCCATTGCATTAAATATGTAGATTAATTTGGGTACAATTGCCATTTTGATTATATTAATTCTTCCAATCCAGGAACATAGGATATCCTTCCACTTTTATGTATCATTTTCAAATTCTTTTTTTATCTTCTCATAGTTTTCCTTGTGGAGGTCTTTAACTTCTTTGGTTAGATTTATCCCCAAATATCTTATACTTTTTGTGGCTATGGTAAATGGAATAACTTTTTTCAGTTCTAGCACATTCTTCCTGTTGTTCATATATAGAAATGCTATAGATTTCTGGATATTAATTTTGTATTCTGCAACTTAACTGTATTCATTTATTGTTTCCAGAAATTTTTTCATGGAAATCATTGGGTCTTTTATGTATACAATCATGTCATCTGCTCAGGGAGAGAGTTTCACTTCTTCTTTTCCTACTTGAATGACTTTTATTTTTTCCTCTTTTCTGATTGCATTGGTGGGGACTTCCAGTACTATATTGAAGAGGAGTGGAGAAAGTGGTCATCCTTGTCTTGTACCAGTTTTTAGTGAAAACGCTTTCAGCTTTTCCCCATTGAGGATGATGTTTGCTATGAGTTTTTCAAAGATAGTTTTTATTGTGTTGAGAAATGACCCTTCTATGCTGATATTGTTGAGAGTCTTGATCATGAAGGGATGTTGTATCTTATCAAATGCTTTTTCTGCATCAATTGATATGACCATATGGTTTTCATCTTTCTTCCTGTTAATATGGTGTATTACATTTATGGTTTTGCCTATGTTGAACCAACCTTGCATTCCTGGAATAAAGCCTACCTGATCATGGTGTACATTTTTTTGTATAAGTTGTTGTTTACGATTTGCCGGTATCTTGTTGAGTATCTTTGCATCTGTATTCATCAGGGATATTAGTCTATCATTTTCCTTCCTTATCCTGTCCGTATTTATTTTAAGGATAAGGGTGATAGAGGCTTCATAGAATGAATTAGGGAGAGATTCACCCTTTTGGATATTTAGAATTAACTTGAGCAGAATGGGGGTTAACTCTTTGAAAGTCTTTTAGAATTCAGAGGTGAATCCATCAGGGCCAGGGCTTTTCTTTTTTGGGAGGTTATTTATTACTGATTCAATCTCCTGGCTTGTTATGGGCCTATTTAGACTTTCTATATCCTCCTGGCTCAAACTAGGTAGATTATATGTGTCCAGGAATTTGTCCACTTCATCCAGATTATCTTGTTTCTTGGCATACAGATGTTCATAGTATCCTCTAATGATGTTTTGTATTTCTACTATGTCTTTTGTTATTTTGCCTGCTTCATTGCAGATCTGATTCACCTGGTTCCTTTCTCTCTGCTTAATAAGTCTCGCTAGCGGTGTATCAATTTTATTTGTCTTTTCAAAGAACCAGCTTTTGCTTTCATTTATTTTCTGTATAGTTTGTTTATTTTCTATTTCATTTATTTCTGCTCATATCTTTATTATTTTCTTTCTCTTGGAGTTTTTTTTGATCTCCCTCTTATGTGCATTAATTGCTATGAACTTCCTTCTCATGACTGCTTTGGCAGTGTACCAAAGATTATGGAAACTCGTGTCCTTGTTGCCATTGACTTCCATGAATCTTTTGCTATCAGTCTTTATTTCTTCTGTAGTTGTGGAGTCATTCAGGAGCAGGTTATTTAGTTTCCATGTATTTGAGTATTTCTGAGGATTTCTCTTGAAATTAAACTCGTGTTTAATTCCATCATGGTTAGAGAAAATGCTGGATGTAGTTTCTATGCCTTTTAATCTGTAGAGCTTGCTTTGTGCTCTATGATGTGGTCAATCTTCGAGAAGTTTCCATGTGGGGGTGAGAAAATGTGTATCTCGTGGTTTTTGGATGGAAAGTTCTATAGATGTCTTTTAAGTCCATTTGATTTATGGTATCATTTAGATCCTTTATCTCTTTACTTTTTTTTTTTGTCTGGATTATCTGTCCAGAGGGGATAGTGCAGTGTTGAGGTCTCCAACAATGAGGGTGTTACAGTCTATCTCCCCTTCTAGATCTAACAGTCTTTCTTTCACATATTTGGGTGCTCCTGTGTTAGGTGCATAGATATTAATAAGGGTTATATCTTCTTGATCGATTGACCCTTTTACTACAATATAGTGCCCCTCTTTGTCTCTTTGAACCATTTTTGTTTTAAAGCCTGTTTTGTCAGAAATTAGTATCGTGTCTCCAGCTTTTTTTTGGTTCCCATTTGCATAGAAAACTTTTTTCCAACCCTTCACTTTCAGTCTATGTATGTCTTTATCCATGAAATGGGTTTCCTGTAGTCAACAGATAAAAGGTTTCTGTTTTTTTATCTATTCAGCCAGCCCGTGTCTCTTGATTGGAGAATTTAACCCATTAATATTCAATGTTATTATCAATGTAACCAGACCTGTACCGACATTTAAGTTGGCCATTGTCTTAGCTGCTATTTTTTTTTTTTTTCTGGCTATTACTTCTTTAATTTTCCTGGAACAGTACTTTCTTCAGGGTTTCTTGGAGAGCTGGCTGGTGTTGGCAAATTCTTTCAGGTTTTGTTTGTCTGAGATTATGTTAGTTTTTTTTTTTTTTTTCCCATATGATAGATAATCTTGCTGGATATAATAATCTTGGTTGAAATTTTTTCTCTCTTAACACTTTCAATACATCTCATTCTTTTCTTGCTGGCATTGTTTCAGTTGAGAAGTCTGGTGTTAGCCTGATGGGGTGACCTTTGTAAGTCACTTGTCATTTCTCTCTTGCCAGTTTTAGTATCTTATCTTTATCTGTGGTCTTTCCCAGTCTGTCGAAGATGTGCCTTGGGGAGAATTTTCTGGGGTTAATTCTATTTGGGCTCCTTTGAATTTCTTGTGTCTGGATGTTTTAGTGCCTCACATGAAAGTTTTTAATATTTGGTTTTTAAATCACAGTGGTAGAATTATTGGGCACATATTCCAACAAATTATTCTCAGAGTTAGAGGCAGAGAGTATACAAAATGGAAAGAATCTGTGCTTTGACATCAAACAATAGCTGTTCTACTTTCTATTTATTTGTCTTGGGTAACTTAACTTCTCTGAGTCTTAGTTTCACCATCTGTAAAATCATAATACTACTACTTATTTTACTTAGGTGTTAATTATTATAAAGTACCTACCAAGAACAGTATCTAACACATAAGAGAGTCTCTATTATTGATTTCCTTCTATTAATAACTGTTACTTAGCAGTAGGTTTCTGGCCTAGTAGACTGGCTACTATATGCATGGATAATATATCAGTGGATCAAGAATCTTGCCTGAACTTTATGTGCCCACTCCTATAATTAAAGGGATAACACTGGGAGAAGAGACATAGGAGAAAAGGTACATTCAATGAAGATATATTGTGTGACTTCCACTGTTTGGGTGCTTTATATACTTAATATGTACGAAAACCCCATAATAGAACCCTTATTTTGTTGGCAAAGAAACTGAAGCTCTATGAAGTTACATTTTTTGCCCAAGCTGATACTTGAACCCAAGTCTATCTGGTGCCAAAAATCTTCTGTTCTAGAAAGGCTTTAGACTGAAAGTTTTATAGTTCCATGCATTCTGATTTGAAAAAATAAAAACAAAAGAACGTATAAATACCATCTTTTTTCTACCTGTTTTAAAGCTAATTCTTCTCCTATGTTACCCTTTTCAAAAATTTCTTATTATTTTACATTTAATTACTCTGTCTTTGACACTCCTTGGTACTCCTTAAGTCAGAAACTTGTCGGTTTTCCTTGTCTTCTATTTTTTCCTCAGTTCCCATATCTGATCTATTACCAACTCTTTTTTAACTCCTCCTTAATCTTTCTCATAGATTAATTGCTTCTCTCTATTCTTAAGATCACTTCTCCAATTTAAATCTCATCGCTTGCTTGGACCAGCATCTTCACTGTTTTCATTACCTCCAATTTATTCCTTATTACTACTACAATGATATCTCTAAAACATAGAACTTCCTAATATAATCTTTGTTGACTTTCATGACAATATGACTCCTATTTAAGTCTTAAGCATTATATTCCACCACCTTGTTATGCAGCCTCCTGAAACATGTCAAGCACAAGCACTTACACCTTTATGCTCTTTTTTTTTTTTTTTGAAGAGGTTTTTGCTATAGGGCACGTGCGCTCGCCAGACAGACAGAGAGAGACAGAGAGACAGAAAGCGAGAAATCACCCCCCAGGGAGGATGGCCACGCTGCAATCCCTTCTCCTCCATTCTCCTCTCGGGATCTTGGGCACACACACACACATGCCGGCGTGAGTTTTAAGCCACCGGGTCTGGGACGTGAACAGGAGGTCGACTACATGGGAGTCCAGCGACATAGCCATTACGCTAACTGCTGGTCCCACACCTTTATGTTTTTTCACATTATGTTCTTCCTTTTACTTAGACTTCCCTCTCTGCCTCTCTTCCTTACCGCATCGGCCCCTCTCAACTGGAATTAGTATTGGCCTTTAAACCCTTAAACTATAAATACCATCTCCTCAGGGGAGATTTTACTGACCTCAGCCTCAAAAAAGTTTAAATGCCTTTTTTTTTTTGGTGTGTTAGTTGTACTATGTTACAAATGCATACACCTGCTTTTCTTCTATACCAATCCATGAATGCCTTGAGGGCAGAGATCTTTCACCTACATATTTCTGAGGCAATATGGATAAGAATGAATGAGAATAATAGTGTTAAGGTAGAGCCAGAGAGTTCTTATTAGATTTGGATGACTGTGTAGATGACAGTACCAGTTACTGAGATAGGAAACAAAGAAAAGGAAGAAGGAGATCATTAGCTCATATTATTGAAAACATCAATTTAAAACCTTTAATGTGTCTATTATTATAGAAAATTAAAAATTATAAAAATAAATTCAGTAAGTTTTGTCTTTATAATTTACCAAGGATTATAGAACATTTAATAAATCTAAGGCTTTGAGTGCAACATTGTTTGGGAGTCTAAAAACATACTACCAGAGACCCTGCCAGTCTGATCAGGTAAGTAACATTAAATTCTATTTCAAAATGTAGAAACTAAAGGTACTTAAATAGATAGTGCTAATGTGTACTATAGAAGGCCAGACTTATCATAGATCAGGTTCAAATTTTGGGGAAGAACACAAGCAAAACTTCTATGGCATTTTATATAGATTTTGTTGGTTATTTTTTTTATTGTGGTAAAATATATGCAACATAAAATTTATGATATCAACCACTTTTAGCATCTTATCACTTTTTCATCTTCTCAACCTAAAACCCTATTAAACAATAGCTCGCATTCACCCCTTCCTCCAGACCTTGACAACCACCTTTCTACTTCCTGTCACTAAAATATGACTACTGTAGGTACTTGACACATATAGGTGGAATCATACAGTATCTTATTTTACTTAACATAATGTTTTCAAGGTTCATCTATGTTGTAGCATGTATGAAAATTCTCTTCCTTTTTAAGCCCTAACAGTATTCTATTGTATGTATAGATCACATTTTTTTTTATCAGTTTCTACCTTTTGGCTACTTGGACTGCAGCATTAGCTGCAGATGTTACTGTTAAAATATATCTCATTTTATTCACTTCTGTCGATCTTCATTGCCACCTCCCTATTCTGAGTTCATCAATTCAAACAGGAACTACTGAAACAAATTTCCTAATCATAAAATAGGTAATATTTTAGATAACTAAATATAAGAATTCCAAATATATAATATTAAGTAAAAATACACATTTCAAGTTATGATATTTAAAAACTTCTGAAATTTTTACTCCAGAGAAAGCTCTCAAGTGTAATTTGGCAGTTTGATTATGCCCAGCAACACAATATTTCAGTGGGTATATACTAGGTGTTACAGTGTTGACCCTATTATTTCAGAGTAAATAAAATAATACATTAATACAATTAAATTTTATAACTAGATGAGACCCTCAATGTTTCTAATCTAGCCAGTTTCATATAGTCAGTCTCCAGCTCATACAGGATAGGTGCTTTAGAAATGTCTTTGTTGACAAATGGCGCATTATTTAGACATAAAGTATACATCATGCATCACTTGTTAAGTGGGGAGAAGTAAAATTCATCTTTATATATTGGAAAAGTCATAATGCATTTTTGCATAGAAAAACATAGAAGAATACATGATGACTCTTCTGACAGCCCAATATTATGAATATGTAAATTAGATGGATAGAGAGCAGAGCTGGATAATCTTCACTGGATAAGCTTCTTCCTGCCTGGGTTTTTTTTCTTTGGGTTGGGAGGTATCTGTGATGGGAGCAGTAAGTGGATGGAATTTGGGGATAGTTGTCATCTTGTAGCTTTTAGTCAGGTTTAACCTGTCCTTAAATGCCCTTATCCAACTTCCAAATTAAATATGACAAATATAAAGAACTTGAGCCTGGATTGTTACAAATTATACATGTAACTTTATTTTTTTTATTTTTTTGCAAAAAACAAGCTTGCTTTAGAAACTGTTAAATTTAATGGCTTTGGGCAGGAGGCCTCCAGTTCCATCTCTAGGCTACTGGCCAGCAAGGGAAACTGAGGCAGGGGCACCACTGCCCCTCGCCCCACTTCCAGGCTCCCAAGACCAGAACCTCACCCCCCAGAGAGAGTGGCCCTTGCTCTGCAGGAGACCTCCAGTTCTTTCTCTAGACCCCTGGAGAAATCATGCACTATGCTAATTCACGGTGCGTGACTTTTTCTTTATTCCCCTCTATATGCTTTTCTTTTCTCTTATGTTATCTTCTCTTACTCATCCTCCACTCTGCCAGAGGGATGAGACAGATCTAGAATCACAGTTTTGAAATTCCCTAGTATAATAAGGTTCCATGGGATCCTCCCCTGTACTGAACCACCTGTGAATAAGGAGATACTACTATTCAGACACCTGAATAGAGTACACCTATTGAAACCACATTGCTAAAAACAACAAAAGAGAGACTTCCACACACATCATTTCACAGCGAAAGGGAAACACACTTGCTCCTAGTCAAAGAAACGTTCTCCTAAGGGGTATTCAAAAGTGAATACATCTTCCAATGGCTAGAAGTAGAAGAATAGCCTCAGGCCTGAATAAACCAGGGAATATGTCTTCATAAAAGGAACAGAGTAACTCCTCTCCATCGCTCCTAAAATCTGAGGATGTTACCGAAATGTCAGAGAAAGAATTCAGAACTTTCATGGTGAACAAATTCTATAAGTTGGAACAGAAAAGAGACAACGAACCTCAGACGATTACAAAGTCCTTCCACGATATGAAAGACGAAATGGACACTCAGAGAAAGAATCAGATGGAGCTATTAGAGATGAAGTCTGTAATACAGGAAATCAAGAACACTCTTGAAAGTATTAAAAGTCGATTAGACCATGCTGAAGATCAAATCTCTGATGTAGAAGATAAAACTTCTGACCTAGAAAAAACTACCAAGAAGATAGAGGAAATAACTAAAAGACATGAGGATAATATATAAGAAATACTAGATTCCATAAGACAACCAAACATCAGAATAATTAGCATCCCAGAAGGTGAAGAAACTAATAACGGCATGGAAAATCTATTCCATGAAATCCTGGACAAAAATTTCCCAACTCTAGAGAGGCACTCAAGCATCCAGACCCAAGAAATACAAAGGACCCCAAATAGACTCAACCCCAGAAGATCTTCCCCAAGGCACATCTTTGACAGACTGTCCAAGACCACAGATTAAGACATGATACCAAAACTGGCAAGAGAGAAATGACAAGTGGCTTACAAAGGTCACCCCATCAGGCTAACACAGGACTTCTCAATGGAAACAATGCAAGCAAGGGAAGAAAGGGAAGATGTATTGAAAGTGTTAAGAGAGAAACAATTTCAACCAAGAATATTATATCATGCAAGATTATCCATTATATGGGGGAAAAAAGATTAAAATCTTCTCAAAGAACCTGAAAGAATTTGCCAACACCGGACCAGCTCTTCAAGACACCCTGAAGAAAGTACTGTTCCAGGAAACCTAAAGGATTAACAGACAGAAACAAAGGAATAAAAGGCAGCTATGGCAATGCCAACTTAAAGGTCGGGACAGATTCTGTAACATCAATAATAACATTGAATGTAAATGGATTAAATTCTCCAATCAAGAGACACAGACTGGCTGAATGGATAAAAAAAACCCTCTATCAGGGACCAGCAGTTAGCATAATGGCTATGTCGCTGGACTCCCACGTAGTCGACCGCAGTTCGAGTCCCGGACCCGGTGGCTTAAACTCACGCCGGGCGCGTGTGCGTGCGTGCCCAAGATCCCGAGAGGAGAATGGAGGAGAAGGGATTGCGGCGTGGCCATCCCCCCTGGGGGGTGATTTCCTGCTTTCTGTCTCTCTGTCTCTCTCTGTCTGGCGAGCGCATGTGCCCTATAACAAAAACCTCTCAAAAAAAAAAAAAAAAAAAAAAAAACCCTCTATCTGTTGCTTACAGTAAGCCCACTTCATGGATAAAGACATACATAGACTGAAAGTGAAGGGTTGAAAAAAGGTTTTCCATGCAAATGGAAACTGAAAAAGAGTCATGATACTAATTTTGGACAAAATAGGCTTTGAAACAAAAACAGTTCAAAGAGACAAAGAAGAACACGGTATTGTAGTAAAAGGGTCAATAGATCAGGAAGATATAATGCTTATAAATATCTATGTGCCTAACACAAGAAAACCCAAATATATGAAGGAAAGACTGTTAGATCTAGAAGGGGAGATAGACTGCAACACCCTAATTGTTGGAGACCTCAACACTGTACTATCCCCTCTGGACAGATCATCTAGACAAAAAAAAGGTAAAGAGATAAAGGATCTAAATGGTACCATCAATCAAATGGACTTAACAGACATCTGTAGAACTTTCCATCCAAAAACCACGAGATACACTTTTTTCTCACCCCACATGGAAGCTTCTCGAAGATTGACCACATCATAGAGCACAAAGCAAGCCTCTACAGACTCAAAGGCTTAGAAACTATATCCAGCATCTTCTCTGACCATGATGGAATTAAACACGAGTTTAATTTCAAGAGAAATCCTCAAAAATACTCAAATACATGGAAACTAAATAACCTATTCCTGAATGACTCCACGACTACTGAAGAAATAAATACTGAAATCAAAAGATTCATGGAAGCCAATAACAATGAGGACATGAATTTCCATAATCTTTGGGACACTGCTAAAGCAGTCATAAAAGGGAAGTTCATAGCAATTAGTGCACATAATAGGAAGATACAAAGAAGGCAAATAGATCGCATAACATCATGCCTTAGAGAGTTGGAAAAGCAACAGCAAAAAGATCCAAAAAACTCCAGGAGAAAGGAAATATTAAAGATACGATCAGAAATAAATAAAATAGAAAATAAGCAAATTATACAGAAAATAAATGAAAGTAAAAGCTGTGTTTTGAAAACATAAAGAAAATTGATATACCATTAGAGAGACTTATTAAGAAGAGAGAAAGGAATCAGGTGAATCAAATCTGCAATGAAGCAGGCAATATAACAACAAAGTAGAAATACAAAACATCATTAGAAGATACAATGAACAACTATATGCCAAGAAACAAGAAAGTTGGGATAAGGTGGACAAATTCCTGGACAAATATAATCTACCAAGCATGAGCCAGGAGGATATAGAAAGTCTGAATATGCCCATAAGAAGCCAGGAGATCGAATCAGTAATAAATAACCTCCCAACAAAGAAAAGCCCTGGCCCTGATGGCTTCACCTCGGAATTCTATAAAACTTTCACGGAAGAGTTAACCCACATTCTGCTCAAGTTATTTCTAAAGATCCAAAAGGGTGAATCTCTGCCTTATTTATTTATTTATTTATTTATTTATTTATTTATTTATTTATGTTTTTGTGAACTGACCTTTATTTTATTACCTTACCTACAAATCATGCCTGAATGCCTTGAAATAAGTTTTTTTTTTTAATAAACCCATTTTTACTCAGCAAAATTAAAAAGGGAAAACATTACGTTTTTCTGGTGTAGGAAAATCCTTTCAATAGTTCATAAACAATTTTCACAAAATAAAAAAATGGACGCTAGTCTTACAGAAGTTTTGGCTTAATTTTACCAAGCACCAAGATGTGCCACAATAGTCAAGGCAAGGCAGAGACAAGTCACCAAGAAGTTTCTAGTACAACAATATATTGCAGTCTGAAAACAGCCACTGTTTATTTACTGACAAGATTACAAAAATAATCATGGTGGATACCTTAGTTCATCCTTCTAATAAGTCTGTTGATCTGGTGTTCCCTGTTGCCAGCATCTCCACCTTCTAAAAGTGGCTGGTCTTTTTCTTCATTCCATTTGGTGGAGAAGATAATGTGAAGGGCCATAGGAAGTTATTTGCTTCTTTGAAGCGTTTTCCAACAGTATAGATTTCACGAATCAGATCCTCCATGCAGATGATGCCGAATTTACCAAGAGATCGCACAAAGAGTTATCTGTCAAAGCAATTCGCTACTTATTGATTTTGCCATAACCACGTTTGTAGATCAATTCATTTACTGACTTCAGGTTCGGGTACCCCCATGCAATATATGGTTCCACTATTCTCAGCATGTTAATTGAGGCCTTGTTGAGTTTAACAAAGGTGCCATTGAAGATCTGGTGAAGATGAAGAAGCTGCAACACCTTTCCAACCTTCGGGGTCACTCCATTGATACCTCTGATCCTGATGACAAATGCGAATTTGAGTTCTGCAGGTACATAGAAGTTGCCAGCTTTTCTTGCCATCCTAGCCATGCGAATCTCGGTTCTGTACATCTGTCTATATTCCTTATGATAGTGCTTAGCTTTTTCGTAGATAAGCTTCCTCCTTAACTTTCGAAGCATCTTTTGAGCAAACTTCTTTCTCAGGCGCTTGATCTTCACTCTGCAAAATTCCTTCACTTTTTCTTAAGGGTTTCTGGCACAGCAGGAATCTTTTTATTGGTGGCTTCCACAGCAGTGGGAGCCTTTTTCTTGGTTTCTGCCTTAGCAGGAAACTTTTTTTCTTTTTCTTTTTTTTAACTTTTTTATTTTAATTTTTTATATAAATTCAATCATATTATTTAGCTTACAAAGTGAACATTTCACCCCAGTCCAGTTGATCAGAGTATCTTCCACCAATAACACCACACCTCCCCATCCCGTCAATGCTCTCTCTCTGTATCCCTCTTCCAAATGTCCTTCCTTAGGTCTCTCTTTTCCACACACTCCACTTCTGGCACTAACCCCCATCTCTTGTGTTTGTACAACCTTAGGTCAATCAGTTTAGTTATAGAGTGCATACACTCGGTATATATTAAGTGGGGACATACAGTGTCTCTCCTTCATAACCTTGCTTGCTTCACTCAGCAGTAAATCTTCCATATTCTTCCACTTTTTTCAAAAGCCAGCGTTTTTTTTTTTTTCTTTCTTATGGCTGAATAGTATTCCATAGAGTATATGTGCCACAGCTTTTCAATCCATTCATCCATACGGGGGCATCTGGGTTGGTTCCATGTCTTAGCAATTGTGAATAATGCCGCAATAAAAATCGATGTGGAAGCACTTTTCCGATTAAGAATTCTTCTGTCCTTTGAGTAAATACCGAGGAGTGGGATTGCTGGGTCATAGGGTAGTTCTATTTGTAGACTTTTGAGGAATCTCCAAATTGTCCTCCACAGTGGCTGGACCAATTTACGTTCCCATCAAGAGTGTAAGAGGGTTCCCCTTTCACCACACCCCCGCCAACACTTATCATTTTTTTTTTTTTAATCTTAGACATTCTGACCGGGGTTAGGTGATATTTCAATGTTGTTTTGATCTGCATCTCCCTTACGATGAGGGATGTGGAGCATTTTTTCGTATGCCTTTTGCCTATTCGTATGCCATCTTTAGAGAGTGTTTTTTTTTTTTTTCACCTCCTTCTCCCATCTGTTAATAGGGCTGATCATCTTTTTTCCAAACAGCACCTTGAGTTCCTTGTGTATTCTGCTTATCAGACCCTAATCTGATGCATAATCAACAAAAATATTTTCCCATTCAGAGGGCTGTCGATTCACACTAATTACCGTGTCTTTTGCCATACAGAAACTTCTTAGTCTGATGTAATCCCACTTGTCTATTTTGGGGATGATCGCCTGTGCTTTGGGGGTCTTATTTAAGAAGTCTTTCCCTACACCAATGTCTCCCAGAGTTTCCCCAGTGTTTTCCAGGAGCAGTTTTATAGTCTGAGATCTTAGATTTAGATCCTTGATCCACCTTGACTTTAAAGACCTCCACAAGGAAAACTATGATAAGCTAAAAAAAGAAATCGAAAATGACACAAAGGAGTGGAAGGACATCCCATGTTCCTGGATTGGAAGAATTAATATAACCAAAATGGCAATTCTACCCAAACTAATCTACATATTTAATGCAATGCCAATCAAAGTTCTAGACACATTCTTCACAGATCTAGAAAAGACAATCATAAAATTTGTCTGGAATCATAAAAGACCCTGTATTGCCAAAACAATTCTACACAAGAAGATTGGAGTGGGTGGCATTTCACTCCCTGATCCAAAAATACACTACATAGCTGTGGTAATCAAAAGAGCATGGTACTGGCACAGAAACAGACAGGAGGACCAATGGAATAGAATAGAGTCCCCAGAAATAAATTCCCAAACATACAGTCAACTGATTTTTGACAAGGGGCACCAGCCAATCCAGTGGGAAAAGGAAAACCTCTTCAGCAAATGGTGTTGGAAAAACTGGATTTCCACCTGTAGAAAGATGAATCTGAACCTGTACCTCTCACCCATGACAAAAAGGAACCTTTTTTTCTTCTCTTGAATGCCCTCCATGGTTCCAGTCAGAAGAGCTGCCTAATTTATTCTATGAAGCCTCTATCACCCTTATCCTTAAAACAGATAAGGACAAAACCAGGAAGGAAAACTATAGACCAATATCTCTGATGGATATAGACACAAAGGTTCTCAACAAGATACCGGCAAATCGTATCCAACAACTTATTAAAAAGATTATACATCATGATCAGGTAGGCTTTATTTCAGGAATGCTAGGTTGGTTCAACATATGCAAAACCATAAATGTAATACACCATATTAACAGGAAGAAAGATGAAAACCATATGGTCATATCAATTGATGCAGGAAAAGCATTTGATAAGATACAACATCACTTCATGATCAAGACTCTCAGTAAAATCAGCACAGAAGGGTCATTTCTCAACACAATAAAAGCTATCTATGAAAAACCCATAGCGAACATCATTCTGAATGAAGACAAGCTGAAGGCTTTCCCACTAAAAATGGGTACGAGGCAAGGATGTCCACTTTCTCCACTCCTTTTCAATATAGTAGTGGAAGTCCTCGCCAAAGCAATCAGAAAAGCAGAACAAATTAAAGGCATCCAAATAGGAAAAGAAGAGTTCGTGAAACTCTCTCTATTCCCAGATGACGTGATTATATACATAGAAGACCCAATGGTTTCCATGAAAATATTTCTGGAATAATACACAAATACAGTTATGTTGCAGGATACAAAATCAATATCTATAGTATTTCTATATGCGAACAACAGGCAGACTGAGGTAGAACTGAAACAAGTTATTCCATTTACCATAGCTATAAAAAGTGTAAGATACTTAGGAATAAGTCTAACCAAAGAAGTGAAAGACCTCCACAAGGAAAACTATGAGAAGCTAGAAAGAGAAATTGAAAAGGACACAAAAAAGTGGAAGGACACCCCATGTTCCTGAATTGGAAGAGTTAATATAATCAAAACGGCAATTGTACCCAAATTAATCTACATGTTTAATGCAATGCCAATCAGAGTACCAGACACATTCTTCACAGATCTAGCAAAGACAATCATAAAATTTGTTTGGAAGCATAAAAGACCTCGTATTGGCACCGGCAGTTAGCATAATGGCTATGTCGCTGGACTCCCACGTAGTCGACCGCGGTTCGCGTCCCGGACCCGGTGGCTTAAACTCATGCCGGGTGCGTGTGCGTGTGTGCCCAAGATCCTGAGAGGAGAATGGAGGAGAAGGGATTGCAGCGTGGCCATCCCCCCGGGGGGTGATTGCTCGCTTTCTATCTCTCTGTCTCTCTCTGTGTGTCTGGCGAGTGCACACACCCTATAGCAAAAACCTCTAAAAAAAAAAAGAAAGAAAAAAAAGAGAAGATCTCGTATTGCCAAAGCAATTCAGCACAAGAAGAGCGGAGTGGGTGGCATCTCAGCCTCTGATACCCCAAAGTATACTACAAAGCGGTGGTAATCCAAACAGCATGGTACTGACACAAACACAGACATGTGGACCAATGGAACAGAATAGAGTCCCCAGAAATAAATTCCCGAACATACAGTCAACTGATTTTTGACAAGGGGTACCAGTCAATCCAGTGGGAAAAGGAAAATCTGTTCCGCAAATGGTGCTGGAAAAACTAGATATCCACCTGCAGAAAGATCAATCTGAACCCCTGTCTATCACTCTGACAAAAATCAAGTCATGGTGGATCAAAAATCTAAATGTAAGACCTCAAACTATAAAATTGCTCCTAGAAAACACAGGGGAAAGTCTGGGAGACATTGATGTAGACAAAGACTTCTTAAATAAGAGCCCTGAACACAGTCGATAATCTCCCAAATAGACAAATGGGATTACATCAGACTAAGTTGTTTCTGTATGGCAAAAGACACAGTAATTAGTTTGAATTGACAGCCTTCAAAATGGGAAAATATTTTTGTAAATTATGCATCAGATAAGGGACTGATAACCAGAATACACAAGGAACTAAAGAAGCTGATTTGAAAAAAGATGATCGGCCGCCGGCCTCTGGGCCCGCGGCCGCCGGCCTCTGGGCCCGCGGCCAGCGCGCGGGGCCGCCGGCCTCTGGGCCCGCGCGGGACCGGGGCCGCCCGCCTCTGGGCCTGCGTGGGACTGGGGCCGGCGCGCTGGGCCTCTCGCCTCTGGGCCTGCGCGGGACCGGGGCCGCCCGCCTCTGGGCCCGCGCAGGACCGGGGCTGCCCGCCTCTGGGCGCACGTGGGACCGGGGCCGGCGCGCTAGGCCGCCCGCCTCTGGGCCCGCGCGGGACCGGGGCCACCCGCCTCTGGGCCCGCGGACAGCGCATGGGGCCGCCGGCCTCTGGGCCCACGCGGGACCGGGGCCGCCCGCCTCTGGGCCTGCGTGGGACCGGGGCCGGCGCGCTGGGCCTCTCGCCTCTGGGCATGCGCGGGACCGGGGCCGCCCGCCTCTGGGCCCGCGCGGGACCGGGGCTGCCCGCCTCTGGGCGCACGCGGGACCGGGGCCGGCGCGCTAGGCCGCCCGCCTCTGGGCCCGCGCGGGACCGGGGCCGCCCGCCTCTGGGCCCGCGGCCAGCGCGCGGGGCCGCCGGCCTCTGGGCCCGCGCGGGACCGGGGCTGCCCGCCTCTGGGCCTGCGTGGGACCGGGGCCGGCGCGCTGGGCCTCTCGCCTCTGGGCCTGCGCGGGACCGGGGCCGCCCGCCTCTGGGCCCGCGTGGGACCGGGGCTGCCCGCCTCTGGGCGCACGCGGGACCGGGGCCGGCGCGCTAGGCCGCCCGCCTCTGGGCCCGCGCGGGACCGGGGCCGCCCGCCTCTGGGCCTGTGTGGGACCGGGGCCGGCGCGCTGGGCCTCTCGCCTCTGGGCTTGCGCGGGACCGGGGCCGCCCGCCTCTGGGCCCGCGGCCTGCGCGCGGGGCCGCCGGCCTCTGGGCCCGCGCGGGACCGGGGCCGCCCGCCTCTGGGCCTGCGTGGGACCGGGGCCGGCGCGCTGGGCCTCCCGCCTCTGGGCCTGCGCGGGACCGGGGCCGCCCGCCTCTGGGCCCGCGTGGGACCGGGGCTGCCCGCCTCTGGGCGCGCGGGACCGGGGCCAGCGTGCTGGGCCGGCCGCCTCTGGGCCTGCGCGGGACCGGGGCCGCCCGCCTCTGGGCCTGCGCGGGACCGGGGCTGCCCGACTCTGGGCACTCGGCGCCTCTGCTCCGCGTTCCGCAGTCGAGGCCGCCCAGCCCCTGCTGCCCCTCCGGCGCTGGGTGTGTCCCGCGCTCGGCGCCGACGCTGCCTGGCAGCACTCTGACCAGGCAGGCGAACCGGAGGTGGCGCTGGGTCCCGAGCGCATTCGCGTGCTCGGGGGCTGGTGTGTGCCCGCTGGGCCCGCGCGTGGCTGCCAGGCCTGAGCGTGGTTGCGCGCGCTTGGGGCTGACGTGTGGCCGTCGGGCCTACACGTGACCGCCGGGTCAGCGCATGGCCGCTGGGTCTGCGAGTGGCCGCTGGGCACACGCATGGCCCCCAGACTGGCGAGTGGCTGCCGGGTCTGAGTGTGGCTGCCGGGCCCGCTCCTGTGCATGGCCACCGGGCCTGCGCCTACACATGGCTCCCGGGCCGGAGCGTGGTCACTGGGCCGGCGCACGCCGGGCCTGCGTGTGGCTCCCGGGCCTGCGAGTGGCCACCGGGCCTATGCATGACCTCCAGGTTGGCGAGTGGCCACCAGGTCTGAGCATGGCCGCCGGTCCTGTGTGTGGCCGCCGGGCCTGTGTGTGATCGCCGGGCCTGTGCGGGGTCGCCGGGCATGCGCCCACGCGTGGCTGCCGGGCCTGCGCCCAGGCGTGGCCAACGAGCCTGCCCGTGACCGCCGGGCCTGCACGTGACCGGCGGTTGCGAGCAGCAAACTGAAGCCGAAAACGAGGATTAAGATCTTGCAAATAGAAGCAGAAGAAGGAAACCTTGGATGTCTTAAACCAATTGAGAAATGTATGGTATAGGAGGATTTTCGCTGCCTATGGGCAGTGAGAAGGCGATGGTACCAGCCCTGCATTACCTCAGGGAAAAATAAGAACTATTCTACCATTCTTAAGGAAGCCAGATACTCGAGGATGACTCACGCTGCAGATCCCCACAACACCATCCTCGGTAATCACAGGATGGATGCTGTGCTGCATCAGCTGATAACCGTCTCTGCCTACCAGAACTGCGTTCCTGAAACTGTACTCCATAGAGACTCACCTACAACTGCGGAGCTGCACGAGACCCACCCTTGACCCAACCCTGAATAGAACCTATGTTTCCTATTGTGGAAAACTTTATGAGCTCATAATTGAAAAAGGAAAAAAAAAAAAAAAAAAAAAAGGATGAAAGATCTGGAGGGTATGGTCACAGGGATGGCAACTGCGGATGCTGGAGACAGCACGGGAGAGGTAATGGGAATGAATGATGGAGGGCGGTTCAGGGAACGATCATCACGTTTGATGGACACAGGGGTGAAGGGTGGTCTGTTGAAGATGATGTATGTGGGGGTATCATTGTCTTGGCTAATGTTAACTATACTCATGCTGGAAGGGACCATGCTGTACACTGTAAAGATGTCCAATGAAAAAAAAAAATAATGATAACATTATCGGCACTCTGGCAGAAGGAAAAAGATCCAATGATATGATAGCGGAAAGGATAAATGTGGATGCCGGAGCCTGTAAGGGAGGGGAGTGGGTGGTCAGGAGAGGGTGGTAGAAAGTGGGCGTGGGGGGCAAAAGGAGGAATCAGTCAACACCAAAAAAAGTAGAGTTCTCTGTTGAAAACTATATACATATATGTATATTGTATACATCATAATGGGAACTTTATGTAAAATGAATTTAATTAATCTGAGAAAAATAAAAAAAAAAAAAAAAAAGAAAAAAGATGATCAACCGTATTAAAAGATGGGAGAAGGATTTGAAAAAAAAACTCTCCAAAGATGACATATGAATACCCAAAAGGTGTATGAAAAAATGCTCCACATCCCTCATCGTAAGGGAAATGCAGATAAAAAGAACATTGAGATACCACCTAACCCCAGTCAGAATGTCTAAGATTAAAAAAAAAAAAAAAAGATAAGTGTTGGCGGGGGTGTGGTGAAAGGGGAACTCTCTTACACTGCTGGTGGGAATGAAAATTAGTACAACCACTGTGGAGAACAATTTGGAGATTCCTCAGAAGTCTACTAATAGAACTACCATATGACCCAGCAATCCCATTCCTTGGCATCTACCCAAAGGACAGAAGAATTCTTCATTGGAAAAGTGTTTGCACATCAATGTTTATTGCGGCACTTTTCATGATTGCTAAGGCATGGAACCAACCCAAATGCCCCATACGTATGAATGGATTGAAAAACTGTGGCACATATACTCTATGGAATACTATTCAGCCATAAAAAACAACAAAACCCTGGCTTTTGACAGAAAGTGGAAGAATATGGAAGATTTACTGCTGAGTGAAGCAAGCCAGGCTATGAAAGAGAGACACTGTATGTCCCTGCTTAATATATACCGAGTGTCCACACTCTATAACTGAAGCTGACGGGCTAAAGGATGTACAAACACAAGAGCTGGGTGTGAATGCAAGATGTGGTGTGTGTGGAGGAGTGGGGCCTGGGGAAAAACATTTGGAGGAGGGATACAGAGACAGCATTGTTGAGACAGGGAGGTGGTATTGTTATATTATGATCAACTGGACTGGGGAGAAATGTTCACATATTTAAATGATCACGTTGTAAGCTAAATAATGTGATTGAATGTATTAAAAAATGTAAAAAAAATTCATTGGACATACACGGTTCTGGACATGTAAAAAAAAATTACTGGCTTTGGATTTTCATTCTTCTTTATTTAGTCTCTCAGATGGCTGGAGCAATTCTTAGCCCAGAGAGTGGCCTGGGGAAAAAACATCCTAAAAGTTTTTGGTGGTACATAGATTATCGAATTCCAAGAAATGATTACTGAAATCCAGAGAACATTAGCATAGTCCTTAACAGTGAGGGCTCTGTATATTAATCTAGGTCCAAATCATGGATTCACCACTTTTTAGCAATGTGACCCTGAAAGAGCCCTATTTTCTTTCTGAACTCCAGAGGCTTCCTCTATGAAAGGGTAATCATAAGGTCATTGTGAGAACTAACCGCAAGAGTTCATTTAAAGTGTTTAGCAAGGTGAGTCTGTGCTAAGGGTCTAGGAACAGCTTTGAAACTTTTTTAAAAATTAATTTATTTTACATTCATTCACTGAACATCATCACAGCATACAAAATGTGATTTCCCATCCAGAATATACTGTATAGTGGCTTAATCATACATATTATTGTCAAATAATTTTGAAACTTTTGTACTCCATCGCCCACCATTCCAGTGGCCTGGCCTTGCCCTGCCCGCACTCTAAGAGTCTTGAGCCTGGTCTGGGCAGGCTTTAGAGTGAGTACACACTTGAGGCCTGGGAACAACTTGGAAAATTCTGGACTCTGTTGCCCACTTTCCAGTGGCCTGGCCTCACTCTGCCCACCCACTGGGAGTCTCCTCCTTTTTTTTAAAGAGGTTTTTGCTATAGGGTATGTGTGCTTGCCGGAAAGACAGAGAGAGACAGAGAGGCAGAAAGCGAGAAGTCACCCCCCAGGGGGGATGGCCATGCCGCAATCCCCTCTCCTCCATTTTTCTCTTGGGATCTTGGGCACACATGCACACGTACCCAGCGTGAGTTTAAGCCACTGGGTCCAGGACTCGAACCGCGGTCGACTACATGGGAGTCCAGTGACAAAGCTATTACGCCAACTGCTGTTCCCCCCACTGGGAGTCTTGAGCCCGTTCTGAGCAGGCTTTAGGGTGTGTCCATGTTCAGGGCTTGGGAACAACTTTGAAACTTTTGGACTCCATTGCCAACCATTCCAGCAGGCTGGCCTTGCCCAGCCCACCTGTTAGGACTCTTGAGCCTGGTCTGAGCAGGCTTTAGAGTGAGTCTATGCTTGGGGCCTGGGAAAAACTCAAATTTTTGTACTCTGTCACCTACTGTTACACTGGACTGGCCTTGCCCTGCCCACTGGCCAGGAGTCTTGAGCCCAGTCTTGGCAGGCTTTAATGTGAATCCATTCTCGGGACCTGAAAGGAACTTTGGAACTTTTGGTATACCAGCCTGCGTACTGCACGAAGCATAGCACGTGACGTGATTCTCTTCACCAAGTTATATCTCCTTAGCTTACTACCACTTAATCAAGAACTGAACACTTGGGGGACCAGCAGCTAGTGTAATAGCTATGTCGCTGGACTCCCACGTAGTCAACCGTGTTTCGAGTCCCGGACCCGGTGACTTAAACTCATGCCAGGGCGCGTGTGCATGCGTGCCCAAGATCCCGAGAGGAGAATGGAGGAGAAGGGATTGTGGTGTGGCCATCCCCCCGGGGGGGTGATTTCTCGCTTTCTGTCTCTCTTGTCTCTTTCTGTCTGTCTGGTGAGCACACGAGCCCTATAGCAAAAACCTCTCCAAAAAAAAAAAAAAAAAAAAAAAAAAAAAGAGTAAGCACTGAACAGTTGGTAGAGGAGACAAACACCTGAAGTTACCCATAACTGCTCTGACCTGGGAGATAGAGCCCTCCAATAGGAACACACCTGGGAACTAAGGCTGAAATTTCCTCTACCAGTACTACAGTATCTACTCCAATAAATAGAAAAAAGTGAATACTACATCAGGTGACCAGAAACCAACACAGATCCTAAAGAAACATGAGAAAACAATATGGAAGCTCTTCCCCAGGTGAGTGTAGTAGCTCCTCGCCAATAGAGGACAGTACAGAGAGATACACAGAAATGTCAGAAAAAGAATTCTGAATATTTGTAGTGACAAAGCTCAATGAGCTGCAAGAGAAAACAGACAATCAGTTCCAGGAAATGAGAAAATCATTTCAGTACATGAAAGAATTTCATAAAGAAGTAAACACCCTGAAAAAGAATCAAACAGAACTTCTGGAAATGACGAATACATGAAATTACAATTTTCCTAGAAAGCATTAACAGCAGATTGGACCATGCAGAAGAAAGAATTTCTGACCTCGAGGACAAAGTCTCCATCCTAGACCAAATCACCAAAAAGAAAGAAAAAACAGCCATAAAAAAATAAGGACAACATACAGAAAATTCTAGACAACATGAAACACACAAATATCCATACGATGAATATTCCCCAAGGTGAAGAATATCTTAAAGTCATGGAAAACCTCTACCATGAACTGCTATCTGAAAATTGACCAAATATAGAGAAACATGGAGAAATTCAAACCCAAGAAATAAAAAGAACCACGAACATAATCAACTCAGAAAGATCCTCCCTGCAGCACATCATAGCCAGATTGGTAAAAATTAAACATAAAGACACTATTTTTAAAATGGCAAGGGAGAAATGTCAAGTTACATATAAAGCTTATCCCATTGGCCTCTGCTGTCCCTCCGGGTTCAGCTTAATGACTGTGAAGCCCCACCCCCAACCAAGGCACTCACCTTCCAGACCTGAGTGCTAGTCAAGATAGAAATCTTCCAGGCTCTCCAGCTCTGCCTCTACAGTATCTCTGGGTTCAGCTTCATGGCTATGAAACCCCTACCCAGGCAGGGCCTCCCCTCCCAGAGCCCAGTGCTAGTCAGGACAGAAAGCATCTAGGCATCTCCATCTCTACCACTGCTGTCCCTCTGGGTTCAGCTTCACGACTGAGAAGCTCCCCTGAGCCATTGCCACCCTTCCAGACCCCAGTGCTATTCAGAACAGACAGCAAAACAGGCATCTCCATCTCTTCCTCTGCTGTCCCTCTGGGTTCAGCTTCACGGCTGTGAATAACTCCCAGCAAAGGCCCACCCTTCCAAACCCCAATGCTAGTCAGCACAGAAAACATCCAGGCACCTCCATCTCTGCCTTTGCTGTCCCTCCAGGTTCAGCTTCACGGCGGTAAAGCCTGTCCCCATCAGGGCCCCCACTTACAGAACCCAGTGCTAGTCAGGGAGGCAACTGTCTCTCTCCCACTTGTTCTTCCCTGTCCCTAATAACTTTTTTTCACCTTTTAAAAGACAACTTTCTGCCCCATCTGTGTCTTTCTATTGCTAATTTGTCTCTTCTTCCTTCAGCTAGGTTAGAAAGCATCCAGACATCTCCATCTCTGCCTCAGCTGTCCGTCTGAGTTCAACTTCACAGCTGCGAAACACCCCCACCCCCGAGCCAGGAAGCTCCTTCTAGACACCAGTGCTAGTCTGGACACAAGCATCCAGGCATCTTTATCTCTGTATCTGCTGTGTCTCAGGGTTCAACTTCACAGCTGTGAATCCTCTTCCAACCAGGACCCACCTTTCCAGATCCTAGTGCTAGTCAGCACAGGAAATTTCCAGGCAGATATCTCCATCTCTTCCTCTGTTGTCCCTGTGGGCTCAGCTTCATGGCTGTGAACAACTCTGCACTCAGAGCCACCCCCTTCCAGGCCCCAGTGCTAATCAGGACAGAAAGCATTCCAGGGATCTCTATCTCTGCCTCTGCTGTCCGTCTGAGTTCAGCTTCATGGCTGTGTAGCCCCCAAAAGCCAGGGCCCCCCCTTTTAGACCCCAGTGTTTTGCAGGACAGAAGGCATCCAGGCATCTCCATCTCTGCCTCTACTGTCCCTCTCAATTCAGCTTCATGGTTGTGAAGGAACCCCCTCCCCCCCAGAAAGGGAGCCCCTTCCAGACCCCAGTGCTAGTCAGGACAGAAAGTGTCCAGGTATCTCCATTTGTGCCTGTGCTGCCCCTCTGGATTTAGCTTCATGGTTATGAACCCCCCCCCCACCACCATATAGGTACCCCCTTCGAGACCTCAGTGCTGGTAAGGACAGGAAGTGTCCAGGAATCTCCATTTCTTCCTCTGCTGTTCCTCTGGATTCAGCTTTACATCTATGAAGTGCCCCCAGTCAGAAACCCTCACCAGAACCCAGGGGTTGTCAGGACAGAGAGTGTCCACACATCTCAATCTCTGTCTATGCTGTCCCTCTGGGTTCAGATTAATTGCTATGAAGCGTACCCTCCCGCCCCTGCCCCACGTTAACTGACCCCAGTGCTAGTCAGGACAAAAATGGTCTAGGCATTTCCATCTCTGTCTCTGCTGTCCCTCTGGGTTCAGCTTCAAGGCTATGAAGACATCCCAGCCAGGAAGCCCCCTTCCAGACACTAGTGCTAGTCTGGACACAAAGTGTATATGCATCTCCATCTCTACTTCAGCTGCCCCTCTGGATTCAGCTTCATGGCTGTGACGCCTCCCCCATCCAGGTCCCTCCCACCCCTGTCCTGAGCCCAAGCTAGTCAGGACAGAAACCGTCCAAGCATCACCACCTATCCCTCTCCTGTCTCTCTCTGTTCAGCTTTACAGGTGTGAAGCATCCCCAGCCAGACCCCAACCCACTTCCAGACCCCAGTGCTTGTTAGAACAGAAAGCATCCAGGCATCTCCATCTTGTCTCAGCTGTCCCTGTAGGTTCAGCTTCATGGCTGTGAAGCGCTCCGCCCCCCCCAATTCCAGCCATGGCTCCCTCTTCCAGACCCCAGTGCTAGTCAGGTTGGAAAGTAGGAAAGTGTCTCTCTCCCTCTTGTTCTTCTCTGTCCCTTCTAACATTTTTTTCTCTTTTTAAAAATAGCTTTCTACTGGGACCAGCAGTTGGCGTAATGGTTATGTGGCTGGACTCCCATGTAGTTGATTGCGGTTCTAGTCCCAGACCCGGTGGCTTAAACTCACACCAGGCGTGTGTGCATGTGTGCCCAAGATCCTGAGAGGATAATGGAGGAGAAGGGATTGTGACGTGGCTACCTCCCCGGGGGGTAATTTCTCGCTTTCTGTCTCTGTCTCTCTCTGTCTTTCTGGCAAGCACACGCGCCCTATAGCAAAAACCTCTCAAAAAATAGCTTTCTACCCTTTTTATGCTTTTCTCTTGATAATTTGTGTCTTCTTCCTTCATCTAGGACAGAGAACATCAAGACATCTCCATCTCTGCCTCTGTCGTTCGTCTGGGTTCTGCTTAGTGGCTGTGAAGCCAACCCTCCCAGCCAGGGCCCGTTCTTCAAGACCTCAGTGCTAGTCAGGGCAGAGAGTGTCCAGGCATCTCCATCTGTGCCTCTGCTGTCCCTCTGGGTTCAGCTGTGAAACCCGCTGCATAGCCAGTGACTGTCTTCAAGACCCTGTGCTAATCAGAACAGAGAGCATCCCGGGCATTTCCATTTCTGTGTCTCCTGTGTCTCTGGGTTCAGCTTCATGGTTGTGAAGCCCCCCAAGCCAGGGCATCCTGTTACAGACCCCAGTGTTGGTCAGGACCAAAAGCGTCCAAGCATCTGCACCTCTGTCTCTACTGTCCCTCTGGATTCAGCTTCACGACTGTTAAGCCCCTACAGTTGGGCTCCCCTCCTAGACCCCAGTGCTAGTCAGATAAGGAAGTGTCGCTCTCCCTTGTGTTCTTCTCTATCACTTTTAACTTTTTTCTCTCTTTTTTTTATTTTTAATTAAATTTATTTATTTACATTCATTCACTGTACATCATTACAGCATACAAAGTGAGATTTCCCATCTAGAGTACACTGTATACTGTCTCAATCAAGCACATCAACATACATGTTACCGTCAGCAAATAATTTTCCATTTCTTGTTTCCTGTGTATGTATGTATGTGTGTATATATATATATATATATATATATATATATATATTTCCCATCCTTGATTCCCTATCTCTTTTTTTTTAATTTTTATTTTTTCACATTATTTATTATTATTATTATTATTATTATTATCTGTTGAAGATATTTCGATCAACGGGTCTGGGGAGAAATGTTCACATATCGAAATGGTCTCATTGTAAGCCAAACAATATGATTGAAAGTATATACAAAAAAACTTTTTTTCTCTTTTTAAAAACAGCTTTCTGCCCCGTTTGTGCCTTCCTCTTACTAATTTGTCTCTTCTTCCTTCACCTAGGGCAGAAAGCTTCCAGGAATTTCCATCTCTACCTCTGTTGTCCCTATGGGTTCAGCTTCAGGGTTGCATAGCTGTGCCCCAGTCATGTCCCCCCACTTCAAGACCCCAGTACTTGTCAGGACAGAAGGCGTCCACACATCTCCATCTCTGCCTCTGCTGTCTCTCTATGTTCAGTTTCATAGCTGTAAAACTGTCCTCAGCCAGGGCCCGTATTTCCAGACCCCAGGGCTAGTCAGAACAAAAAGCATCCAGTCATCTCCATCTCTGCCTCTGCATTCTCTCGGAGTTCAGCTTCATGGCTGTGAAGCCCTTCCCCAGCGAAGGCCCCCCTTCCAGACCCAAGTGCTAGTCAGGGAGGCAAGTGTGTGTTTCCCTCTTATTCCTCTCTGTCCTTTCTTACTTTCCTCTAAAAAAAAAAAAAAAAAAAAAAAAAAAAAAACAACTTTCTGCCCCATTTGTGCCTTTCTCTTGCTAATTTGTCTCTTCTTTCTTCTCCTAAGACAGAAAGCATCCAGGCCTTTCTGTCTTTGCTTCTGCTTTCCCATTGGATACAACTTTATGGCTGTGAAGTTCCACCCAGCCACAGCACTCCCTTCTAGACCCCAGTAGTCAGGACAGAAAGCCTCCAGACATCTCCATCTCTGCCTCTGTGTCCCTCTAGCTTTAGCTTCAGGGCTGTAAAGCCCACCACGGCCAGGGCCCCCACTTATAGAACCTAGTGGTAGTCAGGGAGGCAACTGTCTCTCTCCCTCTTATTCTCCTCTGTCCCTAATAACTTTTTTTCACTTTTTTTTCTTTGGAGCGATTTTTGCTATAGGGCACGTGCGCTGGCCAGACAGAGAGAGACAGAGAGACAGAAAGCGAGAAATAACCCCCCAGGAGGGATGGCCACACCACAACCCCTTCTCCTCCATTCTCCTCTCGGGATCTTGGGTATGCATACACATGCACCCAGCGTGAGTTTTAAGCCACCGGGTCCGGGACTCGAACCACAGTCAACTACATGGGAGTCCAGCGACATTGCCATTATGCTAACTGCTGGTCCCTTTTTTCACTTTTTAAAATACAGATTTCTGCCTCATTTGTGTCTTTCTATTGCTAATTTGTCTGTTTTTCCTTCACCTCATTTAGAAAGCATCCAGTCATCTCCATCTCTGTCTCAGCTATCCCTCTGGGTTCAACTTCACAGCTGTGAAGCCCCCAGAGCCAGGAAGCCTGGCTCCCCAAAGTCAGGCCTTCACCTTCCAGTCCCCAGTGCTTTTCAGGACAGAAAATATCCAGGAATCTATTCTGCCTCTGCTCTCCCTCTGTGTTTACCTTTGCATCTGTGAAGCTCCTGCAGTCAGGGCCACCCTTCCAGACCTTTGTACTAGTCAGGTAGGCATGTGGCTCTTCTCCCTCTTGTTCTTCTCTGTCCCTGGTAATTTTTTTTTTCCTTTTTACAAATAGCTTTCTGCCCTGTTTGTCTTTTCTCTTGCCAATTTGTCTCTTCTTCCTATACCTAGGACAGAAAGTGTCCAGGCATCTAAATCTCTTCCTCTCCTGTCCCTCTGGATTCAGATTCATGGCTGTGAAGCCCCCCCACTTCCCATCCAGGGCACTCTGTCCAGAGCCCAAGATAGTCAGGACAGAAACCATCCAGGTTCTCCATCTCTGCCTCTGCTGTCCCTCTGGGTTCAGCTTCACAGATCTGAAGTGCCCCCTAGGCAGGGCCCCCACTTTTCATACCCAGTGGTTGTCAGAACAGAACGCATCCAGGCATCTCCATCTCTGTCTCAGGTGTCTCTTTCGGTTCAGCTTCAGGGCTGTGAAGCCCCCCCAGCCAGGGCCCCTCAGTCCAGAGTCCAAGCTAGTAAGGACAGAAAGCATACAGGTATCTCCATCTCTGCCTCTGCCTTCCCTCTCCATTCAGTTTCACGGCAGTGAAGCCTCTCCTAAGCCAGCACCACCCGCTTCTAGACCCAGCGCTAGTCAGGTAGGGAAGTGTCTCTCCTTCTCTGTTCCTTCTAACATTTTTTTCTGTTTTTAAAAATATCTATCTGCCCTTTTGGGCCTTTGTCTTGCTAATATGTCTTCATTTTTCACATAGGACAGAAAGCATCCAGGCATCTCCATCTCTGCCTCTGCTGTCTCTCAGGGTTTGGCTTCATGGTTTTGAAGTTCCCAAGCCAGGGCCCCCTCTTCCAGACCACAGTACTAGTCAGGACAGAAAGGTCCAGGCATCTCCATCTCTGCCTCTGCTGTCCCTCTTGGTTCAGTTTCACAGCTGTGAAGCCTCCCTAGGCAGGACCACTCCTTCTATACCCCAGTGCTAGTCAGAACAGAAAGCATCCAGGCATCTCAACTCTGCCTCTGCTGTCCTTCTGAGTTCAGCTTCATGGCTGTGAAGGCCCCCCCAGCTAGGGCCCCCCATTTCCATACCCCAGTGCTAGTCAGGATAGAAAGTGTATATGAATTTCCATTTCTGCATCTGTTGTCTCTCTGGGTTCACCTTCATGGCTGTGAAGTTCCCCCTAGTCAGGGCATCCCCTTCAAGACCACTGTGCTGGTCAGGACTGAAAGCATCCAGACATCATCTCTTTCTCTGCTGTCCCTCTGGGTTCAGGTTCACAGCTGCGAAGCCCCCGCCATCCAGGGACCCCCATTTCAGACCCCAGTGCTAGTCAAATAGGCAAGTACATTCTCCCTCCTGTTATTCTCTGTCACTTCTAATTTTTTTGCTCTTTTAAAAAATAGCTTTCTGCTCAGTTGTGCCTTTTTCTTGCTAATTTGTCTTTTCTTCTTTCACCTAGGAGAGAAAGCATCCAGGCATCTTCATCTTTACCTCTGATGTTCTACTGAGTTCAGCTTCACACCTGTGAAGCCCTGCCTAAGCCAGGGATCCTCCCCTTCCAGATTCCAGTGCTAGTCAGAATAGAAAGCATCTAGGCATCTCCAACTCTGCCTCTGCTGTTCCTCTGTGTTCAGCTTGTGAAGCCCAACCCAGACAGGAAATACCCTACAGACGGCAGTCTTAATCCAAACACAAAGCATCCAGGCATCTCCATCTCTGTCTCAGCTCTCCCTGTGGGTTCAGCTTCACAGGTGGAAAGCTCCCACCAGCCAGGGCCCCCCTTCCAGACCCTAGTGCTAGTTATGTAGGGAAATGTCTCCCTCTTGTTCTCGATGCCTTCTAACACTTTTTTCCGTTTTAAAAAATCTCTTTCTGCCACTTTTGTGCCTTTCTCTTGCTAATATGTCTCTTCTTCCTCCACCTAAGACAGAAAGTGTCCAGACATCTCCAACTCTGCCTCTGCTGTCCCTCTGGGTTCAGCTTCATGGCTCCGAATCTCCCCAGCCATGACCCCCTCTTTCAAACTACAGTGCTAGTCAGGACAGAGAGTGTCCAGGCATCTCCTTCTCTCTGCCTCTGTTTTCTCTCTGAATATAGTTCCACAGCTGTGAATACCCCACAGCCAGAGCTACCCCTTTGAGACCCCAGTGCTAGTAAGGACAGAAAGCAGCAGGCATCTATATCTCTGCCTCTGCCGTTCCTATGGATTCAGATTCACAGCGATGAAGCTGCCCCACCCAGGGTCCCCCCTCCCATACCCCAGTGCTAGTCAAGACAGAACGCATACAGGCATTTCCATATCTGCCTCTGCTGTCTTTCTGGATTCAGCATCATGACTGTGAAGTCCTGCCTACCCTGCCCCCCGCCCCCTTACAGACCTTAGTGTTAGTTAGGACAGAAAGTATTCAGGTATCTCAATCACTGCCTCTACTGTCCCTCTGGGTTCAGCGTCCGAGGTGTGAAGCCCTGTCCCACCCAGGGACCAGCCCCCTTCTGGACCCCTGTGCTAGTCAGGACAGAAACATCCAGGCATCTCCAAATCTGCCTCTCCTTTCCCTCATTGGTTCAGATTCACGGCTGTGAATACTGCCCCAGCCAAGGCCCATGTTTCCAGATCCCAGTGCTAGTCAGGACAGAATGTATCCAGGCATCTCCATCTATGCTCTGCTATCCCTCTGGGTTCAGCTTCACGTCTGTGAAACCCACCCAAGCTAGGGCCCTCACTCACAGAACCCAGTACTATACAGGTAGGTAACTCTCTCACACTTGTTCTTCTCTGTCACTTTTACCTTTTTTTCTTTATTATATTTAAAAACAGCTTTCTGCCCTGTTTGTGCCTTTCTCTGGCTAATTTGTCTTTTCTCCTTCACCTAAGGATAAAAGGCATCCGGGCATCTCCATCTCTGCCTCTGCTGTCCTTCTGGGTTCAGCTTCACTGCTGTGAAGTACCCCAAGCCAGTGCCTCCCTTTCAAGACCCCAGTTCTTATCAGGTAGGCAAGTGCCTCTTCCCCTCTTGTTTTTCTCTGACCGTTCTATTTTTATTTTTATTTAAATATTTTTTATTTCATTTTCTTTTATACAGTCAATCACGTCATTTAGCTTACAAGGTGAATATTTCCACATGTAAACATTCCTTGCTAGTCCAGTTGATAAAACTATAAAATTATCATCAACATATAATACTACATTTCTTTGTCCCATTAACGCTTTGTCTCTCTATTTTTCTTCTAAATGTCCTTCCTCAGACTCTACTCTTTCACACACACTATATCTGGTATTCACATCCATTTACTGTGTTTCTCTATACTTTAGTCAATCAGTTTCAGTCATAGAGTGTGGACTCTCAGTATATATTAAGTGGGGAAATACAATGTCTCTCCATCATAGCCTGACTTGCTTCACTCAGCAGTAAATCTTCCATACTCTTCCACTTTCTGTCAAAAACCAGGGATTTTTTTTTTATGGCTGAATAGTATTCCATAGAGTAAATGTTCCACAGTGTTTCAATCCGTTCATCTATTCGTGGGCATTTGGGTTGGTTCCATGTCTTAGCAATTGTGAATAGCGCCACAATAAACATCGATGTGCAAACACTTTTCTGATTAAGAATTGTTCTGTCCTTTGGATAGATACCAAGGGGTGGGATTGCTGGATCATATGGTAGTTCTATTTGTAGATTTTTGAGGAATCTCCAAATTGTTTTCTGCAGTGTCTGGACCAGTTTACATTCCCACCAGCAGTGTAAGAGAGCTCCCCCTTCATCACACCATCACCAAGCACTTATCACTTTTGTATTTTTTTCAATCTTAGTCATTCTGACTGGAGATAGGTGGTATCTCATTGTTGTTTTGATCTGCATTTCCCTTACGATGAGGGATGTTGGGCATTTTTTCATATGCCTTTGGACTATTCATACGTCATCTTTAGAGAGTGATTTTTTCAACTCATTCTCCCATACGGTTGATCAGCTTTTTTCAGAACAGCTGCTTGTGTTCCTTGTGTATTCTGGTTATAAGTCTGTTCTCTGACGCATAGTTTACAAAAATATTTTCCTATTCTGAGGGCTGTCGTTTGACTCTAATTACTGTGTCTTTTGCCATGCAGAAACTTCTTAGTCTGATGTAATCCCACATATCTATTTTGGGGATTATCGATTGTGCTTTGGAGATCTTATTTAAGTAGTCTTTCCCTACTCCAATGTCTTCCAGTTTCCCCATTGCTTTCCAGGAGCAGTTTAGTAGTTTGAGGTTTAGATTTAGATTTTTGATCCACCTTGACTTGATTAAAAGGTGGAGGCTCAGACTCATCTTTCTGCAGGTGGAAATGCAGTTTTTCCAGCACCATTTGCTGAAGAGGTTTTCCTTTTCCCACTGGATTGACTGGTACCCCTTGTCAAAAATCAGGTGACTGCATGTTTGGGAATTTATTTCTGGGGACTTAATTCTGTTCTATTGGTCCACATGTCTGTTTCTGTGCCAGTACCATGCTGTTTTGATTACCACAGCTTTGTAGTATATTTTTTGGTCAGGGAGTGAGATGCCATCCACTCCACTCCTCTTGTGCAGAATTGCTTTGGTAATACGGGTTTTTTTTTATGATTCCGGACAAATTTTATGATTTTCTTTTCAAGATCTGTGAAGCATGTGTCTGATACTTTGATTGGCATTACATTAAATATGTAGATAAATTTGGGTAGAATTGCTATTTTTATGATAATAATTCCTCCAATCCAGGAACATTTTATGTTTTTACAGTTTTTTGTGTAATTTCAATTTCTTTTTTACTTTCTTTTTTGGTAGAGGTTTTTGCTATAGGGTGCATGCACTCGCCAGACAGACCGAGAGAGACAGAGGCAGAAAGCGAGAAATCACCCCCCAGGGGAGATGGCCACACCGCAATCCCTTCTCCTCCATTCTCCTCTTGGGATCTTGGGCACGCACGCACACACGCCTGGCGTGAGTTTAAGCCACCGGGTCCAGGACTTGAACTGCGGTCGACTACATGGGAGTCCAGCGACATAGCCATTAAGCAAACGGCTGGTCCCTCTTTCTTTAGCTTCTCATAGTTTTCCTTGTGGAGGTCTTTCACTTCTTTGTTTAGATTTATTCCTAAATATCTTATACTTTTTGTGGCTATGGTAAATGGAATTGCTTTTTTCAGTTCTATTTCAGTCTTCCTGTTGTTTGCATATAGAAATGTTATAGATTTCTGTATATTGATTTCATATCCTGCACCTTTACTGTATTCATATATTACTTCCAGAAATTTTTTAATGGAAACCATTAAACTGCGAATAGAGAGAGTTTCACCTCTTCTTTTCGTATTTGAATGCCTTTTATTTTTTACTCTTTTCTGATTTTGTTGGTGAGGACTTCCACTACTATAATGAAAAGGAGTGGAGAAAGCGGGTATCCTGTCTTGCACCCAGTTTTAGTGGAAAAGCTTTCAGCTTCCCTCCATTCAGGATGATTTTCACTATGGGTTTTTCATAGATAGGTTTTATTGTGTTAAGAAACGACCCCTTCTATGCCGATTTTGCTGAGAGTCTTGATCTTGAAAGAATGTTGTATCTTATCAAATGCTCTTAATAAGTCTTGCTAGTGGTGTATCTGTTTTCTTTATCTTTTCAAAAATTGGCTTTTACTTTTATTTATTTTCTGTATAGTTCGCTTATTTTCTATTTCATTTATTTCTGCGCATATCTTTATTATTTCCTTTCTCCTAGAGTTTTTGGATATTTTTGCTGCTGCTTTTCCAATTCTCTGAGGCATGATGATAGGTGATCCTTTTGCCTTCTTTCCATCCTCCTCTTATGTGCGCTAATTGCTATGAACTTCCCTCTTATGACTGGTTTAGCAGTGTTCCAAAGATTATGAAAACTCGTGTCCTCATTGTCATTGGCTTCCATGAATCCTTTGATTTCAGTCTTTATTTCTTCAGTAGTTGTGGAGTTATTCAGGAGTAGGTTATATAGTTTCCATGTATTTGAGTATTTTTGAGGATTTCTCTTGAAATTAAACTCTAGTTTAATTCTATCATGGTTGAAGATGTTGGATATGATTTCTATGCCTTTGAATCTGTAAAGGCCTCCTTTGTGCCCTATAATGTGGTCAATCTTTGAGAAGGTTCCATGTGGTGTTTAGAAAAAGTGTATCTCGTGGTTTTTGGAAGGAAATTTTTATAGATGTCTTTTAAGTACATTTGATTCATGGTATCATTTAGATCCTTTATCTCTTCATCTATTTTTTGTCTAGATGATCTGTCCAGAGGGGATAGTGTGGTGCTGAGGTCTCCAGCAGTTAGTGTATTGCAGTCTATCTCCTCTTTTAGATCTAACAGTCTTTCCTTCACATATTTGAGTGCTCCTCTGTTAGGCGCATAGATATTTATAAGCGTTATATCTTCTTGATCTATCGATCCTTTTAGTATAATATAGTGTCCTTCTTTGTTTCCCTGAACAGTTTTTGTTTAAAAGCCTATTTTGTCAGAAATTAGTATCACGACGCCAGCTCCTTTTTGGTTCCCATTTTCATGGAAAACCTTTTTCCAACCCTTCATTTTCAGTCTATGTATGTCTTTATCCATGAGCTGGGTTTCCTGTAGACAACAAATAAAGGGTTTCTGCTTTTTAATTTCTTCATTCAGTCTTTGTCTCTTGATTGGAGAATTTAATCCATTCAAATTCAATGTTATTATCATCAATGTTACTGGACCTGTCCTGATGTTTAAGGTGCCATTGTCTTAGTTGCCTTTTATTCTTTTGTTTCTGGCTGTTATTACTTTTTCTTTTTGGAGAGGTTTCTGCTATAGGTTGCGTGCACTCGCCAGACAGACAGAGAGGGACAGAGGGACAGAAAGCGAGAAATCAAATCCCAGGGGGGATGGCCACGCTGCAATCCCTTCTCTCCTCCGTTCTCCTCTCGGGATCTTGGACACGCACGCACACGCGCCCGGCATGAGTTTTAAGCCACCGGGTCCAGGACGCGAACCACGGTCGACTACGTGGGAGTCCAGGGACATAGCCATTACGCTAACTGCTGGTCCCATAGCTGTTATTTCTTTAGTTTTCCTGAAACAGTACTTTCTTCATGGTTTCCTGAAGAGCTGGTCTAGTGTCGGCAAATTCTTTCAGGTTTTGTTCGTCTTACATGATTTTAATCTTTTACAATATGAAGGATAATCTTGCAGGGTATAATAATCTTGGTTGAAATTGCTTTCAATACTTTTTCCCATTCTTTCCTTATTTGCATTGGTTCCGTGGAGAGGGCTGGTGTTAGTCTGATGGGGGTGACCTTTGTAAGTCACTTGTCTTTTCACTCTTGCTTTGCCAGTATGGCCTGATGTGCCTTGGGGAAGATCTTCTTGGGTTGATTCTATTTGAGGTCCTTTTTATTTCTTGGGTCTGAATGTTTAAGTATCTCTCTAGACTTGGTAAATTTTCCTCCAGAATATCATGGAATAGATTTTTCATGCCCTTATTAGCTTTTTCACCTTCTGGGATACCAATTATTCAGATATTAGGGCGTCTAATGGAATCTAGTAATTCTTGTATATTATCTGTTTTTTTTGTTGTTGTTGTTGTTATTTTCTCTATCTTTTTGGTGTTTTTCTCTAGGTCAGAGGTTTTATCTTCTACATCAGAGATTCGATCTTCCACATGGTCTAATCTACTTTTCATACTTTTGAGAGTTTTTGATTTCCTGTAATACAGACTTCATCTCTAATAGTTCCATCAGATTCTTTCTTAGCATGTCCATTTCTTCTTCCATATCGTGGAAGAACTTCATAATCTCCTATAGTTTGTTGTCTCTTTTCTCTTCCAACTGATAGAATTTGGTCACCATGAATGTTCTAAATGCATTCTCTGACATTTGATAGCATCCTCTGTTTTTTCAAGAAATGGAACAGGATCACTGTGTTCTTTCGATGGAGACATATTTCTTTGTTTATTCAGACTTGAGGCTCTTCTTCTATTTCTAGCCATTGGGAGATGTATTCACTTTGGAATACCTTTTGGGAGAATGTTTGTTTGACTGGGAGCTACTGTGTTCCCCTATTACTGTGGACTGAAGACTGCCGAAGTCTCTCTTCTGCCATGTTTAGGAAAGTGGTTTGAAAAGTAGTATTCTATTCAGGTGTCTGAAGAAAAGCATCTCCTTTATCCCAGGTGGTTCAGTAAAAGGGAGGATCCCAGAGAGTCTTACAATACTAGCATATTTAAGAACTGTGATTCTAGACCTATCTAGACTGTCTGGGAGGGTGGAGGAAGCAGAAGAGAAGACCAAATAAGAAGGAAGAAAGTAAGAAAGATAATAAAGAAAAAGTCACATGCTGTATGCTAGCCCCGTCAACGATTTTGCCAGGGGCCTGGAGATGGAAGTGGGATTTGCAGTAGAGCTGAGGGTGGTCCTTTGTGGTAAGGACAAGTGTGAAATTTACAAATGAAAGAAGAGGAGAAGGAAAAAATATCCCTACCTGGCTGACAGAGATAGAGGTCTCTGTGCTTGGTGGTGCTGGGGCTGGAGCTGGGGCAGGGGTCCCTGCCTCAGTGTCCCTTTGGCCAGGGGTCTGGAGATGGAAGTGGTGTCTGCTGTAGAGCTCAGGGTGGTCCTGTGTGGTAAGGACAAGTGTAAAATTTACAAATGAACGAAGAGGAGAAGGAAAAAAAAATATCCCTACGTGGTTGACAGAGATAGAGGTCTCTGGGCTTGGAAGTGCTGAGGCTGGAACTGGGGCAGGGGGCCCTGCCTCAGTTTGCCTTAGGCCAGGAGCCTTATGCAGGGACCAATTAAACATGGCTCTTGCTCTCACGGGTCTCACAGTCTCCAGAGACAAGGAATTCATTCATTCAATGCACAGCTAATTGTTGATGGCCTATTATGTACCAGACATGGTGCTAGTTGCTAGGAATACAACAGTGAATAAGACACACAAAGGATCTTGCTGTTGAGGAGTCTACATTTTCTCAGGGGTGGCTTTGAAGGAGTGACAGACAGTTCACATGTACTGAACTAAATTAATAAACTATGACTCTTCTGATCCAAACAAAGATTCTGTCTCTGTCAGTAGCACTGATGGAAGGCCCCATATAACGCATATTCCCCATCACATGCTCTATCCCCATTATTACCCATTCCCACATACCCACACTAGAGTCATTGAGAGGGGTGGGCCACAGTGTGAAGTGGTTGTAATTTCATATCCACCAAAGGACACTTCACTGACACAAGGAAACACAGCAGTTCTGTATATGTCATGTGATGACTCTGTGTCATGGGGAATTTGTTACCTAGGGGAGCCTTACTGCGGGCTTCCTCAAATGGGCAGCAAACCCTGATACCTGTCTCAAAGATAGGGTGCTGTGTCTCTCCACTCATTTCTACTTTCTTTAGAAACTCTTGGTAACGTTTTGTTATTCTCTAGCTGCATTTAAGCCATAGTTGGTGAATGCGAAAACTATAATAATAATATAAAAACTACAAAAATCCACATTCTTAAGATTATTTTAAAAAACAACAATAAATAGCTTATGAATCAAAGAATACACTTTACTGAACATTTTTTTAAAAAAAAATCCTATATGGGGAACCAGCAGATAGCGTAATGGCTACGTCGCTGGACTCCCACGTAGTCAACCGCGGTTCGAGTCCCGGACCCGGTGGCTTAAACTCACGCCGGGCGCGTGTGTGTGCGTGCCCAAGATCCCGAGAGGAGAATGGAGGAGAAGGAATTGCAGTGTGACCATCCCCCCCTGGGGGGTGATTTCTCGCTTTCTGTCTCTATGTCTCTCTCTGTCTGTCTGGCGAGCGCACGTGCCCTATAGCGAATAAACCTCTCCAAAAAAAGAAAAAATCTTATATGGTGCTGATGGTACTGTGTATGGTAAAGTTTTGTCTTGACTGATATGCCACGTATTTGTGCTGGAAAAAGCAATGTTGTACGCTGTAAAGCTATACAGTGATTAAATGTAAATTTAAAAACATTAATAAAACAAAATATCAGGCCAGTAATAAAAGGAGGAAAAGGAAAAAAAAAGAAAAAAATTCTTATATGGAATTGATATCTGTAGAGTGACACTCCAGGTAATAGAGTCTACCACTGCAGATGCCGTGAAGAGGACTTGAATCTGGTGTGCAAATTCCATAATCTCCAAGCACTACTCTAGGTCCTGAGTAGGGTCGCAAAAGGGCAAACTCTCAGTTTGTTGGCAGTGGAGAAACAGATCATTATACAAGCAGTTGCAGCCCTATCTGCCACTTTAGGAGAATGAGGGTGGGCTGGGAAAGGACCTGGCAAGGAAATCTAGCCTAATGGAAGGGGAGCAAGAAAGCCTTGATGAAGGAAATGTTCTGCAAGCAGGGAAAACCAGGAGGTCCCTAGGGGGAAGGCAGAGTGCACATTTGAGGGGGAATATTCAAAACAGCTGGAGGAGCCAGGCTCGTGGCCTAGTGGTTAGAGGGAGCCTGATACCACATGGATGACTCAGTCCTGTTGGCTTGAAAAACACACTGGGCGCGTATGCGTTGGTGCCCCAAATCCTGACAGGATGGAGAAATGGAGGAGAAGGAGAATTTATCTGACTTCCTTTTGATGAGCATTTAGACCATTTTCACTGTTCTGGTCTTACCAAGAAAAATAGTGTGATATCAATGGTTTCAAATCTTTGCATACTCACCTGTTTATTTCCTAGGAATAAATAATTTTAAGGGCAGCAGCTGCATCTGAGGGTTTGTGTGCTTATACTGTTGGCACTTATTCCTGGGCTATACAGTTCTCCCCTTGGGGGAGAGGCCTTTTGTTGGTTGGTCATACTTCTTGAGCCTCTGCGATTGTTCCTAGTCATCAGGTGATCTATGTGTTGCTTCCTAACTTATTTAAGGTATCTCTGAGTGTTAAAATTGTACAGGATTAGAAAATTAATGATTTCTCTTATGGTTGGCCTACCAATTGCTCACCAGTACCATGTACTGTTGTTACTGGTCCTGGGCGACCCAAAGTCCTCCCTGTTTCTGAGGAGTGGTGAGCCTCCAACTGACCTAATAAGCAACACTTCAAGAGCAAAGAAGAAGAAAGAAGAAGAAGAAGAGGAAATCGCGTGGCACACAATGCATGCCGCACGCTATTCACAACACTTAAATTCAGAGTTTAAAGGCAAATGGGGAAGGGGCAGAGGATAAGTGACAGGTCCTGGGTGTAAGGGCTGGCAGCCGCAGGCATCCTTGTGTCCAGAACTGCTGGCTTGTTCTAACCAGTTTGCAGGTTGGGTTTGGGGGATGTGAGTTTGTCTTAAAGTCTCAAGGAACTAACCTGAAGTCCAGAGATGAGTAGGGGGTGGGGATGCACGATGGTCCTATCCGTAAGGTCCTACAGATGCAGGCAGCCTTGTGTCTGGAACTCGATAGGCTTCTTTCTTTATCTTTTTCTTTCTTTCTTTCATTTTCTTTTTCTTTTTCTTTTTTTCTGAGAAAGATTTTTGCTATAGGGCGTGTGTGCTCACTGGAGAGACAGAGATAGAAAGTGAAAAATCACCCCCCAAGGGTGCTGGCCATGCCACAATCCCTTCTTTTCTATTCTCTTCTCAAGATTTTGGGCACATGCACCTGGCGTGAGTTTCAAGCCTCTGGGTCTGGGACTTGAACCACATTCGGCCATGTGGGAGTCCACATGTGATGTATCTATTATGCCATCCGCTGGTCCCTGTTTCTTTCTTTTTCATAAAATGACTATACAATATATATATATTTTTAATGTGCTATAAGGTGCATGTGCTCTTTAGAGAGAACGCGAGAGAGTGAGAGAGAGAGAGAGAGAGAGGGAGAGGGAGAAATAGAGAGAGAAACACCTCCCCATGGGGGATGGCCACACCATACTCCTTTATCCCCCAGTCTCCTCTCAGGAGCTTGGGCACATGCATGCATATGTATCCACTGTGTTTTTAAAGTTGCCATGTCTGGGACTCAATCCACACAGTCAGCCATGTAGGATCCAACCACCTTAACCACCACACCACCAGCTGGCCCAAGTACACTATTTTATTCTCTGGTTAGTAGTAGTTTTTATCCATTAACAGAATTTCCAGTTACTTATTAGTATGTCTTGAGATACTGTTCAATCATTTCCTAAATGATCCCTAACTCTTGAAAAAAAAAAAAACTAAGTTCTCAAATGCTGATTGCCATGTGCTTTACAATGTTGCCTATAAATATACTTAAATACTTAAGACTTCTATTTTGCAGATGTTTTTGATTTTGCTTTTTCTTGATTTTGATTTCCCTTGTCTTCTAGGTGTAGGTTATTGTGTGTTTTCCTAAAATGACCATAAATGAACACAGTGACTAGGTCCTTCACTCTAGAAGAGAAAGGGCAATGGGAATAATTAAGCATATCTAAATTTCTTCAAATATGACTTCATTTAAAAATACTTTAAACAGGCTTTTGTTTATCAAAATCAAGGGAAACTCTGAAAATGAAAATATAACTTCCTAAATTAATTTCCCTTTAGTAAAATACTCTAATAAGATCCACTTTCAAGATTGTATACTATCACATATAATCTACTAAAACTGAATCAGGAAGACATAGAAAGCAGGAATAAACCTTTATCAATCAATGAGATTGAGCCAGCAGTAAATAACCTCCCAACAAAGAAAAGCCCAGGTCCTGATGTCTTCACATCTGAATTCTACAAAACTTTTAAAGAGAAGCTTACCCTCATTCTACTCAAACTATTTCTAAAGATCCAAAAGGAAGGAGCCCTCCCAAATTAATTCTACGAAGCCTCCATAGCCCTCGTCCCCAAAACAGACAAGGACATAACATAAAAGGAAAACTACAGATCAATATCTCTGATGAATATAAACGCAAAAATTCTCAGCAAGACACTAGAAAATTGTATCCAACAACACATAACAGTGACTGTACACCACAACTAGGTAGGCTTTATTCCTGGGATGCAAAGGTAGTTCAACATACACAAAACCATAAATGCAATACGCCATATTAACAGAAAGAAAGATAAAACCCATATGATCATATCAATCGATGCAGAGAAATCATTTTATAGAATACAGTATCCCTTCATGATCAAGACTCTCAGCAAAATGGGCATAGAAGAGACATTTCCCAACACAAAGAAAATCACCTATGACAAACTCATGGCTAACATGATACTAAAAACTAAAACGAGACAAGGCTGCCCACATTCTCCAAAACTTTTCAACACAGTACTGGAAGTCTTTGCTAATGCAATCAGACAAGAGAATAAAATAAAAGGCATGCAAATAGGGAAAGATGAAGTGAGATTATCTCTATTTGCAGATGACATGATCATGTACATAGACAGTGCAAAAGAATTCTCACAAAAAAAAAACCATTTGGAAATCAAAAATAAATATAGTAAAGTGACAGTATACAAAAACCCATAGCATTTCTATACACCAACAACAAACAGACTGAGATAGAAAGCAATGCCATTTACAATAAGCATGGAAAGTCTAAGGTACCTACGAAAAAACTTATCAAAAAAAGTCGAAGACCTCTACAAGAAAACTATGCAAAAACGTAAAAGAGAAATTGAAAATGACACAAAAGAGCGGAAAGACACCATGTTCTTGGATTGGAAGAATCAATATAATCAAAATATCAGTTATACCCAAATTAATCTACATATTTACTTCAATCACAACCACATTACAAGGAACATCATTCACAGATTTAGAAAAAAACAGTCATAGAATTTGTCTGGAATCATGAAAGACCACATCTCACCAAAGCAATACTGTGCAAGAACAGTGGAGTAGGAGGTATCTCACTCCTTGATCCCAGAATATATAACAAAGCCATGATAAACAAAACAGCATGGTAGACCAATGGAACAGAATAGAGACCCCCTCCAAAATGAATAATCCACTGATTTTTGACAAAGAGCACCAGGCAGTTCAGTGGGGAAAAGAAAATCTCTTCAGCAAATGGTGCTGGAAAAAACTGGTTATCGACCTGCAGAAGGATGGACCCCTATCTCTCACCACTAACAAAAATCAACTCCAAATGGATCAAAGATCTAAACCTAACACCTCAAACTATAAAACTTCTGGTGAAAAACACTGCACAAACTCTTGGAGACGCAGGAGTAGGCAAAGACTTCTATTTTTATTTTTTAAAAATTTTATCTATTTATTTATTTACTTTTTTTTTATACATTCAATCACATTATTTAGCTTACAAAGTGAACATTTCAATATGTGAACATTTCTCCCCGGTCCAGTTGATCGAAATATAACAACACTACCTCCCTGTCCCGACAATGCTCTGTCTCTGTATCCCTCCTCCAAATGTCCTTCCCCAGGCCCCACTCCTCCACACACACCACATCTGGCATTCACACCCATCTCTTGTGGTTGTACATCCTTTAACCCGTCAGTTTCAGTCATAGAGTGTGGACACTCGGTATATATTAAGTGGGGACATACAATGTCTCGCTTTCATAGCCTGACTTGCTTCACTCAGCAGTAAATCTTCCATAAGACCCCCCCACAGCACGGGCAATAATCCCACAAAATAGACTAGCGGGATTACATCTGGTTCAAAAGCCTCCACACAGCAAAAGGAACAGTTATTAGTGGGAATCAACAACCCTCAGAACAGAAGAATATTTTTGTAAACTCTGCCTGAGATAAGGGAATGATAACCAGAACACACAGGGAACTCAAGCGACTTACCCAAGAAAAGCGATCAACCCAATTAGAAGATGGGCAAATGAGCTGAACAGGCAACTCTCTAAGGAAGACATACGAACAGCCAAAAGGCATATGAAAAATTGTTCAACATTCCTCATCATAAGGGAGATGCAAATCAAAATCACAATGAGATACCACCTAACCCATGTCAGAATGGCAAAGATTTAAAAAAATAAGGAATGGTAAGTGCTGGCAAAGCTATGGAGAAAAGGGAACTCTCCTACACCATTGGAGGGAATGTAAACTAGTACGGCCACTGAGGAGAACAATATGGAGATTCCACAAAGACCTACAAATAGAACTACCATATGATCCAGCAATTCCACTCCTGAGAATCTACCCAAAGGATAGGAATGCACTCAGTCAGAAAAGCACTTGCACATTCATGTTTATTGCGGCAAATGTCTACGAACAGATGAATGGTTTGAAAAAGTGTGGCACATATACACTAAAGAATTATACTCAGCCATAAAAAAAGCAGTGAGATCCTAGCATTTGATAGAAAGTGGACAAATATGGAAGATCTACTGCTGAGCAAAGCAAGCCAGACTATGAAAAAGAGGCATTGTAAGTCCCCAGTTAATATATACTGAGTGTCTGCACTCTATGGCAGAAACTGAAATATTGGGCAGTATAAGGGCATGGAGAACAACTGTGGATACCTGGGACAGCATGGGTCGGGGATGGGAAATGACCCAGGGTGAGAGGAAGGAAATCAAGGGAAATAAAGAAAGAAGCAAAACATTTAAGAAACACAAAATGGAAAATTATCTTTTAAAGATAATATGTATGGTAACATATTTGATTGAGCCAATACAGTGCATTCTGGATAAGAAAAATTCATTTTGTATTCTGTACTGATATACAGTGGATGAATATTAAAAATAAAAATAGACCGTATAGATTGTCCAGGTTAAAAGAAGCATAAGCAAGTGTAAGCAAAAAGACTAGCAGACTAACTAACTATTACAAAATTTCCTGTTAAGAGTCTAGGTTGATCAGAGGCAGTATGAGCTGAGTGAGGTGACTGTGGCTCCTCTTGACTGCTTTCATGTCCATCGACAGCGGAGTCTGCAGTTCACTTCAAGATGGCTACTTGTCCCACATTCATTTTCTGCTGAGTCATTTTTAATTTTCATGGTCTTTTCTATTGCCTCTCCCCAGCTGCTTTTGCCAGGATCTTTTAGCAAGCAGAAATGCATTGAATAACCAGAATCAAGATCACTGAGCTAGAGGCCAGCAGATGGTGTAGCGGTTAGGATGCTGGACACCCACGTGGCTGACCGTGGTTCGAGTACCGAATCTGGTGGCTTGAAACTCACGCTGGGCATGTGTGCATGTGTGCCCAAGATCCTGGGAGGAGAATGGAGGGAAAGGGATGGCGGCGTGGCCATCCCCCTTGGGGGGAGGGTGATTTCTCACTTTCCCTCTTACTGTCTCTGTCTCTCTGGAGAGCACACACACCCTAAGGCAAAAAAATCCTCTTTAAAAAAAAAAGATCACTGGGTTAAATCCCCATCTAATCTGTGTTCTTCTTTTTTTATTATTAAAAAAATCATACATTCTTTTTATTGTTGAGTTATAAAGATGTATCAAAATTAAAAGCAAAATTACAGGGTAAGACTTAACAAAACTACTAGGAGCATCGAACAAAGTAAAAAACGTGACTAGATGCAGGACAATATGAATTAACAAACACAGAAAGGACAAAGATGGGGAGAACAGTGAGCATGTGCTGAAGGTACTGGAGAGAGCTGGTGAAAATTTTGATTTTAGACGAGTGCCTAGGTAAAGAAATAATGGGCAAGATTTCTAAACCCCACTATGTGCTTAAGAGTCATCCTCACCATTGGCGTTGTCTCTGTCATCCTCTCCTTCCTCAGACTTTTTCATCATCCTTGATCAACTCCAGCTGTTCATTTGCTCTGTTCCTTTTTTATTTTTTTTCCAGGTTTTCCAGAACAGAACACACTGTTTTTTGTTATCTGGGTCAATTCCTTCTTAATGGCCTGAAGGTCATCACCTTTCAACTGTCTGGACTTGCAAGAAGATCCTCATTGTCCACACTTAGAATTGAAAACTTTTGCCCCTTTGGGAAGCGTTTTCTGATACACGCTGGTGTTTTTTTTTTTTTTTTTTTTTTTTTTTTTTTTTTTTTTTTTTTTTTTTTTTTTTTGAGAGGTTTTTGCTATAGGGCGCGTGCACTCGCCAGACAGACCGAGAGAGACAGAGACAGAAAGCGAGAAATCACCCCCCAGGGGAGATGGCCACACTGCAATCCCTTCTCCTCCATTCTCCTCTTGGGATCTTGGGCACGCACGCACACACGCCTGGCGTGAGTTTAAGCCACCGGGTCCAGGACTTGAACTGCAGTCGACTACATGGGAGTCCAGCGACATAGCCATTACTCCAACTGCTGGTCCCTACACGCTGGTGTTTCAAGAGTACTGCAGCATGGGCAATAGGAGGTGGCCATGGAACTCGTGCTGGATAACTATACATCCTGTCATAATAATCCCATTGAAAGTCAGGGTCCAAGTCAAAAGAGGAGCTGAGTGGAAGGGACGGAGGAGGATGTTCTGGTACTGACCCATAAATCTCCACTGCATATTGTTTCACACCTGCTTTTTCTTAGTTTATTTTTGGCTTTGCAGCCAGATGAATACCTAAAACATGACCAACTATCGTCTTGCTATTGTCTCCTGCCACAGCAGCCCGGGCATTCCTTGCATTAACATACTGAACGAAGACAAAGACCTTATGAATAGAGCAACCTGCAATTTTGTCATACTTTGAGAAAATTGTCTCCATGTCAGACTTCTTGACCACAAGAGTGTTGAGATTCCCGATGACTACATGAGAGTTCATGGAGCGAAGATCTGTCTTGTTGGTAACATTGCTTAGCCATTGCGTTTGATGGTGAGATTCCTCACAAAGCCAAAAAATGTAGCTGACGATCAAAAAAACTCACTCAAGCAAAGTTCCACTAACTTGTATATTTCAAGAGATTTGTAACCAAAAAAGGTGAGGGAAAAGATATTCGATTCAGAATCTCGTGCTCCCGAGTTCTAAGAGGAGAAATGCACTGCTGCTGGAGGTAAGAAATGTGGTCACAACTCCTCCATCTCCAACTCTTTTTAATCTGTGTCCTTTGTGGAGGGTCCTTCATCGATGCCACAACCACAATAGAATGTCTACATTCCTTCTGCAAAACATGCACCATGTGTTACCTGGAGAACAGCAAGTATTGTCTTATCTGTGATGTCCAAGTTCACAAAACCAGACCACTACTTAATACAAGGTCGGATAGAACTCTTCAAGATATTGTATACAAATTAGTTCCAGGGCTCTTCGAAATTGAAATGAAGAAAAGAAAGGATTATTTTTATACAGTTCACCCTTCAGCTGATGCTGCCAATGGCTCTAATTAAGGCATAGAAGTTGCAGTTGAAGATAAGAGAATTATAACTGATAATGAGATAATAAGCTTATCCATTGAATTTTTTAAACAGAGCAAACTGGATTGGAAAGTAAACAAAGACAAAGAGAAATCTAAGGAGGAGGTGAATGATAAAAGATATGTATGATGCCCAGCAGGAATGAGTATAATGGACTTAAGAAAGTTTCTCAGAAGCAAAATGGACATACCTAACACTTTCCAGATTGATGTCATGAATGAAGAAGAACCTATATCCATTACTATATGTAAATGGATATTGCTTACATATATACCTGGAGAAGGAATGGTCCTCTTTTGAAATACAGAGTTCGGGGATCAGCAGTTGGTGTAATGGCTATGTCGCTGGACTCCCATGTAGTCGACTGCAGTTCAAGTCCCAGATCTTATGACTTAAACTCACACCAGGCACGTGTGCTTGCGTGCCCAAGATCCCAAGAGGAGAATGGAGGAGAAGGGATTGTGGTGTGGCCATCCCCCCGGGGGGTGATTTTTCGCTGTCTGTCTCTCTGTCTCTCTCTCTGTCTTTCTGGCGAGCACACACACCCTATAGCAAAAACCTCTCAAAAAAAAAAAAAAAAAAAAAAAAGAAATACAGAGTTTGACATACTTGTGAAAGAGTGAAATCAGTCATCAGAGAGATGGACTGACAAATGCTGGAGAACTGGAAAGTGGCTCTGGGAGTGACAAGGCCAACAGCCCGGTGGGAGGTATTTTTTCTCCACCTCTTCTTGTTTGCCTAGCCTCTGTTCTCTGGTGTAGTATTCTCATCTGCAGTTTTCTCACATTTCCAATGCCATGAATGGAACCAGCCCCAGGCCCAGCAGTAACCACCAGTCCTCTTTTGCCAATAGGCCTTAAAAATCTTCAGTACACAGGTCATCAGCAACTTCATCCGGTTGACACCTAAGACTGTTAAGGAAAAAGATTTTAAACCCCTGATTTATATAGATATCTTCATGCTAGTGCAGCCTTATAGATACTAATGCATGTGACTATGGTCCAATTTGCTTTCTTCTGTAGTGACATTAAATTTGGCTATAAAAGACAGACTTGACATGATGTTCATATGGACATTAATTGAAAAGGAAGATTATTCCTATAAAAAAAACTGGCTTCTGGGAAGGCAGGCAAGATTTTTTTCCCCCTGCATGTTAGGAAAAATGTAAAATAGTTCCTGTAACCATTGTTTAGATTTGGAAATAGTCTGCAGTGGGTATGAACATTAGGCCATCATTTGTTAATCTCTGTGGGGACACGTTTAAGAGAGAGAATCTGAAGTGTGGGGACATGCTTTGAGCAAACACCACCTGCTCTTTTGGGGTTTGGCAGAACCTTGTAACTTGTCTTTCCTTGACCTTGGCTGCAGACTGAGCAAGGGTGGAAATTACTAGGGGTGTTCCAACAGACACATCTGATGGACTTCAAGAAACATCTTGACCCCAATTAGTAAAGTCCAATCCCTGCTCTGCATCTGAAAGGTTCTTTAGCCTTCTCTGGATGTGGTGGTGCACTCCTTATGGAGAAGTTCTTTAGCTCCTTCCCCACACCTAACAGCTAGGTTTCTCTGCATTAGAAAAGAAGATGAGACTTTCTCTTGATGGGGTTATCACCAAGGGATACACCTGGCCCAGTATGACTAAGCCCTTATAGATTTGTTAACTGCTTCTTATTGTCTGTAACCTGGCAACCAATCTATGAAGTGTCATGAAACATGCATGTGTAATGTCTCCTTGTACTATAAATAAAGAGGCCCAGTTTGTCTGGGTGGCTCAAGCAGCTCAAGCAGCTCAAGCAGCAGAATAAGTTGCTTGGGCTACCTAGGCTCAGGCTGCCTGTGTCCATTTCTGCTCTATGTCTTTGTCTCATTCTTTCCAATTCCTGGTCCTGGCAAGATGGAGGGCTTCCTCTTTCTCGTCCTCTTTCTCTTCCTCACCCAGCAGCCCCCTGATCATGATTCAGCTAGACCCAAGCCCTGGGGCGGACGCTGACAAATCTCAACTATCGTTTACATTACATCCTCCTTGATTGTTCTTGTTATGCTGCTTAGTGATCTGCAGAAAACAAGTGCTTTTTATCTTACAATTCAACAAGTGGAAAAAACACGCCTAGAATAATGCACTCCATGTAGCCATGCCGTTGTGAATAGGGATTTCCTGTATTTTTAGCCATTTGGATTCCTATTTGATTTTTACTTCTCTGTCACTACACAAAGCCAATCAAAGGAAAGTAAACTTCAGTTTTCCAATCTGTATGCCCGAAGGCGGTTACTACCGTTTATTTTACTGACTTGTTTAAGCGATTCACTCTTGTAAGAATCAGAAGTCATTATGCTTGTTGTACAATACCATATTGGTATGTGACATAACAGGAAACAGTATTGTATAATATATTTATAAATACTATAAAGAGAATATAGTGTTTCATACATTCAAAAATGGTTGTTGAAATTCTCCCAACTGGTTCAACCTCTGCAGATCCCTGAATCCTGTCTTGAGCCTTTCTTACCAGCACAGTATAACTTTAATGTATATATCTAATTCTAAATTCTGTTCCCTTCAAAGCAATTGGCAAATCATTATAATACTGACTTTTCTCTAGTATCATCTATTTAATTTTATATTGTTGCAGTAAAGAGAAAGTTTTAGCTAAAGGATATGAAAATAATTGCCTTAATTTTTCATTGGTTGTGGTGAAATCTATGTGTCTCTAAAATGCATATTAATCACTGTAAAATTCTAAAACAACTGTTTAAATAAACCAGCTAAAGCTAAGACTGCAAACTATAAAACTACTGGTAGAAAACACTGGGAAAACTCTGGGAGATATTGGGGCAGGCAAAGGCTTCTTGAGCAAGACCCCCAAAGCACAGGCAATAATCCCAAAAATAGATAGGTGAGACTACATCAGATTAAGAAGTTTCTGCACAGCAAAGGACACCATAATTAGTGAGAATCAACAACCCTTGGAATGGGAGGGAATTTTAGTTTACTGTGTCTCAGATAAAGGACTGATAACCAGAATACACAGGGAACTCAAGCAGCTTACCCAGAAGAAAATGATTAATCCAATTAAAAGATGGGAAAATGATCTGAATAAACTACTCTCTAAAGAAGACATATGAACAGCCAAAAAATCATATGAGGAAATGTTCAACATCCCTCATCATAAGGGAGATGCAGATCAAAACCACAATGAGATACCATCTAACCTCAATCGGAATGGTGAAGATTAAAAAAAAAAAAATGATAAATGCTGGCAGAGGTGTGGTGAATGCGGAACCCTCCTACGGTGTTGATGGGAATGTAAATTGGTCCAGTCACTGTGGAGGATGATGTGGAGGTTCTTCAAAGACCTTCAAATAGAACTACCATATAAGCCAGCAATTCCACTCCTGGGTATCTACCAAAAGGACAGGAGAATGCTCAGTCAGAAAAGCGCTTGCACAACTATATTTATTGCAGCATTACTCATGATTGCTAAGACATGGAACCAACCCAAATGTCCACAAACAGATGAACGATTGAAAACGTGTGTCACATATACTCCATGGAATACTATTCAGCCATAAAACAAACCAACCAACAAACAAGAAGGTCCTGGAATTTGCTAGAAAGTGGACAAATATGGAAGATTTATTGCTGAATGAAACAAGTCAGGCAATGAAACAGAGACATTGCATGTCTCCACTTAACATATACTGACTGTCCGTACTCTGTGGTAGAAACTGAAAGACTAGAGGACATAAAAGCATTGAAAATTGTTATGGACACTAGAGACAAAGTGGAAGGAGAGTGTGGGAGGGGAAGAGCATAGGAAAGGAAGTTTGGAAGGGGAAAACTAGAGAGGTAAGGCATTTGTGAGACACATATGGTTTATTATGTGTTGATGAGGATGTGTGTAGTATTTTCAACTGGGCTGGACTGAGGTGTATATCATGCTGGGTAAAGTCTCTTTGCAATCTAAATGATGTATGTAAAATAATAATAATAATAATAATAATAATAATAATAAATAAACCAGCAATTTGCTGGAAGAAGGCATTTTATTTAAAATTATTTAATATATGGTATGGCAGTACTTTCGAATTTAAAAGTTGCTTTAACAGTTAATTGAATATGCCTTCTCTGTAATGCCTGGAAATACAAGCAATTTTTCATGAGCTTCTACAGGTATCTTTAAATAGAGCAGGCGTGTTTAATCTACAATATACCCCAAGAGTTTTCAGTTTGTGTTTTACTTTGGTCAGGCTTGGCGTGTGTTCATCACCCATCAGGTACCTGTCTGGGTGTTTATTATATATGACTATAGTTTCATGTTTGTATGAAAAAAAATTGCAGCTAAATATTTCATTGTCCCCAGTTTGCAAAAGAAGCACAATTCTATTGCGTCGTCTTGCTTATAGTCATTAAATCATTGCTATTACATATATCACTGTTACTTCTGCTTTATTTAAAGATACAGTAAATGACATTTTATGAAGCCACAAAACACATATATTTTTTATTTTGACATAAATTTGTACAGAGCCATAGTAAGTATTGTTTCTCATTGTAGATATAAAATGAAATTTCATTTGTAGTTAGACCAAAGTCCAATAAAAAGGATATTCATTTATAAAATTAAACAAAAAGAAAGAGCCTAGGTTCACAAGTCCTTTTACCCTTTGGTTCAGCAAAGGTCATAAAAAGCACCAGTGGGGTAGGGGGAAATAGATGGCATATTGGTTGTGTCACTGGACTCCCACATGGCCAACCACAGTTCGAGTCCCAGACCCAATGGCTCGAAACTTGCATACACACATGCCCAAGATCCCAGGAGGAGAATGGAGGAGAAGGGATTGTGGCCTGGCCACCTCCCCCCCACAGGGGTGATTTCTCACTTTCCCTCTCACTGTCTCTGTCTCTTCCCGCCCCCTCCCCCTCCCCCTCCCCCATGAGTGCATGCACCCCTTAAGGCAAAAACCTCTATGAAAAACCAACAAACGTAAAAACAATAGTGGTGCTTTCAGGAATACATAGGAAGCATCAGAGGCTGATTACTTATTTCAGACTTTCATTAGATCCAGCAGCCAAGACCTATCTACCTTATCTAAGAGCAATAGCAGCAGGAGCCTAAGGTGCAAACAATTCAGCAATTTAGTTCTAGGGCCTCCACTTAACTTACTGGTTCCCCAAGCTATTGACAGAAGACCCCCAAGACCTCTTTGCTAGATGCAACCCTCCTATGAAACATCATTGCTTTCCCCTTCATGCATCCTTGACCATTGCTGTGCCTCCCTCCTTTACCAGAGGAAGAAAAAAAGCCTATGGTTGCTTAACTGTTAATTCCATGCACAGACCTTCTAGAGACTGCCTTGGGTATCCCTGATTTAATTCTTTCAGTGGTTTATACTGAAAAAGAAAAAGCAAATAACTGCCAGGAGAGCTCTGCTCTCCCAGACCGGAATTTACCCTTGAAACATGAGCATCTCTCAGGAATTAAATCGGTTCACAGTGTTGCATTGCTTACTCGCACCTAGTTTTGCCAGCCAACACAAAGGTGAATGAGCAAGGATTTATACTGATTGTAGGTATGTTCTGAGATTAGTCGGTCCATAAGTCTGAGATGTTTTAGAAACTAAGAGTTATGAGGACTGCTACAGGGAACCTTATAAAATGGACAGTGAGTTAAAGGACCTCAGGATGCTTGCTAATTACCTAAGGAGGTTGCTTGCCATAATAAAAGGAGAGTTTAGAAAAATACTTTCATGTGCAAGTCATAATAACAAAGATGAATTGGAAATGATACAGGACCAACATTGATGGGGCAACTTATGATTCTATTTTGGGCCTCCCATGATGCTTCCAGCTTCACCACTAACATGTACATGCTTCATTTCCAAAACATACACCTAAGTAGTGCCTGGATGAAGTGGTACCTTCGGTTTTGTTCATCTGAAAAAAAAAAAAAAAAAAAGTCATTGAAGAAACAATGACTGCCCCAGAACTCAGTGGAAAAGACCTTAGCAGGTACTGTTAACAACATCACTACAAAATAAGACAACTTCTGCCTAAGAGATAACAAATTTTTCAATTCATTAGCACCTATTTTTTTTTCCTTTCAGTATTTCCCATCCTGGTCAAGATGAGTGACGGCTGCTTATTTGCTAAGCAAAGCTTTGACATTGGTTCAGTCTTCTTAGAAGTTGTAAAGTTACTTAATCATAAAATTGTTTCCCACTTTCTGAGAGTGTCCAGTAAGAGAACAGCCCCACTTCTTGAGCTTTTCTGCAAATCACCAACACAAGCTCAACTTTATAGAAACGACTGTAAGAAGCACATTCTAGTTCCCTGTTGAGATGCGCACATTGTGTTCCAAAGTGTGAATGTTCTCTTTCCTTGCACCTTACGGATATGTTCCTCATGCTCTGCAGTGACTACTGGCAGAAGATATATGAAGGGTCTCAAGAACTGCAAATGATTGCTTATCCCATAACTCAGGCCTATTGGGAAATTTATTTTAAAGTATCTATTTTTGTGTGCCAAGATATTTTATTTTAAATGAAGTACGGCATTATAAAACAGTACGACTGAGGTGCAAGGAAAGCAGAAACTCTAAAAGTAACACTTAAATTATGTGGTTCTGGGAAATTCTATACTAAGTCATGCTATGTGCTAAGAATTGTGTCAGCTTTTGTGTGGCTTCCATAGGGGGACGGGCGATGAGCCAGGTTCTTTTCTTCATCCTTGAATCTCATAGCTGACTAGAAGAGTTTGCAAGATGAATTAGTATGCTAACTCTGGATTGGAATGGGTGGGAGTGAGTGGTTTCTGTTAGTCTCAATTCCGAATGATCACTTACTTAACTAGACCACAAACATTCAGGATGTTCAGCAGATTTCAGCCAGACAACAATATGGTGGGTATGCAGAGGCCAATTAAACATGGCTCTTGCTCTCATGGGTCTCACAGTCTCCAGAGAAAGGGAATCCATTCATTCAATCCACAGTTACTTGTTGATGGCCTACTATGTACCAGACATGGTGCTAGCCGCTAGGAATACAACAGTGAATGAGACACGTTGAGGAGTCTACATCTTCTCAGGGGTGGCTTTGAAGGAGTGACAGACAATTCACACTCACTGAACTAAATTAATAAACTATGGCTCTTCTGATCCAAACACAGATTCTGTCTCTGTCAGTAGCACTGATGGAAGGCCCCATATGACGCATATTCTCCATCACATGCTCTATCCCCATTATTACCCATCCCCACATACCCACGCTAGAGTCATTGAGAGGGGTGGGCCACACTGTGAGGTGGTTGTAATTTCGTATCCACCAAAGGACACTCTGCCGACACAAGGGGACACAGCAGTTCTGTATATGTCATGTGATGACACTGTGTCATGGGGAATTTGTTACCTAGGGGAGCCTTTCTGCTGGCTTCCTCAAGTGGGCAGCAAACCCTGATACCTGTCTCTAAGATAGGGTGCTGTGTCTCTCCACTCATTTCTACTTTCTTTAGAAACTCTCGGTAACGTTTTGTTATTCTCTAGCTGTGATTAAGCCATGGTTGAATGGGAAACCTATAATAAAAATATAAAAACTACAAAAATCCATATTCTTAAAATTATTTAAAAAACAACAACAAATAGCTTATGAATCAAAGAATACACTTTACTGAACTTTTTTTTTAAAAAAAAAAATCTTATATGGTGCTGATGGTACTGTGTATGGTAAAGTTTTGTCTTGACTGATATGCCGCGTAATTGTGCTGGAAAAAGCAATGTTGTACGCTGTAAAGCTATACAGTGATTAAATGTAAATTTAAAAACATAAATAAAATAAAATATCAGGCCAGTAATAAAAGGAGGAAAAGCAAAAAAAAAAAATCTTTATATGGAATTGATATCTGTAGAGTGACACTCCAGGTAATAGAGTCTACCACTGCAGATGCCGTGAAGAGGACTTGAGTCTGGTGTGTAAATTCCATAATCGCCAAATACTACTCTATGCCCCGAGTAGGGTCGCAAAAGGGCAAACTCTCAGTTTGTTGGCAGTGGAGAAACAGATCATTATACAAGCAGTTGCAGCCCTATCTGCCACTTTAGGAGAATGAGGGTGGGCTGGGAGAGGACCTGGCAAGAAAATCTAGCCTAATGGAAGGGGAGCAAGAAAGCTTTGACGAAGGAAATGTTCTGCAAGCAGGGAAAACCAGGAGGTCCCTAGGGGGAAGGCAGAGTGCACATTTGAGGGGGAATATTCAAAACAGCTGGAGGAGCCAGGCTCGTGGCCTAGTGGTTAGAGGGAGCCTGATACCACACGGATGACTCAGTCCTGTTGGCTTGAAAAACACACTGGGCGCGTATGCGTTGGTGCCCCAAATCCTGACAGGATGGAGAAATGGAGGAGAAGGAGAATTTATCTGACTTCCTTTTGATGAGCATTTAGACCATTTTCACTGCTCTGTTCTTGCCAAGAAAAACAGTATGATATCAATGGTTTCAAATCTTTGCATACTCACCTGTTTATTTCCTAGGAATAAATAATTTTAAGGGCAGCAGCTGCATCTGAGGGTTTGTGTGCTTATACTGTTGGCACTTATTCCTGGGCTATGCAGTTCTACCTCTAAGGGTGCTAGTGCCGGCTCACCACATGCTCACTGTGGTAGGTGTTCTCTAAATATGGCCACCATCAATAACGTCCTCCCTTCATGCACAAGTTGATTCTCAGACCGTGAGTTGGAGTCGGACTCTCTTTCTCTTGTACATGGCCTGCGATAGAACAATAGCAGGGATTAATGTTCCCTCCAAGTCATAAGAAGATGGCTTAATTCCACCCAAATCTCTTGAAACTCATCCTTGCAGTGCTCCCCCTGAGAATGCAAATGCCATGCTATGAGAAGCCTTACAATCAGGTGGAGGTGATAGGGTGGTGAGCCTCAAAGGAGCCAAGAGTTAGCATGAGAAACCTGGCATGTGTGTGGTATAAATGGACCCCCCCCCCCCCGGCAAGCCGAGCCTTTGGATCACTGCAGCTGCAATATGCATCTGACAGCAAGTGCATGGGAGGCCCCATGTGAGGACCACCTAGCTCATACTGGCCAACCCACAGAATGGTGAGACACAAAGACTTTTTCTTTTAAGCCACTAAGTACTGGGGTGTTTGGGTTTTGGTTTTGTTTCTCTCACATAGCAACAGATAACCGGGTCACTTGCCAACACAGCCTCCCTCTTAACTACCTTGCCTCATGAGTAGGTATAAGAAGGAGGAAGATCAGATTTTTCAGCCCATACGTAGAGTATCTTTTATGCTCTTGTTTAGTAAAAGAAATAAAACCTGGGCGACCCTGCTGAGTAGTTTTCAGGGCATGGGTATATTAATGAGTCAGAGATGTCACTGTATGGGTCTCCAGGACCAAGCATTAGAAGCTTGTGCCATATCTGACCATTCTCCAAGGTAAGACCTTGCAGCACAAGGGTTACTAACACTGGCTTTGGAATATGGAAGATCTGAGTTAGAGTCTGCGCTCTGGCACTTACTACTTGTGTGAACCCAGGCAAATCACTGTAAGTAACTCTGTATGCGTCCGGTTCCTGATCTGTTGACTGGAGATGGTGTGAAGAGTTGTGTTATGTGTTAAAAGGTAAACACAGGCCCATCTTTAGATGCTGTGTCTGGCACGTAAGAAGGAGTCAGTCAATGAGAACTATTATTGTTATTATTAGTATTTGGAGTAGTAGCAGTAACAGTAGTAGTCCTAACAACAGCAGTAGCAGCTGCTGCATCATCAGAAGTACTAGTATTGTGCCTCGTAAGTGCCCAATATAGTTTAGGTATCGTTACCATTATATGTAACAGTTTTTGAGTCAAAAGCAATTTGAATCTCTTCTCATCTGCCTGGAACATGGCATTGATTGTAGATCCATATAACCCTGCTCCATGCTTCCTTGATCAGAGAGGGTATGGGTTTTCTCTGAAGGATGATTTGTGGGAGGCCAGCCCTGGTTATAACCTGTAACTGCTGCAGCTGGCTACACATTGAAACATGGAGATCCAAGCAGCTCAGCCATGGCCCAGTAGCTGGACCCCTGGGGTTCTGGTCTATCTTTGGCCTGGATGGCAGGTCACTGGGTGTAGGGCAAGATTTGGGCCATTTAAACCATCTCCCCCCTCCATTTTTTTTTCTATGCACCTTAAGAAACTTAGGTGCAGTGGGCTAAGCGGAATTGAAATGACAGATGGTAGGTAAGTGAAGACCTCACAGACAAAATTTCAGGGTTCTGTCTGGAGGAACTGATGCCATTCCCTCAATGGTTTTACAGGACCTTTTGGGGTTCCAATTGGTGGGGGGCAAGGTCCCTTCATAATCTCTGAGTAGGACCCAAGAAAATGGCAGGGAGCTGGTCCTTGTTTCTTGGTAACTAACTCAGAGGGAACAGGAGGCACCCCTCACCCGATCCCCCTCAACACACACACACACACACACACACACACAGCCACCACCATCCCTGTGAGAATTTTCAGATGAACCACTTTATTTTGCCAAGACAAAACATCTTCACTAAACCAGTTTACATAATGAGTCAGGCAGACTATTATCCCTTATAACAAAATGTCTATGAGTAGGGTGTTTCTGAGATTGTTTAAATCATGGTCCTGATGACATCGCAAAGAGCCAGATCATCTCCACATTGCAGCTCTTTCGTTTCCATTGTACAGTTCCAGCATATATTGTTGAAAACAGTGTGTGAAGTGGAAAAGGGGAGCTGATTCTTTCTTTTATTTCTTTTTCTTTTTTCTTTTCTTTTTTTTTTTTTTTTGAGAGATTTTTGCTATAGGGCGCGTGCTCTCGCCAGAAAGACAGAGAGAGACAGAGGGATAGAAAGCGAGAAATCACCCCCTGTGGGGATGGCCATGCCACAATCCCCTCTCCTCTGTTCTCCTCTCTGGACCTTGGGCACGCACGCACACGTGCCCGGCGTGAGTTTAAGCCACCGGATCCGGGACTTGAACCGTAGTCAACTACATGGGAGTTCAGCGACATGGCCATTACGCTAACTGCTGGTCCCAAAGGGTGCTGATTCTTTCTTAACCACGGGTTTTCTACTAAGAGCAAATAATTCTTTACTAGAAACAACTGACTGTTTCCAGTGAGCTTCTTCTGAGACTGAATAAAATCTCAGTCCAACGAAGGAATGCATAAAGGGCTTTCATCCCATTCCATCTGGTAAAAGTTTCATGTCCTTCCCCTTTGCCTCTTCCTGCAGGTACAACCATCACTGGAAGGTCAGGAAAGTGACGATTGCTGTCATGTCTGCCTACTGTCTGCATCTCAACACATGATCTTCCGCTGTGATGCAGTTTATTTGAAAGAAGTGCCAGATATCGTGCTGTTCTTTGCCGCATTCGTGAAGTTCACAGACTGTTGGACAATATACATGTTGCTACAAGTGACGATGACCATCAGAGGTCTCTCTGTCAGAGCGTTGTTCAGTGACTGCACATAGCCAGGAAAACCCACCTGAGATCAGTAGAAGTAAGGCAGGTGAAGAGAGCGGATGGAGTGGGTCAATGCTTAAACGGTAGGACCAGGGGCCAGCAGGTGGTGTAGTGGTTAGAACAATGGATTCCCACATGACTGACTGCAGTTCGAGTTCTGGACCCAGTAGCTTGAAAATGGCTGACTGCAGTTTGAGTTCTGGACCCAGTAGCTTGAAAATCGCGCCAGGTGCATGTGTGTGTATGCCAAAAAAAAAAAAAAAAAAAAAAAAAAAAACAAAACAAAAAAAAAACAAAACAAAAAAAAACAAAAACAAAACAGGGGGAGAATGGAGAAGAAGGGATTGTGGGATGGCCATAATCCCTGGGGGGTGGCGGGGGGAGTGACTTCTCACTTTCCCTCTCTCTGTCTCTCTCTGGCAAGCACACATGCCCTATGGCAAAAACCCTTACAAAAATGGTAGGACCAGGTGTTTGGTCGGATTGGGGCGGTGGGTGCAGTGGAGGAGTGAGAGAGTGTGTGAGCAGGTGGGTGGATAGATGGTGGTATCTTTCACAGAGTTACTGACACCAGAGAAGGCATACTTTTGCAAGTTGCTGGCGAGCATAAATTCAGATTTGTGTACACATTGAGTGTCAAGTGTCTGTGGGACTATCAGCTAGAGATGTCTGGGAGGCGAGTGAATCCTCAAGACAATCACCAGAGGAGGAAAACCGAACTGAAGATGTGGGTATAGGAGTCATCAGTGAATGGCACCATGGCATAATGGCTAAGGTCCAGAATGCCCAGGGTTTGAACACTTAATTACACCTATTACTTCATGAAGTATGCATAAGCCCTCTGTGCCACGGATTCATAATCCAAACCAGGAGAATGATGGTGACAATTTGCAATGATCGCTTATATCTGCTGTGATCATGGAGTAAAAATAATGATGAAGTCCATTTTATAAACTTTAAATGTAAGTTCAAGTGTGTGTTAACCCCTTGGAAAAAAGGGGAATCCTTCTGTTTCTCCATCCGTTTGAGAATGCATACGAGACATGTTGAGTATTGTAAATGTGTGTACATGTTCTAATTATAAACAGATATAAATAACAAATGCAAATGTTTTAAAAATTATTTATTCCATTTTATTATTGCTATTATTATTTAATTTACTATAGGCACGTGAAGTGGGGAGAGAGAGAGAGAGAGAGGAAGAAAGTGAAAAAGCGAGAAAGCAAGCTGTCTGTCTTGGGACTCGAACTGCAGTTGGCCCTGTGGGAGTCTAGCACCTCAACCATCACACCACCTGCTGGCCCCACAAATTCAAATTCTATTCCTTGATGTGTACTCTAAGCAAATTAACACCACCAGCCAGTTACACAGAGATGCCCACCTCCTTTCAAATCCTCTACTCTTCACCACCTCCAGTCCAGACCTAGCCACCCTCCCTCATCCTGCCCGACCCCTGCCAGCAGGACAGGGTTTATGACCTCTTTCCCATCACTCCACTGTTACATCACCTCCAGTGCCCTGGAAACCCTTCTTTTGTCTTAAGGGGTTGCTTGTCGTCGTTGGCAACCAGAACATGGAGGAGGGCCTCTCTAGTGATGCCATACTGTCCAATGAGGGGTGGGGGTGGGATGTGTGTTGGTTTCAGGGTTCTCAGTCAGGGAGTATTACTTTGTTTCACATGAAAGAAAAAAAATCTTAACAGCTGGTCACACCAAGAACCTGATCACCCTCAAGGCCCCAGACCTTTTTCCTCCTGTCACCTCAGGCGTGAAGGGTGTGATTTTAGGACAGTATTTATCCCACATCTATAAGCGAAGCTCCACTTTTTCCAGGGAGTCCTGCCTTTTCTCAGAGACTCGCTTGCCACATCCGTTCACTATTCCCTGAGGGATGACTGCTGGAGAATGAAGCTTCTCTAGAGTGTCAGGAAGACCTTTGCTCTGAGTAGTCTATTAACACTATCTCCTCCAGGGTCATGACTTCGTTTTGTGGCCAGAAGATGTGAGACACCACCTGGGATCGAGACAGTGAGGAAGTAATCTGAGAGAGAGACAGAAGAAGGAGCTCCTGAAAACAGGCCAGGTATGAGTTTGTGTTTCTATAGCACCGTGCATGAATGTAATCTTTAGTGCTAACCGTGAGTGAGCCTTTTTCTAAGTGAGCACTTGCATTCTTCAGAGGCCCTGTCTCCAGGGTCACAGCTGTCATTTCAAGCTCCACATGTGGAATATTTTGTTCTTATTCTGGTTGGATAAATAGGATCTTTAGAATTTCTGTGGTACTTGGGAGCTCACTGGATTTGAGTCAGTGTCAGAGATCACAGGCTTTGTGCCACACAACACGCCACTCTCTCTCAAAAATTATAAAAATAATTGAGTGTTTATGTGTGTGGTGGGCAGAATTCTCAAAGTAACCCCCGCGATTCCTGTCCCCTGGTTATTTCATCAAATGCATAAGTAGGTCCTGCTGTGAAGGGACTTCGCAGCTGTAATTCAACCTATCCTAAAATACAGAAATTATTCTGGATTACCTGAATGAGCCTAATGTAATCACAAGAGTCCTTCAAAGCAGAAGAGGAAAGCAGAAGTGTTGATCTGAGAATAAGAGAAAGTCAAGTCTGAGAGAGATTCTGAGTGTGTGAGAGAGGGACTGAATCTGTTGTTGTTGGAGAAAATCACAGGGACAGCATGAGAAGGAATTCAGAGAACCTCTATGAACATAAATGGGCCCTCAGACGACAGGCAGCAAGGGACCAGGGACCTCACTCATAAGACTGCATGAACCCAAATGAGTGTGGAAGCAGGTGATTCCTCAACTTCTGCTAAGGAACACAGTTCTGCAGACAGATTTGTTTTATTTTGTTTGTTTGTTTGTTTGTTTTTCTTTTGGCATTTTAAAACTCTAAGTAGAGGACCCAGCCAATCTCACTCTGACTTCTGACTCAAGAAGCTGAGATAGTAAATTTCCGTCATTTGAAGCCATGAAGTTTGTGGTAAATTGTTATAGCAGCAATGGAAAATTAATCCAATATGGGAACTTACATATTTAATACAGTCCCACATTAAAATATCTCAGACAATCTTGTTCTCTAATATGTGAGGTATCACTACACATGTTTTTTAAGATTTTATTTATAGGAGCCATCAGTGTAGTGGCTAAGGTGCTGGAATCCCACATGGCCAACTGCGATTTGAAATCTGGACTCAACAGCTTGAAAATCATGCTGGGTGTGGGTGCATGGATACCCAAAGTCCTGAGAGGAGACTGAAGAAGAAGAGATTGTGGCGTGGTCATCCCCTCTGTGGGGGTGATTTCTCACTTTCCCTCTCTGTCTCTCTCCAGCAAGCGTGCATACCCATGGCACAATCAAAAAAGAAAAAAAAGATTTTATTGATATATTTCTTCCAAGACAGACAGAGTGAGAGAGAAAGAGAGAGACACTCCAACAGGGTCTTCACTTCATGATCCATCCCAGGCTGAGCTAGCCCATATCAAGGGCATGTGCATGCACACTCGGCATACAGGCAGGCTCTGGTTCATGAGCCCTAGATCTTCCTATGTGGGTCCAGTAGTGTTACCACTATGCCATCTTCTGGCCCAGGACATGTTTTTAATAATGTTCTTTGTTTCCTACATTAGCATCTAGTTATTTAAACCCTTCTTTATACCTAGTTATTTAAGTTTGTCAAGAGTATCTATTGATCGAATGACTCCTTGGGTGACTAGTTTACTAGCATGGAACACATAGTGGGCATTAAAATTACACCACTATTAGAAATTCAGTCTAGGACAAATATGTGAAAACAATCAAGTTTTCATAGCTTGGCTTGGTTCCATCACTCAGAGTTATTAGTGATGGAGAAAGAGAAAAGAAGAAAGGATTTCCATGTAGTAATAAGCAGAATTTTTAACCACATCCAATAACTGGTACACATGAATATTGAGAAATCAAAGAGGGATTATGTCCTGCCTGAGAACCTCTGGTATTCGATAAAAACAAACAAACAAAACCAAAACCCACTATTGTAGGATACAGTGAATAGCTTGCCCTAGAGAGCAGCAGTGGGTTTCCAGTTGATAAATGCATGTGGGTAGAGTTTTTATAGTTGGGTTTCATACTTGGTGTAATGGCCCTATTAACCCTTTGGCAGTAACAATACATTTATTCTTCATTAACTCACCGTGGGGATAGAGTATGGATTAAAGCTTGATGTTCAGTTTTAGGCCATGTCATGGTGGACGAGAAGGTAACGATCTATAAGAGAAGAAAGGGCTCATAACCCGAAGGTGTCTTTATTATACTTAGCAGGTGTGAAATACATAAAGGAGTAAAACAGGATAAAGAGGACGTATGGGTGGTGCATGAGAATAAAAACAAATGACCATATCATGTGGGGATATTGGTAACATTCACAAAGGAAAGTATTTTGCATTTCCAAAGACGTAGGTTGAGAATGGGTTCCACCACTTCAGCCAGTTGCTTGCTCTCTCTGATCCTCCCTTATCCTCTCTGCCAGTGGGGGTGATGATATTATATGCCATACCACCCCTGGGAGAAGCTATTCCTGAACACCCGAGCTACGGTGCCCTCCTGTGTATTCTGAGCCTCTTCTGGCTCAGGCTTGCCATGGCCTTCATCACGTCTTCTGTCATTGTCTTCACTGTGGCTCCCTGCCCTTCAAACTGTGAACCCCTTGCAGACTGTCACCCGACAGGAAACATTCTCATGCGTGCAGTTACCAAAGTGCAGATCCTGGTGCCTGGTGCTCAGCAGGGGCTCAGACATGTATATCATATCAGGGACGGTGATACATGCTACCCTCTCAACCCGAGGGTAGCTAGCAGCATCCATTCAGTTTGTTCATTGGAAATAATATATTGTAACTGAGTGAATAGAGCAAATCTCTCAGCTCAGTGTTCTTAATCTGGAGGGTGTTTGTGTCTTCTACCCCCACCCTTTCCAGAACATTATCATACCGGTGTGACATGCGCATTTCCCCTTTCATAGTGTATCTTGGACAATGCAGGTTGGAGCTGCACTGAGTAGTTCCCTGAAGCCTCCCCATATCCTGTGGATTGATGTAGCAGAGTGGGCCCTCAATCCCTCTTCCTGAGTGGGCCCTCAGGAAGAATTCTTTCTTCCAGAAAGAGCGCAACCTCACTAAATAGGTTTATTTTATTTTATAGATGGGAGGCATAGATGCCATTTAGGCTATGTCAGTAGGTTCAAGAACGTGAACCCAGTGATTAGAGGACTAGAAAAAGTCCAGGTGACCTTTCTCATGTCCATATCAAGGACACTCTGCTTGTTTTCCCCTTGGTTCTTTGGTCACTGCTCCTCAGCTTGTTTCACTGAGACCCTCCCCACTGCCCTTAGGTGTACATATGTTGTCAGATAGTCTCTGGGAGGCCTTACTATCCAGTGTGTCAACTGGGCCATGCCCTTTATGCCCATTGGTGATACTGAAAATACATGAGTGCATCATATCCAAGCAAGTGATGGTTTTTCAGAGATTCCTGTCTCCAGTCCACTGCCCGAGAGGAGCCTCTAGCCAGAATACAGATTTATGTTTGACTCACAGCCTAGGAAATAATGAGAAATCACTAAAAGAATCAGATTGACTGAGAAAACCCCATGCAAGCAAGAAATGGGCACAGGAGAGGAGAACTTCAAAAATACAGAATAGGGCAAAGCGGAGTTCCGGAGGACTGGGATCCTGGTCTACTAGTTCCTGGGCTACTGAAGTAGGAATAGCATCAGGGGCAGCAGGCAGCACAGCCCATCTCTCCATTGTGGGAAGCATTTGGAAGCAGAATTGCTGCAGGTGTAGTAAGCACCTTCTACCTTCACATTAGTGTTGGTATCCTTTGCCTTAGGTCTTCCATGTTCCATCCTTGGTTCTTCAGTGCCAAGTCTGCAACAAATATGAACGGCGTTATCATGCAGGAGTTGTAATTCAAACCCAGTTTTGGTAGCTCCAGAGCTGGCACTCCTGGTGACTTTCACTCACTGCCTCTCTAAGGAATAAACGTCTCAACATCTAGGGCTAAGAAACAGTCCGGCAAATCAGGGTTATATCTGTGAGCACCAAGGTTTATTTTATTACTCTTCTCTTACTACCCTCACCACAACATAAGAGGCACGAGCATTTAATTATGCTCACTTTTTCAGAGAGGTCTCAGGATAGAAATGTGGGGGAGATGAGACTGAGGCTCTGAATTTTTAAATGGATGTTTCCCCCAAATTGGGCAACTCTGTAGGGATGTACTGAGTCACTTTAGAAGCCACACTATGTTAGCCAATCTTCTTTTACTCCTCGTCTTCAGTGAACCTCTTCCTTTCCAGATAGTTGTCTGGGGCAAGCCAGATCCAGAAGACAACAGGGTCCCTCTCTTTGGTGCATAGACATCCTATTCAGAGGAAGAAAATTAGCACACATATGAGAATTAGGAAATACTTAACCGATCCTTTGTGGGTCACATTCCAGGAGATGAGACAAGACGCATGAAGTGCTCAGGATAGTTCAAACCATTAGATGTGTTATTAATTCTGCATGGGTGTTTTATGTCATCTGTTGCTTAGAAATAACTTTCCTTGGTATCATTCTCCCCACATAACTCTGCCACCATCACCCTCCAACACACACACACACACACACACACACACACACAGACAGAGAGAGTGAGAGAGAGAGAGAGAGAGAGAGAGAGAGAGAGAGAGAGAGTTAATCAAGGTATTTATTTAAAGTAATGTCTGTAGTATTGTATCAACAGAACATCTTTTGTTTGTCACTTTCTGGAGTGTGTGAGTGTGAGTGTTGGGTGTACATGTGTGTGTGTGTGCTTTCCAGAGGGGGAGAGAGAGAGAGAAAAAGGGATGGAGGGCAGGAGGGAGATAGAGAGAGGGTGAGGGAGGGAGGGATAGAGTGGGAGAGGGAAGAAAAAGGGACAGGAGTCACTCAGATGAGACTCACAATTAGATTCACTTTTAGTATACTGTATTTCCTTCATTAGTATGCATTAATCTAGATAGTCTTGTTAAAATAAGTCAGTGAGGAGCAGTGCAATTAATATTTAGAGAACTCGTGTGTCCTTGGATGGCAGTGTTTTGGAATAGAGTATATTCCAGTAGTGGAACTATATAGTGGTTAGAAAATTGGTCACTGTTTTCCCTTCAAGCTTCAGGTACTACTTCCCTGTTGTATGAATAGAGAAGTATGGGTAGGATTGTTTTTATTCTGATGCAACTTTGCATTTTAAAATTTAGTTTTACTGGGGCCAGCAGGCAGCATAGTGGTTAAGACGCTGGACTCCCACGTGGCCGACCACGGTTTGAGTCTGGGTTCTGACAGCTTGAAATTCACACTGGGCATGGGTGTGTGAGTGCCCAAAATCTCAACAGGAGAATGGAAGAGAAGGGATTGCAGCATGGCCATCTGCCCGGGTGGAGGGCGGGGGAAAGGAGGTGATCTTTTATTCTCTCTCTCCATCTCCCTTTGTCTTTCCGGTGAGCGCACATGCCCTGTAGCAAAAATCTCTCCAAAATAAGTAAATAAATAAATGTATTATTATTTATTTTACAAATAAATAATTTTTATTCTTTTATTCATTTATTTATTTATTGGCACATCAAATTGTATCTAGTTTTCATGTACAGTGTGATGTTTTTATTTTTTATTTTATTTTTTATTTCAATTTCTTTTATACATTCCATCATGTTATTTAGCTTGCAAAGTGAATATTTCAACATGTGTACATTTCTTTTTTAACATTTTTTTATTCACATTTTTTAATACATTCAATCACATTATTTAGCTTACAAGGTGATCATTTCAATATGTGAACATTTCTCCCTGGTCCAGTTGATCAAAATATAACAATACTACCTCCTTGTCTCAACAATGCTGTCTCCGTATCCCTCCTCCAAATGTTTTTCCCCAGGCCCCACTCCTCCACACACACCCCATCTGGCATTCACACCCAGCTCTTGTGTTTGTACATCCTTTAGCCCGTCAGTTTCAGTTATAGACTGCAGACACTCGGTATATAGTAAGTGGGGACATACAGTGTCTCTCCTTCATAGCCTGGCTTGCTTCACTCAGCAGTAAATCTTCCATATTCTTCCACTTTCTGTCAAAAGCCAGGGTTTTGTTGTTTTTTATGGCTGAATAGTATTCCATAGAGTATATGTGCCACAGTTTTTCATACGTACGGGGCATTTGGGTTGGTTCCATGCCTTAGCAATCGTGAAAAGTGCCGCAATAAACATCTATGTGCAAGCACTTTTCCAATGAAGAATTCTTCTGTCCTTTGGGTAGATGCCAAGGAATGGGATTGCTGGGTCGTATGGTAGTTCTATTAGTAGACTTTTGAGGAATCTCCAAATTGTTCTCCACAGTTGTTGTACTAATTTACATTCCCACCAGCAGTGTAAGAGAGTTCCCCTTTCACCACACTCCCGCCAACACTTAGCATTTTTTGTTTTTTCAATCTTAGACATTCTGACTGGGGTTAGGTGGTATCTCATTGTTGTTTACATTTCTCACCAGTCCAGTTGATAATATCTTCGATAGATAATAACCAGTCCAGTTATCTTCAACAGATAATAACCCATTTCTTTGTCCCATAAATGCTTTGCCTCTCTATTTTTCTCCTTAATGTCCTTCCTCAGACTTTAACTCCTTCACCCACCCTCTTGCCACACTATATCTGGTATTCAAAACCATTTACTATGTTTCTAAGTCCTTTAGTCATTCAGTTTCGGACATAGAGTGTGGAAACTCGATATATATTAAGTGGAGACATACGATGTCTCTCCTTCATAGCCTGGCTTGCTTCAATCAGCAGTAAATCTTCCATAGTCATTCACTTTCTATCAAAAGCCAGGGTCATATTTTTTATGGCTGTGTAGTATTCCATAGAGAATATGTGCCACAGTTTTTTAATCCATTCATCTGTTGGTGGGCATTTGGGTTGGTTCCATGTCTTAGCAATTGTGAATAGTGCTGCAATAGACATCCATGTGCAAGCACTTTTCCGATTAAGAATTCTTCTGTCCTATGGGTAGATACTAAGTAGTGGGATTGCTGGATCGTGTGGTAGTTCTATCTGTAGATCCTTGAGGAATCTCCAAATTGTTCTGCACAGTGGCTGGACCAATTTACATTCCCTCCAGCAGTGTAGGAGAGTTCCCCTTTCACCACACTCCTGCCAGCACTTATCATTTTTTTTTTTTAAATCTTAGTCCTTCTGACTGGGGTTAGGTTGTACCTCATTGTAGTTTTCATCTGCATCTCCTTTACAATGAGGAATGTTGAGCATTTTTCCATATGCCTTTTGGCTATTCGTATGTCATCCTTAGAGAGTGTTTTGTTCAACTCATTCTCCTGTCTTTTAATAGGGTTGGTGGTCTTTTTTAGGGACACAGTGTGATGTTTTTAAATATGTATACATGGTGGAAAGGCTCAGTTGAGCCACTGCATTGCCTAACAGTCTTACCATTTATGTGTGTGTGTGTGTGTGTGTGTGTGTGTGTGTGTGTACCTGCATGTGGGAGGTGGCACTTAAAATCTTTCTTAGCATCCTTCAGGAATGGAATATTTTGTTATTAACTGTAATGTCCGCAATGCACAGTATTTCTCTTGAATTAATTCCTCCCATCTAACTGAAATTTGTAACCTTTGACAATATCTCCCAACCCGTACCCTTCCTGGCCCCTGGTACTGCTTCTATGAGTTCAACTTGTTTAGATTCCACATATAAGTGAGGTCAGGTAATATTTGTCTTTTCTGTGCCGTGCTTATCTTACTTAAAATAGCATCCTCAAGATTCATCCATGCTGTCGCAAATGACAGGATTTCCTTCTTTTTTAAAGCATAGTAAGTAGTGTTCCACTTTATCCATTTATCCATCCATGGACACTTAGGTTGATTCCACATCTTGGCTATTGTGAATCATGCTGCAATGCACATAGGAGTATGTGCATTGGGCACATATCCCTTGGGCACACTGATTCCACTTCCATTGGGTATATAACCAGTAGCGGGATTGCTGGGTCATCTGGTAGTTCTATTCTTATTATTTTGAAGAACCTCCATACTGTTTTCCAAAATGGCCGTACTAGCTTACATTCCCACTAACACTGTGCAAGGGTCCCCTTTTCACCACATCCTTGCCAGCACTTGTTACCTTCCAACTTCTTGGTAATTGTCATTCCGACAGATGTGCGGTGATATCCCGCCATGGTGTTAACTTGTGCCTCGCTGATGATTAGTGATGTTGAACCTTTGTTCATGTATCTGTTGTCCATTTGTGTGCCTTCTTTTGAGAAACTTCTACTCAGATACTTTGCCCATTTTTAAACTCTGGCTTATTTGTTTTCTTATGATTGAGTTGAATTCATTGTGTCTTCTGGATATTAACCCCTTATCTAACATATGATAGGCAAATATTATCGCAAAGGCTGTTCCTTCTGTCCACTGATTGTTTCTTCGACTGCGCAGAAGTTTTTTACTTTGATGTAATCTCATTCTGTCCCCTCCACTGTGCTTTTTGGACTGTCATCCAGATGATCATTGCCCAGACTAGCATCATGGAGCTTATCCCTGATATTTTTTTTTCCTAGTGGTTTTATGATTTCAGGTCTTGCGTTCAAGTCTTTAATTTATTTTGAGTTGATTTTTGCCTGTGGTGTGCGATAAGGTTTTTTGTTTCATTCTTTTGTATGTGGATATCTGTTGTCCCAACACCATTTATTGAAGAGATTGTCCAGACATTTTTTAAACCATTTGGTTTTTTTGTTGTTTCATTTGATTCTTTATTTTTTAATTTACGTTTAATCACTGTACATTTTTTAAAAGCGGATTTTGCCTTAGAGGATGTGCACTTGCCAGAGAGAGGGAGGGGGGAGGGAAAGTGAGAAATCACCCTCCAGGGGAGATGGCCACACTACAACCCCTTCTTCTCCATTCTCCTCCCAGGATCTTGGGCATGCACGAACACACGCCTGGCGTGATTTTCAAGCCACCGGGTCCAGGACTTGAACCATGGTCAGCCATGTGGGAGTCCAGTGACGAAACCACTATGCCACCTGCTGGACCCAATAACTGTACATCTTTACAGTGTACAGCATGGCTTTTTCCCAGCATGAATGAAGTGCATATTAGTCAAGTCAAAGACATTACCATATACATTATCAGAAGCAGGTAACTTTAATTCTTGTGTCTATTAAAAGTGTTGTTTGTTTTTTCCATGATCTCATCCCTCACTCCCCCATTACCCACCCCCTCCTATACTATCTCTAGTATCTACAGTTGCCCGCCCTGCTATTATACCTTCCAACCATTCAGTTTCTGCTCTAGAGGGCAGACATTCGGTATATATTGAGCAGGGGCATATAATGCCTGTTTTTCTGTCTGGCTTGCTTCGCTTAGCGTTAAACCTTCCATATTCATCCACTCGGTATCAAACCTCAGCATCTCATTGCTTTTTACATCTGAGTAGTATTCCATAGCGTACATGTGCCACATTTTTTAATCCACTCCTCTGTTTTGGACATTTGAGTTGATTCCATATCCTAGCAATTGTGAATAACGCTACAATAAACATGGCTGGGCAAGTGTTTGCCCGACTGAGAGTTTTCCTATCCTCTGGGTAGATACCTAAGAGTGTAATTACTGCGTTGTATGTTAGTTCTATTTGTAGGTTTCTGAGGAACCTCCATATCATTCTCCACAGCGGCTGTACACCAGCAGTGTAGGAGGATTCCTTCCTTTTTCATCACAGCCTCGCCACCACCTACCATTTTTTTATTTTTTAAATCTTAGCCAATCTGACTGGGGTCAAGTGGTATCTCATTGTGGTTTTGATTCACCTTTTCCTTATGATAAGGGAGGTTGAGCAATTTTTCACATCTTCTTTGGCTGTTTGTATGTCTTCCTTGGAGACTTGTCTGTTCAGCTCATTTGCCCATTTCCTCACTCTAGTTATTGTTTCTTTTGCTGTGCAGAAGCTTTTTAGCCTGATGTAGTCCCACTGGTGGATTTTGGGGATTACTTTGTGTGCTTTGGGGGTCTTATTTCACAAGTCTTTGCCAACCCCAAGAGTTTTTCCTGTGTTGTCCACCAGTAGTTTTTATACTCTGAGCTTTTATACTTAGATCCTAGATCCATTTTGAGTTGACTTTTGTTAGTGGTGAATGATGGAGGTCCAGTTTCATTTTTCTGCAGGTGGATATCCAGTTTTTCCAGCACCATTTTCTGGAAAGATTTCCTTTTCCCCAGTGGATTGTCTTGTGCCCTTTGTCTAAGATCAGTTGTCTGTGTGTTTGGGGGGTTGTTTCTGAGTTCTCAATTCTGTTCCATTGGTCTACCTTCCTGTTTCTGTGCCACTACCATGCAGTTTTGACTATCACAGCTTTGTAATATATTTTGAGGTGAGGAAGACAGATGCCTCCTACTTTACTCTTTTTGCACAGTATTGCTTTGGTGATCCCTCCATTTCTCTGAGGAATAACTCTGGTTGTTTGATCAGAATTGCATTGAATTTGTAGGTTAATTTGGGTGTTTTAAAACAATTGTTAATGGCCTTGCCTATCTGTACCTCTCTTAGCTGTATCAACAATCAGAAAGAGATAGGAAGGAACTTGATATCACCTCAACATTTTAAAAATAGGGTATCCCACCTTTGGTGTTCCTAATTCTTTGTTGCCACATATTTGAGAGAGGCAGTCCTGGTGTTTGAGGGCACAAACCTTCCATTGTGGGGCAGAAAATTATCACCCTTAAACAAATGAGCAAGCACTTACGAAGGAGTTCCCTTTTGAGACACAGATTCCAGGGGTCAGAAAAGAGAGAAAATCAAGAGATCCAGGACAGATGAGGGTGACAAGGAGCAGACCAGAACTTGCTGTGAGAGGAGGCAATTTAGTGTTGGTTAGGAATTGGTCAGGCCACGGTATGGGTAGAAAGACCATGTGCATTGGAGAACGACTCTCAGATTGTCTACTGGGTGGTGGATCTCAGCCTTTTCTCTCCCTGCTAGCACCCTCCACCCCTCCTTGGTTCGTGCTCTACCAGCACTGTGTCCACTGCTAAGAGAGTCTTATTTCTTTGGCTGGCAATCTGGCCCAAGTCTGCTTTGAGGGGTGGCTTAGATGCTGTGTGTTCTTTCTCAGTCCTGTTAGGTTATGTCTCCATTAAGTTCCTTTCTTAGTCACAGAGCTATGAGTATTAGCACTCAGGTGTGTCTGTGTCTGGGCCTCTTCATGTCCCCTAAATTCCCAACACAGCACCTATCATGTGGTAGGTCTCAAGCATTCGCTGACAAGAGCTGAATCAAATCTTAACCTATTTCTCTGAAATATTGTGACAAATAGACAAGACAAAGAGGTTTGCACTCACCGTACACTCAACAGTGTATGTTAGCAAAACTGCTTTGTCTCATCTATTAGATGCTTTACCATCTCAGCCTTCCTTTTGATATTAGGAAACGTTAAATGCCAACCTCTTTGAACAGAATTTCTACTGTGAAAACATTTTTCCTTCTCTCCTTTCCTCTTCTTGACACCAGAAGGGTAATGACTGCCATCTAAATGCTTCATGAATGAGTATCATTCGATATGTTTGTGCCTAACTTATGGCATATGCAGAATTTAGAGACCTAGGCCTTTGAAAATTGCCTAATTCTTCATTAAATAAGAACACACACACACACACACACACACACACACACACACACACACACAGACATGCTTAGCTATTCTTCCCTGGGTCCTTTGAACCATGCATATAACAATCTTTTGTTCAAGTTCTGAAAAATGAAATCACTTGTCATTTTGATTACAACTGTACTGAATGTAAACATTATGGATGCTGTGGTTTGGAAACATGATTTGTGTCTACCGTTATACTGGGGGACTGTCTTACAGTGCAATTCCCCTCAAATGCTGTAGTACTATTACCTCCTCTCCCCATCTCATTCCAGCTGTCCCTGCCGAATTCCTCAGTTCAGAGGGGCACAATCTGACCTGCTGCCTGGATGAACCACTGTGTGGAATGACACTTCTAATGCGGTCAAGGGGTCAGTGCACTGTAATTGTGAGGTGGACCCGTGATGTGACAGGGCTATGGGGGATTTTCTGGAGATGTCACCTTCCTCATCACAGTCATCACACCCACCATCCTCTAAGTGGACTCACAGACTCTCCATTCATCCAAATATGCTATTATTAATATGCTTCAAATAATTTTGTCATTTGCCTTTCTAAGTCTTATAGATTTTCCATTATGATTCCTCAATATGTTATGTGAAGACCTCTTCCCACTGATTCTCTTGCCTTTCCCAGGTTAATCATCAACTCAACTAAAATGAATGATGGTGGTCATCAGCTAGTTACAGCATTTATTTCCAGTAGTTTTCATATTTGATCAGGGTCTACTCTGTCACTTACATTTTCTCCCAAACCCTTCTACTTTATTTGTTTGTTTGCTTGTATTTATTGCCTACTTCATGTTCTAAATAATTACACTTATGGATAGGAAAAGAAGAAGAATTAACTGTACAAACCTGCCGTACATAAAACAGTGTAGAGGGCATAATCTCAGCAGTGTATGTTGTACATTCATCCACATATAGCGACTGAAAAAGACTTGAAAGATATATGGGTTATTTCTTCTTCTCTCTTTATAATTTTGTGACTCTTTAAACATTCTGTTTTTATAAACACATACAATATTTATCTTTTTGTGATGTATCAGATATCTGTTTTTATAACAACCCTAAAAATCATTCAATTGAAATACAAGATTTTACAAACCTGAGTTTTAGCACACAGATATCAAGTATATTATGCAGACTTTACTTTTAAGTATCTTTTTCTGAGCCAGAATTAGCTCTTGATCCATTCAGGAAATTTGAACTCAGCCTCCTTCATCTTCCTTCTCAAAAAAAATTTAAGTGTTTTTGCTTACAAGTTTTCAAGCAGCTTGGGTAACAGGAAACTGGCCCAGCATTCAAGTCTGCCTAATGACCCTGCCCCAGCAGCAGTCCTCTCAGCGTGATGCAGTTTTTGATGGAAAGTTCACAAGTTCTAGAGTCAGACTTACCAGGCTTCAAATCAATGTTCCTACTCTATACAATTGGGTTAGTAGTTTTTGTTAGAGTGTTGATGTGCCCAACCCATAGTGATTGGAAATATGACGGTTCTTCCAAAAGTTCGAGCAAAATGTGTGCAATGAAAAAAACTACACATGGGTTTTAAAAGGGTTTTGCACCAAAATAAATGTGTACTTTATTTATTTATTTATTTATTTATTTATTTATTTGCTTACTTAATTGAGGGGAGAGGTTTTTTCTATAGGGCGTGTGCGCTCACCAGAAAGGCAGAGAGAGACATCCCCCCGGGGGGGGGGGGGGGGGTGTGGTGGTGGCCACACCGCAATCCCTTCTCCTCCATTCTCCTCTCGGGATCTTTGGGCACGCATGCACACATGCCCGGTGTGAAGTTAAGCCACTGGGTCCAGGACTCGAACCGCGGTCGACTGCATGGGAGTCCAGCAGCATAGCCATTATGCCAACTGCTGGTCCCAATAAACTTGTACTTTAGTTCCATTTTTCCATGACCTTTGCGAAGTACCCATGGAATAATCACTGTCATTACTCTTGATTGTTCTTTAGTAGAAGGAAATGATGAGATTGCAGTGGAATTACATTCATGTTTCATGGGGGTAGCATATCTGTAGTTAATACTTACAACTGAATGTGGGATGACTGGGATTTTGAAGTAGTTAAAAGTTAGCCACGTGGTTTGACGAAACGAGATGGAGGAAGCCACCACAGAATCCAGCTCCTGCTCTCTGCCTCAGGGCTCTTCTCTCCAGGCTGGGTGAGGATGGTCTGATACTTAGGGTGGCACCTGCCCTGGGAGAACAAGAGGCACCCTCTCAGTGGAAAATGACCGGCAGGGTTCTGGTCTGGGCAACTGGGGGGAATGGTGATGAGCACAACCAAACAATTTCCTACTCTGTAGTTCAGCAATTTCTACTGTTCTCTCATTGGCTATCTCTTCTCCTGCATCACTCAACAAAGAAAGCAGCAATTATGCAGGCCACCATGCACTGAGAGTCCCAGGCATTTTATTCATTCCAGATGCGAACATCTACTAAGGGACATCTATGTGCCACACAGTGTCTTAGGAGCTGGCGAGATGAGTTCCTTATGTAGTCTGAAATCCCCGTCCTTGTTGAGTTTCTATTCCAGTGGAGGAGGGGGACAGAAAGAAACATTTAATAAAATAAATCAAGAAATTATGCAGTGCACTAGAAGGACAAGCTATAGGACAAGCAGACCAGGAAAGGGAGACTGGCAGTGCTGATTGGTGGGTATGAAGGTTTACGCTGGTTGTTCAGGGTCAGCTTCGTTGAGAAGGTGAGGGATCGAGGCACAGGGGTATTGGGGAATAGTGGGAACAGCCAATGCAGACATGTGAGGTGCCTGGAGTCTGTGCCAGGGCATTCAAAGAACACTGTACTGGGCACTGGGGGATATTTACCAAGTGGGGAAGAGGGCTAACTATGCAAAAAATTACAGCTAAATAATAAATACCTACCCATGGTACAGGTAAAACCTTTTGCAGAATTAGGGAAAGCTTGCCAGAGGAAGTGCCAAGTGTATGGGGAACCGAAGGTTGACTAGATGTGTGTGGGAAATGGGGTGTGAGCAAGGCTTCTGAGAAGGATAGAACAGTGTATGTGATGTCCTGGGAGTCAAAGATAACACAGATGGTTATGTTAACCCCCTTTCTACAGGAGCCAAATGTCACTTCCCAGGTTTGGCCTGATCATTTGAAAGCACAGACAGAGACTTAAATGCATAGCATTCCCTGGCAAGTAGAAACTGAATGGATTCAATCAAACCCTTATCTGTGCCCTTTTTTAAAAATCCAGTTCTCCACTATTACCTAGGAAAAGGTGAGAATAAACATCATTGGTCGTGAATCTTTTGTACTTGTCCAGTTATTTTCTTAGCATCAATCATAGAAGGGAAACTGTTACTTTTTCTAAAATGCCTATAATGGACTGGCCCTGTACTAGTCACTCATACACAGCATACCCAATGGAATGTTCTATTATTCTTTATTCACAGATATCAAATAGGATCAGAGGTATGGGGCCTTGCCAAGAACCTCTTCTTCCTCTGTTACGGTGTTTTTAGCTTTCTTCCCATGCACCCCCACCCCCACCCCCGCACTGCCTGCCTCCTGAACATACACCTCCCCTACCCCAACATGTGTGTCATTATCTAGGAATTATAAACATATAAACCCTTATGTCATATGGACCAGTTGAGCTCACATCCAGTTCTGCCTGTGGAGAGATCGCAGCGACATGCTGGATGGGGAATGTCCCAGGCTTCATAGGACGGTCTGTGCTTCTGTGGCTGCTCTTAAACCACGGCATTCGATGCACTCCCTGACCTGACTCTTGCTAACGCTCCGTTCACATCCTTCTCCATTCCCACATTCACAGTTTGCATCGACACTGGCTTTGGTGTAACATGGAGCCCACGTGAGCTCCAATCCTGGCCCCGACATGCAGGTCATCCTGCCAGTAATTCTCAGTCTTCTCATTGGCAAAAATGACAATAACCTTACCTGCTTTGAAGCCATGGGTGTAATACACCTAGCCCTCAGAATGACACCAAATAAATGATGGCTACTATCAGATTATTTTCTCTGTATATATTATAGACCTGGCATAGGGGAGGTCTTGAGACAGGCCCTCGGTAAATATGTTTAGGATTTGGTTGAGAGAAATGTTGCAAAAAGTGGAGAGAGCAAGACAGAAATCACTCACCAAACTGAAGGTACAGTCAATGACTTTTGCTTTAGGGTCGTTTCCCTCTTCTAAAGTCTTACTTAAGAAGGGAGATGAGTGTGTGAGGGAAACTCTAGGTAATGAGCAGCTAGAGCACGTTTATTCCAAGGACTCTCAGACATTTATCCCTTTGAGGTAAATCCCCTTTGGGGTGAATCCCTATAGCTGAGGGGAAAGAGGGGCCATGAGGCACTGAATTAGGGGCACTTGCTTTTATTGTTTCTGTTCTTCCCACCCAAAGAACTGGCGGTGTAAATCTATAGTTGTCCTCAACACCTTACCTGCTAGGATCAAGAGCACATTTATTTGTGAGGCCCAAGAATCTCACAGTGACCATTGAGATAGGACTGCCTCATATTACATAGCATGAAACTGATGGAGGGAGAATGACTTTAAAAATAAATAAATAAATTTGGGACCAGCAGATGGCATAACGGTTACATCACTGGACTCCCAATGTAGATGACCGCTGTTTGATTCCAGGACTCGGAGGCTTAAATTCACACCTGGTGCATGTGTGTACATGCCCAATATCCCGAGAGGAGAATGGAGAAGAAGGGATTGTGACATGGCCATCTCCACCCCCAGGGGTTGATTTCTAGCTTTCTATCTCTCTGTCTCTCTCTCTCTCCAGTGAGCCCATGGGCCCTATAGCAAAAAATCACTCTCTCTCTCTCTCTCCCCCACAAAAAAAAAAAAAGGTAAGGAAAAAATAGTTAAGCAGCAGGCTTTTTGTGAAGTGCTGCATCAAAGACATCAGTGTTTGTTCATTAAGCAATCACGATCTCTATTCTCTGCTTGAAGTGCGATCCTGAGGTTGCCTGTGGCATGGGTGATGCAGTAGGGAGCAAACTGGGTTAAAAACAGTATGCTAAATTTTCAGACTACATTACTTGCTTATGTTGGTGCCTATTGAAAGAAATGATCAAACAAATTAATCAGAATTATAGATTTCAGTCACTGAAGTTATCAGGGACAGTTTCTGAAATGTGTGTGGGTGTGATAGTAGGTGTTGTAGGAATGATACACAACATGACATGTTTGAAGTATATTCTTTCTTTTTTTTTTTTTGTATATGCCTTTTCTTTCCCTCCTTGGAGAGGATGGAAGAAGAGCAGCCATGGAGAAGTTCAAGTTCACCGCAAAAGAAAAATAAGTTAGTGGAACACATGAGACAGAGATATGTCAAGCCCATGGCCCCTTATCCAGTTAACAGGAAATCAAAGGCCTCATCCTCACATGATAGCGATAAGGAGAGATTCAAATGTGAATGCTGCTGTTGCCAGAAGTATAAGGGGAGCACTTCTGGAATGTCAATCGGGAGGAGGAAAATAACCACTCATTCTTCCTCCTGGGATAAGCTAATACAAGAATTCAGTAACTTGACGCTCAACCATGGTAACATCCAGTCCCCTCTTCTACAAGAAAGGGTCCAAGAGAGAGAGGAGGAGAGTCCTACAAAGCAACAGCAGGAAAGCAAAAGGATGTTTCAGAGGTAGCTCCTGGAAGAATGAACACAACAACTCTGAAACTATCATCTATGGGTGAAGGAAGGTCAGGACGGATGGGGTCATCTGTGTCAACATCATCAGCTCTTTGGGTGGAACCCTTTAGGGAGCACGGTCAGGAGGAGTAACAGCATCCAGCCTTATGACAAAGAATTCCATCAGCTGGCAATTCAATCCAGTCTTAGAAACCCAGCAATTTTTCTTCTAGTAATTTTAGCAGCACCCTGGGGAGTGCTGGGAGGAGTTGCTCTTTGGCAAGAGCCACTGGGTAGCAACGATTGTATACTCTCCATAATAGCTTTCCTATGGTGCAAGCTGCCATTTGTCCTCCTCGGGATTCAGCCTCACTCCCCCTACCTTGTTGCTCATAAGGAATAAACTGGCTATGTAGTATTTCTGATGTGCTGTTTTTGAAATGCTTTCATGCCATTTTATCTATTGGATCCAGAAAGAAGTACTAGGTCTGACGCAATGTACGTGCACGTGCACGCTTTTTACTCATGCTTGAGAAATGGCAAAAATAGTGGCACCCTTCACTTAATTTCTCCCAATATAGTTGTATCTTACACAACTATACTACTATATCAAAACCAAGAAACTGACATTGGCACAGTATGTGTGTACACTTGTATGCCATCTTCTCATATGTGTAGATTTGTGCAACGATCATTGCAATTAAGTTACAAAACTGTTCCATCACCACTAAGGTCTTAATAAAACTCTTCTCCATCTCTACAATTGTTTCAGTTCGAGAATGTTACATAAAAAGGAATCAAACACTATGTGACCTTTAGAGGTTGACCTTTTTCACTCTGCACAATGTCGTTGAGGTCCATGCAATTGGTGTGTATCAAAAGTCTACTCCTTTTTATCTCTGAGTAGCATTTCATAGTATTGCTGTATCATAGTTTCTTCATCCACTGACCTGTTGGTGGACATTTTTGCTTTTGGACAAAAATTTTCATTTCTCTATGATGAAGACCCAGGAGTGCAATTTTCAGATGACATGGTAAGTATAGGTTTAGTTTTGTTAAAGAAACTGCAAAGTTCATTTTTAGATGGCTGTTCCATTTTACATACTATCACCAGTGAATGAGACATCCAGTTTCTCTCCATCCTCTCCAGCATTTGATGATGTTGTTGTTTTTGTTTTTAGTTTAGCTGTCCTGGTAGTTGTCTGCTGTCATCTCATCAGAACTCCTGGTAGACTCCTCCAACTCCCGCACCATCTACACCCACTCTTTTTCTTTGTTTTGTCTGTCTGTTTTGTGTTTGTTTGTTTGTTTTAAGAGTAAAACTGTATGCCTTTATTCAACATAGGATGAGTCATTAAGATAAAATACAGTTTGTCCGCGCGCAGAAACATTACACATTCAACTCTGAAGAAGGTAGTTTTTATATGACAAATAAAAGGAATAGGCTAAAAGTGAGGGGAATAAAGACAATAGTGAGAAGAAGCTAAACGGCAGTTTTACCTGTCAAAGTGCTAAGGCCTATGTGCACAAAGATTTTAAAATAAGCAAGACCAACATAAGTTCATTTCTTCCTTTCTGATTTCTCTTGGTGCTGGTGAAGGGTATGACGCCCTACTTGTGTCCTTAGGTTGCTGTAAATGATATTCTGTAGGGATATTCTGTCTCTTGCATTCAGACTCATCCCTCCTAGCACAATGAGCAATGTGCTAGGGATACATTGTATTACATTCTGAAACCACCCTCCCTGCATTCCAGTCTCTGGTCTGCTATTTAAATGCCCTGTGACCCTTTGCAAACAACCCAAGTTCTTTATGCTTCAGTGTTCTCATCTGAGATAAGGTAATATTTATATTACCAAACACAGAAGGTTGCAACTCTTAAGAACTAAATGCAATTACATCGATAAAAGTGCAAGAAATGCTTCCTAGTACAATAATTTTACTGAAGATGTCACAGAGGTAGGAGAGGTATGTTTTAAAGGTTTGCTGTGATGATCAAATGAGACAAAATAGATGATGTTAATAGAATACTACAAATCATTAGCTCTATACCCTTACATATACCTACTGTGATGTATAATTTAAAATGTCCCATAATATAGTTTGTGCAGCAATTTGTTTTATCTATGGATTGATCAGATCATGCTGTTTGATTTAAAAGTATATACTAACAATAAAACAAAGTATATACTAAATAAAAATATTTGTTGTTACACCTGAAAGATAAACTCTCAAACTTACTGTTTGAGTCTTGGGAAATAGTACTCTAAACCCTACACCATGTTGAGTACTGTGCCAGCTATGGATTCCCACAGAAAAACTACTCATGTTCTAGTCATTGAACACCTCACAGCTGACTAGACAGACTTGCAAGGCATCTAATAAATAAAAGGCACACATATTGTGTCTACAAAGACAAATTCTACTTTATCCTCTGATGGGAATGGAAATGATGTTCCTCTTTATGACACGTCCACAAGATCAGCTAGTTCAACAAACACCTTCATTAATGCCTGCCGGCTTTCAAGCAATATCCTGGATGCCGAAGGTGGTGGTATTGAGGAAAAAGACTATAAACAATCAATGTAATGAATCCCTAAATTACACAATATGTTAGAATGTGTTACATGCTATAGAAAAGGGGAGGAGGTTAGAACAAGCAAAGGAAATTAGGAGTTTGGCAAAAGACTTGGTGGGCTCTACTTATAATAATAAGCAGAGGGCCCAGAGTATGCCCTATCAAGAAGGTGACATTTTAACAAACGCGTGAAGGGGGAGAGGAGTCAGCCAAGCAGGTATCTGGGGCCAGGGCTGTGCAGGCAGAGGGAACAATTGGGAAAACACCTCTAAGGTGGGGCCTGTGAGACACAGTACAGATACTGCAAGGAGGCCAGGGCTGCCGGGAGTGGGAGTGGGAGCTGAGCTGAAGGAAGGCAGCCAGGAAGGTGGGGTGGGGGTAGGAGTGGGTGTAGGGGTGGGGGCATGTAGGATCCTGCTGGGCCAACTAGCTAGACAGGAAAGGATAAACAAGAGCGTCAAATGCTGTAGGAGTCTGCGAGGCTGCAGAGTTTGGGCAAAGGAGAAACACAGGAAGAGAGCCGTCAGAGAACTGGAGGGTTTGAGCAAAAAGCTACTAGGACACCCAGGTGAGGCTGAAATGGTTCACCTGGACTGGACCACACAGTTATCTGTGTGTTCCTGTCACCACCTCTGTGGACATTGTGCTGTAGCCCCAGAACTACACACTCACTTAACAGACCTGAGGTCATTCGGCAGGCCTGGTCCTGAACAGACCTTTGTGGGAGGCCTACGATGTGTACTGGCCTCAGGACACGTGGGGACCTTTGGATGAGCTGACCAATGTGGTGCTACTGGGAGGCTATGTCTTGCCTGAAAGAGGAACAGAAAGGTTGGGCAACACGTATTATAAGAAGTGTGTAGCCTCCTTTGTCAGGAGTTCAGGAATTAGGAATGGGTTGAATGACACAGTCCTCTTTCTCCACCCCAACAGAATAGAATCTGACCACAGACGTGTCCTTGGTTCACTCAATCCCCCTGTATCATTTCTAGGGAAGAAAGAACTGCTACAGTGATAACGTCCCATGTTTGGCCAAGTACCTGGGATCAGGGCCCTTCACCCACTGAATAATCAAGGTCTAAGTGCCACCTGGACAGCATGTCTCCATGTACTGGACACAGTGACCCCAGCTCTGATGTGTTGTGAGGAAAGGGACAGTAAACTTTAAATCCTGGGGCCCCAGGAAGACAGAGGTGGGTTTTGTGGTGCGAGATATCACGAAGACCGAGACCACCGAGAAATTAAAGTTTTAGGAGCCTTTATTCCTGGCCAGAGACTGCCATCCTGGCCAGGGACTGCCACCCCTGCCACTGGCAGGTAGTGTTTGGGACGACAGCCCCGATCCACAGCTTTGCAGAACATTTAAGCACAAAAAACACAAGGGAACATTACACTTTGCGAGGGTCGGGGTGAGGGGTGTTGCAAGGGAGGAAGGGCTGCAAGGGTTGCTATATTCCTTTACCAGCAGTCTGTTAGCAGTTTACAGAAGCAGAGCAGCGTGTCGCTTGTTAAATGTAACCACGTCCTTATTTTTTACTCTGCTCTATGGGGTGGGTGAGGCAGGCCTATGGTATGTATCTTAGCCTCACATACACCATTTTTCTTATAATCTGTTTTAGTCTATCACATTCCCCACTGGCTTTTTCCGAGATTCAAATCTTTGAATCTATTTATTGTGCCGGAAGGGGACAATAATGGGTGCTTATAATTATTCATTGTTAAACCAGTTTTCTTTAGTTGTTTTCTCACCTGTAACCTCTTTTTCAGTTGGTTTAAACTTTTTTTTTTTTTTTGAGAGGTTTTTTGCTACAGGGCGCGTGCGCTCTCTCGCCAGACAGACAGAGAGAGACATGGAGACAGAAAGCGAGAAATCACCCCCCAGGGGGGATGGTCACGCCGCAATCCCTTCTCCTCCATTCTCCTCTCGGGATCTTGGGCACGCACGCACACGCGCCCGGCGTGAGTTTTAAGCCACCGGGTCCGGGACGCAAACCACAGTCGACTACGTGGGAGTCCAGAGACATAGCCATTACGCTAACTGTTGGTTCCCAGTTGGTTTAAACTTTTTTATCACCCCAGACTGTTTGGTATAAAAACAGCAAGCTTTACTCTATTTCAAACATAGGCCTCTCTATTTTAAGAACAAGAGGTTTAAGCCTCTTCTATTTTGTAAACCCATTTGGCCAATGAGCCGAGGGACTCTTCTAGTCCTGTTAGTTTTAGGTTTTGTAGGTTCTTATTTACCTGGGCTGAGAGGGCTTTTAGGTGTTTTTGTTGTTGTTTTGTTTGTTTGTTTTCTCCTCTTTCTTTAGAGTAATAGTAGATTTGAGGGAGGATGTGGGTTAAAACACAAAAGTGTGGGGGAAACAGCAAGGTTCTGAAACAAGCTGGAACTTATGCAGGGGGTTAGGTCATTTGTCAGTCCCAGTAGGGGTCATCCTTTTTACTTGGGTGTGGTGAATCCAACGTTGCTCCCTGGCAACTTGACTATAGTTGGTGTAGTCAGGACGACAGGAAAAGGACCACCCTAATGGGTCTCCAGAGAGGCAGGGTCATGCTTTCAGATTCAGATCAAGTCCCTGCGCTGGAGGTAGCCAGCGGGTGTCAGCTGGGTTGAAGACCTAAAAGCCAGAGAGCTTCCTGGAGAAGGTGTTGTGTCCTTTTGCTGATACCTGTAGGGCTTGCAGGGACTTTAAAAGGGCATGGTTAGAAAGTTCCCCTTTTATCTCCTCATCAATCTTGGGGACAAGTGGAGGCAGCCCTCCAAACATTATTTTAAAGGGGGTCAATTCCTACACATAAGGGGTGCAACGCGCACACAGAAGGGCAAAATGAACAAGACTCACTCAGTTTTCGCCAGTCTCCAACTTTAACTTGCTTAAAGCTTTTTTAAGCATCCTACTTATTTTCTCTACCTGTCTTGAATTCTGAGGTTGATAGACACAGTGAAGTTTTCCATTTTTAAACATTTTGCCAATAATTGAGTAACAAGGTCGGTGAACGCCAGGCCATTGTTGGACCCCAGATTTACTGGTAACCCAAAGCGTGGGACAATTTTAGACAATAATTTTAAGCAACTGCCTGTGCTGTCTTGGACTTGGTGGGATATGCCTCTGAGTAACCAGAAAAAGTATCTATGAACACCAGCAGGAGTGGCGCCCTGCCGACTCACGAGGGAGCTTGGTGAAGTCGAGTGCTCGGTGTTCTCCAGGGCTCTGTTCTCAAAGCCTGGTCCCATGGTATGAGGGAACTGACTTTCCAGGGTTTACTTGAGCACAGATGTGACATCTTCTGGCTGTGTCTCTGGCAATTTTTGTCAGTCCAAGAATATGATAGTCCCTCTTGAGAAGTTCTATTACCTTTGCTTCCCTAGATGAGTGTTCTGATGGAGTTAGGGAGATGAGGCCCCATCCTAGAGCTTCTGGGAGGAGAATCGCCTGTCAAGCAGCTCTTTCCATCCCTCAGGCTGGTCTATGGCACCTACGGTATGGCCTAATTCTTCTTTCCTCCAGGGTGTATACAGACTTTTCATCAAAGGTTCGAGGAGGAAGCATGGGGGGATTTGCGGGGGCACCACTGGCTTTAGCGCGACATCTGTGGCTACCCCGTTTGCACAGGAAATTTGGCCATCTTGATGCCATTGAGTCTAGCTTCTTGGATAAGTAGGCCACAGGCCACTTTCATGGTCCCAGAGTTTTCATTAGGACCCTCTTCATGACGCCCTTCGACTCAGCCACGTACAGTTGGAACGGATTTGAGAGGTCAAGGAGGCCTAAAGCTGGGGCACTCACCAAAGCAATCTTCAAGGCCTGGAAGGCTCGTTCCTCTACTTTCATCCATCTCAAGTCTGGATCGATCCCCACCCCCCCAACACCGCCCCGTCGCGGCATAAAGGGGTCTGGCTATTTTGGCAAAGTCTAGAATCCAGAGGTGGCAGTACCCCACGGCACCAAGGAACACTTGCACCTGTTGCTTTGTGGTCGGAGTGGGGATGTTCAAGATGGCTTGGATGCAGCCTGAAGAGAGAGTCCACTTACCTCTCTCGAGGTTGTAGCCCAGATATGTGGCCTGAGGGGTGCAGAGCTGGACCTTCTTGGCTGAGGCCTGATACATGAGGTCTGCTAGAGTCTGGAGCAGGGACTGTGTGGCCTGGAGGCATTGGTCCCTTGTCTCGGCCACCAGAAGGAGGTTGTCTACATTTTCCCCAGACTGGGGTGCCTCGGTTTTCCGCTCGGCGGTTTCCTTGACCTCCTTGTCCCTGGGGAATGTCTGTCCCTGCGGAGTGTCTGTCTTCTTGATTTTTTCTCATCTTTTGAGTTTGGACAGTCTCACTGTCCTCTCAGTTATTGAAGACTTTCTGAGCTACCTCCACGAGTTCGGACAGCACTTTTCCCTCAAACTCCTCTAACTTTTGTATTTTTCTCCTAATGTCTGGGGCCAACTGGGTCACAAACGCGATGCTCATTGCTTGCCTATTCTCTGGGGACTCCAGGTCCATGGGAGTATAGCGCTGATAGGCCCCAAAGAGTCTCTCTAGGAAGGCAGCAGGAGACTCGCTTGGACCCTGTACGGTTTTGCTCACCTTGCCTTAGGTTGGTTGTCTTCCAAGCCACTACTCTAATCCCTCTCAGCGGAGTCCGGCAATACCGATCGAGAGCCTCCTTACCATAATTCGTGTTGATGTCCCCATCTGGACCCAGGTCAAGTTTCCAGGATTTCACCCCGATTCGTTCTCTTTCCTCTGATGTGAATAAGGTCTGGAGGAGTTGCTGACAGTCGTCCCAGGTCAGCTGGTGGGTAAAAAGACAGACTCCAACAGAGAGATGAGCCCCTGGGGATTTTGTGGGAAAGAAAGGCTTTGATTTTTCCCATTTTACAGGCACTAGTTAAAAAGGGAACATCAATTATAAATGAATATATTCTGAGTTTCTCCACGACCTGTTGTAGTTCTTTACCAGGTAAGAATGATCTGACTACACAAACCACATTACTCTTTAATTTTTACCAAAGTGCTACTGCATTCGTGTCTTAAATAAGTCCAGCTGTTTTGCAGCCTGCAGCCAAAGGTTTTCATGGGCAGCAGCAACATAAATTTTCCCTGTCATGCTGGTACACAGGTCAAAGTGCATACACTCTATAGGGTAAGGTCTTAGCCTAGTAAAGGCTAAAGACACTGAAATGTTGGTGAGTGAGCAGCACCCGGTGGGGCACCTGCATAGGCCAGATGAAGTTTTCATTTGATTTCATTGAGGCACATAGAAAGAAACTGACTCCTTCAGGCCTGCTTCTGGGCCTACACTCTGAGAATTCAGCTAGAGACCTTTGGCTCTCCGAAGTACCTGATTCAGCCCCCCTCCATTCTCACCTTTGGGGGATGGCCATACGTTTTGTTCTGTCTCAGTGAATGGTGCTATATCAAAAGGAACAATTTTTGTTACTCTAGAATTGAGCAGTTAAGACACTCTTAAATGCATTCATTTATTCATTTAGTTTCTAGGTAGATTCTCTTTCATACAGTTTAGATTAAATCCTCTCTAGAGGTGTAATTACTGACATCTGTCTGAACCCTCTGAGATCAGAACTGACATTTATTTGAAGGGAGGGAGCCAGATATGAGATCCTTTGTTGAGCCTCACAGGAAATTTCGTACTTTGTTTTGAGGGCAAGGCATTTGTTTGGTTCTTTGTCGGATGAACCAGGCAGATTTTGGACAGGAATTTTCGTCCACGACCAGGAAACCACTTTGGATCTTGTTGAACTAGATGGATCCAGATTTTCATGTATGGAATTTGTTCTGAATGGCCAGGATTTCCACAGACAATGTGTCAGACTCCTTGGGCTGGGAATAAATCTAAGGTCCCCTCTGGGGGCCAGCCCACCCCAAAGGTTGGCCATTCTAATTGGCAGAATTTTCCAATTCAAAAGGGGTCACAGCAAACCCATAATCTTTCCCTTCCCTCTTAAAGTACTTGAAATTGTCCAGAAAGCAATTGAGGGGAGTCCGATGTGAGGAAATTCCCTGACCCATACTTGTTGCTTGACTAAATAGATTTTGACAACAATAAACAACTCCCTGGAGGGTTAATCTACTAAACAAACTAGAGGAGATAACATCAAACAACAATAAACAAAATGAGAAATATGACATAAATTGTCCCAAAGAGAAGACAGACCCAATAGTCGGCCCCCGCCCATCTCCATGGCGTGAGATCAAACCTCGACCCAGCCTCGGGAAAAACGGGGTGTCCAGCTTCTAGCGGGTCTCCTCAAACACAAGGTAGGCAATGACAAACGTTTCAGCCCCACACTGGCAAGGAAGAATATGTTGCAGATTATCCCAAGCAGAAAATAACTCCCCTCCCCATGTCCGTTCTCATGGCACAGGGTCAATGATCCCCGCCACCGAACTGGACCAAACTCAGACTCTGGGATGTGGTGCTGCGTCCAGCTCTACCCAGTGAGTCTCTCTCTGGGATCCAAGTCCCCGCTGTGACCGGTCACTTTCCAGGAGCGCACTCCTCCTTGAGTGAGCTCCACCCCTACGGAGTTGGAAGGCTTAGTGGATAGGTCTGCAGAACAAACAGCTGACAAACAAGAAGACAGACAAAGGCTTGGTTACTTCAATTTAATTTTAAATTTTGCTTTTAGCAGCTGTCTCAGGCCAGAGAATCCTCAACCTGGTTCCGAGGAATGTTCCTCGTAGGCCTTCCCCTAGGTGGAAGAAACTCTTCTGATCCCAGACTCCCGGGAGTGATCTGGTTCAGTTCAAACCATGAACAAGAGGCCCTCCAGCCAGTGGCTTGGCAAATCTCTGTTCGCTGGACCCGATAGGCCTGTGCCTGTGCCCTTACTGATCGCCAAATCTCAAATACTCTGATTTCCCAGATAGCTCTTTCTACAACAGGAGCAGCAATCCAAACTAGACAGAGATCCCACAAAAATGGGGGATTTTTTTTTTTCCGTTTTTGCTATAGGGCGCGTGCGCCCGCCAGAAAGACAGAGAGAGATGAGACAGAGAGACAGAAAGTGAGAAATCACCCCCACCCAGGGGGGATGACCATGCCGCAGTCCCTTCTCCTCCATTCTCCTCTCAGGATCTTGGACACGCATTCACACGCACCTGGCATGAGTTTAAGCCACCGGGTCTGGGACTCGAACTGTGGGCGACTACATGGGAGTCCAGCGACATAGCCATTACGCTAACTGCTGGTCCCAAGATGGAGGATCCTGGTTCTTCCATCCCCCCGAGTGCCTTTCTGTTTCAGAAACATGGTAGTCTCCCAAAACAAAAGTGCATCAGAGAAACCCTGAAAGCGAAGGCAAAGAGGTTGAGGGGCCGAAGGTGAGAGGACAAAACGCTTGCCCGGCAGTCACTCAAAAAGAAACCAACTAGAAAGTCAAGGAAGACCTGTTGCTGGCAGAGAAGGCAAGACCCAGTGGAGTGACAGAGCCGATGGAGGGTCTCACAGACCTCCAGATCCAACACAGCCTGAGCAACCTGCTCCAAAAGCAGTGACCCCAACTCCTAGGACAAAGGAATGCCCTGTCATGAATAGACCTCTGTCTCCAGAAAAGGCAAAGAGAGCAAGAAGAGAAACTGAAAGCCAAACTCACTCACCGACAGACGACCAAGTTGATCTCTGGGCTTCTCTTCCCTGCCCAAGGTTTTGGAGATGGCCCAAGTGCCAGTCAGAAAATCCAGACAGAAGTCTCAGGGCCCTGATAAAGTCAGGGGGTGCCTCCCTGAAACTCCAACCAGACCTCTGTTGGCCCTCAGCCAGGACCAATGCCTCGCACTGAACTGGATGCCTCTGATGTCGCTGGGGCCTCCAAATGTTGTGACACGAGATATCGTGAAGACCGAGACCACCGAGAAATTAAAATTTTAGGAGCCTGGAGCCTTTATTCCTGGCGAGAGACTGCCATCCTGGCCAGAGAGTGCCGCCCCTGCCACTGGCAGGTAGCATTTGGGACAACAGCCCCAATCCACAGCTTTGCAGAGCATTTAAGCACAAAAACCACAGGGGAACGTTACACTTTGCAAGGCTCAGAGTGAGGGGTGTTGCAAGGGAGGAAAGGCTGCAAGGTTTGCTATATTCCTTTACCAGCAGTCATTTAGCAATTTACAGAAGCAGAGCAGCATGTCTTTTGTTAAATGTCACCACATTCTTGGTTTTTTTTTTTTTTACTCTGCTCTATGGGGTGAGTGAGGCAGGCCTATGGGATGCATCTCAGCCTCACATACACCATTTTTCTTATAATCTGTTTTAGTCCATCACAGTGGGCACTTTGCCCCTGACATGAGGGCTGTGTTTGTAAGAAGGCTTAGTCAGGGCAGACTTTCCAGAGAAGTGGAGGTTTGTGAGGAAGGCATAGGGAGACCCATATTTGACAGTCGAGAGAGCTGAAGGACAGAGAGATCAACACAGGAAGAGCCAGATTTCCATTCTTGGTCTTTAGGCTCCAAGCCACCTTTGGAGTCTGGTCAACTCCATAGTTGTGTGGCAGCCACTAAAAACACTTCCTCTGGCTCATTCGCCCTTAAATTCATACTACCTGTTAAAAGTTACCCTAGAAGTTAAAGCCTGCTCAGCTGGAAGCTCTGAGGCAAACCCTTCTCACTAAGGGACTGCAGGGCTGATGAATCCAGGGCAGCTCCTTGGAGGGCAGTTGCAGAGTGTCTTAGAACCTCTTGGGGTGCCTTTGTCCTGCCCGGTGCCTGTGTTTCACACGGAGACATGGTGTTTGAAAAATAATGATTGTCCATTCAAGGAAGAGTGTCTGCCTCTCAGCCACTGTTAACATAAGCAATCTGTGTCATTGTGAGTGGAGAGAGTCCTGGCTTTGGGGGATTCAGACAGACCCTGGGTGTGAGTCCCCACCAGGAGGTAGCAAGGTATCTTTCACTCAAGACAGAGCATATCCTGTGTTGATGTGCCGTTGAAATTGGTTTGGTAGTATTTTGTTGAGGATATTTGCATATATGTACATCAGGGATTGTTTTAACCTTTTGTCACGATGTCGGGTACGCACGCATGCGAGCACACGTGTGAGAGAGACAGACAGAGACAGAAAGACAGAGAGAAGCACCTTCGACGGAGTCTCTTCTTGCTGTGATCATTTTCCTCCATCTCTCCAGCTGGTCAGGATCTTGGGCACGTTTGCACAAGTGTCAGGTTAATCGTGCTGGCGTTCCAAACTTGCGGTTGGCCATGTGGTTTCCAGTACTGCCATCGAGTATGCTACCGACTGCACAACCTGGACTGGTTTTTTTTTTTGTTGTTGTTGTTGTGTTCTTGTCTGTTTGGGTTGTCAGGGTAATGATGGTGGCCTTAGCATATGTGGGAGGATTCCATCTATTTAGACCTTTTGAAATAGTTTGAGAAGAATCAATGTTTCTTCTTCTTTAAAAGATGTGTAATATCCAGTAGTGAGACCATTGAGACCTGGACTTTTCTTTATTGGGAGACATTTTGTTTCTGATTCAAATCATTACTTGTCACTGGTCTGTTCAGACTTTCTCATTCTTCCTGGTTTGATCTAGGTAGATTGCATGTGTCCAGGAATTCACCCATCTCCTCTAGGTTTTCCCAGCTTGTTGGCAAATAGTTGCTCACGATAGTGCCTAATATTCTTTTATGTGCCTGTGAAATCTGTGGTAATGGTTCCTTCGTTGGTGTCTGGTTTGATTTATTTGGGTCTTCCTTCATTTTTCCTTAGTCTAGCTAACGGTTTGTCAATATTGTTTATCCTTTCAAAATATCAACTTTTCATTTGGTTGATCTTCTCGTCTCTATTTCATTTATTTCTTCTCTGATCTTTGTTATTTTCCTTCCTTTTACTACTCTTGGGTTTAGTTTCTTTTGCTTTTCTAGTTCTTTCAGATGCATTATTAGGTTGTTCATTTGTAAGCTTTCTGTTTTCTTTTCTTTCTTTTTTTTCTTTCTTTCTTTTTTTTTTTTCTTTTCTTTTTTTTTTTTTTTTTTCCTTGTGGGCACTTGTTGCTATAAAATTCCCTGTTAGTACTGCTTTTGACAAACCCCATTGTTCATTTG